>OX422140.1:162023535-163298578 GCA_949129095.1 Volucella bombylans
TAATGCATTCGTAGTGGCTTGACACGAGGGAAGTAAGAAGTCTACAGCCTTTCCTACCGAGTGACAGCTGGAAAACATTCGTTTGTTCTGCCGGAAACCTGGAGAGTCATGCCATCTGGAATTAAGGCTCATATGACTACACAAGCATTTGTAATGCAGGTTCTCTGTTCCGTGCCTTGCCTAGTAAGTTCCTTCCCGTAGAGAGATTATCCTCAATTTTGAGAGCATTTACTTTTAACCTTTGATTTTTTTTGTTACGTAGGGTAATTTTTTGTTGATATATGAGACTCGCTATTGCCTAGGGTTTCTACGTCGTCGGATAGCTAACACTTTCTGGGATCTCTTGGGTAAAAGGTGTTGAATAGTCCGGAGGCAATAATCTACTTCTTGGATAATAGAGGTGCCATTCACGCAGTAACGATTCATCTGCTATCATTTGTATTACAGTACCCTGACTCATATGGTATGAACCATGATCTGTTGTGCTTAGTCGCATACATAGATATTTGACATTACAACTAGCCAAACTGAAAACACGTTATTATATTGTAACAGATCTCTCACAGATAGTTTTAATTGTGAAAAGAGACAACTTGGATATTTCCGTGATTAAGATCACCTACGTCATGGTTAGATGGTTTTTACGTGATCAGTTCAATTCCTGAAGCAATTTCGTGGGGCTTCATTCAAAAATCCATTTAACCAGTTATTTTAGTCAAATAGAGTTAGCAAGACTAAAAACGAATAATGAAAGCGTCTCAATCGATTTCATACTTCAGACACATCCTCTTTTTCTACGTGATTTGTGTCAGTTCCATTCCAAACTTCAAAGTAAATTCCATAGATTTGGACAAAAAAATCAAGATCGTCTAAAGTTGCTTACATTCTAGCTTTTACCTAAATACTACATCAAAACGAAAACACTTAAATGCTTTCCAAATCCAGACTACATAGGGAACTTCACCTGCAAATTGAAGGCACTAAACTGGGAGCGTGCTGTCATTAACGCTGAGTGTGATCTACGCAGGACCCTACGGAACGTATCAGTAAGAATTTTGAATCAAAATTTATGTCACTTTAGCCCGTGTATGAATTTGTATTCAAGATTCGAGTTCAAGCTTTTAAATACACCAACCAATTCCGGCCGTTCATTCTGAATAAGACCCTCAACGGATGTGATTTATTTAAGAAATCACCGAGTAACGGTTACATTAAACCGATATTTCAGTTAGCTAAAAAATATTCGAATATAAACCATACGTGTCCGTATTCGGTGAGTTAATTTATTCAGTCTCAAGATTTTTTATTTTTGTCTTTTCTTTTCAAAGGGTCACATAATTGTAAAGGAGGCTTATGCAGACTTCAAATTTATACCCTTTTCCATCCCAACCGGATACTATAAGGTGATAGTGTTCTTCTTTGAAGGATGGCCATTGGTTTCGATAGGCAAAGCTGAAGCGACTGGAACTGTTGCAGAAATAACCAATTCGACGAGGAATTGATTGATGGAAAAATAAAAAAATATTCAAACTTTAATTCAATGTTTAAATGAAATTAAGCATCGAACGTGGCGCTTATGGATGATTTGCCTACCGTTTTCTGTGGACAGACAGACAGACAGAGTTTCATTTATTCTATCATTGCAAACATACATACTAGATTTCATGAAAGAATTCGGAGGTGACTATACTTATCTGAAGTCCTGTATACTTATAATAAGTTAACCTATGTGCGTTTTCGCAAGTGATGTCGTCGAGTATGTTCTTGACCGTACTATTAAAGATGACCAGATGTTGGGGAGCACGTTGAAGCAATCTGTGGAAAGTTCGTTTTTTTTCCTCTGTCGAGTTGTAGCCGTGTATGAGGTTGGTGAATTTAGCCTATATGTGAATCGTCGTCAGGCGTACGCTTGCAGACCTGAGGTTAAAGATTTGTTCCCTGTGTCTTACACTGATGCAGATTCAATTCCGAATAAGTGCTGTCCTTGTCGCTGCGGTTGTCTGTAACAATCCTCATAGCAGGTATAACAGTTTTTCATCCTTGTTTTGTCCAGCTCATCTTGTCGCACTTCTCTGATATGGATTCGAGCACTGCACTTACGGAACCTAGTGAATCCTTTATTATCCGAAGCTATGAGCTGGTTTGTTATATTGTTTTTGTGTCTCTTCTGTATACGGTTGTTAGGCCTATATCGGCATTATGTATTATGTTGTTTGTCGAGCACGCATTTTCCATGCGCATAATACCAAAACCGCTAGGCCATCCAACAGCACATCTCTGAGGTCTTTCAGCGATAATGATCGCGGTAATCGACAGTAACGACAACGACGGATCAAACAACTGAACGGTGGCAGTTGGTCAAGTTACAGCTTTCTATCAACTTCTTGGCCATCAAACGGGGAAACCCGGGTTCACCCCCCATTACGAGTGACCCTGGCTGGCACCAAGGCCAAGTCAAACTTATCGAATGTGTGGATCAAAGATCTATTAATCTTTTCACCAAAGCCATAGGTGGATTAGGTGAGATTTGGCTAGGTGCAGAACTCGAGGTCGTGCCTAAGGAGGAAATCCCTAGGAGACCTCGAACTCGCATCTGTATCCCAGCCGAACCCTCCTCCCAAGAAAGTATTCTGGAAATCTTCAGGCTCCTGACCCTTCCGATTCATGACTTGAAAGTAGCGAAACTGGAGGAACTGAAGGGCTCTTATACATAGATGCATTTTGATCGTGATCAATAAGAAATCCCTTAACCTTCTAGCGCAGACTTAAGGCATGATTCGGTTCGGTTTTGAGTCAATACACCTAAGGGTCTATAAAAAGTATGAGCTGGATGCTGATAAACAACCTCCTCCTCCTTTAACGGAGACACCATCAAATACAACCTCAGATCTTGGAGCGTCAATATCCTTTCCAGAAATGGATATCGATGACTCCAATCTATCTGAGACGACAATTAAGCCGCCGGTCTCCTCTTCTGACATCCAGTCAGAAAAGGAAACCGATGACGAAGCAAAAAGAGGTCCTGTACGATCAGAGGGAGAAAATGAGCTCCTGGGCACATCTTCAACATCAACGACACCGTTGTGGAGGCTACTCAGGTAAATTGTAGCAATGATACGGTTTCTCCAGATTAATCTCCATTACTCAAATAAGGCTTCGGCCATTTATTCTGCGTCTTATTCACTTTAACCGTTAACTTATTCGATTCAACCGTTGCCAGACTAGAGACTGCCAAGGTTTCCTGCTGCCTGGCATAGGCATATCTTGGCCACGATCATGTGGGCCCTCTTCCTGGTGATAACCTAGAAAGAGTGGTATTGGAATTCGGAAGGCTAAAAAATGGCCTCGTCATCGGGTGGGACGATAACGCTCTTCACACGGTATGGGGCAATACCGACACCAAAAATAGAGGTGAGTCACTTTTTGATTATCTTATAAGTACTAACCTCATTGTTTGCAACATTGGCAATGAGCACACTTTTATAATAAGAAAACGACAGGAAGTACTAGATATCATTCTCGCCTCCAAACAACATCACTCAAATGCTAACGAACTGGATGGTATCGTCTGAACACTAATTTTCGGACCACAGATACATCCAATTCAGCCTGACTGATGCTCCTCTTAGCCAACCAGCATTCCAGAATTATAGGAAAACTGAACTCTCAAGTCCATCGCTTGACACTAATGAGCTTGACGTGAAAGTCAAGGAATTTATCCTGGCGCTAGATGGGGCGTTCAACCTCGCATAACCCACTGGCCATACGTCTCGGTCACAAGACCGATACTCACCTATGGGGTTGTTTTCTGGTGGACGGCCTTAGATAGCAGTCAGCTGCAGTAAACTAAGCAGAGCCCCAAGAACAGCATGTCTATGCATAACGGAGCCCTTTGTGGTATTTAAACATTCTGTTTCACTTGACACACTCGATATTTTCAGTAGATAAGTAGCTGCAATTGCAGCTATTCGCCTTAAAACGACTACAATGTGGACAAATAATTCAATTGGCCATGCTAATACTCTTAATATATCAGAAATCTTCACAGAGAACATCGATTACACCATACCTGAACTTTAGTTTGACAAAGACTTCCATGTAAGCTGCCCTTCTAGGTCCTTCTGGAAGTAAGATGCTTTCACGGAGGACAAGTCAATCCACTTTTACACAGATGGATCTAAAACCGATAGCGGGGTTGGTGGCGATGTTTTCTCAGATAAACTAAATCTTAGCCTCTCTTTCCGTCTTCCAAATGACTGTAGGGTGTTCCAGGCGGAAATTTCGGCGAATAAAGGAGCTCTGTCCTGGCTGAACAAAAACGTGATATCTGCAAAGGATATCCGTATCTTTTCGGATAGTCAGGCCGTTATCAAGTCCCTGGACTCAGTCGCATTAAATTGTAAAACCGCCGTTGAATGCCGATCATCTCTTATGGAGATGGCAGAGCTGTTCAACCTTCAACTTTGCTGGGTGCCGGGCCACAGAGGCATTCCAGGGAAAATGTAAGGCCGGTGAACTCGCTAAAATTGGAACCACTCTACCTATTCTACCGGAAAAGGGTAGCAGAAGTATACCAATCGCTGCATGCAAATTAATATTAAAGCTGGATGCCAATAAAATAACAGACCTTAAGTAGACTATTGGACCAATATGTCTAGCGACTAAACAGATCCAGAAAAAGCCAGATCTGAATCGCTCTAAGAGTCTGATCCTTCTAAATAGGATAAACTGGTAAAATCACATTTACCTACCTAGTAAAGATTTAATCATGCGCTTGCCGGAAACCACTTTTGAGAGGTAGGACATGAACCATGCTTCGAGCTTGATTGTTGCACTTCTGGCTCAATCCAAATTATAGGACAGTCAGCGGTTTCCCGATCAATCGTCGCGCAGTCGCCAATACGTAGCTAGCCCAGTTAAGCATCGAAGGAAAAGCTCAACACTATCTTCAGATCACTTAAAATGAAAATATAAGTAAACCACTTCTGTAGATTCTTTGAAAACAGTTCAAATGAAACAAAGTGCGGGAAATTCGCTGATCGTATACAAAATCTACACAAGCGATCTATTGCGTGCACGGAAACGACTTGATTTGTTACAGATTAGGTCCAAGGATCGAGGTCATTAATATGCTCTTCCAACGTGACTTCGATACGATTGGAAAAGTTGCAATGGCTTGGAGTTGAAGATCAATTTATAGAAGTTCGAAGCCATTCTTTTTAAGACACTTGTGTCTGGGTCTTCTAGGGCTACCAGATAGAATTGGCGAACACTTTGATCATAGGGCAAGAAGGGCTACTTCCTTGTCTAAACTTAGTCAGATACTTTAGGATCCAGCAGCCAACTTGATACCTCCAGGTAATCTGCTAAATAAGACATTGCAAGAGCAATGACCACGATGAATAACCTCATGTCCAATGTTTACTAACATATAGCAAAGTATCATGAGAATGTGCGCTTCGATATCTTCTTTGATAGTTAAGAGCTGATTTAGGACAAATAAACAGATGGAGGAAGGAGATTCATCTACGATAGAGTCATCGAAAGCGTAGTGCGGACCAGTAGGGCGGTATTTAGTACAATAGAAAAAACCCGTGCGTGGATTTCTTCCCATACAATTTCGGGATAGCTTCACTTGCAGGAAATTACGAGTATGCTTTGTTAAATGTTTTTCTCATGACAAACTTACAAACTCACGCTATTCTCTCGTGAGTGTCGTGGGGTGCGCATCTCAGTAGAACAATAAATAAAAGTTTTATACCTTCACTATGAAGTGCTCTATTTGTACCGAAAAAATTGAAAGGAATTGTTCCACTAAAACATCATGTAGTGATTGCATTGCATTCCTTCATCTATCCTGTATAAGTGAACAAGATGCTGATTTTATGTGCTCTTCCGGAAAGACTTTCCGTTGTGATAAGTGCGAAATGCTCAGGCGTAGATCTATGCGGATGCCTGACACAATTATCAGCAACAACAACAAACAATGCGGAGAAAGAACAGAAAATGCACCGTCCTCCACTGCTAACCGAAACCAAGGAACTAACAACAGAGGTCAAACTACTGAAGCACATCTAGATACACCTGCACACACTGAAGCTGAATCAGAATTCAAAATTCCAAATGATTTACCTTAAGCTAACCAAGCTGGAAGAAACAAACAACCGCTTCCTGGCCTCACTCAATGAGCTAGGAACCGAAAATGCAGAGCTGAAAGTGAAGGTAAATTCACTGGAGAGTAAAATAAATTGGCAACAGCAACATCTTCTCTCCAACTGCATCGAAATTGTTGGTGTATCAAATGTAACCTACAGTAATGCTATGAACAAAGCCCAGACAATACTCCAGAATGCTTTGTCAATTGATGTTCCCGATGCTGACATATAGAGATGCTATGTAAAGAATGTGCGAAACAAAAACAACGGACCTCCAAACAAATCGATCATCTGTGTTAAGTTCACTGACTTGTCGTTGAAGCAGCGCATCATGAGTGTGAAGAAGAAGAAGAAGGGAAACCTAATTTCAAACGCGACTATTAATGAGAGCGCCCACATCAGCAACAGTAACGACAAAAGGCAAAACGAGATTTACATCAACGATGCTCTTACGTCATACACAAGGGCTCTCTTCATGCAAGCGAAAGAAGTAAGAAAGCGGAAACAGTATAAATTTGTGTGGTTTAAGAACAACCAAATACTTATGAGGAAGGAGGAAGGTGGAAAAGTCATCTCGATTACATTTTTTACTGATCTTGAACTTGTTTGAATAATGAATTCTGAGTTTAATGACACAAATGATGACTTTTCTATCCTCGATCTAAGCTTTTCTAAGCTTTTCTAAGCATTAATTGTGATAATGTTTTTAAAAATAGTTCATACTCCTATAAACACACTGTTTGTCGTACACCAGAATATTAGAAGTTTGAGAGAAAACTTTGCATCTCTAGCTACCCACCTTGATTCTTTTCATTGCATTCCGGATATTATTATTGTTTCTGAAATTTGGATATATGGGTTTGAAATTAACGATTATCATCTACCGGGCTTCCTTTTCTTTGCGAATCCAAATGAAGATTATGCTGCGGGCGGTATCGGCTGTTTTATATAAAGAGAAACTAAGAGTTCATGAAGCTACGTAGACTTTCAGAGCGCAGACATTCTAAAGGTTTCTGTTAGGTTTAATCAGATAGATTTTGTTCTGTTGTCTGTTTATCGTCTACATACGAGTATGTTCAATGTTTTGGCGTTCATAGGAGAATTTTCTTGTGTGCTGAACACAGTAAAAGCAAAAAACCTAATTATTTTGGGAGATTTCAATATTAATCTGCTAGGTAGTAGCGAAACTGTGTCTAATTACTTGGCCCTCTTGGCCTTCCACGGTTTAGCTAGTTTTATAAATGAACCCACTCGGTTGTCTTCAGCTACGTGTTTGGATCATATTTATGGGCGATTTGCAGACTTTCCATTGAATGCCTGCGAAAGGTGCACATACATAGTTATGACTTGCAAATCACTGATCACTCAATGATAGGTTTATTGGTGAATACTTTTCAAACCAAAAAGACCAGTCGTATCGAAGTTAATAGCCAAAAGCAAAAACCAAGAATTGATTTTATAAAGCTGACAAATCTTCAACTTTATGAGTCCTGGTACAATGTTTACATGGAAAGTGATGCTTCTGCTTCTTATGATGTGTACATAACACGCCTTAATAAATTTATATCAAATTGCTCCTCTACGGAACCCTTGAAAAAATCTAAAAAAAGACTAAAACCCTGCATATTTAGTCAACTCATTGAAAAAGTTAACATGAAACACAAGCTAAGAATAAAATGCTCCAAGAATCCCATGATCCTTAGGCTGAAAAATAAGTTTAAAAAGCTATGTTTGGATTTAAAAAAAGAGATTGCTTTTTGCCGCGATAATTATTATCGAACTAAATTCATTTCTGCTAAGGGTAACCTTAAATCAGAATGGCAAATAGTGAATGATATTCTGAATAAGTCTCGTGCTACAACAAAACCCCATTCAATTTGTATGAGCAATTGCGAACTGTTTGACAAACTTGACATTGCTAATGCTTTCAATGAGTATTTCACCTCAATAACAAACAGCATACCAACACAAACAGTCCTGAGAAATTGCACTCATTGTTACAATTCAATAAGTGGGGGTGGTGACCTGTCGCAATATACGAGCTTTGCCTTCGAACCTATCACTGCTTGAGAGCTCCTAAAAGCAATTGGATCCCTAAAAAATTCGAACTCTTGTGCCTTTGATAATATTTCAAATATACTTGTTAAACAAATAGCATGTAAGGTCTTTTTAATTCTTTAATTCACTATTTTATTACAATCAGAAATTAATACAATTAATAGCCTCTGCTGAATTGCATCGGAGAAGATTTTTCGGGTTTTTGATTGAAAGCAAAGACCAATGGCTTGTGGTTGGTGTAGATCGTAAAATTTCTGGCTTCAAGCATGAATCGAAAATGGTTGATTGAAGAGTAGACTACCAGAAGCTCCTTGTCGTAGGTGCTGTATTTTTGTTGTGCTGAGCTGAACCCTTTTGCAAAATAAGACAGCGGTTGCCATCCGAGATTAGTTTTTTGTTGTAGGACAGCACCCATCGCTTTGTCTGAGGCATCAGTGGATAATCCCCATGGCAGAGCCGGATCGGGGTGTGCCAACAGGGCAGCGTTTATTATGAGACCTTCCTTGCACAAAGTAAATTATTGTTGAAGCGATTGTGTCCATACGACAGGTTTATTTCCTTTAGTGTTTTCTCCTTTTAGGCATTCGTTGAGCGGTGCTTGAAGTTCTGCAGCATTCTTGATGAAACGTCTCTAGAAAATGACTGATCCCAAGAATCTTCGCAATTGTTTTACTGTTTCTGGTGGTTTAAAATTTATAATTGCCTTAACACGCTCTTCAAGTGGTTTTGTGCCATTTGCCGAGATAGAAAACCCTTGAAAAGTCGTCGCCTGCGTGCCAAATTCACTTTTTGCCAAATTTATCACTACACCATGTTCACTGAGGCATTTGAAAAGCCTTCGAATATGTTGTAGATGTTGTTCTTCATCTTCGGACGCCACCAAAATATTGTCGATGTACGAGTATGGAAAACAGAATTCGAGTCCAGCTGTCACTTCGTCGATGAATCGTTGGAATGTTTGGCAAGCGTTCCTTAGACCAAAAGTCATAAAAGGAAATTCGAAGAGACCGAATGGTGTGATTATAGCTGTTTTCTCAATATCATCAGTAGCCACTGGTATCTGATGACCCTGATGAGATCAATTTTGGAGAACATTTTTTTACCTGCAAGGTTCGCTGCGTAGTCCTGTATGTTACGTGGTGGATAGTTATCCGGAATCGTGCGAGCATTCAACAACCTGTAGTTGCCACATGGACGCCAATCGCCAGATTTTTTTGGTGCGAGGTGGAGTGGTGAGGGCCAGCAACCTTTTGAGCGACGAGCGATACCCATTTTAATCATAGTCTCGAACTCGTTTTTAGCAATTATCATTTTATCAGAAGCCAAACGACGAGCTTTACAAGAAATTGGAGGTCCGGGCGTTGTCTTGATATAGTGCACAGTAGTGTGAAGGATATCCTTAAAGGTACCATGTGGTCTTGTTAAGTTGGGGAATTCCTTAAGGAGTTGAATGTATGGGGATTCACCAGACACTGATTTTACTTGAACACATTTTGTATATGCACTTAAGCCTCGTGTCGCTGGCCGGTAATCCCATCAATTAGTCTGCTATCTACAATAAGTCGGTAAAATGCGAGGAAATCGGCTCCGATGATTGCCAACGTTGGCAACGACAAAGCGCCAGGTGAAATCCCGCCGGAGTCCAAGGTCAACTGGGACAGTGAGGCATCCATACGTTGGTATTGGTGTTCCATTCGCAGCAAAAAGAGTGTATTCAGAAGCTTTGCTTCGATGCCGCAAACGTAAAGGTGGAAACACTGACACGTCCGAGCCTGTGTCTATGAGAAACTGGACTTTTGTCTTCTTATCGGTAACAAATAGGCGGCTGGAGAGTTGGTTGTCATTTACCACCATTAATGACACCCGTCGTCGTTTCCCTGCATGAAGTTACATGGTGGTAGGCATTTGATAGCTTTGGTGCCAAACCGGCTATTGTAATAACACATACTGTTTTTATTCTGCGAATGCGAATTATTGTCGGTCTGCTGAGGGTGAGGACTATTGACTTGTCGCCGATGTTTGCTCCTATGTCGTGAGCGGGAGCGAGAGTGATTGCGTATGAAACTGTTTCGCCCTATAGATAGCGTTTGTACCTGCCTGATTAATTCATCAACTTGTTGTGCCAAACGGGAGATTGAAGAGTTTTCAGCTGGAGAGATGTTATTTATTTGATGTTGTGGGATGACTTCATTTATTTTGTCCACAATAGCGCCTAACTCGTTGAGTGTTGTTGTTGTATGTTCTGCAAAGATTGATTGAGCGCTAGTAGGAAGGAAGTCTATCCATCCAAATGGCTTTTAAAGCGTCGTCTGTCATTGTTGTGCCGCTCAGGTTCCGTAAATGCCTTAGAAATTGCGAGGGCTTTCTGTCGCCGAACTGTTCTTTGTCCAGCATTTGTCTAATCTGTTGCTCTCTAGATGAGGCCAAGCGCAAGATAAGTTCTTCTTTTAATGTGTCAAAAGCGTTACCTTGTGATGGGTTTACAATTATGTCCTGGACTTCTGTTGCTGTCACATGGTCGAGGTGTGCCACGACGACATTAAATTTCCTTCCATCAGAACGCAGATTTATAAGTGCAAATTGGGCCTCCAGTTGTGAAAGCCACAGCCTGACGTTTTTTCTCCAGAATGGTGGTGGTCTGACCTGCGTGTGATTTGTCTCTACTTCGGTGGGTCGAATTGCTTGCATTTGTTGCATCAATTGAAATTGAAGTTCCTGGAGACGTGTTATTTGTGCAGGATCGTACTGCTGTTCCATATTTCGCGTTGTATTGTCTGCCGCGTAGTTATTCTTTTCGTTTTCGCGTTGACTGGTTTGCGCTTGTTCGCCGGAATTTTCATTTTTGTCCATTGTGCGACGTCGGGGTCACCAATGAGGTCTTTTTAATTCTTTAATTCACTATTTTATTACAATCAGAAATTAATACAATATGTACGTGCCTTTGACAACTCGGCTGAATGAAGAGAGGGAGAGGGACATAGCAACGTTTGCATTTATATATGTTGCGCTAACTTGGTCAGTGACGACATCTATGCCTTTATCTTCGAAACTCTTTATTTAAATCAAATTAGCATATTTAAATATTTCGCATGCTATGTGATTGACGTCCTGACAAACATTTTTAATCGCAGCATATTTGCAGGAACATTTCCCGTGGTACTCAAATGCGCCGACGTAATTCCGCTGTTTAAAAAAGGCTCTGCAGACGATATGAAAAACTATAGGCCAATTTCACTTCTGCCCACTTTTAGCAAAATATTCGAAAAAGTTATTAAAGAGAGAATAATGTCTTACTTGAAAAAAATTGAGTTTTTCAATCCAATGCAATTTGGTTTTCAGCAAGGTAAATCTACCGAAGACGCTCTTCTAAATTTTTACTCAAATATTTTCTCTAACCTGGATGGTAAAAAATTCACGGCTGGTTTATTTGTTGACATCACAAAAGCCTTTGACATGGTCAACCATACTATACTGTTGGACAAAATGGAAAAAGCGGGTTTTCGTGGGTTCATATTAGAGTGGCTTAGATCATACCTATCAAACAGATGTCAAAGAGTGAAGATTGATGGTATGAGAAGCGAGATTCGTTTCTTCAGTTTGGGAGTTCCTCAAGGTTCGGTGTTGGGACCCATTTTATTTCTAATTTATATAAATTCACTGTTTTCACTAAACATCAGAAGTAGAATTACGGCGTTTGCAGATGATGTTGGCTGCTCATATGGCTCTGAAAGTGTCTTGGATTTAATCTCCGACATTAATTGGGATCTTAGTCTATTAAGAATTTGGTTCGCAGAGCATAATTTGAACATTAGCTCAAAGACAAAAATAATGTTTTTTAACTTAGCTTCCCCAATGAGTATGCGGACGTTTACTTCCACGCATCAGAATGCCAAAGGTATGGATTAGCAGGCTGTAATTGTGATTCTAGTCAAACACTTCCAACATTTTGTAGCAGTCTTAACTGTAGTGATAATTGCTTTTTAATTGAGAAAGTAGACGAGTTTATGTATCTTGGGCTCACAATTGATTCTAGGATGTCATTTGCAAGCCACACAGAGTCCCTAAGGAAATATTTTCGAAATACCCTCCGACACTTTTTTTATCTCAAAAAGTGTTTGTTCAAATCAATTATTAAAAATCATTGATTATGGTGTCTTTCACGCTAAATTTCAGTATGGAATTGTTTGTGTATCTGAATAAAATTAAGACTTTACTAGTCTTACACAAAAGTGTAGTGAGGAAAATCTGTAACAAGAATCAGCGTCATCCAAGTTTCCCATTGTTTTGTGATATGGAAATTCTTCCAGTTCGTCATTTGTACTGTTTTAAAGTGTTGAAAACGTTCTTTCAGAGATCAGGAAATTTAAATTACAGACTTATATCTGACTACAATCTACGGAGAAACTTTTCTTATGCTGTGACTGTACCCGTTTTCCGTACAACTGCATTTCGTAATTTTTATAATATCTCTTCTTGCAGACTATCTAACAAGTTCCCTTTAAATATTAAAATGATAAGAATTTCTGGAATATTTGAAAGGTCCATAAGGTCTTCGCTTTTTAATTATGATTCACAGAACGTGGAATACCTTCTCTCTGATATTCTGGTGTAAATAATGGTTTTTTATTTCTAACTTCCTCTTAACTTTTCTTTATTTTTATGTAGTTCTTTTATTTTGATTTGCATCCTTCACTTTTCTTTGTAAATATAATTGTATCTCAAATTAACTTGTTCTTTGAATGTAATTAAACGGGTCACCCCACCCACATATTAATAATATTAAATCCCATTGAAGTGGCATTTGACACTATTTTAATACTTTATGTATAGAAAATATAAAATGTTACTATATTATTTCTATTATATATATTTTTTTAATATACTTAATGAATGATTGTGTTCAAATCATGTAAATTTTACACATGTATTATATATAATGAAATAAAAAATACTACTACTACTACTATTACATAGTTTAATTTAAGGCACTTGAGAAAATTGCCAGATGCAGGACGTGGGGCTATCGTTGGTCTATAGCTCTTAGATCTCTTCGTACAAAATCTGTAGCTTAAAGTGTTTTGTTTTGTAATGGTAATCAAACCCGAAGGGAGTACCACTCAGTCTTAGCGAATGAACTGGATATACTACACACTTCCACATAATGACTTTGATATATCATCGGTCAGTACCCAAGTGGAAGACGAGTCAATATCAACCCAACCCTAGCCTAGCTCCGTAAGCAATTTTTTTAATTTTTTTTAAGTTTCCCATTATACCATAGTTACATCATTTTGAATGAAATGTTAATCGTTCTATTAATTATAGAGGCATGTGCTTTTATGTAATTGCTCACTTTATTTTAAGTGTATCTATGTTATGATCTATGATAAACGAATCGCTACGGTTCGACTATTCAGTACGGTGGCTAGAGATCGATTTGAAGAGGGTCACAACGCTTTACAGGTGTTGTTGGTGATCTATGATCTTCTAAGTATTAAACCTATGTATAGACATATACCTATAATGCTGCGTTGGGTCGAAAGCTAAATTTGTATGTTGGAAATATACATTTAATGATTACCAGATCTAAGATGGTACGCAGTGATAGTTTTTCCGACTGTTCTGTTAACAGCTAGGCCGATGCCCCTGCTAACCTGCGCCGAATGTACGAGTTGCAAAAGCTGTTAATGTCGCATTTCATTATATTTGTTAATGATTTACATATGTATATACTTTTGGTACAAGATTTCCGGTAATTTGGTGAAGACCAAACAGTTTTGGGATAGTTGCATCCCATAAGAGTGCTCCAGTTTCAGTCAGTTTTGGCTTAATTTTTTCAATACTGCGTCTTTTACGGTGTTGATGCATCTGTTGAAAGAGAGAAGTCAGAGAATGCACCCTCACTGAGTCGTAAGATACTTCTATACCCTACCATTCTGCATAATGTGGCACCTAACACGTACGTAAAAAGTTTATTGAAGGAAAGAATTTATTAAAAATATCTTGTCTGTGTAAGATTACCAGACGGCATCTCAATTTAGATGGCTTTTTCATTTGGCCGGTAACAGATACGCAATACAATTAATAGTAGGATTTGTTTGCAAAGCCTACTTTTAAGGATTTAATTTAAGGAGTTGAAATTGTTCGTGCGAAACAAACTGCTGTCATGACTTCTTAAGGTCCCGCTAATTTCGCTGCTTGATACCGCATGTGCAATCCTAATTTTTGAAAATTAATGAGCAGCAAAATCAGAGCACAACATTTTTGGATTTGGAATAGCATATGAACCTAGATCGTAAAAGACCATCGCCGTTTGCTAGTATCCATTTGTATAACTATAGGTACATAATACATGGACTCTTTTTATTTATATTATTAATTTTATTATAAAACTTATAACTAAAGGCCAGCAGACTACCTAAAAATAAATTTTAATCTACTTAACCTACTTGCATCTATTACGTACATACATATGTGTATACATAATACACATGTACTTAATATCTAAATATATTTATATATATACCATATGTGGGCAATCAGCAACACTGTCATGGAGGAATATGAGAAACAGGATATAAAAAGGACGCACTCGAAGGATGAGGGTAGTTGTTTTTCCGGCTTCTCATCGTGGCAGTTCTTGCAACAAACAAATTCTTACACTCATATTTTATCAGTTATTTTAAGTAAATGTAAATATATTATTTTAACCCATAGAAAATAAAAGTGTTTTGTTTTATCTAAGTAAGCAATCTTACACATATATTACTTTTTTTTATTTTGTATTCTTTTTTGCTTTTATATTAAAATTAAACTAAAATTAAAACTAACTTAATCCTACCTAAAACTAAGGAAGACGGCCATGGCTAAAAAAAAATTAGGCTGACCCACTTTGCTTCAGACGAAGCTACCCATTACTGGAGGCATTCTACGACGAAGCATCCTCCCCTTCAACTAGCCACCAAAATTGCTGGTGCTGCTGAGCAACATCCCTCATGTCGCGATTCCCTATTTCCCTACTGAACCGAAGATGCTCCGCACTGCCATGGCCAACGTCTCTGCCGTAGTTGAGTCGCCTGTCTGCCAATCTGTGCTGGATCAGACCTTTACTATTTAGATAGAGGAACGCTTCTGAAGGTATAAAGCCGTCAAAGCGAACTCTCTTGTGATACATACAATTGGGGAAGTAAGCCCCGGAGATCAGGTTGTTCGATGAGGTCATTGCTCTTGCAACGTGCCTTCGAGTCAATTTAATGACGAAATTGTCCACTCTTATTAGGTTCACCCTATAGTACAAGACCTGATTAGGACAGAATTTTATGTACTCAGACTCTGGTGCTCTGAGAGTCCTCTCGAACACCCGAATCTTTTCCAATAAACTTGCTCTCACATTTAACCACATAGGACATCCAAATACAAGCATAGGCCGGATAAGGGCATGTAGCAGATCACCCTCACCCTCGCATCGACTTGGCTGTTATGAAACAGTCTCTTTGTAAGGGCAGAAGCGTCTTTGGTGCCTCTGGGTAGAGCAACATCTATATGTTTGTTAAAATACAGATATTGATCTAGCCAGATTCCAAGATACCTGACTACATTTTGACAAGCAAGTAGCTGCCCGTGCTGCCCCACGATGGACAACTTTCGCTAATTCTTTCTGGTATCCCTAGAGGCCCCAGACAAAGGTGTCCTAAACAGAATGCTTTCCGACTTCTGAAAGTTGATTTTCGACTTCCAGTCGTCGCAATATCGCTTAATTTTGTCGAAGTCACGTTGCAGAAGTATATTAATGACCCCAATCTTTGGACCCGATCTGTGCGCGATTAAGTTGCTTGCATACGCTACGGCATACTGAAGTGAACCTATCAGATCATTTGTGTAAATGTTGAATAGGATTGGCGAATTTACCGCACCTTGTTGCAGGCCGTTTTTAATGTTAAATGTCAAAAAGAATACAGCAGCAGTGGTTTACTAATGCCCAACCTGTCCAGCTTGAAAAAGAGTCCCTCTAACCAAACGGTATCGAAGGCATTCTCCAAGTCCATCAGGCAGGCACCAGTGCACTAGTTCTTGCCTTTGCTTCATTGGATATCAGAATCCAGTTTAGACGCAGCATGAATGATATCATGCCCAACCTTGAAACCGAATTGATTATCCGGAACTATGTGTTTGTCCTCAACCCACTTAGTCAGGACTCTATTCATCACCTTTTCGAACACCTTACCGATGTTTGGAAGAAAACCTATCTGACTATCCGAAAAGATGCGGATATCCTTTGCAGATATCACATTTTTCCTCAGCCAGGACAGAGCTTCTTTAATCTTGTTGTTATTTGTTGTCATTTCTCTTCTCCTGATGTCAAAAACAAAATCTTTAACGCCAAGAAATATGCAATACAAAAAATGAATACATCACTATTTTCTGCTGGAACGAACGAGAAAATTTTCATCAATGAATCTTTTACCAACTATACTCGTGCTCTTTTTATGAAAGCAAAGAAAATTAAGGTTGAAAAAAATTTCAAGTATTTGTGGTTTAAAAATTCGCGGATCTTTTTACGAAAAATTGAAAATGGTAGGGTTGTTGCTATTAACTCTTTTGAAAACCTTTCTTTATTGGAAGACGAATAAATTAACCAAATTATAAAGTTTTTTAATAATTATGTTCCTAATAGCAACAACTCTACCACAAATACAATATGTAATATTTATGATGTTTTTTTTTCTTCTTCTTTAAATTCCAAAAATGGAAACTATTTTTTTATTGTGCATCAAAACATACGGAGTTTGCGGCAAAATTTTGATCTCCTAGTGTGTAACCTCGAATCTTTCGTTGTACTTCCTGACCTAATATTTGTTAGTGAAATATGGATTTTTAATAACGAAATAAGCAATTATCGAATTACAGGTTATGAATTTTTTGGGAACACCAATGAAACGTATGTTGCTGGAGGTGTAGGAGTTTTTGTTCGCGAAGAATTATTACTATGCAATTTTGAAGTAAAAAATCTGGAATTTGTGAGCGCCGATTTAATAGAAACTTCTTTTAACCTTTGTAATAAAAAATTTAAAATTATTTGTTTATACAGGCTTCACTTTCATGGTGTGCAGGTGTTTTTGGATGAATTTTCAAGATTCCTAAATAGTGAAAAGGCAGCTAACCTTATTTTTTTAGGTGACGTTAACATAGACATTTTAAAATCAAACTCTTTTGCTGATTCTTACCTTACAATAATGGCTCATAACGGCCTATATTGCTTCATAAACGAGATTTCTAGGCCTATTTCCGGGACATGCATTGACCATGTATTTTGACTATTTTCAAACCTCTCCACATATCTAAGTTTCGGTGTCAACTTCGATTTAAGCATAACTGATCATTGTATGACTGGTATATGGTTAAATGATATTATGCGTACAAAGACTATTAAGAATACATGTTCTGCTAGTGTTACAAAGACAAATTAGTACTTACTTAATATTGAACTACAATCTGAAAACTGGTGTAAAATTTACTCTGAAAGTGATGCATCGAAGGCTTATGATTTATTTTTAAAAATTTTTCAAAACTACGTAAAGAATTTTTCTTACACTTTCATACCCAAGAAATCTAAATACAGATTAAAACCTTGGATTAATAATAATTTACTTAAGAGAATTAAACTTAAAAACAAGTTAGTGACTAAAGCGCGCAAGCATCCCTTTAATCGAAGGCTTAAACTAAGAGCCAAGAATATCTATAAAATCGTTAATAAAGAAATAATAGTGGCTCAAGATAGATACTATCATTCAAAGATACAGGGTGCCCTAGGCAACCCTAAAAAAGAATGGAATTTTATTAATAAAATAATTGGTCGTAATCCACCCAATTCCTCTAAATCAATAACACTTGATAACAATGGAACTATTGTCGATGATCCAGTGCAAATTTCTAACATTTTTAATTCTTTTTTTTTCATCGGTAGGCCTTTTAGCTGATCAAGACACGGATAACTGTAGAAGATGCTTTAGACACAGCTTAGTGGAAGAGAATATTTGTAATAACAGCTTCTTTTTTGAAGAAATTACAGGTTCAGAGGTATTTAGTACTATATGCTCACTCAGCAATTTAAGGTCATGTGGCGATGATGGTATCTCAAATATTTCACTTAAAAAAGTTACAATATACGTCGCTGATATTTTAGCCTTTATTTTTAATTTAAGTGTGCATTCGGGTACTTTTCCCAACAAACTAAAATATGCCAATGTAATACCTCTTTTTAAAAGAGGCAATAGAAAAGACAAAAACAATTACAGGCCCATTTCCAGAGGCCCATTTCCAGAGGTGAATCAAAAATACTAATTTATATTCTCTGTAAACAAAAAAAAGGCTTTAATATTTGGCATTTAAATGCTCAAAGTTTGAGAAACAAAATTGACGACTTAAGATATGTGTTTAATGATGGGATGGTTGATGTGTTATGTGTCTCGGAAACTTGGTTAGAAATGGAAATGTGTGATAATTTATTTAACTTAACTTGTAGGAGGATTTTTCGGAGCGATAGGCGTCGCTAAGAAGGGGGGGGGGGGGTGTTGCAATTTATATGAAAAAGTGCTATAATTTCCAATTTTTGAAGAAATCAGCGCCCACTGATCTTGTGGAATACGTTTTCATTGAGGTGAAGAATAGTACTGAAAAATGTCTGATTGGTTGCATATACATGGCCCCTGATATAGCAAATTATAGACTGATAAGTGACCTACTTGAAGACTTTGCACCCAAATACTCGAAAATCGTCATATGTGGTGACCTCAACCTTAATATTTTAGGAAACAAAAATACAGCATTCAAGGAAATGATTGATTCACTACACCTAAGTTTTGCTAACATTACCCAACCTACACATTTTGTGCCAGATCGCATACCAACACTACTTGATGTTGCCATAGTTTCCGACCCCGACTTGATTATGCATTATGACCAGATTTTCGCACCCGGGTTCTCTCATCATGATATAATCTTTCTGACAGTGGATATATTTCCATCACTTGAAACTGAGACGAATTTCAGATTATACCAATACTCTCGAATTAATTTAGAAAACCTTTTTAATGACTGCCTGGCTTTGAATTGGTCTCCAATTTATAACTCAAATAACGCCAATTATCAAGTAGACTTCCTTAACAAAAATATTAAATTCCTTCTAAATAAACATGTGCCCACTCGTGGAATAAAAAACACCAAAATAAAATCACCATGGTTCACACAGGAAGTATGTAACTTAATCGCAGCTCGGAACTTACTCTATGCTATAATTTGTTCGTAACTCTGTAACCCGTCTCATTAGAAAAAATAAATTCGCTTTTTATAAAAATAAATTTGACTCATGTTCATCTAGTTCTGACTTTTGGAAGAGTGTTCGTCAGATAGGATTGAATTCACAAAAAACATCGGTTCCCAACAGTGTGGATGTAGAAGGACTAAATGTTAACTTTGTGTCTGTCTACAAAGAGTCAAATAATTTAAGTTCCCCGTTTTTGAACAACAGTGTCACCTATTCCGAATCAACTTTTTCATTTACATGTGTAGACGAAACTACGGTAGGTAATATTATATTAAGTGTCAAGTCAAATGCCGTAGGTTCGGATAACATTGCTCCTAAGTTTGTAAAAATTCTGCTTCCTGTTATTTTGCACCAAATCACCCACATTTTAAATACAATTTTAACAACTTCAGTTTTTCCGGATAACTGGAAAACTGCGAAGGTTGTACCCCTACCAAAAGCACCAAACGGAGCCTCCGTAGAATACCGGCCTATTGCGATTTTACCGTTTTTAAGTAAAGTCTTTTAAATTATAGTAAGTGGTCAAATAAAAACATATCTAAGCGCTAAGAATATGATATCAAAATACCAGTCTGGCTTTCGTAAAAATTATAGTTGTACCTCAGCCCTCTTAAAAATCAGTGAAGATTTACGTGCCGGTTGTGACAATGGTATGCTGGGATTAATTGTTTTTTTAGATTTTTCGAAGGCTTTTGATTGCGTTAATCATGTGCTCTTATTAAAAAAACTGAAACATCAATTCCTGTTTGATGACACTTTATGTAAGTTGTTGTCTTCCTATCTTTTCAATAGGTCTCAGTACGTCTGTCATAGGAATGAGCGCTCAGCTTGCCTGCCCGTCCTCGCAGGTGTACCACAGGGATCTGTCTTAGGACCCCTCCTGTTCACTTGTTTTATAAATGACATAACACAATGCTTTCACGTTTGTAATTACCATATATACGCAGACTATGTACAAATATATACGCTCTTTCCGAAAGCAAACAAACACCAAGCGCTGGACATTCTAAACCAAGAATTAAATGAAATCCATAAGTGGTCATCAGATAACGGTCTAAAGCTTAATCCAAATAAAACAAAGGCACTGATTATAAATGCAGGACGAAGTACAGATGTTTTCCCACCACTGAGTCTTAACGCATCCCCTATAGAGTACGTGGTAAACATAAAGAATCTTGGAGTTTATTTTAATTCTAACTTAAATTGGAATGTACATGTTAACAAAACTGTATCTAAAATTTACGGAGCTCTCCGAGGACTTTGTCCCACTACAAGTTACCTTCCAACCAAAACAAAATTAAAACTTGTGAATGCATTTATCCTTCCCACCATACTATATGGTTGTGAAATATTTGCAAACATGGATCAAGAGTCCGCCAGAAAGTTAACAGTTGCATACAATTCCTGCGCGAGATACATTTTTAATATCAAGAGACACGAACACATTTCCGCCTATACCAAACAAATTGCCGGCTGCTCTCTGATTGCTCTTATGAAATATCGAACCATGCTGTATTTTCACAAAATTTTAACCAAGAAAGTACCAGAATATTTACTTGAGATAGTAAAATTTCCAACAAATCAAAGAACTTGGCAACTGATAGCACCTAGGTGCAAGTATTTAAACACGTCTCGACAATTTTTCGTACATGGGATTCAGCTATGGAATCGGTTGCCCTTAAGAATAAAACGTATGAGCAACACAAACAGTTTCAATAAAGAAGTATTTAAATATTGTTCAGAAAATTTTTAATGAATTTCCTCTTGTATCCCTAAACTTCATTCTTCTTTGTATCATCTATTTTCCCTTTTTTTTCTTCAATTCTTTCTTTTTTCTTCTTCTTCTTTTTCTTTGTACTTCCTACTCTAAGAACTTCTTCTTTTTTTATTAATAATAATTATTTGTTAAATTTTAATTACTTAATTGTTAAAATATTGAAATTATGTAAAGCTTGTTCTTTTCTCAAAAGATGTATTATTCTTATGTGAACAATTGAATTTTAAATAAATTAAATTAAATTAAAAATTAAATTAAATTTCCTTGTTACCATCAATATCAAAAGTGTTTGAAAAAGTCGTAAAGAGGCGTATATTAAAATTTCTCAAAAAACAAAAATTCTTTAGCCCTGATCAATTCGGATTTAGAGAAGGTCTTTGTACAGAAGATGCTCTTCTAGAGTTTTGTTCATTTATCTACAAATCTTTAGATATTAAAATGTGCTGCGCCGGGCTTTTTGTGGATATCACCAAGGCCTTTGATATGGTGAATCATGATATTTTATTGAACAAATTATTTTGTGCACGATTCCGCGGTTTTATGCTCAAATGGTTTACCTCCTACTTGAGTAATAGAACTCAAAAGGTCTTAGTAGACAAATTTGCAAGTAATCCAAAAGTTATCAGTCGAGGTGTCCCCCAAGGCTGAGTCCTTGGCCCAATTTTATTTCTCATTTATATCAATTCGCTTTTTAGCCAACCGTTTTTGGGCAAGATCACTGCTTTTGCGGATGACCTTGGTATTGCCTATAGTTCAAAAAGTCCTCTCGATTTAACTTCTGATATTAATCATGATGTCCACATCTTAAGGACTTGGTTTAGGATGCATAAGTTAGTCGCAAGCAATAAAACAAAAGTCATGAATTTTAGTACTAATACTCGTGATTCTTTAAATTTAGAAATCTGGTTCCACTCAAACAAATGTCCCATATCTAATGAATTGGTCTGCAACTGTAATTTGAATAATTCTTTAAAAACGACATGTGACGCAAGTTGTTTCAAGATTGAACCAGTGAATCAGTATAAATACCTGGGTTTAAATTTCGACTGTAAAATGAACTGGTCTGACCATATTACATCATTGAAAAAATATTTACGCTCTGCAATCCATGTCCTATTTCGCCTAAGAAAATACTGTAGTAATGAAACTTTGAAGTCAGTGTACTTTGGATTGGTTGATTCTAAACTACAGTATGGTTTAAGTTGCTGGGGTGGTGCCTACCACACAAGGTTATTCCCTTTAATTGTTTTATAAAAATATTTTATTAGAAAGATTTGTAATACTAATCGTTTGGTACGGTCTATGATCTTGTTTAGAACGTTGAAAATTTTACCTTTAAAGCACTTATATTACTATAAAGTGACCAAAATTTTTTTTAAAAGAAGTGGTTATTTGCAAAGTCCAATCTCAAATTCACATAATTTACGAAGCGGATCTAACAACTTTATTCAAGTGCCGTTATTTCGAACAACTTTATACAAAAACTTCTTCACTGTTGTGTCCTGCAAATTGTTTAATAGGCTTCCAGAAGATATTCGTTTTCATAATTCGCCCAACCAAATTTTTAAAAAAATCAAAAACTGGCTTCTAACTTTCGATCACGAAGAAATCAAAAATTTGCTGCCGTATGTAAGTTAATTCCGAATTAAATTTTGAATACGTACTTAAAACTAAATTTTTAATACTTTATACCCCACTCTTTTGTAACTATTTTATAACTTTTTGTAACTTTCTAAATTTTTGATATGAAGTGGCATTGCTACTATTAAATTTAAAATAATATGAATGTCACTACTTATTCTTATGATCAATAATGTTATTTCGTAATTGTGAACTAATATTCTATAAGGAAAAAAGAATAAAGAATAAATAACAAAAAAAAAAAAAAATCTTCGAAATTCCCGCCTGGAACACGCTACCAGTCATTTGGAAGACGGAAAGAAAGGCTTAGATTTAGCTTATCTGAGAAAATACCACCACCAACCCTGCTATCAGTTTTAGGTCCATCTGCGTAAAAGTGGATTGACTTGTCCTCCATGAAAGCATCTTCCTTCCAGAAGGACCTAGAGGAAGCTTTGTCAAACCAAAGTTCAGGTATGGTGTAATCGATGTTCTCTGTGAAGATTCCTGATATAAATATTAAGAATATTAGAGTGGCCAAATGAATTATTTGTCGCTTTAAGGCGAATAATGTGCTGTTTCAAATGAAACAGAGTGAATAATGTAGCAGAGGGAGTAGACCGTAAGGCTTCGGTTATGCATAAACACGTTTTTTTTTACTTTGCTTAGTTTGCTGCAGTTGACTGTATTGTCTAAGGCTGTCCACTACACAACAACTCCGTAGGTGAGTATCGGTCTTATGACCGAGATGTATAGCCAGTTTAAAGGCCCCATTTATGGCTTTTTTGTATGAGTTTATTTCCTGTTTATTTTCCTGTCAAAAATGAGATTCAAATATTTTGCTGTATCGGAAAATACTAAACTGGTACCGTTTATTGAGGGAGGGTCTATAATTGGAATTTTGTATTTCCTGGAAAAGAGGACAAGATCAGTTTTATGGGGGCTTACTCCCAATTAACAGCGATCTGCCCAATGGGTTAATCTGTTCAGATTTAGCCGAAGGAGTTCTTTAATGGTATTAATAGGCTTACCTGAGATGGCTATAGCAACGCCATCTGCATAGGCAGTCACCCTGTTACCAGCCGCTGCCAGGTATACCATATAAGCAGCTCATTAACCACTCAGTTCCAGAGAAGGATTGAGAGGACACCACATTGCAGCGTACCTCTACTGACACATCTTTTAGCAGAAGCCCCACCCAGTTTGAAGTTGATTATCCTCCTATTTAGCATAAGACTGATCAACTCCCCAAGTGAGTCGTCTACCTGTGTGTCATTACAACGCAGTCGTGATTGCGGATATATTGACGTTGTTAGAGGCACACTGTATGTCCAGGAAAGCAACCATTGTGTACTCTCTATATTATAAGGATCGTTCGATGTGGCTAGTCAGTGAATGCAAAGCCGTTTCCTTCGACTTTCCGCCATGTTGAGCCGTTGATAGAAGTCTTGGATCAATTTTAGCTCGTATATGGAACGACTGAGTGATTCGTTCTAGAGTTTTCAGAAGGAAAGATGATAGACTTATAGGTCTGAGGTCCGTTGGGATAAAATGAGAACATTTTCCGGTTTTGGAAATAAAAACTACATTGATTTCTCTCCATGACAGTGGAATGTGGATCAGTTCTACACTTCTACTTCTCCGAAGAAACGAATTCGGTTAAAGCTGATACGAGCCCAGTAGCGGTAGGCGCTGTCCGCTTACAATTTGAGGGGGATAGCCCCCATGTTATATCATTTGCGAGTAAAAGCTTGTCCGAGGTCGAAAGAAGGTATTCGCAAACAGAAAAGAAAGTCTTGCGTTGTTTTGGTGTATGGCACAGTTTTATTACTATTTGACGGGTATAGAATTCGAGTTGGTTACGGACCACAAACCATTGGAGGCAATTTTTAAGCCAACGTCGAAGCCTCCAGCCCGTATTGAACGATGGGTCTTAAGGTTGCAGTCCTTCAAGTTTAAGGTCATATACCTAGCTAAGCTGGAAAATTCAACATTGTATTACATTTATGTAGAGGGGAGCTGAGACCTGAGACCTTTAACGAACATTGTGAGCAGAATATTTGTGCAATGATTGACAAAGCTATACCAAAAGCACTTACCATAGCTGAAGTAGTAGAGAACGCCAATACAGACGCGGAATTAATGGAAGCAGTAGAGAATGTTAAGACTGATTCTTAGAATTGGAATAGCACCAGTCGATTCTTCCCATTCCGCCTAGGGTTGTATAGTGATATCCAATTCCTTGAGATCGAAGGTCTTAGATCTGGCGCATGAAGGGCACCCAGGTGAGACAGTGATGAAAAGCAGGGTTCATTCGAAGGTATGATGGCCATTAATTGACAGGGACGTGGAAAAATACTTAAAGAACTATGGACTGTTTGCTCGTATCGAGACCGGTACAACCAGACCCGATGAACAGATACACATTCCCGGATGGACCATGGTTATGTTTGGCGATAGTTTTGATGGGAGCCCTACCGAATCAAGCCTATATTTTTGTAGTCATCGATTATTATTCGAGGTATCATGAGGTCAAATGATGATAACAATGATAACATCAAGCGTCATCATTGAGAGTTTGGAGGAGATATTTTCGAGGTTGGGGTATCCGAAATCGATAACAGCCGACAACGGACGCCAGTTTGTGAGCGAGGTGTTCAAACAGTATTGTGCGAACAATAATATACAACTTATGACGTCACCACCATATTAGCCACAAGCTAATGGGGAAGTAGAAAATATGAATCGTTCGATATAAAAGCGGCTACAAAGAGCAAACTCTAACGGAAGCGATTACAAAAAAGAGATTCAAAAGTTCATTATGATGTACAACGTAACTCCGCATGGGACAACCTGAAAGACCCTCTTCAGAGCAGTTGGTTATTCACACAATTCGAGACAAAATACCCTCGATCCGGGACATCAGCGAGGATATTTTAGACTCTGAAGCACGAGATCTGCACCTTATGAATTAGCAAAAGGGAAAAGAGAGAGCAGATAGCGATTGAAGAGTGAGGGTGTCTGAGATAGAGGTGAGAGACAAGGTGGTCCATTGGAATGTCATCTTCCCAAACGAACTAACACGAGCTTTTGGTCCGCAAGAGTTCGAAATGATTGAGAGAAAAGGAAACGATGTGGTGGTTCGGGGACTTGGAGATGATAAATAGCCATCTTAAAAGGCTACCGGTTTCTCGTGGATCAGATCAAATTCCATAGTCTAAATCTAGTCTTAATTTCTCTCGCGTTGCAGGTGAAGGTACAGTTCTCCCAGCGAGCGTCGATGACACAAATGCTGATCCCCCACAACTTCAGGGAATATCGCAAGCCAAGATAAATGGTTCACACTTCAAGCTAAAGCTTAAAAACACGGGAGGGGTGTGGAGATCTGTAACCATGGATGATGACCAGCCAGCTACAGGTACACACACTCATCCCGTACACATCTAATACACACTAGCCATGCACACACTTTCTGGAGTAGATCGGGGAGTGACAGACTAGACCAAAACACGTGCAGTTGACTTTTTGTTGTAAAATATTGGCTTTAAAAAGAAAATAAAGACTTAAAATATTTACTTTAATATTTGGTAGTTTCATTTGGATATACCACGGGTCATTACGGATGCAATAAATTAATAAAATGCGCACAAGAGGAGAAAACAAATTCTGAACTGAAGAAAAATATATTAAGCTGCAGACTTAAAATTCAAAGCTTGACCAGAAAACTTCGCTCTACAACTAAAACGCATAACGTTCTACGAACTAGTCGAACTTCAACTAATTTATCATCGCAAATTCAAGTAGGTACTTGATATTTCAGAGCGTTAAACAATATTTTGTGGTATTATTGGTCCTAGTCCAACAAATATAATGTTGCCGAAAGAGAACCTTTCCAAAACATTTTTTACACTGAGATTTTATCTGCGACGCTTATAAGTTTCTTCGAAATAGACTTGATTTAGACTTCCCCACGTATCCACATTTTACCATTTTTTACGGCAACGAAATTTGTGTTTTCATGGTAAACGGCCTCTTCGATAGCTGGAAAAGTATTTTAAATTATTTTGTTTCAGCAAACTCTGTCAAAGGGGTTAACCTGACGTCTATTTTAGAAAATAATTTGACAATTTCCCAGAACTTGGTCTGAAAGTGTGCGCTATAGTTTGCGACTAAGGACCCAACAGCAGGAAAGTTTACCAATTATTAGGTGTTATAGAAGAAAAGCCTTTTACAATTTTCAATGATGAAAAAATATATTTTTTTTATGATTTTCCTCATTTATTAAAATCCATGCGTAATGTTTTACTCAAATCTGATATGCTAACTCAAGATGGTAATGTTTCCTTTGATGTTTTCAGAGAAATATTCAATTCAGAAAGAGATAATGTTGGTAAAACATGCTTAAAATTTACAAGTTTACACATAGCCCAAAATGCATTTGAAAAAATTAGTGTTCGGTTGGCAACGGAAACCTTTAGTAGGACAACGGCAGCATCAATACAAACTGCTCATCGACTTAATTGCCTAAAAATAGTTCAAATCAAGCTCTAGCAACGCAAGCGTTTACATTAAAAATGAATAATGCTTTCGACTGTATGGATAGTGGGTCTCATTGGTTTATTCGGGAAAGTTGTGTATTTACTTACAAAGAGAACTCATCAAGATATTTTGGAAAATTTATTTTCTATTATTCGCAATAAAGGCGGTAATATAAGGGATTTTCCCTCTGTGTACGAATTTAATGTTTTAATATAAAAAATTCTGTCCACTGGAAACTGTATTTGATAATACTTTGTTCGAAAAAGTGATAAATGATATCAAAATGCTTTTAAAAAACAAGTGTGCAAATTATTTGTAATTATTTTTAAAAAGTGATGAACAAATAACATGTCCATCAGAATTTTCCATTTTTGCTAAATTTTTTTCCCAAAGTGGTGATTTTGGAAGTCTCTTAGCACCAACTGGTGAATTTTTTCTATATTCGTAAGCTCCATTTCAAATTTTAGAGATCGTCCGCATACTAGAAATATAAGGGGGAGAATGGCCTTGGAATGCATGAGAATAACAAACCTTAGAGACTCGAATTGGTTTGATGAGCAAAACCAATGCTTGGAGCATCGCAAAGAAATTCTTTACTTTACAGTCTTATTCTCTTGCGAAAACATTGCGCCTGGAAAATAAAAAAAGAATATTACCAGTAGTAATTAAAAAATTAAAATGTTGTCAGGAAAACAAATGCAAAACAATCACGAAATTAAACCAACTCCGGCAGAGTGAGAGGTACGGGGACCTCACTATACACCAACATCGCAAGACTTAAAAGCAGTATCCCTAGTTGCTATTGCAAGATATACTTTCCTGCTAATAACCTCTCACTGTTATTAAAAAAAAGGAAATAACCTTCAACAAGAAATTCCTTCTGACATTTTTTCACTCTGCATGCGATATCTATGTAACTTTATTATCTGTGATAATAGTCTTTATGCTAATAGTCTGCAGCACTTGAAGCGAATCTCTGCGACTTGTCGATATGGTGATATATACCCGACCGGTACTCTGTTACTCGTAGTTTGTTGCTCTTTCAACCGTAAGATATCCGTAGACGTACCTTGCAGTTTGTATCAGTTTGGAAACATTGCAGTCACTTAGTTGCCCCTCGGGTTAACTTATATACTTCCGCTCGAAATGTTTAGACATCTATAGGGAGTGAGTTTAGAGAACCGTGTGCTAGATACAGCGATAGTAATTAGTCTAGGCTTAGTCTTAACACATTGATCAAAGTTTTGTCAAAGATCTTGTATGATAGAAATATTCCTCGGTGGAAACGTTTGTTTTTTACGTGAGAACGTGATCATATATCAGTCTGATGTTTGCTATTTTTGTCTTAATACGGATAATTACAGAATACTAACAGTTCGAGATGTCCTTTTTTCTCTCTCGGAATAGAGCACTCAGACAAAGAACTAATGCATTGTACTCAATCTTTCTTGCAGAAAGATGGGTTAGCGCTTCGGTAATATAGCGCTTAGAGTACCGAGTACTTGCAGCTTGATGCGGACATAAGCTAGACACTCACAGAGATGATATTTTACGGTATCTTCATCACTCTCTTAGCAAGCGTCGGAGGAATTTGTGTCATTTATGTCCAGCACACTTAAACGTTGTGCTTCGTTTGTTCTGCCGGAAACCTGGAGAGTCATGCCATCTCGAGTTAAGGCTCATATGACTACGCAAGCATTTCTAATGCAGGTTCTCTGCTCCGTGCCTTGCCTAGTAAAATCCTTCCCGTAGAGAGATTATCCTCAATTTTGAGAGCATTTACTTTTAACCTTTGATTTTTTTTGTTTTTTTGTTACGTAGGGTAATTTTTTGTCGATATATGAGACTCGCTATTGCCTAGGGTTTCTACGTCGTCAGATAGCTAACACTTTCTGGGATCTCTTGGGTAAAAAGTGTTGAATAGTCCGGAGGCAATAATCTACTTCTTGGATAATAGAGGTGCCATTCACGCAGTAACGATTCATCCGCTATCATTTCTATTACAGTACCCTCACTCATATGGCATGAACCATGCTCTTTTGTGCTTAGTCGCATACATAGCTATTTGACATTCACAACCAGCCAAACTGAAAACACGTTATTATATTGTAACAGATCTCTCACAGATAGTTTTAATTGTGAAAAGAGACAACTTGGATATTTCCGTGATTAAGATCACCTACGTCATGGTTAGATGGTTTTTACGTGATCAATTCAATTCCTGAAGCAATTTCGTGGGGCTTCATTCAAAAATCCATTTAACCAGTTATTTTAGTCAAATAGAGTTAGCAAGACTAAAAACGAATAATGAAAGCGTCTCAATCGATTTCATACTTCAGAAACATCCTCTTTTTCTACGTGATTTGTGTCAGTTCCATTCCAAACTTCAAAGTAAATTCCATAGATTTGGACAAAAAAATCAAGATCGTCTAAAGTTGCTTCCATTCTAGCTTTTACCTAAATACTACATCAAAACGAAAACACTTAAATGCTTTCCAAATCCAGACTACATAGGGAACTTCACCTGCAAATTGAAGGCACTAAACTGGGAGCGTGCTGTCATTAACGCTGAGTGTGATCTACGCAGGACCCTACGGAACATATCAGTGAGAATTTTGAATCAAAATGTATGTCACTTTAGCCCGTGTATGAATTTGTATTCAAGATTCGAGTTCAAGCTTTTAAATACACCAACCAATTCCGGCCGTTCATTCTGAATAAGACCCTCAACGGATGCGATTTATTTAAGAAATCACCGAGTAACGGTTACATTAAACCGATATTTCAGTTAGCTAAAAGATATTCGAATATAAACCATACGTGTCCGTATTCGGTGAGTTAATTTGTTCAGTCTCAAGATTTTTTATTTTTGTCTTTTCTTTTCAAAGGGTCACATAATTGTAAAGGAGGCTTATGCAGACTTCAAATTTATACCCTTTTTCATCCCAACCGGATACTATAAGGTGATAATGTTCGCATTTGAAGGATGGCCATTGGTTTCGATAGGCAGAGCTGAAGCGACTGGAACTGTTGAAGAAATAACCGATCGACGAGGAATTGATTGATGAAAAAATAAAAAAAATATTCAAACTTTAATTCAATGTTTAAATGAAATTAAGCATTGAACGTGGCGCTTATAGATAATCTGCCTACCGTTTTCTGTGGACAGACAGACAGACAGAGTTTCATTTATTCTATCATTGCAAACATACATACTAGATTTCATGAAAGAATTCGGAGGAGACTATACTTATCTGAAGTCCTATATACTTATAATAAGTTAACCTACGTGCGTTTTCGCAGGTGATGTCGTCGAGGATGTTCTTGACCGTACTATTAAAGATGACCAGATGTTGGGGAGCACGTTGAAGCAATCTGTGGAAAGTTCGTTTTTTTTCCTCTGTCGAGTTGTAGCCGTGTATGAGGTTGGTGAATTTAGCCTATATGTGAATCGTCGCCAAGCGTAAGCTTGCAGACCTGAGATTTAAGATTTGTTCCCTGTGTCTTACTCTGATGCAGATTAAATTCCGAATAAGTGCTGTCCTTGTCGCTGCGGTTGCCTGTAGCAATCCTCATAGCAGGTGTAACAGTTTTTCATCCTTGTTTTTTACCAGCTCATCTTGTAGCACTTCTCTGATATGGATTCGAGCATTGCACTTACGGAACCTAGTGAATCCTTTATTATCCGAAGCTATCAGCTGGTTTGTTATATTGTTTTTGTGTATCTTCTGTATACGGTTGTTAGGCCCATAACGGCATTATGTATTATGTTGTTTGTCGAGCACGCATTTTCCATGCGCATAACACCAAAACCGCTAGGCCATCCAACAGCACATCTCTGAGGTCTTTCAGCGAAGTCCTAAAGTACGCGATAATGATCGCGGTAATCGACAGTAACGACAACGACGGATCAAACAACTGAATGGGGGCAGTTGGCCAAGTTACAGCTTTCGAGCAACTTCTTGGCCATCATACGGGGAAACCCGGTTCACCCCCCATTACGAGTGACCCTGGCTGGCACCAAGGCCAAGTCAAACTTATCGAATGTGCGGATCAAAGATCTATTGATCTTTTCACCAAAGCCATAGGTGGATTAGGTGAGATTTGGCTAGGTGCAGAACTCGAGGTCGTGCCTAAGGAGGACATCCCTAGCAGACCTCGAACTCCCATCTGGATCCCAGCCGAAACCTCCTCCCAAGAAAGTATTCTGGAAATCATCAGGCTCAGCAACCTGACCCTTCCGAATCATGACTTGAAAGTTGCGAAACTGGATGAACTAAAGGGCTCTTATTCGTAGATGCGTTTTGATCGTGATCAATAAGGAATCGCTTAACACTCTAGCGCAGACTTAAGGCATGATTCGGTTCGGTTTCGAGTCAATACACCTAGGGGTCTATAAAAAGTATGAGCTGGATGCTGATTAGCAACCTCCTCCTCCTTTAACGGAGACACCATCAAATACAACCTCAGATCTTGGAGCGTCGATATCCTTTTCAGAAATGGATAGCGACGACTCCAATCTATCCGAGACGACAATTAAGCCGTCGGTGTCCTCTTCTGACATCCAGTTGGAAATGGAAACCGATGACGAAGCAAAAAGAGGTCCTATTCGATCAGAGGAAGAAAATGAGCTCATGGGCACATCTTCAACATCAACAACACCGTGGTGGAGGCTACTTTGGTAAATTGTAGCAATGATACGGTTTCTCCAGATTAATCTCCATCACTCAAAATAGGCTTCTGCCGCACAAATTCTGCGTCTTTCCAAAAACGCAGAAGATATCATCCTAATTGAGGAACATTGGATCGTACAAGGCGTTTTTCGTTGACTTGGCACACCTGTGTTCGCTCCGCTCTATTCAAGAGACAAATGTAAGTTTAGAACATAGAACGTAGATTTATTTCATTTTTAATTCCTAACCTCAGCGACTCCGCTTTAACCGTTACTAGAGACTGCCAAGAGTTCCTGCTGCCTGGCATAGGCATATCTTGGCCACGATCATGTGGGCCCTCTTCCTGGTGATAACGTAGAAAGAGTGGTATTGGAATTCGGAAGATTAAAAACTGGCCTCGTCATCGGGTTCAACGATGAAGCTCATCACACGGTATGGGGCAGTACTGACACCAAAGATAAAGGTTGGTGTCATTGTCAATGAGCCTACTTCTATAACAAGAAACCAACAGGAAGTGCTAGATATCATTCTCGCCTCCAAGTATCATCACTCAAATGCTTACGAACTGGATAGTATCGTCCAAACACTAATTTTCAGACCACAGATACATCCAATTCAGCCTGACTGATGCTCCTCTCATCCAACCAGCATTCCAGAATTATCGGAAAACTGAACTCTCAAGTCCATCGCATGACACCAGTGAGCTTGACCTGAAATTCAAGGAATTCACCCTGGCTCTCAATCAGGCTATGGCCTCTTCCTGCGCTCTTATTCAACCTAAAGGGTCTCATTTTTGAGAGAAAAATAAACTGGAAACCTAACATTCAAGAAAGAGTCAATAAAGCTACAATAGCTTTATTCTCTTGCAAAAAAGTCATTGGGAATAAATGGGGCGTTCAACCTCGCTTAACCAGTAGGCTATACGTCTTGGTCATAAGACCGATACTAACCTATGAGGTTGTTGTCTGTTGAGTCCCAAGAACAGCATGTCTATGCATAAGCAGAGCCTACTCCCTTTGTGGCATTCATTCTGTTTCACTTGACACCCCTCGATATTTTCAGTAGGCAATTCGCTGCAACTCAGCTATTCGCCTTAAAGCGACTACACAGTGGACAAATAATTCATTTGGCCACACTAATATTCTTAATATATCAGGAATCTTCACAGAGAACATCGATTACACCATACCTGAACTTTGGTTTGACAATGACTTCCATGTAAGCTTCCCCTCTAGGTCCTTCTGGAAGTAAGATGCTTTCACGGAGGACAAGTCAATCCACCTTTACACAGATGGATCTAAAACCGATAGCGGGGTTTGTGGCGGTGTTTTCTCAGATAAGCTAAATCTAAGCCTCTCTTTACGTCTTCCAAATGACTGTAACGTGTTCCAGGCGACAATTTCGGAGATTAAATGACCTACTCTGTAGGTCTTCTCCCAAACATCAGTAAGGTCAGGTATTTTGGAATCCGGCTAGATCAATATCTGTATTTTAACAAACATATAGATGTTGCTTTGCCCAGAGGCACCAAAGACGCTTCTGCCCTTACAAATAGACTGTTTCATAACAGCCAAGTCGATGCGAGGGTGAGGGTGATCTGCTACATGCCCTTATCCGGGCTATTCCTGTATTTGGATGTCCCGCGGGGTTCAACGTGAGAGCAAGTTTATTGGAAGAGATTCGGGTGTTTGAGAGGGCTTGTCTTAGGACTTGTCTTCGCTTATACAGAGCACCAAAGGCTGAGTACATAAAATTCTATCCTAATGAGGTCTTGTACAATAGGCTGAACCTAATAAGAGTGGACAATTTCGTCATTAAGTTGACTCAAAGGCATGTTGCAAGAGCAATGACCTCATCGAACAACCTGATCTCCGGTTATTACTACCCCAATTATATGTATCACAAGAGAGTTCGCTTTGACTGTTTTATACCTCCAGAAGCGTTCCTTTATCTAGGTAGTAAAGGTCTGATCCAGGACAGATTGGCGATGCCGCTGCGGGCAGGCGACTCAACTACGACAGAGACATTGCCATGGCAGTGCGGAGCGTCTTCGGTTCAGTAGTGAAATAGGGAGTCGCGACATGATTGATGTTGCTCAGCAGCACCAGCTATTTTGGTGGCTAGTTGAAGAGGAGGATGCTTTATCGTAGAATGCCTCCAGTAATGGGTAGCTTCATCTGAAGCAAAGTGGGTCAGCCAAATTTAGCCATGGCCGGGGTACTTAGTTTTAGGTAGGATTAAGTTAGGTTTAATTTTAGTTTAATTTTAATATAAAAGCAAAAAAAAAATACAAAATGAAAAAAAAAACAATATATGGTATATATATAAATATATTTAGATATTAAGTACATGTGTATTATGTATATACATATGTATGTACGTAGTTAATGCAAGTAGGTTAAGTAGATTAAAATTTATTTTTAGGTAGTCTGTTGGCCTTTAGTTTTAAGTTTTATAATAAAATTAATAATATAAATAAAAAAAGTCCGTGTACTAAGTTTTTTAAAATGTTTTCTTAGTTTAAGCTGTAGTTATAGATATAGTGTCAAGTATAAGAATAGAACACGTGATAAACCTCGAAAGACATAATTTTTAAGTATTATGTTTAACTTAGAGTGCCCGCATGGGGCCAGAAGGTTAGTATACGATAATTTTAATTTATTTAAGCTAATTTTTAAGCATTTTTTGTCTAGCATGTAAGAATTAATTAATTAATGAAAATAAAAATGCATATAAACTGAACTGAACTGACCTACTGTGTACCTATAGTTATATAAATGGATACTAGCAAACGGCGATGGTATTTTACGATCTAGATTAATATTCATATTCCAAATCCAAAAATGTTGTGCTCTGATTTTGCTGCTCTTTATTTTCAAAAAGTAGGATTGCACATGCGGTATCAAGCAGCTGATGCTCAGATTGTGCACATATTAGTGGATCCTTAAAAAGTTATGACAGCAGTAACAATTTCAACTCTTAGAAGGCCTTAAAAGTAGGCTTGCAAACAAATCCTAGTATTAATTGTATTACGTATCTGTTACCCACCAAACGAAAAAGCCATCTGAATTGTAATCCTACGCAGATAAGATGATATTTATAATAAATTCGTTGCTTCAGTAAATTAGTTATGTGAGTGCTGGGTGCCACACTTTTCAAAATCTTAAGGTGTAGAAGTACGAGTACCTTGCGACTCAGTGAGGGTGCATTATCTCACCGCTCTTTTTCAACAGAGGCATTAACGCATCGCCAATGACTGAAACTTGAGTACTCTTATAGAAAACACCTATCCCAAAACTTTCTGATCTGATCAAAATTGCCGGAAATCTTGGATCAAAAGTAATTTGTAAATCATTAACAAATACAATGAAGAACAAATGCGACATTAATAGCATTTCCAACTAGTAGGGTCATTGCTGGCTGGCGGGGCATCGGCCTAACTCCGGCAGTCGGAAAAACTATTACTGCATATAATCTTAGATCTGGAAATCATTAAATGTATATTGCCAGCATACAAATTTAGCTTTTGACCCGACGCAGCATTATAGGCATATGTGTGTACATAGGTTTCATACTTAGAAGATCAAAGATCACCAACTGCACCACAGCTGTGTCGCTCTGCACATCGATTTTTACCTACCGTACTGAATAGTCGAATCATAGCCATTCATTTATCATAGATCATAGATAGACTTAAAATAAAGTGAGCAATTATATAAAAGTACATGCCTCTATAATTAATGGAGCGATTAACATTTCATTCAAAATGATGTAACTATGTTATAATGGGAAACTTAAAAAAAAAATAAAAATTTTTTTTTACCAAGCTAGGCTAAGGCTGTTGGGTTACTGCGATATCCACTACCGTCAAGCGAATATATCGGCTTGGGATACACTTCTGTGGTCTGGAAGAAGAAGTTACACGTAACACCTTAGATTAATTGACCCGAGATGACATCAAAAAACCAGCCCTTTGAGTCATCCGTGAAGGTGGATATTGAATCGTCTTCCACTTGGGTACTGACCGATGCCTTTGTCCTTAGGAAATGATGTATGTATCAAAGTCATTACGTGGTAATATGTAGTATATCCAGTTCATTCGCTAAGATACTCCCATTTCTGGTTTGATTTCCATTAAAAAAAAAACACTTTAAGCTACAGATTCCTGTACGAAGAGGTCTAAGAGCTATAGACCAACGATAGCCCCACGTCATGCATCTGGAAATGTTCTCAAGTGCCTTAAATTAAACTACGTAAGTTTGTCATGGGGAAAACATTTAACAAACCAACTTTTCCTTCAAGTGAAGCTATCCCGAAATTGTATGGGAACGAACCTTATCAACGCATGAGTTTCTTCTATTGTATATATAATACCGCCCTACTGGTCCGCACTGCGCTTTGCGATGACTCTATCGTAGATGAGTCCCCTTACTCCATCTGTTTATTTGTCCCAAATCAGCTCTTAACTATCAAGGCACACATTCTTATGATACTTTGCTATAGTAAACACTGGACATGAGGTTATTCATCATGGTCATTGCTCTTGCAATGTCTTATTCAGCAGATTACCTGGAGGCATCAAGTTCGCTACTGGATCCCAAATTGTCTGACAAAATTTAGGCAAGGAAGTAGCCCTTCTTGCCCTATAATCAAAAGTGTTCGCCAATTCTATCTAGTAGCCCTAGAAGCCCCAGACATAAGTGTTATGATAAGAATGGTTTCGAACTTCTGTACATTGATCTTTAACTCCAAGTCATCACAACTACTCCAAACGCATCGAAGTCGCGTTGCAAGACCTCTATTCTTGGACCTATACTGTAACCAATGAAGTCGTGTCCGCAATAGATCGTTTGTGTAGATGTTGTATACGATCAGCGAATTTGCCGAACTTTGTTTCATTTAAACGGAAGTGGTTTACTTATGCCAAACGCGTTCAGATTGAAGAAGGGTTCTTCTAACCATACAGTGTCAAAGGTTTTCTTTGACAAACCCCGTTTCTTGCTGTTGTTCCACTGGACATTAGACAACAGTTTGGACACGACATGTGACACATAATGTTCCGCCTTGGAATCGAATTTTATCCTCCCTAAGTTTGGACTCTATTAATCACCTTTTCGAAGACGTTTATAGAATATTATTATAGACCGAAGATTCACCGGATAAGACGTCTGTTTATCCCTTTTGGGAATTGGATGCACCGCTGTATTCCTATGCATTGGAAAATTACCACTGTTCACTGCATTATTAAACACAGTGGTCTGAATATCCACCGATTCTAATGGAAGATATCGAAGCACAGTGTCCGGTATGCCATCGCTTTTCACAAATATTTTGATTTTAAGTGATCTGAAGATTGTGTTGAGCTTTTCTTTCGAAATAAACAGGGGTATTTTCCGTTCGGCGACTGCGCGGCGATCGTTCGCTGACTATCCTAGAACTTGGATTGGACTAGAAGGACAACAATCAAGCTCAAAGTGTAGTGCTGGTCCTACCTCCCAGCAGTGCTATCCGGGAAGAGCATGAGTCCGTGCTCGGCAAGCAGAATAATATTGGTCTCACAACCCTATACAGAAGAAAGAAAATATAACGAACCAGCTTATAGCCTCGGATAATAAGGGATTCACTGTTAACCACACTGTCAAACGATCAAAGTACAACGATTTTTGGGTCTGCACGTGCAATGGTCGAACCCTTATCAGACCACGTAAATCTGAACAACTAGCGGAGATCATCGTCTGCAGCAAAGCAGACATAACCGCCGCCCAAGAAGTGCGACAGGATGGGCTGGACAAAAAGAGGATGAAAAACTATTATATCAACTATGATGATTGCTACAGACAACCTTAGCCTTTATTCGGAATAGGAATAAGACACAGGGAACAAATCTTTAACTTCAGGCATACAAGCGTACGCCTAACGACGATTCACATATAGGCTAAATTCACCAACCTCATAAACGTCTACGATCCCACAGGGGAAAACACGAACTTTCCAAAGATTGCTGCAACGAGCTCGTCAACAAAACTTACGAGCTATGCCCTAAATATGACGTGAAAATCGCCCAAAGCGATTTGAATGCTAAGCTAGGCAAGGAGGGCATCTTTGGTAATACAGTCGGGACAACCTCGACGACATCACCTGCGAAAACGCACACAGGTTAATTTATTTTCGGCTGGATGTAAGATAACTAAAGCCTCCTCCCAGTTTCCACACTTCAACATCCATAGAGGAACATGACTGACTCTGATCAAATAAACCAATCGACGAAGGACACTTCTCCAGTGTTTTGGGTGTTAGAATATTCCAGGAAACTAATATCGAATGGTACCAGGCAGGCAGGAGGGACTCGCGAATTTTACAACTAGAAAAGAGAGGGAAAACATATAATAGAAGAAGAAAAGAGGCGTTCGTTCGAGGCCTTGGAGAGGTGCTTCCATAAGGAAGGATATATCTGCGGACTGTTTAACGGTGATGACGAACAACATCTCACAGTCAAGCAGAATGACCCATTCAACCTGGACGAAGACAGACAAAGTTTTCGTTGATTAGCCAGAATTTGGGAACAAATTAAGAACAGCATCTATTGAAAAACAATAATTTTACCTCCGTTTTTCTTGTTTGTGGAGAGCTTCCATCATTGGACAGCATGAACTGTCATGAGCAGTGGGAGGCGTAACTAGGTACCTTGGTATCTAGCTCGATAAGCACTTACCGCTTCATTGAGGACAGCTTGTATGGTCTCTGCACCTGAGTACCTTCATGGTGGAACACGAATATAAATATAGAGCATTAATAATTTTCTAATAAAGATAATTCGAAGGTACTTTGAAGAAGCAATGACTCGGCGACAATTACGGCGAACCGCACGGAGAGTAATATTCAATCTAAGTACTCGTATCTATCGGTGCTAGGGAAGGTATTATTGTTCATCTGCGATGTCAATATTCTGGAATTGTTCTGTTTAAGTTCCGGGATTGCAGACAGGAATCGGAGAGGAGTTGGCAATAGTATATCCTTTCATAAGCTCTCCTCCTGGTATTAACCGCAATGAATCTTTCTCGGAGTCAACGGAAATAACATCCAGATGCTTAATTATACCCAAAATGTATTAGTGCTCCTTTCGCAGAAACCCAGCATGAAATCTAGTATGTAAGTTTGCAATGAGAGAATAAATGAAAATATCAAGTCTGTCTGTTCACAGAAAAAGGTAGGCGGTCCTACTTTAAGCTCCGCTTTCGATGCTTAATTTCATTTAAACATTGAATTAAATTTTTAATATTTTGTTTATTTTTTCCATCAATCAATTCCACGCCTCGTTTTATTAGTTATTTCTGCAATATATGCATTCGTATCAACATCTCCCACCAAAGTCAATGGCCATCCTTCATAGAAGGTCAATAGCAACTTATAGTATCCGGGTGGGATGAAAAAAGGTATAAATTTGATGTCTGCATAAAGACCCTTAACAGTTATGTGACCCTTTGAAAAGAAAATACCAAAATAAAATAATCTTGAGACTGGATCAATTAACTCACCGAATACGGACACGTATGGTTTAAGTTCGAAAATCTGGGAAGTAACTGAAAAATCGTTTTAATGTAAGCATTATTAGGTGGCTTCTCAAATAAATCGCATGCGTTGAGGGTCTTATTGAGAATGAACGGCCGGAATTGGTTGGTATATTTAAAAGTTTGAAATCGAATCTTAAATAGAAATTCATACACGGGCAAAAGTGTCATAAATTTTGGTTGAAAATTCTTACTGATAAGTTCTGTATGACCCTGACTATATCCGCATCAGCATTCGCAAGAGTACGCTCCCAGTTTAGTGCCTTCAATTTGCAAGTAAAGTTCGCTAAATAGTCTGGATTTGAATGGCAATTGAGTGTTTTCGTTTTGATGTAGTACTTAGGAAAAAGCTAAAATGGAAGCAACTTTAGATGGTGTTGTATTTTCTATCCAAATCCATGGAATTTACTTTCAAATTTGGAATAGAACTGACACAAATGACGTAGAAAAAAAGGATGTTTCTGAAGTGTGAAATCGATTGAGACGCTTTCATTGTTCGTTTTTAGTCTTGCTACTAACTCTATTTGACCAACACAACTGGTTAAATGGATGTTTGAATGAAGCCCCACGAAATTGCTTCATGGTTTGATCACGTAAAAACCATCCAACCATGACGTAATTGGTCTTAATCACGGAAGTATCCAAGTTGCCTCTTTTCACTAATGAAGTTGTAAACTACCTAAACTTCGCATGAAAAATTAAAACTATTTGTGTGACATAGAACATAATAACGTTTTTCAGTTTGACAGGTTTTGAATGCAAAATATTTATATAATAAGCACAACAGGGTATGGTGCATGTCATGCCAGCCAAGATGCTGTAATAGAAATGGTAGCAGATGAACCCTTACTGGGTGAATGGCACATCTATTATCCAAGAGTTGGATAATTGCCTCCGGAATATCCAACCCCGTTTGCCCAAGAGATTCCAGAAAGTGTTAACTATCCGAAGACGAAAAAATCCTACAGCTGCGAACCTCGACAGAATAAATATCCTTAAAATCGACTGGCGACTGTCTTTCGGTAAAGCCTCTCAAAATTGAGGATATTCTCTCTACGAGAATGAGGAAGCTGACTAAATAAAGAATATTTCGGCAAGACAAAATGCTTAACGCCAAGGGGGGTCCTCTGCATTTATACGATTATGATAAACTCAATTATATCCTATGCGTTGGTTGTCTGATGGATCAAGCTTCCACGAAAATATGCATTCCTGATGGGATCGAACTATATTGTGAAGAATCTGTCATGTAACTAAAATAATTATTCGCCAAGAGAATCAAAAAAAAAATAACATAAGATACAACTTTTGAAATCAGAAAAGAACTTTTATTTTCACTGAAACTTACTAACTAACTGGTGACCATTCGTCACTCCCTTATATAAATTCTCATATTTCTAGCTCAGCTACCTTCGATGCAGCGCGTGTGAACTTTTGCGACATTGGACAGTTCCTTTGCAACATTGTTGCTGATATGAGATTGCCATGCTCGTGGAAAGTGTGAGAAAATACTTTATATTGAAGTTATTTGGAAAAGGAAAATGGATGATGTATCAGATTTTAAGGGGTACATAACCTGTATTGCACTTACACTATTACTTTATAATAAAGCCAGTCTGTTATTCTCTTTCATAAAAATCGGTCGTATCATTTCCTAAGCCATCACATGGTGTCAGAATAGCGGGCAAAAAAAACAAAAACATAAAAAAAGGAATATATTACAGCGAAATCCGGATATAAGGACAGTGAAGGGACCAGCCTCCAATGGTCGTTATAGCCAAATGTCGTTATAACCGAAGGTCAGACAAAAGACTAATTAGTAGATACATACATACATACATACATACATATGTTGTATTTATGGTTTTATTGTTCAAACAGAATTAAAAAAGAGAATATAATATAATAAATGTAATGAAAAAGAGCACAACTTATAAAAGTATGCGTACGTGCACTGGTTTGCAACTAAGTCATTTCTTTGAAGAAATCCGTAATATTTCGCTGCTTTAGCTTCCTTTTTCAGAAAAATTTTTTCTAGACGCTTCTCAGTTCCTATAAGCCACGAAACTTCCATGTCGTTTTCACCTTCACCAAATAACAAATTTCACCTTCAGCAAATCGTTTTAAGACTAAAATAGCAGCTACAGCATCTGTGACTGTTGGAATTCGTTCTGTCAATTCCGGATCGTCAGACTCTTCCTCATCAGATAAAACTTCATGCATGCTTACAGCTGAAGCTGAAGCTCTCTTAATCTGTAAGATCAGCGGTCGTCAAAACATTATTATCTACATCAATGTAAGGTTCACAGTTACAGGAGTTTTCCTCGTTCGTCGAAATTTGAGCGAGTTGTGCAAACTATCCGTTATCATCAACATATGTATGCAGGTAAAGGTGAAGAGTTACAGAAGCGTGCATGTGCGAAACATTTTTTTATAGTCTCTGGGTGTACTCTTTCCCACGCTGTTGTTATCATTTCTTTTGCGTCTAAAAGACTAACGCGAAATGCTGAAGTGTTATTCTCTAGATGATTTATCATTTTTAATACCAATATTTTTCGGTAATTGAATTTGAGACACTTTATAATTCCCTGGTCGATGGGTTGAAGAACGGATGTTTTGTTCGGTGGAAAAAATGCCAATTTAATGTTTGTCAAATTATCAATACATGGACGGGCAGCACAGTTATCAATAAACAAAATGAAAGTCTTTTCAAAAACTAGAGAAGTCATCCACGCCTTTTTGTTGGCTTTGTAGTAAACTGGTAAGCATTTAACACTCTTAAAGCATCGAGGTTTCTTTGACTTGCCGATGATAAGTAGTTTCCGTTTCACTCTATCCATGCTTGCAGCAACTAACACCGTGATCCGTTCTTTTGACAACTTACCACCCACACATTTTTGGCCCTTCAGTTTTAATGTTCTTTCAGGTGTTAATTTATAGTTTCATCCGCATTATAAATTTCAGAATTTATATATCCTTCTCTTAATTTCGGAAAAACGTTTTTTAACCATTCACTGCAGTCACTTTGAGAAACGCTTGAACGTAAATTTCACGTAAATTGCGTGAATACGCTAACACGTGAAGTATGTGAATAACGTGAACACGTAAATTACGTGAATAATCAACAATTTATTTTCCTCCGAGTTACGTAAACGGTTAGACCCACAGACAAGTGAAATATCTGAAACCATATCATCAAGACAAATTGCTTCTCTACTAGATCCACGCTACAAAGATCTGCGGCATGAATGCTATTCTGTTCGAGGTGCAATAAAAGATAAGTTGCAACTTATGACATAATCATCTAGAATAATCAACACAGCAAGTACTCAACAAAATCCAAAAAAGTGGTCTTAAATTAAATAAAGAAAAATTTGTATTTAATACAACAAATTTAATACAAAAACAGATAAGGGTGTGCAAGCGGATCCAGACAAGATGAGTGCAATCATGTCTTTATAATCACCCCAAAACAAGGTTGAATTGCAAAGGCTCCTTGGAATGGCTACATATCTGAGTAAGTTTATTCATAACTTTTGCGATCTAACTTATAGTCTAAGGGCCTTACTCAAGAAAGATGTTGCTTGGGAATGGACAGAGAACCACAACTGTGCTTTTGAGCGCTTGAAATCAATTTTTTCATATACTCCGGTATTAAAATTTTATGATCCAAATAAAGATGTCTAGTTGCAGGTAGATGCCAGAAATTCTTTTATTGGAGCGGTTCTACTTCAAGGTGACCAACCGGTTGCTTATGCAACAAAAGCGTTGTCGTCATCCCAAATCGCATACCCACAAATACAAAAAGAGGCAACCGCTATACAATTTAGTAGGAATATGTTTCGTAAATACATAGTTGGAAAGCGGTTAACGGTAAAAACAGATTACAAAGCACTTGAGATTATTTTTAAAAAGCCTATACAATCTGCTCCAAATAGACTACAAAAAATAATGTTTCAATTAACCCAATATAACCCAAAGGTCTTGTACAGAAAAGGTAAGAACATGGTCTTGGATGATATACTCAGCAGAGACTGGATAAACCCACCTAAAAATAAATAACCCAATCGAAATATACTCGCTTCACAAGGTGCCGAATGATACAATGAAACATTTTGCTGAGCAAACAGCAGCTGTTTTCGAGCTTCAACAATTGATTAATATTTCTCAACAGGGTTGGCCGAATTCTATACATAAAGTTCAGGCAGAACTTCGCAAATATTGGACATTTCGTGACGAGATCGTATACGAAAACATGATTTTATTCAAAAATTAGTCGTACCTACAACATTACGACGTGAAATGATAACAAAAATTCATAACGGACATCTTCGGAAATAACAGAATACATTAAGTCTTCCGGTATTTGCCAAATCTAATAAATATCAAAAACTAAACAACCCTTAATTATAAAAAAACATTCCTTCTCCTCCTTGGGAAGTTGTTGCTGTAGATTTGTTATTTTTTTTAATAATAAAGAATATCTTCTTATCATCAATATCTACTCAGGATTTTTCGATTTTGTTTCCTTATCCAACTCGTCATCCAGCAAGGTTATTCAACATTTGAAGAAAATCTGTGCAGCACATGGAATACCTGTGATCGTAGAGAGCGACAACGGGCCGAAATTTTCTTCCATCGAGTTTCGAAAATTCATCAAAAGTTGGGATATAACACATCAAATTTCAAGTCCAAGATATACCCAATCTAATAGCCTCGCCGAACGTTATGTCCAAATAGCAAAAGGGATTCTATGAAACTGTGCCAAAAATGACTCAGATATTTACATCGCGCTTCTCAATTACCGGAATACAGCCAGAAATAGTGAACTCATGTCCCTGACCCAACACTTGATGAGCCGTTCGACAAGAACACTCTTACCAATTTACAAAGATATCCTTAAACAGAACATTGTTCCCAATATGCATCAAAATTTACAAAAAGCGAGACAAGACATCAACAAGTTTTTTGATAGAAGAGCCAAATCATCACCAGAAATGTCAACAGGTGATAAAGTGCGTATGCAGGTAAATAACAGAGAAAGCGTTTTCTGGCGAAACAACCAAAACTGCCAATTCACCACACTCACACTTCGCACGATCTGACGACGGAAGCATCTTTCGAAGGAACTCTATCTCCATTCATTCGACAATAGCAACGATTCAAATTCACAGAAAAGTTGTTACGATTCATCATCTAAAGTAACAGTCCTGAACAAAAGCATTCAACATCAGCTTAAAACGATTACGTGATGACGATATCGTGGAACATCATCTCTGTGAGTGTCCAGCCTATGTTCGCATCAGGCTGTAAGTACTCGGTACTCTGAGCGCTACATTACCGAAGCGCTAACTCATCTTTCTGCGAGAAAGATTGAGTACAATGAAATAGTTCCTTGTCTGGTGCTCTATTCCGAGAGAGAAAAAAGGACGTCTCGAACTGTTGGTATTTTGTAATAATCCGTATTAAGACAAAAATTGCAAACATCAGACTGATATATGCTCACGTTCTAACGTAAAAAAACACGTTTCCACCGAGGAATGTTTCTATCATACAAGATCCTTGACAAAACTTTAGTTAATGTCTTAAGAGTAAACCTAGACTAATTAATATCGCTGTATCTAGCACACGGTTCTCTAAACTCACTCCTTCGGTACTATAGATGTCTGAACATTTCGAGCAGCAGTATATAAGTTAAGCCGAGGGGCAACTAAGTGACTACAATGTTGCCAAACTGATACAAACTGCAAGATTGTAGTTTGCACGCGTACCCAATAACGTGAACTGCACAGAAGTAATCTAACCCTGGCCACCAACTCGCCTAACACCTCACGACACCATGCACGTGGCGCAGCGACAGCAATATTTGGACTAAGGCTTAGGATAGTTAAGAATATTTTTATGTCTTAGATTCAGTTTGTATTTATAAGTAATCAAGCTCACACGAAAAAGAATGTTTAATTTGTACTACAGTGTACAAAATATAAAATATAAAACAGAATATAAAATAAAGTAATTTTCCATATACGACCTAGTGGCAACTAAGGTACGCCTACGGATATCTTACGGTTGCAATAGCAACAAACTACGAGTAACAGACTACCGATCGGGTATATATCAACATATCGACAAGTCCCTGTGACTATTATCACAGATAATAAAGTTACATAGATATCGCATGCAGAGTGAACAAATATGTCAGAAGGAATTTCTTGTTCAAGGTTATTTCCTTTTTTTTTAAGAACAGTGAGAGTGCATTAGCAGGAAAGTATATCTTAGAATAGCAACTTGGGAGACTGGTTTTAAGTCTTGGGGTGTTGGTTTATAGTGAGGTTCCGGTGCCTCTCACTCTTTCGGAGTTGGTTCAATTTCGTGATTGTTTTACATTTGTTTTCCTGACAAAATTATAATTTTTTTTATTTTTACTGGTAATTGTTTTTTGGATTTTCCAGGCACAATGTTTTCGCAAGAGAATAAGAAGTGTAAAGTAAAGAATTTCTTTGCGATGCTCCAAGCATTGGTTTTGCTCATCAAACCAATTCGAGTCTCTAAGGTTTGTTCTTCTCATGCATTCCAAGGCCATTCTCCCCCTTATATTTCTAGTATGCGGACGATCTCTAAAATTTGAAATGGGGTTTATAAGTATTGAAAAAATTCATCAGTTGGTGATAAGAGACTTCCAAAATCATCATTTTGGGAAAAAAATTTAGCAAAAATGAAAAATTCTGACGGACATGTTATTTGTTCATCACTTTTTAAAAATAATTTAAAATAATTTGCACACTTGTTTTTTAAAAGCATTTTGATATCATTTATCACTTTTTCGAACAAAGTATTATGAAATACAGTTTCCAGTGGACAGAATTTTTTATATTAAAACATTAAATTCGTACACAGAGGGAAAATCCCTGATATTACCGCCTTTACTGCGAATAATAGAAAATAAATTTTCCAAAATATCTTGATGAGTTCTCTTTGTAAGTAAATACACAACTTTCCCGAATAAACCAATGAGACCCCCTATCCATACAGTCGAAAGCATTATTTATTTTTAATGTAAACGCTTGCGTTGCTAGAGCTTGATTTGAACTATTTTTAGGCAATTAAGTCGATGAGCAGTTTGTATTGATGCTGCCGTTGTCCTACTAAAGGTTTCCGTTGCCAACCGAACACAAATTTTTTCAAATGCATTTTGGGCTATGTGTAAACTTGTAAATTTTAAGCATGTTTTACCAACATTATCTCTTTCTGAATTGAATATTTCTCTGAAAACATCAAAGGAAACATTACCATCTTGAGGTAGCATATCAGATTTGAGTAAAACATTACGCATGGATTTTAATAAATGAGGAAAATCATAAAAAAAAATATTTTTTCATCATTGAAAATTGTAAAAGGCTTTTCTTCTATAACACCTAATAATTGGTAAACTTTCCTGCTGTTGGGTCCTTGGTCGCAAACTATAGCGCACACTTTCAGACCAAGTTCTGGGAAATTGTCAAATTATTTTCTAAAATAGACGTCAGGTTAACCCCTTTGACAGAGTTTGCTGAAACAAAATAATTTAAAATACTTTTCCAGCTATCGAAGAGGCCGTTTACCATGAAAACACAAATTTCGTTGCCGTAAAAAATGGTAAAATGTGGATACGTGGGGAAGTCTAAATCACAGTCTATCTCGAAGAAATTTATAAGCGTCGCAGATAAAATCTCAGTGTAAAAAATGTTTTGGAAAGGTTCTCTTTCGGTAACATTATATTTGTTGGACTTGGACCAATAATACCACAAAATATTGTTTGAATTTGCGATGATAAATTAGTTGAAATTCGACTAGTTCGTAGAACGTTATGCGTTTTAGTTGTAGAGCGAAGTTTTCTTGTCAAGCTTTGAATTTTAAGTCTGCAGCTTAATATATTTTTTTCAGTTCAGAATTTGTTTTCTCCTCTTGTGCGCATTTTATTAATTTATTGCATCCGTAATGACCCGTGGTTTATCCAAATGAAACTACCAAATATTAAAGCAAATACTTCAATTCTTTATTTTCTGTTTAAAGCCAATATTTTACAGTTTCAGTTTCAGTTTCAGTTTTAAATGCATTTTATTTTCTTAACACTAACTCTTACATTCTAACAAAAAATGCTTAAATGCTAGCTTACAATTACTTAACAATCCTATGCTAACTTACTGGCCTGTGTGGCGCTCTAAGCTACTCTAAATTCTTATAACTATGTCTTTCGACTTTATTTACATTTTACTTAGAACTATTTATTTTGAATACTTAAGACTAAGAAAAAATATTTGTTAACAAAAAACTTAGCATATGGACATAATTTTTTATCTTCTATATAAACTTATTATCTAACTTAAAATAAACCTTAGCCTACCTATCCTATATACACAATACACACATACACACACATAGACATTATACACAATTATATACATAAATTTGTATATAATAACATATGTATATATTTCTTAAATGCTAACCTAAACCTATGCAAGCTGGCTATCGCTATTCACAGAGAAAACAGATTGGTCAGCTCTGCGTCATTAGTGAGGCTGCTCCGTAATTGACGGAAACGACGACGAAAAATCCTCCCCATCATTCAACCACCAGAAATGCTGGTGCTGCCGAACGACATCCCTGTTATCGCGATTCCCCACCGCCCTACTGAACCTGAGGCGATCCACACTGCCGTGTGCGACGTCTCTGTTGTAGTTGAGTCGCCTGTCCCCAGCTGTCCGAGCGACATGGAAGATTAACGGCACCGCTGATCTATCGTGGATCAACCCTATCTGATCTAGGTAGAGGAATGCTTCCGGTGGAACGAAGCCGTCAGAGCGCACACTCTCGTGGTAAAGGTAATTGGGGTAGTAAGCCCCAGCTATCAGGTTATTCGTCGAGGTCATTACTCTTGCAATGTGCCTTCGAGTCAGCTTAATTACGAAGTTGTCCACTCGGTTTAGGTTCGCCCTGTTGCAAAGGACCTCATTAGGATAAAATCTCTTGTACTCCGACTCTGGTGTTCTGTACAAGCGAAGACAAGCCTTAAGCCCTCTCAAACACCCGAATCTTTTCCATTAAGCTTGCTCGTACATTGAACCACACGGGACAACCAAATACCAGCGTAGGCCTGATAAGGGCCATGTAGCAGATTACCTTTACCCTCGCATCGAGTTGGCTGCTATAAAACAGTCTCTTTGTAAGGGCAAAAGCACCTTTAGCTCTGGCCAGAGCAGCATCTACATTTTTGTCAAAATACAGAAACTGATCTAGCCAGATTCAAAGGTATCTGACTACATTTCGACAGGCAAGAGGCTGTCCGTGCTGTCCAATGATTGAGAACTTTCGCCAATTTTTTCTGGTATCCCTAGAGGCTCCAGACAACGGCGTCCTAAAGAGAATGGTTTCCGACTTCTGAAAGTTGATTTTCAACTTCCAGTCATCGCAAAATCGTCCTATCTTATCGAAGTCACGCTGCAAGAGGGTGTTAATGACCTCGATTTTTGGACCTGTTCTGTACGCTACCAAATCGTCTGCGTACGCAATAGTATGGGGAAGTGAACCTATCAAGTCGCTTGTATAAATGTTAAATAGGATCGGCGAATTGACCGCGCCTTGCTGAAGACCATTTTTAATTTGAAATATTCCAACAGAAGTCACATCGCCATTTTTCACGATGAACTGTCTGTTGGTTAGCATATTATAAAGAATGTACAAGAGTGGTTTACTGATCCCCAGCCTAGTCAGCTTATAGAACAGACCCTCTAACCACACGGTGTCGAAGGCCTTCTCCAAGTCAACAAAGCAGGCACCAGTACATTGTTTTTTGCCTTTATTCCATTGGATATCGGACACCAGTTTAGACACGGCATGTGAGATATCATGTCCCGCCTTAAAACCGAATTAATTATCCGGAACTATATGTTTGTCCTCAACCCACCTAGACAGAGCTCTATTGATTACCTTTTCAAAAACCTTACTGATATTCGGAAGGAGACTTATCGACCGGAGATTCGCCGGATTGGATATATCCGTCCCCTTTTTGGGGATAGGTTGAACCACCGCCGTTTTCCAATGCGCTGGATAATGTGCATTATTCATTGCATTATTAAACAGGGTGGTGTAAATGTCCACCGCTTCTAGAGGAAGATGTCGAAGCACGATGTTCGGAATACCATCGGTCCCCACTGATTTCTTAGCCCTGATTTGTCAAAGATCTCATGGAGTTCTTCCCTCGAAATGAACGGGGGTAACTCACCATCTCTGGAAATGACATTATTTGCCATATTTCCGTCGCTGAACCGGGTGAAACCAGAGCCCTCGGATTGCCAGTTCCCTATTTCATTTCGAATGCAGAAGTCGTGCACCAAGACGCGACTGTCCAGGTCATAATTAGGGCCAATGGTATCAGTGGCCTTGTATACTTCCTGGAAAGTCGCCCCTATGGCCTCAACCTTTTCCTGTGGATCCTCGATCACAAAGAAGTCGTCATCATCAGCGGCCTCATTTGAATCAATACCTGCTATTGTCAGTAACCGTTCGTTGTCTGTTGTGCGGGCTATTTTAAGACACTGAAGGTCGTTTTGATTTTTTCTCCGAAATAGTTTATTTATTTGCGGAAACATATTCGGGTTGCTGGTGTTTACAGCCCGAACCTTGTTGTTCTAATACAAATTTACAGAAATTGGGTAATTCTCTTTTATTAACGTTTGAAGATTTTTAATTGACGACTTCAGTGTCCTAGTCTCCGGGTCTTGTCGGTCAGTTAACTGTCTGTACAAGTTTTTAAGTCTTGACAGAAGTCTACTTTTCTGTCGGTGTAGTGCGTCAATAGTATAATTGCGGAACAGATCTTCGTTAGTCGTACGTCGATACCGCGGTATTGTAGTGTCCATAGTTTGTTTAATTGTCTCGTTCATTTGTTTTAGGTAATTGTCGATCTCCTCGTTTGACAAATTCTTATTGGACGGTGGGTGGAGCGTGTTCGAGGAGAGCGCTCTTTTCAAGGTTGCGGAGAAGCGTGTCCATCTAGTCTTACTGTAGTTGTAAGAATATCTTTGGACAAACTCCTCTAATTCCGCAATTTCGTTGGGAGCTGTAATTTCGGTGCTAAAACCGCAATGGTCGCTGTCATACACGAATGTGCGCAGACAGTTTAGCGTTTGTAAATTCGTACCTGTCAGTCGTATACGTTCGTCGTACAGCAGTAGATCCAAATAAGACCCGCCTCTGGGAAACGACGGGTTATCCGTCGCTTTAAGACCGAGTCTGTACATGACATCGTGCTGACCCCACCAATCGAGTAGTAGGTTCCCTCTAGTATTTGGCAAATTATTTCCCCAATCTCTATGTCTAGCGTTGAAATCCCCGCCGATTATAAAATAATTCTCCCCCGATTCCAGCCTCAGAAGTCGAAAAAGCGTGTCGAGCTCTGTAATGAATAGGGTGGATTGTGAAGCCTCAGGTGCATAAACAGAGGCCAAGTACAGCTGCTTTCCACTGCGGAGCGGGATGTAAATGACGACTGCCTCCAACACCGGGAACCTGCGCAACACTCCCTTGTACACTCTGTGAAATTTTATACCTTCTTTAATGAATATCGCGACACCGCCTACACGTTTGGATCTGGGCCGATTTCTTCTTCAATATAATTATTGTACTCCAGTTTGTGCTTATCGGTTAGCTTGGTTTCGCTTGCGAAAAGAATATCAGGAGTCTTGTCTTGTAGCAATTTAAACATCGCGGCTCTTCGTTCGATCCTAATCAGTGAATTAACATTCATCGCAAGGACCTTCAAAGTTTGCTCCACCATGTGCGTACCCATTACGACATGTGTTGCGTTAGGCCCGGCAGCAGCGCGTAGATCTGGTCCACCCGCTTGACCTGTTCTTGTACTTGCTGCTGCAGCTGAGCCATCTGCCCTTGGATTGGGAGCAAGATGGCCAGCATGTTAGGTGCAGCTTCCGTTGTTCTCACCATAGGCGCCGGAGAAGCCACAGTCGCTTGCTGTACCGTAGCCCCCCTACCTGACGCCATTTGGGCGTAGGAAATTTGGGGCGTGACGGCTGGTGTTTGAAACCTCACAGGTGAACGTTTGACCTCCACCTTCTGCTGCCGAGCCAGTTTTGCTTTTTTAATGTCGGTGAACTTAGGACAACCCCGATAGTTTGCGGTGTGTCCCACGTTCCCACATAACACGCACGAGAGCTGCGTCCTATCGGATGCTCCGTCCCTACCCAGAGCACACTCCTTGGAACTGTGGTTCTTTGCACACTTCACGCATCGAGGCTGCATTTGGCAGTTCGACGCGGCGTGCCCGAACGCCTTCGCTCCTTTTTAATTTTTCCCAGTGAATTACCTGGTAGTCTAGGACATTGATACTCCTTAGGCTATCAAGACGGCTTTCGGGACTGAGCTGCACCAAGAAGAACGGCAGACTCCGTTTCTCCCGCCTAGCTTTAGCTATGGTAAATGGCTTTACCCCCACAAACTTGAGTCCTTCGCACTCCTTCTCTTTGAACAGTGCTAGGATCTCCTCAGGATCAGAAGACGGTTCCAACCCCTTCAGCAGCATCGATTGCCGCTTTTCACACTTCGATGTGTATGAGTAGTGCTCCGTCGTCGTTTCTTTTAGGAGCTCTTTCACTTTCGCGTAGCCCTCCACTGTATTACAGGGGATGCCATGGCGATCGTTCCCCAATCGCTTAATATTAAAATTATTACCAATGACCAACTTACACAGGTCCTTGGTAGCATTTACCTCTAATTTCTAGGTGTTGATAGGAGGCACCTTCTCCTTCTCTTCTGCGCTGCTGTTGTTGTTGCTGCTGCTGTCGTTTCTGTTGCTGTCGTTTCTGCTGCTGCTGTTTTGTTTGCTGCAGTTGTTGTTTCTGCTGCTGCTGGTTTTGTTGTTGCTGCAGTTTTTTTTCTGCTCTTGTAGCTTTTTTTGTTGGGAGCTTTCTACCTCTAATTGCTCCCTCTGCCTGTGTGCAGTTTGTCTTTTCTTAACAGCAAGCATTTTTCCTTTTAGCTTTTCTATGCTGCTGCTATTATCGTTTATTATTTCATCTTCGTCTTCCGACTCAGATGCAGCTAGAGAGGCAAAGTTGTTGTTGCCCCCCTTATAATGGACCCTATCAGAGATGTACATCAACGCATCATCTGTGTATTTTATTCTGTTGTTTTTGCTGTTTCAGCTTTTAAAGCCGCACTTATTTATATTTTTGATAAATTAGGAGTGGTTTTTGACCTCCTGCTTTTGATGGCTTTCGCCACGGCACCAGCAACCGCATTGTTGCCTTTTGTAACTACCTTTATGGGAAGAGCGGCACGCTCTCCACCATCCATCGCGTGATTTCTTTCCTTTTGCTTGTTTGTTTTGTTTCGAATTATCACAATTTGAGGAGAAAACAAAAAAAAATTTTTTTAGAGATTAGCCCGGGATTCGAACCCGCGTCCAACGATTCAATATCAGACGCCGCTGACCACTAGGGTCAACCGAGTCAATTAACCAGATATCAACTAATTTGCTTTAGGAAAACTAAATCACTATTTTTATTTTACTTTAGTTTAGCCGAAACACGTCTATTCTCTGCGGAGATTTGCGAACGACCGTTCTGTTGTCTGTTTATCGTCTACATACGAGGGGCGTTCAACATATTCTCGGTATCGGGGTGAAGCTGTGGTTGTATATATAAATTGACTTATTTATCAAGTAGTACTATTATTTTAGTGCATTCATGTAAAATTTCATATAAATGTGATTATTAATTCGCGTTTTATCTCTAGTTAAACAGAATCATAATGGCAACTGAGACGATGATGGTGAAAATTGAGCATCGCGCTGTAATTAAATTTCTCACTAAGCAAGGAAAAAGTCAAAAAACTATTCATGAAGAGATGGTGGCTGTTGACCAGGGTTACCCTGAAAGCAAACAAGAGTCCATGCAGTGGCATAAAAAAGGAACAGACCCCCCGAAGAAGTTCAAAGTCACTCCGTCTGCCGGGAAGCTCATGGCCACAGTTTTTTGGGACTCAAAGGGAATCTTGCTCATTGAGTACAAAAAAAAGGTGAAACCATCAACGCCACATCCTACGCTTCCACTTTGCATAATTTGCGGGAGGAAATTAAAAAGAAAAGACGGGGTAAACTCGCAGCGGGTGTGTTGCTTCTTCATGACAACGCTCCTGTTCACACGGCGCGAGTTTCCAAGGCTGCTGCGCGAGATTGTGGTTTCGAAGAAATCCAACACCCACCCTATAGTCCAGACCTTGCCCCTAGTGATTATTTCCTGTTTCCGGATTTGAAAAAATGTCTTCGTGGAAAAAGATTTTCGGATGATGAAGAACTCAAGTCGGTAATAAATGGGTATTTTGCAGAGAAAGAGGAAATTTATTTTTTGAGGGTTTAAAAAAGCTTATCTCAAGATGTAACAAATGCATTGATGTTAGGGGAGACTACATTGAAAAATAAAAACAATTTAAATTGAATTCGCATATTCCTTCATATCGATACCGAGAATATATTGAACGCCCCTCGTATGTTCAATGTTTTGGCGTTCATAGGAGAATTTTCTTGTCTGCTGAACACAGTAAAATCAAAAACCTAATTATTTTGGGAGATTTCAATATTAATCTGTTAGATAGTAGCGAAACTCTGTCTAATTACTTGACCCTCTTGGCCTTCCACGGTTTAGCTAGTTTTATAAATGAACCCACTCGGTTGTCTTCAGGTATTTGTTTGGATCATATTTATGGGTGATTTGCAGACTTTCCATTGAATGCCTGCGAAAGGTGCACATAGTTATGACTTGCAAATCACTGATCACTCAATGATAGGTTTATTGGTGAATACTTTTCAAAGCAAAAAGACCAGCCGTACCGAAGTTAATAGCCAAAAGCAAAAAACAAGAATTGATTTTATAAAGCTGACAAATCTTCTACTTTATGAGTCCTGGGACGATGTTTACATGGAATGTGATGCTTCTGCTTCTTATGATGTGTACATAACTCGCCTTAATAAATTTATATCAAATTGCTCCTCTACGGAACCCTTGAAAAAATCTAAAAAAAGACTAAAACCCTGCATATTTAGTCAACTCATTGAAAAAGTTAACGTGAAACACAAGCTAAGAATAAAATGCTCCAAGAATCCCATGAACCTTGGGCTGAAAAAGTTTAAGGCTATGTTTGGATTTAAAAAAAGAGATTGCTTTTTGCCGCGATAATTATTATCGAACTACAACAAAACCCCATTCAATTTGTGTGAGCAATTGCGAACTGTTTGATAAACTTGACATTGCTAATGCTTTCAATGAGTATTTCACCTCAATAAGAAACAGCATACTAATACAAACAGTCCTGAGAAATTGTATTCATTGTTACAATTCAATAAGTGGGGGTGGTGAACTGTCGCAATATACGAGCTTTGCCTTCGAATCTATCACTGCTTTAGAGCTCCTAAAAGCAATTGGATCCCTAAAAAATTCGAACTCTTGAGGCTTTGATAATATTTCAAATATACTTGTTAAACAAATAGCATGCTATGTGATTGACGTCCTGGCAGTCATTTTTAATCGCAGCATATTTGCAGGAACATTTCCCGTGGCACTCAAATGCGCCGACGTAATTCCGCTGTTTAAAAAAGGCTCTGCAGACAATATGAAAAACTATAGGCCAATTTCACTTCTGCCCACTTTTAGCAAAATATTCGAAAAAGTTATTAAAGAGAGAATAATGTCTTACTTGAAAAAAATTGAGTTTTTCAATCCAATGCAATTTGGTTTTCAGCAAGGTAAATCTACCGAAGACGCTCTTCTAAATTTTTACTCAAATATTTTCTCTAACCTGGATGGTAAAAAATTCACGGCTGGTTTATTTGTTGACATCACAATAGCCTTTGACGTGGTCAACCATACTATACTGTTGGATAAAATGGAAAAAGCGGGTTTTCGTGGGTTCATATTAGAGTGGCTTAGATCATACATATCAAACAGATGTCAAAGAGTGAAGATTGATGGTATGAGAAGCGAGATTCGTTTCTTCAGTTTGGGAGTTCCTCAAGGTTCGGTGTTGGGACCCATTTTATTTCTAATTTATATATATTCACTGTTTTCACTAAACATCAGAAGTAGAATTACGGCGTTTGCAGATGATGTTGGCTGCTCATATGGCTCTGAAAGTGTCTTGGATTTAATCTCCGACATTAATTGGGATCTTAGTCTATTAAGAATTTGGTTCGCAGAGCATAATTTGAACATTAGCTCAAAGACAAAAATAATGTTTTTTAACTTAGCTTCCCCAATGAGTATGAATGCAGACGTTTACTTCCACGCATCAGAATGCCAAAGGTATGGATTAGCAGGCTGTAATTGTGATTCTAGTCAAACACTTCCAACATTTTGTAGCAGTCTTAACTGTAGTGATAATTGCTTTTTAATTGAGAAAGTAGACGAGTTTAAGTATCTTGGGCTCACAATTGATTCTAGGATGTCATTTGCAAGCCACACAGAGTCCCTAAGGAAATATTTTCGAAATACCCTGCGACACTTTTTTTATCTAAAAAAGTGTTTGTTTTACAATTATTAAAAATCGTTGATTATGGTGTCTTTCACGCTAAATTTCAGTATGGAATTGTTTGTTGAGGGGGCGTGTATCTGAATAAAATTAAGCCTTTACTAGTCTTACAAAAAAGTGTAGTGAGGAAAATCTGTAACAAGAATCAGCGTCATCCAAGTTTCCCATTGTTTTGTGATATGAAAATTCTTCCAGTTCGTCATTTGTACTGTTTTAAAGTGTTGAAAACGTTCTTTCAGAGATCAGGAAATTTAAATTACAGACTTATATCTGACTACAATCTACGGAGAAACTTTTCTTATGCTGTGACTGTACCCGTTTTCCGTACAACTGCATTTCCTAATTTTTATAATATCTCTTCATGTAGACTATGTAACAAGTTCCCTTTAAATATTAAAATGATAAGAATTTCTGGAATATTTGAAAGGTCCATAAGTTCTTCGCTTTTTAATTATGATTCACAGAACGTGGAGTACCTTCTCTCTGATATTCTGGTGTAAATAATGGTTTTTTATTTCTAACTTCCTCTTAACTTTTCTTTATTTTTATGTAGTTCTTTTATTTTGATTTGCATCCTTCACTTTTCTTTGTAAATATAATTGTATGTCAAATTAACTTGTTCTTTGAAAGTAATTAAACGGGTCACCCTACCCACATATTAATAATATTAAAACCCATTGATGTGGCATTTGGCACTATTTTAACACTTTATGTATTTCTATATATAAAGTGTTACTATATTATTTCTATTATATATATTTTTTTAATATACTTAATGAATGATTGTGTTCAAATCATGTAAATTTTACACATGGATTATATATAATGAAATAAAAAATACTACTACTACTACTATTACATAGTTTAATTTAAGGCACTTGAGAAAATTGCCAGATGCAGGACGTTATCGTTGGTCTATACCTTTTAGATCCCTTCGTACAAGAATCTGTAGCTTAAAGTGTTTTTTTTTTTTTTTAATTTCAATTAAACCCGAATCGAGTATCTTAGCGAATGAACTGGATATGCTACATATTACCACATAATGACTTTGATACATATATAGTTTCGTAATCAGAAAGGCATCGGTCAGTACCCAAGTGGAAGACGATTCAATATCCATCTTCACGGATCACTCAAAGGGCTGGTTTTTTGATGCCATCTCCGGTCAATTAATCTAAGGTGTTACGAGTAACTTCGTTTTCCAGACCACAGAAGTGGATCCCAAGTCGATATATTCGCTTGACGGTGTGGATATCGCAGTACCCCAACAACCCTAGCCTAGCTTCGTAAACAATTTTTTTTATTTTTTTTTAAGTTTCCCATTATACTATAGTTATATCATTTTGAATGAAATGTTAATCGCTCTATTAATTATAGAGGCATATGCTTTTATATAATTGCTCACTTTATTTTAAGTCTATCTATGATCTATGTTAAACGAATCGCTACGGTTCGACTATTCAGTACGATAGGCAAAAATCGATGTGCGGAGGGACACAGCGCTTTACAGGTGCTGCTGGTGATCTTTGATCTTCTAAGTATTAAACCTATATATATAACATACATATACCTGTAATGCTACGTTGGGTCGAAAGCTAAATTTTTATGTTGCAAATATACATTTAATGATTACCAGATATTAGATGGTACGCAGTGATAGTTTTTCCGACTGTTCTGTTAACACCTAGGCCGATGCCCCTGCCAATCTGTGCCGAATGTATGAGTTGGAAGACCTGTAACTAGTTTACTGAAGCAAAGAATTTATTACAAATATCATATCTATGGAGGATTACCTGATGGTATCTCAATCTAGAAGGCTCTTTTTCAGCTGTGGTTACCAAATGCAGATTTTTTTTTTAAACTTGTTTATTTCCACTATTTACAATATTCTTAAAATAAAAACTAAACAAAAACAAGCGAAATACTTACGAACTATCTTAATAACGAAGTACAAAACCACATTACAAGTGGTACGCAGTACATTAAATCTTTATGTGTTAAGCTAGCTACAGCTCTGTGTTAAATAAATTGAATAAACATTTTGTTCAAATATGGACCTTGTTATTTTAAGAAATAAAAAATGTGGAAAAAAAATTTCTTTTGCGTATTTAATTTTTTTTACTTAAAATTACCTACGATACTAAAAAAAAACTAGTACTGGACTAACCTAAGCGTCAGCTTCAACCCAATCAAGCCACCAGTATTTATCCCGATTTGATCTACATGTATCGAGAGTATCCCTTTCAGGAACGCTCATGCAGTATCTCCAAACATTAGCCCCATCACCCGAGTGTACCGGCACATGTAGGATTCTTTTGTCTGTGGCCCTTCTAGTAGCATGATATATAATCGGAACATTACTAACATCAGATAGATAGCCGTGTGCATCTAGATACAAGAACGCTCCAGTGGTATATATCCATTCGACAATGTGTTTCGGAAGTAACCAGGGTTAGGATAAAACAAGCCCGATATGAACTCGTTCTCAATAACCTTCACTGAGCGCGCGAAATGATTTCTGACAAGGTCCAGAATAACATTGTCTATCCTGGACACACCGGAAGCATCCAATATTGTCTTGTTGCTGACATAATGCCGAAAATCGAAATGAGCGCTTCTGTACATTCGTAAAGAAGCTCGAAGATATTTTCTTTCGAAAGCTCGATATTTCTCCATGTAAGAAGGATTTATGTTCCACCATACAGGACTCGCGTAAGTCAATATTGGACGCAAAAACGCTTGATAGCAAATGACCTTCACATCGGATCTCAGATGATTCGAGTAAAAAAGACATAAATGCCGTTCTCGCTGTTTTGAGCTGTTGGTTTATTTGTTCATTGTAATATAAAAATTTATCCAGATGGACACCTAGATACTTTACACCAGTCTTTGACCCGATGCGAAGCCCATCCGAGGAGATTTTATTACCAGGTTTATTCATATTATTCATACTTAATAAGTTTATATATTAACCCGTCTAACCAAACCGTGTCGAAGGCTTTGTCGACGTTCACTAGACAGGCACCTGTACATCTTTTGGCGTTAAGGTTCCAGTTGATATCGGAAACAAGTTTTGTTATAGCGTGCACTGACGAGTGAAATCTTTTGAATCCAAATTGATTCCGCGGTATGATCTTCTTATTTTCGCACGCGAGCAAGATTGACTTGCTGACAACTACCTCAAAAACCTTTTCAATATTAGGCAGGAGACTTATTGGCCTATAGCTCGAAAGATCTGAAGGCTCCTTCTTTTTTTTTACTATCGGAAATACATTCGATGTTTTCCAATAGTTTGGGAAGTAGCAGTTGTTAAGCAAGTTGTTAAAAATTACGCAGTATTGCCTCATGATTTCGATCGGTATATGCTTAAGTATAACATTTGGGATACCATCCAAACCAGATGAATTTTTGTTGTTCAGTTTTCTGAATATTTCTGTGAGCTCGTCAAGTGTTGTGTAGTAGCTTCTTGTTTGTTCTGTTATCAGTTCGTCTGCTTTTAGATCCTCAGAAAACCTGAGTGAAATGAAAGTGTCACTGCTTTGGTTATTAAACCGCAGTAGCTCTTCAGCCACCTCAACAGATTTCCGACTCGGGAGATCGATTTTGTGGACTGACTCAAAATGGGAACCAATAAGATCGAGTTTTTTTATTTCACTATCAATCACGTAGTGGTTGTCGATTGTGGGACAGTGTTGGCGATTAATCCCTGCCTGAGAAAGGAACCGCTCAGAGAGCAGTGGCACTTTGAGTTTTGTGATTTGGACAATGATACGAGGCTTGAAGATCTGCTTGATTTGATGAAACATGTTCCATGAGTCAGACTTCATTACTTTTTCAGCACGTTGCCTCCAGTAGGCATCGGCCGCATTCCGATATTGTTGCTCTATCACCAAACGCAGATAAATTACTATTTATGCTTGAATAATGCGAAATATCGAGTAAAATATTTTAAAGTGATTTTAGTTGAATCACTGAGTACTTAGATTTTTCTTAAAAAAAAAAAAAACAGATAACAGCCAACGAAAACCGGCATCTGTAGAAAAAAATCAATTGGCACATTTTAAGCAAGGAAAGAGCCCAGATTTGAGCGATGAACTTGCGAGAATGACTCCAAGGTACAATAAACCAAGAAGAATAACTGCCGGACAAGGTATGTGGAATAACTTCGAAGGAATATGTACATAAGTGTAGTGCGGAAATTCTGCTCGGTAGAACAAAAGGCCAACCCCACATATGTATGTAAATACAGAAACGTGATGGTGGAACCATGCGTCAAAAGCGGCGGTAAAGAACAAAAAGCCAGAACTTTGAAGCGTGGACTAAGACAGCGGAAATAGCGACTCCGATGACGTGAGTGTTGAGTTAGACTATAAACGTTGTAAAGAAGAAATCGGTAGCCAGAGCACGTGCGATAGCACTAGAGGCATTGTGGAATTAAAAGAGGTATCTTCAAAACCTATAACCAGGCATCATACAGACACTAGAAGAATTACAACGTCGAAGCACGGTAACGACCCAACATTTTTAAGATTGCGGCGGAAGGAAAAAAAAACTCACAAGGGATTCTACCTCCGAAATATATTGAAGATGAGCAGGGAAACCTACTAACGGGGAACTACGAGATTTGCAATGTATGGTACCATTTACCAGGCTGTCGCACTCGAAGAGAAAACGGCAGGTTTTACGGAAGCTGAAGGTAGCGAGTTATATTCTTCGACAACTATAACATCAGCAACATTATATGCCCACAAAATAAAATGTTATTTAGTCTCAAATGTATTTTTTTCTCATTCTCCACAGATTATCTCCAATAAACGTAACAACATTCTTTGTACCTTTTCTTGAAATTGTAATATAACATTTTTGTTTTCCTTAATTATAACTAGCCTTAAAAAACTGTAAACAGGCAGATCTGTTTTTGTCCCTAATAAACCAACATTGAAAATTTAAAATGTTTTTTTTTGTTCCGAAGGTTTTTTTTTAAAGAACTTAACACTCAAAAGGGTATGACTACTCTTAAAATGCCGGAGCACGTGTTAAGTTTTTCGGAAAATTAGATAAAGATATAGAAAGATGTTTGGCCTCAGTCGTTATTTTGCTACGTGCAACGACTACCGATTGGTAAAGTGCGGACAATTTCAAAAATGAAAGCGACGAGGATTAAACTGTTACGAATATCAGCGAGTGTAACTGTTGACGATAAAATCAACACAGCTGATAAGACGAAACTCACCCACGCATCGGCAAATTTCCCTTTGGAAATTTCGGTGGTTATTAAACGCTATAAACGCTATTAAAATTACACAAAAAAAAACTCAAAAGCCATTTGTACATAAAAGGCAATTTTATTGAAGTAAAAGATATTCAATTTAAAGGAAGTGGTTGGATAAAATTGGAATTTTCCTTAACAGTGAAGTTTTCATAGGAACAGTTATATTCTTTTGGTTCAGACCCGAACATTTGGTCCTAATTTGGTTCGATCCTAAAGTTAAATACACTGTATTCGTTCTTTTTTTCTCGAATTAATTTTGCTGAAGTCGTTGGAAGAAATAAATTGCACAACTCAATCTGGACTGCAGCTGAAGGCGAGCTAATTTCTGGAACTAGGACGTAAAGTTGTGTGCTGTGTATGTGGCCTCATTGGAAGGATTCTCACGTAAGTACATAAATTTGTACTATTCGTTTTACCTGAAACAAAAAGAAGCATATAATATACATATAAAACATGAAGCCAAATAAGCTAAGTACGGTACTCACGCAATTGGAGAAATATATGTTATATCCAATTTCGGCAAAAGCGGATCCAGTAGTATAATAGAACGACAAATTATTTATTAGGTCGTTTGTCAATGCAGGAAAGAGGATGGAATAAGCAGAAAGTGTGTATGAGCAGAAGAGTTTTTTCAGATGATGAGGAGGACAAATGTTTAGAAATAGAGGAGGCCTTTGAGCAAATTAGGGAATTATATTTTGAGTACCGAGCTAATCTTCTCGATTCCATGGACAGAGTAAAAACAAAGGAAACCGAGGACGACGTCTCCGAAACTAATTTAAATATAACAGTAACATCTCACAATGCAGATGTTCTTTTGAAAAGCATTCCTATGCCCGTTTTCTCCGATAATTATGAGTCTTGGCGGGGTTTTCGAGATCTACGTTTCTCCTGTCTATCATAACGTACCTCTGTCTGAAATTCAAAGGTTGCACTCTTAAAACTAGTGTGTCAGATAAAGCCGAAAGGATTTTATCACATTTACACATTGCTAACGGTAATAATTATCTAAATGCATGAACTAATTGAAGTGTTTTTTCAATCAATCAACCGTCCATAACCCAAGAACGGTCTGAAGCACTTGGATAGTTTGAAAGTGACAGTCCAACACTGGGCCGCGTTGTTAGTATACGTGCTGCTTCAAAAACTGCCTTTAAAACACAACAGTTTTGGGAGAAGAAACTTTTTATTTGACAATTTGAGAATTAGGAAGAGAGTGTTCTAATATTATTACAAAACACTTTCTCCTAGGAAAACATATACATATTCATATATTGTATATTCAATAAAATAATTCATAATAAATTCTTAACACATTTAATTCAGTTTATGCTTTCCAAAAATGATAAATAAAATATAAACTTAATACAAAATATTAAATCTATCAAAATTCTTTAATATACAGTATTGTGCAGAACATTTGCAAGTTTTTTTTCATTACCAAACTTTTGTGATCCACTGTATACAAAAGTAACTTTTTACATTTGTCTTACAAAATTCTATTATTCAATGTATACTCTTTATTTGGAAACAAAGACATCCGCGGTATGTCCCGTTAGGTGATTGCGGGAAAGAAAGAAAATTGAGAACTCGCATATGCAGCTGTGCAAAACATATGCAAGTTTTTTAATAGCGGCTCATTCCCAGCTTAACTTTGAGTAGTTCAGAACTTTTAGATTCCAAACTTATCAAAATAATATTTTTCAATAGTTTTACGACTTTAAGTTTATATTTTTGCAAAAAAAAAACCGATTTTTTTTTATATGGCTGGGAATAAGTATAATAACCACACAAAAAATTTGATTATCGAGGCATTTAAGAGTGGCATTAGGCAAAGAGAAATTGCAAAACAATTTAAATTGCACGAATCCACAGTTTCTAGTCTTATTTCGAAATACCGAAATAATTTGCCACTAGAAACGGTACATTCTGGTGGCCGTCCACGGAAAACTGATCATCGCATCGACCAAAGGATAGCGAATCTGATTCGACAGGAACCATTTAGCTCTTCCACATCCATCGTTAAGGATCTCAATTTGACAATTCATTCAAGCACTGTGCGTAGACGTGCCAAAGAAGCACATTTGAGGGCACATCGACCAGTGAAGAAGCCATTGTTAACTTTAAAACATCGTCAGAAAAGGTAAAGTGCATTGTGCAGTATTCGTGAATGTTGCTTATTTCATAAAATTCGGGTTGGAATTTGCGCATAAATATGCTAACTGGTCTTTGCAACAATGGAAGACCGTATTATTTAGCGATGAGAGTTAATTCAATGTTCTTTCTTCGGACGGCATTAGCTACGTAAGGCGAGAACCAGGTACTCGATACAAGCGTCAACACGTCCGAGCTACTTTGAAGCACGGAGGAGTTTCTACAACGGTGTAGGGTTGTTTTTCGGCTCAAGGATGTAGTCCTCTACATAAGATTACAGGCATTATGGATCGTTTGGCTACAAAAACATTTTGGAAACAGTCATGCTTCCATATGCTGAGGAAGAGATTCCGTTGTTGTGGAGGTTCCAACATGGTAACGACCCAAAACACACGTCAAAATATGTTAAAGAGTTCTTGGAGATGCAACATGTGAACATGTTAGATTGGCCTGCACAATCCCCCCACCTGAACCCCATAGAAAATCTGTGGGAATTTTAAAACAAAGGGTAATAGGGCAGCGGTTCTCGTCGTCAAAAGCCCTTTTTGACGTACTCAAAGTTGAATGGCTGAGTATTCCAATGGACACAATAAACGCGCTAATTGAATCCATGTCAAAAAGATGTGGAGAAGTAATAAAAAACAAAGGTTATTGGACCAAATATTGAAAAAGAGGAAAACTTGCAAATGTTTTGCACATCATTTTATAATACTTGCGTATATTTTTAAAAACAAAAGTTAATTAATGAATGATATTTTCATCATTTTATATACTTAAACTTTCGCAATAAATGAATCTTTCAAAATCATAAAAAAGTTTAATAGTGTTGCTTTAGTTTGAGAACAGTATTCACTGAAATCAAAATTGTAAAAAACTTGCAAATGTTTTGCACAATACTGTATATATGTATATGACTTCATGCCTATAGCTATAACAATCAACTTCGTTCGACTTCCTTTATTATTAGTCATATTCCTATCAAAATTTCGAGTAACCCCAGCGACTTGGTGATTTTCTTGTCCGAGCTGATCTACATATATTTCAACCTTACTTCATTCGAGATTATACATATCTGTTGGGTTAGAAACCTTTTCTGCGGCTTGCTTTTCAGTGCCATCTTTCAGATTACTCATATTTCCAGTACGATACGGAACGTAGTTGATTTTGATGAACATATCTAACTTTTTATTTTTGTAATGGCTGTAATAATGCACGAGGAGTATACGAATAAATCATATCATTAGGTGATCTTCCTCGTCCACCACAATGAAACCCCTGGTACGATGATGAATGCCGACAAGCACAGGCAGCTGAGCAAGATGCATATAAAACGGCGCTGCATAGAAGGACCGGAGCTGCTCATGAGCTCTATGAGCGGAAGAAGAGAGACGAACAACGGCTTCTCAGGAGGATGAAGAAAGAGCATGAGAAGCGCGCGGATGAGGAAATTGAGAGATGCTACTCCAGGAATGAGGTTCGGAAGTTTTACCAAAAGCTAAAAATAACATGCCACAGAAACAAACCCCGAACCGAAGCCTGTAGAGATGAACAAGGGAACATCGTGGTAGAATCGCAGTCGATGCTGAGGATTTGGAAAGACCATTTCTGCAGACTGTATAACGGCGATGACGAACCAAATACCGCTGTCAGGCAGAATCAGCCTTTCAACCTGGTCGATTCCGTCTTTTCAACCTAAACAATTCCGTCCACCCGACCTGAACGAAGTGGAGATAGCTATATCTAAGCTTAAGTGCAACAAAGCTGCTGGAGCGGACGGCCTGACTGCCGAGCTCTTCAAAGCGGCAGGCGATGACTTGGTAAGGAGCATACACCAACTCATCTGTAAAATATGGTCGGACGAAAGTGTGCCCGATGAATGGAACCTCAGCATTGTTTGTCCGATTCTCAAGAAAGGAGACCCTCTGAACAGCGCCAGTTACAAAGGCCTCCTTACCATCGCATACAAGATCTTATCTGCTGCATTGTGTGAAAGCCTGAAGCCGTTCGTGAACAACCTGATAGGTCCATATCAGTGTGGCTTCAAGCCAGGAAAGTCCACCATCGACCAAATATTCACACTACGGCAGATCTTGGGGAAGACCTATGAGCTTCAAATCGATACACATCACCTATTCATCAACTTTAAGGCCGCATATGACAGCATCTATAGAGACGAGCTATACAGAGCAATGTCAAGTTTCGACATCCCTGCCAAACTCGTCCAGCTGTGCAGGATGACGATGGAGAATGCACGCTGCTCCATCAAGGTCGGTAAAGATCTCACCGAGACCTTTGATGTCCAGAAAGGATTTAGACAAGGCGATGGGCTGTCATACGATTTTTTCAACATCGTACTTGAAAGAATAGTGTAAAACTCACGAACAAACACAAGAGGCACTATCTTTCAAAAGTCCGTCCAACTACTTGCATACGCAACGTGACATAATCGGGAAAAAGCAGCGTGATGTTAGTGGCGCTTTCGCGAGTATTGAGACGGAAGCGGCGAAAATGGGTTTAACGGTCAACGAGGGCAAGACCAAGTATATGCTGACAGGCAAAAAGGACAACCAACACCGACGTCTCGGGAAGAACGTCACCCTCGACAGGTATAACTTTGAGGTAGTTAAGGACTTTGTCTACCTAGGCTCCGCTATAAATACAGACAACGACACCAGCGCTGAGATTAAACGAAGAATAACTCTTGCCAACCGCTCTTTCTTTGGGCTAAGAAGGCAATTGAGTAGCAAAGCTCACTCTCGGACAGCAAAAGTCACCCTTTATAAGACCTTAATAATCCCGGTTCTGCCCTATGGCGCAGAGGCGTGGACATTATCAAAAATGGATGAAGGTGTTCTTGGTTGCTTCAAGAGAAAACTTCTTCCTGCGATCTTCGGTCCCGTCTGCATTGACGACGAATGGGGGAGGAGATACAACAATGAACTCTACGGACTGTACAGCGACATCGACCTCACCAGAAGAGTGAAGATCCAAAGACTGAGATGGCTGGGTCATGTAGAGGGTATGGACACCAATGTTCCGGTCTGAAAAGCCTTCGAATCCGCTCCCGAGGGACAGCGCAGTAGAGGAAGTCCAAGACTCAGGTGGCGCGCGCAAGTGGAAGGGGACCTCAGCCAACTTAGCGTGCGAAACTGGAGGCAGCTAGCTAATGATCGAGCTAGCTGGAGACGTTTGTTGTCGCTGTGGATGGCGTCTCTCTGTATGCTAATGGAACATCATTTAAGACTGATTGCGTGTTCTTTTTATTAATTTTTCACTCTACCAAATATTTTTTTAATATTGATTCGATTGTTTGTATCGCACGCTCTGCCAAACCATTCCTTTGGAGGTGGTATGGAGGTATTCTGCTAAGCCGAATTCCCCTTTTGATTGTAAATTCTTTTAATAACCCGGAGTTGGAAGGAAGGCCATTATCTGACACAATTTCAGAAGGATTTCCAAAATATGCAAATATTTTGTTTAAAATATTTATAATGCTTTGAGCATCAGAATTCGTCACAACTTGCACATCGATGAATTTAGAGAAAGCATCGATTAAAATTAAAAAGTTTACCCCTTCCCAATAAAACAAGTCCAAGTGAATTTTTTCAAAATGTCTGTTTACTAAAGGCTATTTAGTGCGGACACTCTCTTTTGAAACATTCTGGCTTACTTGACAAACCTTACAATATTGGACATTCCTATCTATATTCCTATCTATATAAACCTACCAAACCGTACTTCTAGCTAGCATCTTCATTCTTACTACTCCATTATGATTCTGGTGCAGAGCTTGTAGTACCTTTTGTATCAATGACCTAGGAATTACTAACCTATCACCATAGTACAAACACTTGTCGTCAGTGGACAAAGACGACTTTCCGTCTTCACAATCTAATCCTATCTCATCTGACCAGCCATTATGAAGAGTTGCAGCCTCTCTTATTTCAGATGCCATTTCCTCTTTACAAACGCTCATGTTGATAGAGTCAGCCAAAATCATTATTGTTTCAATTTTTGTTTCTTCTGGTTATGGCAGTCTGGACATATCTACTAACGCCATTCGCTTTGCAGAGCGATACTTGAAATTGTATTCATAGCTCGATAATATTGCTGCCCACCTTTGTAATCTTGCAGCTGTTATGTTAGACGTACTTTTGTTTGGATTAAATGTTTCTTTAAGAGATTATTTATCACTAAATAGTTGTGAAACTTTTGCACCCCAAAAATTACAGCTAGTGCCTCTCGGTGTACTTGGGAGTATCTTTTTTCTGTTTTTTATAGCGTACTTGACTCTCTTCACTTATGGGTCTCTCTTCACCATTCACATTATGGGAAATATAAGCTCCCACACCGCTGCGACAGGCATCACAAAATAGACTAATTGGTTTGGCCGGATCATAAATTTCCAAAATGGTATAACATTTCGCATGGTTAAATTCCTTGTTAAAATATTGTTGAGCCTTATCTGTCCAACATAATCTCTTACCTTTACTTCAGAGGTCATACAAAGTCCCAAACATTATGGAAAGATTGGTATAAAACTGCTATAGTAGTTCAAAAGCCCTAAATATTACCTCAATTCCGTCAAACTGTTGTAAGTTGCGGCATTACAAATTGCATGTGTTTTAGAAGGGCCCGGTCGAATTTTTGATTTAGAAATAATATAGCCAAGGTATTTGACCTCTGTGTAAAAAAAACATGCATTTTTCTACGTTAATTCTTATCATGTGTGTATTTAATCTATCTAAAACTTTCATTAAGGTATTTTTGCAATTTTCATATGATATCGCTCCATCCAAAATATCACCCAAATAGCATGAGACATTTTGCAGCCCTAACCAAATCTAGTTTGTCATACCCTGGAAAATTGAAGCAGCTAATTTAACACCGAAGGGTAACTTTGTGTAGCGAAATAAACCCTAAACTCTTATGGGTACTGATTGTAAAATATTCCTTTGATTTTTCCGAAAGTTGCAACTGTTGATGCCCCTGACAAGTCTATGGCAGAAAAGTACTCACACCTGGCTACAACTTACAGTCGTTGCAAATTCTAATCTCTCCCGTTGGTTTAGATACATAGTAATTTAGGTGACGCGTACGTACTGTACTTTATCGGCTATAAGTTCTAGCCCTGTTCTATGGCGACCACCAGAACTACGATCTTTGCTCCGTGTAACGTGGCCCAATCTAATGAACGTGTCCTACAAAGGGCCGCAGGTGTCCGTTTAATTAAAATATCTAGTAACTCCTGGTCGAAAGGACCAAAGGAATGCTTCCAAAACACAATGCTCTTTCCTGTTGTTAAATCGAAATATATGTATAAATATATATGTATAAGGCGTTTATCCGCCAAAAATTGAAGTACAATGCCCATATCTGGTAAGGTGTTCCTAAAACCTCTCTGCACTTATTAGACAGAATTCAAAATCGTGCGATAAGACTCATAGGTGATGCTAATAACACCCCTTCATTTGATAACCTCTAACACTGGCGAAATGTCACATGTCTTACCTTGTTCTAACGCTATTTTTGCCACCAGTGCTCCGTTTAAAATACGAGTAGCATTCCGCCCTTTCAGATCTTTAACCGTAACACCTGTCTCGTGCTCATCAATTTACCTCCAACCACTCTTCCGGACGTACATCGAAATATTATGATTCTTTCCTAAGCCCTACAACTCGCTTATGGAATGCCTTGCCGAGCTCTTTATTTCCTTATTATTATAACTTGCAAATATTTAAAACCGACGCAAATCCGTATCTCTCTTGTTTGGCCCGTAAATATTTTCAAAAATTGACAAGTATAAATTTTGACTGTGGGACTATCTTTATGTTGTCAATAGCCCACTCATTCAGACGTATGCACTACTTGAAGTACTGACAAACTTAGTCACGGGCTATTTAATTTTGACCAACAAAGTGATTACAATAGTGAAATATTCGTAATCGCTGCCACCTCGGAAAGGGTCGTCTTATCGTATCTACTCATAAATTCGTCATCGACTTCAAGTAGGTTAAAGCGAACAGAAGTTCTTTGAATACTTTAATCGCGAAGATCTTAAGTCTTATCAGTCGCATGCATCTTTTTAAAACAAAACAATTGATGACGATGGCTTTCAAACTGTTTATACCAGAGCATCTCCAATTACAATGAAAATAAATATTTGATTGTAATGACGTCTGACAAAGTAGTTTTAAGAACTTATGACAGTTAATATAAATACTCAAAAAAATTAGAAAATAAAAAAATATAGAATAGAAAAATAAGAATATTTATAACAAATTTTGTAAATATATTAATCTATTTGAATCTGTATTACATTGATGAAAAAAACAAACTGACAAATTTTGAATTTAACATGTTGCCAGTATGTAGAACTCATCCAAGAGGAAGAACAAGTGGAGGCAGTTACTATAGATTCAAGAAAGATCTGGAAGGCATAGAGTTGGGAAAAGCTAAATTCAGAGTTATTCGGGAGATAATGTATTATTGTAGTATGCGACAGTAATTCTAACATAATGGTTATCGGTGATTTCAGTGCGAGGATCAGTAAAAAATAAGGTGGTGAAGTAGTGATAAGGTCTTCCAACCCGGTTCAAAGACATGCCGGGTACAATTACAATTACGTAAATCCGTGGTACGATAAGGAATGCGAAAAGACAAAACTCGTTTGCTTGGCTGGAGCTATTCCGCAATTCCAACAAACCTGATTCCTACTCTAAAAAGACTAAGTCTCATTTGTACTTAATTATTATTTAAATAAATGGAAAGTTGAAAGAACTAAAGGATTCCAAGAACACCTACTATGAATCGGGGGCACTCAAATTTGTTTTTTTTTGGACGTGTAGCTGATGAAAACTGTTGAAAGACATCGCATACGAGCTTTGCGATAGTGAGCGACTTTACCCACCCATTAAAAACACCCGGAGAAAAGTTGGTAACACTATGCACCAATAATAGCAGGGGTGTTGTATGAAATAATATGAAATTATTCCTATGAACCCCATAAATTATGAAGGAATTAATTTGGAAATAACACTAGCAATATACAATAACAATAGCAATATACAGACGACCAAAACTAAGAGCAATTCGTTTCATTGATGAATTGAATACAGCTATCAACACAGAAAAGGAAAATGTCGTCTTAAGTGATATGAATATAGACATACTTGATGAAAACAACTCAATAGTTCTGAAATATATGGAGATGATGGCATCAAAAGGACTTACAAATATTATAAAAAGACCTACACGTGTCGATCCTAGACGAAATACATCCACCCTTATAGATCACTTATACGTAAGCATCACGACGCAAGAAATATTCTCAGCAATTGTAGAAACTGATCTTGCCGACCATTATGTCATACTTTATGCTACGAAAGGTCTACACGATGATCGATTGATCGAAGAAATCAATGCTGTACATATTAATCAACAGAAAGTTAACTAACTCATACAACAAACAAATTGGGAAAATATGATTCAAGAAAACAACATTGAAACTCTATATCACATATTCGTATTGAGAATAAACAACATATATACGGAATCAAGTAAATATAAGAAAACAAAAGGAAAATGAATACAAAATCCGTGGATTAATAGTGAAGTAATAACAATGTGTAAGAAAAGAGATGTGTTATATAGGAGATGGAAAAATAATCCAAGAAGCCAAAATTATGAACGTGAACACAAAAAATTCCGAAACATTGTAAACAAAAATATACAAATCATAAAAGCCAAATATTACCAATAACAATTTTTAAATGCACAACATGACCCCAGAAAAACATGGATCGTTATAAATGAAATTTTGGGAAGAAAAAAACCTTCTATTGATGAAATTATACAAACGAACTTTTCAATAAATGTCAACGGTGAATGCGATATTGTGGAAAAATTTGCGGACCAATTCGCAAACCAAGTACCAAACATTATGCATATGTGCAATGCTAAAACACAAACTTTAAGCCATGAGAACTTGCAAATACAAGATAGTATATACGTCGAAGAAGCTAACGAGGAAGAGATATTTAAAACCCTGAGCAAAATTAACATCAATAAAGGACCTGGAGCAGATAAAATACGGCCAGTTGATCTCAAAATAAATGCTGAAATTCTTACGACTGCGTACAAACCATAATTAATCGTAGCCTGATACAAGGTTGTGTGCCAAAACTCATGAAAACATCCATTATTCGCTCTATTTATAAACGTGGCATCAAAAGCAAAGCTGAAAATTATAGACCAATCGCAATCATGTCAGTCGTAGAAAAGTGTTTGGAAGAAATAGTCGCCAAGCGCCTTAAAGCATTTATCAGCAAACACCAAATTTTACACCCAAATCAATACGCATTTCAAAAAAGTAAAAGTACAGAAAAACTTCTAGGAGAGTTCACAAATACAGTTAATGCGGGCCTTAATCGGAACCATCACGTTCTTGTGCTATTCATCGACTTCCGTAAAGCCTTCGACAGTCTCAGTCAGGAAAAGCTTTTAGAAACCTTAAATAGAATTGGTGTAAGAGGATACTTGTCAAACTAGCTCACAAATTACTTAACTGATAGAACAATTAAAGTAAAGGTATCAACAACTTTGAGTCAGGAAAAATCTAGTGTATATGGTATTCCACAAGGTTACAAACTGGGTCCCATTTTGTTCATTTTATATACTAATGAACTTTTAATGTTAATTAAATACAATACAGCCTACGCATATGCAGACGATATAGCCATCATTGTAAAACACAAACAACTAAACTCAGCAATAGAAATACTTCAAGAGCAATTTGATGATGTATCTAAGTGGTGTCATGATCATAGATTAATTATCAATGGTACCAAAACAAAAGTGATGCATATACGCCACTCATTTAAGCGAGAAGATATACTCAATATATGTTATATCACCGAAACGACCAGTGTCCATTGTCAGCCAACAGCAAGTCAATCGACTCTTCAACTTACTCGTAAAAGCACCCTGTTTGCCTTGGTTTATCTAAGAAGATTTTCAAACTTCGAAGTTCTTAAACAAGTATACTACTCGTTAGCAGAATCACGAATCCGATATGGCATGGGGTAACGTCTCAAAAACTCATCTAGACAAGATACTGAACCTACAACATCGTCTAATTAAACTTAAACGTAATAATGTCGACTTTAAATTTCTAGATATAAACGCAATTTATTGCATGATTGCATTACAACATTATATGGATGATCAAAGATTCCTACAGCTAATAAGACATAACCAAATCACCAGAAGAAGAGCACTTGAGATGTTCGAAATCCCGACAACATTTAACGTGTACGGGAACAGAGAACTTAGATTTATTATCCCGACGATATTAAACCAAATACCACAAAATTTAAAAAATATTCGGAACTTCAAGAAAAGAAAGTAAGAAAATAGTAGAAATAATAATTAACTACCACTATTATTATGCACTAAAGTTTTAAACTAAATTTTTTATTTATAAAGTAAACGAAATACCATATGTCAAATATTATTAAAACATAAATATTAACTGAACCTTTTTAATCACTTGTAAACTTAAATAATACTACTGTTTGTAACCGCCTACAGATAAGCACTTTGCTTTGTGGACAAACTATTGTAAATCTGCTGCTCATTTTGGTTCTTCTTTCTCTTTTTATCTTCTAGATTCTTCGTTGCCCGCTGTGTTTTTTGTCTGTTAGAAAGTCCTCCCTTTTTCTGTCTAAGAATCCACCGCTCGTTCGCCAACCGTTTGTGACTGGAGAAATCCTACGTCACAATAAACGGCAAATATTTTCTTCATTGACTTCTTCCTCTTATTCTTCTTATGGCTTACTACTTAATCATTTGTCTCCTTTGTGCGGCTGAATGCTTCACCATGTTCAGCAAAAGGAACAAACTTCTTCAAGCTGTCAAAAAAACTATAACAAACAACGTGGAGCAGATGCATAAGTATTTCTTGGTAAAATAAAATTTTGTTTATTTTCCTGCTGTTTTTTTCTTTAGATTTCGTAACAATACAATTTTTTTTTGTTTTTTTTTAAGGTTTTTTTTTTTATTTAAATTGTTTTATTTTGTTTTTCTTAAATCTACCCTAATCCTAGCTAAAGCCATGTAAGCCAGCCGCAGCTGAAAACATAGGCTGGCCAACTTTGCTTTGCTTCATGAAACTACACTGTATTGGTGGACTTAGGCGAAGAAGCTTCCTATCCTTCAACAAGCCACCAAATACATTCTGTTGTATCGTATATTGAGTTCATCATGCAACTTCGCGTCTAAAATCATGCCTAAATACCATACTTAGCTGAATTCGAATGAAGAACTACTTTGTTATTTATGTACACAGGTATGTGTTGTACGTTTTTATTGGTTAATATGAACATAGGACGATATGAGATAACTTCACTGGGGAATGTACCCGGCTTTGGTACTGTAGAGATTACGTTAAATTAGGCACACCCTATATTTTCCATTCTATCATTGTATGACACCTAATTGTAATTTACCTGTAAGCATACTTGCAGTTGTAATAAAGCACTGATATCAAGCACGACACTCTTTTAATAAACAATAATAATATGGCGCAGTCGTTGATCTGAACTGATACCAAAGAAACTGAAGTTTTATGGGAATAAGTAAACGGATTAGGAAGAATCCCGTTAAAAATATAAAACTACCTCGTGGAAGACCGCCAAAACTCCGAATAATTTATCGGAATATTAATATGGATTATATAAGAAAAATTGACGAACTAAAACTGGATGGAAATATTACCGAGAATTGGAGGGTATTTTGGCAAATTTTCGAGATCTTTGGAGCAGCTATTGAACTGGGAAAGAAGGAAGATGTTGTTAAGGTGGACAAATCTTTATTAAATGCGTTAGGACCAGAGGCAATCGAAGTGTTCAACGCATTTGACGTAGCTGAAGAAAAGAAAAATAAAAACATATGACGATGTCGTCAAATCTTTCCAAGAGTTTTGTAAGCCAAAAACTAACCAAGTGTATGAGTGTTTTTTGTTCCGTAGCCGGAACAATTGCTCAATTCAAAGAGCAAGAAAATGGAATTCTGCGTGATATGATTGTGCGGAGTGTGTGACACCAATTTATAGAAGAGATTGTTGGAGACTGAGAATTTAACCTCAAAAAAGGCGATGGAGATGGCTAGGGTGGTAGAGGCATCGAGGGAGCAGACGGGAGCATCAGCGGGGGCAGTGGTAGATGTTGTTGGGAAGGTTAAAAAACGTGGGAATAAATTTAAAGATTATTATATTTCAAATAGTAATTCAAAAATGTTTAATGATCCGAACTACACAAATAAAACTAATAGTTCTTTATTTAATCGGTTACCAAATTTAAAGGAAAATGATATTGCTTGTACTTTCTGTGGACAGTCTCATTTGAAAGGGAAATGCCCAGCTTATGGTAAAATTTGTTCGTATTGTGGAAATATAAATCATTTTGCAGCAGCATGCAGAAAAAAAGTGAAGATGAATTGTTGTGCTAAAAATAAGAAAGCTAATCTGAGATTTTATATTGTTGATGTAGGAATGATACCGATATTAGGTTTGTAGGAAGTGCGCGTAGGAAAAATAAACAAACACCTCAAACCGACTTTGACAAATTTATTACATATGTCACATCTTTTATACCCTGTCAGCTACAGGTTTTCGGAAAAACCACTCAGTTAGGTCGACGACCTCACACAGATGATATGAATAGGCGGTAATGACAACCGTTTATTATGACAAACGTTACGCGTACAGTGTTGAGCGGAAGAATTCGTACTCAAGGACTACAGGTTTGAAGGGCTGTATTGAGTTAGGTCTTGTAAAGCGAGTAGATAAAATAGGAACATGCAAGAAAGAGAATCTTTTAGACAGATATACAGAATTATTTGAGGGATTAGGATGTTTCAATATCGAGCTTAAAAGCAATGTGGTCCCAATAGCGAGACCTGCAAGAAGAATCCCACTGTCGGTGCGAGAACCTTTAAAAGAAAGGTTAAAAACATTATGTGAAAATCATATAATAGAAAAAGCGGTGGTGTGGAAGGAGTGGTGGAGAAAAACCTTATAAACAACTAAGAATTTCCTTGGACCCGAAAGCATTAAATGATTCAATTCAAGATAATTTGTATGAAATCTCGTCGTTTGAAGATATTAAGCCAAAATTTGTTAACAAAACAGTTTTTTCGGTTTTTGACCTCAAATATGGGTACTGGCAAATTAAGCTTAATGCACATTTAGTACGCCTTTTGGGTGTTACCATTTTAAAAGACTACCTTTTGGTATAAGGCTAGCTCCTGAAGCTTATCAAATGCTAATGGGCAAATGCTTTTTGGGGGCATTAATGGATTGGTAATTTTTATATAGATGACTTGTTAGTAGTAACAGAGAATGAAAAAGAGCATGATGAAATTGTAGAGCAGGTGATAAAAAGGGCTTTAGAAAACGGATTGAGGTTCAAAAAAGGCAAGATTAAATTAAAAAAAAAGTGTTTCGTTTTTAGGTCATGTTATAGATGAAGAGGGGATACACTGCGACAAATCGAGAATGGAAGCTATAAATAAGTTAGGAACTCCAAAAACTAAAAATGAATTACGGAAGCTGCTTGGACATGTCAATTATATGAGGGATTACATACCAAATCTAGTGGAGATATCAAATCCATTGAGAGAGTTACTCTCGAAAGATTTCATTTTTCAATAGTTAAATACTCATACCAAATGTTTAAAACTAACAAAAGAATGCATTATAAATGCACCCACATTGCGACCGTTTGATAGTAAGGAAAATATTTCAATCCAAACTGATGCGTCTCAGTATGAATTGGGATGATACCTTATGCAAAAAGGAAGACTCTGTTTCGCGTCCCGGAGTTTGTCCAGTGCGGAAGTGCAATACGCACAGATAGAGAAAGAATTTTTAGCCATAGTATTCTCCTGTCCAAAAAATTTCATTCATATATACAGTGAACTCTCTCATAAGCGGACACTGACGGTACCAAGAACTTTGTCCGCTTACGACATTGACAACCTTGAAAAAAGAAACACAATAGACATATGAATTTATGGTAAAACATTTTGTTTTAAAATGGAATTCATTTTTTGTTATAAATATTAATTGTAGGTAATAAAAATGATAATAACAAAACATAAACAAAAACAAGTTGCATATATAAGAAACTATAAAAAAAATACTTACATGAACTAAAACACTTAATTGCACTTTTTAATAAACAAAACAGACACGATGTGATCACTTTTATTGCATTCGGTTTTGTGACGTCAAGTTTGATTTTTTGCGTTCAAACAAACACACACCATTTCCAGGAATTGAAAATGATCGTAAGAAGAGTCACGGAGGGAACAAGACAAAAATAAAATAAAGGGTTTTCCAATAGGGACTTGACAACTTTGAATTTAATTTGTGAACGCACTCTTTCACTAATCATCAAACTGTCACTGCCAATTTATTCAGTAAACTCAACATTTTCATCATCAACATAAACGAACGAGCAACGTCTGCAAATTATAAAAATTTTCTAAAGAAATTCGGAGTCGATGACTGCAACTTTAAGAGCGTTAACTCCAATTTTCGGTCGTAATTCTCGCCCTGGTAGACAATAACAAATTTATAGCAATAACAAATTTATAGCAAAAATTTGAGTCTACATATTCGTTGTGTGATGTTGCCGTGTCAGTGAGACAACGGGTTTGTCGAAGTGCCGAAAATATCGCTGCCGTTCAGACGTCCATAGCAAAGGATCCAAATCGGTCAATTCCATGGCGTTCTCATGAATTGGGCATCGGTCAGACCACATTATGGCGTATTTTGCGTAAGGATCTTGGTTTACACCCATACAAGATCAAGCTGACTCAAGAATTGAAGCCGATGGACTATTTGAAGCGACGTACGTTCCCCGATTGGGTTCTGCAGAAGATGCGGCAAGATGATGAATTTCATCGCACAATCATCTTCAGTGACGAAGCTCATTTTTGGCTCAATGGGTTCGTCTATAAGCAAAATTTGCGTTATTGTTCGGATGAAAATCCACATGTGCTTCATGAATCACCACTTCATCCACAAAAAAATAACTGTTTGGTGGGGTTTGCATGCCGGCGGCGTTATTGGGCCACGTTTTTTCGCCGACGATAACGATCATCACATTACTGTGAATGGTCAGCTATATCGCGCCATGATCACCGATTATTTTTGGCCCGAATTGGAAGATATGGACTTGGACGACGTGTGGTTTCAACAGGATGGTGCCACAAGCCACACAGCACACGCTACAATCGATTTATTGAAGAGTAAGTATGGTGAGCGCGTTATCTCAAGACATTGGCCGCCTCGTTCGTGCGATTTAACGCCGCTTGACTATTTTCTGTGGGGCTACGTTAAGTCATTGGCTTATGTCGACACGCCGACGATGTTGGAAGAGCTCAGAGTCAATATTGAACGCGAAATAGCGGCCGTTTCGGCCGAAATGTGGGGCCGAGTCGTTGAAAATTGGGTCCAACGGATCGACCGCTGCAAACGTGTCCGCGGTGGCCATATGAACGAAGTCGAGTTCCATTTATAAATGTTTTTATTGTAATTCAAGGCGATAATAAAGTTTTTGAAATATTTCAAATGGTTTGCGTTGTATTTAAAAAATAATTGTTAAGTCCTTATTGAAAAACCCTATAGATAACAGTTTCTGTTCTCTTATGAGAGCACATATAAGAGTATGATGCCACATGGGCATAGTTACAGTATCCTGGCGTAAAATCCCGGACTTTACAAATTCATATGTATCGATCCTTTGAAAAAAAAAAAACCAAAGGAAAGAAATGATGCAGATATGCATGGGTTTTGTCCGTTTAAGAGAGAGTGAAATTCTATTGCGGTTATAAAAATTGGTGTCTGCGTCTGGTTATAAGAGGGTACGTTTATGAGAGAATTATTTACATTAAAAATCGTGTGGATAACTCCGTTCTTTGAAATTTGTCCGGTTATGAGAGGTGTCCGTTTATGAGTGGTGTCCGTTTGGAGAGAGTAAGTACACTGTATATTGCAGAGAATGTGAAATAATTACTGACCATAAACCTCTACTGGGAATTATGCGTAAGGACTATCATAAAATACCTTCTGCTAGGCTTCAGAGAATGGAGTTAAGACTCCAAAAATATCGTTTAACTTTCAAGTATTTGCCTGGTAAGTTTTTATACATTGCAGACGTATAATACTTTCACGAAACTTGGGGAAATAAAAGAATTAAACGAAATGGTACACTCAATCAATATTAGTGATGAAAAAAACGAAATGTATGGTATAGTCTTGTTACTCTTGTAACAATTCAATTATAATAAAACTCACTTGATATTGAAGTTAAGCTTGTCTTTTATTTGTATTAAATTTAACACTAGTTTTCAAAGCTGACTCCGGTAATAGACTGCCGTTTCCTTAATAACTAAACTTAGAGACTAGGTTAGGTTAGGTTAGGTAAGAGTGGCTGTTGGAAATACCAACCCACTTAGGCCTATTGGCCCATTGTGATGCCACGTGGATTTATGATCTTCTTACTACTGGAACCAGTTCGAGCTTATAATAAAGCGTAGGAGACTGTTAACGTCTATTTTTTCTAGATCGTTTAGGTCGTTGTAGAAGAAAGCTCCTAGATGAAGCTTCCTTCTCTGAGAGAGAGCTGGGCATGTGCAGAGAAGGTGGGGGATTGTCTCCTCCTCTTCCTCGTCCATGCAGCTTCTACAGAAATCGTTAGTAAAAGCGCCAAGCCTTCTTGCGTGCTTGCCTATGAGGCAGTGTCCGGTAATGACACCTATTATGGCGCTGAGATGTTTCCTATCTAAAAGGATCAGACACTTAGATCGACTCAGATCCAGCCTTGGCCAGATCTGTTTGGTCGCTAGACATGTTCGTCCATCAGTCCACCTAAGGTCCGTTCTTTTATTGGCATCTAGCTTTAGTGTTAGTTTGCACGTAGCGATTGGTATACCTATACTACCTTTGTCCGGTAGGATAGGTAGAGTGGTTCCAATTTTGGCGAGTTCATCGGCTCTGCAGTTCCCTGGAATGTCTCTGTGGCCCGGCACCCAACAGAGGTGAATGTTGAACTGCTCTGCCATCTCCATGAGAGATGATCGGCATTCAAGGGCAGTTTTAGAACACAATGAGACCGAGTCCAGGGACTTGATGGCGGCCTGACTATCCGAAAATATGCGGATATCCTTTGCAGATATCACGTTTTTCTTCAGCCAGGACAGAGCTTCTTTAATCGCCAAAATTTCCGCCTCGAACACGCTACAGTGATTTGGAAGGCGGAAAGAGAGGCTTAGATTTAGCTTATCTGAGAAAACACCGCCACCAACTCCGCTATCGGTTTTAGATCCATCTGTGTAGAGATGGATTGACTTGTCCTCCATGAAAGCATCCTCCTCCCAGAATGATCTAGAGGGGAAGCTTACATGGAAGTTTTTGTCAAACCAAAATTCAGGTATGGTGTAATCGGTGTTCTCTGTGAGTATTCCTAATGTATTAAGAATGTTGGCGTGGCCAAATGAATTATTTGTCCACTGTTTAGTCGCTTTAAGGCGAATAGCTGCAGTCGCAGCTACTTGCTTGCTAAAAATGTCGAGGGGTGTCAAGTGAAGCAGAATATCTAATGCCGCAGAGGGGGTAGACCGCAAGGCTCCGCTTGTGCATAGACATGCTGTTCTTTGGACTCTGCTTAATTTAATGCGGTTGACTGCATTTTCCAAGGCCGTCCACCAGACAACCACCCCGTAAGTAAGTATCGGTCTTATGACCGAGATGTATAGCCAGTGGGTTATGCGAGGTTGAAGGCCCCATTTGTTCCCAATGGCTTTCTTGTAAGAGAATAAAGCTATTGTAGCTTTATTGACTCTTTCTTGAATGTTAGGTTTCCAGTTTAGTTTCCTGTCAAAAATGAGACCCAGATATTTTGCTGTATCGGAGAAAGCTAAACTGGTACCGTTTATTGAAGGAGGGTCTATGATTGGAATTTTATATTTCCTAGAAAAGAGGACAAGATCAGTTTTATGGGGGTTTATTCCCAATCCACAGCGATCTGCCCAGCAGGTTAATCTGTTAAGATTTAGTTGGAGGAGTTCTTTAATGGTATTTAGATGTTTTCCTGAGACGGCTATGGCAACGTCATCCGCATAGGCAATCACTCTGCTACCACCCGCTTCCAGGTATATCAGTAGTTCGTTAACTACTAAGTTCCAGAGAAGGGGAGAGAGGACACCGCCTTGCGTCGTACCCCTACTGACATATCTTTTAGCAGAAGTCTCACCCAGTTTGGAGTTGATTATCCTGCTTTTAGCATTAGATTAATCAGCTCCCCAAGTGAGCCGTCTACCTGCAGAGTTGACAGCGCAGTCGTGATTGCGGATGTGTTGACGTTGTTAAAGGCGCCCTCTATGTCTAGGAAAGCAACCATTGTGTACTCCTTATATTGTAGGGATCGTTCGATGTGGCTAGTCAGAGAGTGCAAAGCCGTTTCCACCGACTTTCCTTTACAGTAGGCATGTTGAGCCGTAGACAGAAGTCTTGGATCAACTTTAGCTCGAATATGGATATCAATCAGTCGTTCTAGAGTTTTCAGAAGGAAAGATGATAGACTTAACATATAGATCTGAGGTCCTTTGGGACAACATGAGAACATATTCCGGCTTTGGGAATGAATACTACATTGACTTCTCTCCATAACAGTACAATGTGGATAAGTTCTACACAGCTCCTCATAATATTTTCCAACACTGGTAGAATAATATCTGAGGATCTCTGTAGCTCGGCAGGTATAATACCGTCCGGACCAGCAGACTTGTATGGTTTGAAGCTATGCAGCGCCCAGAGCAGTTTGTCTCTCGTAATCAGACTATGAATTTTGGTCACGGTTGCAGTAGGCTTGTTTGGGCTGCCACTGGTCGCGAGTTGGGAGCTACCTGGAAAGTGGGTGTCCAGAAGCAGGTTGAGTGATTCATCACTTGAGGTTGTCCAAGAGCCATCGGTTTTTTTCAAACAGCTGGGCATCATAGGATTTGTGGAGAGGATTTTTCTTAGCCGCGAAGCCTCAGAGGTTTCTGTAATTTTGTCGCAGAATGACCTCCAGGATTGTCGCTTTGCCTTCCTCAGTTCTTTTTTGTATAATTTGAGGGATTCTTTATATGAGTCCCAGTCGGTCACTTTTCTTGTGCTTTTTGCTGCGTTGAAAAGTTTTCTGCAGGCGTTTCTGAGCAGTCCTAGTGCCGATGTCCACCAATGTGGCTTTTTCTTGCCTCTTGGTTGAAGAAGAGGGCAGGAAGCGGCCATAGCCTTATTGAGAGTCAGAGTAAATTCCCTGACTTTCATGTCGAGCTCATTGGTGTCACGCGGGGGACTTGATAGTTTAGAGGATATAGTTTCCGACAGTATTCCTCTATATTTTGTCCAATCAGTTTTCCGGTAGTTCCGGAAAGCTGGTTGGCTGGGGGGAGCATCACTCAGACTGAATTGTATGTATCTATGGTCTGAAAAGGAGTATTCAGACGATACCATCCAGTTTGTTAGCCTTTGGGTGATGCTGTCGGAGACAAGAGTAATATCTAATACTTCTTGTCGGTTTTTTGTTATGAAAGTGGGCTCATTGCCAATATTGCAAATTAAGAGGTTAGTACTTAAAATATAGTCTAAAAGTGACTCACCTCTATCATTGATGTCGGTACTGCCCCATACCGTATGATGTGCGTTAGCGTCGCATCCGATTATGAGGCCAGTTTTTTGCCTTCCCGCTTCCAGTACCACCCTTTCTAGGTTATCACCAGGGAGAGGGCCCACTTGGTCATGGCCAAGGTAAGCCGATGCTAGCCAGTAAGAGCCTTTGGCAGTCTCTAGTCTGGCAACGGTTAGGTCGGGGTCACTGAGGTTGGGAAGTAGAAATACATTAAGGCTACGTTTCACTAATATACAAGTTCTAATCTTACCTTTGTCTCTTGTATAGAGCGGAGCGTATGTAGGTGTCCTAAGTCCACGAACCACGCCTTCTGCAATCCATGGTTCCTGGATTAGAATTATGTCTTCTGCGCTTTTGGAAAGACGCAGAATGAGTGTGGCCGAAGCCTTTTTTGAGTGGTGGAGATTAATCTGGAGAAACCGTATCATTGCTACAGTCTTCCAGAGTCGCCTCCACCACGGTGTTGTTGAGGTCCTCCGATTCTGAAGATGTGCCCAAGAGCTCATCTTCTATCTCTGATCGTGTAGAACCTCTAATTGCTTCGTCATCGGTTTCCATTTCCGACAATGTGTCAGAAGAGGAGACCGACGGCTTGGTAGGCACCCCGGACAGATTGGAGTCGTCGCTATCAAATTCTGGAAAGGATATCGACGCTCCAAGATCCAAGGTTGTGATATCAGGTGTTAAAGGAGGAGGAGGTTGCTTATCAGCATCCAGCTCATCCTTTTTGTACACCCTTAAGTGAATGGACTCGAATCCGAACCAAATCATGCCTTTCGTCTGCGCCAGAGGATTAAGGGATTCCTTATTGATCACAATTAACGCGCATCTATAAGAACCCCTTAGTTCCTCCAGTTTCGCGACTTTCCAGTCATGAGTCGGAAGAGTCGGGTTGCTGAGCCGGATGATTTCCAGGATACTTTCTGGAGAGGAGGGTTCGGCTTGAATCCAGGTACGAGTTCGAGGTCTACTCGGAATGTCTTCCTTAGATACCACCTCGAGTTTTGCACCTGGCCAAACCTCTCCTAAACCATCGATGGCCTTGGTAAAGAGATCGAGAGATCTCTGGTTGGAGCAAGCGATGAGCTTGACATGGCCTTGGTGCCAGCCAGCGTCGCTTGTGATAGGAGGTGGTCCTGGGTTCTCCCGCATGATGGCCAAGAAGTTGCTCGAGAGCTTCAACTTGACCAATTGCCACCGTTCCGGTGTAATGGAACCGTCGGTATCGCTTCTGTCGATCACCGCGATCACCAATGCGTCCTTTAGGACTTCATTATAAGACCTCAGAGATCTGCTGTTGGATGGCCCAGGGGTTGTGGAACTGTGTGTTTTGGGCCTCTTGGAAACCGGTACGGTTTCCTCCAACGATCTCTGACGCTTAGACGTTTTGGGAGCATTGGAAACAGTGGGAAATCCGTCTTTTAGGATGTTTTTAGCCCACTCAACCTTGCTCTTTATTTCCGCACTTCTCTCAACCTCCGGAATGGATCCGAAGGTTTTGATGATGCGTGAAGCATTTCGGCGTCCGTGGCCTGCCACAAACTTGCTGCTGCTGGGGGCGGGGGAAGTGATAGGACCATGGCTTGCCACAGTCTTAACACTCCCCGAAGGAGTTTTGGTAGTAGCGACAAGTCCGTGGCCTGCCACAAACTTGCTGCTGCTCGGGGCGGAGGAAGTGATAGGACCATGGCTTGCCACAGTCTTAACACTCCCTGAAGGAGTTTTGGTAGCCGCGACAAGTCCGTGGCCTGCCACAAACTTGCTGCTGCTAGGAGTGGAGGAGGTGATAGGACCATGGCCTGCCACAGTCCCAACACTTCCTGAATTCTTATTTTTTGGCTTGTCCCTTTTGCCTTTAGAGGATGGCGCACCATGGCCTGCCACAGTTTTGCCTCCTCTCGGCAATGCAGGAGCCTTGCCGGTAGTCGGTGTAGTCACCGTTCCACCGCCCGGTAATGAAGGAGTACCGGCCTCGGTTTTTGTTTTTTGGTTATTATCCATTAATGGTCCCACGAGTAGCGGAGAAAGGAATGTCCATCTGTACAGAGATCCGCCATATACAGATAAGGCTAGCTAATCCGGAGGTCGCCAGGTATCCGGATACTCCGTTTGCGACTGAGCTATTTTTGGAGATACTGGGCCCTCAGCCAGGTTGATCTTCGGCACGGGTCGTATAACACCTTGATCCAGCCCAGGGGAATGATGGAGTGCTTTGGGAGTTGGGGAGGGGGGGGGGGAGCATCCTTTGGTTTCAGGACTCGTCTGGAAAATTTCTTCTCAAGATTCATTGACCCTACTCAACCTCTACAACTCGACAAGTTCGATGCTCGCGGTAGAAGTTTATTTTTTTTTTTTTTTAACACTTCATGAGGAAGTGCAACTGTCATTTATTTTAAAAATTTGTTTTGGGTCACATAACCATCAGTAATTCCGCTAACACTAGACAGGAGCAACCCCATCAGCGCCGCGGGAGTAGAGACTAGGCTTACGATAAATACTTACGATCTAAGCTTATGATCTAGTTCGTGCTCTCCAACTCTTTGAAAATATAATATTGGAAAGAGAACATAATTTGTATAAGCCCTTTTGCACGCTTGATGCTTGATGCTCAAACGACAAGCGTGAAAAGGTTACATACTCAGAGGAATTGGGAAGGGTACTTCATTATGTGACAATACGAGGGTGGCCAGTGGACAAAAATAGCTGAGCAGGTATGACATTTTTGGAAGAATAAGATGGATTTATGAGTCACGGATGATTTAGTATTTTTTGTTCCTAAATCTTTGAGGGGTGAGGTGTTAAATGAACTTCATAGTGCTCATCTCGGCATTGTGAAGACACAAGCCCACGCTCGCACACAAGTTTATTGACCATATCTTAATGATGATATAGAGAGCATGGTACAAAAATGTAAAATATGTCAGAAATACAGGCCAAAAAGTAAAAAAGAACCAATGATTTCACATGAGATTGAGGATATACCTTTTTTTAAAATAGGAATGGATTTTATGGAGGTAGAGGGGAAAACTATTTAATTGTAGCTGATTACTATGCGAAGTATCTAGAAATTTTGCCAGTTATAAAGAAGACTATTCAAACAGTTATACAGAATTTATTACCCTTATTTGCGACTCACGGTATTCCCAGATATATAATTGCAGACAATGTACCCTTCGGGTCTTTTGAATTTAAAACTTTTTGTAATGATTATGACATTTTAATAATAACAACATGCCCAAAGTATCCAAGGTCTAACAGGTTTGCTGAGCGCATTTTGCAGGTAGCTAAAAATCTAATTTTGAAATGCAAGGAAGATAAAAATAGTTTATGGATGGCATTGCTTGAATATTGGAATTCTCCTATAAATAGCTCATCGCTTTCTCCAACTGAATTGATAATGGGATGGAAAACAAGGAGTAAAATCTCAGGAAAAACGGATATTTATAAAAACTAAATGCTTAGCCAACAAATAAAAACAGTTCTAATTGAAAATAATAGACAAAACAAACTTTGCAAGTGGTGATGCAGTCTGGGTTAATGAAGATCGCGTTCGCATTGGATTGAACTTATTGACGGACGAACACTCCGAAGAAATTCGTTTTTTCTTAGATCGCGAATATAAAAAGAAACGTACTTTTCTTTGTATCCAGTTGTGGGACTGTGTAAAAAAAAATAACTTTCCAACCAGCGAATGCATTTAGTCATATCGGATTTAAAACTATGCATTCCAATGATTATAAATGAATTAAATGAAATGAAGAACTAAACAGAACAAATGCAAGTAAAATCAGAGAACAATATGGGTATGTGTATTCATGTTTTGTATATGTATATATATTTACAGATGGATTCATCTATAAATGTATATTTATATGTACATGTCTATATACATATGTTATTTATTTGGCTATTTCTGTATGTATTTAATTTGAAGATTAAAAGTAAAAAAAATTAAGTAAATAATGAATTAGAACAAGATAACGAACTAAAAAATTAATGTAAAGAAATTTATATGTAACTTAATATTAATTTACCTTTTAATTTGAAGTAATGAAAATTTATGGATCATTTATTTTAAATATACAAACAATTATGTGAAATTATGTTAAATTAGCCGCACCCTATACTCTCCATTCTCTGTCATTGCGTGACACCTAATTGTCATTTAGCTGTAAGCATACTTGCAGTTGTAATAAACCACTGGTATCAAGCACAACACTTTTTTAATAAACAATAATACAGGTACCATAATAACTTCGGCGACCTTCCACATGCGGGGAGCACACCTTATTTCTTTTCATACCTTTTTTTAAAATTTAACCGGACCTTTTTTCGGATTGATCTTTTCTTTTATTTCTGTGGCTATTCCCTTAGAAGTTACTGTTGGAATTAATCTCTCGTCTTCGTACATTTCTTCCGTTTGTTGTAAATTATCTGTAAATTATACTATTATCGGGAATTAATATTAATTGTAAAGCCTTAAGTACGTGTTTATTTTACGGGCAAGCTGGTCGTTCTATTTTTGTATTGCATCCTCGCAGAGGAATTCGTTATCTGGTGCCCGAACAGGGACCGGCATAAAAACTATTGTATATCCTGAGGGTCCGTACTATAACTGAGACTAGTACGCGCCAAGAAGTGCATGTCACTGTACCCATAAGACCCCAGTTGCCAAGGTTATTTCGAGAGGGCGTAGGAGTGGATGGTTGGAACTGTGGCAATGGTATCACATTAGGGACGAAAAAATTTGTTATTGTCAGCTCTGCTCCATTGAAGGTGTGAGATCCTTTTTGGGTGCACATAGTTACCGAAAGTCTGAGACTTTTTGGGGAGACATATTGAAAATTTCGTGGAACTTGATATATAAGTTCCTCAGATTAGTAAGGTCAGTAGAGAGACCTTCCTGCTGTATGGAGACCATGACGCTTATTTTAATTGTTCTCTCATACGAAACTGAGTCGGATTTGTCATGCAGATACGCTAGAAGTAGACGTATATTCTCGTACGTCTTTTAAATCTTTAAGCCTAGAAAGTGCATAACGACATTCTGTTGCGTCAAAAGGTTGTTGAGTTATTTTAACTACGAAAAACAAATGGGGCTAGTGGACGAAGATGTTGGGGGCGAAGCAGCAGCAATTGAAGGGGATTTAGACACATTTCCAAATGGGGGATTTATAATATGGGAACTAATGAAATTGGGATATTTACCTCCGGTTTTGAGATTGAAATTTGGAAAATTATTAGGGAAGGCGTGTGTTATTAGGGGTTGAATGCTGGGAGTTTGAGTTGTAGGGGTTAAGTCGAAAGAGACACGTTGACGTCGGGGCTTGGTTTGGGGTGGAATAGAGGGCGTTTGAGTATGGGTGGGAGGCTTAGAATTAGGAAACATTTTACTTTTTAAGCTCCAATTGGAGCTGGCTCTGTTTTAGAAAGAGGAGTTGGGTCTTGGCAAATTGGATTTACTTGCTTTAGGCATAAATAAAACAAATAGAAGAGCACAGGTACTTATTTTTTTGGTTAACATTAAAGGGATATAGAAATTCTTATTAACAACTTCATGCTTTGTCAAAAATCTAGAAATTCAGAAACCTAGATTTTTGACATAATTCAGTATGCCTCTCCGAAACTTCCTGTTTTAAAATTGGGATTAGATATTTTAGATTTCGCAAATCATCCATACTTAGTATTAGTTGATTATTACTCTAAATGTTTAGAGATAATTGAACTTAAAAATAAACCTAGTTTAGAAATAATCAAAAATTTAAAACAAATATTTCCAATCCATGGAATACCGCAGGAGATAGTAACAAACAATTCTCCTTTTAATTGCGCAGCATGCCTATCTAAAGAAAATGGTATAAAATTTAATTTTAGCAGTCCCTATTATCCAAAATCGAATGGACATGCTGAAAAATATGTCGGAATCGCCAAACATTTATTAAGGAAATGCCAGACTTCGAAAATAAATTTAAGTATAGCGCTGCTTGAATACAAACATACCCCATTATCAGGAATGCAATATTCACCAACTCAACTTTTGTTTAATAGGCGCGTACGGAGGATCCTATACACGATAACCTACTTATTCCAAAAATTCCTACCAACGTTGAAGATTCCATCCGCAAATCCAAAAATATTATAGAAAATCATTACAACACAACCTCATATGTAAAAAAAGAGTTTTCGTTAAATTAATCCGATGCAAAAATCTGATTAAAAATGATGGTACGCGGAAAAAATTATTTATAAATGTAAGAACCAAGGTCATACCATAAACCCACATCTCGTCTCTAGTAATGATCCTTTTGATGAATGTGGGATCGGATTCAGACTCGCAAATCATCTCTTTTGCGACGTCAACACGGTTTCTTTTTTGCATGAAATTGAGGTGTTTTGGCACCAACTTTATTGCTACACGACGGAAACCCAAATCATTAACCAAAATGTCTTGGACGGATCCATAGGCAGTGTTCAAGTCCTCCGCTATCTCTCTGATGGTTAATTTGCGGTTATTAACCAACATTTCTTTTACTCCATCAATGTTTTGTCGGTTTTCGATGTCGATGGTCTGCCACTGCGTTCATCATCTTCGATTGACTCACGACCACTTTTGAACCGCTCGTGCCACTGGTAAACGACCGTTTTCTTTAGAAAATCGTTGCCGAAACACATTTCCAACATTTTTAACGTTCGCCCACCATTAAATCCGTTTTTTACGCAAAATTTAATACAAGTTTGTTGTTGCAATTTTAAATCCATTTCTAAAATTGTAAAAAATCGCCAACACACACAGGAATAGATGTACTCTTGGCTACGTAATTTTTGCAAATGTCAAGCTACGATGCTAAGATTTAGAGGGAATACCAACAACAAAAAAAACAGAACTCAAATTGGAACAATGGGAGCGCCGCACGGTGGTTATTCCACCTTTGACCAAGGTGGTATTCCGCGAAAGGATCAGACGGTTTTCAGCATAGGGGAAAGTTCTGGTTATTTGGGTGTGCAATTACAAAAATATAAAGCGATTAAGTACAACATGCATATTACTGCTTGAAGTTTTATTAAGGTACTTATATTTATTGCCGGAAGTTATTCGGGGTTATCTCCGATGTTGGGATTCATTCATCTGTTACTATTGTTTTATGGCCGATCTGCGTTTTGGGTGGACTATAATCGAATGCTGTTGTTGCTAGGAAGTGCTATGCGGGTGATTTGGGTGATTTTGGATGTTGTTGATAAATCGCAATAGATAACAAAAAATGTTGAAGTATTGTGTCTGTTTTGTATACAACGAATACGTATACAAAGTAGCATGCTTGGAAACATTTCTGGAAAATCTTCAATATCACAAAGCCGAACGTATGTCAGCAAAAGTGTTTGCATGGGATCTTCTCACCAATCTATAACATTTTCAGGATTGAAATGCGTATATTCGCTGTCCAGCTTTAAATTGAACATCAGATGAATTACAGGCGGTTCCCTTTCGTAAATAGGGAAGTTTAAAATGCGGCCTTGCTGAAACCCTGGCTCCGTAGAGTAATAGATTTAATGCTATTAGGTATTTTAACTGTTATGTATCAGCGAAAGAAGTGCGAACAATCGAGTTTAACGAATAATTTGTTAAATTGTACTATTACCGGGTATAAATATTAATTGTAAAACTTTAGTTACATGTTTAATTGATGGAGAAGTACAATAATTCGTTAACTATCAGTCTGTTGTTTGTTTGTTTTTGAGCAGTTTCCACTGCTGTTTTTAACTGGCGAAATGTATGCCGTTGGTCTTTTCATTTTCTTTGTAGCTTCCACAGTGAGTATTCCGTACGAGTAGAATCGTTGGTCAGATTTGTAAGGTATCTTTCCACCGACACATTTTTCAATCCTGTGATCTCTGAGCTTATTGTTTAAACTAATGTTTAAATTCTGTGGGATAGTAAGTAGGATATCCCGTTGAATGGTAATTAATATTGCCTATTGTTTATAGATTTAAGGAATTTGATTGCTCTTATATTTTATATATATATATATATATATATATTTACGGAAGATTTTAAAATCGTTTTGTTTCAGCCTGTTGCTAGGAGAACAATATGCCGCAGCTACCGTTACCTAGCCGCTTCTTGTTTTTATGTGTACGGATTTGGCTTGTATTTCACAAGATTAATATTCTTCATCGTCATCGTGGCTAACACCTTCCTTAATTATGTCTTTTATCAGCGCAGTTCATAATTTTTTCCAATTTTGAAATGTGTCTCGGAGACTAAACATATGTCAATTTTATTTATGTCGAAAGGTTGCAATTCATCTTTGCGATTCTCAAGACCATTCACATTCCATAACAAGAGTTGTGTCTTTTTAGCGATTAGGATCTTTTAGGAACAATTCTTTTATTACTGTTTTGTTTTTCAAGGAAAGATATTTTTTCAAGAATTTTCTTACTATTCTTTTGCACATCTTTCATTCTGTTAATTTCTCATTTTTACTTGAGGGTACATTTGGGCCCTAGGTTTCGGCCCTAAGTCTCTTTTGTGTCGCTTTTCTCTGACTTTACATTCGTCTTTTTTAACAGGCTTAGCATTTTCTTTTGTTTGTTATCTTTTACCTGCTGCAGCTCTTTTACTACTATGTTGCCTTTGCAGTTGGCTGAGTGTCTTTCGGTACAGTTGGCGCATTTTGGGGTTACCTTTTCATCCCCTAATGCAGTCTTTTGTATGGTGGTCTCCTGTACATCTAACTCATTTTGAGTACTTGTGACTGTGACCTTACTATTTGACAGTTCTTACATTAAAGAGCAAGTTTTGATTTACCCAAAGGATGAATTTGCACCATCATTCCTAGTAAATACAATATTTAATTTCATAAATTTCCTTGATGTTTTCATCTTGCTCAAAAGTAAGAATGAAAATCGGCAGCGGTACTTTACTTTTATACCCAAGCATGTTGATAACTTTTAGTATTTTGAAGTTTTTCTTCTTTAGGCCAGGTATCTGTGAGAAGTGTAGTTTTTTTGCAGCAACCTTTATCTATGTTGTTTGTTGCACTTTTTCTGATTTAGAAATTCTGTCAAGTTTCTGTATGGTTATTCGTTTTTTCACATAAATTTTGACATCTTTTTGACTGGCTTTTATTTTTTTTTCCTCTAGTAATAAGCCTTCGTTCTTCGTAATACAAAGCACTATAATTGGGGGAGGGTTTATTGGCTTCAGTGGTTTGATTTCTTTGTTTTTAATTTTTCCTGGGTTTTTCGGGCTTACTTTTAGTGGCGAAAGATCCAGAGACATGCTCATTTTTTTTGTCCTACTGAATGATGGTTCTGTCTCTCTGTGTAGTTCTTCTTCATCCCTAGTTTTTGTTATCTGCTTATTCTTATTGTTATTACTGACCTGTTATTTAAGCCGCTGCAACTCAAGCTTTCATTTATCAATTTCGCTTGTTAGCTTTTCACTGAGTTGCTTAAAATTGTCTCTTTCTTCCTTTTTGTACAATAACAAGCTTCCAACACTGATACTTCTTTTGTTGGTTGTAGTGGTGTTCTTTCCATTATACGACTCTTTATGAAAGCGTAGCCTATTTAGCAATGCCGCCGGAGTAACTGCCCGGCCATTTAATTAAATTAACTTACGAAGCATCAATAAGCCTCGGATATGGACGGATCTACTGTTGACAACCTTGGGCTTCGGATATGTAGGTGGAATATTAGGTCCCTTAATAGACCACGTGCAGCCGAACAATTAGCGGAGGCCCTGGATTGCTGCAAAACAGACATAACCGCCATCCAAGAAATGCGATGGGATGGGCCGGACAAAAAGATAATAAAAAACTGCGATATCTACTACGGCGATTGCTTATTTGGCTTATTTGGAGCGAGCGCCTCGTAGCAATCCGAATCAAGGCTAAATTCGCCAACATTAGCCTTATATGCGCGCATGCCCCCACAGAGGAGAAAGGTGACGACACCAAGGATGCCTTCTATGAGCTCCTTAACAAGACCTACGATCAATGCATATTACAATTGTCCTCGGTGATTTTAATGCAAAGCTAGGAAGAGAAGGTATCTTTGGTGGAGCGTTCGGAAAATACTGTATAGCCTGCATGACACCACCTCCGATAACGGATTTAGGCTAATCCACTTTGCGGAGGGGCGAACATTGTCGTAGCTAGCACGCGGTTTCCACATCTCGATATACACAAGGGGACTTGGAGAACTCCTGATCAATCAACAGTCAACCAGATTGATCACATTGCGATGGACGCAAGACACTCCTCTAGCATTATGGACGCCGTACGTTCCGAGGAGCCAACATCGGCTAGGACCATTACCTTGTAAGTAGCCAAAATACGGTTGCGGATATCCCAAACTACGCCAGGGCACACTAATGCTGTGAGGAAATTCAACGTCAGACGGCTACAATCGCAAGAGATCGCCAAGTTCTTTTCCGATCGAGTGTCTCTTAATCTCTTTAGAGGTCCAATACCGCCAGCATCAAACATCGATGACCTTTTTAAACATTGTCAAAACGCCATGGCTTCTCGGGAGGAAGAAGAAAGAGCATGAGAAGCGAGCGGATGAGGAACATTAGAGATGCTACTCCAGGAATGAGGTTCGGAAGTTTTACCAAAAGGTAAAAATAACATGCCACGGAAACAAACCCCGAACCGAAGCCTGTAGATATGAACAAGGGAACATCGTGGTAGAATCGCAGTCGATGCTGAGTATTTGGAAAGACCATTTCTGCAGACGGTATAACGGCGATGACGAACCAAATACCGCTGTCAGGCAGAATCAACCAACCTGGACGATGATGACCAACAATTTCGTCCACCCGACCTGGACGAAGTGAAGATAGTTATATTTAAGCTTAAGTCTAACAAAGCTGCTGGAGCGGACGGCCTGACTGCCGAGCTCTTCAAAGCGGCAGGCGATGACTTGGAAAGGAGTCATGAATGGATGGAACCTCAGCATTGTCTGTCAGATTCTCAAAAAAGGAGACCCTCTGAACTGCGCCAATTACAGAGGCATCAGTCTCCTTAACATCGCATACAAGAACTTATCTGCTGTATTGTGTGAACGCCTGAAGTCATTCGTCAACAACCTGATAGGTCCATATCAGTGTGGCTTCAGGCCAGGAAAGTCCATCATCGTCTAACACTACAGCAGATATTGGAGAAGACCCATGAGCTCCAGATCGATACACACCACCTATTCATCGACTTTAAGTCCACATAAAACAGCATCTATAGAGACGAGCTATACAGAGCAATGTCTAGTTTCGGCATTCCTGCCAAACTCGTCCGTCTGTGCAGGATGACGATGGAGAATGCACGCTGCTCCATCAAGGTCGGTAAAGATCTCACCAAGACCTTTGATGTCCAGGAAGGGTATAGACAAGGCGATGCGCTGTCATACGATTTTTTCAACATCGTACTTGAAAGAATAGTGCAAAACTCACGAGCAAACACAAGACGCACTATCTTTCAAAAGTCCGTCTAACTACTAGCATACGCCGACGATATTGACATAATCGGGAGAAAGCAGCGTGATGTTAGTGGCGCTTTCGCGAGTATTGAGACGGAAGCGGCGAAAATGGGTTTAACGGTCAACGAGGGCAAGACCAAATATATGCTGTCAAGCAAAAAGGACAACCAACACCGACGTCTCGGGCAGAACGTCACCCTCGGCAGGTATAACTTTGAGGTAGTTAAGGACTTTGTCTACCTAGGCTCCGCTATAAATACAGACAACGACACCAGCGCTGAGATCAAATGAAGAATAACTCTTGCCAACCGCTGTTTCTTTGGGCTAAGAAGGCAATTGAGTAGAAAAGCCCTCTCTCGGACAACAAAAGTCGCCCTTTATAAGACCTTAATAATCCCGGTCCTGCTCTATGGCACAGAGGCATGAAAATTATCAAAAATGGATGAGGGTGTTCTTGGTTGCTTCTGGAGAAAAATTCTTCGGGCGATCTTCGGTCCCGTCTGCATTGACGGCGAATGGAATAGGAGATATAATAATGAACTCTACAGAATGTACAGCGAAATCGACCTAACCAGAAGAGTGAAGATCCAAAGACTGAGATTGCTGGGCTATGTAGAGCGTATGGACGTATGGAGCCAATGGACACCAATGGAGGCAGCTAGCTAGGGATCGAGCTAGCTGGAGACGCTTGTTGGCTAAGGCCCAGGTCCATCCCGGACTGTAGCGCCACTTAAAGTAAAGTAAGCCTTTTAGCAATAAATGGTTCCCCCCCAGAATCCATCGAACCGATCTCCGAAGAGAGTGGATTCACCAGTTTACATTCTTGTTTAACTTTTTTCAAAAAGTTTAAAATTTTGACTTCGGTCGCCTCTTACGACAGGCATACTTACCTCGGGCAAATTCTATCCCCTAACCCGAAGGGGGACTCAAATTACGCCAGTGTAATGGGCCCAGTTCTGGAAGATAGCTAAAAACCTCAATGATAAATACCGTATTATCAACAGCGAATTTTCACCTTACGAACTCTAACTACATTTTAAAAAAGTACTAAATCCAAATATTATCAGAAAGATGCTCCATTATGCTGCCGGGAAAATTATGATATCTTGGATGCACAAATAACGTCGCAACGCTCCAGGATCGGCTCGTATTCGAATAGAATTTTACTAGTACGGATCAAATGAGCTTGTAGAAAGACAATGTATTGTTTCATTGGAAGTGTGAATCATTATCGGAGTGTTTTCAAATGTAAATTGTTGTAAGGCAAGGTTGTTCATTAATCCCAGTCTTATTTTCACTCTTTATTGAGGATATGTCACCTTCGAGGTCTTTAATTTTATTAAATATGAACACCACCTTTTGATGGAAATGCTTCCACTCATTGGTAGTGTATCTTACCTTTTTATGAAATAGTAACTTATTGAGACAAAGTGAAAGTACTTTGCAGAACTTGCACTGCCAGAGGAGGCCGAATGTCGCTTGTATGCGGTTGCACTCGCTAGGGCGGCCTCTAGGAACTAATTATGGGATTTAAAATAGTACAACAAAACTGTCAAGGCGCATATTCGGCATGGGTCGATTTATTAGTTGAAATGTGTAGGCTGGCCTAGAGAGTTGCCTTGTTCAGGAGCCCTATACGTCCAATGGATGTTTAAGGGATTTGCCCGCAGAAATGCGAGCCTTCCCTGATAACAGAGGTAATGCTGCAATTATAGTCAGGGACGTTAATTCAGTTTGCTTAAGTATAAATTCCACTCAATGGGGTGCAGGTATAGGCATAAAAGGGACGATAAGACATGGATCCATACATGGAGTGAATAACCCCTAATCACTGGTGATAAAGTTAACGCACCCTCTCCGTTATAGTTCAACTAGTCAATCGAATAGTAACCAAAGCCAACAGCGAGAACAGGCGCTTAGTAAGTGGCGTCATCAATGAAGCAAGTGAGCTGTATACCTTTGATGTGGCAGGTGTCGGTAGAAGAGATATCACTTTTGTTAACGAGGCTGCAATTAGGACGTCTAGCTTTAGGTGGTGTTTTATACTAACCGTGAGAGATCACAATTGGGATCACTGAGATCACTGACGAATCAGTAGTTAGGAAAGCGAGTTCCGAAAGGAAAAGGTGTACACGAAATGTCAATTTGAATATGTATAGCAGCCGTATACTTGCTGAGGTAACTTCGTTATCTCTTTAGGAGTATGAGAGCTGTGACCTCGATCGACAGATAGCTTACATTAATGATGGTGTCTGGCGAACCACCGATGATCTCCTTACGAAAAACCGAAAGGCTACTAGACAAGAAGTGAAATGGTGCAATCGCAACCTGCAATTTTTTTTTTTAAATTTGCAGGAGTACTAAAACGTCTGCTGATATCCATATGGAGAGATTGTCTGAGTGCCTGGCTTAGCGAGCTCTTTCCTAGAGAGGAACGTGTTGAGGCTTCCTCTTTTGAGGAGTTATGTACGGTGTCTTAGTTCTTCGTTCCAGGAGATCTGCTGGAGCAGATAGTATGACCAGGGAGATGGGAGAAAGCCATCTGTATGGCCATCCCCGCGTACCGTAGCACGTACAGCAAGTGTATTGACCGAGGCTATTTCCATTCGAATTGGAAGGAGGCGAAGACGGTTGTACTTCTGAAGTCTCCCGGTAAGACTAGGTCTGATCCTAAATCTTATCGGGCAATCAGCCTACTTCCGATGCTTGGTAAAATACTAGAACAGGTCATAGTGGAAAGATTCTCAGATAAAATAGCCGAGTCGGTTAATACTGTCCAATTTGACTTCAAAAAAGGGCAGAGATGTCGAGGACGGGAGGTCTTTTGTTAAGGACTGCATCCAAAATAGTAGTACCATGCTTGTTTTAGGAGTCTTTATTGATGATATTGAGTCTTGTCAAGGGTACCCTTGATAATCTGATTTGGCAAAGTATTCAGACCAGGTTGTGGCTTATGGCCTCATGATAGTGGTAGTTTCGAAGAGGAGTGGAGGGGTCCATTTGTGGTTCTTTTATATGGAATCTTATGATGGATCCACACTTGGGGCAGTTGTCAGACCACTGCAGATGTTGCGTTTGCGCGGATGGTCTGCTTCTCCTTCTGGAAGGTCAGTCTCCTGGTGAACTTTTAACAATTTAAGCTGGAGTGCTGGCACTTGTGGCAGGATGGGGCGAAAGCGTAGGTGTTAGTGTTTCTCGGGAGAAGACTGCAACAGTGTTTGTCAAACCGAATGTACAGATATATGATAGGTTCTGTTGGATTTGCCTCCTATTGACTTTGAGGCAACGGTATCGCCTCCTACTGACAAATGTTGATTGGGTCTCCTGGATTGAGGCTAGATGAGTGTTAAAGGCAGGGCCATTTATAACTTCCTTCAGGACGTTTCGACCATGAGCGGGCTACCAAAACTAGAGTTTCAACCTCAATCTGTGGTTTCTGCTAACCAGGCACGATTTCTTGAATGCTTTTCTGCATAAGAGAGGCCTTAGCGAGGTGGCAAGTTCTTCATGCGCAGCTCCCCTTGCGGATTGGATCTATACGTGTCTCCAGCCTAACCAGATGCTAAGGATTTGCAAGCTATGGGCATTAAATATGATGCTGTGGCCTGCGATGTCAGCGGTGTTCTCGTAGACAGAGCGAAATCCGAAAGAATTCGTAGCTTCGCAAATGGCAGCATAGATAGTTAGCTGGTGACAATCATAGATTAGTTTAACGTTGTACTAAAGGCCGCCAGTCTTGGGCTGCATGGTGCCCTACTAGAAGTGACCTCAAGGTTGTAAAGTTCGACTGGAAGCTAAATTCTGTTACTACGAGAGGTCAGCGTCTTCCCTGACCCTGAAGCAACTAAATTCTCAAGATGAGTGGTTGCCTAATATACAACAACAAGACCAATTACAATAATAATTTAGTTTGCCCATTAAATGTTGGATGTCACCCATGGAGCGAAATAACTACTGAGTCCAAAAATCTTTCTTGTTCAATTTGTATTAGATACTTACTTTCTGCGAGTAAGACGGAAAGTACGTCCATCCTGGTGCAGCCATCATGACTTGCTTGTGCACGGTGCTCGGACGTGGTTTAATCCCTGCCTTGCATTCCTGGTCACAACTTAATACACCTTAGTACGCTCACATCTCTCTCAAAGTCGTGCACCTTTTTTGATGACCAAGAGACAATAAAACAAGAACTTAACTATTGAGAAATTAAGGAACCATTTAGTCTTGCCTTCTGACCTAATCTAACCTCCGTATTGGAGACAAGTGTCGCCGTTAGTACCAATGGAGGACTAGGATAGGCATATCTAGCAACCATCTTAGTATCTACATATGTAAACAGTTATAGAAATGAAAAGAGAATTCACTAAACCCAGCAACTCAGTGTGACTGTCTTTCAAAAAGGGAAAAAACAGGACAAACCTGTACTTTAAATAAAAGCAGCCTAAATGTGTTTTTGCAAGAATTGAAAATTTATAAAACAAGTTTTCCATATTTAAGTCGAATTCACTGCATTTTATCGAAGTCTAGTAATATCCTCCTTTTCCTCACTTTTAAATCGGCAGCAAAACATGCAATAGAATTCTTCTCTTCATCCAAGAGTTTGACTTCAATCTTTACACTAACTTCTGGAATGTTGGGGTCCAATGGAAAATATATCCGATAGGTGACATCTTCGCCCGCATACAATGGACAATAAGCATTGTATAGGAGGTTATTGCAGACATCCGCATTCTCACTTGGTAAAGGATATAGCATGTTCAACCCCAGTACCCTTGCATATACATCAGCTGTTACTTTATAAGTTTCTTCTTTCACTGCACAAAAAATAAAAATACGGAGTTTAGTAAAAACACTTATAAATTCTAAATCAAATCAAAATATTTTACATGCAACAAATTGAACGTCCATTATGGACGTTCTTCCCTTGACAATGGTGCAAGGCATTTCCTCACAATCATCGATTTGGACATACAGTGGAAGTGGGAGTTCATTAGAACCTAACAATTTAAATTTTAAATATTAATTAAAATTAACAATTTATGTGAACCAAAGTTCTTATTAAAAATTACACTTTCGAACAGGAGTTGATGTTTCACAAATGACAAAGAAGACAGCTAGACTTAGAGAGACGACACACACTTTGGACAGCATTGTAGACTTTCTGACTCATACACTAACTACTCACAAATGCGATATTCAGAATGCGAGGGGTTCCAGTTTCCAGATGCCATTTATATTCATTCACAAACTATTGTACAATTTTCTAATCTTATCTAGAGCAATTGAAACAACATAAAGAAGAATGACAAAACCTTTGGAGAGAGAGAGAACTCTGGGCGATGGCATATTCTATTGGAAGTGATTATGAGGAAACTACGGTTGGATATTAAGGATTTTCGACGGTATTACGGCACAGATCCTGCAGATGATGTTGAGGTCTTTAGTTCATTGCAAAAAGGACTTGGGGAAAAAGCCAGTACAGTCGGGCGCTGTTTAAGTACCAATCTCTCCAGTAACAATAGCAGTAGGCATTTTTGAATAATTGTTTAGGTGGACTAGCACTGAAGACAGTGCTTTATTAATCGATTATTTCTTGGGTATTCACAGGTCCTCCATTAGAGATCGTTTGCCCTTTCTTTGTATGATAACGACAAGTTACTGTCTTTGATATCTATAGTTCAAAGTAGGTGCAATTGTCCTCAAAACTATCTTCACATGATATGTTATATATATGTACGTACGTTCCAGCTGATAACATTTTTTTTTGCAATTTATGCTTAGAAAAATCTGCGTGTCGATGTATATCTGAGTTAAAATGAAGATAGTACTAAAACTAAGATAGACTAAGATATAGTACTAAGACCCTTAATCTTTCTGAGTTTCTGTTTCGGGTTGTTAAAACCTCGCGATGGCAACAAGGAATCTCCTTTCTCAGTCTAAAGTACATCCACTGCAAGGCCCTGATCTCTTCACAGTCGGCTTCTACTCAGACTTTCCATAGCGACTGTTCATGTCTAGACGACTGGGCGTAGGTGTCCAAAATGATATTTTCGGGCATGATTGTCAGGCCAAGCGGGTCCCCTAACAGCTGTCATTTCTGATGCCACCTCGCTCAAACGAAGAACGTGTGCTCAGCGGTATCCTCCACCACAGAGCAATAATTGCATCTGGATGATGCTTTATGTGATTATGATGCATGCGGTGTAGATATAGGGTGAACTGCCTGTGTCCAAGCTGTGTAAGATAGTAATTCAGCTGACCATGAATTCACTCCAACCACGGACTCAGCACCGGTATGAGTCGGTACGTCCATCTACCAACAACCTCGTCATACCATTCCTGCTGCCAGCACGCCAATGTTCTACGAGTATTTCTCCTGTCGCTGTCTTGTTCGGATTCCGGGGACAGAAATTTATCTTTGCTCTTGCGAGCCAGTAACATAACGGGTACGGTTCTCGCGATAACGGCTGTTGTGGAGACCGTGCGGTGAGCTCACGGGATTCGAACCTAGGTAAGTCGTTTTTGGAGACCCCTTCTCGACAGGGGATCTGCCTACGTCTTGGCGCCGTACAGCAATATAGAATTGGCAATCGACGTTAGCACCCTTCTTTGGCCTCTCTCGTGCCACCAATATTGGACATTAGCCTAGACAGTGCGGCTGGTACCTTGGTGGCTTCATCAGCCGCTCTCCGTATGTGTTCTCCAAAGGTAATTCGGGAGTCGACGCACATTCCTAGATAGCGAAGTACCGGGGCTCGCGCTGACTACTGCAACCGCGGCATTCACACCGAAGTCAGTCTTCGAACCCTCGTTCATTGTGAGGACAACCATCTCCGACCGCCAGATGTCTCTAGTGCTTACGTGAACTCCTCTCTGGGAAAGACTTAATTTCGCAGTATGCCCATACATGAATGGAAGCAAAGATACGCCTTAAAATCGCCTGCTGCCTTCCTGAGTACCAATACGGAACTGAGTTGGAGGCACAAGTTACACCATTGTTATGCGTCGAGACCGATCTAAAATCTCTTGCTAATCTTAGGGTGTCAGCAACCTGTACTTATTGGAACTCTATATCGGGTCAAAACCAACTGGAGGGTTTTAGGTTTAAACCACAGCCATCAAGACACACCCACAGAGGGGCCTACTTCAACAAGTGAGGTCCGGACAAAGATTCGGGGTGCTCCTGACTCCCATGGTATCGTGATTTAAGTCCTGGTAGGGACTACCAGTAGAACTGTGACCGCCAGCTTGTAACTGGTCAAATCGTAGCAACCTTCAGAGGCGTTAAGTTCAGAAATCCGTTCCAATAAAATCAGTACTTTGGCCTGCCCTCGATTTTTATTAGACAATGTCATTGATGAAAGAAGCCTTGATAATTGGGCGGATGCCGTTTGGACCGCCAGCTCAAACTCGTCACCCAGCAGCCAGTCAGCGACTACTCATCGCATGGTGCACTCGGCTTCCCCACAGGATAACCAGTGGGACAATGTTCGCAAACGACTCGCCCTATTGACACCCTTCATCAATCTCTTCGCATATAGCATGCACCTTAGAATGATGGGCTTAGGTGGCACTAATGTATACTCTAACGAGTAGCCCCGTTTCACCTGCCGATGGCCTAGGATTTTAGTCAACTAGATTGCGGGGTGATGGGGTATGTATAGCCGAAAAGGACCATAGGACACTCGGATTGCGATTGCTAATTGTGGTTTCCTGATTCCGTCTCGCGTTGGTTGACATTTGGTCCCTAACTGGATCTCAGCCATCCTGTTGCATCCGCGAACTCGCAAAAGGTAGCCCTTCGGGTTTGGTTTCTCCCCGTTAAGCTGACTCAATCTTAAAGTACTTGTCGTATACTCGTAGTTTCCAGTCCCACGTGGTTCTTATGGCATGAGTTGCGGCAATACATGCATATTGCCACCATACTAAGCTACCGTTGATTAAGATGGGTCTGAAGATAGACAATAGGATGGCCTTGGAATTAGGTCCCCACCTTCCACCAAACATAATCATTGCTTTCTTCGCACGTTCCCCAAAATTGAGAAAAAAATCGTACTTCATAATAAACTGAGCTGGAAGTTTATTATGAAGTACGATTTTTTTTTACGACTGGGAAATAAAGAACTTAGCAGGGCATTCTATAAGGGATTTGAACGGCTTAGGAACGAATCACGATATTTCATAGTACGTTCGAAAGTGGACTTGAGGGTATGCTGATGAACATTCATAGCGAGGCGGTTGCTACGTTTAAAGGTTTGAAGGGACGGAATGTTACGGAAAGTAGGTCTGGAAGCATTGTTGCTATCCACGTTAACTCCGATAAATATCTTGCTTTGAGTTCGCGTGTATAGGTTAAGTTGTTAAGCGCTGATACCGATAACAAAAAAACACACGTATTATTAAAGACTCCTTCAATACAAAGAAAGGCAAGTATTGTAGAGACTTTTTGCTATTGCGCTGACAACTTCACGCTGCTGAGTCGTATCCGTGCCTTTACCTATTGTGTAGGTGCGAATATGAGTGTCAAGTACTGTTGGTTAACTAACAAAGACTCTTCTCGTTCTTCTTCGCAAAGACATATTGTTTGAATGTTGTGAAGCAGTTTGTCTGTCCGAAAGCTGTGTCTCTAGGGAAAGTACTCAACAACCTCTAACAACGCCAACTATTTAATCGAAGATCCTCCGTGGAAAAAAAGTTTCCCAAGTAGTTGGAGCTAATTTTTAACTGGGAACTTAGGCTTCCTAGTCACTAGGAAAGAGGATGTCTCAATGTTCTAGCCCATATTTGCAGAAACAGCTTGGAACATAGTCTCCAACGAGCTGCTTACTAAATTAGTGGACCCAGGATGTAACGTGGTAGCTCATGGACAGGCAGCTGTGGCTTTAGTGCCATTCCCATCATAGTAGTCGTCTGCCCAAGATAAATTAATCATTTTAACTAAACGAAATAGCATCCCTTTAAGTTTACAGAATTGTTGCAGATACCTAGGTCTTATACAGGATAGCAAACTGAGAAAGAAAATGTCGCAGAACGAAAAAGAAAGATTTGATGAGATGGCCTCTATTCGTACTACAACTTGAAGTCATGCGCTGGGCTTGTACCAAGTTAGACTAATACTCACGAATGAAGTAGTCGTCTGGTGGTCTGTTGTCAATACATAGTACTAATGCCACTCTAGTGGAGCTTCGACGAAGTCTTCGAAAATGCTTAAATACGTTACGTAATCGATTCGGTCACATCAAGCGAAAAGCCAGTAATAGTATTACCAATTAAATTAATTAAATTTAATTAAAAACGGAATGCCAGAGATCTACCTGGCTATTATTGGTATTCCAAACGTAAAAGTGAATTTCTGATTCAGTTTAATAACTTATTTAACGGTTTCGCGTCCCTGTCTGAATTACAATGGTGACTTTTCTATTGATAATGAACACGCGCCCTACGCTTTGTGATACGCTTTAACCGAACGTTCTCCTTTCGAGTCCATGGACTGGGATTTAATGACTACTTTTGTCAGAAAAATGTTGCCCATTCGATGATATATGAAACATCATGTTTGACAAAGTATTTTTTTTCGATGGACCAAAATATCAGCTTTCCCGTTTTACCCACAACTCAGCGTCGATAAGTATGTACGAGTATAATCTTGATCAAGATAGTACATTTTATATTAGCACGTCAGGAATAGTTATGGGGAAGAGTTTCCAAACACACTCACATTACACGACTACCATAATAAGATTAGTTTTTGTGGCTGTGGCTGTCGTCTTTTTGACTGAGCTGAAAATCGTAAGGTTCTACAAAAACTGATATTTTCGATCTTACCGTTAATGAAAACGGAATATAGCTTTCTGGTGCGTCTTTGGACGGCTTCATCTTCTATCTGTACTTTCCTTTATGCAGTTTCAATTACTCAAATACGTTCATCACTTCCATCATAGCCGAATAGAGTACAACGAAATCGATTTAGCAGCAAGGATACCCGAACTAGGCTCATCCGGAAACCGCAAGGTTTACGCGGGAATCGTTCTGAAATATACTTTGACAACTATGTACTGTTCTGAATTAAGTATGACATCCGAAAAACTCTCGAGCTCTTACAGCACCTCAGCAAAAATCGGCCATTACCAACAGCCAGTTTGGAAAATCATCGGAGGCTGATGCAAACTAAAATTTAATAAACAAACAACAGATATTGCCACCATTAAGCCAGGGAAACCAACCGAAAAAACGAGCACTGACTAATACCTGAATAGTTGAACAACAAATGCGGTCGTTCCAATCGACCAAACAAACTATAGATCCGATCAATACGGCACCGTCGAATTTCGAAAATATTCGTAGAAATTCTGACAGGTATGACGAACTAGTCTGATGTATGAATTCCCGAAAACTATGCTCAGCGTGACAATTGCAAAGACGATACTCCCAGTAGTATCCAAAACCAAGCAGTAATGTACCGCAGGGGTTTGTTTCAGTCCAACTATTGTTTAGCTTATATGTTGTTAAAAGTCGACAGTCTAGCTATGTCAAGATAAAGCCTTCCTCCTCAGACAAAAGGGTTACTTTAAAACAAAAGCTTTACATCTGGCTTAATAAAAACGAAACTAGCCAATCCTGTCAGTGAACTATGTTGAAAAATGGACTTGAAATAAGAAACACATAAATCAAATAGTTTGTTTGTATATATTTGAAACGTTTTTGACATTTACAATAGCTCTTGAATACAATTTCGGACAAATGTCCACCGAGACTACGTTTGCGAGTAAATCGATGAATAATAATCGCGATATTGGCTTCCAAGTCCCGAATAGTTGTTAGTTTAATCGCATAAACCAATGCATCTAGTTGACATTATCAACAAGGCCAATTGATAGGTTACTTCCTGAAATCACATTTTTGCCAAGGTGTGGTTTTACAAATCGATGGCTTGGATTGCTGTGTATGATATCTACCGCCAATCAATAACAGCCTTATTTCCAAAGATATATTTTTGAGTACGGTATGGTAACTATATTGATCGTTAGGGCAACATCGGCCTTATTTTTAAAATAATGAGGGATAATGATACTAATAGGGTGTAAGTCAGATATATTTTTTCGGTGTGGTCTTGAAGGGTCATTACCGCTTGAGTTCGGTAATTCCCTACCTCGGAAGGTGGGTCAACTCACGACTGATCTTTAATAGGCACGGCTGATAAAGCCAATGTTAGCAGCCCTCTTGAAGCTAAAGAAGGGTTACTCGCGTCGGTTGCCGGCTCTATATTGCTGTAGGCCACCTCGATTAAACACGTCGTCGGGTTCCTCTGAATCCTAAATCACAAGGTCTCATAAGCTAAAAATATGACAACTATGGACAATTTCCCTGTTTAGTCTCCGTCTGATTTTCTATTCTCAACTTTACCAGATCAACCTTTTATCATAAAATCGCCAACATTTGATCGTATCTATTGACTAACCTAATTCTTTTCACAGTGTTTTCTATTCGAAAATGGCCGATTTGAGATTTAAAATCACTTTAAGATACCGAAAATATGTATTTCAATGAGACATGAATCATCTCCCTACTTTAAACAATCATTCACCAAACTATTCATCAACGAGTTTGATGCTTTGACAAACAATGTTTCTGAGTTTTTTAATGAAAATCTTTCCGAAATATGTTTTCGAGAAACCGTTTCAGTAAAGTATAGACCACATCTCGCATCAAGTTCGTATGCCCTTACAATATTATCTTGAGCTTAGTGAAGTTAAAAATATTTTAATAGAATTTTGCAGGTGTTCCACAGCAAACACTTGGAATGATAAGAAATTATCGGCAGCATACTGAAGAAGCAATCATTTACGCTGTTGAAAAACGCGACAGTTACTATACCTTTGACCAGGTTAGCACAGCAAGTCGATAAGAATTGGTTTGTTTACATGCCTATATGAGGGAGGTTCGTTGTTGCCTTGCGAGTGCTCAAGAACTTGAAGTTTGTTTTTGTTTTTTTTTTTTATGAAAATCGTGACGTATTCAGTCTTATGAAAATCCCACATACGAGTACGTAATTGTAGCTTAATAATCAGGGATGGCATTCCTTAAATGGCCGTTAGAATTATACACATATGTATACTAAATATAAGTTTGGCAAGGTCTTACGGAAACTTTGAAAGCTCTTTGTCAACTTAAGTGGAATCGCACTTACTATGTTCCTTTATACCGGTGAAAGTTCTTCAAACGGTTAATTTATACTCAATTCCTCTAAGAGATGGCGCTGGGTTGATCAAGCTTTTGTCGAACCAACATTTGTAAAAACCAAACAGGGTGATCTAGCTGGTGCACCGGCTTAACTTTTAAACCACCAATTCATAAACCATAGCTGTTGCAGATTTGATTAAAAAAACCGAAGTACGATGAATAATAAAGTTTTTTTTGAATTGCAGTAAAACTAATAAAAAATTCAGCAATACCACCGAGTAAACGACTTTATTTAAAAGTATTAACAGGACAAGAGACATATTTTTTACATTCGGTTGACCAATTTTTTTTATTTTTTATTGTAGGGTATATTACTTTAAGTTTGGGAAGTTAGCACATTTTAATAAATCTTGAGCAGATCTTACAGAAATGCTAAGGATAAGGTAACCAAAAGTGACACGCCGGAACATAGATATCGGGTTTTTCAATAAGGACATAACAATTTCGAATTTAAATAAGACACAGAATAATTGAGATATTGGGCTGAAATTTATTCCAGCTATAGTTCACACGTTAAGTTTAAGTGTGGAATTTGATCTCATTCATATGATCACAGCGAGCACATTTTCAGCGTTCGGTTCTTTGAAGCCAATTTTCCGCCAATTTTCCACGTGACTTAACGTAATCTCATAAAAAGAAGTCCATTGGCTTTAATTCGCATAAATGACTTTTCGAGATTACACAATTACCGAACGTCCCCCTCAATAGATCAATTGTTTGACCAGCTGCGTGACATGTGGCACCATCTTGTTGTCTTCTAATGTGGCACGATAGCACACTCCATTGACTGTAAAATGGCGATCATTTCCATCGACGAAAAAATACGGTTTCAAAAATACGGCCACTTTTTGTAGATGCAAGGGAGTCTCTTGAAGCACATGTGGGTTTGTTGCTGTCCAATAATGCATATTTTGCTTATTGATAAAACTATTAAGCTAAAAATGAGTTTCATCGCTGAGGATGATTTATCGATAAAATTCAGGATTTTTTTTTTACTTTTGCAGAGCCCAATCGAATTTGATTTGACTCGAATTTATCCACTATAGCACGCACAGTCTGTCTGGCGGGACGATTACTTTTACCGTAGTAATTTTTAATAATTTCCAAACGTTGTTCGTTCGTGAACTTCACCATGGTAAAAATGTAAACCTTGACTGACATTTTGACATTGACAGATTATAAAAAAAGTTTAAGGGTGCGGTGGCATTAAAATAGAAAATTCTTATGTCCCTACTGAAAATCCATTTATTCAATTGCTCATTTACCTGAAAGTTCGGAGTCTTTCGTATAAAGATTAACAAGCCCTTCAGTGATAAATTCCCTACAGTACCAGGATCAAGCACATGTAGATGCAGCTTGATGCGAGTGAAGGCCGGACACTCACAGTCGTGCTCCGGAGTGTCGTCATCACTCTCACAGCAAGCGTCGCATGATGTTGCGTTACATATTTCCAGGATAGTTTGTTGCACAATTTCCCTGATATAAGGTAAACTAGATAATTTCAATTGCTGGGCTGACGGCAAAACCAAAAAATACGAAAACCGAATATAAACTATGACAAAAAACCCGAACCACACGGCTGGTGGTTACGATCTGTGTGACGATCTGGCACTTGTGATTCGAAAAGAGAGAAAAAAAATGCCCTGGGAGCAAATTTGGAATGGCAGGAAATCGTTTTCTGAACCAACTGTCTGCTCAGCTGGGGTGGGTTCAGGGGAAAACATTTTTTTTTTTTTATAATTTACGCGCGCCTAAGGGGTTGATACCCTTTTACTGTTGCCAGGGCGCGGGCGGAAAGATAGAAGGAGAAGAAAGGAAAATTGTTTTTGTAGTGGTTGGAGAAACTCAGGTGTGTTTGGTTTCTATGTTTGCTCTCCAGGGGTGGGAGTCCGAATAGGACGGAGAGTTTTTTTTTCACTCAGAGTGATTCGAGATATAATTTCCAGTATTTTTTTCATTGCTTGAAACTCTTATAACAGCCAAATCTACGTGTCAGTGTTATGCCTTTACACGCAGAATTTTTTTGTCTGAGTTCCAATTATACATTGAAAAACTGATTTTGCCATGGGCAGGATTCGAACCTGGACCCTCCGGGTGAGAAGCGTTTGCTACTACCACTACACCACGGCCTGTTTCCTAGTAACCCTTAATGGTACAAAGAATAAGCGATATAATAAAGGTTAGGCGCCATGCACTTTTTCCCTTAAGTGCAAAACCGTATGCCGCAAACAAAGGGCTACCGCACAATATTCCGTTGAAAAAAAAAATAGATTATAAATTTATTGTCACTTTATAAAAGAACGCTTTATCTGCGGAGGGTTGGCAAAACAATAGATCGTGCTATGTTCGATTCCCGGCACCGATATACAGCGATGCCCCGAACCAAACGATAACAAGTTCTCTGGGATCCCGCTATCCCAGCTGTGGGTTCTACCAGGTAGCGCGTTAACGGCAGCTAAACCAGGGCGAAATAAAAAAAATGGGCGCCACGTTGGAATCACGAAACCTTTAAAAAAAGAAAATAAGAAAAAAAAACTTCCCCGAAGAAGAAAAACCGAACAGAAAAAAAATAAGCAACAGAAATAAAAAAAAGCCAAAAATTTCACCACGTTATAAAGGCCCCGTTAGGGCTTGACGATTTATTCTTAATTAATTTAGCGGTACACTCGTCAATAGAGTGACCCGCTATTTTCACCGTCCCGAAACAACAAAGAAAAACATTAATCAACGGGTCGCGTGTCCCGTCTTTTCTCGGGAATTTTCGCACGCGCGGCCCACCGGAGTCTCGATTTTTAAAAAAACAAAACGTCTTAAAATTTTTATTTATTTTTTTTTTCTCTGCCCTATCACTACACTGCACTATACTTATCTTTCCCCTGGCGGTGCTGTGCCCCTTTCTGGCACAGTTCCTCGCTCCGTTAGTCCCGCTACTCCCGCTATCCAAATCCTTGTATCCTTCCTTTCTCCTTTTTCCCTTTGCTGGAATTCTCCTTTTATTAATTTTCTTTATTTATTTTTTTTTTCTAGGTCCGAACTCGCGACTCTACAAAAAAAAATCAAGCTACTCTTAAAACTTTTTTTTTTTTTGGCAATTCCAAGAAAAAAAGAAAAACTGTCTCTCGCAATTTCCACAAAAAAACAATTTCGCAAAAACTCTCGAATAAAAAAAAAATGACCCTCTCAATCGCTGGTCGTTATCCAAGTGACTGCCAGATCTTCTACGATCCACAGCTCCCGCCAGACACACACACACACATTCACACGCACATTCTCTCTCACATCCATTCAGCCGTGGACCCAACGACGGGATTTCTAGCTATCACACTAGCAAGCTTTGCTAGTGTGTGCCCCCGTGTCCGACTAGGCCTCTCACACGTTCCATTTTGCACATTCATAGTCAACTCCTCAGTCTCGGAGTTCGCTCCCACTTCCAGTAATGACTGGGAACTCCACTGAGCGAGTTTGTGGAAGCTGTAGATCCTAGCTATTGCCTACTCTTAGGTTCTACAAAAAAGAAATTGCCAAAAGCAGAGTTTCCTTTATTTCTGATAGCCGGGTAATTTTCCCCCATCGGATTACACTAATAAAATTTTTGTTAAAATTAAACGATCGCGAAGGAGAAAGGAAATGGGATGGAATGGTAGCTGGAGTGTCGGGGCGAAAGGAAAAGAATATAGATACAATCCAGAAGGGATTGTATCTCGATCCAACCATCCGTTGGATCGCCGCCCCTCACAAAAGAAAAGTACAGTGCATGTGAAAATTATACTTTTCATTTCATATTTTTAACCGCGGATCCCTAACTACTCCGGTGGATCGGCGTTCAGATTTGGGGGGTGGATGGTGGGGACTGACAAATCGTGTCACTCCTTACAATTATTTATTTTTTTTTTTTTTTGTCATTGGGCCCTTCTGCCCTCTGGCCGCTCTGCCAGTTTGTACTTTTGTACCATCGTTGTTGGGTTGGTGATGGTTTGGGTTTTGTATTTATGTTTTCTTGTTCCCTCGGTGGAGGCGGTCTTATTACTTGGCCGTCCGCCTACACGCCTCTGCTGCTCCTTCGGTGCTCCATCGGTGGGGTGCTGGCTTAAAAAGGGGTCGTCCTCCCTTCACCCATCGAACCTAACTTTTAAAGCTGGTGCGTCGTTGGGGTGTGCCCGATTATACTGGCCGTCCGCCTGCACACCACTGTTGCTCTTTTGTTGCTCCCTCGTTGGGGTATTGCTATAAAAGAGATCGTCGTCTCTTCACCCATCGATCACTTGGTTTGGTGCTAGCTCCAGCTAGCTGCATCCACATCGGTTGTGTGATGTGATGCCTGTATCCGCACCCCCATTGGTAGCAGGATGGGGTGTTATTCAAGCCTCATGTAGTTGGCTTTCGTTGGGATGTTTGTTCCAGGGATCGTCTTCCCCCACCCGTCATCATCGTGTTGGGGTGTCTGGATTGAAAAGACCGTCCGTCCCCACCCGTCGGCGACTTTCGGACGTCCTGTCTGATGCTGCCCGTTGCGAGTCTCCCGTTTATTTATGGGCTCCGACAACGGTGTTCCTGGTGGACCTCCTGTCGCACCCTGGGGTTCTTCCAGTGAACCTATGTGGGTTGTTTTCCGAGGTCTGGGATTGGTGGGCCACTGGCTGATGGGACCATGGCTGGCCTCCACCTCCGCCAGAGCTCGGTGTTCCCACTCAAAGAAAAGAGGGACCGAAGGGACTTATAAGGGAAGAAAGAGCCAAACTTGTTGCGGGAAAATTTACCGCAACAATCGTAAAAGCGAAAGGAGGCAACCACAAACTGTACTTTATACGGTGGTACTGAAGGTACCACTAAGATTGGATCGCTAGCCGAATTCTAGTTATTCTGTTTTTTCTTTTTGTTTTTATAAAAAGGATTCGCCCGGGGTAACGCGAGGTGAAATTGTCCCGAATAAATAATGCTACTTATCTCTACCTGTCCCGTCAGTCCTGACTTCGTCGGTGTTTCCTCCTCACTTTTGGTATATCCTATCCTTTTGTCAAAGCCTCTCTTTCCTTTTTTTTCTTTATTTTTTTTTTCTTTTCACTAGGCAATAAGAGAGCCTCGAGTATTCATTATTCGTTTTTGTGATTTTGAATCTCTCTTAACTTTTTGATGGTCAACCAAGAAGTGAATAACCCTATCCCACCGATATTAGCTCTAACCATAGGTCTCACCTATGTACACATGCATACATCCGTTTAGATGAGTGCAACGGAGTCGTTTCCCAGACACGGGTCCTATTTGGATCTTCTGCTGTTCGACTCACGAATAGAACTGTCTACGCACTTTCGTGTATGACAGTGAGCATTGCGGTCTCAGCACCGAAATAACTGTTCCAAACGAAATTGCGAAATTGGATGAGTTTGTCCAAAGGCATTCCTACAATTATAGAAGGGTGCGTTGGCCACACTTCACCAGAACACTGACTAGAGCACTCTCCTCGAATTCGCTCTACCCACCGTCAAACAGAAATCTGTCAAACGAGGAGATTGACAGGTATCTAAGACTAATGGACAAGACAATCAAACGAACAATGGACAAAACGATACCTCGGTACCAACACACTGACGAAGAAGACTTATTCCGCAACGCAACTATTGACGCACTGCACCGACAAAAAAGTAGGTTGCTGTCAAGACTAAAAACCTTGCACAGGCAGTCTACTGACAGACATAACCCGGAGATCATGACGCTGAAGTCGACGATCAAAAACCTCCAAACATTAATAAAAGAAAATTACAGAGCATCTGTAAGTTTGTATTGGAACAATAAAATTCGGGCTGTAAACACTAGCAACCCGAATATGTTCCCGCAAATAAATAAAATATATCGGAGGAAAGATCAAAACGACCTTTCGTGTCTTAAAATCGCCCGAACAACGGATAACGAGCACATACTTTTAGCAGCAGGCATCGCTCCAAATGAGGCCGTTGATGATGAAAACTTCTTTGTGATCGAGGATCCGCAGGAGCAGGTAGAGGCTATAGGAGCGACTTTCCAGAAAGTCTACAAGGCGAATGTTATCAGTGGCCCGAACCACGATCTGGAGAATCGAGTCCTTGTGCACAATTTCTACCTTCGAAATGAAATTGTGGATTGGCGATTCAAGAGCTCGGGTTTCACCCAGTTCAGTGACGAGAATATGGCAAATAATGTCATCACCAACGATAGGGTACTACCCCCGTTCATTTCGAAGGAAGAGCTTCAAACGATCTTCGATTCACTTAAAAGTAAGAAATCAGTGGGAACCGATGAAATACCGAATATTGTGCTTCGACATCTCCCTCTAGAAGCGGTAAACATTTATAACACCCTGTTTAATAATGCAATGAATAATGCACATTATCCAGCGCATTGGAAAACTGCGGTGGTACACCCCATCCCCAAAAGGGATGAAGACACTTCCAATCCGGCGAATCTCCGCTCGATCAGTCTTCTTCCAAACATCAGTACGGTTTTCGAGAAGGTGATCAATAGAGTCCTGACTAAGTGGGTTGAGGACAAACATATAGCTTCGGATAATCAATTCGGTTTCAAGGCGGGGCATGATATCATTCATGCTGCGTCTAAACTGGTTTCTGACATCCAATGGAACAAAGGCAAGAAACAGTGCACTGGTGCCTGGCTGATTGACTTGGAGAAGGCCTTCGACACCGTATGGTTAGAGGGACTCTTTTGCAAGCTGGACAGGTTGGGCATTAGTAAACCACTGCTGTATATTCTTTTTGATATGCTCTTCAGTAGACAGTTCATCGTGAAGAATGGTGATGTGACTTCTGTTGGAACATTTAACATTAAAAACGGTCTGCAACAAGGTGCAGTAAATTCGCCGATCCTGTTCAACATTTACACGAGTGATCTGATAGGTTCACTTCACCATGCCATAGCGTACGCAGACGACATAATCATGTACAGATCAGGTCCAAAGATTGAGGTCATTAATATACTTTTGCAGCGTGACTTCGACAAAATTAAACAATATTGCGATGACTGGAAGTTGAAAATCAACTTTCAGAAGTCGGAAACCATTCTGTTTAGGACGCCTTTGTCTGGGGTCTCTAGGGATACCAGAAAGAATTGGCGAAAGTTTTCTATCGTCGGACAACACGGACAGTCACTTGCTTGTCGAAATGTAGTCAGATACCTTGGAATCTGGCTAGATCAATATCTGTATTTTAACAAACATATGGAGGTTGCTCTGGCCAGAGCCAGAGGTGCTTTTGCCCTTACAAAGAGACTGTTCTATAACAGTCAACTCGATGCGAGGGTGGCCCTTATTAGGCCCATGCTTGTATTTGGATGTCCCGTGTGATTCAACGTGAGAGCAAGTTTATTGGAAAAGATTCGGGTGTTTGAGAGGGTTTGTCTTAGGACTTGTCTTCGCTTATACAGAACACCAGAGTCTGAGTACATAAAATTCTATCCTAATGAGGTCTTATACTCGTACAATAGGGCGAACCTAATAAAAGTGGACAACTTCGTCATTAAGTTAACTCGAAGGCACATTGCAAGAGCAATGACCTCATCGAACAACCTGATCTCCGGGGCTTTCTACCCCAATTATATGTATCACGAGAGAGTTCGCTTTGACGGCTTTCCTCTATCTAGATAGTAAAAGTCTGGTCCAGGACAGATTGGCGGTTCCGCTAATCTTCCACGTCGCTCGAACAGCTGCGGACAGGCGACTCAACTACGACAGAGACGTCGCACACGGCAGTGCGGAGCGTCTCCGGTCCAGTAGGGCGATAGGGAGTCGCGACATGAGGGATGTTGCTCGGCAGCACCAACAATTTTGGTGGCTGGTTGAAGGAGGGGAAATTTCGTCGTCCAATTCCTCCAGTACTAGAACCAAAGTCGGTCGTCTGACTATTTTATTAGCCTTGACCGGCTTACATAGTTTTAGGTAGGATTAAGTTAGTTTTAAGAAAAAAAATATATATAAAAACACAAAAAAAAAATATATATATATATATGCATATACTTATATATTAAGTATATATGTAGGTATTATGAATATATATATGTATATGTATGTATGTGTATGTATTAGATGTAAGTAGGTTAAGTAGATTAAGATTTATTTTTAGGTAGTCTATAAGTTTTTAGTTTTAAGTTTTTATAGATAAAAAAAAAGAGTCCAGATACTAAGTTTCTTTTAATTAAAACTCATTTTCTTAGTTGTAATAAATGTAAAAATAAAAATAAAATTAGACTGTAAGATTCGTCGAAAGACATAGATTAAGTATTATGTTTAATTTAGAGTGCCCGTATGGGGCCAGTAAGTTAAAATAAGATTATTTTTAAGTTATCTAAGCAAATTTTTAAGCGTTTTTTGTTTAGCATATAAGAGTAGTTTAAGTTATAAAATTAAAAATACATAAAAAACTGGAAAAAAAATGAGTGCAACGGGCCAATTTTGGCGTTTGTGTGCAGCGCTCCGCAAATTTGCTAAAGTGTGCCACCATGCATTGGACCTCCGTTGCTTCCACTCTCTCCCACACATTCGTGTTTCTTTTTTATTTCCTAAATTTGGGGAAATTTGCTCCAAGATTGGGATTTCCCTTTGGACGGAGCTAGTATTTCCTTTTACGATCATTCATTCTGTTTGAATGCAACACCAGTCCTTTCCAAAAGATAAAAAAAGGAAAAAGATATTTTGCCAACAATAGCCGTGTTTTATTATCCCCGTGATCTGGTCTGGATTAGATCAAGATAATAAAACAACACAGATCATCACTGTTTTTTTTGTTTTAATGTGTGACAGGCCTTTTTTTGGTTTGACACATATTTCTTTCAAAATATGATATTTCATAAAAAAAAAATAAAAAATGGAAGCAGTTGTAATTGTGTTTTTTTTAGTGGAAAATTTAGTGCATACTCCGGTTCCAGCGAAAACTGAGCAAGTAAGTATATATTTTCTAGCTAAAGTATTATTTTGCTACTACTTTTAGCATAAATTTATCCTTCGTTATCTTTAAACAAAATTATAATATGTTTTCTTGTGTGGCCAGGCCGTGAAGTTTTTTCTACTTTAGGGGTTACTTTGCCCTGGAGCAAAGTAAAAGTGATTGGTTCCATATTTTTATGTTTATTCTTTTTGGACTTTTGCTAACCGTACTTTCTTGGACGCAGAAATGCCCCGAAAATATAAAAAGCAACTGGGGACGAGGCGGTATGCTGACTAGACTGAAGAGACCCTGGAGACTTGTCTGGATGAAATCAGACGAGGTGATGTTTCCCACAGAAAAGCTGAGCTGAAGTACAAAATTCCGAGAAGAACCATTTTGAACAAACTTAAGGGAAAGCATACTCGAAAGCCTGGAAGACAGCCTGTTTTAGTGCAAATGAAGAGGCGCGATTCGTAGACTGCTTGCTATCTTTGGGAGAGTATGGGTTCACTATAAACTCGGTAGAACTACGACATATTATCAGAAACTATCTGAGCGGCTGTGGAAAAACAGTCAACATTTTTCCGAACAATTTCCCAGGTCTGGACTGGACTAATTCTTTTATAGCTCGCCACCCAGAGATTTCAGTTTGCTTTACAGGAAACGTGAAACGCACACGAGCGGCGGTGAATGAGCTGATACTTAGAAGTTTTTTTGAAAACTTGGAAAACGAATTAAAGGACGTTCCTCCCGAAAACATATGGAATGTTGACGAAACCAATCTTACAGACGACCCAGGAAAAAAAGAAAGTGATTTTCAAGAAAGGCTGTAAATATCCAGAAGTTATACGAAATGCGTCAAAAACCGCGGTTTCTGTTATGCTCTGCGGGAACGCCGCTGGAGAACTGATGCCACCTTACGTAGTTTATAGAGCTCGTAAAATGTGGACAACTTGGACTGAAAATGGTCCTAGGGGCTGCCGTTACAATGTAAATACATCTGGATGGTTTGATGCGCATATTTTTACGGTCTGGCTACAATATTAGATGCTGCTAAGACTTAAAAAGCTAGAAGAAAAAATAGTGCTGCTGTGTGACAACTTATCTTCGCATATAACTGTAGATGCCCTCCAACTGAGTCGCGAAAACCGGGTGCACCTTGTTTGTCTACCTCCTAACAGTACCCATTTAACACAGCCGCTAGATGTTGCCTTTTTTCCGGTCCTTAAAAATAGCATGGCGGAAGGTGTTGTTAGAGTGGAAGGAGACTCCCGAAGGCATCCGAAACACAAACATATAAAAAGAAAACTTTCCACCACTCCTGTTAAAAAATGATGAATATGACGGAAGAGCAAAAGAAAACCTAACATCTGGTTTTCGGAAATGTGGAATATTTCCGCTGAATGTGGAGGAGGTTTTAAGCTGCATTCCGCGAAGTACTTGCAACGTGGAAATAGTTGAGTCAGCTTTTCTTAACACTCTTCAGGAAAGAAGGACCGAGGTTACAAAAATTGTGAAGTGCCGAAGGAAGAAAATGAACATTCCAACAGGAAGAAGTATTTATGCGGGTGAGGCCATGGCTTTAGTTGAGACTGCAGAGGTTGAAAGTTGTACCCAACTCCCTCCTGTTGGCGAAAATGAGCTCAATGCTACTCAACATATGCCTATCACATCCCGCCATAGGAAGGTCGAAGCCATGGTTTTCGACGACAATTCTTGCGACGACAATAATTTTGAAGATCTTGTTAACGAAGACGAAGTAGAAACCCAATTTGTTGATTTCCTAGAAGGAAATATATCTCAAGGCGATGTTAAGTTGAATCTGGGGGATGTTATTCGAGAGGTTGGCAAATTTGTGGAATTTTTGTACGAAGGAGAGATTTATCCCGGAGAAATAGACGAACTTGACGAAGAGACTGTAAAAATCAACGCGATGTAAATGGCCCCCTCAATGGGATGAATTATGATACTCATGGACGGATGTTTTAGGCTCCATTCAACCTCCGAAGAAGGTTTCAAACAGAGGAACTTTCTCCGTAATTGGGCTGCAATCTATGTGATGATTCTGAATGTTGACTGATGAATGAATTTTTACGATGATTGATGCTGCTTTTTTGTATTCCTTTTACGAAGGGCGTTCAATATATTCTCGGTATCGATATGAAGGAAAATGCGAATTCAATTTAAATTGTTTTTATTTTTTCAATATAATCTCCCCTAACTGTTCCTTTTTTATGCCACTGCATGGAATCTTGTTTGCTTTCAGAGTCATAGTGGTGGACCCATGTTTCGTCCCCAGTAACAATTCGATCCATAACACCGTCCGAGTTCTCACTACACATCTCCAAAAGCTCTCTACAGCATGCGATTCTCACTTTTTTCTGAGGCGCTGTGAGCATTCGTGGTACCCACCTTGCACTGACCATTGAAAGGTTAAGATGGTCATGAAGAATGATGTGAATGGTACCAATTGAAAGCTTGGTGATCTCTGCCATCATTTTCACCTTTATTCGGGCATCCTCAAGAACAAGTTTTTCGACTTCTTTGATGCTTTCTCCCGTACAAGCAGTAGCCGGGGCACCGGAGCGGGGGTCGTCTTCAATGCTCTCTCTGCCTCTCTTGAACTCACTTGACCACTTTTGCACAGTTGATAATAAAGGTGCGGAACCCTGGTACACAGCCACCATCTCTTCATGAATAGTTTTTTGACTTTTTCCTTGCTTAGTGAGAAATTTAATTACAGCGCGATGCTCAATTTTCACCATCATCGTCTCAGTTGCCATTATGATTCTGTTTAACTAGAGATAAAACGCGAATTAATAATCACATTTATATGAAATTTTACATGAATGCACTAAAATAATAGTATTACTTGATAAATAAGTCAATTTATATATACAACCACATATTCTCCCGATACCGAGAATATGTTGAACGCCCCTCGTATGTTTATTACTTTTTTTCATGAAATCTATTTTATTTGTTACACTTTTAGCCAGCTTTTAATAAAAACCCAAGAAATTACTCGTACTTTACTTTTCGATTTATTCAGATTTTTATCTTAAGGACCCAGGGAAAAAGCACAAAAAAAGAGTGATCATTCGACGACCACGTTTTTTCTATCTCTTCTTTTTTTTGTCTCCAGTTTTCTCGAACCTTCTGGAATTTGACAGCTCCGGTCTATATCTCGAGTCGGCAATGTAGGGTTGAGCTAGGGCACGTTCACATGAGACGCGAAGTCGTTACACTGCCCTCCTCTCCAAAAGATAGACTGTCCTCAGTCGCAGGAACTACTTGTATGAATTCGTCGACAGATGCAAACCCGTTGGGATTTAGCCCCGCGGCGCGAAAATATTAGAAACGAAGCGACCGGCTTTTTCCTGCGTCTGGTATTTTTAGCGGTTATTTTATATTAGGCGCCGCTTACTCGCCATCTCGACACAAAACTAGGAAAATAAAATGAAAGATTTAAATAAATTTTTATGTACAAAATTGGCACAGTGCTAGTGGATCCCTATGCACCACCAGCGGTGTCCTCCCACCATCTTTCTTTATTTGGTACAGCACATCTCCCATCCTTTTAATCACATTGTACGGACCCTGCCAGTCGTTTTGGAGCTTGGGACAAAGTCCTTTTTTTTTCTTCGGCGCATACAGCCACACCTTGTCTCCTTCACTAAAAGGCGTAGCTTTGGCGTTGAGATCATAACGATCTTTCATTCGTCTGCTGTATCCCAACAGTTGCCTTCTGTTGAAAGAATATGCTGTTTCTAGCCGCTTTGTAAGGTCTTCGACGTATCTCGAGGTGCTAGCTGGTCGCTCGGGTGGAGGCCCGGTGTACAATTCGGTGGGCAAGCGAAGTTCGCGACCAAAGGCCAAATAAGCTGGGGTCTGCTTGGTAGCTTCATGAATTGCCGTTCGGTAAGCTAATAGGAGAAACGGCAAGTGCTCATCCCAGTCCAGCTGGTTTTCCGCAACGTATTTGGCCAGATAATCCAGCAGCGTGCGGTTGAAGCGCTCCACCATGCCATTGGACTGCGGGTGGAGGGCTGTCGTCTGCGTCTTGTCTATACCAAGCCTTTCTAAAACGAGTGTGAATACTTTAGATTCAAAGTTCCTTCCCTGATCTGAATGCAACTGGAGAGGGACACCGAATCGAGAGAACACATGTACGATAAGAGCTTCCGACACCCTCTCCGCAGTCTGGTCTGGCAAAGGGATAGCCTCCGGCCACTTTGTGAAATAATCGCAGAAGACTAAAACGTACCTGTTGCCATGGCTGGTTACTGCTAGAGGCCCCAAGATGTCAATCGCCACTCATTCGAAAGGGGAACCAACGCTTACGAGCTGCAGGGGGGCTCGCCTCCTTGTTATCGGCCCTTTACGTTTCTGACATATAACGCAGCTCTTACAATACTGCTCAATGTCCTGAGAACATCCAATCCAGTAATAGCGCCTCTTGGTTTTCGCCAAAGTTTTATGCACTCCAAAATGGCCTCCAGTGGGACTGTCGTGCATCGCTTTCATAATTTCTTTCTGTAAAGAAATAGGTACTAGAACTTGATAATACTCACCATTGGTCGTGTTCAGCCTACGACACAATGTCCCATTTCGACAGTCGAGAGCATCAAACATTCCCCAGTATGCCTTTAATTTCGGGCTAAATCCTCGGACATCTTCAACTGTAGGTCGTCGTGCTGTTCTACCCACTGTTTAACGACAGATAACTCGTCATCTTGTGTCTGCCGTTCTGCCATATCTTCGCTTAAGGCTATTGTTCGAACTAACAAACATCGCTTTTCGTCGAGTCGCTCACAATATCTACAGTTTGTCTCCTCGCAAGGTCGACGGGATAGTGCATCGGCGTTTTGGTGTTTTCCTCCTGGACGATGTTCTACCGAAAAGTCGAACTGCTGCAGATGCTCTAGCCAACGAGCCATCTGTCCTTCCGGCTCCCGAAAATTGATCAACCAACGTAACGAACTATGGTCTGTTCGCAATAAGAAGTGTCTCCCCAACGGGTAACACAATAATTTCTCTCTTGTCGAGTAAATGTCTTGCTATGAAACTCGATGACTTTTTTTCCCCTCTCAAGTAGAACTCCAATCGAATTTGACCCCTTTTTCAGTAAGAGCCGTCAAAGGTTTAGCGAGAGTAGAAAATTCGCGAATGAAGCGGCGATAGTACGCACATAGGCCAAGGAATGACTGAATCTCTGATTTACTTTTTGGCTGGGGCCACTTCTGAACAGCTACAATTTTCTCTGGATCTACAGCTATTCCAGAACCGGACACGATATGACCTAAAAAACGGACTTCCTTTTTCCCCAGCCAACACTTTTTCGGGGACAGGCGAAGACCGGCGTCCCGCAGCGCAGAAACACCACCACCATGTTTTGCAGCAGCTCATCAACATTTTTGCCATGAACGATTACATCGTCCAGATAGACGAGGCAGACAGTATGGGGCAGCCCTTGAAGTACCACGTCCATGAGACGTTGGAAGGTGGCGGGTGCATTAGTCAGGCCAAATGGCATGACGTTAAATTCGTAGAGACCTGTACCGATGGAAAACGCAGTTTTCTCTTTATCCGCGTCGTCCATTTCAACCTGCCAGTATCCGGAGTGGAGATCCAATGTTGCAAACCAAGATGATCCTCCGAGTGCTTCCAGCGTAAGGTCAATGCGTGGCAAGGGGTATGAATCCTTTTTGGTGGCACTATTAAGTTTCCGATAGTCCACACAGAACCGGAGGGTCCCATCCTTCTTACGCACAAGCACAACAGGGGAACACCAAGGACTTCCAGATGGTTGCACAACTTTTTGAGTCTTCATGTCGTCCAATATTCGTTCGGCTTCTGTTCTTCGGCTAAGGGGTAGCTTGCGGGGGGGTTGTTTTATTGGGGCCGTGTGTCCCGTGTCAATTCTATGCTTAGTTATAGAAGTCCGCCCCTGGTAGTTGAAAGAGCCTGCAAAGAGACAACGATTATTAAAAACTAAAGATCTTAACCTGGTCTGTTCCTCTTCTGTTAGGCTGGTAGCGCTTCTTTTGATCATCTCTTCCAAATCTGGATGCGAATTAAGATCTACAGTAGTACTCATAATCCGTCGACAGTTGAACGTTACTGGTTGCACATCAAGCTGAACTATGATGGTATTCCGGGCGATGCAAATATTTTCCGTTGATAAATTTGTTGCGCGAACAGATATTCCCCCTTCCGTTACTTCGCACACTGACTGAACTATTTGTAGCTGCGGCACTATCGGCACGGCACTGGTGAGCACGATTTTGTTCTCGGGGACGGAAGTAACAAGGCGGATCCAACAGTCCGACAACGCGGGTACGTGGACATTACGTGGGTTAGTCGCTGTGAAATGGTGTGCATACATTCGGTCCAAGGAAATAAATTTTCCATCAAGTTGCAGGGTATTGTCTCGTAGATTTATCGCACAAGAGAACCGGCGCATAAAATCCACGCCGATGAGGCAGTCATCTGAAATTGGGGCGATGTAAACCGGATGCTGGGCTGTGAAGTTTCCTATTTGGATAGTAACTTCGAGAAAACCTTCTACTGGTGTAGTTTCGCCGGTGACAGTCTGTATAATAGCGTGCGATGTTTTCATCGCCGGGCGGGTGACTCGGGGATGAAGGATTGTCTGGGTGGCGCCTGTATCCAGGATTCCTAGGCAGGTGACGTCGTTAATTTTAATCTGGACAGCAAGATTATTTGGGTTATTGGATGAGCGGATGAGTAGGGTTTCGGGTTCAGGGGCAAGGACCTTCCCCACTAATTCTGCCCCTTGAGAGTTAGTGGATGTTGATTTTCCGCCGGATGGCAAAGCTGGTCAGCAACGGTAATCGAGGTAATGGGGTTTTCATTGATTTTAAGATTGATTGCACGAGGTCCTAAACGCGCAGTTTCAACGTCAAAGATCACCGCTAACCCTTCGTGTCGCAGGTTAGAGTTTTGGCTCACTTCGCTGCGCGGTATGTAAGCAATCTCTTCGTTGTCATCGCGCCTAACGAAACCATATCCTGTTCGGTGGATGTATTTAATTCTTCCACGAACACCCATCTCAAGCACTTTCCTGTCTTTACCGGTAATTTTACACCTATTGGGAGCATTATTGTGTCGACGCGGCAGCTTGCGCTCCATTAAGCTGCGCGACTCCCGTTTCCCGGAAGAGTGGCAGGATCTTGATTCTCTGGCTCGCAAATGTTAACCTCAGCAACTCGGATATGTCTGCTACTATGCCGGGTAGCGGCACGACTGGCTTCTACGCGTACCGCAAAGGACAATGCCTTTTCTAGCGTGTCGGGGGCAGAATCTCGCACTCTCTGTTGGACATCGGCATCAAAAATTCCATCAATGAACTGTCCGAGAGCGATGCGGTTCCTTGCCTGCTCAGGGCAGTCTGGGAATGCTAGGTACACGAGGCGTTGGATGTCGGTAGCGAGAATCTCTATCTTTAAACTTCTGTATTCGTCCGCGGAGTTCGGAGTGAGTTGTTGCTTGCTCATACTCATTGCCAAATCGCTGTCTGAAAGCTGCATCCAATCGAACAAAATCATCTCGAATGGCTGGAGGAAGAGTTTCAAAAAATGTGAGCGCAGTTCCCCGCAGATATGCAGCGAGATATAGTGCCTTCATGTCGGCTGCCCAGCTATTTACCCTCGCTACGGTCTCAAAATGAAGGTGATATGTGTGCCAGGGCGTTTTACCCTCAAATTCGCGTGGTTGTACTGGAATTCGATGTGGCTGCCCTGCCAGTGTTGACTGTTTGTTTGCTTGTGCTTCAAGCGGCAATTGGCTTACTATTCCATTCTGTGTCTCGTGTGCAGAAACGTCGGCAGAAGTACCATTTGCATTCGTCGACCCCAAATCATTTCATCTATGCGTGGAGCTGGCAGCGGGTGCTCCTGCTGGGGTGGAATTCTCACCGTGATCAACTGCGGACGCAGAAGCTGTTTTGGTATTAGGATCTGTGGGAGTAGAAACATTAGCAAAATTTTCGAATCGAGTGTTAGCAAATTCCTGCTGAGTGACTTCGACTTGTGCCACCCGCGAGTTTACATCCTCCAATGACTGCTGCAAGTCGGCCATCATGGTTGATTGCTCCGCTAACATTTTCGATTGGTCTTCTAATTTACACAGCATTTGCTAGAGTTTGTCCTGTAGTTCAAACAGCTCGACCATGTTGTAATGGAGTTAAATTCGTGCGTGGTAAAGACTCGGTTATAAAGTCGATCGCAAAACCCCACACCTGACACCAATTGTTACACTTTTAGCCAGCTGTTAATAAAAACCCAAGAAATTACTCGTACTTTACTTTTCGATTTATTCAGATTTTTATCTTAAGGACCCAGGGAAAAAGTACAAAAAAAGAGTGATCATTCGACGACCACGTTTTTTCTATCTCTTCTTTTTTTTTGTCTCCAGTTTTCTCGAACCTTCCGGAATTTGACAGTTCCGGTCTATATCTCGAGTCGGCAATGTAGGGTTGAGCTAGGGCACGTTCACATGAGACGCGAAGTCGTTACAATATGTTAGGTAAAAACCCAAACATGAATTTGAATTTCATTAAAAGTTAAAGATGGATATTTTTTAATGTTAAAGTTAAATATTATTTAATGTTTTACTACAAATATTTCAAGTTTTTTAAGAAATAAAAATTGCCATTAGGTTTTTTCGTTAAATAAAAAAAAGTATGGGTTTTTTTTTCAGGAAAATAATCCTCGGATCAATAGCTACGAAATCTCTTGACAATATTGCTCTAGCTCTTTAACTGTAGGCACAGTTACCCAAAGTTTCAGATGGAGCAAAGTAACCCCGTCCCTTGGATAACTTTGCCACACTTTTAAGCCAGAAAAAAAATATTATAAATTTTAATTTAAAACAATTTCAGGTCACATACGTATTCTTTAATATCTTATATATAGGATAAATAGGAATAGATATTATTAAAATAATTTTTAACCATTTTTAAAAGTTCTTTGCAAAAAAACTGCAAAAAACGGAGCAAAGTAACCCCAGTTTACGGTAGCTTGCACGATAGCCGAGTTTTAAGAAGATCTGATTTGTACAGAGAAGCTTGTCAAGAAACAGATGAACTTTTTCCAGGTAACACATTTTTACTCGGCGATTCGGCGTATCCATGTCTAGAGTGATTAATTCCACCCTTTAAGGATAACGGAGCAATGACAAATGTGAAACGCAAATTTAATGAGATGCATGCATCTGGACGTATCATCGTAGAACATGCATTTGGTTTACTGAAAACCCGTTTCCGAAGATTGCTGCACTTTACCGAGCAGACAAATATAAATTTGGTTTCAAATTTGATTGTCTGTGCATGTTCATGTTCACCGACAACAACGATGAATTCGAGGAAGAGGATGATCCTGAATTTTTTTCAGTCCTCGACGTTAATCCAGAAATAGCGAATAGCACCAGACGGCAGCGTTTGTTAAACGATTTAATAATTTAGAAATGTAATAAACGTACAAATCAAATTCATATTTGTATTATTGATTAAACCATAATACTCGTAATTCATAAACGCAAACGAAAAATAAAAGAAATAAAATAAAAACACAAAATTCATAATTTCATCATTTTTTAAACAACTCCCTAAACAGATCATCTTTTCTCAAAAAACGGGATTGTTTTCCTTCTTCGGCTTCTTCCATTTTTTTAATTTTTCCGCAGCATATTCAGTCAAAATGCTGTTTCTTTCTGCAGCTGTTTTTCGCTTCAGCTCAAATTTTTTGTGCATATAATTTTCCCTACAGCTCATCTTTTTTTGGCTGATGAAGATTGTGCCGAGGGATTTGACGTAGATAGACTTTCGGACCCTAATAGAACTGCAAAAAAGAAAGAATGTATGTAAATTAAACATGTTATCAGTGTTTGACAACACTTACCAGAAGAATTGCTCTCTGACTGCAACAAACCAACGTCTTTGGTGGTATGTGACATTGGCCGTTCTTTTATTGGTTTCCCCGATAAATTTATAGAATGGCTGTTCCTTATTTCAGGTCGAGTGCCAAATATTTCTTCAATTTGTTCCTCAAATGGAGATTTAGAGGCCGACTCTCCTGTTCTTTTATTTGCATCCGACGTCGCCTTAAACGCCCTTAGTAAATTCTTCAACTTTATTTGAAGCATACGGTCGGCTTTCTCGTTTTTTTTTTGTAAGGAAGGATTTTTTTAAATTTATTAACAGATGCAGATGAGAACAATATTTTGTAGCTTATACTTCACGTTCGTATCGCAAGTATACCACTTTGAGCAGAAATTTAATTTTTTATTTAATTATTTGAACATACAAATTATTTAATAATATTTGGTTTCCAATATTTAATGTTCCAATATGGCAACATACTTGTAGTCACTTAACAATTGTCAACAATTATACCAACCCTTATGAACAAAAATGTAACCTAGTGATAGCGCGAACTAGTTTTCGGATCACGAAAATAGATCCAAATGAAAAGCAGGACCTCGTGTTGTTTTTGTAATGCGTACAAACCAGTGATCCAGATCAGATCATGGGGATGGGAATGGGGATGAGTTTTATTATGGGATAAAACACGGCTACTATATGGCCTACTCGCATTTATAATTCCTAGTCATAATCCGTTTCTGATAATGACCGGGTGGCGTACAGTGAGGGCGAAACAAGGAACTAATCATGAGACGGGCACAGGAGAGGGAATTCTACATCTCGAGTGCTGCCCAACGAAAAACTAAACAAAGACATCCCGGCGAATCCTCTTGTCAAGAATTAATTAAATGAAGGCTGCACAACTTCTTTACAACAATTTTTCTTTGATACAATTTTATTGTATTTTATTTTTGTATTTAAGGTGGTGACCGTCCGTCACCGAATAGAGCGTCTGTGGCAGTCCGCCTGGTTCTGTGGCTTTGTGTATTTATTATACGCAGAGGGTTCCAGACCATCCATTTGGCTCTAGACGTCGACTCCTGTCTCTTCTTCTCGTGGATCTATTGGTTGTCCCCTCCGACAAGCATAACAGCAGAAAAACAGAGTTCAAGAACCCACCAATTCTTCCCGCTAATATATTTCTCTAAGGAGACCACGGACGTAAAGTGAATGGGTGGGTCAAAAAGCGGATCTGGCACGAGAGACCGTGATGGAGCGGAGATGCCTTTTAAGGCTAAGGAAACTACCCGATAGGAAAGACAACATAAAACAAAGGCAAGAGCCGACGACTTTGTGAATGGCTCTTGTTCCGTAAAAACTTTTCCCGCTCTTTCCTCCAAATAGTTACTTTAACGGACCGTGTCCGTCCGACCTGCTTTGGTTGACCCTTCAAGATACTAGGAGGGTGCGCCAATGGTAGATGGACCCATGGTTGCCCATCACCCTTCTAGGATTTTGAAGAACCAACGGAAAAGAATGTGGCTGAGTGAGGTCGAGAGAAAAGGCAAAGAGTAGGACTTGTTGTGGTAAATTTTAACGCAACAAACCCCTCCCTTACATCCAAGGAAATGTACTTAATTTGCAAGGCAACTTTCATTTCCAGAGGTTTCTATGGGTCAAGAATGGGAAGATCATCAGGGCAAATAAACCAGTCTTAATCTTATATTTAAATGCAATTTAAAAAAAAGTAAATACGATTTAACGTTTAAGAAATAAAAAAAGCGCTGCTCAATATGCCACTCCTTTAACATCTCCCCCGTCCACCATTCCTCCGCTCCCCATTATATCTTTGTTAGTTTTTAAGGCTAGCTTTAAATTTTGCTGGTTAATAAGCTTAATAAAGTAGTCCGGGGTAGACCCGGGCCAATAATAATCAAATTGAAAGCCAATTTTATGTTTTTATCAAGAACATTGCTTTGAGAGTGCAGTCCATGGTATGAATATTAAGGGGAGAGAGATTCGTCAGTAAGTCTAGAGTAAAGATAGATATGGTACAAAACGCTTCCAAATAACCATGACAGACCGTTTTCTGGAGTCTGATAAATCCGCAGTGACGTATTTTCGTGAAAACCTCGATCCAGAGTAGTCTCCTTGATGGCAGGCCCCATATCCTGCCGAATACACCCTTACACTGCGAGAAAATCAGTAGCGCCCTGGAGGTTTTCTACATAACACGTTTAGTTCAAAAAAGTTTGTTATCTAGGATGACATCCAAGTACTTAGCTTCCTTGGAGAAATCTATGGTGATGCACAAGATGAGTCAGACTAGTCAGCTTTCTTCTTTTCGTAAAGAGAACAACCTCAGTTTTAGGAGGATTGACTGAAAACGGATTTCTAGTACACCAATTGCCGATCACGTCTAGTGTTGCTGTCGATTTAGAGCAGTTCATCTGTACGCTAGAATAAATAATTCGCTTTCTTTATTGAAAATTTGAAAACAAGGTTCTGAGATCTCCAATTTTGAAGTTCTTGGCTCAGAACTATTTTCTGCTTGTTCTGGTTTGTGACTATAAAGACAGTTCTTATTTTCTTGTGGAATTTTCTCTGAACCGTCAAGTTTCTGTTAGTCGGGGGTTCGATACCACTCGATTGTAAATTTCGCGTGACCATGGTGTTTTACAATAGTCATATCAATATATATGGATCCGTATGTTGGCGCACAGTCTGAAGTCTTCACTATCGTACTCGAACGTGTTCCCAGTTCGATCTTATTATGCTAAATAGAGAAAGCAATCCGATGATGGGGAGGATGTGATAGCTTTCACTTATTGCCCCTATCTCTCAACTGCTATGCTGCTAGCATCAGTACTGAAGACCAGTGGTAAAGCTGCCAACGTGTCATCACAAACACCGCAACTGATGTGCTGGGCTTAACCCGACCACCATCAAGAAGACTGTACAAAGCGGACGACAGCTCTACGAGCAGAAGAGACGGGACGAACATTGGCTTCTCCAGAAGAATTAAAAAGAGCACGAGAAGTGCGCGATCGAAGATACTGAGAGGAAGATACTGAGGAAAGGCTGTAGTAGTATTAGTGGCTCCAGAGCATCGACAATTCCAGCGCATTCAGTGGTGCGGGGCTCGATATTAAGATCGTTTTATGTCGACGAATTTTTAACAAGTTGCAACTCCATCCAAGATTCGACGTTTTTAGCCAGCAATATTGGCAAAATTCTGTCGATTGTACATTTTAAACTTCGAAAATGAAATTCAAGTAATCTGCAGGTAATGCAAGATATAAATAGTAAAATAGTTCCTGCTTATGATTATAGCTTTAACTCTACGCAATCTTCAGTGCTTGGACTAAGATGGAAACCATCGAGCGACAATCCATCCATCTACGTGAGACCCGATCAATTTGCCAAATCCCCTACAAAGAGACGTGTATTTAGTGAGGTTGCACAACTGTTCAATCCAACAGGACTTCGGGATGATTATACAATATTTCATTACTAATTGCTCGCACCACTCGAGAGAGCTCCGATTCCTCGTTTGGAGCGCAGCGCACATTTTCATTTCAACTCTTCAGAATGTTCGTATCGCACTGGATCTACAGAACGTATCATACTGTTTGCGGTCGGACTCTAACATAGCACTGTGTTGGCTTCAAAAACATCCCAAAATACTTAAGCCATATGTTGCAAATCGAGTTCGACAATTCAGGAACTCACATCACCCAAACGATGGCATTAAGTTCGGTCAGAGCAGAATCTTGATGCTTGCACTAGTCGTGGTATCGGAGCAGAACAAATTTTAAAATATCATTTGTAGCTACAGAGACGGGATGGTTTGATGGACAATTCATTCCCTTCTGAAGATAACAGCAACCTCAGCAAAGAAGAAGAGCCTACCGTACAGGACGAAGAGAAGGTGTCTTTGCGAATAATGGTGGCTACAGTGGCACTTGAACTTACTACCAGAAGACGAGATAGTCAAATTATACCACTCAACGAACGTTTTAGTTACGAGTACATTAATCGACTTCTTCATATGCTAGTATTTACGAGTATCTTACGTTGGTGTCCGGGTCGTCGACATTTACGCAAACCCATAATCGGTGCTGATGAATTGAGCGAAGCGTTGAGGTTACTTCTGCGCATTGAACAAGGCATTGTATTTTCGGCTGACATTCATAATTATAGTATACCTAGCTTCGGCCACTAATTACCACTAAATCCGTATTTGGGCAAAATTCCGGCCGTATTAACAAAGCAACATTACCACATGACCATCGCTTGCCAATAATTCTACTGAAGGCTGGTGCTTTAATCTGCCTTCTCATCATAGATGCTCATGATCGCGTACTCCACGTCAGCATCCAACACTCGTTTTTTGGGTTTTACAAAATCGTGAAGCTGTGAGAAGTTATCTCCATAATTGCGTCGTTAGCCGTCGTCACCGTGGAGCTACACTTACGCAACACGTGTCGTCGACCTAGACACAGGGATGTTGCTGCTTGACGGTTTTCAGCAGCAGGTATCGACTCCTGCGGTCCGTTTACACTTCGCATCGGAACAAAAAGATTAGGCTGGATTATGGGACATTTAGTTTGGGTTGTTGGAAGACAAAATTTGAGGTACAGCTAGGTCCAAACTTTAGCAGGAGATTTCATTGGAGCCCCACTCCTAGCAGTTCCAGAGCAAAGCCTTCTAGCCGTCTTAAGCAATAGCTTAGGAAGATCCATCATTGCTTCTACATTGTAAACGAGAGACTAATGGCAACGGCACTTAGACGATATTAGAATTGCTGACGTCATCATAATTTGTTACGAAAATTTACCACCAACCCACTGGCGAGTAGGTCCAATTACGGAGGTGCAGGCACCGATAGTGTAACCGGGCAGTGCAAGCATTATCCCAACTTGTAGAATCTTTTGTACCTGACTGTCCAATCGGGCAGGATGTTTGAGATTAAAACTATGTATTTAATTGCACGCTACTCCGTCATGGTCGGTAACGACTTAACCGAGACTTTTGATGTCAAAAAAGGTTTTAGACAAGGTGACGCGCTATCATGTGACTTTACATTATACTAGATATGGCTCTGAAGAGAACAACAGAGGCATAATCTTTCAAAAGTGTGTGCAACATGATATATGATGGCAACAAGAAGGGTCACACAAAATTGACGGATTTTACCTAACGCCACAGTCGATAGCTGTAACGTTGGCTAGTAAAGAACTTTGTCTACCTTGACCAGCCTTATTTGAGTAGTAAGGCCCAAAAAATTAAGGATACGACCTTGATAACAGATTGGTCATACTAGTTCAACTTTATGGCGCTGAAGCGTGGATTCTATCGAAAGCAGACTAAGATACATTCCATCCCGTTTGCTTTGACGGGCTTTGGAAGAGAAGATTTAACGATGAACTATACAAGCTATTCGCCGAAATCGACTTAGTCTGAAAACTGAACATGAGTCGCCTGAGATGGATAGAACGTATAGAGCGAATGGAGACCAATGTTCTGGCCCTTAGAGTCTTCGAATCTAATTCGGAGGCACAACATAGTAGAGGAAGACCCTTCCAAAAGCAAAACACGATCAAGTTCCAGCCGAGGTTTTCAGAAGAGCGCACCAGAAAAATGTTTGGGTGACTCGAACGCAAAAACATGGGCAAACTTTTGACCGCCAGACCGACCGATACAAGGATGACAGGACATCTTAGGCAGTAGGAAAAGCTGTAAAGGTACCTAACTCCACCACCAGCTAACTTACTCGTAAGTATCCCAGGTTTCCATTAAAAAATTACCCAAAAGTCAAATGATTGGTTGTGAAAGCAACACGTAAACGCACAATTACTCATGGTAACAGTTCCCCATTTTAGGTCAGTGTAATTCCGCAGTCCGTGCATTTTCACAGAAATACTTAGCATTCTGAATATGCTCCAATTTTCTTTTAATTTATGTATACAACTGCAGTATAATTTCGAAGGAATCCTCATGTATTCATTAAACCAAGAACGTATCCAAGAACGCAAAGTTCGATTCGCATGCAAATGCCATTCAGTGGAACATGAATGTCCCGCCACAAAACAACGTACCTTCACATACTACCCCCTGGCAGCCATGTAATTATAAGATTATGTAATTATAAACAATTCCATTTGCATATTTCAAAAATAATTTTTTATTGTAAAATTCATTTTGCGCACTTTTAATTGATTCGTGAACCGCACAAATCTAAGACACAGTCCGTGGTGAAAGTTTTCACCCTGAATTGTCTACACGTTCTCGTACTCCTATCTAATCATCTCGATATACTGCATCGATTTTCATACTGAACAGCTTGGCTATATCACCCATCATTTGAGATACTTCGAGGAAGAACCGATACTTGGTCTTTGGAACAAACGATGGCAGTTTTCTGGCATCCAAGTAGGCGTCCCTTATGTAGTAATTGCCAACCTTAAATGGGCAAGAGAGAAACGAATGATTCTGCAAAGCTAGAGTGTTTTCGAAAATTAAATTCAAAATCGGATCACGATTTTCACCCCTCAAAAATTGACAGACGTCAATGTTTCTCCAACGTTTGAATGTGTCCATTTTGTTGTTGATTTCGGACTTGAGATGGATAGCGACGAATATGGTGTGTCCGATTAGTTCATGGTGAACTGTGAAGTTCATATCCAACCTTGAACGATTTCGGATAACTATTTCGGAAGTGAGAAATGATTTGTCACTATTTGTTCTGACGTTGACGATTTCAATGCATGGCTCCTGCGGATAAAATATCAAACGACACATGGGTTACAATATTTAAATGGAAATAATAAGAGACTAAGATTGATTACCGAAATGGTAAAGGAAATGAACGTCAGGAGTCCTATGACCGAGATAAATAAAAAGCTATTTTCTCTGGCAGACATTTGGACACTGTAATGGAAATGATTTTTATTTTCTGACTATCTGTCTGATTTTGATTGGAATAATTGATGTAAATAATGATTTTTGGAGTAAGGCTATAAATTTAATGGTTCCCATTAACTTTGATTGAGTTTTTTTGATGGTTTTTCCAAACTTTTGCGATAGATGTGTGAGCATTCTACAACGCTTAAGGTTTATTATAGAAAATTCTGTTTGCCACGTCTATTTTTAAGACGCTATCGGTTCAAATTTCAAAGTAACCAGTTGTACCCCCCCCCCCACCGCTGGTAAAAAATATGAACGAACCGTACGTATAAGAACGGAATGTGATTTGCTGCTTAATGATCGCGTACCCCATTTTAGATGCAAATATCATTCTAATGATCATTGAGATTACGCCAGAGGGGAAAGCTGGGAGTGATCGTGGCTAGAAGTCATCAGGAATTGGTTTAACATGTTGAAGAGAAGACTGCTTAATCACAGTGGGCTTTATGTGGGGAAGTGGAAAGGGGGCTTTTATTGCAGTATAATACGAGTACTGTATATGGCGAGAGATTTTTCTCACCACGTATTGAAGAGATTTGACTGTGCTTAATCTCTTCAATACGTGGTGAGAAAAAGCGCCCAACGTGGGGCGCCAATGTATATGGCGAGAGATTTTTCTCGCCACGTATTGAAGAGATTTGACTGTGCTTAATCTCCTCAGTACTTCGAAGAATACCGATTGTATTCTTGTGCAACACGAGTTTTGTGCAAAGAAACGAGAAAATAGCGATAGCGATAGTGACGAAATTAAAACACCTTGTAGGTCGGTAGCTCAACGAGAAGTGACAAACTTTTTATTAACTTCCTTTAAGTAACATCGGTTGTATGATTCGATTGTAAGCTACAGTTCATTTTGGAGACTTAAAAATACGGAACATTTTAATATAGTGGCGCGAAATTTAAATATTCATTAAACAGTGTTGCCAATGCGATTGTTAATCGTAGAAATATAAAGTATAATAGTATAAAGTACTTATAGGAATTCAATTTTCTAATTTATTTATTTACAATGTTAAATTTTCTTTAATTTGGCTATTTTATGCCCCAACAAGTACATTATTCTAAGTGAAAGACAACTATCAGAAAAAAGCGCTAATGTAGTGTTTTCCTAGCGCTGTGGTGACGATTCGTCAATCACTTTCGTCCGAAAAACGACGACGTGAGAAGAACTGTATATCAGAGAATGTATGATCTCCTGGGCATGTCCACATATATCTCTTAACATAGAATACTAATGTGTGAAAGGCGGCTTTTGTGTTATCTTGAAATGAACGTAAACTAGTACGAGAGAAAAAAAAACTAGAGCTTAGGTCCTAAGTCCCCTTTTGTCTGTTAGTGTATAAACAAACCCAACCTGTCACTTTGTTCGCTTTCTGTTGAGCCTTAGATTTGTACAGCTTTTTCTAAGTTGCGAACATTTCTTTTGAACCGTTCTGTGCCACAGTACCTACCTCCTGTATTCATCCTAGCTTAGTGGTTCCATTTCATGGCTTGTTAGGCTGTAGAATTTTCTCAGACAACGGTGGATAAAAGTTTGTAGCTTATTTGTGGCATAGACGCTTGATTTCCAGGTGCTGCAGCCATGTATTGTAATAGCACCGCTCGTTGAGGAATCTACAGAGACAGCTTGGTATTGCACATTGGTCCATTGAACACCTGGTATGGTATGTCCCGTTTACCGATATATCTCAGTCATTCGTAGAAGGATAAGTTATAAAATGCCTACAGTACCAGCGCTAAGTAACTGCAGCTTTTTTTTATTTTTTTATTTACTTAAAATATCGGAAAGCAATGTTACACTTCGAAGTTGAAGGTAATTTTCCAAAGGCATACCAAGCAGACGATTAGCAAAACCAGACAATCTATCATATCTTCGTATCCCAAAGACATAGCGTATAGTTAAATATATTAAACGCCATATTGAGCTTTCTTTTACTTACATATGTAGTTGCACCTACAAAAAAGTTCACACCCGTAAACTAAAATCGGTAATACCGATATCTTAGCAAGTAACATTCGTGTTTTAACTGGTGTAAAAGTTAGTTAAGGTACGCACTACGCCATATACTTTACCGATGAGTGCATTAATGTGGTTATCCCAAGTTAGACACTGATTGAAAATCACCCCAAGCTTTTTTGCAGTTTCAACGTATTCGATCGGAGCGTCGCACAACACGATCGAAGGAAAATAAGAGAGATCTGTACTTTTTCTTGATATTACCAGACATTTCGACTTTTTTGAGTTTAAAATAATGTGACCAATGTGATATCGTCTCTAAGTCTTCATTTACACAAGAAACGCCATTCTCAATAAGACCGAAGGGGCAGCTTAGGTACAGTTGCACGTCATCTGCATACATGTGAGATGAGCAGTTCTCGATTACAGATGGAAGCTTATTAATGTAAATCGAAAAGAATAGTGGTCCTAGTATGGAATCTTGAGGGACACCGATAACATTTGGGAGAAAGTCGGATAAGTTATCACCAACCTGCACTGCTTGCTTTCTATTAGTTAGGTAGGAATAAAGTAACTTTGTGGCACCAGCTGATAAGTCATATTGCTGCATAAGCTGTTTACATAAAATATCATGATTAACTGTGTCAAGAGCCTTCGAGAAAAAATCAAACAATACCAGAAAAGTTACTTCAACCCTGTCCAACGCCTGCCTAATATTGTCTGTGACACTTAACAAGGCTGTGATACAACCGTGCTTTACACTAAATCCAGATTTTTTTGGGGTGAAGAATTTGAAGAATCCTTTCAAACACTTTCGAAAAAAAAGTGCAAAACGAAGCGGGACTAAATTCATCCCCTTTAGTGGTTTTTGGAAGGGGTACAATCTTAGCCAGCTTCCATAGATCGAGATACTCGGCTATCGTCAAAATTGTATTAAACAAATAGGTTATGTTTGGCAGTACAATGGGTAGAATAATTTTTAAAAACGAGGGATGAATTCTTTCCAGACCCACAGAATTTGACTTTATAGAAAGCATACCTTCCACAACATCGGCATGATCTACCGCTCGAAAACCAAAACCAGAATCATCCCACTGACCCGCAAACGAAAAGGAAGCTTCTGTAGTACTCAATGGGCATAACGAGGGCACGGAAACAAATTTTTGGTTTAGAGTATTACCATCAACGTCTTTAACTCGGTCGCCCCTTAACTTACCGATGCTTGACACCTACTTAAAGAAGTATTAAGCTGGTTAGAGTACACTTGAGATTTGACTTTACGTATTTCTCCAACAACTTAATTGCGTAGTGAACAATATATTCTCTTGGACTCATTTAACCGGTAACGTTTCCAGGAATTATAGGCCTCATCACGTTGCTGAATTAATAAACGGATGTGTCGGGTAAACCATGGCTTATTACTCGGTTTAATGAGCTTAGTTCTTAAGGGCACATGAGTATTATACAGGGTAGTTATGTTTTCAGTTAAAAACTGCAATTGATCATTTGACGAGAATAAATGATACGTGTAATTCCAATTCCTTAAGCTTAATATGTGCGTAGGCCCGCATTCACAGAGATAGTGCTCAGCTCATCACACTCTCAACAAGCGTGGCAGGATGTTATGTCCCAAATTATGTCCATTAAGCGCTCTACAGCCACACAGCATCATACTGAGGTACAGCAGAAAAAGCCCTGATCTCTTAGAGACATCAGGATAGATTTGTTTGGTATGCCGGTTTCCGGAAAATTTATGCCACCTTCAGGTATGCTCAAACGGAACATAATTGTCGATTGAAGCCAGAAACTAGGTGTCACGCAGTTCTAATGGAGGAGGCAACTCACATTTGAGCTTTGCCCTATAAATTGGATGCCGTGATCCCATTGTTTCCTGGAACCCAAGAGAAGCGTTGTATCCTCAAAGTAGTTTGGAAGTAGTAAGAGTGTTGAACAAATTCTTAAGCGCGGCGTGGCTCTCATTACAGACGCAAATACATCTACCGCTTCACCAGTATTCCAATATTTAGTTCCTTGGCATAAGGATGGCATATATCCCCACTTGGAAGACAGACGCAATTTTTTTTTTTTAACGAGGAGTGAAAAATAACGTTGTCGTTCTCCAAAATAACACCAGCACCTTAAGCAACGGCAAAGCCATCTATGGAGATCAGATTAGATTCCTTGATGTTCAAGAGAAAGAATTAAAACTGATTGTTCGCCATATTTCTGACAACATTTTTTCGGTACCTAGAAATATTTTAAGGGTAGCGGAAATGATTTACTTTGTTCTTCTTGCATAACCGATGTTCTCAAGATATGTTGGAGGCCATATCGGATTTCTTTACTTCTTCTTAACAATACGCTTTTTAAACCACTAACAATCACTGCCAGAGAGCAGCAACCTTATAGTATGAAACTTTGATGACAGCCTTTGCATTTTTATGAGAACCTTGTTCTAGCCATCTCCTGATACCTCATAGCTTCGTAGCTTGCTGGGATAGTAGTCAGCGGTTTTTTTCATAATTCAAACTATATGGACGCTGTCTCTTTGCAATGTCAAAGGTTTGTTTTAAATTCACTAACAGAAGCTGTAGCGAAGATCCGCAAGGTGTTAATTTGGTCAACATAGGATGATCTAGAACGGGAACCTTCTTGTTCATTGTCGAGAATACTCGCAGATGTGACTTTCAACTTTCGAACTAATTTTATAGTCTTAAAAAATAAACGTTGCATAGCTTCCCAAAAGACCTCCAAACCTCCGAATACAACAGTCTTGCATCCAAGTTTTGTATTTAGTTAATCCTGGGACTGGGTTAGAAAACTGAAGAAGATCCACTTCTGTGCTTCTTTTATCTGGTAAGTCGAACTTATCATTGAAGCACTATTCTTAAAATATGGATTCCAATCTAAATGCAGTTTTCAACTTCTAATGAATATCTGTTTAGCGATTATACCGTTATGTAATTGGGAAATTCGAACCGCTTAGTTGTGTGTATAATAATTTTTCAAATTCCATTCTAACTGTGCAGTCTATTTTTGAGTCCCTTATCAAGAAGTATGGAATCTGTGAAGCCTAGACTACTACAGTTTTTCCAATTTTTGTAACATACATATCTAACTGGCCAATTGCCGTTCATTCGCAACAACTATGTACCTATATCTTCAAAATTTTTCAGATTTTTTTCTACTTGTGAGCCCAGAAGCAAAACGAATGAAGACGTGCTTCGAGACGAATGTCTCTAAAGATGCTGATATATGCGACCCTGAAATCGATATAGAGATAGAAAGTATTGACCAATATTGTCATAAGGTCGAGTGTCCCTTCTTATTGACTGCAAATATTTTGTTTTGCCTTCGTTTACCACTAGACCCATTTTTGACGTTTATGTTCCTATACTCGCAAACGCACCAGTGACAGCTCGCTGTGTTCTACTAATAATATCAATATCGTCGGCGTATACAAGCAACTGAACAGACTTTTGAAAGATCGTACCTCGCGTTTTGATTTGTGAGTTTTGCACAATTCTTTCAAGTACGATGTTAAAGAAGTCACATGAGAGCGCGTCGCCTTGCTTAAACCCTTTTTTGACATCAAAGGTCTCGGTTAGGTCTTTACCGACCCTGATGCATCAGCGAGCTTTCTCTATCGTCATTCTTCATAAGCGGACGAGTTTGGCAGGGATGCCGAAACTAGACATGGCTCTGTACACCTCGTCTCTGTAGATGCTGTCATATGCGGCTCTAAAATCGATAAAAAGGTGGTGAGTATCGATCGAAACTCCTTTGGTTTTCTCCAGGATCTGGCGGAGAGTGAATATTTGGATACTTTTCTCTCACTGAATGTTGCAAATGAGTTGGTGTATGCTCCCTACCAAGTATTTCCCGCTACCTTAAATAGATGTGCAGTGTGGCCGTACAGCCTAGCAACCTTGTTGGGCTCAAGTTCATACATTTGTATCTCACTTGTTTTTGGTCGGTTGGACTGAAATCTTGACTTTCATCGCTCAAGTGGTATGACTTGAATGTTCCCCGCCATTTAGAATTTCCTCGATCACTCCTTTTTTGATGTTTTTTCTTTTTCCTTCGGACAAGCAGATATTGTACTTTCATGTTTTCCTCGTGAAATTACCAGCCATCTTTTTCCTCCAATGTGCTACATGTGCTTGCCTGCACTCTATATCAAAAATTTGGTGTCGTAGGAGTAGTCGGATGAAAGCAAACGTTAGTTGCGGCATTTCTGACGTTATCTTGGCATTGATGCCACTAGTCTTCAGCACTTAATTAATGTTTCAAAGTACCTTTTGAGAGGTTGAAGAATACGCTATCGGCGAATGTTCTGGCTGTTTGTAGCTAGTATTTCTTCATTGTTATGACGTCTTACAGATCCGTATATGTACCTCGGATGCAACAAGATAGTGGTACGAGTCTATATTGGCTTGGAATGTTCAGACATAAACTATACTGGAGAAGTGCCTTACGTAAATTGAAATGCATTTACACATGGGCGGTGCTTTGTGAAAATTGAGTTAAAGAAACCGTATACAAACAGTGTCAAGTCCGCATTATAATAAATGCAATTACCTTAAGCCCGTTTCTAGAAGTCATATGTGATGTGAAGCGTAAGGCATACTTTCCGACCCCACTACCCTAAGATGTCATACTTTCCCATTGTCTAAAACAATCTTATGGTTTTACTGAAGACATTGCTCGGATGTTTCCGTAAGGAGCCTGTTGAAATATTATTTAGCAAAATTATCTATTATCCTGATAAGTCCAGGAAATATATTGAAGTATCTCGTTTCAGGTATGTGCCATGATTACTATCACCGACTTCTATCTAAGGACAGTCATCTCCGACAGCGTATATAAAGTTTCTATTATTGTCTTCCTCACTTGCGCTTAGAAGTCTAGCAAGTCGAGCTCGGTTGTGAGGGACCAGCGTCCGATAATTATCGATAATAGTACAGGGACAATCACTTAAGGAAATATTGTTAACAGACAGACATGTCTCATTTTTCGTTAATGATCTTTTGTCTGCTAATTCTAATCCAATGTATTCCCTTGCTTATGACAAAATTCTCTGCTTTTCATATTCAGTCCCGGACTTACGTCCCTGCTCTTCGGCTGTAGAACGGTAACAGGTGGTTTCTGTATCATCATGCCGTGAGTTGATTGATTTTCAAAAAGGCAAAAGTGGGTGTCATAAAGTACATTTAAGACTACGTTATCCTGCCAAGCTACAGTGAACTCAGCGACATTAGCATTATCGATCGATAGTTGTTACAGTTTTACAGGATAATATAGTCATATCAAGTATTGGACAATTCAATCCTTATGAATACCGATGTTGCAGCGACGTGTTATAATTCCACAGTCAATTCGCTCTTCCCAACCACTGAACTCTAGAAGACTATGATTTCTTGTTGCCATATGTCGGCTAGAAGATCCTAGTAATTATAATACAGCGTACACTTGCACAACTAATGGCCTCGTCCTCAATGCTCTTATCGGCAGTAGTTAGTTGAACTTTGACGCAGAGGACAGCTTCTACATGCAGAATCGGTACCTTTTTCACCAATATATCTATGTGCCTTGGTACTCAGGATAGATTCACTTGGCATCTACAGCCATAGCTGCTGAATGAATGTCCGCATAGACAGTAATTGACATCGTAACGATATTATTTTCAATAATAATTATTGTAGCCTGGATAGTTGCTAGGGCGATACTCCATCCATCATAGTTCTGGGTTTCTCAGTAGACCCCAGCTGTCTGAAGCGAACCACCGTTTAAAACATTCATTTCCTCGTTGTTGGGCTCTTGTCTATTCTCCCACTCATTCCTGGGAGGAATTCGAATAGAGAACATTATGTCAAAGAGCAGCCTTGTAACCAAGTGGTCAATTTTTGACAACTTTGCTGTAATCTTCCAATGAAAAGTGTTCAGGCGCGGCCTTAAGTTACAGGTGAGTATTGAAATTAAAGCTCTTCGGCCGCCAAACTATGAGTATGTTTTCCAATGCAACTGTGTTTGTTGTACTGATAGATACCAGAATTCAGATGCAGCTAATGTTTCCACCAAAATAGCACGTCGTATGTCACTATGTATGGTATGTTACAAGCGCTATATAAAGTCATCGTAATACAGCCGAGATTGTACTTAAATGTACTTTCAGCAAGAGTGAAAAACTACATTTGCTTTTTTAAGGCGTTTTTCGATGTTCCCTTTCCAATTCAGCTTAGAATCTAAAATCACGCCTAAATATTGCGTTGGCCCTGATGGTCTAAGCTCAGCTATCAGCATTCAGCAGAGGACCAAACTAATACAAAAGCAGTGAAACATCGTTCTTGAAAGTTACATTGACAAAATAGGAAGAACACAGTGAGCTCTCTATGGAGCATTTGAAGCAGAAGCGGCAAAGATGGGCTTATCGTGCAACGAAGGAAAAAAAATTATTTGGGTACACACAAAATCGATGCCTAGAACAAAACTTCACGATAGGCATCTACAACTAGATAGTACTTTATGTAATGACATCAGCACGGAAGTCATGCGAAGAATCAATCTTGTTAATCGCTGTTTCTTTGGGCTAAGAAGGCAACTGAGTAGTAAAGCGCTCTCTTGAGCAACTAAAAAGACATAATAAATGCCACTGATGTTCCCAAAGCGAATGAAAATGTTCTCGGGCACTTTGATAAAAAAGTTCTACGGGTAATTTTCAGGCCCATTTGCATCAATAAAAAATTAAGTAGAAGTTTTAACGTCGTCGAGAACGATCGCATCTAAGGTGCCGCATACAAGTGGAATGGGACCTCGGGCAACTTCGTGTGAGCAACTGGAGGCAAAGATCGCACTAGCTAAAGAATCATGTTAACTGAGAACCCTGGTCTATCCCAGGTTGTAGACCCATCCAAGCAATTAAGTAAGTAAGTGTAATGGAGTATTTTGGTAGCTAGGCTAGCATCTGGACTATGTTGAAACGACTTATGAGTTTCGTAGTAGAATTTATGGACTTTGAAAGTAGGCTTCTATTCATCATGGCTGCTAGGTACTTTGGGCATTGCTGAAGGATACATCCAATTTAGTTTTGGGAAATGTGCAGTCAAAGTGGAAACGTGATGTTTTAATTCCCAAAGTCCCACTTCCTGAAATATGAGTTTAGTTTGGAGTATCTTCAGAGAAATCTCATTGATAGAAACAATATTCTGGTATTAGGTGTCTATTGCAGTGATGTCAACGTATAGAAATGTCATTGATGTCTTTTCTCAGAGGTTAGACGTAAATAGATTGAAAAGCAGCGTGGCCAGCACCAATACTTGCAGAAGCCTTTTATTTATTTTTCTTGCCCTGATAGATACATCATTATCAAACACTTCAAATATTCTTTCTCTCAGCATTTTATTCAGTATTGATACATGATACGACTTGCAGGAACTTGAAGATTACACCATCCCTGTTATATACAGAGGTAAGGCCAAGAAATGTGACTGAAGCTTTCAATTTGGCTTGATATACGGGATCTGTATGGGTTGTGAGTTAAAACTGGTTTAGTGTTTAGTACAGTTGATTCCACGTTTAAATACAGCCTATTAATCAAAAACCAAAGCGTTAATTACGAGCTCCATTTGTTTGTCTTTCTAAAGTTTATATACCGATACCGGGTTATCATGCGGCCTCCCAGCCATACAATTTTCCGCTTCAAGAATGCTACCGCAGTTCAGTTTGAGTCAGTTACTGAAATTTGCAGCGCTGTGTATGAAAAATTCTGGACATATTCCGTCAAATCCGAAATTATATTCGAAACTAGTTCGACTCACTTTTATTAAACCCATACGTTTCCTATTTTGTCTGAAGGAGTCATAGTAAGACAAATGGTGGGATTCGAGCTACTCTCGGACTAAGAAGTCTCTAAGTTATCTCCAGATCTCCAGTCCTGACGACTTGAGCGTAAAAAGTTGATGTATTCCAGAGTATGTTACTATCTTTCGCTTCATTCCTTATCAAGAGACAAGGCTGTCTCTGTTTCCGTATTATTTGTAGAGAAGCTTACTTTTTTCGGATGAACCAGTGATGTATTGATTAGGGTATCCTCTAGGGACATGTTTTTTTTTACCAGTCGTTCATAGTTTTCTGCTGATGGTGGGATCAATCTCCCAATTTTTCAAAGGTCTGTCCCAGTTTGCTTTGTTGAAGTTCTACTCAATTATGAGTATTCGCATGCCCATTTCAATTATTACAGATTAGATGGATCTACGCGGGTGATGGAAGGAATTTGCGCCTAGCTTGTCATGGTCTTTAGTCGTCATTGCTGCCTACAAATGTTAGATAGTGGTATAGTGTCATTTGGATCGGTTAGCGTCATTTACATCGAGGATGAGATACAAATGCTTGAACTCCCTCCTTTCCAATAGCTTTAGGTCAAACAAAGGCCCAAACATTATAAACCGTAAGATGGTGACCATAAAGAGATTATAAATTCTATAAGAAAAAGTGCAGGCCTAACTGAACAAGGAAGTACTGAAAAACCAACAAAAGCAGTCCATTAGGTCTGTCAGTAAAAGGGGGGTATTACCGGTGTTTTAGTTGAGAGGATATTTGTATTCATACCATAACTGTAATAAGGCCATGATCTTAACCAATGTTAGCTCCTCACAACGTTCGCACATTGAAGACACTGGGACTGCTTTCAAAGTGAGTATCAATCTGTTTGATAGTTTCCTGATAGACTGCCCAACAACAGTCTTGACACCAAGAGTCGCGTGAAACCGTTTCCTATTGGGAGGCTGCCGAAACGTCAAATTATACATAAAAGTATAATTGTAACCAGCCATTTGCCAATAGGCGTCCTGTTTCTAATTTTTAGAGCAATCAATTTTGAAAATTCCAATTTCTCTTCACCTAAGATCGGCGAGGATAGCAAGCTTCCAAACAGAACGCTTATATTTCCTACATGGATGTAAGTCCAGGATCAACTTTTCAGCAAGGATAAATGTAAAAACCATTCAAAACGCATGACTTTGTAATGTGTCATTATGGACGAGGGTGACACTGTATTTAATGGCTAATAGACGGCCTATGACGACGATAGTTAATGATGTTACGAAAGCTCTAAATGCAATGTGAACAAAATTCTCGACCGCACCTCTCCAATTTGCAGCACCTTATGTCGCCATGCTAAATGCATTTAATGCTACGGTCCGCCCAATCTTCGACAGTTTAGGTAGATGCACATCCATTTATTTTCCGAGCCATGGATTTTTAACATCTCACACGTTGTTCCATAAATTGGCGAATTTCCTAACATACCCCAGTGTACGGATTTTTAAACGACTGCGGACCATGTTCCAACTCAATCAGTGCCTTGCTCGTTCACACTTTGTACACATGCACATTGTTTCTTAATTTATTTTTTAAATGAAACCTGTACTAATTAAATTCATCCATTAGCCTCTAGCAGCCTGACGAAGCGTCAATTTTTGTACTTGCAGAGTCCGTCGGCTCTAAGTGCTGAGTGATGATGGCCTTGCAAGCGTTTCTCCATTTGAATGTCGCCAGCAATGCGGCAATATCGCTTATTAAATCTGAAATTAGCACACATTGGAGCAATTAACGTCGCAGTGGATTTGCATATTGAATCGGTCCGGGACAGGGATGGTTCGCTTTGCAAGTTACAACATTCGCTTATCCATATACTCGTTCTCGAATTCATACAATGGGAGTAATCAAGGATAAATGGTTACACTAGTTACAGTGGGAACACTTCACTTCGCACACTCTCTTGCCATGTCGGATATGAATTCTAGGGTAACATGAGTTTGGATTTAGCCCAACTATGGAGCTAGAGCTTAGGTGGCAGGGGTAGCAGTCCTGGGGCGTTGAAGAATGCATAAAGTAATTTTCTGCGTCATTTAATTAAGCTTAGGTGGCTCATCGGAAAGTTTGGGGAGATGTACAGTGCCTGTTGATATGTACTCATGTATCCGTTTTTCAGGGGTTGGCATTGCGTTTGTTTATCCATAGAATGTGGTTTTGGGGTGGTTATAAAGATTGGATTTCGCCTCACCAGGATTAGAGTTGCTTGATGTGCTGTTAATTCTGTTTGCTTGCTTTTTGTTTTTGAATTATTGAATACAAGTCAAGGATTGCGCCATAATCTGATTACGAATAAGTTGTGAGAGATAAAAGTTACATTGGAAACGGAATTACGAGTTACGTACCATATGTATGTATGTTCTCGAGTTGATAAACAAAGTATCAAATTATTTTTCCTGGGTGGCTGGTTATTATAGGGTCGCTTAACTGTAATAAGTAACGATGTGTGTATGTTGAATCCAAATTTTCATATCGTCTTAAAGGTCTGAACTTGAAAGAGTGCAACCATAGAGCTGGATGTTGTAAGAATCAATACTGGCGATGCCCAGTATTGTAACTGTTACTACACATCAAAAATGCTTATCGGGTATTAGTTAATGTCCATTTGGACTCGACTTCCAAAGCTTGTAGCCACGAGTGTTGAGGATGAAACAAGAATAGCAATACTATAAACACCACAGCAGTTGGATTCCCGTGCGATTCAATGTGTGCTACATCGATATATTTAGAGTTTAGGTTGATAAGCATATTGAAGAATAAATCAAGTTCTTGGACGAGACATCTTGATGGATGTGCTCTTAATGGGCCAACTGGAAAAAATTAATCTTTTTGTGTTCTTCAAGTCAAAATTTAATAATTAAAGTACAGGTAAAACGAGTTGGCCTTGAAATAAATGAGAATAAAACTAAGTATTGTACATTTCGCTAATTTGCAAAGGAGCATTTGTCACTTGCTTAGGACAAAATGTCACTTTTCACAGTAGTAACTTTGAAGTAGTTAAAGGGTTTACCAGCCTTAAAGTAAACACCAACAAGATTTACTGTCTTGCGCTGCTACTTCGATTTGGCGAAACAAATGGGTCCAAAATCAGTAAATCTGATGACGAAATGCATGTTCTACAAAACATTTAAACATTTCCCCCCCCCCCCTCGATTATATAGAGGCAAGTGCTGGAGGATAGACAGAAAAGCGGAGCAGATGTTGAATATTTTCGAGAGAAAAATTCTTCGTCGAATAGAGAAAACGATATCAAGACGAGCATGTAGTCCAGAAAGCCAGGACACAACACTTTGCAGAAACCGAGTATATCGAGCGAATCGGCAATAATGCCCCTGAAAAGTGGATTTTTCAATCACAACCATTAGGCTAGAAACGGCAAACAAGAACGAAATTAAGTTTAAACGATCAAGCTATAACTCAAATACGGCCAGAGAGCTTGGTTCGAATAACTGGAAATAGTGTACTTGCGATCAAAGAGAGTGTTAAGTAAGTAAACAAAATTTATAAATCTGATACAGTTATGGCTATGGCTCTCGCTCCTTAAACGTCCGTAGGAAAAATTCACTTTAAGAAAACCAATCATAAAGATCTACTATTGTATTGTCTGTCCCGGACTCTGCAACCATTCTACAGACAGATCTATTTTGGATAACCTCGTTTATGGAGCCAATATTTTGCCGGTGTTTTTGCATTTAAGTGAGGCAATTATTTTCCTCTCGGCCTCTTCTTCAAACTTTGAACTTGCATTTCATTTGCATTTTGGACCGGATTTTCCGACAATGCCAAAAGCAGTAGATTTGTCAAGCATAGTGTGTCCACTATCGATTTTTAATGCGGAGACTGACATTCGTAAGTTCTCGTATATCATCAAATATTGTGATGCGTATGTTAAAGTTGAATAAACGACGAAGCTACAGTCTTCTGTCACCAAATATTAAGGGCTTTTCACGCCGTTTAAGCTACCGTTTAAGCAATTTTCTTGGTGGTTAATGGGTGAGCTTAAGTGTTTAAAGTGTTCGTGCTTCGGTAAGATAACTGGAGCAGGGCTTGCTTCTTCGGAAGGGCGACAATGCAGATATTTGGCTATCAGCGCTGCCACGTGCTTTGCCTCTTGATAGAGCTGTAATCGGCGGAATAAATGAAAGTCATTTCCTTTGTCGTTGTGTATAGAGCGACTAACTTTGAACACTGCTTTGATTTACGAGTACTCCAATTTTAAATTCGAATATTTCCGCTGTGCATTTAACTTTCATTTTAACTTCATCGTACATATGGCGTATCATTTTTGTATACGCCTTGGGTATATTTTCAGAACTTGGAGTTGTCCAAATAGGATCTTCAGAAACCCTGTCGAACACCTTTTCCAAGTTGATGAAGATAGCATGCAGACCCTTCGATGTTTTCCATCATCATATGTAGGTCGACCTGTCTCCCACATTCACATTCACTACTGGTTTTGAAGCAATTCCAGAGAAAGCTAATTACACCCATAATAGTGTACTATTTGTTTAGTCTTCACGCTGGAGTATCATCGATTTGCCTTTAAAGTTAATAGTCAAAGTTACTGGACAATGATCAGTGATTATTTTTCCGATTATTTGGACAGCGTTAATCTGGACACTATGTAGTTCTACCAGAGTGGTGATGTGTGACATAATGCCCAAAAATAATTTAACTACCTGGGATACGATTCAACGACAAACAAATTTATCGCGAAATGGAACAGTGACTAACCCACCAAGATTGTGTGATATGACGCAACTTGATTACTTGTTCTAATCGTACTATATGCTGATATACAACAAACTATTCAAGCTTTGGAAGCCAATATTCAGTGCGTCGTTGGTGAAATAGAGCCCCGAATAGCAGAATGATACAAAATTGTAATGACATGATGCGATTTTTCAAAAACAGCGGACGACGCCATGTGACGTCGTGTCCAAGATCAATGTCGTAGAACCTTCTCATCATTTCACCACAACTGTCCTTTATTTATGGGGAGCTTTTTGAATAATTTTCGCACTACTCTTATATTCTTCTTTGTCTTTTTTGGCATTTTGGAGTCATTTCTGCAAATCTACCATCCATAGATGTGCTTCGTGTTCTATTCTTAGTCTAGATGAGGGCAACTCCGTTATTATTTAATACCTGTCCATATTGTACAAGAAGCATGCCCTTTTCCACCCATTTGGCCACTCGGTTTCTTGGACGCATTTTACTTGTATATCGATTTTAGGTTGCTGAAATAAGTATTTTAGTTCGAAACTTTTATCTTCCATTATGTCTACTTTCCAGCTTGCAATAAGAAGTTTATTTTAGAGACCCTCGGGCACTAGCACGAATATTCCTATTCGGGAGCTCTCCTCCTGTGTGGAGAGAAACAATTTCGTTTTAAGTGCCGTTCGTCTTTTTTGTGAATGTATGAATTTACGAGTATATTCGGTAGTCCAGACTTACAGTCTTATTAGATATTAATGTGCCACATGCTCATCTTAGGTTTTAGAATGTCTGAGTACGACTTTTCTCCTGGTAGCTGCCTTTTACAACATTCCAGATCGGTGCAACACCTGTTTTAAAAATAAAACGCAAACCATTTGAGATATTTCAAAAACTTTATTATCGGCCTGAAGTACAATCAAAACATTTATAAATGGAACTCGACTTCGTTAATATGGCCATCGCGGGCACGTTTGCAGCGCTCGATTCGTTGGACCCAATTTTCAACGACTCGGCCACGCATTTCGGCCGAAACGGCCGCTATTTCGCGTTCAATGTTGGCTCTGAGCCAACGTCGTCGGCCTGTTGGCATAAACCAATGACTTAACGTAGCCCACAGAAAATAGTCAAGCGCCGTTAAATCGCACGAGCGAGGCGGCCAATTGACTCGCCCATTTCTTGAGATAACACGCTCACCATACTTACTCTTCAATAAATCGATTGTAGCGTGTGCTGTGTGGCTCGTGGCATCATTCTGTTGAAACCACATGCCGTCAAAGTCCATATCTTCCTATTCGGGCCAAAAATAATCGGTGATCATGGCGCGATAACGCTGACCGTTCACAGTAATGTGACGAACGTTATCGACGACGAAAAAATATGGCCCAATAACGCCGATGGCATATTTTTTGTGGACGAAGTGGTGATTCATGAAGCACGTGTGGATTTTCACCCGACCAATAACACATATTTTACTTATTAACGAACCCATAGCGCCAAAAATGAGCTTCGTCACTGAAGATGATTTTGCGGTGAAATTCATAATCTTGGCGCATCTTCTCCAGAACCCAATCGGAGAACGCAGTCGCTTAAAATGGTCCATCGGCTTCAATTCTTGAGTCAGCTTGATCTTGTATAGGTGTAAACCAAGATCCTTACGTAAAATACGCCATAATGTGGTCTGAGCGACTGAATTGGATCGTTTGCTACGGACGTCTGAACGGCAGCGGCAACATCACACAACGAATATGTAGACTCACATTTTTGCACTAAACTTGTTATTGCCTCTCTACTAGGGTGAGAATTACGACGGAAAATTGGAGTTACTCGTAACGCTCTTAAAGTTGCAGTCACCGACTCCGAATTTCGGTAGAAAATTTTTATAATTTGCAGACATTGCTTGTTCATGAACTTTACCATGATGAAAATGTTGAGTTTACTGAATAAATTGACAGTGACTGTTTGATGATTAGTGAAAGAGTGCGTTCACAAATTAAATTCAAAGTTGTCAAGTCCCTATTGGAAAACCTTTTATTACGTGGGTTGTTACTTATGTTTTGAGATTCAGTTTTTATGCATTTTTATTTGTTCAACTTAAATTACTCTTCTATGCTAAACAAAAAACGCTTAAAAATTAGCTTAAATTACTTACAAATAATTTTATTCTAACTTACTGGCCCCATGCGGGTACTCTAAGTTATAACTAACACTTAAACTATGTCTTTCGACGAACCTTACAGTCTAATTTTATTTCTATATTTACATTTATTAATACTAAAACTAAGAAAATAAATTTTAAGCAAAAACTTAGTACATTTTTTAATTTATTATAAAACTTAAAACTAAAAGCCTACAAACTATCTAAAAATAAATCTTAATATATTTAACTTACTTACATCTAAGGCAAACATAAAAATACATAAATATATATATACATAATATGTACATATATACATAATATATAAATACATGTATATATATATTTTTTTTTCAACATTCTTTTTTTTATATATTTTTTTTTTCTTAAAACTAACTTAATCCTACCTAAAACTATGTAAGCCGACTATGGCTAAAAACAAAAACAACTAGGCTAACCCGCTTTGCCTCAGATGAAGCTATCTATTACTTTATTACTTTAGGCATTCGACGACGAAGCATCCTCTCCTTCAACTAGCCACCAAAAGTGTTGGTTCTGCCGAGCAACATCCCTCATGTCGCGACTCCCTACCGCCCTACTGAACCGGAGACGCTCCGCACTGCCATGTGCGACGTTTCCGTCGTAGTTGAGTCGCCTGTCCGCAGCTGTTCGAGCGACGTGGAAGATTAGCGGCACCGCCAATCTGTCCTGGATCAACCCTTTGTTATCTAGATAGAGGAACGCTTCCTGAGGAATAAAGCCGTCAAGGCGAACTCTCTTGTGATACATATAATTGGGGTAGAAAGCCCCGGAGATCAGGTTGTTCGATGAGGTCATTGCTCTTGCAACGTGCCTTCGAGTCAACTTAATGACGAAATTGTCCACTCTTATTAGATTCGCCCTATTGTACAAGACCTCATTGGGATAGAATTTTATGTACTCAGACTCTGGTGTTCTGTATAAGCGAAGACAAGTCCTAAGACAAGCCCTCTCAAACACCCGAATCTTTTCCAATAAACTTGCTCTCACGTTGAACCACACGGGACATCCAAATACAAGCATGGGCCTGACAAGGGCCATGTAGCAGATTACCTTCACTCTCGCATCGAGTTGACTGTTATAGAACAGTCTCTTTGTAATGGCAAAAGCACCTCTGGCTCTGGCCAGAGCAACCTCCATATGTTTGTTAAAATACAGATATTGATCTAGCCAGATTCCAAGGTATCTGACTACATTTCGACAAGCAAGTGACCGTCCGTGTTGTCCGACGATAGAAAACTTTCGCCTCTGGTATCCCTAGAGGCCCCAGACAAAGGCGTCCTAAACAGAATGGTTTCCGACTTCTGAAAGTTGATTTTCAACTTCCAGTCATCGCAATATCGCTTAATTTTGTCGAAGTCACGCTGAAAAAGTATGTTAATGACCCCAATCTTTGGACCTGATCTGTACGTGATTATGTCGTCTGCGTAGGCTATGGCATGGTGAAGTGAACCTATCAGATCACTCGTGTAAATGTTGAACAGGATCGGCGAATTTACCGCACCTTGTTGCAGACCGTTTTTAATGTTAAATGTTCCAGCAGAAGTCACATCGCCATTCTTCACGATGAACTGTCTACTGAAGAGCATATCAAAAAGAATATACAGCAGTGGTTTACTAATGCCCAACCTGTCCAGCTTGAAAAAGAGTCCCTCTAACCATACGGTATCGAAGGCCATCTCCAAGTCAATCAGGCAGGCACCAGTGCACTGTTTCTTGCCTTTGTTCCATTGGATATCAGAAACCAGTTTAGACGCAGCATGAATGATATCATGCCCCGCCTTGAAACCGAATTGATTATCCGGAACTACGAGTATATGTTTGTCCTCAACCCACTTAGTCAGGACTCTATTGATCACCTTCTCGAAAACCTTACTGATGTTTGGAAGAAGACTTATCGAGCGGAGATTCGCCGGATTGGAAGTATCTTTATCTCTTTTGGCGATGGGATGTACCACCGCAGTTTTCCAATGCGCTGGATAATGTGCATTATTCATTGCATTATTAAACAGGGTGGTATAAATGTCCACCGCTTCTAGAGGGAGATGTCGAAGCACAATGTTCGGTATTTCATCGGTTCCCGCTGATTTCTTACTTCTAAGCGAATCGAAGATAGTTTGGAGCTCTTCCTTCGAAATGAACGGGGGTAGTACTCTATCGTTGGTGATGGCATTATTTGCCATATTCTCGTCACTGAACTGGGTGAAACCCGAGCTCTCGAATCGCCAATTCACAATTTCATTTCGAAGGTAGACGTTTTGCACAAGGATTCGACTTTCCAGGTCGTGGTTCGGGCCAATGATGTCATTCGCCTTATATACTTCTTACATAGTCGCTCCTATTGCCTGTACTTTCTCCTGCGGATCCTCGATCACAAAGAAGTTGTCATCATCAACAGCCTCATTTGGATCTATGCCTGCTGCTGTAAGTATGTTCTCGTTGTCCGTCCTTCGGGCGATTTTAAGACACGAAAGGTCGTTTTGATCTTTTCTCCGAAATATTTTATTTATTTGAGGGAACATATTCGGGTTGCTGGTGTTTACAGCCCGAATTTTATTGTTCCAGTACAAACTTACAGAATTTCTGTAATTTTCCTTTATTAATGTTTGGAGGTTTTTAATCGACGACTTCAGTGTCATGATCTCAGGGTTATGTCTTTTTGTAAACCGTCTGTACCAGGTTTTTAGTTTTGACAGCAGTCTACTTTTATGTCGGTGCAGTGCGTCAATAGTTGCGTTGCGGAATAAGTCTTCTTCGTCAGTGTGTTGATACCGCAGTATCGTTTTGTCCATTGTTCGTTTAATTGTCTCGTCCATTAGTTTTAGATACCTGTCAATCTCCTCGTTTGACAGATTTCTGTTGGACGGTGGGTAGAGCGAATTCGAGGAGAGTGCTCTTCTCAGTGTTCTGGTGAAGTGTGTCCAACGCACCCTACTATAATTGTAGGAATGCCTTTGAACAAACTCATCCAATTCCGCAATTTCTTTGGCAACAGTTATTTCGGTGCTGAGACCGCAATGGTCACTGTCATACACGAAAGTGCGTAGACAGTTTGTAGTTTGTTGGTTAGTGCATGTCAGTTGTATTCGTGCGTCGAACAGCAGAAGATCCAAATAGGACCCGTGTTATGTTTTGAGGTGTGTCAATACCAGTGTACATACGTCAAATCTGATATCAGCATCTTAAAGTTTGACGTGCACGTCGAGTGCTATTTGTGTATTTTAAAAAGACTTGAAAATCATCCAAGCAAAAAAATTCATTTCAATCGTTAACATTTTCGTGATTTTCGACTTCGTGATTTTTTCGACGTGGACAAATTCAAAAACAGTGTTCCGATCAACTCACTTCGACTTTTGGTGAGAGAGCGCTATCCCGCACCACCGGGTCTCGCTGGTTTTCTGAATTTCATTGTGGTTGTTGTTCGCTCCAGGACGAATTTTGTAAAGGTTCTCCAATATCGGTTGTTGTGGCAGAAAACATCGGTGCACGATCGTTATGTGACTTATTGTGAAATTGAGGCATGCTTGGGCATTAGTTCCACACTCATACATTTTGCTTGAACATTTGACCGCCAAAAAGACTTCTTGTCGTTGAATATCACATAATTTGACAACCATTCAGAACCACGATCTTGTCGATTGGTCGGAAGAAATGTTAAAAAAAATCGAAGGTGGTGCTTCAAAAGACTTCATAGGATTGTGACTGGTCACGAGTCATGGATCTATGCATAAGAGCCCGAAACTAGACAGCAGTCGACTTCGTGGGTCTTTCAAGATGAGATAAATACAACAAAAATTCTTCGCGCACTTCGAATCAAATGGTCATCTGTTCCTTTGAAAAAACCGAACATGTGGCCACCATGCCGTTAGAGTAACATAGAACGGTCAATTCGGAATGGTACAACACCACTTGCTTGCCAGAAGCCTTTGGAGAAATGAGGAAAAGCAAATGCCGAATAGGGACCATTCCCCATCGCTACAAAGCGGGCTCTCACAGACTATTCGCCGTACTTTTATTCCACTCATCAAAAATAAATTGCGACGTCAACGTTTGTCGACGTCTGAAAGAGCGGTAGATGTGTTAAAAATGCTTGTTTTGAAGTTACCTCGTTCGGAGTGGAAAAAGTGCTTCGAAAATTAGTTCAAACGGATGGCAAAGCATATTGATGTTCATAGAGAGTATTTTGAAAAATAACATTGCCATTTTCGATGGTAAATATTTGTTTTTACTAATTTTTCTCAAAAAGTAAGTAGCAACCAAAACTGTAATCAAAAATTCTAGTTCACGGATTGTGAAGATAAATTCTTTAGGAGCAAATGGTACTCGTAATACGCTCATATATTACCTCGTTTATATGACGGATCAGTGCGCATTGGTTCAGTACGGTCATATAAAAACCACTTCAAAGCGCATTGAAATACTCAAAACCCATATATTCGTTTCTGTTTATAAATCGCATTGAATATTGGAAACCGAGTTAAAATATCATATAAACACTTTCAAATTGTATTGAAATATTTTACTTTCTCGCACGCTCTTCATTAATTTACACGCACTTCAAATTTACCAAACTGTCAGTTCAATCAGCTGTTTGTTAAAATCTGTCAATTTTCTCTCTCTCATTTTGGATTCGGTTTTGGATAATTTCATGTAAACACCACCTTTTCTGTGCGTATTGAACCAATGCTCATTGACTGTCATATAAACGGAGTCATAAGGGTGTCATATAAATGCATTTAGTCAATGCCAGGTTTTGAACTGGCTCATTAAGTAAGAAGTCCTTCCATATTAATTGGAACCTTACCATGTAAGAATGAATTCGTAGGAGAGTCCAGGTATTCGCTCACTGTAAACTTATCAGGATTAACAAAATTTAATCACTTTCTTAAGCATGATAACCCCGTCGATTAATCCTATCTCGAGTATGGTGTCACAATCTTACTCGTACTTCAGGATTTCAATAAAGGAAAACATAATCACCCCTATCACAGAGTCCCTCGTAGAAAAATTCCGTATGCTTAGTTATGTTACGAATGCGAAAAAATTTACATCACAAGCCCCGAACGATTGTGACCGGTATGGATTCAACTTGAGATGACTGAGGTTGAGAAACGTGAAGCAAAACTTGACTTCTACTCCAAAGCCACATTTCCAGGAACTATAATGTGTGTAGATGGAACCCACATTAATATGATTGCGCCAGTAAAAGAAAAGTTTTTTTACTACAACCGATCTTCAGTATCAATATAATGATTTTATGAATGAAAAATATGATGTTTTTTGGTTTAATGTGCAGATTCTTTTTAATTCCTTTTTCAGCTGTGTGACAACAAGATCCGAGTAGTTATCAAATTAAATTAAATTAATTAAATTCACAATTTTTTTTTGAGGTGATGCTGATATCAACTGGAACCCTGGCTTATTACTCCGTATCGTTCACCTGAGGCCGACAGTCGTCAAAGCAGCTTTAATTTGAAGCACAATAAAACACGAAACATTGTCGAAAGAGTCTTTGGAGTTATAAAGAATCGATCTCGGTGCCTACTGGCAGCACGTGAACTTCACTATTCCCCAGAAAAAGCTGCACAAATCATTAATGTACTCGAAGATTGTGTCTTACATAATATATGTATTCATTTTAAGGTCGAGGATGATTTTATAGAAATAGAAGCTGAAGATGAGGATGCAGTTCAAGAAATCAAGGTTCCTGAATCTAATTACTACAATATACCATCACGAATAAGGGATAGCATTTTGAGTAGCTTTACTTAAAAAAAAAAACACATTTACATAAACGAAAAAAAAACCTTCATGTTTTATGTATGTATGTAAATATTCGCAAAAATTCATGCGAAATTAAAATTAAACACCTATTTCAAGAGAAGATATAAGAGTTTAAATGCTTTTTTTTGCCTCTTCAATTTGAAGCATTCTCATTTCAAATCAATGTTGTTCTGAAACAGTTCTTCTTTTATTTGGTTATGCCTTACAGTGACTTCAAGCCTTTTTTCCTCAATATCGCAGAGTTTTTCTATTCTCCTGTTTATTCCGCGCAAGCTGCTTGAAATCCCCTCAGCCCACTTTGCATGATTTTTCCAAAATTCTTCTGTTTTTCGGTAGAATTGATTTTTATTTGCACCTTTAAAAGGCTGGTGGGATCATTCGATTGGCGCTACGGGGTTGGAAGATGCCGCGGAACGCTTCTTGAGCTAACAGCAGCGACGTCTGATGACATCGAAGAATTCGCAAGTTGGTCCTTTTCAGCAGGTGGATTGAAGTCTTTAGCCTCAGAAGAACTTGTGAGCCCAAATGATTGTGTCCCTTTTATTCCTCCGGTCGAGGTTTCAAGGCCACTCAATGTTTACCCCTATCATAGGGCCCGTCGTAATAGATTCGTACTACGAATCCCGAATAAAGGTATCATAGCCCCCGTCGGAGGAAAATGTACTGCTACGAAATTCGGAGTTCGGAAAAGTACTTATGGCGAAAACTCTTCCACAAAAGCTCTCCACCTTTTGATTTTTGCATTTGGATTTTTGTCAAATATTGCAAAAGTCAAAGGTTGGTGATCAGTAAAAATATTAAGACGGCTTACACCATATAAATAATTACAAAGCTTTTGTTATGACCACACTATCGCCAGGAGTTCCCGTTCATTCGTAGCGTAGTTTTCCTCAGTAGAAGACAACGTTCGTGATATCATGGTAATTGGTCTTCCTTCCTGAGAGAGAACAGCACCCAGTGCATGTGACGATGCGTCGGTTGTCAAATCGAATGGTTTCCCATAATCTGGGTACAAAAGAAGAACATCCTCTGAGGCTAAAATTTTTTTAATTCTATCGAAAGCATCCAATGCTTCGTCAGTGAATTCGATTTTAACGTGTTTTGACCGATTTCCACACACATTGCCATTCTCTCCTCGCAGGTATTGTGTGAGAGGCTTTGCAATTCGAGCATAGTCTCGTATAAAGTGCCTGTAATATCCAGACAATCCAAGAAATGACCGGAGACTTCCAAGTGGCTTGGGAACTGCATACTCTATTATATCCCTTATTTTATTTGGGCATGTTCTTATACCTTTATTAGAAACCACAAAACCCAGAAATTCTACTTCTTCCTTAAAAAAATTAGATTTTTCCGCTGCGACTCGCATGTTGGCTTCAAAAAGCAGAGTGAGAATTTTTTCAACGTCCTTGATGTGTTCTTCCTTTGTTCTTGAGAAGATAATGACGTCGTCAATATAGACATGACAACATTTGCCTATTTCTTCTCTGAGAACGTCATCAATTGCCCTTTGAAAAATGCTAGGTGCATTCTTTAATCCGAATCGAAGCCTGCAAAACTCATACTTTCCATTATTAATGGAAAAGGCAGTTTTTTCCCTATCCCTTTCTGACAACTTAATTTGGTGAAATCCCGACTTCAAATCCAAAATAGAAAAGAAAGAAGCTTTTCCGAGATTGGACAAAATAACTGCAGTATTTGGAATTGGGTATTTGTCGCTTATGGTTTTGGTGTTCAATTTATGAAAGTCTATTACAAGCTGCATTTTCCGCTTACCCATATTATCAGTTCCTTTTTTATCAACCACCCATATAGGATTGTTGTAAGGGGATCGTGACGGACGTATAATCCCATTATGAAGTAACTCGGAAATTTCATTATTAACAAAATCAGCTGCTGACATGGGATAGGGGTAGGCTTTTGAATATACCTGTTCACTATCGGTGGTTCGTATAGTAGCAACAACACTTGTGTTAAAGGGAAGTGCCCCGAATGAATAGGAAGTTTGACAGTTTTTTCTACGAATAGATTTTCTCATCGGAATCAAACTGAAAAGGAAAATGCAGCAAGAATACAGCGCACAAAAATAATACCTATTCGGTGAATTAACATCCCCAACACGACAAGATAGATGTTCATATGCTAAGTTTTTGTAAACAAATTTTTTTCTTAGCCTTAAGTATAGAAAATAAGTATTCTTAAATAAAATGTAAATGAAGTCGAAAGACATAGATATAAGTATTCAGAGTAGCTTAGAGTGCCTGTGTGGGGCCAGTAAGTTAGCGTAAGATTGTTAAGTAATTGTAAGCTAGCATTTAAGCATTTTTTTTAGAATGTAAGAGTTAGTGTTAAGAAAATAAAATGCATTTAGAACTGAAAAAAAAACACGACAAGATAGAAGACGTCTCTCGATTGATTGACTTTGTAACAGGTCTGGTAGTGGCTTAAGGTTTCTTCGTTGCTTAGTGTCAATTGGTACCATTCACACCATTCTTCATGACCATCTTAACTTTTCAAAGGTCAGTGCAAGGTGGGTGCCACGAATGCTCACAGCGCCTCAGAAAAAAGTGAGAATCGCATGCTGTAGAGAGCTTTTGGAGATGTGTAGTGAGAACGCGGACGGTGTTATGGATCGAATTGTTACTGGGGACGAAACATGGGTCCACCACTATGACCCTGAAAGCAAACAAGAGTCCATGCAGTAGCATAAAAAAGTAACAGACCCCCCGAGGAAGTTCAAAGTCACTCCGTCTGCCGGAAAGCTCATGGCCACAGTTTTTTGGGACTCAAAGGGAATCTTGCTCATTGAGTACAAAAAAAAAGGTGAAACCATCAACGCCACATCCTACGCTTCCACTTTGCATAATTTGCGGGAGGAAATTAAAAAGAAAAGACGGGGTAAACTCGCAGCGGGTGTGTTGCTTCTTCATGACAACGCTCCTGTTCACACGGCGCGAGTTTCCAAGGCTGCTGCGCGAGATTGTGGTTTCGAAGAAATCCAACACCCACCCTATAGTCCAGACCTTGCCCCTAGTGATTATTTCCTGTTTCCGGATTTGAAAAAATGTCTTCGTGGAAAAAGATTTTCGGATGATGAAGAACTCAAGTCGGCAATAAATGGGTATTTTGCAGAGAAAGAGGAAATTTATTTTTTTGAGGGTTTAAGAAAGCTTATCTCAAGATGTAACAAATGCATTGATGTTAGGGGAGATTATATTGAAAAATAAAAACAATTTAAATTGAAAGCGCCTTTTTCTTCATATCGATACCGAGAATATATTGAACGCCCCTCGTATATAGACTATCAGGGTTGCTGACTGGAGAGCAAGCAACGTACAGCTAGCCGTGCGAGGAACAGCCGGTTCTCAAGTCAACACCAGCAGATTTGAGCGTATGTCTCTGCATCTTGTTTATCTTCAAGGCAAAGCAAACGCTCACAAGAAACTGTACTCGTTTGAATTTAATTGTAAATTGTTGCGAATGAGTGGAATATGTGGTATAAACCCAGTTTCACCTACACCACAAGCCGTAAGAATGTCCACCTCAATCAGATTTCTTTGCAATTCGATTACTTGAAGTCGGTTTCCGTTGCATAAATCAACGAGGATTCAAGTTACTAAGAAGCATTATGGGAACACCGACTTTAAGTGAAATCCGATGTGCAGGAAGCCCGTTCGCGTTGAGAGAATTCAGAAATTGTACCAGATAATTTATGGCATAATTTTGATCGGTTCCGGTCATAATATCATTTATTTCAGCGGTATCTGTGGTATCTGTGGTATCTGTGTAATATCTATGTACACCAAATGAATATGTAAGAATAAATTTGCCACTTGACCATTCCCGTCCGCTAGTGTTCCTTGACAACAGTCCTTTTTCAACAACATAGAGGGTGTGAAGTTCCGAGTAACAACAGGGATCGTTTGTCTAAAGTCGCGGCAAAAGAGGACTGTGAGCTTGCTCATAACTTGGTTATTTTGACGGACGTCATGTAATGTTCGGTCTACAGCCTCCACTTCTTTCCTGTTTGACATTGTACATACATTCCATACAATTTAAGTGACATGAACACTATCATAAACTTTTTTTTATTCAAATGTCACCACATATTCTTCAGTTAAATATTGTTGAAATTGGATTTATTAAAGAAGTTTTGTTAAAATAAAGAAAACAAGAAAAAAAGAGAAAAGATTTTAGAGCAGTCTTGAAACACGTTTCCTTTGTTACTATTGCGGGAAACCGCGCTTGTAGAAGTTTCATTGTTGCCTATGTGCTAGTGCTATCTTTCCTTGTCTTCTCACCTTCGCTAGGATGGCGAAAAAATATATTGTATTGCTTTGAATTGTGTCTTTACTCGGAGGTGAACTTTAGAATGCAGTCATTAAGGATTTCAGACATCGCCACAATTCACTTCGGCAGTATGCTCACAGTTCACATGCTATTGTCTCAACAGTCGTTGAGCGGCCGGAAGTCCGTAGTCACTCAACAGTTTAGCACTGAGTCTAGTATTGTCGGCGTTTGTATTTTTGTGTCTTTTTTTTATAATGGCTCGGAAATTTAGAGTGAACATAACAAATATGCGCTTGATAAAAAGTAATCACTTTTCGGCGTACGTCCACGTTTGTAAATAGTCCCATTATTATTTTCTCACTGCGGTCTCGCCATTTACATGCGTAATGTTGTAGCTTAATAATGTACACAATGTACTCGTAGTCCCTGTTCCAATCCGGGAGATTGATTGATTGTGGTTAGAATTCCATCTCCGTAAGTAAATTATCCACTACTGCTTTATTTATAGAAGCCCCAAACTAGACAGCAATTCGACTTTTAACGAATTTGATGAGTTGTCTTACTCCATACAAAGAATTGTATCTCTATATCCTCATACTGAAATCGTTATTACGAACGATTTCAATATACACAATTCTGGGCGGCTTCGACATCCTGGCACCCGAAGGACGGTGTGTTGAGATCTTCCCTGCGGAAAACAACTTAACGCAGCTTGTGAATGAGCCCACGCGAACACCAGACGTCGATAGTCATACTGCCAACACCCTGGACTTTTTTTTAGTCTCTCATCCTGATAAGTACACCGTTGATATGCTCTCCTTTCTAGGATTGTCTATCAGCTAATTTATGGTATACCGACCATACAGTTAGAGAAAAGATTCCTAAAAGAACTGTATACCGGCAATACGAGAAACCCAATTGGAGCTAACTTAACACTTTATCAAGACATTTGGAGCGACAACGGTTCCAATTTTCATGGAGCAAAGCGAATTCTTGGTGAACTCTACAATACTCTTCATTTCCAACAGCAGAATAGCCTTACCTTCGACCACCTATCTAAAGATAACATCCGTTGAAATTCCATACCTCCTTCCTTACCAGGTCTGTGGGAATCGCGCATAAGATCCTTAAAGCTACATCTTAAGCGAATAATAGGAGACACCAAGCTATATATGTATATATACAGTCAAAATCGGTTATAACGAACTCGATGGGACTGGTGAACTTGTTCGTTATATCTGCTATTTCGTTATAACCGATTTTCCATTTTACAAGTGGATACATTATTTTTTTTTAGTACTTTTATTTATTTATGATTGGGGTACAAAGTAATCTGTGATTTTCTGCTGTTGACATGTTTGTTTTATGAAACGTCCTTCTATTTTCATCTCCATTTTATTCAAAAATTCTTCACAACTTTGGTCAAAAGTATCAGTCAAAGTATTGACAGCCTGCAGTGCATCTTCAATTTTCAGTGGAATTATTTCAGTTTTTGTAAAGGTGCGATCAGACGGTCATCCAATTTTGTCATCCGGATGACATGCTGACGTCACTATGACGTAGAATTTGTCCTAAAGTGGTCATCCCGTGTGATCGCCCGTCATTCGGCATGTCATTGAACGTGTCAACCGGATGACACACCAGATGACACGATTTCTATGTCATCCAGATGACTGATTTGCTTCGTTTCCATCGACGTCCACATTTGAATTGGTAGGTACTCGTTCTTCAATTGATCTGCTTTCATGTACAATATGTATACATTCGCACATTACTATGTTCGTTTTTTTTTTTAAGGGGGATGCGTACGATGATTGCTCAATTTTAAATGAGTTGACGCAGTTGTCAAACACTGAACAGTCCCTCGAAGCTGTCCAACCTACACCAGTGCCGAAAAAAAGGCAAAAGAGAGAAACAACGAAAACGCCGTTGTCAACAGCAACGCTATCACCATCGTTGTCCTCCAATTCCAATTCTGGTAGCTTTCGGAATTTGGAGGCTGAAGTGTTGGGGAATATAGCACGCAGGCAAGATGATCGGCATGGTGTGTTCGGTGAACTGGTCGCATCACATTTGCGAAGACTTCCAGAAGACGCCGCCTTCAATTTGGAGGGTAGAATCATGCAATTGATTTACTCTCAGCCGGTGCCTTCACGCACAAATATCACCGACCCGAACACCATGACGACTACTTATATTTCACCATAGCAGATAGACTCCACACCGAATCAGCAGCGGGCCATCCATCGACCAATATCCCGCCGATTGGGATTACATCCTCCTCTACCACATAATGAAATCTCAATAAGGGTAATTATTGGTTTTTATTTTTCTTCTATTCATTCCGTCGGAAGTAGTTGATTATTTTTCTATTATTACAGGGATCGCATGACCATTCTTTTTTTTTTCAAATATATTAAATAAACACTTCTCTTTTCATTGGTAATTACTTATTATGTTAATATTTAATATAAATTCGTATTTTACTATAACAATATAAAAAAACTAAAACACTTACTTAATATTATGTTTTTTTCTTTTGCAGTACTTTTTAATCATACAAACTTTTTCTGTTGTTTTATTTTTATTTTTCAGATTGCCGTTTTCGTTTTTCGCAAACAACTAAATACAAATCGTCATCAGTGTCATTAGTGTCATCCGTGCCATTAGTGTTATCTCGTGTGATCGCTTGTCATCCGGCTATGTCATCCAGGCATGTCAACCGGATGACAAAGTAAGCGTGTCATCCATTTTGGGACAAAATGGACACTGTGTGATCGGGTGTCATTTAGCGGATGACACGCTCGCAGATGACATGCAAATGACAACCGAATTACAAAAGTTCTCTGACGTCACCACGTCATCCGGATGACAAGTTCAGATGACCGTCTGATCGTACCTTAAGTAGAAATGTTGCAAAATATTTTCATACTGTCAGAGAAACAAGACTAAAAACTCTTATTACCTTCTTCACTGTCATCACTCTCTACATTTTTATTTTGAACAGAATCAATGATTTGTTCGTTGGTTAATAACTCTGCAGTCACAATGTTGTTGTTCACATTAACCAAATGTTGAAAAGTGTATGAATCAAATACGTTATTATATGTTTAATCCAGTGTCACAAAGCCCAATTGTCTTCTTCTTCTTCAAACTCAGTTTCGATTGAATTATCAGGTTCTTGTAGTATCCACCATGTTTAAAACAATTTTTCATAGTTGCCATAGATCCCCGCTCCCAAGCTCTGGAAATCAGTAGAATGACATCCAACAAACTCATTACATGTGGTCCATCTTGTTTCTCGATGTTACGAATTATGTTCAGTACTTGACGCTTTCTGTATCGAATGCTCTTTTAGTGATATACCCTGATCCATTGGTCATAACACAGAAGTTGTATTAGGTGGCAAAGACATAAGCTTCATAGAAGTAAGACATCGATATTTGGTTGTGCGGGATAATTGTCCACTAACAACAGAATTCTGTTTTGTCAACTGTCTATTCCAATTTCTTAAATGTTTTTCGAATATGTCTGGTGTCAACCAGGCTCGTTTATTGGACTCATACAATGATGGAAGTTTCTTGACATTTTTGAAGCACCTCGGGTTTTTTGATTTTCCAATAACCAACAACTTTTGTTTAACAGTTCCGGTCATATTAGCTCCTACTAAAACCGTAATTCGTTCCTTTGACATTTTCCCTCCAACACATTTTTCACTTTGAATTTCAAAGTTTTATTAGGTGTCATTTTGTATTTGATTTGATCATCTGAATAGCCCTCCCGCAGCTTTGGCCAAAGACCACACAAACAAATATCCACAATTTCTTTAGAAACACTACCACATTGACCGCCTACCATTGCACTAACGATGTTATGTCATTGCCGAAATCGTTGAATCCAAGCTGTTGAGCAGGTGAAGTCATTTTTTCCCAACCCTTTTGCAAAGTCTTCTGGCTTAGTTTATAGAATGGAGTATTCAAGCTTCTTTGGGCTTCGAACCAGCTGAGCAAAGCAGCGTCTATGTCGGGATGTTAGATTCTTCAAAATTCCTTTTAATTTTATTTCGGTCTTTGAAAATGGTAGGGATTGTTGAAGACGATACAGAAACTCTGCTGCCAACCTTTATTGGAATCATCAATTTGCAATGCCTACTTAATTTTTTTTAATATTCGTTATAAGCAATAGATTTCTAAATTTTCCATTTAAAACTGTTAGTTATAAGCGATAATTCGTTATAGGTGATATCGTTAAAAGCGATATTCAGTTAGTACACTGTATATGAACCTCGGCGGGGACTTCAAGATTAGTTCGCAATAACCGATATTTCATTATAACCGATTTTTACTGTATATATATATACATATGTATGGTCTATATATTAAGAAATATACCTAATTGATATAAATAATTGAGTAAATTGCGTTTGAGATGCGTCACTTCGCAAATGAAATTCCCAGATGATGCATGCCCCGAGGAAACGTTAGTAGGGCTTATTAGCACGGATAAAAGATAATTAGCTTCAGAGGCTGTTTTACGTTTTTTAGCGCTGGTAATTTTGAGATCTGATACTATTGGTTGCTATCCATTTGGCGATGTATAAAGTAGTTACATTTGATTCTACCTGACTGGTTCAAGTACCTGGTATCGATGGTGGGTACAGAAATATTTTTAAAACAAAAGAATAGGGTTGATGAAGCGTCACTCTGAAGTGATTCATAATTGCATTCATTGTTGTTAGTCTAATTTCCTTCCCCCGACTAACTGCGAACTACTAACTTTTATGTTAGCTTTTGGCTAGGATTGTCCACCTTGTTGTGGTGTAAAGGCTTAATGGGGTATCTTCTGCCCTCATATTTTGTGAAACCCAAAATTCTGTAGACCAGATTCCTCTTCTGACATCAAATGCCTAGCTGGTGTCATTACTCAATTTTATGGAGCAGCAAGAGTTCTACTGCACAGACGGACGAGCTTGAAAGCAATACCTAATTCGACTTAGCTCACCTCTGTAAATGGCGTTAGTGCAGCCTTAAAATCAATAATCAGGTGGCAGGTGCGATTTTAAGTTCCTGGGTTTTTTCTAAGATCTGCCATATACCAGGCCTTACAATAACCTATCAGATCGTTGATATCGACTTTATGTGTTACGATACTACATGCATACATGGCTAGGTTAGCTTAGGGTGGCTTCTGCATGCTGTTGGATCACCCATTATAATGCCACATGGATCTGTGATCCTCTTATTCTTTGAACCAATTTGAGCTTCTGACAAAGCTTTAGACACCACTGACGCTTAAGTCATTATAGTAGAAAAGCTCCCTGGAGTTTCGCTCCTTAAAAAGTTTGGGCATTCAAACTACTAAAGCTGTGCCTTGTGTCAATATGTTGAGGTGTGGGATACCGCCACGAATTCGATGAGTCTGAAGCCATTTTCAGAGTTAGTAGTGTATAGGTTACGAGTATGTTTTCCAGCTGTGGCGCCAAAGATGATTTTGTGTTCTAACTTTTCAATATAATCTTTGGGCCACAATCTAACGACCCAAAGTCTTTCAAATATTTAGCTGTTGACAACATAAGTAAGGGCTATAACTGTGAGGTATTGTATAACATTAAAATAAACCTTGTCCGGTACGTCTATGACAAGCGCCTGTAGAAATACAAGAATACAAGAAATGAAGAAATTAAATCCCAAAACACATAGAAAATAGATATTTTTCCTACAAAATTGGACCAAGACTTTAATTTGTACTCTGGTTTAAATCACACTACTCCTTTCCGTTTTCCTCGCTAGCTGACTTAAGATGAACGTCAAAAACAAAACAGGATATGCATAACTTTTCTTCATCCAACAGTGCAATTTCAATTGTTGCAAACACATCGGGGATTTCTTTATCCAAAGGAACAGAAAAGGAATACGTAACATTTTGACTAGCTTTTAGAGGACACTTGACACCATTCGCTAAGTGATTGCAAACTTCTGCTCCATCTTCGGGTATTGGAAATGGAAACGGACTGCCATTTACATATGAGACACCTTCTGCACTAATCTTCTGTATAGTTTTAACTAAAAGGAATAATCAATTCTTATTACACTCGAAATTTAGATATATTCCAACTCAAACCTGTAGTAAATCCGACAGACATATTGGTAACTGTTCCGGCAACTAAAGTACAAGGACTTGCCTCGCAGTCGTTGATTTGAATGAAATCTGGATACAGTATGTCCTCGGAACCTGAAATAATCACCTTTTAGAATTGTCATGTTATCATAAAATTGATAGTTACATCTCCTGAATGGTGTAGATCCTTCTACTGACACCCATATAAAATATAACCAAATTGCGAAGGCAAAGCAATTCCGATATGAGAGCATCACGAGTTACAATTGAAAATTTTACCAATATATGTATGTGCAAAGAGACCTTGATCGGGAAACTAAATTGAATCGTTTGCTTTTATATCACGTATCTAGAGTTGGAGCAATTTTGTTAGATTTTGTATCTGACTGTTCATTAGGTGTGCTCGTGTCGGTCGTCAAACAAATTGATTTGTCAAATTGGCCGTTAACCTGGAAATGGATAATGTTGTGGTGGTGGATTTAATTTGTCTCTAAATAAAAATAAACTAGAAAAAGGTCAAAAAACTGTTTGTGAATATGTAAAACGGAAATCGTTTAATATGATAGTGCTTCCAAAACACAATACTGTCTGCTGTCGTTAAAGCGAAATTTAAACATCCAGCCATTATCCATGAATGGCACTTGTATCGCCGAAACCAATAAACTTTCTATTCTCGGTATGTGTGTCAACGAAAACTTACGTTGGAATGACCACATATTTGATGTCGCCAAAAATGCTGCGAAATGTCTAAGTTTCCTGAAGCGATGTAAGAAGTATTCTACCCCCTCTGATCTGGCCTCAATATATAAGGCATTCATCCGCCCAAAATTGGAGTACAACGCCCGCATCTGGTCAGGTGCTCCTAAAACATCTCTGCACCTGCTAGATAAGATTCAAAACCGTGCGATAAAACTTATTGATGATACTAATATCAGTCAATCAATGGGCACCCTCGAACACCGACGAAATGTCTCGTGTCTCACTTTGTTTTATCGCTATTTCCACTACCAGTGCTCCACTGAAATCGCCAGTAGCATTCCGCCCATTCAAACGTTCAACCGTAACACCCGTCTCGCTATGAATGCTCATCAGTATACCCTCAAGCCCATTTTAGGACGTACTATAAAATATCGTGATTCGTTCCGATCTCTGTATTTCCTGGTCGTTATAACTTGCAAACATTTAAAAACAATGTACATCGGTACCTCTCTTTTCTTCCTCCCTAAATTTCCTTTGTCCGCGCTGTGTACAATCACCTTAAGGGTATACAAACCCCTTGAGCGCACGCTGATTATAAAAAAAAAAATAAAAATTGAAATCACACCATAATAACGTGGATTTGGTAAACTTCGTTTGAGTTTGTTTTGCGTCTGTTTAGGATTTAAAATGTGAATCCTGTATCAACAAATCCGTGCACTAACGCATAATTCCATTACGTCATAAAAGAATGAAATCGCTAACTAGTCATCGACACTGATATACACGTCAGTGCAGTTGAAGAGAAACCGTAGACGAAGACAGGTTAATTAAGAAGTTGCTTATCATTTAAATACATTTTTTTTTGTACTGCGTATCACAGTTGTACTTGAATAAAAACAATAAAATTAAATAAAAGGTTTTTAAACATAAACATTTTGGTCCTTCGCAGCCAGATTTCGAAAAGAATTCGGTGTATCGGTATTCCATTATAGTAATCAATATAATTAAACTTTGATAACGGTTTTCAATGAAAATATTAAAAGCAAAGCGGTCGGTTGTCAAAGGTTCTTTCACGCGCATTTCTAACTTCGCATATAAGCTGGATGATAAAATTGACTTGGAAGAATGCGAATCACGTTTGGAAAAACGATCACAGGCTTGGGTAGACTATCACATGCTTGTTAATCAGATGATAGAAAAGGTCAGTGAGGATGATGAAGCTATAGAAGAATTGGGAACTGATTTAGCGGATTTTGAAGACAAATATCACCAAGTTATATCACTCATCAAAAAACACGTGGCAACAACCAAGGAAAAAGGTATAATTTCAAATTCAAAAAATGTAGTGGCATCTATTACAGACAGTTCTAAAACAACGGGATCGTCGTTTGGACACATACCAAAAATAGATATATAGCCATTTGCAGGTGATTTTACTGAATGGAAACTATTTCATGATATGTTTGTGAGCTCAGTGGATAGGAACGAAGGGTTGACGCCATGTCAGAAGTTTCATTTTCTCAAAACGTTTTTAGTTGATGAACCCGCTGACCTGCTAAAGCACATTGCTATAACCCATGACAACTACAAAGAGGCGTGGGAAAAACTAAATGCGCGTTATGACAAATCAGGCATCATAGCTAGTGCACTAGTTCGTAAGTTTTTAAGTATTCCGTCTATAAGTAATCCTACAGCCACACCCTTGAGGAGATTTACCGACTGTGCAGATGAGGTGTTAAGAGGCCTTAGAGCTTTAGGAACTGATGCAAAAGGACGCGACGTTTGGTTAATTTCAATTCTGCTATCCAGATTAGATTCAGAAACTTGCCAAAATTGGGCTAAAGCTGGTAAGAAAAATGAGGAGTTTCCCACTATTAAAGAATTTTTGAGCTTTTTGCAAAATTCATGCTCTATTCTCGAGGCAAGCCATCAAAGCGAAAAGTCCCGTTCTTATCGCCATAATTCAATAAAGATTCATCAAACTTCAGTAGCTAACACATGTTCGAAATGTAAGGGAAATCACGAAATTAGTCGTTGCGATCAATTTATGGCAATGAACAATTCTGCTCGACGAGATTTTATAAATAAAAATATGCTATGTTTTAATTGCTTACGTGCAGGTCATCGCGTATCTACATGCAGATCCAAGTATAGTTGTCATAGTTGTCAAAGAAAACACCATTCTCTCTTGCATCCATCTGGCTATCAGCCATCCTTCGATTCATCGTCTACAGCAGATTTGTCTAATCAATCTTCAAAACCTTTTTCTTCTTAATACAACACCTCTAACTCAACTTCAATGATATTGACACATTTCAGTCAGAAAGGCACACCCTTAGATTCTTCATCGTCTTTAGCTCTTCTGCCTACGGCTCTTGCCAAGGTTCGTGATTGTTTTGGAGAATATCAGCCCTGCCGAATGTTATTAGATTGTGGTTCACAAGTTTCCTTTGTTTCGGAAGCATGTTGACGTCGATTAGGAATAAAACGTAAACACGCTCGTATTCAGGTTAGTTCTGTATCAGCAGCAGGGGTTGGCAATACTAGGGGATGCGTCAGCCTACATGTGTAGTCTTTAGTTAACGGCAAGTGCATTGATCTTAATGCGTATATTCTTCCTACTGTAACTTCTCATTTGCCTAACCCAGACACTCAACTTTGACGCTTCTTCATATATCACTTTAGAGCTAGCAAATCCACAGTTTCACGTTTCGTCAGAAATCGATAAAATTTTTACATACTTGAGGGATCTAAATTACCTGGAAAATCAGGATATCCAGATGCAATTTCAACAATCTTTGGATGGGTGATAGGAGGGGACATTTCTTCAATTTCTTCGGTTAACCATTCCGACACTGAGGTTTCCGCTTATCACATTAATCTGGAAATTGATAAAACTCTGGCCCGATTCTGGGAATTGGAAGAGGTTCCCTAAGCTGATTCTCTTTTGAACGAAGACCTTCAAGCAGAGGAACATTTTCGTGCAAATTACGTACGCGGTAGTGATGGTAAATTTTGCGTTGCCCTACTTTTTATGGTTCCCCCGCCTATTGAATTTGGAAATTCTTTTGATGCAGCTTTCAAACGTCTTTCCCAAACAAAGAATCGTTTTCGTTCAAATCCTTCATTAAAGGGAAAATATTGTTCTTTTATAAATGACTATCTTAACCTTGGCCATATGGAAAAGATTCCTGCACCTGAGACCGAAAAACTCAAATCTGAGTACTATTGTTTGCCACATCACCCTGTTTTTAAAGAGGATAGTACTACCACTAGCTTGCGGATAGTTTTCGATTCTTCGTCTAAAATGGAAAATTATCCAGCGCTAAATGATACATTATTGATATAACCACCCATTCAAAGAGATCTTATTTCTGTTCCTCTTCGGTTCCGCTGCCATCGCTACGCTACGCTACGTGACATAGAGAAAATGTTTAGACAAATCTGGGTTCAAGGAAATCACTGCGACTAACAGCGGATACTTTGGAGGGATCCTGTGAATAATGAAATAACCCGCTATAGATTGAAGACTGTCACCTATGGGACGTGCTGCGCGCCATTTCTGTCGGTAAGGGCACTTGAAGAACTCGGTAAACTTAGCAAGGAACAGCATCCGATTGCATCCATGACTGGAGCAGATAGTATTCAGGAGCTGATGATGTTACATAAGGAAGTAGTTTCAACCTTACTCTCGGCTGGTTTCAATTTACGCAAATGGAGCAGTAATTGTGGTACTTTCTTGCAATCCCTACATGAGGAAATGCGGGAAATTTCGCCTTTAGATTTTCAATCATCCAAAACTGTGAAGGTTCTAGGATTAAAATGGATACCTCTACGTGATTGTTTCATTTTTTCCGTTTCGTTTCCACCAGTTTCTAAAATAACTAAGCACATCATATTGTAGGAAGGTTCTAGGATTTTTGATCCCCTAGGATTCCAAACTCCATCCACTGTAACAATCAAAATGCTTTTCCAAGAATTGTGGCCACTGAAATTAAGTTGGGACGACAAGGTACCTGAATATGTTGCAAATCGATGGCTTAAAATACGCTCAGAATTTCTTAAAATCGACTCTTTTAAATTCTAATGCTTTCAGGAAAAATTCGATTTCATGGGTTCTGTTATGCATCTAAGAGTTCTTATGCTGCTGTTGTATACTGCAGATCGAAGACCAGTGAGGGTATTACTAGAAGTTTTATAGTTGCAAAGAGCAGAGTTTCGCCGATAGAACACATAACAATTCCTCGTCTTGAGCTTTGTGCGGCTCTTCTTTTAACAAAGTTGATGAAAAGTATAATTGATATATTCAATATCGATTTGTCTCAAATATATCTGTGGACAAAGTCGCTCATCGTATTACATTGGTTGTCTTCATCTCCTAAGCGTTGGGCTACTTTCATTTCAAATCCAACTACAGAAATTTTAAAAACATTTGGCCGCGTCCATTGGAATCATGTCCGCTCAGCTGACAATCCAGTAGACTGTGCTTCCCGAGCGATTTATTTAACATCTCTACTCAAAAGAGACAATTGGTGGGTAGGCCCAATTTGGCTTAGGCAGTCGCAATCATTCTGGCCAGAACAACATCTTACAGGTACGGAATTTAAAAGCATCGATCTAGAGGAAAGGAAAAGTGGATTTAACATAAGTGCACAATCCTTTCACATCATTGTTCAAAATAGTACTTTACACACAGGGCTTTCACGAATATCTACATGGATTAAATTGGTTCGAGTAATAGCATATTGTTTTCGCATTTTCGCAAGTCCTCAACGTTCATCTGCCTTACATTCATCGTTCTTAACAACCGAGGAACTTTCAAAATCTCGTAACTTTATTTTACGGGAGATACAAAAGGAATTATTTATGTCCGACCTATCAACACTTCAACGTAATTTGGAAATTTCAGTAAAAACTTTTTTCGTTAGCTCCATTCATTGACCAACATGGGTTGCTTCGAGTAGGGGGACGCATAGGAAACTCGACGGCAGCATTTTCAATTAAACATCCTAAACATCATAAACACATCGTTTCCGAAATGATAGTGCGCTATTTTCATCTTTCTCATTTACATGTTGGCATTTCGGAGCTGATCTATTTAGTCCGCCAGGAGTTTTGGATATTAGGTGTACGAGATCTACCTAAACGAATAGTACATCAGCAACGTCATTTCAATTAATGAGCAACCTTCCAGCCGAAAGGGTAACTTATTCAGCAGGGCGGGGTGTGACTACGCCGGTCCTTTTACCCTTAAGCTGTGCAAAGGAAGGAAGCCCAAGCATGTGAAGGCATATGTTTCGCTCTTTGTTTGCTTTATAACTAAAGCAATACATATAGAGCTTGTGGGTGATTTGACCACGGAAACATTCATCGGAGCTCTGGATAGATTTATCGCGCGGATAATGGTACCAATTTTCGTGGTGCACAACGTAAACTCGATCAAATGCGACATCTTCTTTATTCTCAGAGCTTCAACGATTGTGTAAGCGATTATTTGACATTTGAAGGAATATCTTGGCGATTTATTCCACCAGCCTCCCCACATTTTGGAGGTTTATGGGAGGCAGGTGTGAAGTCCATCGACCATTGTCTGAAGTATGAGGAATTTTATACTCTCCTCACTCGTATTGAAGCACTACTCCACTCTCGTCCACTGTGTGCCAGTAACGATGCTGAAATCGATGCCTTGACACCGTCCCATTTTCTCATCGGGGAAGCCTCATGGATGGAACCATTCATTGAAGGTAAGGACTTCACTTACGTGCAACAATGGGAGAAAGTTAAACATATGTGTCAGGGATTTTGGAAACGTTGGCACTCTGAATATTTAACTAGCCTACAGCACAGAGGAAAATGGAGATCTTCAAGTCCTAATATTAAACTAAACTAAATAGTTGTACTTAGAGAACCTAACCTATCGCAGTCTAAGTGGATTCTTGGCAAGATCATCAAACTTCATTCTGGACGTGATAACAATATTCGAGTTGTCACTATTAAAACTTCAAGAGGCATTTACACCAGACCGATTGTGAAGATTTCACCACTGCCGGTTCCTGAAAGATGTTCATCTTCCAGTGGGGGTTAGAATGTTTAGGATTTAAAATTTGAATCCTGTATCAACAAATCCGTGCACTAATGAATTCTGAACGACAATTGTCTCCTCTAATTGTCTAAAAATAACTCCTAAATACTTGGCCCCTAATATAAATGGTAGTTCCTTCTCGTGCAAAAAATAGCCTCAAATTTAACAATTATTGATATTTGAAAGGATGTCAGAAAGACGCTAGGCATTACGTTATGAAGTCTCATATGCGTTTGAACTGTTGAAAACCTCAAATAAATATACTCATACATGATTAGTTCGATGTGGCTTCAGTTCACATCCCAATCCAAAGTTTTTTAACGTCTCGTCTCGATCATGGAGAACCAATGTTATAAGTCCACAGCAAGAACTTGAAAACCATAACCACCGGCCTTGTCATTAATTTATTTTATCTTAATGAGCGCTTTGAAAAACATAGTGATCAGAAACTCGGGTTTTTGTTAGATAAGCCCTATCGAATATGAAACGGTTTTAAATATGAAGGTCTTGCCCTTTTCCGCAACTTCCTTGTAGGATCCAGTGCTGTCCTTCATCAGAATTACGTTATGAAAGTTCAGCCACAACAATTGCATACATTTGATCATTGACAATGGACAACTCCACTAGCACAACAAACTAACACACCTCGAAAATTGCCAATCAATTAAATTCCATGCACAGCAATTAAACACCTATTAAAGGTTAAATTGTCAAAAGTATCAAATGAACATCATGTCACTAGCTTTACCGTTAATATTCCACAATTAGCAATGGTATTCATTTCATCATGAAGGGCGAGTCAATTAATATAGGAATGCGAACATATAGAAATCACCCTCTCTTAATGAACACGAATATGTACGTACTCGTATTTCGTAACTTTGGGAACACTGAATAGACAGACAAATACGACACACCGACGAACGTATGACTGAGGGGCAACCAAAAAACCCCTAAATTCGAATGTAAGGACAAAAGCTGGAATGTGTCAACAAGTATGGTCGGTCATAAATATTGACAATTTAATTACCTTCAAAAGGACAACGGATATGGGGTTACCCAACAAAAGGTCACCCTGTATGATAGTCGAGTATATATGTATATCACGACAGCAGTGCTCCGAGATTGAGATGTCTGCTATCCGCAAAGGAGGGATGGAAGGATTTTGTTTGACAATAAAAAGGACACACGTGGACTGGTGTATTGATAAGTCATGTGAGAATTTTGTTAAAATAACTCTTTTGTAATTGTGTCGCCCTTTATACGAATTGATTCGGAGTGGAAACAATGTGTGTGACAAAATTATTTTGTAATTACGAGTATGATTGTTTCTTTGTTGTTGTTGTGTGTGTGTTTTTTTTTAAGAGGTTGTCTGAAAGGTTTGCCAGGTGGACATCCCTTTACAAGAATTTATACTTATTCGTAGAATTATTTTATTTGAAAGAATGTTTACTCAAGTGTTGGAGTTTTAACAATGTGGTTGTTCTATTGGATGCACTGCCATAAATTGGACTTGAAAGAGACACAAGAAGGTAGTGGGCAAAGGAAGTGTTTGACGGGTGGTCAGTGCGTATTTCATTGAAAAAAAGGACTTTTCCCCAGAAAATCATTTTGTATATAAGGACAAAGACTAATGCCATGAAAATTTTTAGCCGCTCTTCACTTACCGTAAAACTAGTCTACAGGTTTTCTTTAAAGTGTCATTCTAAGGTAACGGATGTCGGATGTCGCCAAAACACCCGATCTGATAGACTTCTTTATCGGGAAAAGAGTAAACGCTAGTTACGTCAAAGTTGAAGAAAACTTCGATCTTTACTCCGATCATTCCCCAATTATCCGTTCATTGTACGAATCCTTGGTTAAGAAGCAAAGACCACGCAGATTATCCCACAAGAAAACTCACTGGGAAGATTTCTGAATAGAGGTTGTCGAAAATACTGAGTTAAAAGTACCGCTTAGAATGCCGTATCAACTTGAAAAAGAAGTTAAACGGTTTGTTGAAGTCATACAGCAAGCGGCCTAGAATAACACTCCATGCGAATCGAACAAAGTTGCCAGTATCGACATAAGACACCCGTCGGAAATCAGGGAAATGATAAGGAAGAAACGAAGAGTGCGGAAAAAGTGGCACGAAACACGGGCACAACGAGATAAAATGTCCTACCTAGAAAGCCTCACAGCGACAAAAGATACCAATTACTCCATATGGAAAGCCCGAAATACACGTGGCGCCAATAAGAAGAAACCAGGATGACTGGGCGAAGGAAGATAAAGATAAAGCTAACGTTTCCGCCGACCATCTTGCAGAAACGTTCAAACCATCCGACGGGGAATTGCTTCCAGAGAATGTCAGTACGCTAGACGTGACAACGAACCTTCCAATTGAAAAGGCTACAATTAAGGAACTTAGTCAAGTTATAGACACGCTTAAGTCCAATAAAACCCCCTGATATGACTTAATTACGGGAGAGATACTTAAATCGCTACCGAAAAAAGGGTTGCTAAAGCTGCTCTGTCTTATAAATACCACCAGTGGAAAGTTGCCAAAGTTATTATGGTTCCGAAACCCGGTAAATCACTAACTGAAGTCAAGTCATACAGACCAATATCGCTCCTCCCGATTATATCGAAATGTCTCCGAGCGAATCTTACTTAATCGTTTTAAACCGATTATTGACACAAATCTCCCCTTAGCGATCATCAATTTGGCTTTAGAAGCCAACACTCCACTGTTGAACAATTGCATAGAATAACCGATGTAATTAAACGAACAATCGAGTGTAAGTTAGTCTGTTTAATCGCATTTCTTGACGTTTCGCAAGCTTTTCATAAAGTATGGCCTTCAGGCCAGGGGGCCTGAAATATAAACTTCGACAAGTCCTAAACGAGCAATTGTCTAAAATTTTTAGTTCATACCTAGATGAGCGACCCATCCGTGTCAGATACGGAAACGAATATTTAAATTTTAATACAACTCAACCTTAGACCTATTTCTTACGAATATGTCAGAACTCTTTACACAACCTACGAGGGGTGTTCAATATATTCTCGGTATCGATATGAAGGAAAATGCGAATTCAATTTAAATTGTTTTTATTTTTCAATATAATCTCCACTAACATCAATGCATTTGTTACATCTTGAGATAAGCTTTTTTAAACCCTCAAAAAAAATAAATTTCCTCTTTCTCTGCAAAATACCCATTTATTGCCGACTTGAGTTCTTCATCATCCGAAAATCTTTTTCCACGAAGACATTTTTTCAAATCCAGAAACAGGAAATAATCACTAGGGGCAAGGTCTGGACTATAGGGTGGGTGTTGGATTTCTTCGAAACCACAATCTCGCGCAGCAGCCTTGGAAACTCGCGCCGTGTGAACAGGAGCGTTGTCATGAAGAAGCAACACACCCGCTGCGAGTTTACCCCGTCTTTTCTTTTTAAATTTCCTCCCGCAAATTATACAAAGTGGAAGCGTAGGATGTGTTGTTGATGGTTTCACCTTTTTTTTTGTACTCAATGAGCAAGATTCCCTTTGAGTCCCAAAAAACTGTGGCCATGAGCTTCCCGACAGACGGAGTGACTTTGAACTTCTTCGGGGGGTCTGTTCCTTTTTTATGCCACTGCATGGACTCTTGTTTGCTTTCAGGGTCATAGTGGTGGACCCATGTTTCGTCCCCAGTAACAATTCGATCCATAACATCGTCCGCGTTCTCACTACACATCTCCAAAAGCTCTCTACAGCATGCGATTCTCACTTTTTTCTGAGGCGCTGTGAGCATTCGTGGCACCCACCTTGCACTGACCTTTGAAAGGTTAAGATGGTCATGAAGAATGGTGTGAATGGTACCAATTGAAAGCTTGGTGATCTCTGCCATCATTTTCACCTTTATTCGGGCATCCTCAAGAACAAGTTTTTCGACTTCTTTGATGCTTTCTCCCGTACAAGCAGTAGCCGGGGCGCCAGAGCGAGGGTCGTCTTCAATGCTCTCTCTGCCTCTCTTGACCCCACTTGACCACTTTTGCACAGTTGATAATGAAGGTGCGGAACCCTGGTAAACAGCCACGATCTCTTCATGAATAGTTTTTTGACTTTTTCCTTGCTTAGTGAGAAATTTAATTACAACGCGATGCTCAATTTTCACCATCATCGTCTCAGTTGCCATTGTGATTCTGTTTAACTAGAGATAAAACGCGAATTAATAATCACATTTATATGAAATTTTACACGAATGCACTAAAATAACAGTATTACTTGATAAATAAGTCAATTTATATATACAACCACAGCTTCACCCCGATACCGAGAATATGTTGAACGCCCCTCGTAATGTGATAAATGATCTAAGCTCAGACCATTTACCAGACAAACAATCTATTTTTCAATTACCAGAAAGCTAACTGGAACTTATTTAAAAATAAAATGCGCCTCAAATTAACAAACTGGCAAGAAATCTTGCCTGAAGAAGTAAATCCGAACCAAATTGACGAAGGTGTGAGTTATTTCACAGACTCAGTACTGCAGTGTATTAACCATTCTGTACCTAAAAAAGTTAATCGTTGGAACAAAACAGATGTGCTCCCGCGTCATACTTTAGAAACTATAAAAATCAGAAATTTTGCTAGGTCGAGATGGACAAGAACTAGAGATAATATATTCTTGATACTAGTCAAAACCTTAACAGCAAGAATTAAAAAGCTTATTTTGATTTTCAGAAACCAAAAACGGAATTTTAAACTCCAAGGCTTAGAAAAACAGAGCAAACCCTTCTGGAACATCGTGAAGGTTATTAAACAAAAAAATCACACAATCCCTGCATTGAAAGAGGGCAATCTAGTTCTACTTTCGAATGAAGAAAAAGCTAACGCTCTAGCAAAAGTGTTCTATACGAACCACTCAATTGGTGGAAACATAAACAGCAGCGAAGAAAACTTAGTGCAACAGACCATAGGGCTCATAAATTCCCAAGCGATAGATGAAGGCGAATGCATATCAGCAGAAGATATAGAAACTGTCATAATGAACTTAAAAAACTCCAAGGTTTAGATGGAATAAAAAATGTGTTTTTTAAAGAACCTTCCAAAACGCGGCATACAATTCTTGCAACGCCTCTTTAACTGCTGTATAAAACAAGGTTACTATCCAAAAATATGGAAAACGTCCAAAATAATACCCATTTCCAAGCCAGGAAAAAACGCACGTCTGGCTAGTATTTATCGTCCCATAAGCTTACTAAGCTCTGTGAGTAAATGTTTCGAAAAAATTATCAAAACTAAATTAGCAACACATGTAGGTATGTACAATATACTACCTCCGCAACAATTTGGCTTCAGGCCACACCATTCCACAGTGCATCAAATTCATCGCATCACGAAACATATCAAGGATAATTTAGCTGTAGTGAAAAGTACTGGTATGATCCTTCTGGACGTAGAGAAGTTTGGCATGAGGGTTTGCTCCACAAGCTTCACAATCTTAATTTTCCGCTGTACTTAATAAAAATTATACAGTCCTTTTTGTCTGGCAGGAAATACATAGTCTATGTAAATAATTACAGTTCAGAAAGTTTCTCAATTGATGCGGGGGTACCTCAAGGCTCAGTACTTGCACCAATCCTTTACAACATTTTTACACACGACTTTCCATCACTGAACACATGTGAAGCTGCAATCTTTGCGGATGACACTTGCATTTATGCTTCAGATTCATTAGGTTGTAACATAGTAACCAAATTGCAATCTGGAGCAAATGAAGTTGAAACATATGTCAATAAATGGAAGATTACATTAAACGCTTCAAAGACTCAGGCTGTCTTTTTTACACGAAAAAGAAAAGCCTGTTTCTTACCAAACAACAAAATTATACTAAACAACATTCAAACAGATTGGAAATCAAGTACCAAGTATCTGGGGGTGCACTTAGATAAAACACTTACCTTTAGTCTTCATGTCCAAGAAACCATTAAAAAGATTAACCTGGCTATAAAAATGTTATACCCATTTATTAATCGACAATCAAATATGAGTTCTGAAAATAAACTTGTTATTTGATTAACAATTGGACAAAGACTTAGCGAATCGCGCTTAATGAAAACAAATCTGTCCATGTTAACTTCACTCTCAAGAAAACTGACAATCTACCTGTGTTTGTCAACGCAGTACAAATTCCTTTCGCGAACGAGATCAAATATCTTGGTATTAAACTCGACGCTAAACTTAAATGGAGAGCACACGTTAAGAAAAAATGTGAAGAGCTTGAGATTAAGTATAGAGACATGTACTGGCTTCTTGGAAAGTATTCCAAGCTCAAATTACTGCTATACAAGCAAGTGCTAAAACCGGTCTGGGCATATGGTGTACAGCTTTGGGGTTGTACCAAAATTAGTAACGTTAACGTCTTACAGACATTCCAAAACAAAGTTCTCCGAGGGTTTGTTAATGCACCGTGGTACATTAGAAACGATGATATCCACAAAGACCTGGGAGTCGAAAACCTTAAAATGTTTGCGCGAGAACGAAAAAATCGACTACAAGGACATATGAATATTTTTGTTCAATAGATCCTTGACGAGACAAATTTATTGCGCCGTCTGAAAAGGACTAAGCCTCTCGATCTAGCGCGGTGATCAGCAGTTGCTGTCTTAATACCGCCATTGATAAGGGTCAACCAAATAACAAATGCTTTCAGCTGATCACTCAATGTGACAGACAATATCTTTTTATGTAAATCCATACTTATGCTGGCTAAAATTCCAAGTGCGTGCCTGATATAATACTGCATAATACTAAAAATTGTCCTTGGCTGTTTTAATGCGAAGCTAGGCAAAAAGTGCATCTTTGCTAATACAATGAATTAGATACTATGGTAACTATGCTTTCATCCCCACATTTTTGCTCCTCCGAACCGAATCCATACAATAAACGATCGTGCCTGATATCCTTCTCCATTTCTTGCTTATCTTCGTTTTCGTCCTTCTTCTATTGGGCCTTTGCCTTGAGCTTCTGCTTCCTCTCGCTTCACCTTCTTCCGTTTCTATAGAATTTTCTTGTTTTTGACTCCAATTTGCTTCATCTGCTCCTCGACGTTCTTCGGAATAAAGTTCCGATCGTCGATGATCTTGTGTGGCTGTGCGGTACGCCAAGGTGGGAAGGAGCAGTGAAGAATCTGGAGCAGCATTGCGCTGCACAAGGTTTCATCGATAGCAGTGAACTGTTGCGAGGTCATGAATGGCATGTCGCTCGTTATCTCTCAGAGGAGGCCATGCGAAGTCACGCTGGTTTTGCTGAAAGCATTTTTGGTTTCACTGTAGAGAATCAGTTTGTCCTGAAAACGCTGATTGAATCGTAGAAGGTATTAAGCGACCCGAGGATACGTGGTATCTTCGCGTTGTAATACCGCTCCAGATCTTGTTCGATGTCTTCAAGGGACAGGTTTTCGTTGAGGACAGTTTTAAATGTGCGGCCTCGGATGCGGTGACAGTGTGCTGTTGTATATGGCAATCCGGATAATCGCTGCACAAACCATTCTCTCAAGAGCCTTGCCTTGGTTTGAACTTCGCAGCCAAATTCAGGTCTGAATTCCAGTTTGACAGAGTTGAAGACTTGTTGACCCCATTGGTTCACCTTGTAACCCTGTTTCATCTGCGTGGAGATGAAAATCTGCTGCTCTTCGCCCTCTCTTCGGAGATTCCATCTGACTACATTACAATTTCGGTCGACTTTCGAGTTATAACACGAGGAACCCTTTTGTCAGATGAGAAAATCGTCGAACGCGTGCAAGGAGTACACTCTACTGTTTTTGTTCTCATTCATTGCGAGAAACATTTCGAGTCGATTGTATGGATGCCAGTATTTCGGGATGGGAGAGTCTCGTTTATGTGAACAACACAACCTTCTTCATCTCCTGGCAAAATCTGAACAATAACTTCGTTGGGAATGTCAATGTACTCACCCACACAGAGAAGAAACACCAGGGCCTCAATTGAGATTAAAAACTGTGTTGTTTCTTGTGGCTCTAAATTCAGATTCATCTATACAGTAGCTCCTTTATCGTACGCCTCCAGATTTGTTTCAATGTCTATATTCACCGTCGAGAGATCTTCCTCGATGTTCGTCCACTAGGGAGACTCACTTTTCGATACTAACTCCATGTCAGACACGACAGAAACAATTCGCCTTCTATGAAGATGGGATCGATTTCATTGAGAGTTTACTTATAAATATCTAGCAATTACCATCGACAGTCACTTTGAGAGCCACATATAATTCGTCTCAGGAACAAGCTTAGAGGATCTTTATTTGCGCTTGCTTCTATTCAATTCAAATCGTTCACTTTTAGAATCAAGGTTAACGTATGGAATTTTGGCGTGGGGAAGTGCAGTGTAGCGGGAAACTCACATCGACAAGCTACAAAATATACAGGATTGTATATAATGAGTATAGCCTCGGAGTATATCGACGATTCAAGCTTTCGGATGCAAATCAATCGCGAGATTCATGCGAGGAGACACGCAAGGGGACGCATTAGCTTCCAACCATCATAAATGAATACGGAAAACGAACTGTAAGTTACACTGTGCCGAATCTACTCAACAGCCTTCGACAAGACCTAAGAAACATTCGTGAAGTCAACACAAGAAAAAGAAAAATAAAACATTATTATCTTGAAGCAGTAACATACATGTCTAGAAAAAAAAAACAAGTTGATTTCGTATAATTTTTATTTGCAAAAATAACTTATTAATTAAAAAAAAAACACAGATCTATAAAAGTACAATATGAAAAAATAATAATTAAATAAACAAATAAATAAATTTGATAAAACCGCATGTACAAAATCAACTATGTATCACGTCCTCCCTAATCTAATCTCAGCAACCCCGACTTAACCGTTGCCAGACTAGAGACTGCCAAAGGCTCCTACTGCCTGGCATCGGCATCAGCATGCCTTGGCCACGATCATGAGGGCCCTCTCCCTGGTGATAACCTAGAAAGGGTGGTACTGGAAGGAATAAACTGGCCTCATCATCGGATGGGACGCTAACGCTTATCACACGGCATGGGGCAGTACCGACATCAACGATAGAGGTGAGTCACTTTTTGATTATAAATATTATAAGTACTAACCTCATTGTATGCAGCATTGGCAATGAGCCCACTTCTACAACAAGAAACCGTCAGGAAGTGCTAGATATCACTCTTGTCTCCGAACAACATGACTCAAATGATAACGAATTGGATAGTATCGTCTGAGCACACTTTTTCAGACCACAGATACATCCAATTCAGCCTGAGTGATGCTCCTCCCAGCCAACCAGCATTCCGGAATTATCGAAAAACTGATTGGCCAGAATACAGAGGAAAATTCTCAGAAACAATATCCTCTGAACTCTCAAGTCCCTCGCGTGACACCAATGAACTTGACATGAAAGTCAGGGAATTCACACTGGCTCTCACTCAGGCTATGGCCGCTTCCTGCCCTCTTATTCAACCAAGAGGCAAAAAAAAAATCCGATTTGGTGGACATTAGCACGGGAACTGCTTAGAAACACTTCCAGAAAACTTCTCAACTTAGCAAAAAGCACAAGAAAAGTAACTGACTGGGACTCATACAGAGAAAAATATACAAAAAAGAATTGAGAAAGGCAAAGCGATAATACTGGAGATCATTCTGCGACAAAATCAGAAAAATCTCTGAGTTATCGCGGATAAGAAAAGTCCTCTCTACAAAGCCTATGATGCCTAGCTGTTTGAAAAAAAAAAACGATGGCTCGTGGACAACCTCAAGTGATGAATCACTCAATCTGCTACTGGACACCCACTTTCCAGGTAGCTCCCAATTCACGGCCAGTAGGAACCCAAACAGGACTACCGTTACAATCATGACCAAAATGCATGGTTTGAATATAAGAGACAAGGAGATTCGCCGGATTGGAAGTGTCTTTATCCCTAGTTTTAGTTTTATATGCATTTTATTTTCTTAACACTAACTCTTACATTCTAACAAAAAATGCTTAAATGCTAGCTTACAATTACTTAATAATCTTACACTAACTTACTGGCCCCACACAGGCACTCTAAGCTACTCTAAATTCTTATAACTATGTCTTTCGACTTCATTTACATTTTCTTAAAACTATTTATTTTGTATACTTAAAGCTAAGAAAAAAATTTGTTAACAAAACTTAGCATATGGACATAATTTTTTATTTTTAATAAAAACTTAGTATCTAACTTAAAATAAACCTTAGCCTACCTAAACTAACTGTACAATACACACATAAACACACATAGACGTTATACACAATCATATACATATATCAGTATACACCTTTGTATACACTGATATATGTATATGTTTCTTAAATGCTAACCTAAACCTATGTAAGCCGGCCATCGCTGTTTACAGAGAAAACAGATTGGTCAGCTCTGCCTCATTAGTGAGGCTGGTCCGTTATTGACGGAAACGACGACGAATCATCTTCTCCATCATTCAACCACCAGAAATGCTGGTGCTGCCGAACGACATCCCTCTTATCGCGATTCCCCACCGCCCTACTGAACCTGAGGCGATCCACACTGCCGTGTGCGACGTCTCTGTTGCAGTTGAGTCGCCTGTCTTCAGCTGTCCGAGCGACATGGAAGATTAACGGAACCGCTGATCTATCCTGGATCAACCCTATCTGATCCAGATAGAGGAATGCTTCCGGTGGACCACTCTCGTGGTAAAGGTAATTGGGGTAGTAAGCCCCGGATATCAGGTTATTCGTCGACGTCATTGCTCTTGCAATGTGCCTTCGAGTCAGCTTAATTACGAAGTTGTCCACTCGTATTAGGTTCGCCCTGTTGTAAAGGACCTCATTAGGATAAAATTTTTTGTACTCCGACTCTGGTGTTCTGTACAAGCGAAGACAGGCCCTAAGGCAAGCCCTCTCAAACACCCGAATCTTTTCCATTAAGCTTGCTCGTACATTGAACCACACGGGACAACCAAATACCAGCATGGGCCTGATAAGGGCCATATAGCAGATTACCTTTACCCTCGCATCGAGTTGGCTGCTATAAAACAGTCTCTTTGTAAGGGCAAAAGCACCTTTAGCTCTGGCCAGAGCAGCATCTACATTTTTGCCAAAATACAGAAACTGATCTAGCCAGATTCCAAGGTATCTGACTACATTTCGACAGGCAAGAGGTTGTCCGTGTTGTCCAACGATAGAGAACTTTCGCCAATTTTTTCTGGTATCCCTAGAGGCTCCAGACAACGGCGTCCTAAAGAGAATGGTTTCCGACTTCTGAAAGTTGATTTTCAACTTCCAGTCATCGCAAAATCGTCTTATCTTATCGAAGTCACGCTGCAAGAGAGTATTAATGACCTCGATTTTTGGACCTGTTCTGTACGCTACCAAATCGTCTGCGTACGCAATAGTATGGGAAAGTGAACCTATCAAGTCGCTTGTAAAAATGTTGAAAAGGATCGGCGAATTGACCGCGCCTTGCTGAAGACCATTTTTAATTTGAAATATTCCAATAGAAGTCACATCGCCATTTTTCACGATGAACTGTCTGTTGGTTAGCATATTATAAAGAATGTACAAGAGTGGTTTACTGATCCCCAACCGAGTCAGCTTATAGAAAAGACCCTCTAACCATACGGTGTCGAAGGCCTTCTCCAAGTCAACAAGGCAGGCACCAGTGCATTGTTGTTTGCCTTTATTCCATTGGATATCGGACACCAGTTTAGACGCGGCATGTGAGATATCATGTCCCGCCTTAAAACCGAATTGATTATCCGGAATTATATGTTTGTCCTCAACCCACCTACACAGAGCTCTATTGATTACCTTTTCAAAAACCTTACTGATATTCGGAAGGAGACTTATCGATCGGAGATTCGCCGGATTGGATATATCCTTCCCCTTTTTGGGGATAGGTTGGACCACCGCCGTTTTCCAATGCGCTGGATAATGTGCATTATTCATTGCATTATTAAACAGGGTGGTGTAAATGTCCACCGCTTCTAGAGGAAGATGTCGAAGCACGATGTTCGGAATACCATCGGTCCCCACTGATTTCTTAGCCCTGATTGTGTCGAAGATCTCATGGAGTTCTTCCTTCGAAATGAATGGGGGTAGGTCACCCTCTCTGGCAATGACATTATTGGCCATATTTTCGTCGTTGAACTGGGTGAAACCAGAGCCTTCGGATCGCCAGTTCCTCATTTCATTTCGAATGTAGAAGTCGTGCACCAAGACGCGATTGTCCAGGTCATAATTAGGACCAATGATATCAATGGCCTTGTATACTTCCTGGAAAGTCGCCCCTATGGTCTCAACTTTCTCCTGTGGATCCTCGATCACAAAGAAGTCGTCATCATCAGCGGCCTCATTTGGATCAATACCTGCTATTGTCAGTAATCGTTCGTTGTCTGTTGTCCGGGCTATTTTAAGACACTGAAGGTCGTTTTGATTTTTTCTCCGAAATAGTTTATTTATTTGCGGGAACATATTCGGGTTGCTGGTGTTTATAGCCCGAACCTTATTGTTCCAATATGAACTTACAGAAATTCTGTAATTCTCTTTTATTAACGTTTGCACATTTTTAATCGACGACTTCAGTGTCCTAATTTCTGGGTCTTGTCTCTCAGTTAACTGTCTGTACAAGTTTTTGAGTCTTGTCAGAAGTCTACTTTTCTGTCGGTGCAGTGCGTCAATAGTAGGATTGCGGAACAGGTCTTCGTTAGTCGTACGTCGATACCGCGGTATTGTAGTGTCCATAGTTTGTTTAATTGTCTCGTCCATTTGTTTTAAGTAATTGTCGATCTCCTCGTTTGACAAATTCCTATTGGACGGTGGGTGGAGCGTGTTAGAGGAGAGCGCTCTTGTCAAAGTTGCGGAGAAGCGTGTCTATCGAGTCTTACTGTAGTTGTAAGAATATCTTTGGACAAACTCCTCCAATTCCGCAATTTCGTTGGGAACTGTAATTTCGGTGCTAAAACCGCAATGGTCGCTGTCATACACGAATGTGCGCAGACAGTTTAGCGTTTGTAAATTCGTACCTGTCAGTCGTATACGTTCGTCGTACAGCAGTAGATCCAAATAAGACCCGCCTCTGGGAAACGACGGGTTATCCGTCGCTTTAAGACCGAGTCTGTACATGACATCGTGCTGACCCCACCAATCGAGTAGTAGGTTCCCTCTAGTATTTGGCAAATTATTTCCCCAATCTCTATGTCTAGCGTTGAAATCCCCGCCGATTATAAAATAATTCTCCCCCGATTCCAGCCTCAGAAGTCGAAAAAGCGTGTCGAGCTCTGTAATGAATAGGGTGGATTGTGAAGCCTCAGGTGCATAAACAGAGGCCAAGTACAGCCGCTTTCCACTGCGGAGCGGGATGTAAACGACGACTGCCTCCAACACCCGGAACCTGCGCAACACCCCCTTGTACACTGTGTGAAATTTTATACCCTCTTTAATGAAGATCGCGACACCGCCTCCACGTTTGGATCTGGGCCGGTTTCTTCTTCTAACAATATAATTATTGTACTCCAGTTTGTGCTTATCGGTTAGCTTGGTTTCGCTAGCGAAAAGCACATCAGGAGTTTGGTCTTGTAGCAATTTAAACATCGCGGCTCTTCGTTCGATCCTAATCAATGAATTCACATTCACCGCAAGGACCTTCAAAGTTTGCTCCACCATGTGCGTACCCATTACGGCATGTGTTGCGTTAGGCCCGGCAGCAAAGCGTAGATCTGGTCCACCCGCTTGGCCTGTTCTTGAACCTGCTTTTGCAGCTGAGCCATCTGCCCTTGGATTGCGAGCAAGATGGCTAGCATGTTGGGTGCAGCTTCCGTTGTTCTCGGCATCGGAGCCGGAGAAGCAACAGTCGCTTGCTGTACCGTAGCCCCCCTACCTGACGCCATTTGGGCGTAGGAAATTTGGGGCGTGACGGCTGGTGTTTGAAACCTCACAGGTGAACGTTTGACCTCCACCTTCTGCTGCCGAGCCAATTTTGCTTTTTTAATTTCGGTGAACTTAGGACAACCCCGATAGTTTGCGGTGTGTCCCACGTTCCCACATAATACGCACGAGAGCTGCGACCTATCGGATGCTCCGTCAACACCCAGAGCACACTCCTCAGAACTGTGGTTCTTTGCGCACTTCACGCATCGAGGCTGCATTTGGCAGTTCGACGCGGCGTGCCCGAACCTCTGGCAGCGAACGCATTGTATAACGCCTTCGCTCCGTTTTAGTTTTTCCCAGTGAACCACTTGGTAGTCTAGGACATTGATACTCCTTAGACTATCCAGACGGCTTTCGGGACTGAGCTGCACCAGGAAGAACGGCAGACTCCGTTTCTCCCGCCTGGCTCTAGCTGTGGTAAACGGCTTTACCCCCACAAACTTGAGTCCTTCGCACTCCTTCTCTTTGAGCAGTGCAAGGATCTCCTCAGGATCAGAAGACGGTTCCAATCCCTTCAGCAGCACTGATTGCCGCTTTTCACACTTCGGTGTAAATGAATAGTGCTCCGTCGTCGTTTCCTTTAGGAGCTCTTTCACTTTCGCGTAGCCCTCCACTGTATTACAGTGGATGACATGGCGATCGTTCCCCAATCTCTTGATATTAAAATTACTACCAATTACCAACTTACATAGGTCCTTGGTTGCATTCACCTCCAATTTATAGGTGTTGATAGGAGGCACCTTCTCCTTCTTCTTCGTCTGCTGCTGCTGCTGCTGCTGCTGCTGTTGTTGTTGTTGGTGTTGTTGTTGTTGTTGTTGTTTTTGTTGTCGCTGCTGCTGCTGTTTTTGTGGCTGCTGCTCTTGTTGTTGTTGCTGGTGTTTATTTTGCATTTGTTGGCGTTGTTGGTGCACTTGTTGTATTGTATTTGTCTTTTGTTTTTGTTTGGGCTGCTTTTGAGAAAGCTGCGACTGCTGTTGTTGGGATTGCTCATGCTCATCCCTCTTCCTTCTGACCATTTGCTGTTCTTTAATGGCCTGTATCCTTTGCTGTAGCATTTTTATGCTGCTACTTATTGACTTTAATTCTTCCTCTTCGTCGTCAGATTCGCTTGCTGCCAATGCAGCGAAGTTGTTTCCTGCTCTCACTCCACCAAGCTTTACAGTGGTCGTTTGTAGGGTAGGACGTTCTGCCAAGTTAGAGGTTGACTTTAGCATCCTCTTCCTCTTTGGCTTCGGTGTTTGGTTCGAACCACTCGAAACCTCACCTGCTATCTCAGCCGATCCCGCTATTGGCATAGCGGACCGCTCTCCACAATCCATTACGTGAATTTGATCTCTTTTTTTTTTTTTTTACACTCCACTTATTATTTCAATACAAAAAAAAAAAAACAAAAAAAAAACAATGTCTCCCTTTGGGAATCGAACCCAGGCCACCGAATCGCCACACCAAGTTCGATGTCGTCCGAGTGTTTGCCACTTCGGCTACCGGCCACTTGATGCTTTTTTTGTTTCAAAGTTTACTTTACTTATTTTCTTCACTTGTGAAGCCGAACACGAAAATGCGTCTTATCGCCACTAAGGTCTATGAACGACTGTGTCTTTATCCCTTTTGGGGATTGGGTGTACCAGCACAGTTTTCCAATGCGCTGGATAATGGGCATTATTCATTACATTGTTAAACAAGGTGGTATAAATGTTCACCGCTTTTAGTGGGAGATGTCGAAGCACAATGTTCGATATTTCATCGGTTCCCACTGATTTCTTACTTCTAAGTAATTCGAAGATCGTTTATAGCTCTTCCTTCGAAATGAACGGTGGTGGTACCCTATCGTCGGTGATGAAATTATTTACCATATTCTCGTCACTGAATTGGGTGGCACCCGCAGTCTTGAATGGCCAGTTCATTATTTCATTTCGAATGTAGAAATTGAGCAAACTGTCTGTACAAGGTTTTCAGTCTCGACAACAGTCTACTTTTATGTCGCTGCAGTGTTCGTTTGATTGTTTCATCTATTAGTTTTCTACTCGTTTGGCAGATTTCTCTTGGATGGTGGGTATAGCGAAGTGTGTCCAACGCACCCTACTATAATTGTAAAAATCCATTTGAACAAACTCATCTAATTCCGCAGTTTCGTTGGGAACAGTTATTTCGGCGCTGAGATCCAATGATCACTGTCATACACAAAAGTGCGTAGACAGTTTATGGTATGTTCGTTAGTGACTGTTTGTTCTATTTGAGTGTCGAACAGCAGGAGGTCGAAATTGGACCCGTATCCAATCCGTCGCCTTAAGGTTAAAATGACTATCAACGTCTCCAGGGCCAGATATTAATGCACTTCCCACTTGAATTTCAAATATTTTTCTCTTTTCATGTTGGTTATTAACGATATTGTTAATTACTCCCTTTTCTTTTTTCACATTGCCGTAACAGTTCTGAAGTTTGTACGCATAAAATTTGTCTCTACTTAATTGAACTTCCTTTTTAACTTCGTTATTTATTTTTATGTAGTATTTTCTTAATTTTTGGTTTGCGTTTGAAATTTTCTCGAATTTTGTTTTTCTTCGCTATTTGACTTAACAACTCCTGACCTATCCATGACATTACGCGGTTTTGGTTTAATTTATTACGAGTGGAACTTTCAATAGAACTTTTTATAATTTTTAGAAGAATATCATAAGCCTTTGAGGGATCCGTATCATTAGAAACGGGTTCCCAGAATTCAAACGTTTAGGTAGATTAAGAACTTTAAAGGCACATGTCTACCTTGCAGATAAGCTTGTAAAACGTTTTTTTTTTTTTTTTTCTACTTACTACGTAGGCGCTGTATACTCATCGAAATCCATTTCCCTTACATTACCCCACATCACCCATACCAATACCGTGTGTGGATCTGTATCTGTATCTGGTAGTGTGTATAAAAATCTGCATCAAAGTTTTTCCACTTCACACAACTCATTTTAAATTTTCCTTTGTGTGGAAATCCAATTTGTCGACGTGCAAGTGCGAAATAGATTTTGATTGATTCAATTTTTCTTCTTCATTTTCTTTGGAAAAGTGTCAGCCAGCCAAAGTCGACTCGGAAATATTGTAAGCATCTCCTCTTTTCATGCTGGTATGGATAAGAGCTCTTAAGATTGGTTCAGATACGAGTACATTACATTGTAAATGTATCTATCGAAAGAATTTGTCTGATCTGTGGGATGAGTGCACTTGAGGGACTAATAGGAATTTTAACTCTGATAAAAATGGAACAATCTAATTTAAAAAAGGTCACACTTGATACGGCTTATGTGGTGTATTGATTTTTGGCACTGACTAAGGGAATTTTTTCACCAAGACAGCAACCCATGGCTAGGGGGTTGTTTTTTTTTTAATTTATTTTTTTTTCTTAATCCACAAGAGAACTACATTTTCGAGGTTGTGTTCGACATTGTTTGCAATCATACCCATCATCCGTCCTTTTGTTGGAATCGAAACTACTTTCGTGATGATGATAATGACGTAATGAGGGGTGAAGGAAGTTGTGTACGTTAATCTAAGAGGAAGATCCACTGTTAAGCCGATTGTGTCACGCTTAAGTGACCACCAATCGCATATCGGAAAACGATTAAAGGTGATTTTGGTGAGTTTTTCTTTCTTTTCTATTTTTTTGTTGTCTGATTAAGGTAATTTCGCGTCGGACTACAATGAAAATAGACAAACGTAAGTCTCCTGGGATACATCGGAAGCCATATGTGTATGCCGTGGATTATCCTTGCCCATACGATGAAAGATATTCGTTTTGTGGTTTCTTTTTCTAATTAATATAAAACAGTTTTGATTGGTTTCATCAATTAAGCTTATGAAATGATGCATGCAATATAGTTTCTATTTCCCTTGGTATATTTATACTTATGTTTAGTAGATGAATTTCCGAATACAAGGGATAAAAAAAACTCAAGAAGCAAATTCTGAATATTGACTCTTCCAACTCATGTATAGTCATTAACGACTTTTTTTCAATCGAGACATTAGTCATACTAATGATATCCTTATTCTTATTTAATTAATAGTCGAATTATGCACTGGTCCGTCAGTTGCTGTGGGAATTAGGCCCTAAAATATCTATTGCTCCACAAAGTCAGTTTAAGATGTCAGATAAACCTTAAAAATCACAATAATCTTTAGGATCATTCTGGTTGTGACGTTTTGCAGTTCTTCAGTCACATGCAGAAACGACCAGGCAAGAAACGATAAGCCGGTTCCTCGCCTAAAATCATTACCCAACAAGAAGCGAAGGTAAATAAGCAAAAAAAAAAACAAAATTACACAATAACTACTCATCCTGAAAAAAGTATAATCCCAGGCGTTGACCATCGCCGCTAATCATCGTATTCTTGAAGACGTTGTTGCTATCTGATTATACCATCACAACGCATAACAACAGCCTGTTTAAAGTCAACGTCAAAGCGGCTGACAGCTATAGCTTGCTGTTTCGAAAGTTAAGTACCGAGAAAATTCAATGGTACACTTATGAGCACAAATCGGAAAGGTCAATTGGTGTCGTAGCTAGAGGGCTTCATCCATCGTGCAAAAAATAAGACATCGTCAGAGAGCTGAAAAATAGGCATTTTAAAATTGTTGATGCCCTAAACATAGAAAAGCGAGGGAAAAAAAATCGGAAAGGAAGGAAACTATAGTAAAACGCAGCGGACCCTTGCCCAATTATCAAGGCTTCGCCCATCAATGACGTTGTCTAATAAAAAGCGGGGAAGAGCAAAGTACTGGTCTTATCGTAAACATCTTCAGATAACACTACCGAAGGTTGCTACGATTTGATCAGTCACAAGTTGCCGGTCATAGGTCTTGTTGGCGGCCGGACCACCGGTAGTCCCTACCAGGACTTAAATCACGGTACTATGGGAGACAAGAGCCCCCGAGATCTCGGTCCGGGCCTGACTTGAAGAGGTAGGCCCCCTTGTGGGAGAGTCATGGTGGTTGTGGTTTAAACCCAAAGTCGCGGGAAGGGTCTTCCTTTGGTTAACCCAATGTAGAGTTGCAATAAGTACTGGGCGCTGCGACCCTAAGAGCAGTAAGAGGTTTTAGGTCGGCTTTGACTCATACCAAGGGTGGAACTTGTGCCGGCAGCACAGTTCCGATTAGGTATCTTAGGAAGGCGGCAGATCGATGGCAATATAATAGTTAAGAAACTTGAGGAGCAAATCAAAATAAATAAACTTATTTTTGAGAAATTAGCTAAGATCGAAAATAACTACCACAAAATACTTACCTGGAATGCTATACTCGAGACATACCTCAAGAAGATGGGAGCGTTCTAGCTATATTTACCGATGGCACTACTATACTAGCAGTAGGTAAAACGATTGAAAAATGAAGGTGAAACTGCAAAGCGCTCTCAGTAATGTACATATACGAGTATGAATTGACAATGTCCTGGCGGGTAGCCCTCCATAAGATCAAATCCATTGGAATAACACTCGACGCAGTGTTAAAATGGAAGGCAGACGTTGAAAAAAAAAACACGCAAGGAACTCGATGTACCTGGTAAACATTCAAAGCTTAGTATCGAAAATATGCTGCTCTTATAAAGGGTTTTCCAATAGGGACTTGACAACTTTGAATTTAATTTGTGAAGGCACTCTTTCACTAATCATCAAACTGTCACTGTCAATTTATTCAGTAAACTCAACATTTTCATCATGGTAAAGTACACGAACGAGAAACGTCTGTAAATTATAAAAATTTTCTACCTAAATTGGGAGTCAGTGACTGCAACTTTAAGAGCTTTAACTCCAATTTTCGGTCGTAATTCTCGCCCTAATAGACAGGCGATAACAAGTTTAGTGCAAAAGTTTGAGTCTACATATTTGTTGTGTGATGTTGCCGTGTCAATGAAGTGTCGAAAATATCGCTGCCGTTCAGGCGTCCGTAGCAAACGAAGGACACATTTGAACAACAGAACACAACATTTGAACGGCACAACACAACATTTATAAAACACACACTTTAATTCATAATAAAAATCAAAGACATATTTCATCTCTCCCTTTGTTGCCCGTTTGTTTTGTCGTCATCCTTGTCACCTACATGTAATGTTTCAAATTATTAATTACACGATCTTGTCTCATTTACATGTAGATAGTCAACACACTCGCACTCACACAACATACAAAAGAAATACAACATACTCCAACTGCAATTGGGTACAGTAAGGTACGTGATTGAGGACACTTGCGGACGAAAATCGTCCACCGGGCGGGAGCATGTTCGGAAACAATTACATTTAATTAATTTTTTTTTTTGAAATTGTCATATGTATTTAAAACTTAATTTAAATGTAACAACTAAATTCTTATGTAAACAAAGAAACGTAACGTAAGATTACGAATTGCAAATTTGTAGTAGAAATGTATGACAGTTAAATGTTAAAATATGGATGTAATTTCCGGACCAATAAATTTGCTCTTTGCTGTAACCAATTAAGACGAAAAGACGTACCCGATTTACCCCACACATATTGCACAAAGAAAAACCCACACACCCCAACAATGTGTTAATAATTTTAATGCGATTTGCAATGATGTTAAAAATTTGTAGGTACGGTACAAACAATTTAAATATGTAGTAGGTACTGTAGGATAACTTTATTTTACTTTACTTTATTCATAACTACATACATTGTAGTTATGTACGCATTATAAGATAGAGGCTGAGACAAATAATTATTTTTATTTATTTCCTAATTGCTTGAATACATCTATCTTTTACAAATCCTTGTGGTACTCCTACTCTCATTTAGAGTATGTTTGATGTTTGGTCCTTACATTTTACATAAAAGAAGAGGTCTGATAGGTAGCCATAGTCACTCTTTTTTTTTGTTCATGCACGTTAAACAATAGGAAATAAAATCAACTCTGTTCTTAGCACACTTTAGTTAAAGGGATTTATGTATGTGAAAATGCATTTGCAAAATATTTTTGTCTTTAGACATTTACATAATTAACATTTACGAGTACATACGAGGGTTGTCTGAAAAGTTTCCAACCGAACAATGATACAAGACACTTTTTCTCAAATTTTTTTTTATTTTTCTGCATAGTCTCCTTGTAACTCTACACACTTCTCCCAGTGATGCTCCCATCTCTCTAACCCTTCCAAACACTTGGCGTTTTTATCTGCAAAATAATTGTTCACGAAGGTAATTGCCTCCTCATTTGGCGAAAATCTCTGTCCTCCGAGCGCAGTTTTTAGATGAGGGGACAAAAAGAAGTTGCTTGTGGCTAGATCTGGTGAGTAAGTCGGATGGTCAAGCAGTTCAAACCGTAATTCATAGATTTTCGCCATGGCAACCGCTGAGGTGTGAGACGGCGCGTTGTTTTGGTGAAACAGGATTTTCTTTTTCTGCAAACGTAGCCGTTTTTCCGCAATTTCTGCCTTCAACTTGGCAAGTAATGATGCGTATTATGCTCCTGCAATGTTTTTTTTCCTTTTTGAAGATAATTGATTAAGATAACTCCTTTACTATCCCAAAAAACAGTCGCCATCACTTTCCCTGCCAAAAAAACAGTTTTTGCCTTTTTTGGAGCCGGCTCGCCCTTTGCAGTTCACTGTTTAGACTGAATTTTTGTTTCGGGCGTATAATGGTGTATCCAAGTTTTATCTACAGTAATTAATCGGCGCTAAAACTCGGATTTATTGCGCCTAAACTGCGCCAACAGAGCGTTGGAAATGTTCATTCGAACACGTTTTTGGTCTAACGTAAGCAAACGCGGCACCCAACGCGCGGACAGCTTTCTCATGCCTAAAACTTGAATTAATATGTAACAAACACGTTCTTTGGACATTTTCTTGCCTGCAAGGGGTCGATCTGTCTGCATTGCTATGGTGCATTTTGGTCTACTCACAGCTTAACGTGTTCCATAGCACTGACGTCTATGCATAAACGTACTAGGATCATATACTCGTAGCTGTAGTGTCTGTTTTAATTGTGCCTCGCGACTGTCTGCTCTAAAGCGCAAGCAGCTCTAGACATGACGATTGATGTGCTACTGTCAGTCAATCCTCTCAAAACTGAGGTTGTTCTCTTTACGAGAAGGGGGAAGCCTACTGGTCTGACTTACATGAAAGGCATTACCATCCAATTCTCCAAAGAAGCCAAGTATTAGGGTGTTATTCAGGATTATAAAATTCTATGGACTAAACGTATTGCAGAAATAAAGCCTCTAAGGTTATGTGGGCTTTTGGCAGTGCAAAGAGCTGTCGGAAAGACATGGGGCCTGTCACCGAGAAGAGTCCTCTGCATCTACATGGCTATGATAACGCCAATTGTAACCTATGCGTCGATTGTCTGGAGAATAACCTCTCACGATAATAACATAATTTCAGGTTTTACCAGTCTCCAAAGAACGATCTATCTATGCCTAGAAGCTTTCACTAGCACGCCTGGCTCCACTCTAAAAGCATTGATGGATCGCCCTCCACTTGATATCCATATCAAGCCATTAAAGCCATCTTCCATTTAAAAGTAAGTAGTCCTTGGTACAACGCGCACTGGAGCTTTAATAATCCTGCGCGCCTTCTGTTCTTTGATCCTGGTCTTATGGACATACCGTATGATGTAATGACACCAGAATTCCTGTTGCAGAAAAGATACGAAATCCATTTTCCCTGAGCCCAGACTGCAGGCTCTTTACTGGCATTGTGATGGGGCACTACACTTTTGTTGAGCACTTAAATGTGTTGAGCATAAGTGATGCTTCCTTTCACGCTTGCTGTGAAAGTAATGACGACACCGCTGAGCGCTACCGCTGTGAATATCCGTCTAACGTTCGCTCCAGGCTGCAGGTACTCGGCGTGCGTTGACGTGGTGAATGCTGGTACTGTAGGCACTTTATCATTGCAGTACTTACTCATATCTCTTTGAAAGATTCAATTAAAAGGAACCTACAAAGAGTATAATGGACTAGTTCTTTGCCTGAGTGAGTCTGAGTCCCGGCAGAAAAAAAAAACAAGAAGCTGTTTGCCTTCTACAATAAGCTTTTCTCGCATTCTTAATCCTCACGGTTTTGAATTCAAAATTTACTTAGTCCCTTAAGCCGATGCAAATATCCTTCTTAGAATGATCACTTGCGTTGTCCTTAAACTCTCTCGCTGTTGTTGAATCCACCGATTTGTATAGCGAGAGCAGAAGACCTCTGACTGCAGTTTTTCGAAAGCGGATTCCTAATTCTTGAAGTGTAGGATCCGGCTTTATTTTCCGAAGCATGGCAGCATACAATAAATATGCCGTCGTCCACACTTTGCATGTGGACGGATATTCTTAATACCATTGTGGATTTTTTTTTCTTTAACTGCCGCTGGCACTGGAGATCCGACTCCCTACACTGTAACTTCTCTCCTTTTCCTTTTCTGTTCCACGGGTGGTATTTGTAGTTTCCACCAATCCTGAGAGTGAGCAAGGCATTTGCATAAACACACGGAGGGTGCCCTATTTGCAACCTATGGACGCGCCCGATGGAAGAAATGACAAAACTCTACACCTTTCTATATGTGTTTTATCCGTAATTTTCAATTCAAGAGATTCCTTACCGCTGGTGGGGGGAAATCTTTTAAGTGAAACTACTTCGTTGACTCTTAATAACAAAAAGCGATTTTATTTATTGAATAGCTTCAATTTATACAGAAATTTTGCTTACTTTAACAAAAAGAAATTTGTACAGAAAATTTGCTTATTTAACAAAAAGAAATTTGTATACAATAGACACTCGAGCGCGACAGGTAAACGTACTTTTTGTCTATTCGACACTTTACGTATTGTGCGGTTGCAACTTGAGTCATTAAATTGTTGTTGTCACAACAATATGGGTTTACATCTTTTCTAATACCATCTTTAATTCCTTCCAACTAGGAATCTTTTCAATCATAAGGGTTACTTCTTCACAAAATTTCATTCACAAAAGAACTGGAAGGAGGAAATTAAATTTTCTTTTTCATCTCTCTTTTGTGTGCATTCTGTGCAATCTCATAAAGAGGATTTCATTTACTTTAGTTCTGCGTCTGCTGCGCAACGCAGTATCTAAGACTTCCAGACCTCTTTCAAGAGCCTGCACAACTTTAAAAATCAATTATGTATCTTTCCATTTAATTTATTTTATTATTTTCGAAATATTTTATCTAATTGTGTTTCAGTTTTTTCATCGAAAACAAATACCAAGTCAAATATGTAATTAACAGTCTTCTGCTCATTGACCAAGCCCTGGGTGTGTACACCAACCCCCAGATTTCAGAGATCTCAGATCCAGCTAATAGAACTCTTAATTTTCGCCCCTTTTCACTAATTGATATATACTCGTGCAAATATGGTATGTATCTACGGTTATGAGTATTGAAGTCGTCACCCAACCCCGAATATCTGGTAGCTATGCAGAGGGGTTGTGACACGTTATGCCACTGTTTCAAAAAACCCAGCTAGAGGGTTGCATGAAAATTAATATCAAAATATTTAGATGGCAAGTTTGGCAGCCCGACTGGTAGTGAAGAGCTCTTGATGCAAAAATATGCTAACTACACTAAGTTGGTTTTCTATCAAGGATTCCATTAGGCTCAATTTATATTCATAGCCAATCTGTTGAAGTTTTATAGAATTTATTACACCACTTGACTTTCAGTTCAGGGATGAAATATTTTTTTTAAAAAAACAGTATGTGCCCTTAAACGGCTGTCATATCGTGTGGCTGACTGGCTCTATCTCAAAGCATATACAGGTCGATGGAAAACTAATCGAAGGGATGATTTGGAGGTGAGGTGAATTGATTTCGAAAGTGCTAAGTGATTTTCAATAACGTAATATTTTGTCAACATTTTAAAGTATTTTATATGCAAATTAGCCGGCTTAGGGTTATACGGCACTCATGAAGTATGGTGGATACCCCTTAAGTTTGATGATATTAGGAATTTCAAAATGCATTTATGCAATTCCATCGACAGACAGTTCATAGTAATTAAGACTCTTGACTGAAGGGGGACTTTCTTAAATTTATTCATCAAATAAAGAGAACTGGCTATATGTGTAAGTTTTTAAAACATAAATGATCCACGCGACATTTTTAACATCGACTGATTTCGGCGCATGTAAAAGAAGCGCAGAGTCTTAGTCTGATATGCTAAAATAGGTAAGTGGTTGCTAAGAGACCTTCTTCTAATAAAATGGCTCGGGAAGAGAAACTGGTACACTTAAGGCTAAAGCCACGCAATTACCGGCATGCGGCAGAGCTGCAAAAAGCTGAGCGACAAGTGGCCATTTACTGAGCGGAAATTCTTGAGCGATTAGTTGTGAAAATGTCGTTATCGAGTGCTGCTCGCCGCAGTGTTTTACAAGAAAGTCGTTTTAAAATTTACAGAATTATCTCAAGTTTAAAAAAAGAAGATTTTGTGTTCATCCAATAAACCGAAAAAGATCAGGTTATGACGAATTTCGCCATTTGTACAATAATCTTCGACAACATGAAGACCGGTTCAGGCAATACCAGCGTATGTCAATACAATCATTTGATTTGCTGTTGGACAAAGTTCGTTCTAAAATTACAAAACAAAGGAAACCAATATCTGCAGATCAGAGGCTTGTTTTAACATTAAGGCAAATTAAAAAAAAACGCACGTTTATATTTGATTGTTTATTGTTCCTTGGCTTTTAATTTGTTTAAAATAGTTTTTTGGAACTCTCCTCTGAGCTCGATTTTTTCGATTTCATTAAATTTTTCCATAAATGGTAATAAGCTTTCATGCCTGCATTGTCTTCCGTCCTTTTCATGTCCTCTTTTAATATTTCGAGACGTTCTCTCTCTATATTAAGCAATTGTTCGCCCACGTCTGCTATTTTTGGCCGTTTTCGGTTCTTACTTGGGAAGAAGATAGCTGAATTAGTGGTTGAGCAAGAAGTGTTGCTGGCGGCCGCCGGGCTATCGGTAATATAAATTTTCTCGCTTAACAAATCGTCTACGGCTCCCGTAGATTGCCTTGAGTGGGATCTGAAGCAATCGTGTCTTTTATAAATGACATTATTTGAAAAAATGACCATTTAATATAAACATCAACTGCTTCGGCACCCGATTTAGTTGGTGGTAATTTTTGAAGGTTTTTTCTGTAGGAGTCTTTCAAATTCTTCCATTTACCTTTCGCTGTTGATCCTGAAAATAAAAATATAAAAATTAAAGTTTTGTTCTATTATTTACAAATAATTTTTAATCTTTGTAGGTTTCTTACTACGTGATCTAGCTTTCACTTTTCGTATAGGCAGAAGAATTTGACAGTCAGCAATATTGTCTCAGACACATGTGTCATTATATGCCAAAACCAACTACTGAATACCTTAAAAAAGTTATAAATGGCTTCTATAGGCTCTGGAAATTGCCCAACTGTTTTGGCAGCATTGATGGAAAAAACTGCCATAAAAAGCGTCCCCGAAATCCGGGTCTCACTATTTTAATTACTTGCACTTCTTTTCAATCGTACTGCAAGCGGTGGCCGATGCTGACACAAAATTTATTACTATCGAGGTGGGCGGTAGTGGAAAGAAAAGTAATGGTGGGACTTTTGCTGGCTCAACTTTATTTAGACTACTGTAAGCTGGTAAATTTAATGTGCCTCCTTCACAAGCATTGCCTGGATCCAATATTATTCTTCAAAATTTTTTAATTGGTGACGAAGCTTACCCACTTAAAACTTATCTGTTAAGGCCAATGGACCTAACGATACCACGGTACCAACGCACTGAAGAAGAAGACTTATTCCGCAACGCAACTATTGACGCACTGCACCGACATAAAAGTAGACTGCTGTCAAGACTAAAAACCTTGTACAGACAGTTTACTGAAAGACATAACCCGGAGATCATGACACTGATGTCGTCGATTAAAAACCTCCAAACATTATTAAAGGAAAATTACAGAAGTTCCGTAAGTTTGTATTGGAACAATAAAATTCGGGCTGTACACACCAGCAACCCGAATACTCGTATCTTCCCGCAAATAAGTAAAATATTTCGGAGAAATAATCAGAACGACCTTCCATGTCTTAAAATCGCCCGAACGACGAACAACGAACAAATATTTGTAGCAGCAGGCATAGATCCAAATGAGGCTGTTGATGATGACGACTTCTTTGTGATCGAGGATCTGGCAAATCGAGTCCGTGTGCACAATTTCTACCTTCGAAATGAAATTATGAATTGGCGATTCGAGGGCTCTGGTTTCTCTCAGTTCAGTGACGAGAATATGGCAAATAATGTTATCACCAACGATAGGGTACTACCCCCGTTCATTTCGAAGTAAGAGCTTCAAACGATTTTCGAATCGTTTAGAAGTAAAAAATCAGTGGGAACCGATGAAATACCGAATATTGTGCTTCGACATCTCCCTCTAGAAGCGGTGAACATTTACACCACCCTGTTTAACGATGCAGTGAATGATGCACATTGTCCAGCGCGTTAGAAATCTGCGGTGGTACTTCCCATCCGTAGAAGGCATAAACACTTCCAATCCGGCGAGATCAGTCTTCTTCCAAACATCAGTAAGGTTTTCGAGAAGGTGATCAATAGAGTCCTGACTAAGTGGGTTGAGGACAAACTTATAGTTCCGGATAATCAATTGGGTTCAAGGCGGGGCATGACATCATTCATGCTGCGTCTAAACTGGTTTCTGATATCCAATGGAACAAAGGCAATAACCAGTGCGCTGGTGCCTGCCTGATTAACTTGGAGAAGGCCTTCGATACTTGGGCATTAGTAAACCACTGCTGTATATTCTTTTTGATATGCTCTCCAGTAGACAGTTCATCGTAAAGAATGGCGATGTGACTTCTGCTGGAACATTTAAAATTAAAAACGGTCTGCAACAAGGTGCGGTAAATTCGCCGATCCTGTTCAACATTTACACGAGTGATCTGATAGGTTCACTTCACCATGCCATAGCGTACACAGACGACATAATCGCGTACAGATCAGGTCCAAAGATTGAGGTCATGATTATACTTTTGCAGCGTGACTTCGACAAAATTAAGCGATATTGCGATGACTGGAAGTTGAAAACCAACTTTCAGAAGTCGGAAACCATTCTGTTTAGGACGCATTTGTCTGGGGCCTCTAGGGATACCAGAAAGAATTGGCGATAGTTCTCGATCGTGGGGCAGTATGGGCACCCACTTGCTTGTCGAAATGTAGTCAAATACCTTGGGATCTGGCTAGATCAATTTCTGGATTTTAACAAACATATAGATGTTGCTCTGGCCAGAGCCAAAGGTGCTTTTGCCCTGACAAAGAGAGCCAGGGTGAAGATAATCTGCTACATGGCCCTTATCAGGCCCATGCTTGTATTTGGATGTCCCGTGTGGTTCGACGTGAGAGCAAGTTTATTGGAAAAGATTCGGGTGTTTGAGAGGACTCTCAGAGTACCAGAGTCTGAGTACATAAAATTCCGTCCTAATGAAGTCTTTTACAATAGGGTGAACCTAATAAGAGTGGACAATTTCGTCATTAAGTTGACTCGAAGGCACGTTGCAAGAGCAATGACCTCATCGAACAACCTGATATCCGGGGCGTACTACCCCAATTATATGTATCACGAGAGAGTTCGCTTTGACGGCTTCATTCCTCCAGAAGCGTTCCTCTATCTAGATAGCAAAGGTCTGTTCCAGGACAGATTGGCGGTGCCGCTAATCTTCCACGTTGCTCGAACAGCTGCGAACAGACGTCTCAACTACGACAGACACGTCGCAAATGGCAGTGCGGAGCGTCTCCGGTTCAGTAGGGCGGTAGGGAGTCGCGATATGAGGGATGGTGCTCGGCAGCACCACCAATTTTGGTGGCTTGTTGAAGGGTAGGAGGCTTCGTCGTCGAACTCCTCCAGTGATAGTTAGCTCCATGTAAAGCAAGGTGAACCATCCTAATTTCTTTAGCCATGGCCGGCTTACATAGTTTTAGGTAGGTTTAAGTTAGATTTTAAGAAAAAAAATATATATATGCATATATTTATATATTATGTATATATATATATTATGGATATATACGAGTATGTATATATGTATGTGCGTATGCATTAGATGTAAGTAGGTTAAGATTTATTTTTTAAGTAGTTTGTAGGTTTAGTTTTAATTTTTATAGATAAAAAAAACAGTCCAGACACTAAGTTTTTTTAATTAAAATTTATTTTCTTAGTTTTAGTAGTAATAAATGAAATTTGCGGTGATGAAAAAAGCTGGAGGAAGATCCGCTTTTTTATCGAAAAATTATCTTCAGCGAGTAAGCTCATTTCTGGTTGAATAGGTATGTTAATAAACAAAATTGCCCTATTTAGTCCGATTTAGCAATATAAGAGCTGTCAATGCACCTGCTTTGAACATTTCGAACATTTTTTTGCCTAAAATACAAGAGCTGAACCTGGTCGATATGTGGTTCCAACAATACGGCCCTACATGCCACACAGCACGCGAATCGATGGATTAATTGAGAAATGAGCTCGGTGAGTAATTTATCTCTCGTCTTGGACCGGTGAATTGGCCGGCAAGATCATGCGATTTGACGCCTTTAGACTATTTTGTATATTTTCATTATAGAAGGTATTCCAATTCCATTGGAGTAGAATAAATCTGCGACAACACGCTGCATGTATCACGATACTGAATTCAGGGGACTCTTTAGCAGTAAGTCTAAATTTCATGACCTTAGTCTTACTGCTAATTATCAACTTAGGTTTCGCAAACCAGATTCTTAACAAGTGAACATCTCGATTGATTTAGTTTCCCGTCGATTCCCAGACATAGCTCCTATTTGGATCTTCTGTTGTTCCCTCCACGGATACAACTGACTGTCACGAACCATAAAGCGGTAACAAAGACATGTTCCCAATGGAACTATTGACGCACTCCACAACATTACACAAGATTAGACTGCTTAATTTGGTCTATAGTCGATTTGTCTGGCTGGACGCCATTAAGCAGGGATATACCTCGTTCTTGCAAGACATGGGATCGCCGTTTTTGTAGATGGGGCATATGGAGCTGATAGTCTAGTCATCGAGCATGCTTTATTCCACCCATGCTTGGTTGATGATTTGGTGCATGCGTTTTACCAAAGCATCGCCACCGTATTTGAAGAGCTCCGCTGGTAGGCGTTTTTTATAGCTAAGTCGACTTCTTCTATACTGGTTGGTGGAACTGGTTCTGCATTGACTGGATGTGGGTTCTGTTATTGCCCTATCACTCTATCTACATGGTGCCCATTTAACAGCTGCTGGAAATGCTGCTTAAATACATCTACTATACCCTCCTGTGCTTCGGTGTCTTGGTTTCCTTCGCAGTTTCAAAAAGCCTTTGTTCCGGTCTTGAAGCCAGTCGCCAGTTGCTTGGCCTTCTTGTAAAACCTCCGGATGTTGTTTCAATCGCGGGACTCTTCAATCTCCTTGAGCTGGAGAGGCCATCTTCTTTTTACGCAGGATCTTATTCTCCTCTCTTCTCCTGGCTCGCTGCACTTGTTTTGCGCTGCAGTGTTTTCTTATGCTCGACCGTCTGGAGAGCTGCAGGTTGCTGTGTGGATCCTTAGCCTTGGAAACCTAGTGCTAGGAACTTCTGCAAAATTCTCTGCTTACCAACTAACCCGCCAAAGATGTTTTCCTTTCCGAATTTAGCATTGAAGTTTCCAAGCACATCTTACATCATACTCCCGACAGGCTCTGTAAGCTCCATCCATGAGGTCATAAAACTACTCCTTGATAGGGACTTCAGCCTCGTCGGTAGCTGCGTATTAGGCTTATGTTTTGGAAGGTGCCTTTGATGCGGATCACAGCCAAGCGATCACTCATAGGCTTGAAGTCTATGAATTTTTCTCTAAGTCTATTTCCCACGACGAATCCGCACCTTAATACATGCAATTTGTTATGAAAGCTGTAATAAATATACTGTACTATACTCTACACCCGGTACGCGGTACAAGGCAGATATTGTTCCCAAGTCTTAGTTCCGAAAATCCGTCGGTTCTGTACTATTTATTTCCTCCCTACATATAAATGGAGTAATCGTTTTGCCATGATGCGAAGTGTTGTCTCTCACAATATTAACGTCCATGTCTAGTGGGTCTTGCCTTGATGGGTTTGAGAGCAATTTTGGGTAGATTGTCCTGATCTGCTATGATGTCTGTATTGTCGCGTTGAATTGTTGTTAGCAAATCTACTCCGAAAATCCGTCGGTTCTGTACTATTTATTTCCTCCCTACATATAAATGGAGTAATCGTTTTGCCATGATGCGAAGTGTTGTCTCTCACAATATTAACGTCCATGTCTAGTGGGTCTTGCCTTGATGGGTTTGAGAGCAATTTTGGGTAGATTGTCCTGATCTGCTATGATGTCTGTATTGTCGCGTTGAATTGTTGTTAGCAAATCTACTCTCAGTTATCTATCATTGAAACTATGATTTTGCCTAATGTCGTCGTGATTCATGTTGACATAATGCTGTTGTTCTATCTGTCTATCACCATTAAAGTTACCAGATCTCTCTGAGTCAAAATTTTTCGATTGTCTGGCAGTTTGGTTAGTAGTGTTATTACAACTAATAATTTTCTATTAGGTGCGCAGTTTCGCTGTTTGTCAATAGATGGCTCCAGAAGTAAGTGCTGGTCGATTTTGCCATATCCAAAACATCATGAACCAAGCTTAGACATATGGCAAACAAACCGTTTTGACACATTAGTGATTTTGTTTTGGTATCATATAATTTTGGTTGTGGGTCATTCCACGATAAATCGCCGAAGCTATATGGTGAGCTCTGAACGACGTCCCTCCGATTTGGCTGAAAAGTGGTAGAAATACCCATTGGAGTGGTACGAATCATAAGGTAAAAAAAGTTTTGCAGAATTCGATATAGTTTGAGTGTAACGGAACTTCAAAAATTGGCAAAAAATCAAAATTTATGCTTTCTTTTATATTTAAAAAATCATATCTTTGGCTCTGCTCATCAGAATTTGATAAAATATACCTTGTTGAATTCAGGAAAAGGTGAACTTTCCAAGATTTGGAATAATTTTTATTTTCAAGGACGAAGGATATTCCAGAATATCCTTTTTACATATATCCTTGAATAACTCAAAAAATGGTATTTGCTTTTTTTTTTTTGTATATTATAGAGAGATTCGTCCTCTATTTCCATTTCAAATTTCAAGTTGGGATCTCTATGGGTTCGGCCAAAATAATGTTTTATAGGCGGCTAAATATTCTGTATAAATATTTTCATTTAAAAAAAATAGTAACACTGGGGCCTTTGTATCCCAAGGCCTTAAAAACTAAAAAAATCATTATTTGTTATCTTTTAAGAGTATATGTACACATATTCTTCCGATGAAAAGGAAAAATATTTTCCTTTAATTACTAGTGAAACAGATGAAATATGATGAAGTTTTCTTGTTTCCGGCACAATTCTTAAATTAGAAAATCCCAATTCCATCAATAATTTTTCTTCATTATACTCCTGTGTGGTCACGTAGGAGAAATCCATATTCTTTATATTTTCAGTTACCCAGTTATATAACTGTAAGGGAGTTGTTATGTGTTCCCTATACGGTCTTTGTAGGCTAGCTCTGGCAGCCAGTCTTTTTATTGTACCACCAAGTCTATTGCATGCGCTCTTACCATGATAGGTCGCAAAGACGTTCCATTCAGCATTCACTCCAAAATCCTGTTTATGCAATGTTAAATTAAGAAAATTCTCTTTTTTTATACTGAGCAGCAGATCCATCGGAAAAGTAAATAATTTTCTTAAAATGTTGGCATTTCTTGTGCAGGAGCTCTAAGAGACGGCGCTGAAATAAGTGTATGTGATATGCTTTAAGCAGTCACTGATTACAACAAAACTTTCATTTTTAATATCATCCATCTGGTTCCAGTAATATATTGCGAAAGGGTGAATCGTCGCCTGTTCGTTGGTCCAGTGGTATCCCTGCACTGCATCTTGCACAACAAAACCATAATTTTCGGAAAAGTCCAATAAAACAAGTATGTCCGTTTTCGTTAAGAGAGTTTTGACTTCCGTTATGTACCTGTTTTGCTGATCAGTTATAAAAACATGACGAATCAAAACACCAAGTCGTTTCAAAAAGCTCTGAATGAAATCCTCAGAGTTTTCAATTCTCACTTCCAATTTTGATCGGTCTGTGTGGATCCACTGATAGTATGTTACGTCTTCTATGAAGTGATTACTAAAAGTAGTGTCAAAGAGTCTCCTTAATTTAGAATAGTTTGGGCAATTAAGGCACTTGCGCAAGTAACAATTTATATCAGGAGGGTTACAAATTATCTTCGTTTTCTATCAGCCTTGCTAACCTCAAATATGAGTTTGATATTTTGATGGATGGTGCAAACACGCACGGAATGAATTCCTGATGCTCCAGCCAAAATGCAGTTCTTTGGTCTTAACGACGCTAATTTGGAAAATCCAATCTTAACATTATTATGAACTTCTTTGAACTTATAATATACTCGTAACTCCCTAAGGTTAGTCAGAACCAGGCGTTTTTGAATATGGTTTTTCTGATTTTCAATCTAACAAAAAAGCAAACCGTCTTATTTTTGAACCCGAGAAAATAAATTTTTGTTAACTTTATAGATACGTATTATTTTTTTCCTGGCATTAAACGGCTGATATCGTCTTCACAGTAAAAACTTTCTACCAATTGCTTGATATCAGCATCTAAGCTTTTCCCATAAGTTGATGGAACGCTTTCTTGATCATATAGCTTGTTGATCCTGGAAACTCTTCTATAATTTTGTCGACGCATTCTCTTGAAAGTAAAGACAACAAAACAAGTTTTCATTACGAAATATTCTTCATCTCTGGAATTATCTTCATCATTATGTGCAATTTTCAACATAGACTTTTTAAATTTTGACTGCACATATCTTAAGTCACTACGCCTTCTGTTGTCGAATGTATCTTCTCCAATATACTGTATGCATTCATTAATTAACCCATTTATGCCCACTGTTGCGTTAACGCAACAAAAAAGGGAGTAAGCCTTTCCGAATTTTAAATGTTTGAATTTATCAAGAAATTGTATTTGGAAAGTGCTGTTACACATTCAAAATAGTAGGCTTTGCATTTCGTGTTACTTTAAAGTTTTCGGTGTGTGAAAAAGTTGATTTTTTGTGACTATAGATTGTGAAAAATAATTTTAAAGAAAAAAAAGCAAAGTGGTTTTATAAAATGGAATGGTAAGTACAAACAATTAATAAAATCTGATATTTGACATCAGGGTTATTGCAACTACATAAACATAAGTGTGATAAAATAAAAACGTGATCAGAAAAGCATATTTATCATATTATTATATCAAGCTGAATAATGGCGTTACGTTAACGCATCAATGGGATATGCAACTGTTTGATATATTTTTTTTATGTGGGAATAAATGTCTAACTGTTGGAGAAATTTTGGAGTTTCTGGAAAATTTGACTCAAGACGATGATGTTCCAGATGCAATTTTTATAACTCCTCTAGAAGATGGAAACTTAACAGATGAAGAGTCGGGAGATGACGAGAATGAAGATGCAAATCGACTGGGAAGTAGGCAACTTATGTCCAGTGGAGAAATGATATTTCATAGAGACAGCTCTTCTAATCACATCGGAAGCTCCTACACAAGTGAGGTTTAGAATTCTCCAAAAGTGGAAACGTGGTACAGAGGAAAACCTTACCTTGAAAACTATGGTTTAGAACAATCAGATATAAGTTATCCTAAGCCTCTTACCTTATCTTCGGAGAGCTATGCTATTGATTTCTTTGAACTTTTTATAAACGAAGAAATTATTAATGTAATTGTGGAAAAAACGAAAGCATATTCACTTATAAGAAAGAATAAGATACGAGTACTTCAAGTCGATAAAAATGAAATATATATATACATTTATTGGAATACTTATAATATATTCATGTACCAAGAAGGCGAATGTTTTGGGAGTCCCGCGAAGACGCTCATAACGCTTTAGTTGATGAGAAGAAATAAATATGAAGACGTTTTTTCCAATTTTTACTTTGTTCAACCAACAATACTCCCCTCTTCAAAGGACAGAATGTGTAAGGTAAGTGCCATCCAAGGTAGCATTAGTTTTTACAAACTTTTGTTCACTAGCACACTATCTTCCAATAGATTCGACCTTTTCTTAATCACCTAAATACAAAATTTTTGCAATACTGTCCAATGGAAAGCAATACTTTTGGGAGATTTCAACATTGATCTTTTGACTGATTCGTCCCATTTGAAAAAAATTAAAAAGATCAATTTCCATACACTGAAATCCGCTTTATTTTTTGAATTGTGGGAAGAGGTTTATAGTAATGATGATCCATCTGTAGCCTTTGACTTATTTCTCAACAAGCTTCAAGTGTTAATATCGAACAATAGTCAGCTTTTAAATAAAAGGGACAAGCAGCTAACATGTCTTAAACCTTGGATGAACTTATGTTTGCTAAACAAAATCAATAAAAAGAAAAAACTGCTTGCTTGTATAAAAAAACATCCAAATAACATAAGGCTTCAAAGAGCATATGAAAATCTTTGCCATGATCTTAAAGCTGATATTCCAAACTGTCGGGATACTTATTTCAGAAATAAGCTTTCCGAAAATTTAGGTAACACAAAAAAAGAATGGCAAATTGTCAATGACATTTTAAATAAAAAGAATATACAAAATATGAATGTAGTTATTGCAGCCAATAATGCGACTGTATCTGAGCCTTCAAGCGTTGCAAATTTATTTAATGATTATTTTTGGTCACAATTTGATGGCATTTTCGCTTAATACTAATTCATGTGGCTGTCACAACATGATAATAGAGGATACTTTTTATCCCAACAGTTTCTTTTGTAGAGAATTTACTTCACTTGAAATACATGCAATTATAATGTCCCTAAAATCGTCTAATCCATCATCTAAAGATATGTTTACCAGCAACATTATAAAACAGATTTCTTTTTTTATTTCTGATGTGCTATGCCATATTTTCAATCTTAGTTTAAATAAAGGAATTTTTCCTGAATCACTGAAGTTAGCAGTAGTTATTCCTCTACATAAAAAAGGTGCCACTACATGCCTAAATAATTTCCGTCCCATTTCTATTCTTTCAGTTTTTTCAAAAGTTTTTGAAAGAGACATGAAATCTAGAATGCTTTGCTTTCTAAACAAATCCAAATTTTTCAGTGATTACCAATACGGATTTAGGAGTGGAAGATCTACTGAGGATGCTGTCTTAAAATTATGTGGCGAAATTTATGATAGTTTGAATGATTCTGAGGTGCCTGCATCTCTGTTCATTGATATAACAAAGGCTTTTGATACGGTAGATCACACTTTGTTGCTTGATAAGTTGCATAAGGCAGGTTTTAGAGGTAAAATTCATGACTGGTTCGCGTCATATTTAAAGAACTGAAAGCAAAAGGTTAGAATTCAGAATAATTTTAGTTCTGAAAGATGTACTGATATAGGTGTTCCTCAGGGCTCCGTTTTGGGCCCTATACTATTCTTGATTTTTGTGAACTCGCTTTTCGTTCAACATTTTAAAGGCAGAATAACATCCTTTGCTGATGATACTTCCTTATAATATTCTTCAAAAAAACAATTTCAATTATTCACTGATATAAACAATGATTTAGAAATTCTGCGAAAATGGTTTAATTTGCATAGACTTGTTATAAGTGACAAAACAAAACTTATGGTTTTTAATATTCAGGGGACAATCTATGAGGATATGGTAATAAAATATCATTCACCAAGTTGTTGTAGATATCCTCTCAATAATAATTGTATGCATGATAATAACAACAATACATCTTATAATGACAACATCAACTGTTCAGATAATTGTTTTGACATTGAGAAAGTTAAAAGTTTCAAATATTTAGGTATTATTTTGGATTATAGGATGTGTTGGAATGATCATACATCTGACCTGAAGAATTACCTTAACAATGTTGTGAGGCAAATCTACCATCTCAGTCTCTACTGTAGTCAACCGATTATAAAGCTGGTTTATAATGGTTTATTTAAATCCAGACTACAGTATGGTCTTTCTTGTTGGGGTGGTACTTATCAGAATAAAACTGCACCTTTGCTTATCAAACAAAAATACGCCATTCGAGTTATCTGCAAAGCCAGTCGTATCACTCCTAGCTTTCTTTTGTTCAAAAACCTAGACATTCTTCCACTAAAACATTTATATTTTTATAAGGTTCTAAAAATATTTTTTGAGAAATCAGGATACTCATCTGCAAGATTGTATGGATCTCACAATTTACGCATCTACAGTAGAAATTTATTAACCGTACCTTTTATAAAAAAATCTCTTTTTTCTCACTCCTATAATGTTACTGCACCTCGCTTATTCAACAGACTGCCAGAAAATCTAAGATGCGAGAGAGTCAAATCTTATTTCTTAAAAAATGTTAAGCTCTTGCTCTTTTCTTTAGACCATAACGAAATTAATATCTTTTTAAATATTTTTGTTTGAGCTCTTGTGCATATATGCTTTTAACTTAACTTAGTAGTGTTTGAGTTACCAATTCAACTTTTATGTATTTATTTATATTTTTTTTACTTAAACCTATAGTATGTGCTCTGAGAATTGTTTTAAATTTTATAATTGATCCCCATCAATAGATAATTACTTTTATATTTAGTTCATTGAATGGCGCACCCAACTCTTGTCCATCGGACAATCGGATGTTCCTAACTATTTTATATGAAATCTTATAGTTATTACAGTGTTTTTCTTTTCTGTTCTTTCTAATAAATATATTTTTCTGAATTGTTAGTTATAAGTTTTCAAATGAAATAAAGTAAATAAAAAAAAAAAAAAATATCTATTGACGAATACATGATTCCATACTTCGGAAAACATAGTTGCAAGCAGTTGCAAGCCCGTAAGATTCGGATATAAAGCTTGGGTAGCGGCTTTGAAGTTCGGATACTGTCTTCAGTTTGATATTTATCAAGGAAAGAGACAGGATAGAGATCCTCTTTTAGGATTATAAGAATCAGAGGTTCTGGACTTTAGCAAAACGATCGCCAACGAGTTCCCCTTGTTTAAATTTTCATTATTTTTCGATAACTGTTTTTCAAGCCCAGATCTTATATACAAACTTACGCTAATGGGATTAGGTGGAACAGGCACATTGCGTGAGAATCGGTTGAGAAATATAAAATTGGAAGGTAGAAATAAATTTTTAAAGAAAGATTGAGGTTACTTTACCACGTACTATGATAAAGAAACTGGCCAAATTGTAACAAGCTGGAAAGACAAAAATGTAGTGTCCAATGTCTACGGTACTTATCCAATTAAGAGTGTAAAAAGGTTTTAATTTTCTGAGAAAAGGAGAATAGATATCCCTCAACCAAACATCAATCATGAGTACAACTCTCATATGGGTGGTGTAGAATTGCTACCGAGTTGAATTTCGAGGAAAGAAATGGTACACCTCCATTGTTATGTGGATGATTGATCTAGCCATTGTTATTACGCGGTCCTTAAACAAACGTTGTGGAAAAGGCTTAGACCAACTGGAGTTCAGGAGACAGCTGGCAATTGGTCTTTTGAAAATATACGGTTACTCACCTGTGCGAAGTGGAAGACCGAAAACGCATGATCCAGAAGAAAGAGTCAATGGACAACATTGACAAAATTGATAAAATTGAATTTTTTTTCCAGGACTTAAGCGAAAACGTTGCCGGTTATGCAAATCCCAGACCAAACAAAATTTGTAGTCAATAATAATGCAACATTGCATTACACGATAAATGATTTGTGCAATTCCATTCAATAAAATAGACATTCCTAGCATTGTATAAACACACAATATAAAAGAAAGCATAAATTTTGATTTTTTGCCAATTTTTTAAGTTCCGCTACACGTAAACTTTCTGCAAAACTTTTTTTGCCTTATGATTCGTACCACTCCAATGAGTATTTCTACCACTTTTCAAATGGGAAGGATGTCGTTCAGAACGTCGGTCGATGCTTCATGGAATGACCCTTGTGTGATAATGTCTGATTTTGTGCCAAATAATCGTCATTTGCGGGAAGTGTTGATTTTCTTCTTTCATTCGAAGAAAACGGCAGCTGAAGCGCATCGAGAGCTCCAGAAAGTTTACGGAGATGCTGTTCTAAGTGAAACAACGTGCGTTGATTGATTTCGTCGTTTCAAAGATGGTGATTTCGATGTTGGCGACCGTCCGCGTGAAGGAAGGCTAAAATTCTTCGAAGACGCTGAATTGGAGGCATTGCTCGAAGAGGACCCGTGCGAAACGCAAGAAGAAGATGCTTTAGCATTAGGAGTCAAGCCATTTCCAAGAGATTACATTCGTTGGAAATGATTCAAACACAAAGAATTTGGGTTCCATATAATTTGAAGCCAAAGGACGTTGAGCGTCGTTTTTTCGCCTATGAAAAACTGCTCAGCGGCAAAAAATGAAGGGTTTTCTTTATCGCATCGTGACGGGTGATGAAAAATGGATTCATTACAGCAACTCAGAGAGAAGAAAGTCACGTCGTCGGCTCGGCTGAATATTCACGCTGCGAATGTAATGCTGTATATTTGGTGGGACCAGGTCGGTCTGAACTATTGAAACCCAACGAAACCATTACTGCGGAACGGTATCGACTTCAATAGATGCGATTGAGGTAAGCACTGCACGACAAACAGTCACAATATGAGCAGAGGCACGAAAAAGTGATTCTACAACATGACAACAACATATTCCCAAGATATTGCTCCTTCCGATTATTACTTGTTGCGTTCGATGGCACATATAGACCATATGTGCTGATCAGCAGTTCCGCTCATATGAAGACATCAAAACATGACTGGATTCGTGGATAGCCTAAAAATATGAACACTTTTAGCGTAATGGTATTTGAGCTCTGCCAGAAAGATGGGAAAAAGTTGTAGCTAGCTCTAGGCAATACTTTGAATGATTCATTTATAACCATTATTTCACGATAAAATTGCATTTTCATAAAAAAAAACAACGATAACTCAGTTGCGCACCTAATATTAATTTTTTTAAATTCCAGTCACTATCAAAAATATATGGACGTAAAATAGAAAAATTTTAGTTAGATCGAATTCGTGTCTTATTTCCCTAGAGAGTTACCAAATTGTAGGGTATTTTACTTTAGCTACAATTAACTGCTTTATATAGTTTATAATTTTCTGCTTTATTGCTTTCGTACAAAGCATACTAAGGAACTTTATTCATTTTATTACATATCTCTAATATAGGGCTTACCTTAAAATTGTTGATTTTGGTGAGTACGCTATTGAAGGCGATCACGGGCCGTAAATGCTGCATCGAAACCCGGTATCTTCCTACATTGTTAGTGGCTTCGTATATAATGGGCTCTTTGCTGTGTCCACTACTGGAGAACATGTCGCGAAAATTTAGCGGTCAAAGCCGAGTTGAAGTTGTCAACATTACTAAGAACAGTGGATGCAGACGAGGCACAATCTGAGCTAAATAACATCATCACTCTCTCCTCTTTTAAAAACAGCTGTAAGGTAAAGCGAACTGTGGTAAAACCCAGAAAACCTAGAAACCATTCGGAAAAGAGTGAGAAAGCTTTTTAACAAAGCCAAACGCACCGGAACTTGGGAACAATCCCTTTTACCCTTTTACAACCAAGAGTGGCGAAGCCTCCTGGCGTTCTAACTGCGAGAAAATCGAAAAACTTCCTGTTATAGCACGACTCTTCTCCAAATATCATTACAATTAGATGGGATTTTTAATCAAACCAATTGGTACAATCACACGCGACCTTGACGAATCCCTGAATACTTTGCTTCAAGTTTACTCAGTTTCAGTTTTCAATGCATTTTATTTTCTTAATCACTAACTCTTACATACTAACAAAAAATGCTTAAATGCTAGCTTACAATTACTTAACAATCTTATACTAACTTACTGGCCCCACACAGGCACTTAAGCTACTCTAAATTCTTATATCTATGTCTTTCGACTTCATTTACATTTTATTTGGAAATATTTATTTTATATACTTAGGGCTAAGAAAAACTTCAAGTTTACTTGGCAGGGTCTTATGGACAGACAATGGACGTTTCATGGGCTATCAACTCATTGAAGTCACGCAAGGCACCAAGTATAGACAACATTTTTTCAGCTCTAATACCCGTGTTAATACGCGTATCAGAAGGGCAAATCGACAGAAGGAGCCCTGCTAAAGCTGACAGCTGAAATCAAAAGCTCCTGCCGCCCCAAAGAAATTACACTTTGCGCGTTTCTTGACATAGGGGGTGCTAGTAGATATCACTCCATATCAAATGCTTTGTTCCATAGAAATATTGATCAACCTACTATCAACTGAGTCAAAGTGATGCTTGAATGCCGGAAAATTACTATCTCATCAGGGCCGACTTCGGTATGAGTATCAGCCGTAAGAGACTGCCCACAGGGGTGTATTTTCGCCAGTTCTTTGGTCTTTGGTCATTGATGATTTACTTAACAAATTAAGTAAATTGGGCTATATACAATTGGTTATGCGGATGACCTATTCATCATAACTAGGGGCAGAGAGGCTAACAAAGTCACTGCACGTATACAAAACGCCCCTAAGATAGTCCTAGGCTGGTGTACCAGGGAAAATCTCTCCATAAACTCAACCAGACGTTGAATACCAGCCGTTGATAGTCATATCACCAACACCTGGACTTGTTTTTAATTTCTCACCCTGATGTGCTCTCCCCTCTAGGCTCGTCGGTACAATATCTTATATCAGCTTATTTCTCGTATACTAACCACATAGTTAGAGAAAAGACTCCTAAAAGAACCGTATGGCAATACGAGAAAGCCAACTGGAGCGGACTTAACAGCTTCTTTAGGAATTTTAACTCGTCATAGTGTTTCCTCGATAACGACGTGGATTCCGCTGCTAATATGACTACAGACAGCATTCTCTTTGGAATGAGATCCTTTATTCCTCATCGGATAAAAAGTATCAAAGCAAAAGAAAGACATGGTACGACTCGAGCTGTAAAGAGGCTGTCAAGGTTAGAGAAATATTTTTTCGGGCCTTCAAGACCAACCCGACAGAGGAAAACCGAAAAAAGTTCAAACGAGCCAGAAATGACCGCAACGCCTTTCTTAAGCGTGTGAAATTCCTATACGACCAAAAACTGAGGCAAAAAATACTGCAATATCCCAAAGGCAGTAAACATTTTTGGTCGTTCGTCAAAAACATTAGAAATTCCGCCTCATCCTCCATCCCAACGCTCATTTACCATGACATTCCAGCTGACAGATCTTTGGATAAGGCCAATCTACTTGCTGCACACTTTGCGGCCAGCTCAACACTCCCAGATTGTGCTTTGTCTCCGCCTACACTTGAGTGCGTCGAATCTTCAATGGGACGAATCTACTTTCGCACTCGTTTAGTAGAAAGAGTACTTAAAGATCTCAACATACATAAATCCGCTGGTCCAGATTTTATATCTCCCTTTCTTCTGAAGAGGTGCTCTTCCCTGCTGGCAAAACCACTGCTTAGCTTTTTCATCAATCCTACTCTTTAGGACTCTTCCCAAGCAGACAGAAAACAGCATTTGTCCAGCATTTGTCAGCCCGTCCCTAAAAAAGGCAAATCATCTTCTCTCTCCTCCTACAGACCCATTGCACTTACGTCCCTTCTTTCCAAGGTCATGGAAACGCTGATAAATCGTCAGCTCATGAAATATCTCGAAACACGAAAACTTTTCAATGACCGGCAATATGGTTTTCGTAGCAAGAGGTCCACTGGTGATTTGATGGCTTGTCTCACCGAAAAGTGGAACCAAAGCGTACATCAATCTGGCGAAAGCAAGGTAGTTGCACTTGATATTTCTAAGGGATTTGACAGAGTTTGGCATCAGGCTCTTTTGTCGAAAATGCGTGCATTTGGGATCGACGACTCTCTTCTTCCATGGATTAGAAATTATTTTACGGAACGTTCAATTCAAGTTGTTTTGGGCAGTTTCAAATCTGATATTCACAAAATAAATGCTGGTGTGCCCAGGGCGCTGTTCTGTCTCCGACACTCTTTTTAATTTTCATTAATGATCTCTTGACTGCTACTTCTAATCCAATATATTCCTTTGCTGATGACAGTACTTTCTGCTGTTCATATTCGTTCCCGGACTCACGGACCCTCCTCTTCGGCTGTAGAACGGCAGCGTATGCTAAGCTCATTAAATTCCGATATCAACAGCATAACCAATTGGGGAACTATCAACAGAGTGGAATTTAATGCTTCCAAAACATGCTGTCTGCTGTCCTTAAAGCGAAATTTAAATTGAAATTTAAACACCCAGCCATTATCGATCAATGGCACTTTCATCGTCGAAACCGAAAAACTTTCCATTCTCGGTATGTATGTCAATGACAACTTACGTTGGAATGACCACATATTTGATGTCGCCAAAAATGCTGCGAAATGTCTAGGTTTCCTCAAGCGATGTAAGAAATATTTAACCCCCTCTGATCTGGCCTCAATAAATAAGGCATTCATCCGCCCAAAATTGGAGTATAACGCCCGCATCTGGTTAGGTGCTCCTAAATCATCTCTACACCTGCTAGATAGGATTCAAAACCGTGCTATAAAACTTACTGATGATACTAATATCAGTCAATCAATGCACACCCTCGAACACCGACGAAATGTCTCGTGTCTCACTTTGTTTTATCGCTATTTCCACCACCAGTGCTCCACTGAAATCGCTAGTAGCATAACGCCTATTCAAACGTTCAACCGTAACACCCGTCTCGCTATGAATGCTCATCAGTATACCCTCAAGCCCATTTTAGGACGTACTATAAAATATCGTGATTCGTTCCTAAGCCGTACAACTCGCTTATGGAATGCCCTGCCGATCTCTGTATTTCCTGGTCGTTATAACTTGCAAACATTTAAAAACAATGTACATCGATACCTCTCTTTTCTTCCTCCCTAAATTTCCTTTGCCCGCGCTGTGTACAATCACCTTAAGGGTACTCAAACCCCTTGAGCGCGAGCTGATTATAAAAAAAAAAAAAAACTAAGGATGTCAGAGTTCCTTTCACTAGAAGAAGAAATATAAACCTAGGTATAGTTTCCCTTAACGACGAGGTCAAATATCTGGGACTCAATTGGAACTCTCTCTTAAACAACAAAATATCTAAAGCAACCAACGCTTTTTGGGCCTCTCGTCACAGCCTAGCAGAACATGGGGGATCTCACCAAAGATCACTCACTGGGTTTACACAATGATGGTCAGGCCCATCATAACATATGCTTCTATAGTATGGTGGACTTAAGCCACGCAAAGGGCCGCTATTTTAAAGCTCAAAGGAGTATAGCGTCTTTCATGTCCGGGTATTTTACAAGCCTTTTAGACCTGCCCACAATTATTGAAGCAATAATAGAACTAACGCCCTTACATTTATATATTATTGTAACAAAATGACACTACGCAGCTCAGCAAGTCTAGTACAAATCAAAAAGTTAAGTCTTAGCGGTCAACCGGACCTAAGGACCCTGCTCTCTGAAATACCTTAACTTGATATGATCTGCGCGGTAACACGCCGCCTTTCGAAAACATTATACTTGGATATTCTTGGATATTCCCCACAAAGATTCATGGGTTAACAATAATCCACCAAACAGCCAAAATGGTATAAAGTGGTATACGGATGGTTCTAAAATGGAATCGGGAGTGAGAGCTGGACCAAACAATAAAGTCACCTTAAAATTGGGAAAAGCCTCAGTATATTTTAGGCAGAACTCCACGCTATTCAAGAATGTGCCAACCATATCTACAACTCTGGTATCAAAGGGGCTAACATCCATAAATGCCCTTAGCTCGCATATCATTGACTCCAAATCAGTTATGTACTGGTTCAAACCCGAAAACTTACCAAAGGCCAAACAGTTGGTTTCTGATCATAAGGGCTTTGATAGGAATGAAAAGGCTGACGAACTGGCCAGAAAAGGCTCAGAAACTCCCTTTAATGGGCATGAACCCCTCTGCTGTACCCCTAATCGGCAGTTACGAGTAATTTAGCTATTAATAGCTAGCAGCTCACGAGATGCATCTCAAATTGGGAGAATAGCCCAGGTCTACGACAGGCCAAAGGAGATACCCTGCCCTTCAAAAAAAATTGCCAACTAAATGTATAAATCTAAATGTCTAGGTTACCTCACAGGACACAACGGTTTAAGATATCACCTCAACAAAATGAAACTAGTCGACTTTCCGGAGTGCCGACTATTTTTTCTTCAGGGAAGAATTCAACACAAATGAATTAATGAATTCCGCTGCTGATAGTGCTATCAACTTTCATAAGGTAGAAAATCTACTACCCTAACTACAGTTCTGATAGAACGGTAAAAATATCTTGACCGAGGTCAAGATGTTTTTTTCAACTTGTGCCCTTCAAAACAACTAATAACTTGATCGTTGTTTGTTGCCATGTACGAGTATCTATCATTCAACGAAACGTGAACTCATGAACTCATGAGCGTAATCACAATGGAGGACAAAGTTTATGTTGTAAGTTCCCTTCCATTTAGTAATACTTTCCTGTCTTCAGGAATCTGGAAAAACGCCTTAATTATGACAACCATTGCCCATTTTGTCAAAGTGTAAAAGATTTATTAAATACTAAGTTTGGAGAAGGAAAGCATAAAACTCAAGTAGCTCTTTATTCTTTATTTATAAAAATTCCTTTTATGTACAATATATCTACCCTTTTAATACAATAACAGGCATTTACATTCTAACACTCAAAGTGATATTTTTGCCATTTTATATTACATTACTTAGCGGAAAAATGGTTGCAGTTTTTAATACTTCTGCAAAGAATTTAAAATGTACGAACTTAATCCACCTCTTCCACAAAATCAACCACAATCCATTATCGTATCAAGTTTCACATAATCCACGATGTATCCGCAATATTTGAAGTCAGCTTTAGTGTAAAATATTTGAGAAGGGTTGCGAAAAGAAAAAAACTAGCATAACAGGTCTAGTAGTCCCGAATACGTAAACAAACATATTGTAATTGTATCTTTTAACTGAAAGCTGATGGTATCTATAAAAATGAAGATTTAAATATCATAGATTTTGAGATAAAAGACAAACTTACTGCTAACGGCACAAAGAAAAATGGGCGAAATATCGCCGGCACTGCACTTATTCAAACAAAATTTGGTAGTTCCATCCAACAAAATATCCAGCCGGTAAGATATGGGAGAAAATCCAGGGTTTGATAGCCCTATGCAGTAACTAAAGCTGAAACGTAAATCATTGCACTGGCAGACTGCATTCAATAGCACTAATTTCTTCTATGGACATCTTTGAATCTGGTATTTTAGCCGTTATTTTACATTAGGCGCCACTTGCTTGCCTTCTTAAAATAAAAATAAATAGTTTGCTACTCACTGCGCTTGTCAATCATCACAGCGCTTGTTTTGACCATTGTCTTGGCCTCCAGAAGGTGTTGCTTTGGCGTTGCGATCATAATGATCTTCCATTCCTCTGCTATATTGCCTCAGTTGCTTCAGTTGAAGGAATATGCTATTTCTAGATGCTTTGCAAAATGTTCGGCATATCTTAATATGTTGGCTGGTCGAACGGAAAGAGGACCAATATTCAATTCTGTGGACAGGATAAATTCGTGAAAAGCAGGCCTATAACTTGATAAGAGCAACGTCAAATGCTCATTCTACCTGAGTTTCTGCGATATAATTGCCCAGATAATTCAGCAAAGTACGATTGAGGTTTTCCATCAAGCCGTTCTCTAAACTGTGGATAGAGAGTTCTTGTTCGAGTTTCATCTAAACCAAACTTTTCTGGGACCATTTGGGATACTCTGCATTCAATATATCTGCTGCTTTGAATCTAATGGAGAAAGGCAACGCATGCACACTTAAAGCTTCCGACAACTTCTTCGCAGTCTGGTCTGGCAAACGAATGAGCTTTAGCCACTTTTTCAAATAACGGCACAAAGCTAATAAGTACCTGCTGCTGTTACTGATGGAGGCCCAATATATCTCCACAAGATATCGCCATACGTTGAAAAGGGAAACATATGCTCAAATCCTGCAAGAGGGTTCGCATTTTTGTTATCGGACATTCAGGTTTCTTACATATTCAACTTCTTCAGTACTGTTCAATTTCTTGAGAACATCCAACCCGGTAATAGTCTTTTCAGGCTTTGTTTTCTGCACTTCCAAATAGCCTCTAGTAGGACTGTTGTGCGTCTTGTTTATAGTATCTTTCTAAGGAAATTGTTAATAAAACTTAGTAATCCGCACTGTTGATCGTTTTCAGCCTTCGACATATTTGAATGGGACGATGTTCAAGGTAAGCAGTACGTCTTTAACTTTTGATTAAAATCTCGGACTTCTTCGGTCGTCATTGTTGCTCTACCCATTGCCTAACGACAGATAACTCAATTTGTCAGCCTGTGTCCACTATTATTCGTTTAATACTACTTTTTGGAACTAACAAACATTCTTTTTTATCGAGTTGGTCACAATATCGAAAATTTGTCTGCTCGCAAAGCCAACGGTTACGCATCGGCACTCTGTTTTTTCCCCAGATGGAAACTGCTGCAGATGTTATATCTAAAAGCCATCTGTCCTTCCGGCTCCACAAAATTGATCAATCAATATAACGATTCCACGTCTCTTGAAAGCTATTTTTCGAATAACTGCTTTAACTATGGCCAACAGCTGCCGTCTGGATCAGCAGCTATTTCAATATCAGACACAATGTGGCCCAAGAAGCGGTTTTCCTTTTTCTAAGACGAAGATCGGCGTTTTTTTTTTTTTTTTGTTTGCGCAGTGGTAATTTCGCTCCATGGGTGGCATCTAACATTGAATGGGAAGACTACATTTTCTCACATATATATAAAGCAGCCAAGGAGCATTTGTTGACCGAACACCAAAAGCAAAACAACGATGTCGGCGAGTAGAACGTGCAAGGAGAAAATTTCCCCATCCAGACTCTCATACACCTCCGAAATGAAGACAGTTTCCTGAAGACGGTTGCAGGGAAATGAGAACCATAATCACGGTAGTTAAGTCCAGTGTTTAAGCCGAAAGGATATCCAGCAAAAGTATCAGAAGGCAAGAAAAATAGTGCCCTCATAACCTGGTTTGACTTTTCAGTTGAAGGCCACAACTCAGCAATTCTAAATGTAGTAGTTGAAATCCATGGAATAATGGAAAGATGCTTCTACAGTCTCAATGACGAAATCATCTTGTCCTAAATTATTGAATCCAATTAGGAATTCGACTGGCTTTCTTCCGGGTAAATCTAGTTGGATGCGCGGTGTATAGAATGGCTTCGTGAACAGAAGTTACGTGTCTGCGTTTGGTGACTTTGTCGTTTCGCCTTCATCGTCGACTTCGACATCCTCACCATTTATGGTTCAATCATCGGTTTCCACATCGACCAGATCATACTCAACATCGTCTTCACCGAATGCAGAAATATTTACTCTTCAATAAATCGATTGTAGCGTGTACTGTGTTGCTTGTGGCATCATCCTGTTGAAACCACATGTCGTCCAAGTCCATATCTTCCAATTCGGGCCAAAAATAATCGATGATCATGGCGCGATAACGCTGACTATTCACAGTAACATGACGATCGTTATCGTCGACGAAAAAATATGGCCCAATAACGCCGCCTGCATGCAAACCGCACCAAACAGTTATTTTTTGTGGATGAAGTGGTGATTCATTAAGCACATGTGGATTTTCACCCGACCAATAACGCATATTTTGCTTATTAACGAACCCATTGAGCCAAAAGTGAGCTTCGTCACTGAAGATGATTTTGCGATGAAATTCATCATCTTGGCGCATCTTCTCCAGAACCAATCGGAGAACGTACGTCGCTTCAAATGGTCCATCGGCTTCAATTCTTGAGTCAGCTTGATCTTGTATGGGTGTAAACCAAGATCCTTACGCAAAATACGCCATAATGTGGTGTGAGCGATGCCGAATTCTTGAGAACGCCGTGGAATTGACTGATTTGGATCGTTTGCTACGGACGCCTGAACGGCAGCGATATTTTCGACACTTCGACCAACCCGACCAACCCGACCAACCGATGGCAACATCACACAATGAATATGAAGACTCAAATTTTTGCACTAAACTTGTTATTGCCTGTCTACTAGGGCGAGAATTACGACCGAAAATTGGAGTTAACGCTCTTAAAGTTGCAGTCACCGACTCCGAATTTCGGTAGAAAATGTTTATAATTTGCAGACGTTGCTCGTTCGTGTACTTTACCATGATGAAAATGTTGAGTTTACTGAATAAATTGACAGTGACAGTTTGACTCTCAATATGAGGGCCCCTGTTGACCTCCACTTGTAGATGTACATAGTTTTATGTTTACTCTCCTTGTGTTTCCACCATAGGTTTGATTTTGACAAGTGACAGTTAGCACTGACATTTCGATCGGGAGATTGTTTTTGTTTAACGTCAATGCGTCATTGAAGGAAGCAGTAGTCGGGTTTTGTTTTGGTTCTTCTGTGGCGGCCTTGGATGTAGAGGGCTGAACGCCTTTTTGTGACGCTTCATGCGGAATTGGTTCATAGATCTACCTCGCTTGTGCTTTCAACACATTGTCGGCTTCTGTAATCATGGGTGGCTGAGCTCTGGTGTCTGCGTCCCTTTTATCTTTATGCTCCCTTCCTACATCGTATTCGATTTGTTATTGTTTGACTCATTCATTGTTCACACGAGTAAAGAGGGCCGCTGCACCTAAGCCCTTGTAGTGCAGCAAGACATCTTTTTAAAATGAGGCCGCACCTGTGCTTCCCAATTCCACTTCATTGGCTTGATTGTGTTCTATCATTGGCTACCCCTCATGCCGCGTAACCATAGACTTATGTCGAGGATTGGGGATTTTATAGAGTTATAGTCGCACTTCCGGCAGGCAAGCAGTTACAGCACAGACTACATGAGAGCCCCAGTGCTGTTTCTCTTACCTGACTGACAGCCACCACCCATTGGGAAGTAAGATTCTTCTGACTAAGTCGGTTGAAGACAGAAGTATACTATACTTATATACTTAGATAGCGCTTCAGTTGAGGGTGAACCTGGGCTTCAACTTACAAGCCTGTCCAGTTAACCGGTTTTTTAGCTAACTGCCTCCAGTTGTGCACTCAATGTCGCCTTAGGTCCTCTTCTACTTCGAAGATGAGGTCTTCCTCTAATGCGTTGTTCCAACAAGTTACAATGATTCGTATAGTTCACCGATGAACCTTTTCCTCCAAAGCTGGTCAAAGGGACCGAATATTTTAGGAAGAGTTTTTCTCTGGAATCAACCGAGACATCTAAATTCGCTAAATTCGATAGAGCCAATGTGTCAGCGACACAAAATAGGATTGGAATGTCAATGTCTTATGTATAATCTCCTTATTTGTTCGGAGTAGAGCCTTACGAGTAGTAATTTGTAATTGCCTTATTAGCCCAAAGAAACGGCGATTGGAAAGAGTGATCTTTCGTTTTTTTTCTGCTGAGGTGTTGTTGGAGAATCGATTGCAAAGCGAAGTCCCTTACTACCCCGAAGTTAAAACTGTCGACTGTGACGTTCTGTCCATTTAACGCTAAACCCATTTTGACAGGTTCAGATTCAATATTAGCGATGCGTTCGCAATAAAGACCGCTGATCCATTATGATGCCAATATCATGGGCATACGCTAATAGTTGCACAGACTCTAGAAAAATTTTAACTCGTTAGCTTGTAAGTTCTGCACAATTTTTTCAAATATGATGTTAAAGAAGTCACATGACAGCGCGTTACCTTGCCCAAAGCCTTTTTTGTTATCAACGGCCTCAGTTAAGTAGTTGCTGGTCTTGATGGAGCAGCAAGCGTTCTTTATCGTCATTCTGCACACAAAGGACGAGTTTTGTAGGGATGCCAAAACTAGACATGGCTCCATATACATGGCTCGTATCTCATCACTATAATAAATGCTATCATATGCGGCCTTAAATTCGATGAAAGATGGTGGATATCGAATTGGTCTTCTTGAATTTTTTCCTGTATATGCGGAAGTGTAAAAATGTTGTCAATTGTGGACTTTATTCACCTAATCAGGTTGTTTATGAAGGGTTTGAGATGTTCAAACAATATGGCAGATGAAATCTTGTACGCAATGTTGAGGAGACTTGTACTTCTACAGTTGGCGCAGTTGAGGGGTTCTCCTTTGTTGTTCATTCATCTGGCATGCGCCCTTCTGACCAGATCTGAGAAATGAGTTGTATGCTCTCCTCAAACTCACATCCAGCAGCTTTGAAAACATCGGCCGCTAAGCCGTCTGTTCCAACATCTTTGTTGTATTTACGCTGAGATATCGATAACCTAACTTCGTTTTGGTCAGGTGGAAGGAAGCTTTTGCGATCATGCTTGAATTTGAATGCTCTATTCTGCCTGACGGCTGGGTGTTGTACTTCGTCGCCGTCATACAGTCTGTAAAAGAAGTTTTCCATATTATCACCACCGACTGTGACTCTACTACAAGTTTTATTTCTTCATCTCTAAAGGTTTTCGAATGGGTCTTTTTGTTTTGACACGTTCTATTTACCTTTTGGTTAAACTTCCGTACGCTGTTCCTGGAGTACAAGCCCTCAATATCTTCGAATGCGACTTAAATTGGTTGATTTTATTTATAACCAATCACATTTGTTTGAAAATAAAAGACGAAGATCTTTGCTTTTACTCTTCAGAGCGTATCTTTATTTCTGATTCTCCAAATACAGAAAAAAAATCGACAGAGTGTTCCGTCCACCGAACATCTGTCCAGTCAGAATTTCCTGTTATTCGTTCCAATGTTCGATCATTGCACTTGAATTTTGCACATCGGAATTGCAAGCGTTAGAATTTCCGATTGTGGGGATAATTTTCGGTGCTGATGTAACTCGCGCGCTTCTGTTTGTTCTTATTCTTCTTCTGGAATAGCCGATATTATTTCCATCTATTTTGCTCGTAAAGCTCACGAGCGGCTCTCGTCCATCGTTGCAACCCGGATTGCACTCTTCTTGTTTAGCTAGTCTTCGGTACTTGATGCTGGCTGCACTGACGTTTTTATGAAGCTTGGAAAATCCGGATTCGTACATTGAATGCAACGAGGTAGTTATCTGTTGGCAATGTTGGCTGCCCGGAAGGTTTGGATGTCCAGAATACGAAAGGCATGCCTTACGTCGAGTCGATATCAATATGTTCGCTCCATAGGTATCATCCTGCGTTTAGTTTTGGGACTAAATTATTAGTGTAGTAGGACTTGTTATTGTATTCTAGGCAACCATTCATCTCACGAGATTTTAGTTGCCTGAAAAAAAGAACATCTTTCGAGCGCGATTGGGATTGAACGCCAAATCGTCCAATATGGAGCCAATACACTACCACTTATCGAATAGCTCGTTTAAACATTCTTTGATGGCGTTGTTCTTGTTCTCCATTGGGGTCTGAGCGCATATTTGGCTTATCTCGTCGAATTTGGAATCGATGGGGATTATATATATATTTGAGTATAAAGTATAAAAATTGTACAAATAAGAGCTAAGCTCTTTTAACAGTACATATGACAAAAAAGTATAAAAGAGGATAGTTAAACATAAATTAAAAATAAATTAATTTCATCAGCTTAAAAAAAAAAATAAATAATAATAATAATAATAAATTTAGAGCAACTATGTAGAGTCGTACAAGTACTATTCTACTAAAAAAGTTTTAAATTATGGTAGAAAACAAAAATAATAAATAAAAGTGTAGGCTGTATTATACTGGTATGTTCATATTTACAAAATTATTGTTATATATGCCTCAATGATCTCTAAAAAAACCAAATAAAATCATTAAAATTGTTTGCTCCAAGCGAGCGCCGGATTTCAGATGGAAGCGAGTTCCACAGTCTTACGGAGTGAACAAAAAACAGACGGCTACATTCTAAATAGAAATAATTTGGAGAATTAATTCTTAAAGTTCTAGATGACCTCGGAAACTGTATCTTACGGTATAGGTAATATGGCTTCTTATTGGTTATCAATCGTGCAATGGATAGGCAGTTGCGGTAATTCAGGTAGTTTAAAAGTGAACACCCTAAGATGGAATTCCTATACCTGGAAATATGATCAAACTTGCGCAGGTGGAATACATATCTAATTATGGAATTAAATGCAAGTTCCAATTTTCTAAAGCATACTGAGTCTAGTGAACTGTAAACCAAGCAAAAGTACGTAATATGTGGCACAAGAAGAGATCTTACTAGTTTGAGTCGAAAGTCAGTCGGTATATAACGGGCGGATTTCCACAATAATCGCAGTCCAGCGTAAATTTTCTTTATTACAGCGTCGATATGGTCAGTAGCTGAAAGAGAATTGTTAAGATTGTTTTCTACTGTAGTAGAAAAACAGATTTTTTCGGTAGACAGATAAACATCTGGGTATTCCTCAATTTGTCCAATTTTCTTACCAATTGGTTAGCACAAAGTCTTTTTAGCATTTAATTGAAGCCCATTTAAGGAAGCCCAAAGTCGCACTGCCTCCAGATCTTCATTTAAATGGCTGACACAACTCTGTATACATGTTCGCGTGCTGGAAACGTATAATTGGACTTCATCAGCATATAAATGTACAGTCGCATGTTTACAAGCTAGGGGTAGGTCATTTATATACAGAGCGAAAAATAATGGCCCGAGTATTGAGCCCTGCGGGACGCCACAGTGAAGCCTGAGCATGCTTGATACTTTGCCATTCATATGGACCTGTTGATATCTACCGCTTAGATTTCTAATCAGTTCTACAGCTCTTATTCCTAAACCAAACCCATTAATTAGCTTCCGACAGAGTTTTTCATGATTAACCGAATCAAATGGCTTTGAAAAATCCAAAAGACATAGTAAGGTTACATGGGACTTGTCAAAGTTTAAACGAATGTCATCATTATTTTTACAAGTGCAGTGGTACAACTGTGACTTTTACGATAAGCAGATTGATGTTGGCTTATTAAATTGAGTGAGTCTACGTGTGTCTGAAGTTGATTCTTTATGACGATCTCAAGAACCTTAGACAAACCCGGGAGAATGCTTATTGGGCGAAAGTCGTCCAATTCAGAAGGATTTGAATTCTTTGGAATAGGTATCACTTTTGCAAGTTTCCAGGCTGGGGGAAAACAAGATTTAACAATGCAACAGTTATAGATATGGGTGAGCGTATCTACCACATGCAGCAGTATTATTTTGATGAACTTCAGTGAAATACCATTTATACCTATAGCAGTAGATTTTACAGATTTAACAGCAAAAATGATATCAACGCTGTTAACAGTTTTAAAGGAAAATGTTGGAGTAGGCTGGGGGTCCACAGCTTAGATCTGTTTCAGTTGAAGATTAGGTAGAAAAGGTTCGCTTACAAAGAAACTATTTAGTAGATCCGGATCAGTTCTCTCATTGCTAGGAAAACATTTTTTGTCGGAAGTAATTCCCAGCTCACGCAATTTTTTCCAGAGATCTTGAGGTCTTGCATTGGTTTTAAGTTTGGAGGTGTAATAACGCTGCTTTTGTTTACGGGTCTCTGCAGTTGTTAACTTTCTTAACTTAACAAAGGTGGCTCTATTTATAGATGTAGGATAAGTCTTCCATCTGCGATAGGCTTTGTCACGAAGCTTCATGAGCTTTTTTATATTTGGAGTAAACCAAGGGCAACCAGGATCCTTAACAACCACCCGCCTTATTGGTACATATTTATTGAAGAGCTCCAACACCATCGACTCGAATAAGGCAATTTTGTCATTAACGTTAGCGAGATTCCAACATAAATCCCAAGGGTATATTGACGCTTCATTATACAGAGCTGGTAGGTCAATATTATTGAAATCTCTAAATAGCACTTTCCTGGGAGGAAGTACAGTATTCATGTGAAGGTCGAAGGTTAAAAATATTAGGTCATGAGATGAGTTAAAGCCGGGTACGGATATTTGATAGTGGAATAATACAAGGGTCGCATCTGATACAATAAAGAAGTCCAAAAGTGAAGGTCGACAACCTACTCGGAAATGTGTCGGAACGGAGTTATGAACAATATTAAGACCACAGTTAATAGCAAGATTTTTAATGGAATTTGCTTTCTCATCATTTTTCAAAAGATTTTTATTGAAATCACCGCAAAGTATTATATTCTCATAACATGGGATAAAGGTAAGTAGCTCGGTTTCGATTTCTGTAAGAGCAATGTTTCGACTTGGTACGTAGATGCAACCAATAAAGCATTTTTGATTACGATCGGAAATTACAACAAACAAAAAATCACAGCACGAAGAACTTCCACTTGTTTTTAAAACTTCACATTTAAAGGCCGATCTATAATAAATTGCAACCCCTCCTCCCCTTGTGGATCTGTCACCACGAAGTATTTCGTAACCGTGAAGTGCAACACATTTGTCATCATCGCCGAATCCATCATCAGCAAGAGGGATCAACCAAGATTCAGAAACACATATTACATCTACCTTTAGCGAAGAAAACAGTTCCCTAAATAATTCCAGATAATCGATTCAGTCTTGAGGCGAAGCATGATAATTGACATACCGCGTCTAAACTGATGTCTTATATCCAATAGAACACAATCAAGAAGCAAACAAATCATTTACTGAGCAGCGTAGGCGTGCTTGTACTCGTTTATTTGCAACACTGAAAGAGATTGCATGAACACATAAAGATTATTGATTATTTATAGAAACCGAACGACAAAACATTAACGTCAATGATCAAAACTATGACACTTGTAGCCGGAAAAGTACTAGCGGCTATATAGCTTGAATTAAGATCCGTTGATTATGTGGAGAATCATAGAAAACAACCGGATATATTGGAAAAGTTTGAGTAGAACAGTGGTCATTTATAAGCATGAGTGTCCTTACTTCTATGTATCTCTAAAAATGGCTGATGCAGGCAAACCAGAGGAGTTCATATGGTGGGTGTGATAAATATTTTTTTGTACATTAAAGTACAGAAGTTTGTTCGTCTGATAGTGCATTGGACCATAGTTAAGTCCGTAAACTTAAGTAGATTACTATACGTGAAATTAAACCAAAAAACGGATATTGTGTCAAGATGTCAAGATGTCATGCCGGATCCAATCATGATTTCATCGAAACCCACTATAACAACCGTTCAACTATCAATTCCATTGATTATCTCTTGTGACATCTAAATGATTTCCCTTTTATGGTATATGGTCGAGTAAGTCAGCCAAATTTAAATGCTGTAATTAAATCCAAACTCACTCACGAACCTACACCTTTTAACACATTTTACTTCCAGTCATGCCACATTAGTTCCAGTAATATGAACGTTTTACGACTTATTCGCACACTCTATATATTTTTCGGTACAATTATTGGTGTCTATTCCAAAGGCGTTATTAATGTTAGTCAAAAGGAAAATATACAACTCATTCAAATATAATAATTACAAATTTATTTGCACGAGTTTTAATTTTTAATCGGACTTTTGATAAACGTATCAGTTTACCGTATTTCTTTTAGGGACACGTAAATATCGAATGTCATTACTTTGATTCGGATATTGTTACCCTTTTATCTACGAGTATATTCCGAATGGCGTTTATAAGCTCATCGTCTCTTTGTTTGAAGGTTGGCCTTTGGATCTCTTAATCAGTATTCATTATCCTTTCACCATTAAAGACAGAAGGAATAATACAAAAATATAAAAATTAAAATTCTGAGGAATTGTATCTAAACTGAAAGGTATTTCAAGTTTTATTATGAAAAAATTTGTGTGGCGGTTTAGAAATAATAAATTTTGAAAGTGCAAGTGGATAGTTGTCTGAACGGACTTACAATAGTCTAGGAGCTGTTACCAATTAGGGTGAGTATGTTACTTGCTCGTCGAAGGGAATCATAAGTTAAATATGGAAACCACGCGCAAAGGCGGAAGAAAAGGAGAGCACCTTTGTGAGGCACAGTTGAAAAACATAGGCTACACCAGCCTACCATCTTTTAAAACAGCCTTGGGCTAAATAACTTCTCGTGAGGCGAAATGCTATCATAACTAGCTATCATGTTTTGCGCATCTCAACATCAGAGGCCGGCTAGGTACCCCTAAAGAAAGCCCGTCAAACAGATTGATCACATTGCTCAAAGCCACAGCTCTTGTATTCGAACCGAATGGTTCAAGGAGCCAACATCGAGTCAGACCACTGCCTAGTTGTAGCTAAGTGGAAGAATGCGAACATTCCGGAAGCTAAATAAAATATTGTAGAAATACTATGAAGAAGTCAAATAATTACAATAACAAGAGACTGCTACAGCGTTTTCTTATCGAATCTTTGAACAGCTTTCAAAAAGTCGAATGCTACCAGTATTAAGCGCAAAGGATCAGGCAATGTCGATGTATGTTACAACGAACCTTCTGGTTTGATAAAGTATGACAGCAAGCACATGTAATGCGATTATATGTACTTACATGAATCCCAACTGTCAATGGCAATTCTAAGCGAGTACATACGCAGTGCTAACGCAAGCTCGGCAAGTTCATCGACAATTTTACGGTCATTGGGACCCAGATAAGACTCAGTGAATTCAGTCTTCCGACTAGCTGAATGTTCAATTCAAGCAGAGTGCTATGATATGGAAAACGGAACTCTTAAAGTGAAGTCCCATCAAACGTGTTGCTACTTCCTTTGATGTCTGCAAGTCACCTGTCACCGATGGCATATACCCTGTTATGCTACAGGTGATTTGACCTCTCCTCAGATTCTTCACAATATAGTAAGCTGCCATCAGGATTGCGTATATCTCCGTGAAATCTTACATGGTTCTTTGCTATCCAGGATGACACAAAAATATTCAACTTCATTAGAAAACGGATGGTGATGCCTGTAAGTACTAGATGATTCAGACGGTCAGCTTCTTCCTTATCGTAAAGAGTACTTCGCCGAGAATATCGCGGCTGTGACTGCCGATGTCGCTGAGAACGAAGAAACATCAACGGGCCACGTAATTGGGCATCACCAGACGGACCCTACAGCGAATTTTAGTGAAAGACTTACACATGTTCCCTTACAAAGTGTAAACCGTGCATCAGTTAATGCCTCCTCGTGTGAATTACTGTAAAGCCATCTTCAATTTCAACAACGAAGAGGACAATTTATATCGAAAATTATCATGACCGACGAAGCGCAAGTGGAAATGCGGTTAATAAGCAAAAAATCTTCGTTTCTGGGGCACTGAAAATCCGCGTGTGATGCACGAAGAGCCATTAAATCCACTCAAAGCCACTATGTGGTGCGGCGTTCACGCGGGTGGAGTGATTGGGCCGAATTTTTTTCAGAATGCCATCAGCACTATGTCACTGTGAACGCTACTGGCCATGATAAAGAACTTCTTACTGTCGGAATTGGATAAGCGTGGCTTGGTGAACACGTTACTGTAAAGCCATCTTCAATCTCAACAACGAAGAGGACGATTTTATGTCGAAAATCATCATGGGGCATTGAAAATCCGCGTGTGATGAATGAAGAGCCATTACATCCACTCAAAGCCACTTTGTGGTGCAGCGTTCACGCGGGAGGAGTGATTGGACTGAATTTTTTAAAGGACGCCATCGGCAATACGGTCACTGTTACTGGCGAACGCTACTGGGCCATGATAAAGGACTTCTTACTGCCGGAAATGGATGAGCGGAAAACATGTGTTTTCAACAAGCACAGTGAGACCGCACACACAGCACGAGCCACAATGGATATTGTGAAGGAAGCGTTTCCTGGTCGAGCAATCTACCATTTTGGCGATTTGGTATGGCCAGCAAGATCGCCTGATTTAACTATCCCAGACTTCTTTCTTTGGAGCTAGTTGAAGTCGCGGGTTTATGCCAACAAGCCTCAGACAATCGCAGCCCTTAAGAACAATATTCGACAGGAATGCAAACAGGAAATCACCGGAAATCTTGCGGAAAGTCATGGAAAATGCGATAAAACCGGTACAAATGTGTATCAACACTGGCGGCAGCCACTTGGCTGATATCATCTTTTCCACTTAACAGAAACAATTGTAATTCAAAAACAAAATTGGATGATTAATTTTGCAACACCTTGTATATTATCCGGTGAAAATACAAATCTCTTCCCCTGTTCAATAGAACCCAAACAGTGAAATTTTATTGTGCACGATGGTCATTTGGCTTCAACTTTTGAATCAATACGATCTTATACGGACCAACGCTCTTAAAAGCCATTGCCAGACATTTTCAAATAATTTAAGGTCTGGCTCTTCTAAAACTGAGTCAACACAAGCAGAGCTAACAGTAAATCGAATATAGGTGAAATGGTTGAATCGCAGCGGGAGGTTTAAGCCTTTGTTCGGTGGTCAGGAAACTATATTTTTGCCCGTAGACTATTCACAATGAACCTTTAGGAGGGCAATTGTGTCTTTGCTACAAGCGTGTTTGAAACCTCCATGAAGTTGTGGCCTAGGAGTATGCAACATATTTTAGCAAACAACATCGGAAACAGTCGGCATTCTTGCCATGTATTTTATACTCTAAACTTAACTAGCAAAATTGTATAGAAACAGTAGAGCATAGTAAATCGATTATTGAAAGTGATTACCAGATGATTCTAATACGGCCCAGAAACAGCAAATTGCGATCGCTAAAATGTATACGAACATATGTATAAAAATGCTAGCAAGAAATTCTAGTCGAACGCAACCGGATGAAGAAAAGTTAGTAGAAGAAACTGCCTGCACAAGAAACAAACAAAAGGAAACAAACTCAAGAAAACGTCAGTAAACATAATCCAGAAGAAGCCAGATGAAAGTTGAAGATTATTCCTCCTCCTCTTTTATGAATCGAAGGAATATATAGAAATATATTAGAAATACATCTAATTTCATTTATTTCTTTTACAAATCTGTATTGCTTCTGCACGGCTTGTGAGCTTGGCTAAATTTGCGGACTTTAGAACCCTTGTATGGGTGCCACTACTTTGGATGACCTCGTTAACGAGGCCAAGAGTTTGCTGATATTTTTGTATTTGAGCGATCCAATTATTTTCATTTCGGCTTATTCTCCGAACTTTGGGTAGAAGATGAGCATCTATTGACTTTTGGACTGGGCGACGACTGCCGTCGTCACGAGGTACAGCACAGTTTTCGCGCCATGTATGACAAATCACTGACTAAATGTGCGATATCGTCATTGCAATTTCCACCTGATTGGTGGTTAACCACATTTTGGCACGAAAATCGTGTGTATGAAAATTCGTGGATTGGCCAATATGGACTTTTATTTATGGGGACAGATACAAGACATTATTTACTCATCAGAAATAATAACATTGGATGATTTGAACCATAGGAATGACGAATGTAAAGAAAGTAAAGAAAGTAAAGAATGGACATTATAGGAGCCTTTCAAAGACGTGCATACAGAACAAGTCAACAATTTGGGTTGTAAGATATTTTGAAAACTACCAACTTAGGATGAAATAATCTTTTCTTTTTTTTTCTGGTCAATAATGTATGAAGCTTTAGACCGTTTGCTTTAGAATATCGGTAGTGGCTCTTCCAGTTGCTACGTCCTTCTGGAATCACCCTGTATCAGAAGAGAAGGTGTTGGAACAAACCACAAAGCACCACAGCGCAAGAGAAAAAGGAAAGTACCACACGTCCGAATTCAAAGAGTTTATTTCGCAGACTTAAACAGGTTGAACCAGGAAAAGTGATATTCAGTTATTACTATTTGTTTTGTAGTATATAATATTGTGTAAGTGTTAGTGTATGACCGTATGATCGGATAATCTTATAAAAAAGTAATTCATATACCTTCAACCCTTCTCTCAAAATTAATTAATAACTGTAATTATACATCATGTTATAGTAAGTAACAAAATTAAAATTCATACTATACATTTATGTAAAAAAAGGATTTAGAGTTGCATTCCTGACATGCGAATGAATTCGTTATGTTTTATCTTCTTGAGGTTCTTCGTTAAAATATCGGCTACCACGTTATTAGTTGATACGTACTTAAGTGCAACAAACCCCTTCTCTGCAACTTCACGAATTTAGTGCGCCTTGATGTCAATATGTTTGGTGCGATTGTTGAAAACTTTATTCCTCTCCAATTTCTGTGAACTTTGGTTGTCGTTAAAAAGCTCTGTAGGGTTGTTTACGAATCCGCCGAATCCAATTTCTTTCAAAAACTTCTGAGGTACGTCACTTAATTTGCAGCCAATGACAGGACAACGTACTCGGCTTCGGTGATGCTTAATGCGACAGTGCTTTATTTCTTGCTATTCCATGTAACTGCAGCACCAGCTAAGAAGAATGCAAATCCGGTGTAAGACTTGCGGTCCACTCAGTTCCCACTCCAGTCGGCGTCAACATAACCTTTAAGCATTGATTTAGTCTGAAAATAGTTAAGTTTTAAGGTAATTGTTGAACTCAGGTACGAGTACCTTAGCAAATGCTTGGCTGCATTTAAATGTTCAGCATGCGGGTTCGTATTAATTATAAATGATTAATATTATGAATGAATATCGTGCAACTGGGGAGAAAACTTCTTTATAATCAAGGCCATACTTTTGGCAATATCCTTTCCCGACCAGCCTTGCTTTATATCTTACTGGAACCCCTTTCTTATCATGCTTTATGTTAAAAACCCATTTACATCTTATGGGGTGACGACCTTCAGGCATATTGACTAATTCCCACGTTTGATTCTTAATCAACGATCGATACTCTGACAGCATAGCTGCTTTCCAATTGCCTGCATCTGGCCCTTCTAAAGCCCCTTTTATCGTCATAGGATTGAATGCTAACTTTCGAACAAATCGAAAAATTTGTCGAGTCGATGCATCCTCGCACATTTTCAAATTTAACAGCGATTTAAAAAGAGTCACTTTTCTTGCTGGCCCAGTTGGAGAATGCACTTTTCCCCATTCGTCCTTGGAAGTATTTGAATTTTTCACATGCAGAAGCTGGCTGGGTTAATGCACAAGGACAAGGTTGCTAATGCTTTTTCGTCTTTTATTTGCTTTCGCTCCTGACACATAACACCAAAGATCACTATGCACTAATATCGATTTCATTAGCTCTTTCCAACTATCGTAGTTGGTATCGTCCAACTTGTCAATTTGATAAAGCGCGGAACTCATTTTCATAATGAAATAACTTTTGAAACTATGGCTGACATAATTTTTCAATAGAATGGCGCTGGGCCCATAAACAATGTTGGGACAAACCACAAACCATCACGGCGCAAGAGAAAAAGGAAAGTACCAAACGTCCGAATTCAAAGAGTTTATTTCGCAGACTTAAACATGAGGGTTGAACAAGCAAAAGTGATATTCAATTATTACTATTTGTTTTGTAGCATATACTCGTAACATTGTGTAACTGTAAGTGTATGATCGTATGATCGGATAATCTTATAAAAAAGCAATTTACGTATATACCTTCAGAAGGAATTTCATTGTAGAATCCAGTGGTAGGGCAAACAGTAGGCATAGTTAGGATCCACAACTTCCATAAATTCTCTCAGTGGAGTTCCCAATTATCCCTGGAAGTGGGAGCGAACCCCGAGACTGAGGAGTTTAGTATGAATGAATGAGAGGCATAGTTGGACACGTGTGCGCTAGAGCCGAATGAATGTGTGTGTAAGCGTGTGCGTGAACGTGTGTGTGGGTCTGGGGGGAGCTATGGAACGCAAAAGATCTGGAAAACACTTTAGTGGCGACCAGCAATTAAAGAGTGTCAACTAAGTTGCATAGATAAACTAACCTAGATGGCAAACTTTCCAGATATTGGAAAACCAAAACCGGGTTTCTACTGATCGTCTCTATCCATGTGACCCTGTTCGTGAATACGTGTGAATTGGCATCAATGGCAAATTCCCTCCCATTTTACTCAAAAAACGTCATCCACATACACGCACCCATGCAAATCGCTCTCATTCTATCAAATTTACATTCAACTTTTCAACTTGTAAATTGCTCTCATTCTAGCAAATACTGACAGGTTATAGAGATGTGAAAAGTATTGGTAATTCACTTACGGTGGATCTGTGCGAAAGTTAAGGGTTTGCAAAAGTTTAGTAGAGCTTGAATCTAGGTTAGCTTAGTTGTAGCTGTGCGATTTTTATTTTCTTGAAGTTGTTTGGTAGTAAAAGGGAAAACAATTTAAAGCAGAGTTTGTAGTAGATACGCAGGCTTGGCTTGAAAAAAAATAAAAAAGTGGGAAGCGGAACAAATAAAAAACGAAGAACTAACACAACAGAAGGATACAGGAGCAGGAGCAGCGGGACAACAGGACCATAGATTATTCCAGAGAGGGTCACAACACTTTCAGAATAAAGGCTAAGTATAGTGATAGTATAGTGCGGTGCAATATAGAAAAAAAAATTAGAAATTCGTTCTTTTTTTTTGATTTGTGAAGTGAGATTCAGGTGGGCCGTGCGTGCGTTTAAAACTACTGAGAATAGACGGAACACGTGACCCGTTAACTAGCGGTTTTGTGTTTTTTGGGACTGTGAAAATAGCGGGTCACTCTATCGAAGAGTGTACCGCTAATCCAACCCAAAATAAATCGTCCAGCTCCAATGGAGCTTTAAACGGTTATGTGAATTCGTTTTTTTTCCTGCTTTTCTTTTCTTTGGTTTTTTTTTTCTGGTAATCGGGGAAGAGTTTTCTTCTGTTTTTTTTTTCGCAGAGATTTTATGATTCCGGTGAAAAATTACGTGGCGCCCATTTTCGTTTTACCCAGGTTTAGCGGCCATTAAGGTGCTAACTGGAGGAACCCACAACTGGGGTAGCGGGATCCCAGCAGAGATCGGGGCATCGCTCTATAGGTTACGGGAATTAAACATAACACAGTGTTACTATTATGCATTTGTAAAAAAATTATGCCAAAATCAAAATATGAAGTTTTAAAAAAATAAATCACTTCAGAATCTTCAATAACTTTATACACATTAATTTTTGTGCATCATATGCTCTGAAGCAGTTAAAGTTCAACGAGTTCACTGATATTCATTTGTACACAGGAGGTTACAAGAGTCAAAATAAAGCAGTGTAAGTGTTTGCTTAAGACCCTTCTTTCTCGGAAGGGATACATTTCCGAACCCACCCACTCATACAATTTTTTTCTCAAAATATATCAAGGGACCTCCCCTTGACATATTATCCGGAGCACCCTGTATAATCGCGTCATATAGCGACCTGCTTCTAACAAGGCCGCGATGACTGCAATGAACTCTGTCGTATATTTTCACAGTATGTGACATTATTTTCATCGATCGATAATTGTTGCAATTTTTCGTGTCGCCCTTGCCTTTATAAAGTGGAACAAGAAAATTTGCCTTCCACTGGTCAGGCATTCCATCGTCTTTGATCACTGCATTGAAAAAAATCTTAAATCATTTATTAAGGTTGAGGCCCAGGTCAACCCTGGGTAGCTTTATTATACTAAATATAAGCAAATACTGAACTCAAGAAGTAACAATTTTGCTTAGTGCTATTGAGGGGAATAATAGATGTGAGGCATAGGAAGAGTTAAGGGCAGTCTTAAGGGAGAGTTTACTTAGATAAAAGTCAAAGATAGTCTGAATAGAGCTGACTTCGCGTAGCATTCTGGACATGGGTTCATGGTATCCATCATTCCTTCGGTGGGAATTAATACGGAGAAGAAGATCGTTATACAGTCTGCAGAAGAAGTTTTTCCATATTCTCAGCACCAACTGTTGCTCTACTACAAGGTTTCCTTCTTCATCTCTACAGGCATCTCTACAAGGGTCTTCATGCCTTGACATGTTCTTTCTAAACGTTTGTTAAACTTCCGTACGTTGTTCCTGGAGTACAAACTCTCAATATATTCGATAGCGCAAATACTTCGGGAGAATTATATTCCAGGCATTCTTCATCAAACCAGGGATTTCTTGGTTGTGCCACAACAATTGCGGCGTCTCTGAAGGCACGTTGTCGGTAATATCTTCGTGAAATCAGTCAATGGCCTCTGCTAGTTAGCCGGCTGCACGTGGTCTGTTAAGAGTCCAAGCATTCCACGTGCTGATCCGAACGTCGTTTGCCAGGGTCGTCAACAGTGCGTCCATTGTTATCTGAGGCTCTTAGGTGGTACGTTACATTTTTTTCGTATGTCTTTTCGCTATGCGGTTGTGAGCACTAAGGCTGCGTAGGTCAGTATTATTCCACTAGTCGGTTAAGGGCGCCTTTACAGTTTTAGCCTGAATGAGTAAGGATTTGCACAGTGGCTGCTGGCCCAATCCAAGTTTCCCTATCAATCGCTGCGCAGATCCCAAAAGCACATTACGAGTATCTCCCATAGGTTCTGCTAATTGAAGACCGAATTTCGAAGTAAGTTGCAATCATTGAAAAGAACTGCCAATGATAGCACGGTGTCTGAAAGTACTCCCTATTGGAAGATCTTTCAGTGAAAAAAAAAAACACTACACTACATATAGATACTACCACCTGTATTTAAATTTAATGTCAAATCTCTGAAGTTGTGTGAATTTGTTATCTTAATTGAATAAAAAGTGTTTATCCCATTTATCCAAACCCATCTGCATCTTTAAAGGATTGAAAGCATTGCCTGAAAATAACAGTTCTTAGTTTAAGGAATGTTCTTAGTCCTTTTTCTTGTATTCCTCTTTCTTTCTTTGATGGTGAATGCATAATGAATACTGCCAAAACGAACCAAAGGCCAACCTTCATACATAGAAGTAAGCAGCTTATAATCACCACCAGGAATATTAAAGGGTATTACATCCGAATCAAAGTAAGAACGTTCGACAATTACATGCCCCTTAAAGATACAAAGGTATTCGTATATCAGAAATGCTACTAAAATTTGAAACTCTACTTTACCGAAAAAGGGCAGGTGTGATCTAAGTTTGAGTACTTTAAGAATATGTTGGTAATGATCTTGGCATACGAATGCATATTACGGAATTTCATTGCATCGCATGCATTAAAAGTCACATTTATCAAAAAAGGACGAAACTGATTCGTGTACTTGAAAGTTTCCAGCCGTATCTACAGAGAAATGGACAACATCAGATGTGAGATTAATTTTGAGCATTAGAACTTACCGTCACATTTCGAAGGGTAACTAGTAAATCGGCTTCTATAGTGGCATAGCTAAGCTCCCAGTTTATTGGCTTCAATTTACAGCTAACATTTGCGACCATTTCTGGATTTGGGAAGCATTGAAATGATGTAGTTTTGGCATAGAACGATGCTGGACTGAACTACAATAGAAGAAAATTGTTAATCTTCTAAATAAATTACTTATTTTCCCTTTGACTAACTTTGATAGGTTCTTTAGAAAAAACACAAGGAATTGAACCGAAAAATATATTGAGTATACAGATAAATTGGAAAACGTTCATATTAATATAACAAATGTGACACGACTAAAAGAAATGTTGGCTTGCAGGTGCACACCTCGGAGTCGATTTGAATTTAATAACATCATTTAAATTTGTCTGACTTATTCATCCGTAAACTATAATAAGAAATCATGGACATGTGACAATACAAGACAAGAGGTAATCAATGACAATTAGGAAATATTGCATCAAACACCAAAAATTGACGGTTAAACTAATTATTTATATATATTGCAATTATAATATAGTAATTAATAACTAATTAGCACTAAATCATAATGTATGAATAGACGGGTGTTACGGTTAAAGGTTTGAAGTCGTGGAATGGTACTGGCAATTTGACTGGAGCACTGATGGTGAAAATAGCGATAGAACAAGGTGAGACAGGACACATTTAGTCGTTGATCGAGGTTGCCAATTGAATGGTCGATATTAGCGTCACCTATGAGTTCTGTCGAAAGGTTTAGAATCGCATCTAACAGGTGCAGAGTGGTTTTAACAGCACCTGACCAGATGTGGGCATTGTACTCCAATTTATTTGGATAAGCGCCTTGTACACTGTGGTCAGATCAGATGGGGTGAAAAAATCTAGACATTCATAGAAAATGGTTAGGTGTTTAGAATTCACTTAAAAGATAACAAACAGCATTGTGTTTTGGAAGTATTAAATTCCACTCTGTTGGTGGTCCATTTACTAATGCGATTTATATCGGAATTTAATGAGCCAAACATAGGTTGCCGCCCCGTTCTAAAGCCGAAGAGCAGTGACGTGAGTCCGGGAACAAATATGAAAAGCAGAGAGTCCTGTCAGCAGCAAAGGAATATGTTGGATTAAAAGATCAAAAATAGTGTCGGAGACAGAACAAAGCCCTGAGGCGTTTATTTATTGAATATCAGACTTGAAACTATCCAAGTTTTGTTGAGCGTTTCGAAAGGTAGTTTCTAATCTATTGAAAATGGACACACATTCGACAAAAGAGCTTGATGCCGAACTCTGTCAAATGCCTTAGAAAAATCAAGTGCAAATATCTGCTTTCTCCAGATTGATGTACACTTTGGTTCCACTTTTCGGTGAGACATTTCATCAAATCAATAGTGGACCCGTTGCTACGAAGACCTCACTGCCGGTCATTGAGAAGTTTTCGTGTTTCGGGATATTTCATAAGCTGACGGTTTATCAGCGTTTCATTGACATTGGAAACGGGCTGGACAAATGCTGTTTTCCATCTGATTGGAAAGAGTCCTAAGTAATAGGATTGATGAAAAAGCTTACGCAGTGGTTTTGCGAGTGACGAAGAACACATCTGGATCAGCGGATTTGTGTACAATATATTAACATCTTTAAGTGCGAAAGTGGATTCGTCCCATTGAAGACTCGATGCACTCAAGTGTGGGATGGTACAAATCACAATTTGATAGTTTTGAGCTGGTCGCAAAGTATGCAGCAAGCAGATTAGCCTTGTCAAAATCCTGACAGTTGGAATGTTATTATAAGTGAGCGTTGGGATGGAGGATGAGGGAGAATTTCTAAGTTTTTGACGCACGATAGAAAATTGTTACTACCTTTGGGTCATTGTAGTATTTTTTGCCTTAGTCATACAGGGTGTCCAGGAAAGAATGGATAAGCCTGAAACACTTTATAGGTGGGCTATCGGACGCTCAAAAAAAAAAAGATATATAATTTTTTTAAATAAGTCTGTTTTTTCACATGACTTTACGTTTCAGTTCAGTTTTCAATTTTAAGTGCATTTTATCAAATACCAGCATGGGCCTGATAAGGGCCATGTAGCAGATTACCTTTGCCCTCGCATCGAGTTGGCTGCTATAAAACAGTCTCTTTGTAAGGGCAAAAGCACCTTTAGCTCTGGCCAGAGCAGCATCTACATTTTTGCCAAAATACAGAAACTGATCTAGCCAGATTCCAAGGTATCTGACTACATTTCGACAGGCAAGAGGTTGTCCGCGTTGTCTAATGATAGCGAACTTTCGCCAATTTTTTCTGGTATCCCTAGAGCCTCCAGACAACGGCGTCCTAAAGAGAATGGTTTCCGACTTCTGAAAGTTGATTTTCAACTTCCAGTCATCGCAAAATCGTCTTATCTTATCGAAGTCACGCTGCAAGAGAGTATTAATGACCTCGATTTTTGGACCTGTTCTGTACGCTATCAAATCGTCTGCGTACGCAATAGTATGGGGAAGTGAAAATATCAAGTCGCTTGTATAAATATTGAATAGGATCGACGAATTGACCGCACCTTGCTGAAGATCATTTTTAATTTGAAATATTCCAACAGAAGTTACATCACCATTTTTCACGATGAACTGTCTGTTGGTTAGCATATTGCAAAGAATGAACAAGAGTGATTTACTGATCTCCAGCCTAGTCAGCTTATAGAAAAGACCCTCTAACCATACAGTGTCGAAGGCCTTCTCCAAGTCAACGAGGCAGGCACCAGTACATTGCTTTTTGCCTTTATTCCATTGGATATCGGACACCAGTTTAGACGCGGCATGTGAGATATCATGTCCCGCCTTAAAACCGAATTGATTATCCGGGACTATATGTTTGTCCTCAACCCACCTAGACAGAGCTCTATTGATTACCTTTTCAAAAACCTTACTGATATTCGGAAGGAGACTTATCGACCGGAGATACGCCGGATTGGATATATCCTTCCCCTTTTTGGGGATAGGTTGAACCACCGCCGTTTTCCAATGCGCTGGATAATGTCTACCAGTTAACTGTCTATACAAATTTTTGAGTTTTGTCAGAAGTCTACTTTTCTGTCGGTGCAGTGCGTCAATAGTAAGATTGCGGAACAGGTCTTCGTTAGTTGTACGTCGATACCGCGGTATTGTAGTGTCCATAGTTTGTTTAATTGTCTCGTCCATCTGCTTTAGGTAATTGTCGATCTCCTCGTTTGACAAATTCCTATTGGACGGTGGGTGGAGCGTGTTCGAGGAGAGCGCTCTTGTCAAGATTGCGGAGAAGCGTGTCCATCGGGTCTTACTGTAGTTGTAAGAATATCTTTGGACAAACTCCTCCAATTCCACAATTTCGTTGGGAACTGTAATTTCGGTGCTAAAACCGCAATGGTCGCCGTCATACACGAATGTGCGCAGACAGTTTTATGTTTGTAAATTCGTACTTGTCAGTCGTATACGTTCGTCGTACAGCAGTATATCCAAATAAGACCCGCCTCTGGGAAACGACGGGTTATCCGTCGCTTTGATACCGAGTCTGTACATGACATCGTGTTGGTGGGGTCACCAATCGAGTAGTAGATTCCCTCTAGTATTTGGCGAATTATTTCCCCAATCTCAGCGTTTAGCGTTAAAATCCCCGCCGATTATAAAATAATTCTCCCCCGATTCCAGCCTCAGAAGTCGAGAAAGCGTGTCGAGCTCTGTAATGAATAGAGTGGATTGTGAAGCCTCATGTGCATAAACAGAGGCCAAGTACGGTCGCTTTCCACTGCGGAGCGGAATGTAAACGACGACTGCCTCCAACACCCGGAACCTGCGCAGCACTCCCTTGTACACTCTGTAAAATTGTATACCTTCTTTAATGAAGATCGCGGCACCGCCTCCACTTTTATATCTGGGCCGGTTTCTTCTTCTAACTATATAATTATTGTACTCCAGTTTGAGCTTATCGGTTAGTTTGGTTTCGCCAGCGAAAAGCACATCAGGAGTTTGGTATTGTAGCAATTTAAACATCGCGGCTCTTCATTCGATCCTAATCAGTGAATTAACATTCACCGCAAGGAATCGCACGGCGTGCCCGAACCTCTGGCAGCGAACGCATTATATAACGCTTTCGCTCCTTTTTAGTTTTTCCCAGTGAACCACCTGGTAGTCTGGGACATTGATACGCCTTAGACTATCCAGACGGCTTTCGGGACTGAGCTGCACCAGGAATAACGGCAGACTCCGTTTCTCCCGCCTGGCTCTAGCTGTGGTAAATGGCTTTACCTCCACAAACTTGAGTCCTTAGCACTCCTTCTCTTTTAGCAGTGCCAGGATCTCCTTAGGATCAGAAGACGGTTCCGACCCCTTCAGCAACATCGATTGCCGCTTTTCACACTTCGGTGTGAATGAGTAGTGCTCCGTCGTCGTTTCCTTTCGGAGCTCTTTCACTTAACCCTCCACTGTATTACAATGGATGGCATGGCGATCGTTCCCCGATCGCTTAATATTAAAATTATTACAAATGACCAACTTACACAGGTCCTTGGTTGCATTCACCTCCAGTTTATAGGTGTTGATAGGAGGCACCTTCTCCTTCTTCTTCGTCTGCTGCTGCTGTTATTGTTGTTGTTGTTGCTTCTGCTGCTGCTGTTGCCATTGTTGTTGTCGCTGGTGTTTCTTTTGCGTTTGTTTGTGTTGTTGTAGCACTTGCACTATTGTATTTGTCTGTTGTTTTCGTTGGGACTGCTTTTGAGCAAGCTGCGACTGCTGTTGTTGTTGGGAGCGCTCATGCTCTTCCCTCTTCCTTCTGACCATTTTCAGTTCTTTTATGGCCTGTACCCTTTGCTGTAGCATTTTGATGCTGTTTCTTATAGACTCGATTTCCTCCTCTTCATCGTCCGATTCGCTTGCTGCCAATGAAGCGAAGTTGTTTCCTGCCCTCAATCCACCAAGGTTTAGAGTGGACGTTGGTATGGTGGGACGTTGTGCCTAGTTAGAGGTTGACTTTAGCTTCTTCTTTCTCTTTGGCTTTGACGTTTGGCTCGAACTACTCGAAGCCTCACCTGATATCTCAGCGGACCGCTCCCCACAATCCATCACGTGAATTTGTATTAAGCAAACACTTTTTTATTAAAAATTGCAGTTTTTAAATGAATTAAAGAAAAAAAACTTTCGCAGAGGCTGGGAAGCGAATCCAAAACCCCGAGATTTATTGTCCGGGCCTCTACCACTTCGACTACCGAACACTTGAAAACTTGTTGTTTAAAACTACATATATTTATTTTTTTCCACACTTTTAAAGCCGAACACGAAATGCGTCTGATTTCCACTGAGGTCTATAAACGACTGAAAAAAGAAAAATAAAGGTGATCAATCACCAATCAAAGTGTACAACTATAATACATTTTTGGTTTACCCGTAAGTTACTTTTAGAAAATTATTGGTTGCCACGAATAATTACTGACTGTGCGGGGCGTGTTAGAGTTTGCAACTTTTTGTGATGATAATCATAGAAACAGTTTTTGTCATATGAGCACCACAAATGAAGGTCACATTTTGAACAAACACACTGTGTACCACTTGTACCGCCTTTTGTCATCTTCTTTGCCTAACCAGATTGGATAATGACCGACGTTATCGAAACGGATGTCATCAACATACCTGTTGTGCTCACGTACATTTCTTCCATATATTTCTTTGATTTACGATCATAGCGTGGTACCTTTGCTATTTGCAAGTTGGCTTTCCTCTCCTAAATGACTTGTTAGGGAAAAATTAAAAACACGGCTTTAGACTTGTAACGGAATAGAATTTATTTCAAATAACTTTGACAAATATGTATGATATACATATATTAGGGTGTCCCTTATTTTTCGACTTTTTTTTTTAAACGCATATGTTCATATTTTGTTTATTTTATTATAAAACGTAACCGAAAAAAAAATTAGGTCATTTGGAGCATTTTAACCCGTGCCGACTTGGATCGAAACATGTCAGAACATGTTACACTGAAATAGTAGCACGTGCCTAAGCAAATTTTTATTGCATTTCTAGTTTTCACGCGGTAAACACGTATTCTTGGTTAAAGATGTCACTGCAATTAAGAAGCAATGCAAAGAGGATTTACTTAGTGGGAGATGTAAATCACCAAATAAAGGGTGCAAAATTACCTTCAAATCAACAAGTTCTTGCAGTTTTCTTTTTTAATATGCGGAAGGTTAATTTGACAGTCAGCGAAAGTGCAAATCTTATTATTCGCGAGTGTACTATTTTTTGGGAAAAGGCAAGAATCCCCACAAAATCACTACCCAACTCTGTGAAGAAGCTTATAAATTTGTATCAAGCTGGGAGAGAATTGCAAAAAAATTCAACGAAAATCCAGAAGGTGTATAAACGACGAGAAGTAGATTTCCAGGACGATTTGGATAACATATTTGACATAGCCCATGCTGATGCTCTTCAAAAAATTAAAATAGAAGAGCACAGAGTTTTTTTACAGCGTCAAGGAGAGCCAGGACGACCGGGCTGCTTAGCGGGAGTTGATAAAAAAGAATCTGAAAAGGAAGATAGGGTAAGACAAAGTTGATTAGAAGAAGAACAAAAACGTAATAAGAACATGTCATCGGCAATACCATCTACTTCTTCAGTGACGTTGGAGGATTTAAGTCCTGAAGAGCACGACATATATGCAAGCTCCGACGAAAGCAGCGAAGTTCTTACCACTGCTCCTAAACCGTCATCTGAGGCAAGCTCAAAACGAGGAAGAAAGAACTTTGTTACTCCAAAATTAGTCTCATCCATAGACAGATGTCATTTGAGCATAAAAGACTCTGTTTATATACTTCAGGCTACAGTGGAGGCTCTAGGGCTTAACTTTGAGGATTTTCCAATCAATAAGTCTTCGATTCAACGCGTGCGGACACGGATCAGAAAAGAAAGGGCAGAAAACATAAAAACTGATTTTCAAAATAATGTTCCGGAGGTCGTTACTGTTCACTGGGATGGAAAATTGTTATCTGGCTTGAATGTAAAGAGTGCTTAGGAAGAACGACTTCCTATTGTTATTACTTTTGGAGATGAGGAACAACGTCTATCCGTACCAAAATTGGATAATTCTTCTGGTAAAGAACAAGCTAAAGCTATTTCTAGGGCAATTAAAGACTGGAACTAGGATGATAAAGTTCAGATTATGTGTTCCGATACCACTGCATCTAATACTGATCGCTTTAATGCAACATGCGTGCTCTTAGAACAGGAATTAGAAAGAGAGTTGGTCGTTTTTGGTTGTCGACATCATATATATGAGCTCGTGCTTAAAAGTGTCTTCGAAACGAAGGTCCACCAAGTAACAATAAGTCCAGAAATACCTCTTTTGAAAATGTTTCGAGATGAATTTAAAAATATTGACGCTAACAATTTTCAAACCAGTGCAGACATTGTTAAAGAGAATTTTAATGACCACAAAATTACCGAAATTCTAAGTTTTTACTTTGAGGAGCTACGAAAACCAATTGTTAGAAATGACTACCGCGAACTTACTGAACTTTCAATAATATTCTTAGGAGGAGATGTCGATAAGCAACTAAAAATCAGGCCCCCAGGTGCAATGCATCAAGCCAGATGGATGGCAAGAGATGGTAAGAAAGAGGTATGTGTCTTTATTGTGATGCACCCTTTCAAGACTTATGCTTTCTGAAAAAATTGAAAGATTATGAAAAAGTAGACGAGTCGATTTCGAAAGCAGCCTTTCAAAAATTGTGTCAGCATCTATATTATTTGACCGAAGAGACTGTAGTTTTATCTTTATTTGATGACACTGTGGACTTAGACACAAAAACGAAGATGGTGGCTAACTTTAATAAGGAAAGTCAATTCCATTCTCTTAAAAGATACTCGTATGTTCCAAGAAGCAATGTGCAATTCAATGCAGGGTTAGCTAATTTGACTATTTATAATTGTTTTCTAATTATTAATGACTGAAATTGTTCTTTTATTTGATTTAGATAAAACGTTGGATGATTTTGTGTCGGCCAAGAGTAAACATTTATTTTCTCGGTTGAAAATAAATGAAATATTTCTTCAGTCAAATCCATCTTCGTGGGATAACAATGTTTCCTATTTAGAAGCCAAAAGAACGGTTCTTTCACTTAAAGTAGTGAACGATACAGCCGAAAGAGCTGTCAAGCTAATGCAGGATTTTCACGGACTTATGACAGCTGAAGAAGAGCAAAAACAACACAATCGTTGTGTGAAAGAGCACAGGAAGTTATATCCTGATTGCAAGAAAGAAGTTTTAAAGAGAAAGTATCCGCAATAATTTATTTTTGCTACTTATTATTCCTATTTAAGTGCTTAGTATAGTTATTTAATAAAAAGTTGTAATTGAAATGAAATATTTGCATGGAAAAAAAATGTTTCTAAATTTTTCATACAGATTTTCAATGTTGACTTTGCCGTCTAGTCGGCACGTGTTAACATCATCCCAGGAGGAAAATATTTTACATCGAAGTTGGTATTGGCATTGAGAAAAAAAAAAAAAGGGTATGCGTGAAAAAATTTTGATTTTTTTTTAGCCCATATAAGGGACACCCTAATGTATATATGTATGCTATTCTCATGAAAGTATGATATTTAGATTCAGCAATATGATAAGCATTATAGTATGTTAAGCAATATGTAATTAAGTAGTGTAGTAGTAGTATTGCATATGCAGTGTTGGCGAAAACTAAAGTAAATTCAATAACCGTATGATAATTTTCTAAATTTTTTTTGTAATTAAAATATATTAGTCTTCAGTTCACAATTAACAACATTATTATTACTTTTAATTTTTTTGAAAAATCACAAAATAAAGCAAAACTGATTAAAAAAATGGAAGACACTACTATGCACGCTAGGTTTAGTCAATTTTACGGTTTTCTTCGAATATACGAGTACAATAATTTCACCGTTTTATTTTTCCTCAACCAAGATCTTTGTAATGAGAAAAACAAGTACTTGACTTGTGTGCCATTGGCCTGGGAGTGGTAAGCAAAAAGAAGTGGTAATATGGCGCGCAATAAGTATTCCACGGATCGCGAAGATAAAAACATCGTCAGGCTAATCAAAAACAACATTTATATCGTCGAGAAGTATTGAAAATGAACTCAGCTTACAAATTTCAAGCAGAACGATCAGGCGAAGGGCGGTTGATAGTGGCTTGTCATCTTGCCGGCCAACACAAAACCATTTATTTCTCAAAGAAATCAACGTGCAAGACTTGAGTTTGCAAGGGCACATTTGAATTGGACTGTGGCAAAATGGAAAACGGTGCTTTTCTCCGATGAGTTCGAATTTAATTTAAATGGATCTGATGGATTTCGGATGGTACGGAGGCCAAAGGGCGAACGATTAAATCCAAAGAACATAATTAAGCACAGTGGATACAATATTATTGTCTTCCAGACAAGGATGTTGTTGCAATGGATATTCTAACATGACAACGATCCTAAATATACTACCAAACTTGTGAGAAATTGGCTTAATGAAAACAATATTGCTATTATAAAGTATCCAGCATAATCGCCTGATCTCAACCCCATATAAAATCTACAATTATCAGAGAATTGATCGCACGAAATGCCACGATTTAGACGCCCAGCCTGGATTAACATCCCTAGACACATAATTCAGACGGTTATAGACTTGATGCCTAGAAGAGTTGCCTAATTCTGAATGAAGGCTATGCTAGCAAATATTAGCAACAAAACATTAGCTCCGATAAATATCTTGCATTAAGTTAGCATATATAAGTTAAGTTGTTAGGGTAATTTTCACGTAGATTGGAAGTAAGCGCTGATACCGATACCAAAAAAATCACACGTATTGTAAGCATATGATGTGATGTACAAAGTTGGTTATTGTTTATGCAAACAAGATTCGAATTTGCGTCAATATCAGGTGTACCCAGTAAAATAATGGCATCGCTTGCACCGTTGTAATCGTCAAAGCAGTAAGTAGAGCCCAGCGAATCACACAAAACAAACAGTTTGATTACCCATTTGTTTGGCTTATTTAGCGTGTGTTGCCGAACATGATGTCCCATTTTTGTGCAACACATATGTTCGTCAACCCAGAGTTGAGCATGTTTTGAAATGGAACGGAGGTCTCGACCTTGTTGACATGATTTAAAGAGGAGCCCTCCATTACAACAGCACTACCCCATAAGCTCAGTAGAAAACAAAAGCCAGGGGAAGCTGTTCCGAGTTTGAACGATACCTTCACGGTGTTTTGAACTAACATGTCCAGCTAGAAAACAAACCTGCAGACCAACTGTCCTTTGGTGGAACGCAGATCTACAGCGACTACGCAAGGAAACCAGAAAGCTCCGAAACAGGTCAGAAATATAAGGATTCAGATTTCGAAGATTGCCTTTTATAAAGACTTTTGTAAAAAATTTGAAAATGTTGGTGAAACCAAAGCCCTCAAAAGGGCTAAATTAACTAGGCTGGATGCACCTACACTAAGTCCAAAGCAGAGACTTTCCATCTCATGCTTGAGGCTCAATTCCCAGATAACCTAATCGGAACCAGCTCAAAACCAGATCTTATTAATGAAGCTGATAATGAGATGAATGACACAACACGCCGTAGCTAATATATCTAATCGGTTGTGATGGATGAAGCCAACCGTTGGCATTTACCTAGTTATGTATGTTAAAAAAAAGGTATAGATCAGCTGCTGGTAAATCTGAAGAGAATCTCCACTTTTATCCTGGCATTCCCATACATATTGAAACCCTGGCGAACTGTAAGGATAGCCTTTGTACCGAAAATCTGAAAAGAGGACTACACGTTCGCCAAGAGCTTCAGACCTACAAGACTGACTTCCTTCATGTGGAAGAGCATGGAGATAATGGCTGAGATTGATGTGCGTAAACTGTATTGCGAGAGAGCGTTTCCAAATCTGGTAGGCAGATATTGAAGGTGCTCTCGACAACTCAACTTTTGACGGCATGTGTAATTCGGCCAGACGAATCACTAGTTTTGCCAATAAAAGCAATGCTGGTGAATAAGACATGGATTGAAGATTCTGACTGCAACCAATATTTGATGGCGGGGGCAAAGAGAGGTTGCCCGCATGGGGGCGTTCTGTCTCCTCTGCTATGGTGCATCTTGATCGACTCACAGCTCAACATGATCAATAGCTCTTACGTCCATGAACAAGCGTACGCCGATGTTGTAGTTGTGCTGTCCGTTAGATCCTGTCTACCGACTGCTTGCCCAAAGTCGTAGACGCGATCGATGGTTGGTGTACTAGAAATGGGCTTTTAGTCAATCATCTCAAATCTGATGATGTTCTCTTTGCGAGAAGGAGGAAGCTGACTGGTCTGACTCATATAGTGATCTGGCAGCGCAATGAGCTGTGGGTAAGTCATTGAGCCTGTCATCGAGAAGGGTCTTCTGGATATACACGGCTATGCGTCGATTGTCTGGTGGAATAAGATCTCACGAAAATATAATACGTCTTTGCTGCTTTTACCGGACTTCAGAGAACGGTCGGTCTGTCTCGGCTGCATGGGGCTTTGCCTTGCACAGCTGGCGCCGCTCTAGAATTGATGAATCTCCCTCGCCTTGGTATTCATATTATCTTCCGTGTAAAAAGAAATGGTCTTCGATACACCACGCATGTGAGCTTTGATGACCTTGTGTGCCGTGAATGTATGAATGCATACCTGACTTTTCTTTTGCACCACTGGCAGTCTCCAGACGTGAGAACCCGATTCTGTATACAGACTTTGTTAGTACGCCTCAGGCTGTTAGGTGTTAAAGTACCTGGGTAGAATTTTTTCACATTTAACCGCCTTTTACAAGCAGTGGAACGAACTGCGGCAATATTCTATAAGCCTTGGGCGCATGGCCATCCACTAGCTATTTCTTTATCTAAGAGATATAGTAAAAGCCAACGGCGCAGTAGGTAATAATGCAGATACGTGAGAGATATATCAAGAGTGAATAAAAAAGAGGAAGATAGAATCTTAGAGAACTAGTGTGCCTGGCCTTCCTGGACCGTCGCACCAAAAACGGGTCTTAAATGGTAATGAGAAAGACTCAAGGATTAGAACTACCATCAAGAAGCTACTAAATTCATTTGAAGGGTTCCTAAATCTTAGAACCTCTCACTCTTCGCTATTTAAGAGTCTCTCGAGATTCAGAAATCTACTTTGAAGAAAGTACATACGAGTACATGTATGTAAATTCCCAATACTAACAGATTTTTGTTTCAAAATATTCAAAAAGAGGTTTGCCCCAGTTTACTCAAAGATGAACACTTTTTATCACAAGAAGTAGTAGACCCAGCAGATAAACAATATCCTTGAATCAACATTTCAATTTATCAATTTTGTATTTGCTGTTGGAATAATGTTGGGCCAAGGAAACACATTTACTCCTAGCATTGTCAATGTGGAATAAAAGATGCAAAAATCTTCCGCAAAATCGGATGAATTTAATGGTAAATACCTCTGTAATGCTTTTAAAAGGCATTAAATATGCAAATGTTTTGGGATTATGAAATGCGCAGAATTGTAGCATGTCCTATGTGCAGGACAAAAGTGACTTGGCTCACATAAAACAGTTACAAATATGAGTGAATTTTAGAGGTAAGCCAAATGGACTCATTTGACGTACAAGTATTGTACATCAGTTCAAGGTAATAACATCCCTTAAATACATACTTCCATACCCACTGAAGTAGATCCTTTTATAATACTATACATTTTTGAAGTACTCGAGAAAAAAAAATAATCATTTCAAATTTTCGAAGAACTGTACCCTTTCGCATGTACGAGCACGAGCATTTTGAAATATCTGGCTGTAGTCATAACGTAGTGGAGTCTATGGATTGATGGTCACCACATATAGACATATGTTGGTACTAAATGAGGTAGGGATGTAGATTTCTTGCGTAGACAATGGTTTAGTGGAAGCGCTTTAGTCGAAACAGCTGTTTTGCAGATTCAAATCCGCATAGATACTTATTAATAGTATTGACTTATTTTATATTATTGCACTTCCTTTTTCAAATGTTTTATTTTTCTCATTTTTTCTTTTTTACCTTTCCCAGTTACTCTTTTTCCCTCTTATGTTATATCCTTCTATTCATAATATCTCATTTCATAAAGGGTTTTCCAATAGGGACTTCACAACTTTGAATTTAATTTGTGAACGCAATCTTTTACTAATCATCAAACTGTCACTGTCAATTTATTCAGTAAACTCAACATTTTCAACATGGAGGCGGCGTTATTGGGCCATATTTTTTCGTCGACGATAACGATCGTCACGTTACTGTGAATGGTCAGCGTTATCGCGCCATGATCACCGATTATTTTTGGCCCGAATTGGAAGATATGGACTTGGACGACATGTATGGTGAGCGTGTTATCTCAAGAAATGGGCCAGTCGATTGGCCGCCTCGTTCGTGCGATTTAACGCCGTTTGACTATTTTCTGTGGGGCTACTTTAAACCCTATATTTCCTTTAACTTTGTCATCTTCTGTAGTTGTTGTTGTTGCGTATCTCGATGTTCTTTATATATGACTGTTCGTAGTCTTACGCTCCCATCGTTTGTTTCTATATGCTTAAATGGTGTTCAATAATTTAGACAGGTCTGGTGATGTGAGTGGTGTCGCGAGATGATCGATAATTAAAATCTTATCTGGCGCAAAAAATGGCCTAAAAGTATGCTACTCGTACTTAAAGGCCCGTAATCTAATCTAAGTTTGAGTAAACTTGACTACTTGAAGTACATTCTTGATGACGCGGAAGTTGATCCGATTTGTGTAACTGAGACCTGGTTTGTTGTGAATATAGACGAGCTGGCAAAAGAGAAGCTTTTTGAGATCCCTCGGTATAAACGCATATCAAACGATAGAATTACAACTACTACTGGTGGTGGAGTTGCAGCATACTGTAGTAAATCATTAAGATATAAGGTGTTAAAGAAGTCAAAAGAAAGCGTCGTTGAGTATATCTTGATGGAAGTAGGCGATGGCTACCGAAAATGTCTCATTGGTGTTGCCTATAACCCTAAGCGATGCTACTCCCCAGAACCCTTATTTTCTGCAATCCACGAGTACACTGCAACCTACGAACACATAATTATTTGTGGCGATCTAAATCCAGATCTTTTAAAAAGTGACAATAAAGCTCGCCAGTTGTTTGATTACGGTTGGTTCAGGACTATCTGTAGTGAACTCATTCGCCACCCGCTTTTTACCTGATAACCCTTCAAGCCTTCTTGACGGATTTATGGGTTCAAATCGATCCAATGTTCTGCTTCCAAACCAATTATCGTTAGCTGGTATCTCCGATCATGACTTAATCTTCTGCACATACAATGTTGAGTTATATCGTCCCCCTTGTCCGACATCATTTGAATTACTCAAGCATAGATAATGAAGCGCTGCAAATTGATGCTGGCACCTACCTTGTTGCAATTGTTATTACACCTTAAACATAAATGAAAAAGTAAATTTTCTGCAGACACCTTTTTAATAGACATATCCCCCTGAAAACTATCACAATACGAAACAATAAATGCCTTTGGTTCACGCACGAAGCCCACCAAGCTATCAAAATACGAAACAAGCTTTATTCTAAATGGAGATCAAGGCCAACTACTCTTAATTGGGAAATTTACTTTCTATCTAAATTTAAACCTGAACAAAGCTCAAAAAGACTATGGAATAATTTGCGTCCAATAGGCGTTGGAAAGAGAGTAATAGTTGATAGTATCCCTAACATTGACGATCTTAACAATGTGTTTATTTGCAATGCTATAACCGAACCACGTTTCACTCCAAATTATGACTTTACTACCAGTTTTGACTTCGATTTTGATGTTTTGTCAAAGCTTGACGTAGTGCATTTTGTACGTAACCTTAAATCGAATGCTATAGGAAAAGATGGAATACCTATCCGTTTTGTGAAGGTTTTACCTCACGTTTTAAGTAACCTCACGCACATAATTGACTTTTGCATAACTAATTCCTCTTTCACACAGTCATATCCGTCCCGAAAAAGCCCCAGCCATCTTCGTTAACTGGCTTTTAACCTATGAAAAGTCTTCGATAAAGCTCTGGTTCAACAAATTGTAAAATTTATCCAGCAACACAGTCTGTTATCCCGTTTGCAGTCCGGCTTTCGAGCTAATCATAGCTGTTCTACAGCCATGGTCAAAATTCTCGACGACATAAGGGTTATCTTTGACAGAGATTACTTAACCGTGCTATGTTTGTTTGAATTCTCGAAGGCTTTTGATAGTGTTGACCATAAGGTACAATGTCAAAAACTTAGGTTATATTTCGGCTTTAGTGAAAGTTCAGCGCGCCTGATTTACAATTATCTCGGCAACCATTATCAAAGAGTCGTTCACAACAACGCCTCGTCAGAATTCCGACTCTTAGCTGCCGGATTTCCTCAGGGGTCTATACTTGGACCGCTTCTATTCTGTCTTTTTGTCAATGATCTACCAAAAGTGTGTTCTAATGCTAATATCCACTTATATGCTGACGATGCACAGATCTATAGTTCCCGACCAATTGGACTCGTTGAGGAGTCGTCAGATTAAATGAAGATCTGTCCAAAATTTATGACTGGTCTATCTGGAATGGACAACAATCAAATCACAACTGATTTGAATATCCAAACAACACTTCGACAGACAACTCAATTTTGTTGACGTGGTTACTAATAGATCACTTTCCGCTGTTGACCACATAAATTATGTTATTGGGCGAATCTACTAACTATCTTCTATCTTCTAACATCACACCTATAGGCACAAAGCTCAGACTTGTGAAAACGCTATTTATGCCTAGAATTGACTACGCTCCTGTTGTCTACTGCAAGCTTGATTCCCTCTCGCAACATAAGTTACTCGTAGCCTTTAATGATATGGTAAAGGCTTCGGACTTCCCCGATACAAAAGAGCTCAAAGAGAAAATAAATACAGTGGCAGAGGAGCTTAGAGGCATTTTACCAAATATTAATTTGCAGTTTGAAATCATCAAACGCGCAAGAACGTGCATCTAAAGGCACGGGCAACATTCAACAATTTACTATAAAAGCGTTTTGAAATCTTAAATCGTAACAGTCCTTTTTAGGACCACAAAAACTACGTGTGGTACATTTTTTTAACACCACAGTAGACCGCCATGTCCACCGGTGGTACATGTGCCTATATGACTTTAGTGCCAGTGGACACGAAATGTACACGTTTGTTATATGCTGATCGTTTCTCTAGTACCTCAGTACACTAGAGAAAGTTTGGGTCTACCAAGTTAGGTCCTTGTTACAAATTATGAGTAAAAACTTAAAAACTTTTTTTTTTATTTTTTGTAAGAATTCATACCAATATACTTAAAGAAATAAGGAACAATGTAAATTTTAAATTGAAAAAAAGGTTTTAGATGTACTTGTGTGTTAAATTAAAGCACGAAATACATAAAGGGGTCTCACATTGGACGCAGATGGTGCTGATCCTTTTGGCATTTTGCCGATCATACGCAGCTTCTTGTTCTTGGGACATATTTTTATTGCACGCAGCACATCGTTTTCGGGTAATTTTTTCCTGCCCAGGCACTTCCTGAAGAACATGTTTGCGCTTTGTTCCAGTTCCAGCAGACGTAGACAGGACCAAGAGTGGTAAAGTATTTGGTGCATCAGATGTCTTCCGCGTTAAGCCTTCGACGAGTTTTTCCTTGAATTTGGTTATATTTATTTTAGTGCCGTTTATTTTTTTGTATAGAACGAGAGAGTTTACAACGGATGTAGCAGTAACCACCGACAGATCAATAAAGGTTTTTCGTTTATTGTAGTCGACAACCATCGCAGGTTTGCTGATGACCTGTCTTCTGGAAGTTACAGGCACCAACGAATTATCGTGTTTTGAACTCAGCATCAGAACTTCCCTTTTATCTTTCCACTTCATCACAACGATTTTATCCTCGTTCTGCTCAGCAAACGTTGCGCCTTTTTTTAGTTTGGACTTTACGACGTTTACTGGGTACTTCTTCCGATTAATTCGAAGAGTGCCGACCAAATGGGCTTGTCTGCTGACCAAAGACTTTGCCAATGAAACGCTGGTGTACCAATTTTCACAAAACAGAGTCCTTCCGCTGTCCAAAAGGCCATCCATCAATTCCGTTACGACTTTCTCGGAAACAGATAAATTGTCCACTCTTTCCTCTCCAGTATAGACTTTGAAAGCCCACGTGTAGCCGCCCTGAACACAAAATTTGAAAAGTTTTATGCCGTATCTATGCCTTTTGTTGGGGATATATTGACGGAAAAAAATTCTACCACGAAATGGAACAGTGCTATCTTCTCCAGGAGTGTAGGCTTCTTTGAATTTCGCTTGAGGCAGCCCTATTAAACTTGACAGTTTTGACAGCCGATCATTTGCAGCAATGCTGTTATCCACGAAGTACAGCATTGTTAACAGAAGCTCGAAACGGCTTTTAGACCAATAATCTCTTTTTTTTAGCAGACGAACAAGACCAATCCCAGGAACTTGCGAGTATCTGGAGCTGTTGTTTCGGTCCATTTATTCAACTTTTGGCGCGATGAACGCGATTGTTCATGAACGTCAGATGCTATGCCATTGACTGGAAAATTAGCCCCAAACGTCTGCCTTGAACCCGCATCAGACTGCCATTGAAGAGCGGATGTTTGATTTCCATCAACCGAGCGCTCAGGTACGCTCATATTCTTCATCGTCTGAAATATGTTCTTCAGAATCTGAGCTTGATGTTTCGTCTACGGTTTCATAATTTTCGTCGTCCAAAGAATTATCGGAAAAACCCGGAACACCATCGCTGTCGTCTGAAGCCCTCGCGCGTTGTACTTCTCTCTCCAACTCTGAGAAAACAATTCTGTCCATTTTTATTTACTGTAAACAAGCAAAAAACAACATAAAAAAATGTGGACACCAGGGGACACCAGGGGACACCGGTGGACACGTGGTCCCACGGTATAATTTCACATTCTGGGACCGCGTGTCCACGGGTGGACACATTTACAATTTGACGGTTTAACACTTAATTTACATAACACATTAAATAAAACAACTGTAAACGACATTGCAATCACTCACAATCAAAAAACAGCACCGAAAATTTTTCAGTCCCAAAAGGTAACAGCAAAAATATACGATGGCGCCAAATGTGTTAAAAAATTTATTTTGTGACCCATTTGCTTGAATAAAATAGTGGTTTGCAATGATTTCCGTTCTTCGTAGGTGGAGAACTGTTACATGAAAATCGTAGATAGTGAAGAGAAGACAAAAGTTTTGTTAAAAAAAGTTAACCTAAAAGTTGAAAATTTCAAGATAAACGCATTTATCTGATGAAATAGGTTCAACGATTTTTCAAAATGTTAGATTTAAAATGCCATAATTTTGGCTGGCGTTCATCGAACTCGATTAAATTTTAGTATTTTATGCACACCTCTTTCAAAAGTGTGCATAACGGTTTCTTAAGCTGAATCCATTAGAAAGGTACGGCATTTTAAGAAGTTTTACCTCGAAATCAGAGATTCCTCACTTTAACGGCCTATAACTTGGAGGGGGGTGAAAATAAATCTCCCCGCTGCCATAAAATTTTTTGTTCGCCATAACTTCAGGAATCTTCAGCTATCAGGACTGAGACACCCTGTATGTCTTATTTATACTGTTCCAATCAAATAAATTGAATTGAATTTAATTGAATCTGTTGGCCGTTCAGGTTCACTTCTTTCTTTGCAAAGCTCTTGGAGTAGAGCCCTTTTTTATTTTGACGTTCTGGGAAAAGTTGTAACCTATCTTGTCCAAATCTATGGAAATATATTTCAAGGCTCAAACCCAAACTGGAGCTGAAGGTGATAATTGTTACAATTTATCCAAACCTCGGTGATTAGTTTGTGCGATATCTGCCTTTTCCCCTGAATATACGTTAATCAAACATGTTGAGCAATTTTAAGAACTGGATGACATTCGTTTTTCGATGATGGTAAAGAATTTTATGAAGATGCAAGCGTCAACATTTACGTCTCTGTTCATCAACTGCTACTCTCACCTCTACGTGGTGAAACGTGGGAGCCTAATATCTTTAACTCGAGTTAGGAAACCCAATGAGACATCAGACATGCAGACGAGAGAGAAGGGAAGAAGGAGCAAACCCATATTCGGGTACTCGGACCCCAGATCCAAAGGAAACTTCATGGTTTTGTCGGGACGTTGAAGTAGAGATGACGGCGCAAGAATCCTGAATAGGCTAACGGCAACTCCCACAGACCCAATGAGACTACTGGCACCGAACTGCATAGCAGGTTTTTTTAGACCCTTTCCAGGGTGGGGGTTACGCCTGCAAATAACTTTCCCACCACGTAAAAAAGATACAGTTCAAAGACAACCTACAGTCTTGTATACAGACCGATATTGCGTTGATGTTTGAAGGACAACGAATTTCGGCGTTGCATTATTTTAATTTATTTGTTGTTTGTTATTTATTCACTATTTGTGCAATCTTTCAGAGGTAGACTCACTGCCTTTGCTGATGATACTGCTCTTTCATATTCAAATAAAAGTCTGCTCAATATTTTTTGTAATGTCGACCATGACCTTGAACTAACTACGGGCATGGTTCTTAAGGCACAGATTAGTTATTAGTGATAAAATATAATAAAGGGTGAGCAGATGAGGACTATAGGAAAAAAAAATTAAATAAAACAACAACGGTGTGAGATATAAAATTGATTCTGGTGTGCGGAATAGCACATCACTCAAATGACCACCTTGGCTTCGCTGGCAGAGCTTCAGGCGGTCCGCCCAATTTTTGATGACTCGGTCCAATATGTGCGGCGTTATTCCGGCAATAAGGAGTCAAATGTTGACCTCCAGCTCGTCCAAAGTGGTTGGCTTGCTAGCCTAGACTAAGGACTTGACGTAGTTCCAGAGAAAATAATCAAGTGCTGTCAAATCTCATGATCGCGGCGCTCATTTGATGAACGCTCGACGTGAGATGACCCAGCCGCAATATCTATCCTTTACAACTGCGAGCATTGCGTCGCTTCTATGGCATATAGCGCCGTCTTGTTGGAATCATATATACCTGAGAGCATTAACGGTAACGGTGTCTCCTTCCTCATTTCGAAAGAAATCAGGTCCGATGATGCCGCTATGCCATAAACCACCCAAACAGTCTATCTTTTTGGGTGCATTGATGATTGGTCAAACACTTGTGGATTGTGTTCGCTCCAATAATGACAATTTTGCTTATTGACGAAACCGCTAAGCCAAAAATAGGCATCGTCCGAGAAGCCAAAATCCGGATCTCCGGATTCTTGCGTCAGTGGTTATCCAATAGCAAAATAAGCCGGGTTCACTCTATAGCAATGCCCGATTTAACTGACCTAGCTCACGACGAAATTCACGTTGCGTATTTACAACTGAGCAGGAATTTCGATAATATTTTTTAATAATTTCCGCACATTCAGCAAATGTAAAACCATGCACGATGAAATGGCAAATCTTACTAAATATTTTGTCAGCTGGATGTCATTGGTAATTTTGACAGCTGCAGAATCATAACAATTGGAAAAACTAAATATGTTATTTAGTATGAAAACTGACCCAGTAATTACTGTTTTAGAATTGAATCTGTTGATTATTTTAAATAGTTAGGAATTATACAATATTAGACATTACACTGAGCTAGTATAATCACACATTGCATCTAAACAAAGTTGTAAGACTACTTTACCACCTTAATCCTTATTACACGCAACAAATATTGAAACTCGCGTACTCATACAATGACGTCTTCAAATCAAAGCTACAATATGATATCCTGTTGAGGAGTTGCCTATTTTAATAAAACAGAACCACTGCTGATTAAACAAAAAAAATCAATTAGAATAATTTGTAAAGTGAGTCGGGGAACTCCTACTGTTGATTTATTTAAAAACCTCAAAATCTTTCCGTTAAGGCATCTCTTTTGCTACAATGTTTTACTTTTTTTTTTGATAATTCAGGATTTTACTTTTACTTTTTACGCTTTCATTATGCCTTCGCACCTTGTGTATCTAATTCGTTTCCAGAAACGATTAGATGCGAAAGTGTAAAAAGTATTTCAAAATTATATAAAATAAACTATGTATTTTGATTACTCAGCCATAAATAGACTCATGAACAATTGATGTCATAGTTTTACTTTTATCTTCTTCACTGCATTACGCAAATTTAGATCTTTACTTCGTAATGGCATTCCTTATCAATAATATTTTTATTATAATTAATTCCGTTTGCTCAGTCCATTCGACTATAACCATTTGGGCTACTGAATGTACTTAACTATTTCATAGTTTTCTATAATTTATAATAAAATAAAAAAGAGAACATTAAGTAAACCAGAAGAGACCTACGCCGCTAATAAAAAGGAGATGCTAGCCATTATATGAGCATTAAACTCCCTCATAAATTACCTGTACCGTTCAGCAGAAGTTCTCATTTTCACGCACCATCAACCTCTAATTCAAGCGTTTAGTAGCAAAAATAATAACACCAAACTTAAGCGATGCAAAGCGACAAATGTAGTAGCTGATGCGCTATCTAGACAACATCTGGTCACCCAAATTAACTCCATGACACGAATAATTCATAGCGACGAAACTTCAACTCATGGCCTAATCTACAGTGTTGAATCACCAATCATTTTTTTAAAAATCAAATATTTCTCCAAGAACATACACGAACTACTCAAAAAATTCCAAATTACATTTCCGACCATTAATGAATCAATACTTATAGAAATTCTCAAAAAAATTCCCTAATCCATCTGTAACCAATGGCATCAAAACGAATGAACATATAATGGGTACGATCCAAAGCATCTAAAGAGTTTTCCAATAGGGACTTGACAACTTTGAATTTCATTTGCGAACGCACTCTTTCACTAACCATCAAACTGTCACTGTCAATTTATTCAGTAAACCCAACATTTGCATCATGGTAAAGTACACGATCGAGCAACGTCTGCAAATTATAAAAATTTTCTACCGAAATTCGGAGTCGGTGACTGAAACTTTAAGAGCGTTAACTCCAATTTTCGGTCGTAATTCTCGCCCTAGTAGACAGGCAATAACAAGTTTAGTGCAAAAATTTGAGTCTACATATTCGTTGTGTGATGTTGTCGTGTCAGTGAGATAACAGGTTGGTCGAAATGTCGAAAATATCGCTGTCATTCAGGCGTCCGTAGCAAACGATCCAAATCAGTCATTTCCACCGCGTTCTCAAGAATTGGGCATCGCTCAGACCACATTATGGCGTATTTTGCGTAAGGATCTTGGTTTACACCCATACAAGATCAAGCTGACTCAAGAATTGAAGCCGATGGACCATTTGAAGCGACGTACGTTCTCCGATTGGGTTCTGGAGAAGATGCGCCAAGATGATGAATTTCATCGCAAAATCATCTTCAGTGACGAAGCTCATTTTGAATCATTTTTGAAACTCATTTTGAATGGTCGGGTGAAAATCCACATGTGCTTCATGAATCACCACTTCATCCACAAAAAATAACAGTTTGGTACTGTTTGCATGCCGGTGGCGTTATTGGGCCATATGTTTTCGTCGACGATAACGATCGTCACGTTACTGTGAATGGTCAGCGTTATCGCGATATGATCACCGATTATTTTTGGCCCGAGTTGGAAGATATGGACTTGGACGACATGTGGTTTCAACATTATGATGCCATAAGCCACACAGCACACGCTACAATCGATTTATTGAAGAGTGAGTATGGTGAGCGTGTTATCTCAAGAAATGGGCCAGTCGATTGGCCGCCTCCTTCGTGGGATTTAACGCCGCTTGAATATTTTCTGTGGGGCTACGTTAAGTCATTTGTTTATGCCAACACGCCGACGACGTTGGAAGAGCTCAGAGCCAACATTGAACTCGAAATAGCGGCCGTTTCGGCCGAAATGTGTGGCCGTGTCTTTGAAAATTTGGTCCAACGAATCGACCGCTGCAAACGTGCCCGCGGTAGCCATATGATCGAAGTCGAGTTCCATTCATAAATGTTTTAATTGGACTTCAAGCCGATAATAAAGTTTTTGAAATATCTCAAATGGTTTGCGTTTGCGGTTTGCCTGAGATTTAGGATCTGGTATTTCCTTCAGAGTTTGGGCGTCGACTAAGATGGAATTCTGTTTTGCTATAAGAACCTTGTTTAACAAGATCTTTTACGTTTCGATGTACGTTCAACCCACTTGTAAACCAAAATTAATCACCTTATGATCAATCCAAGTTCCATAACTAGTTGTAATGAAAGCATTTTAAGAGACAATTCAATTAAAGAACCTGTTTTCGTAATGCACTAAAATATAAGAAGCCTTTGTCAAAACTTCGACATATTAGTTGGCAATCTTGAAGCTCTTGTTAACTTGCCTGAAATTGTTTTTGTATCCAAAATTTGGATATATTCTTATGAGATCAAAGATTACGCTATCCCTGGGTATACTTTTTACGTAAATTCCAATGATTCATATGCAGCAGGTGGAGGGGTGCCTTTGTGAAGGACTTGAATGATGATTGTGAAATAAAGCGTTATGGTCAGTCGAGTGCTGACATTATACAATTTTCTTGTTCTATATGCATTGAACCTTTTACCTTTATTTGTGCATATAGATTTAATGCACAGTCTTTAAACGTATTTCTTGTTGAGTTTTCGAATTTGTTGTGTAGTGTAAAAGCAGCAAATCTTGTTGTTTTAGGGGACTTTAACTTGGATTTGTTAATCTCTTGCCCTTATTTAGATTCGTACCTTGTAGTTACTGCCGAGCATGGGTTAATCTCCCCTGTTAATGAGATCAAAAGGCCCATAGCTGGTACCTGTATTGATCACGTATTTGGTTGTTTCTCTAAAATTCAGCCTTATCAATGTGTTGCTATAAATCTTGACCTCAATATCTCTGATCACTGCATGACTGGAATCTTGCTCCCAATCATGGCAAGAAAAGAAACAAAAAAACATTCTCCGCCTAGTCTGATAAGAGTTAATTTTGAACATCTGAATAGATTATTGCGCTATAATAATTGGGATGAGGTTTATGACGAAGAAGATGCATCTAAGGCTTACAATTTATTTGCAAAAATCTTAAAAAACTCCACAGCCGCTTCCAGTAGCATTTCTGTACAGAGAAGATCAGAAGATCACCATGGATGAACTTCTCTCTCCTTAAAAAAAATTAAGCTGAAACATAAACTAGGGATAAAATGTAGCAAACACCCGTGCCGTGATATAATCAAAGAAATCCGTATGTGTAGGGATCGTTACTACCAAAACCAATTAAGAAATTCTCAAGGTGACCTTAAAAAAGAATGGAAGGTGGTTAATAGTATAATTAATCGAAATATTAGGAAAATTGATACTTCTATAACACTAACCAACGGTATTGTAAATATCTCAGATCCTACAGAAGTAGCAAACGAATTCAATGAGTTCTTTGCTTCAGTAGGGCAAATTTTATTTCCGAGCGATTCACCAAACTTTTATTATCCTGAGCCTAGAAATGGTACTACAGATAGTGCTCTATACGAAAATAGCTTCTATATTGAGACTATTTCGGGTCTCGAGCTATTAAAAACTATAAATTCCCTTAACAATTCGAATTCATGTGGTTGTGATGATATTTCTAACCTTGTCTTGAAAAAAATTGCCCATAACATAGTTGATATTTTAGTACATCTTTTTAATTTGAGGGTTATAACTGGAATTTTTCCTGAAGAATTGAAATGTGCCTATGTCACACCTCTTTTTAAAAAGGGAAGTAGAAAGGAAAAAAGTAACTACAGACCGATCTCGTTGTTGCCTTCTATTTCAAAATTATTTGAGAAAATAGTTAAATGTAGGATGTTGAAATATCTTAAATATAAAAAGTTTTTTAGTTCGAGCCAATTTGGATTTAGATCAAGCCTTTCCACTGAGGATGCTCTTTTGGAATTTTGTACCTTTATACACAAAGGATTGGATGACAAAAGATTCTGCAGTGGGCTTTTTGTAGATATAACCAAAGCCTTTGACATGGTTGATCACAGAATTCTTTTAAACAAAATGTATAAAGCAGGCTTCCGTGGCTGTATCTATGATTGGTTCACTTCCTATCTGAAAGACAGAAAACAAAAGGTCAAAATAGGACTCAGTCTTAGTAAATCTAAAACGATTGATATTGGCGTTCCCCAAGGATCAGTTTTTGGGCCTATTCTATTTTTAATTTACATTAATTCCATTTTTGAATTACCATTTGCTGGAAAAGTTCAGGCCTTTGCAGATGAATTGGGTATCGCCTATAGATCAGCTAGCCCCCTGAACCTAGCATCTGATATAAATCATGATGTTCACCTGCTGAGAATTTGGTCTGCTGCACGTATACTATTAGTTAGTAAAAAAACTAAAGTCATGCTCTTTACCGTTAATAAGGAAGTGGCCCCGGATATTGATATTACGTTTTATGCATCAAACTGTGGAAGATATAATCTGTCTAGCAATACGTGTTCTGTTCTTATTGCTAAGAACTCCTTTGATGTGACGGCCGATTATAGCGTCAATTGCTTTAAAATTGAAAATGCTGATTGCTTTAAATACTTAGGCGTTATAATCGAGAGAAATTTCAGCTGGTCTGAGCATATCCTAAGTTTGAAGCAATATCTTCTTTCAACTATTCGCTGCTTTTATCGTCTTAGAACTTTGTGCTCTAACACTATTTTAAAAACAGTGTATTATGGGATTTTTCATTCTAAATTGCAGTATAGAATAAGCTGTTGGGAGGGCGCATATCAGAACAAACTTCAACAATTATCTGTCCTGCAAACATTTGCAATAAGAAAAGTTTGTAATTCTCCCCGGCTAGCTCATTCTATGGAGCTATTTAGGCTCACGAGAGTTCTCAAATTGAGGCATCTATTTTATTTTAAGGTACTTACTTTAGAAACTCGTATTCTATTGTCTCATGCAAATTGCTTAACAAACTCCCTGTTGACATACGAACCATAGTTACTCTATCCTCATTTTTGAAAAAAGTTAAGCTTTGGCTTCTTGACTTCGACCATAATGAAATTGAAGTTTTCTTGCGATATGCGGTTTAATTATTTATTTATTTTGTAACTATGTTTTACTGTCATGAATTTGCTTTCAATAATTATCTTTTGCTTTATTTACTTCCATTATTCTCTTAATCATAATTGTATAATTTACTCACCCCACATTGAATTCTTAGCTGAAGTGGCATTAGCTCTATTTTTTGAAATACAAATGCCACTAACTATTCTCCTTTACTTGTTAATTAAGTTTAGTATTATAATTAATTGTACATAATTGAGAATAAAGAATTTAAAAAAAATCAAACAAACTTTAATTTATAAACTATTATTTACTTTATTAGCAGAGTTAGACAAATTTAATATAAAACAAATCACAAATCACTATTGATATTTCTGAGTTCTTGATTCCAACTTCGAACATTTTATTTGTTGCCCCTCTATTTACAATTTTTTTTAATAGCTGATTTAACAAGATATTTTAATAAATGAGAACTTAAGCTAGATGCTAAGTCGGCAGGTCACATGGTATATTTTTCCACGTTGGATTTTTGTGCTGTCTTGTTGCTGTTGTTGTACCTGAACATGCATAACAATTGATTATTGAAGTACTCGTATTAATGAATTCTTTGCTTTATTCTTATTTTATGTAAATATTAAAATTGTAATTGTAATTTTGAGATAGAGGGGATGTTGTAATGGCAACTCTTACCAAAGATATTAGTTGTCAAGTGTCAATTAAAACCTACATGCAATTCATTGTGGATATAGAACAAATAATAAATCTACCCCGCCCATTATTTTGCGATAAAATTTTGTGACTTCTGGGCAGTGAACATTAACTCTATCACCAATCCTCAGTTTTTTTGTCACGGTAGCACATGTTGGCTTATGACAATTAGAAAGTACTAATACTTCCTTTGTATCTTGCCATTGACAAGCAGAGGTTCATTTCAACTCAGTTTTACCACGCTTAAGTTTTATCTCAAATTTAGGAATATTTTTTCGATCGGCCATCACTGTACCAATGGCAGGGAATCCAATAGAGTGTAACAAGTTTATTGAATTAAAAAAGCGATCGAAACATAAAGTGACGTCTATTTTAGGTATCGAGTTGACTAGCTTTTGAACAACTCGTTCACCCAATGTTCCTTCACGTTGCTGAGTCTCTTTTCCACTAAAAATGTCGAGGTCGTACGTATAACCCGAGAGAGCATCGCACCCCAACTACATTTTGATGCCCAATTTCACCGGTTTCATAGGCATATATTGCTTCATCATGCTGCGCCCTTTGAATTTAGTCAAAGATTCGTCTATCCTTTGGTAGCTGCTGTCTTCTCTGTACTTTTGAAATGTTTTTTTCAGACATTCAACTAGGTCATAATATGTCCTAGCACTTATTGAGGGTTTTTTAGGAAGTGGAAAATATATTTTTGAAGTTATCAGCATGGACGTATCCCGTGATATTGCTGACGTTATCTAGTGATTACCCAAAGAGGAATGAGTAAGCCAATAGTCTCAATTTGTGGAAAAAAAACATTATGGATCGGTTGCGATGCAGCTCTAATCCTCTCTTAGAAATGTAAGAATCACTTACCGTTTTCTTAGGGATGAACATTTCTGGAATTACTCCATCATCTGCCTGATTGTCAGTCTGAACTTCTTCTGAAACATGGTCACTCGGTTCTTCTTCACCAGAATCTTCGTCGGAACTTCAGATTCTTTTTTTCTGAATTATCGGGCACGTAGTCTTTGTCGCTGCAAGAAGAAAAGTCTTCATCACTGTCATCACTAAAACTAGCGTTTGCTAATTTCGCAATCTCCTTTTATTTAAAAGAAATCATACGTTGAGGACTGTAGGTGCAAATTGGTACCACTAAAAAAACGAGTGGTACGCTTCTGTACCAATGAGACAACTTTGCAAATAACGTAACTAAACATAAAATAAAAATAACTTATCATAGACGAACGAGTACCTTACGATTTGTAATTAATTTCTACAACTTTGTTCTGGAGTATTTAACTTAGTATCTAGTATCTCGCACTCAGATGAAATAACCAGCAAATATCACAAACGCGACTGCCTTTTACAAGATCTACAGTCAAACCAGGGGAAAAGCCTTTCAATTCATAACTCGCGCATAAGGGATTTTGTGCACCCTTAAGATATTTAAACATGCCATTGGTGAGGGGAAGTTAGGGAAGGAATAAAGAGAGGTACCGATGTGGTGTGGTTTTAAATGTTGGCAAGTTATAGTGACTAGAAAGTAAAGAGTTCGGCAGGGCATTTCTTAAAGAATCACGATATTCCAGAGCGCGTGAGAAGGAGGACTTAAGGGTGTACTGATAAGCATTCATAGCGAGACGGTGGTGAAAATAGCGATGCAACAAGGTGAAACAGGAGACTTTACGCTGTTGTTTGAGGGAGTCGAGTGACTGTGTAATATTGGCATCACCTATCTAGCAAGTGCAAAGAGGTCTTAGCGGCAAGTGACCAGATGTGAACATTGTACTCCAATTTTGGCCGGATAAACGCCTTATATATTGTGGTCAGATCAAAGGGGGTGAAATATTTCTTACGTCGCTTTGAAAACATAGACTTCGCAGCATTTTTGGCGACATCGAATATGTGGTCATTCAAACTTAAGCTGTCATTGACACACATACCGAGAGTGGAAAGTTTTTCGGTTTCAACGGTACATGGATAATGGCTAGGTATTTAAATTTCGCTTTAACGACAGCAGACAACATTGTGTTTTGGAAGCATAAAGTTCCACTTTGCTGACAGTTCCCCAATTAGTTATGCTGCAAATATCGGAATTTTATGTGCTTAACATACGCTATCGTTCCCATTCTAATGCCGCAGAACAGGGACGTGAGTCCAGGAACGAATATGAAAAGTAGAGAGTACTATGGTCTTACCACAGACAGGTGTATGCAGATGATGTAGATGTACTGTCTGCTGAATCATGCCTAGCTACCGCCTACTCTAAGGCGCAAGCATCCAAAGATATGATCGACGATTGGTGCTTTAGAAATGGGCTTTCATTAAATCCTCTCAAAATTGAGGTTGTTCTCTTCACGAGAAGGAGTAAGCTGGCTGGTCGTGCTTAAATCGATTACCATCCGTTTCTTACACGAAGCTATGTATTATATTTGGGTGTCATTCTGGATAACGAATTTGTTTAGACTAAATTTGGTCCATCGAAAACCCTCAAAGCTCTGGGAATTTTCTGGAAGTAGGAAGGCCCTTTCGATCTTCACCTATCCATCGTATGACTGGTGGACCAAGCTTTTACAAAAATAGGTCACTCCTGCTTTTACCGATGTCCAAAGAACTCTCTGTCTTCACTGGATGGCAGCTTTCCCAAGCATCGTACAACACGCATTAGAGTTTTTATGAACCTGCTGTTTTTTTACTCTGGTCTTATTTGTTCAATGTCTGATGCAGTGACACCAGAAGTCCAGTTGTTGCGAAAAATGACTTCAACCCAGGAATGGTTTCGGTCACAATCTGGGCCATGAAAGGAATGTATTCAGGTTTGAAAACCGATCTAGGATGCGATGATAGTGTTTTTCTGACGACACGACAACGTTAGATTTCACTCCCCGTCTGTCTTTCCGACCAAGATATGTGTATGCGTAATACTGATTGGAATGAACTTTATTGTGAAGTATCGGTGGACGGTGCGAATCTGTATCGTCTGTATCGATAGCGAAGCTGCGCTTAAAACCTTGCTGAGCCCTCTCAGGACTTTGAAGCTAGTTCGAGAATGCGAGGCTTCTCTGAACGCTACGGACGACTAAATTGTGTCCCCTGTGAACTTACTGCACTAGGCTCAGAGGGAAATTTCTTGGAATACGAACCTGAGCTGGGACTGTCTGCTTCCTTGGTTTGGCTACAGGTACTGTGGAACCATTACCACTGAAGCGTTATTTTATCTTTCCACGAAGGACTAAGAAATTCCAGTAAATGAAACATGCAAGGAGTGCAAAGCACCAGACCTGAGTGCTCTTCTGCAACACAACAATTCCGTATTCTGCAAAACGAACGATAGGTGATCACAGAAAATCTAAGAATCACAAAGATATTTGAAAAATAGACATCCTGGGATAATGTACTCGTACTATCTCTGCCACTTAGAATCAAGTCCAGCCAGAAACTCCACACAGAGAAATTGAAATTAAAGAAGTTCATTTCTTCATGCTCTTGGAGGTTCACTTATTTCAACTTCCCTTCAACTATGACATTTGTATAAACTTCGAATCCTTTAATATACCAACATCATAACGTGATAAAAATTTCATAGATCCTTTTCCCAAAGGCCAAAGCAAAGCGAACTTTTACGAAATCTTATAAAATTCTCAGCATTTTCGTTCACCTCCAACCACAACCTTTAAGAAAATGTTTGCTTTGCCGAATTGGTGTACATATATCATATATCGTACGGATACAGGGAACCACATACCTTCGTAAATATTCTTTCAATATTCGATTTGAACCTTTGAGAGATTATCGATTTCAACGGAAATCCGATTTTGAAAGTGAACATCTCAATAATCCTTATTTTTCATCCACAAGGGATGTTCCGCATACGTAAACCCAGGAGCCTGTGTATCGTGTTGCAAATTTTTTTCTCATCACTCCCTTTTTGCTATTATAGATGTTTTGACAATAGATATCTTCATAGGCTTGTGCAGAATTAGTTGAGTAATCACCACAAAAGGGCGAACTATTTGGAATATTAAGGATCTGCACTACTAATTCCTGCATCTCTCTGTGTTCTTCCAAATCAGAAGATTTCATCACTTTCTAAATCCAGGAACCTTGCCTATCCACATCTGTGCAGGAGTATGTATACGTATGTGGTTGCATGTGTGGGCTAAATGGAATTTACCTAATCCCTATTCGTTTGACGTCAGACGACGGCGATGTCAACGACGTCAGGTGAGGAATGAAAAGAAAAATGTGACAAATTACCCACACCGATGATTTTTTGAAGTTCATTACAAAGGATGCTGGCTTCTGTACAAGCACGGATACAAGGATGTTTCAATGTTGGTGCCATGGATGTGGCTTTGGTTTGGGTTCCATCTTCGGCTCAGGTCCTGGATCTGGTAACATGTCTATTTTGTTGTGGAGGAATCGACATCAGAAATTAAAGAGAATCTTTTCGATTCTTTGAGGGTGATTTCATTATTGTTATTATTTCGGTTTTTTTTTCAGAGGAGGAATCCTTGTCACACGTATGTGGTGGCAGAGGTAAGGATTTTCACTTAACACACGAGGTGGTGGAGAATTATTTTGGACGACAATTTAATTCAATTTTTTTTTAGAAGTTTTATTTAGTTGAGTTTTCGGATAAAAGTGTCCGGAATATGCTTGCGAGGAGTAAATTCATTTTTATTTGATTGGAAACTTAAAGAATGGTCTGCGACCACAACTATCCCTGTACATATGTCCATATCGGTTAAACGTCCGCTTATTTTGTAATAAGTTGGAAGCTTAAATGATTTAATTTAATCGTAGTGCTTGCATTTTAAACATAGGATATTTTCCTAGAGCAATAAGCCTCACAAATTTGATTCATCATCCTTGGTGGAATTACATATATTCATTTTGCCTCTGAAGCATCTGAATTAGAATCTATCTTACCTCACTTTCATCACCTAGACATGGAGAAAAGTCAGAATACTAGTCGCTGTAAAAGAGGTAATGAATTCGTTACGGACAGTTCTAAGTACGTCAATAATTCAGCGACCATCTTGCCATAGAAGTAGAACAAATTCGCAGAATAATGGCGGCAGTGATTCACGTAACAGAAAACGCATGATAAGCAAGTCGTGAATTAAATAAAATGTAGCTTAGTAAGCAAATAGAACTATAAATGAATGTAATTTTGTTATAAACATTTGGAGTTGACGATCAAAGCAAAAAATAAAATAAAATCAACAAAATTAAAAACAAAATCAATGATTGTGGAAATTTTGCCAAACTTTACAAATGCTGAGAAAAATGTTTTGGGAACTGTTATCGGTAGGATACAGTGATCATGGCTTGGACTTCAGCACCCTCAGCAATACAGAAAGCGAACTAGAAGCTCAATTTCGGGTAAAAAAGAAGGAACTTTGGCATAATGACCAGCAAGCCGCCACAATAGGGCTATCTATAACACCGCCAATGAGCGTATTGCTGATCGGAAATCCAAACAACATCTATATAAGAGTTTCGATGACAACCTTCCTGATTTCTGATGAGAATCAGCTCGCCAGATGCAGGGAACACTTCATTAACGTCTTTTAAAATTTAGACTATGATGATGAGTACTCCAATTTTTAGGAAACGTCCGAAGCAACAAATTTTTCAATTCGAACCGTACCTCATTTTACTGGGAAATAACTACACCAATTAAGTGCACCAAACAAAAAAGAAGCGGTGAGTATTGGCGACATTCCTGCCGAAATATTTCAATTGTTAGTTTTAGTTTTAAATGCATTTTATTTTCTTAACACTAACTCTTACATTCTAACAAAAAATGCTTAAATGCTAGCTTACAATTACTTAACAATCTTATACTAACTTACTGGCCCCACACAGGCATATATTTCAATTGTGGAGAGCTATATATGGACATGCTTTCAGTCGTTGCCAAGATTATAGCTTGAATCATATAATAAGGGACGATTATTTGTATTTTACGGATTATAATTAAGCGATGCAACCAGTGCAGGCCTACGTTACATCCACTATCTATGGACTTTGAGAAGTCTTCGACAGCTTGACTCGATATTCTATTTGCGCAGGCTTGCGTAGGAAAGGCATCCCAGAAGAACACGTAGCTATTATATCAAAGCTATACACGGGGATAGTAAGTGCAACGTATTTTGTCACTTTAAATTGAGATGCACACTGTTACCACCATTTTTCTTGGTGGACATCAGCGTTGTATGTTCTTACCTTCAACACGTAGACGTTGTGGCCTAAAATCTCAAAGCTGAGGCAAACAAAGAGGGACTTAAAATACACGCACCTAACACAGCTGAGCACTTCTTACACAAGCACGAAACTCAGCAGTGCCGGACAAGATGTCGGGAAAGTAGACAACTTTTTATATCGATGATTCAGTGCAACTGCCGCCTTCAGAGGCAGTAGCTGAGCTCGTTGAATACTGCGATTCGGGAAGATAGGACTTATCATATTATGCTTACAATACTTGGGGCGGGATGATGTGTAACATAAGAGAAAATTGTCCAAAATCTGAACGGTGCCCTTACCGAATATTTTGAACTAAGCTGTTCTACAAGGAAAAACTCCAGCAAATCACCCATTCCGTGGTAAAATCCAGATTTGGAGCGACTAAGTAAGGATAACTTCTAAAGAGGCCATTCAAGATTAATTGAGAGGAAAACAACAATCGATGAGAGATACAAGATACGACGTGTTATGCGAGCTGAATGTCACTAGCAGATTCATAACTAGCAGCTGGTTGAGTTTTTTTTTTTTTGCTGGACACATAAAATTAAAGCACGTGTTGAGGGTAATATTCAGTTTCTGAACAATTTTCTGTACCTTCTGTTTTGTTCTAAGTCTACGGGAAGCATTTTCATATTTGCTGACCCTTTCCTTAAAGCAGTCAAGTTTACGTAAAGTTTCCGCTAGTACTATAGATTAGTTTTGGTTAGAGTGGTCCTCTTGAGGTGCACTCAGACCAGATACAAATCGATTTTGATACCACTAAAAATAAAGAGATTACTTCTTAAATTTGTCAGTTTTGGTTCATAGAGCAGAAATCGTTAAGATCTCAGAAATCATAGGTGCCTTTGGATTGCATTTTAATCACCTCTACAGCTCCTGCAGAAATCATTGTGAGGAATATGCAATCGCTGCACATGATATAGAACAAGGCAATGTCATACAATCGGACACACGATCGACCTCGCATAGTGCGCTTCGGAAGCACAAATTATGGATTTAAATCTATCTGATCACTATGCGACATATTGCAGACTTGAAATGCAAAGTAACACGGAAGCCAGTCAAATAATGATGCATAAATACATAAGTGATTGCAAAATGACTCAAGCTATGGCAAATGCTGACTGGAATCAGCTGGATCAATACGAAGGCGTAAGCGAATTCTATGAGCAATTTAAGAAAATATACTGTAATATAATATGTAGAAGCGGTAACAACAACAGGAGAAGAGAAAGAAAGCAGTAATGAGTACAATTGATGATGTCTGATGAAGATAGCGAGGATGGGGAGCAACTAAATGAAGAAATAAATAAGCTGCAGAGGATTTGTAAGAAGAAGGCGGAGATTCTGAAGTTGAAACGTAAACTACGGGAACTGGAATTGAATGAGGCAGAAGCTGAAGAAGAATCTGTTCCAAGATCGACTCCTACCTACAGTTTCAAGGACATCGAAGATTCAATTCCTCTTTTTAGTGGAGATGACAACTTTACCGTTCATCGATAGATCGAGCAGTTCGAAGAATACTCTGAAGTTTTAAACTTGGATGACAGAAACAAATTTATCTTTGGTAAGAGATTTCTGAAGGGAACATCGGGACCACAACCCTGAGAGAGCAACAAGATCTACACCCGATGTTTCGCAAACTCGCAGAAATACGCTGATTCTAATGAAAACTTCCACAAGAAAAATGTTACCTGCTTCAAATGCGGAAAACATGGACACATATCTTATTGTGACAGCAAAAATCGAGGTATGACGTTGAAACAAAGCTCCAGAACATTATCATCGTCAGCTGATGGCAGGAGCGATTCGCACCATGTGAATAACATCTCAGTTCCGGACGCGGACGATATTGGACAACAGAAAAATGATTTTGAGTGCTCTGTTCGATATGATTGGATAAGCAAACATATAGAGATCTCAGTAACATTGCTAACCCTGCTGAATTCTGGGAGTCCTATAAGCTTCGTGCAAGAAAGATATATACCAACAGTCTTGTTGTCAACATTAGAGAAGACGAGCCAGATGTACTGCGGAGTCAACAATAGTCCACTGGAGGTGGTAGGGAGTATTGATACTAGTATCGGGTTTGAAAATTCAATAATAGATATAAATCTCTTAGTAGTAAAGAAGTTTTTTATGATTTACCCTGTAATTTTAGGTAGAGACTTCATCGGGAAAACTGGTTTGGCTTTTCGAAGAATAAATGATGAAATCAATGAGAATCGAAATTCTCAAATGGTGTCCACCTCCTCCTCTCATCATATTTCATGTTTACCAACAAGTCCGACTATGCTTGAAGTTGATTTTCTCCAGCAGATTATGAACATCGATGTTGCTGCTGAAAGGGGTGAGTTTCAATTTAATATCAATGAAAGCTTGTGTGAAAATGTGAAAGATAAGGTTAGGGAAGTAGTTAGGCCAGCTTACTTACACCCCAAAGACCATTTGTCCCAAACGGAGTTTAAAATGAAAATAACTGTATCTAAAGATATCCCATTTCGGTGTGCGCCTAGAAGGCTACCTTACGCACATAAAATCGAGCTACAAAGCATTTTGGATGATTTGCTCAAAAAGGGTATAATCCGCGAATCTAGTTCGCCTTATGTATGTTTCACCAATTTTTTAATTTTTTTTTATAATGAGCGCGCGCTCAAGGGGTTTGTGTTTCCTTAAGGTGATTGTTCACTGCGAGGTACAGAAAAAAAACAAGGAACTTCGACTTTGTGTTGACTTCAGGCAACTCAATAAAATCACTTTACATGATAATTATCCGCTACCCCTAATAGAAGATCACCTTGATCGTCTCCGGCATAAAATATTGTGATAACCACTCAAATGTGAGCAGCGACATCTAGCAGAAAATGTCGAAGACCAGAAGGTTTCGATATTGGAATAACAAAGTCTGGAGACTGGAGAGTGGAATCGAATTTTCTAGCAAATTGGAAATTCTATGGGACGCTGGATGGCGAGGATTGTTCTCGAAGTATGTCATTCGAGTATAAATACCAGCATCCCAAAGGTATGCAAATCAGTTCTAAAGTGTAATTTGAAGTGTTAATTAGAAGAAGTGATTAAGTGGTTTAAGTAAAAGATAAGAAAAGTATAAGCGGTTGAGAAATTGAATTGTACTGAAAGAAAGAATTAAATAGTGAATTGTAACTGTACTGAATAAAGGGATTTGTATGGAAAAGAATAAGTTCTATCATTTGTACCCACACAAACATTCTACATTGGTGTCAGAAGTGGGATAGGACTTATTCTGTGTAAAAAAAAAAAAAAAAAAAAAAAAAAAAAAACAGTGTTTTCTGACTATTTGAAAAGGCTAGAATGGGTCGAAAACTATTGCAGTTGACCCTCGTCCAACTCAAATCCGAGTTGAACAAGAGAAGCCTCAGCGCCAGTGGAGGAAAAAGTGACCTGGTGCTCCGACTTCAGGAGGCTTTGAACAACGAGGGACATGATCCTGATGCATATTCCTTTGATGATGACGAGGATGAACAGACAAGTACCGGCAATGACATGGCTGCAATGATGCAACTCCTCTTATTAAAAATGGACGAACAAAACAAAAAAATGGACGAACAGAAGAACAGTCTCGAACAAAAAATGGACGAACAAAAGAAAAATCTAGACGAGCAGAAGAGCAGCATTGAACAAAAATTCGACGAACAAAAGAATAGTCTAGAACAAAAACTGGAAGAACAAAATAACATTCTCCAGCAAAAATTCGAAGAAATCGATGACAAATTTGAAAGAATAGAGAAGAACGTTGATGACAAATTTGATAGAATAGAGAAGAACGTTGATGACAAATTTGATACAATAGAGAAGAATGTTGGCGAAAAATTCGAAGAAATGGACAGCAAAGTTCAGCAACTGGCAAAAGAGCTCGACACAGTGCGAAAACAGAAGCTGCGAGAATGTTCTTTAAGCGGTACAAGGAGAAGAGAGTTGAAGCCTCCCTCATTCGATGGCCAGACCTCATGGTCTACTTATAAGAAGCAGTTTGAAATGGCTGCCTGTGCAAACGACTGGGACAATGAGGAAAAGTGCTTTGCCCTAACAATGGCCTTGCACGGTCCTGCAGCAGAATTGTTGCAAACAGTAGACATCGAAAAGAATAAAGATTATGTGACTTTAGTACAGGCTATAGAGAAACGGTTTGGGGATAGCCACATGCAGGAGGTCTACAAGGTCCAATTGCAAAGCCGAACGCAGCAAAGAGGAGAAACACTGCAGCAGCTCCAAGCAGACGTGAGTAGACTTGCACATCTGTCATACCCCACCGCAGGTCAGGAAATTATCGACGAAATGGCAAAAGATGCATTTATTAGGGGAATTGCAGATTCGAAGCTACAGTCAGCAGTAAGGATGGCCGGGAAAAGAACCCTTGCTGAAGCACTTGCCTTCGCTCTGGCGATGGAAGCAGCCAATCAGGCTTCCAGGGGAACACATTTCGTCAGGGAAGTAACATCTATCGAATGCTCCTGCACCAGAATTAGTGCCGAGGAACGAGATACTCGAGGGGATAGACGGATAATGCGCTGCTGGAATTGCAATAAAATAGGACACCTTCAAAGGCAGTGTAAAGAACCGGTGCGACGAAAAGACTGCCCTCACTGTGGTGACAAGCAAATAGAGGAAGAAACCCGCAGAAACAGCTATCAAGAAGCCGGTCAACCTTCCCGAAGCCATCAGTCGGGAAATGCTTAAGCACCAACTTCGCGGGGCAGAAGTTGGTAGCAGGAGTCGACGGCCCCAGGACCATCATCCAAGTCTCGCTGGCAAAACGACGCAGCGAAAGCCTTCTAGTAGAAGTAGTCAGTGGGAAAGAAAAATGGATGGCAACAATTGACACCGGTGCCACGGCCTCAATCATCAGGAGGAATCTTGTGCAGAAGTCTTGGCTGCATAACACCAGCAGCTGCAGCTTGCGAACAGCTACAGGAGCAACGATTAAGGTATATGGTGAAGTCCGCATAAAAATCCAACTGGCCGGAATAACATTCACTCACGCGTTTCTGGTAGCTGACATATGTGACGAGTGCATCATTGGTACAGACTTCATGAGAGAACATGGACTTGTAGTCGACTTGGGGGCACAAACCCTGAAATACGGAAACACGGAGATACCAATGATATACGGAAACGCCAATACCACAGTCTCAAATGTCGTCATCTGCAGCAATCAGAGTCTAGAGCCTTCGTCAGAAGCAATTTTGTGGGCAAAAGTGGAAGGTGGTCCTGGTAGCCACCGATTCTATTTGATGGAGCCGGAAAAGAAAAGAGACTTCATGGTGGGAAAGACCTTAGTGGAGCCAAAGAACAACATGGTCCCCGTAAGGATTCTAAATCCAAAGACATTCAGTGTAAAGGTGAAAAAGGGGGAGATAGTGGGAAAATGCGTACCTGTTGAGGCTATATCGACCACAACGGAAAAAAAGTGTGCAAAACCGGTCACAACAGTTCAGAGCATAAAAATCAAGAACAAAATTCTCAGCCTCTGTAATCTGGACGAAGATCAGCGAATCCTGGCAGAAAAACTAATCGGTGAGTACGCTGATATATTTGCTACACAAGACGGAGAATATGGACGTACGCATATTGTTCAACACCACATTGACACCGGAGACGCTCGACCAATCCGTCAACCTGCAAGGCGTCTTCCATTGGCAAAGCAAACAGAAGTTGCCGAAATGATGTCGAAGATGAAAGCTGAGGGAGTGATTGAAGAATCGCAAAGTCCGTGGGCATCTCCAGTGGTCCTCGTGAAGAAGAAAGATGGCAGCACGAGATTTTGTGTAGACTACCGACGTCTCAATGATGTCACTAAAAAGGACAGCTACCCACTTCCGAGAATCGATGACACTTTGGATATGCTTTCTGGAGCGAAATGGTTTTCAACGCTTGACTTGAAGAGCGGTTACTGGCAGGTAGAGATAAATCGTGCGGATCGTGAGAAAACTGCCTTCACTACAGGAAGCGGTCTTTGGCAGTTTGCAGTGATGCCGTTTGGACTGTGCAACGCTCCGGCCACCTTTGAGCGACTAATGGAACGAACATTGCAAGGACTCACCTGGAAAACCTGCCTAGTATATTTGGACGACGTTATCGTCATAGGTAAGACGTACGAGGAGCACCGCGAAAATCTAAAAGAAGTGTTTGAGAGGCTACGAAGTGCTCATTTAAAGCTCAACCCGGAAAAGTGCGCCTTGTTTCGTCCGGAAGTAAAATATCTGGGTCACATTATATCAGCGGAAGGAGTAAGAACGGATCCTGACAAAATCGAAGCCGTGAAAAGTTGGCCTTCTCCAAAAGATAAACACCAACTGAGAAGCTTCTTGGGACTCGCTACGTATTACAGAAGGTTTGTAAAGGATTTTGCTGGCATTGCAAAGAGCCTGCATCAACTTACAGAAAAAGGCCGACAGTTCAGGTGGTCTGGAGAATGCGAAAAATCATTTCAAGAACTGAAGCGACAGCTGTGCAAAGCCCCCATCTTGGGTTACCCCACGCCCGGAAAAATGTTCATCGTGGACGCAGACGCTAGCAATGTTGGGGTCGGAGCTGTGATCTCCAAGTTCATGACGGTCAAGAGAAAGTGGTCGCATATTACAGCAAAGTACTCTCCAGACCTGAACGGAACTACTGTGTAACCCGGCGCGAGCTTCTGGCTTTAATTCTGGCTACGAAGCATTTCCATAAGTACCTCTACGGACAAAAGTTCATTCTCCGGACATACCACGCAGCTCTGAAATGGCTACTCCAATTTAAGAACCCTGAAGGCCAAGTTGCAAGATGGATCGAGCAGTTGCAGGGCTACGACTTTGAAGTGCAACACCGCAAGGGAACACTCCACTCAAATGCTGATGCTCTCTCTCGTCGACCGTGCGGAGTAAAATGCGAACACTGCAATCGTAAAGAAGCAAAAGAACAGGCAACTATCCAAATGATCAGGACTGAGCCAATAGAGGGTTGGAGTATAGACGAAATCCGTTCCTCCCAACAGGCAGACAATGACATCGAACCAATATTGGCCTGGAAAGAACACGAGGAAAGACCAAGCTGGCAGCAGATATCAGATCGGAGCCAAACTCTGAAGGCATACTGGGCACAGTGGGACTCGCTTTTTGTGCAAGATGGATTGCTGAAGAGAAAATGGGAAAGTGCAGATGGGACAACATCTCGTATGCAGCTAATTGTGCCACGGTCCAGAGTCAACCAAGTGCTCCATGAAATACATGACGGAATCTCAGGAGGCCATTTGGGAATAAACAAGACGTTGGAAAAGGTAAGGGAACGTTTCTATTGGCTAAGCGCTAAACAAGATGTCGAGAATTGGTGCAAAAAGTGCATAAGGTGTGCGGCTACCAAGGGTCCAAAAGTAAAGCCACATGGACAAATGCAACAATACAATGTCGGAGCACCTTTCGAACGAATAGCCATCGACATCGCTGGGCCGTTTCCCGAAACCTTTAATGGAAACCGATATACTCTCGTAGTCATGGATTACTTCAGTAAGTGGCCGGAAGTGTTTGCCATCCCAAATCAAGAGGCTAAGACCGTAGCCGAACAGATAGTCAACAACTGGGTGAGCAGATTTGGGGTCCCAATGGAGCTGCACTCTGATCAAGGGCGGAACTTTGAATCAAAAGTCTTCCAGGAAATATGCCAATATTTGGGAATAAGAAAGACAAGGACAACGCCACTACACCCTCAATCTGATGGAATGGTCGAGCGATTCAATCGGACCCTGAATGAGCATCTATCTAAGGTTGTCAGCAACTGCCAGCGGGATTGGGATCGACACATCCCCCTCTTCTTAATGGCCTACCGAAACGCGGTCCATAGCTCAACAGGGCACACACCATCCGAGATCTTATTTGGTCAAACAATTCGGTTGCCAAGTGAAGCAAAATTCGGATCCCCACCGACGGAGCCCAAAGAGGTGAACGAGTACGTGAATGACTTACGCAGCAGGATTCGTAAATTGCATGAAGACACCAGAGAAAAGATGAAGCTAGCAAGCAGCCGCATGAAAACTAGGTACGATATCAAGGCGAAATCTTCCGGTTTCAACGAAGGAGATCTGGTTTGGCTGTATAATCCTCAGCGTAAGAAAGGCAAATCACCAAAATTGCAACAGGACTGGGAAGGTCCATACAAGGTGATAACCCGCATTAATGACGTTGTCTACCGGATCCAGCGTGGGGATCGAGGAAAATTGAAAGTGGTCCATTTGGATAGAATGTGTCATTTCAACGGGATGCTGAATGACGAAGTTGTTCGGGACGAACAACTGTAGGGAGGGGGCCATGTGATAACCACTTAAATGTGAGCAGCGACATCTAGCAGAAAATGTCGAAGACCAGAAGGTTTCGATATTGGAATAACAAAGTCTGGAGACTGGAGAGTGGAATCGAATTTTCTAGCAAATTGGAAATTCTATGGGACGCTGGATGGCGAGGATTGTTCTCGAAGTATGTCATTCGAGTATAAATACCAGCATCCCAAAGGTATGCAAATCAGTTCTAAAGTGTAATTTGAAGTGTTAATTAGAAGAAGTGATTAAGTGGTTTAAGTAAAAGATAAGAAAAGTATAAGCGGTTGAGAAATTGAATTGTACTGAAAGAAAGAATTAAATAGTGAATTGTAACTGTACTGAATAAAGGGATTTGTATGGAAAAGAATAAGTTCTATCATTTGTACCCACACAAACATTCTACAATATTGTGATAACCACTTAAATGTGAGCAGCGACATCTAGCAGAAAATGTCGATACTGGAATAACAAAGTCTCGACTGGAGAGTGGAATCGAATTTTCTAGCAAATTGGAAATTGTATGGGACGCTGGATGGCGAGGATTGTTCTCGAAGTATGTCATTCGAGTATAAATACCAGCATCCCCAAGGTATGCAAATCAGTTCTAAAGTGTAATTTGAAGTGTTAATTAGGAGAAATGATTAAGTGGTTTAAGTAAAAGATAAGTGGTTGAGAAATTCAATTGTACTGAGAGAAAGAATTAAATAGTGAATTGTAACTGTACTGAATAAAAGGGATTTGTATTGAAAAGAATAAGTTCTATCATTTGTACCCACACAAACATTTTACATTGGTGTCAGAAGTGGGATAGGACTTATTGTGTGTAAAAAAAAAAAAAAAAGTGTTTTCTGACTATTTGAAAAAGCTAGAATGGGTAGAAAACTATTGCAGTTGACCCTCGTCCAACTCAAATCCGAGTTGAACAAGAGAAGCCTCAGCGCCAGTGGAGGAAAAAGTGACCTGGTGCTCAGACTTCAGGAGGCTTTGAACAACGAGGGTCATGATCCTGATGCATATTCCTTTGATGTTGACGAGGATGAACAGACAAGTACCGGCAGTGACATGTCTGCGATGATGCAACTCCTCTTGTTAAAAATGGACGAACAGAAGAAAAATTTGGACGGTCTTCAACAGAAAATGGATGAACAAAAGAATAATCTGGAAGAACAAAAGAATAGTCTCGAGCAAAAGCTGGATGAACAAAAGAATAGTCTCGAACAAAAGTTGGATGAACAAAAGAATAGTCTAGAACAAAAACTGGAAGAACAAAATAACACTCTCCAGCAAAAATTCGAAGAAATCGATGACAAATTTGAAACAATAGAGAAGAACGTTGATGACAAATTTGATACAATAGAGAAGAATGTTGGCGAAAAATTCGAAGAAATGGACAGCAAAGTTCAGCAACTGGCAAAAGAGCTCGACACAGTGCGAAAACAGAAAATGCGAGAATGTTCTTTAAGCGGTCCAAGGAGAAAAGATTTGAAGCCTCCCTCATTCGATGGCCAGACCTCATGGTCTACCTATAAGAAGCAGTTTGAAATGGCTGCCTGTGCAAACGACTGGGACAATGAGGAAAAGTGCTTTGCCCTAACAATGGCCTTGCACGGTCCTGCAGCAGAATTGTTGCAAACAGTAGACATCGAAAAGCATAAAGACTATGTGACTTTAGTACAGGCTATCGAGAAACGGTTTGGGGATAGTCACATGCAGGAGGTCTTCAAGGTCCAATTGCAAAGCCGAACGCAGCAAAGAGGAGAAACACTGCAGCAGCTCCAAGCAGACGTGAGTAGACTTGCACATCTGTCATACCCCACCGCAGGCCAGGAAATTATCGACGAAATGGCAAAAGATGCATTTATCAGGGGAATTGCAGATTCGAAGCTACAGTCAGCAGTAAGGATGGCCGGGAAAAGAACCCTTGCTGAAGCACTTGCCTTCGCTCTGGCGATGGAAGCAGCCAATCAGGCTTTCAGGGGAACACATTTCGTCAGGGAAGTAGCATCTATCGAATGCTCCTGCACAAGAATTAGTGCCGAGGAACGAGATACTCGACGGGGTAGACGAATAATGCGCTGCTGGAATTGCAATAAAATAGGACACCTTCAAAGGCAGTGTAAAGAACCGGTGCGACGAAAAGTCTGCCCTCACTGTGGTGGCAAGCAAATAGAGGAAGAAACTCGCAGAAACAGCTATCAAGAAGCCGGTCAACCTTCCCGAAGCCATCAGTCGGGAAATGCTTAAGCACCAACTTCGCGGGGCAGAAGTTGGTAGCAGGAGTCGACGGCCCCAGGACCATCATCCAAGTCTCGCTGGCAAAACGATGCAACGAAAGCCTTCTAGTAGAAGTAGGCAGTGGAAAAGAAAAATGGATGGCAACAATAAACACCGGCGCCACGGCCTCAATCATCTGAATCTTGTGCAGAAGTCTTGGCTGCATAACACTAGCAGTTGCAGCTTGCGAACAGCTACAGGAGCAACGATTAAGGTATATGGGGAAGTCCGCATAAAAATCCAACTGGCCGGAATAACATTCATGTGACGAGTGCATCATTGGTACAGACTTCATGAGAGAACATGGACTTGTAGTCGACTTGGGGGCACAAACCCTGAAATACGGAAACATGGAGATACCAATGATATACGGAAACGCCAATACCACAGTCTCAAATGTCGTCATCTGCAGCAATCAGAGTCTAGAGCCTTCGTCAGAAGCAATTTTGTGGGCAAAAGTGGAAGGTGGTCCTGGTAGCCACCGATTCTATTTGATGGAGCCGGAGAAGAAAAGAGACTTCATGGTGGGAAAGACCTTAGTGGAGCCAAAGAACAACATGGTCCCTGTAAGGATTCTAAATCCAAAGACATTCAGTGTAAAGGTGAAAAAGGGGGAGGTAGTGGGAAAATGCGTACCTGTTGAGGCTATATCGACTACAACGGAAAAAAAGGGTGCAAAACCGGTCACAACAGTTCAGAGCATAAAAATCAAGAACTAAATTCTCAGCCTCTGTAATCTGGACGAAGATCAGCGAATCCTGGCAGAAAAACTAATCGGTGAGTACGCTGATATATTTGCTACACAAGACGGAGAATATGGACGTACGCATATTGTTCAACACCACATTGACACCGGAGACGCTCGACCAATCCGTCAACCTGCAAGGCGTCTTCCATTGGCAAAGCAAACAGAAGTTGCCGAAATGATGTCGAAGATGAAAGCTGAGGGAGTGATTGAAGAATCGCAAAGTCCGTGGGCATCTCCAGTGGTCCTCGTGAAGAAGAAAGATGGCAGCACGAGATTTTGTGTAGACTACCGACGTCTCAATGATGTCACTAAAAAGGACAGTTACCCACTTCCGAGAATCGATGACACTTTGGATATGCTTTCTGGAGCGAAAGGGTTTTCAACACTTGACTTGAAGAGCGGTTACTGGCAGGTAGAGATAAATCGTACGGACCGTGAGAAAACTGCCTTCACTACAGGAAGCGGTCTTTGGCAGTTTGCAGTGATGCCGTTTGGACTGTGCAACGCTCCGGCCACCTTCGAGCGACTAATGGAACGAACATTGCAAGGACTCACCTGGAAAACCTGCCTAGTATATTTGGACGACGTTATCGTCATAGGTAAGACGTACGAGGAGCACCGCGAAAATCTAAAAGAAGTGCTTGAGAGGCTACGAAGTGCTCATTTAAAGCTCAACCCGGAAAAGTGCGCCTTGTTTCGTCCGGAAGTAAAATATCTGGGTCACATTATATCAGCGGAAGGAGTAAGAACGGATCCTGATAAAATCGAAGCCGTGAAAAGTCGGCCTTCTCCAAAAGATAAACACCAACTGAGAAGTTTCTTGGGACTCGCCACGTATTACAGAAGGTTCGTAAAGGATTTTGCTGGCATTGCAAAGAGCCTGCATCAACTTACAGAAAAAGGCCGACAGTTCAGGTGGTCTGGAGAATGCGAAAAAGCATTTCAAGAACTGAAGCGACAGCTGTGCAATGCCCCCATCTTGGGTTACCCGACGCCCGGAAAAATGTTCATCGTGGACGCAGACGCTAGCAATGTTGGGGTCGGAGCTGTGATTTCCCAGGTTCATGATGGTCAAGAGAAAGTGCTCGCATATTACAGTAAAGTACTCTCCAGACCTGAAAGGAACTACTGTGTAACCCGGCGCGAGCTTCTGGCTTTAATTCTGGCTACGAAGCATTTCCATAAGTACCTCTACGGACAAAAGTTCATCCTCCGGACATACCACGCAGCTCTGAAATGGCTACTCCAATTTAAGAACCCTGAAGGCCAAGTTGCAAGATGGATCGAGCAGTTGCAGGGCTACGACTTTGAAGTGCAACACCGCAAGGGAACACTCCACTCAAATGCTGATGCTCTCTCTCGTCGACTATGCGGAGTAAAATGCGAACACTGCAATCGTAAAGAAGCAAAAGAACAGGCAGCTATCCAAATGATCAGGACTGAGCAAATAGAGGGTTGGAGTATAGACGAAATCCGTTCCTCCCAACAGGCAGACAATGACATCGAACCAATATTGGCCTGGAAAGAACACGAGGAAAGACCAAGCTGGCAGCAGATATCAGATCGGAGCCAAACTCTGAAGGCATACTGGGCACAGTGGGACTCGCTTTTTGTGCAAGATGGATTGCTGAAGAGAAAATGGGAAAGTGCAGATGGGACAACATCTCGTATGCAGCTAATTGTGCCACGGTCCAGAGTCAACCAAGTGCTCCATGAAATACATGACGGAATCTCAGGAGGCCATTTGGGAATAAACAAGACGTTGGAAAAGGTAAGGGAACGTTTCTATTGGCTAAGCGCTAAACAAGATGTCGAGAATTGGTGCAAAAAGTGCATAAGATGTGCGGCTACCAAGGGTCCAAAAGTAAAGCCACATGGACAAATGCAACAATACAATGTCGGAGCACCTTTCGAACGAATAGTCATCGACATCGCTGGGCCGTTTCCCGAAACCTTTAATGGAAACCGATATACTCTCGTAGTCATGGATTACTTCAGTAAGTGGCCGGAAGTGTTTGCCATCCCAAATCAAGAGGCTAAGACCGTAGCCGAACAGATAGTCAACAACTGGGTGAGCAGATTTGGGGTCCCAATGGAGCTGCACTCTGATCAAGGGCGAAACTTTGAATCAAAAGTCTTCCAAGAAATATGTCAATATTTGGGAATAAGAAAGACAAGGACAACGCCACTACACCCTCAATCTGATGGAATGGTTGAGCGATTCAATCGGACCTTGAATGAGCATCTATCTAAGGTTGTCAGCAACTGCCAGCGGGATTGGGATCGACACATACCCCTCTTCTTAATGGCCTACCGAAACGCGGTCCATAGCTCAACAGGGCACACACCATCCGAGATCTTATTTGGTCAAACAATTCGGTTGCCAAGTGAAGCAAAATTCGGATCCCCACCGACAGAGCCCAAAGAGGTGAACGACTACGTGAATGACTTACGCAGCAGGATTCGTAAATTGCATGAAGACACCAGAGAAAAGATGAAGCTAGCAAGCAGCCGCATGAAAACTAGGTACGATATCAAGGCGAAATCTTCCGGTTTCAACGAAGGAGATCTGGTTTGGCTGTATAATCCTCAGCGTAAGAAAGGCAAATCACCAAAATTGCAACAGGACTGGGAAGGTCCATACAAGGTGATAACCCGCATTAATGACGTTGTCTACCGGATCCAGCGTGGGGATCGAGGAAAATTGAAAGTGGTCCATTTGGATAGAATGTGTCATTTCAACGGGATGCTGAATGACGAAGTTGTTCGGGACGAACAACTGTAGGGAGGGGGCAATGTGATAACCACTTAAATGTGAGCAGCGACATCTAGCAGAAAATGTCGATACTGGAATAACAAAGTCTCGACTGGAGAGTGGAATCGAATTTTCTAGCAAATTGGAAATTGTATGGGACGCTGGATGGCGAGGATTGTTCTCGAAGTATGTCATTCGAGTATAAATACCAGCATCCCCAAGGTATGCAAATCAGTTCTAAAGTGTAATTTGAAGTGTTAATTAGGAGAAGTGATTAAGTGGTTTAAGTAAAAGATAAGTGGTTGAGAAATTCAATTGTACTGAGAGAAAGAATTAAATAGTGAATTGTAACTGTACTGAATAAAAGGGATTTGTATTGAAAAGAATAAGTTCTATCATTTGTACCCACACAAACATTTTACAATATATTTTTCTACGCTAGATTTGAAAAATGTGTTTCATCACGTTCAGTTGATGGATGACTCAATGAAATTCACTTCATTTATTACTCCGTTGGTTCAGTTTGAATACACCCGCATGCCGTTCGGGCTAAAAAACGCATCCTCTGTCTTCGAGAGGTATATGAAGCACGTCTTCAAAAATTTAATTTCAAAAGGAAAACTATTAACTTACCTTGACGACATTCTGATCGCGACACAATCCGTCGAAGAACATCTAGACATTTTGCGCGAAGTTATAAAAATAATTGTGGAACATTCTTTACAGCTCAGATTTGACAAGTGTAGATTCTTGGAAAAGGAAATAGTTTATCTGGGATATAAGATTACTAAGGACGGTATAAGGCCTAACGATAATAACTTAAATGCAATCAATGGTTTCCCAATACCTTCTTCCTCAAAGAATGTACATAGTTTCCTAGGACTCTGTTCTTATTTCCGGAAATTTATAAAAGATTTCGCCAACGTGGCTAAACCACTCAATGACCTTTTAAAAAGGGATACGCCATTTGTGTTCGGAATTAAGGAAATGGAAACTTTTGAAACGTTGAAAGCAAAACTCGTTGCATCCCCAGTTTTAGCTTTATATAACCCCCATAGTGTCGCAGAACTCCATTGTGACTCCAGTTCGATAGGTTTTGGGGCAGTTTTGCTGCAAAAACAGGTGGATGGAAAATTCCAGATAGGGACTCACATAAAAGGATGTCTTAAATGCATCTATTTCTCACCTCACTCCGGTAAAGTGGAAGCGAGTTTACATTCTATACCAAAGGGAAAAGTTTCCTTCGATACACTCCACATCTCGGTCCTTTACCAGACTCTCAGGCAAGAAGAAAACATGTTTTCCTTGTCATCGACGCCTTCACTAAATTCATTAAGCTCTATCCTGTCAAGTCAAAGCAAAGAAGCAATTAAGTGTTTAATGTTTTTTTATTCAAGACCGGATCGAATTGTATCAGATCGTGGAACTTCATTTACATCAAAAGAATTCTCTGATTTCATACAAGAAAACAATATTAAACACATTAAGATTGCTACGCGTTCCCCCCAATCAAATGGTCAGGTGGAGCGAATAAATCGTGTTCTCGTTCCAATGCTATCTAAGGCATGTGATTCCAACACCACTATTAATTGGGATAAGCATTTAGCTAAGGCGGAATTTACGCTCAACAACACCGTCAACAGGAGCACAGGTTTCACGCCAAGCGTTCTATTGTTTGGGGTAAATCAAAAAGGACAGCTTTCTGATCGTGTGAAAGAGTTTCTTGATATAAAAGTAGGAAGAGAACAAGCTGAACTGAAAGATATTAGGGTTGAAGCGAATGAGAACGTTGAAAAAAATCAAGCGCGTAACAAAATCTATTTTGATATCCGACACAAAAGTCCCAAAGTATACAAGCCGGGTGAGTATGTTATGATAAAGAACATGTCGACAACTCCAGGAGTTAATCAAAAACTTCTTGCTAAATATCGAGGTCCTTATGTGGTGAAAAAAGTTTTATCTAACGATCGATACTTAAACACAGACATCGACGGTTTGCAAATATCTCGATTGCCATACAAAGGAATATTCGCCCCAGATAGTCTGAGACCCTATAATGCTGAGCAAATGGATTCGAAGGATGAAGAGGAGGTGGTTGGAGGCTATTTCGAGGATTCTCATTCTGGTTCTGAAACATGATCTTTCTGCTCAAACCTGTTTTTCCTATGAATGCCATTTTAACTTAGTAATGAATTTGCTTTATTACTTTCTTTGATTTTTGATATTTAATATATATGTAGATATTTTCTAATTGAATTGAATTGTCATTATTTTAAATTTTCTTTAATCTTACTAATTGAATTTGATAACTATTGCTATATTTTACTTATGTTTTGATTTATATGCAACATATACACTAAGATAATTTTGTAAGAGGTTAAATATACTGTAAAAGGGGAGTATGTAATCGGAACGATTCGGTCAGGATGGCCGAACTGTAGATGAAGAAAAAAATAATTAAGACTCAACTATTTGGAACACCGTGCTTCAGAGTACATTTTACACTTGCAGTTTGCTAACGGCGACTATGTACAAAAAAATCATGTTTGGACCATCTGATCAGGTGATCGACCAGAAAAAACCCCATAAATACTAGTGAGCATGTCTCTAACAGTCAGTCAAATAAAGATAACACTTGACGTTATAACAAATTGTTTTTCTTGTGAGTCCGCATTACACTTACATGTAATTAATAATTGAGAAATTTATATTACTAATAACACATAATTAAAAAAATTATTGGACTTTTGGAAGTAAAGGGTTTTCCAATAGGGACTTGACAACTTTGAATTTAATTTGTGAACGCACTCTTTCACTAATCATCAAACTGTTACTGTCAATTTATTCAGTAAACTCAACATTTTTATCATGGTAAAGTACACGAACGAGCAACGTCTGCAGATTATAAAAATTTTCAACCGAAATTCGGAGTAGGTGACTGCAACTTTAACAGCACTAACTCCAATTTTCGGTCGTAATTCTCGCCCTAGTAGACAGGCAATAACAAGTTTAGTGCAAAAATTTGAGTCTACATATTCGTTGTGTGATGTTGCCGTATCAGTGAGACAACGGTTTGGTCGAAGTGTCGAAGATATCGCTGCCGTTCAGGCGTCCGTAGCAAGCGATACAAATCAGTCAATTCCACGGCGTTCTCAAGAATTGGGCATCGCTCAGACCACATTATGGCGTATTTTTCGTAAGCATCTTGGTTTACACCCATACAAGATCAAGCTGACTCAAGAATTGAAGCCGATGGACCATTTGAAGCGACGTACGTTTTCCGATTGGATTCTGGAGACGATGCGCCAAGATGATGAATTTCATCGCAAAATCATCTTCAGTGACGAAGCTCATTTTGAATCATTTTTGAAACTCATTTTGAATGGTCGGGTGAAAATCCACATGTGCTTCATGAATCACCACTTCATCCACAAAAAATAACTGTTTGATGCAGCTTGCCTGCCGGCGGCGTTATTGGGCCATATTTTTTCGTCGGCGATAACGATCGTCACGTTACTTTGAATAGTCAGCGTTATCGCGCCATGATCACCTATTATTTTTGGTCCGAATTGGAAGATATGGACTTGGACGACATGTGATTTCAAAAGGATGATGCCACAAGCCACACAGCACACGCTACAATCGGTTTATTGAAGAGTAAGTATGGTGAGCGTGTTATCTCAAGAAAAGGGGCAGTCGATTGGCCGCCTCGTTCGTGCGATTTAACGCTGCTTGACTATTTTCTGTGGGGCTACGTTAGGTCATTGGTTTATGCCAACACGCTGACGACGTTGGAAGAGCTCAGAGCCAACATTGAACTCGAAATAGCGGCCGTTTCGGCCGAAATGTGTGGCCGAGTCGTTGAAAATTGGGTCCAACGAATCGACAGCTGCAAACGTGCTCGCGGTGGCCCTGTGAACGAAGTCGAGTTCCATTCATAAATGCTTTGATTGTACTTCAAGCCGATAATAAAGTTTTTGAAATATCTCAAATGGTTTGCGTTTTATTTAAAAAAAAAAGTAGTCAAGTCCTTATTGGAAAACCCTATAATTGAATAAAAAGTACGACGTTAATTAATTTTTGAGTAATTGATTACTTGTATTGTAATTATTAGATTTTTTTTATGTTATTTTATTCTTAGTTTATAGTTCAACATGGAATGGAAAAAAAATAAACATTTTTTTGAAAACAAAAACAAAAAATTAAAACACAAAGTCGATTGTACTGTTTACTCCACTGTAGCAAATTAAAAAGAAAAGACGAGAAATATAAAAAAAATCGATTAGCAGATTTCTTGATTTACCTTCAACAGACCTAGCATCTCAAAGCTAGTGTCGTTAAGGTTTTGTCTGCGAGGCGTAGATACAATTCCAGATAAGGAAAATAATCTTTCCACTGGAGCCGATGATGTCGGAGGGGCATTTGATCTTACAAACATTTTTGACACGAGTGGATATTTCTTTAAACTCTGAAGAGAAGTATCTCTATCCAACAAAAAGATGACAAACTCTTCATCCAAAACACTTTCAGGTATATGACTATTTCCAGAAGACTCTGAAATAGTTGGAAATAATATTAGTAGTATCCTGCAAAGTATTATTTTTTATCAGTTAATACCTATTACATTTTATTCATCGTTGCCATAATCAAAAATCTTGATATTTCAGCTCTACACACAATTCATTTAATTGGTTTTCGACTTTCAGAATTTGTGAAACTGAGTAATACTTGTATAAAGAAGTCCAGTGGTTACCAGCTGGTTTTTCAAAATATTTTTGATTACTTCAGAAGATTTTGGTCTGATACTTTTTTTCCATATCTGGTTATACTTTGAAAAAGCCTTGATATAGGCAGTGAAACGTTTACAGGCTAAGGCAGCATATCTACGTTGGTATTCCTTATCTAACCAGTGGCATGTGTACGAGTAACTAAAGAAACTTTTATATTTGCTTGACCGAATATCAGCAGCAGCGGTACAAAAGTGTTTTGCATCTTTCATTTCATTTCGTATTTTATCTTTGATGGATTCATATCTTTTTTTTTTAGCTTATTTGAAACAATTTTCCGGCTTGGAACTTTTAAATTGACTCTTTTGTTAAACAGCTTTTTGAAGTGCTGATGTTCTACTATGGAAATGGGGGATGTTGTTTGCAAAACAATGATTAGCAGATGTTGATGGTTCATCATTTTCACTTTCTATAGTCTATTTAAAATAATATTACATTAATTTCATGTTTTCATAGTTTGTGCAGTAAGGTTTAAATTTGTAATTACTTACATGTTTTGCAAACAAATTTATCAAATAGTATTCTCTCAGCATATTTTTTACACTTATTGGGTAATTCATCTGAGCAAATATCTGTTGATATTCTTTTACGTTTTTGTCGTACTTCTATGACTTCACTTTCAGTTGAAATCATTTTTAAAGCAAAAATACAATATAACAGTTTCTAACAGAGTTTCTAACACAAATTAACTAACTATGTGCTTTTGTTTTTCTAGCAGTGGCACTAGAATATGTTTGCTCTTTTAACTGTATTTTTGTTATCATTTGATATTGCACAACTGCGAGGTAGTGCAAGAGACAACGTAATTTTACGCGGTAAAATTAAATTTCTTGTAACATGGTTGATATGAAGTGACTTTTTATTTTGCTACCATAATATCCCCGCTGTACATTACGTATGTTATTAAACAGATTTGTTTCAATTCGGGCACAAATACTTTGTATTTTTTTACTTGCATACACAAATTTATTAAAGAAATCAGATAGTGGAAATTTTTATTTTAATAATGTCAAAACAATTTTAGATGCTGTTAGATCAATTTCATGAAAAAAAATAATTCTATTATTACAAAGTCTGTACCCACTCTCGGACTTACTCGTATGTTGCTCGAAGTTAAGGATATGATCGCTGTTTGAATTTTTATGTATGAAATATTACAATAGCCAACGTGGGTATTTAATTCAGTATAAGACAGTCCGAGGTGTGATGAATAGCTGAAACTTCGACATAGTACACTATGTGAATAGACTGAAGGATTTGTGTATGTACGATACGCATATAAGTAAAGTATATTAGTAAAGATGGAAATTATTGCAGCTTATTAGGAATGATTTCCTGTCGTCCCTATTTCATTCTTTCTGGAATCTGGTGATTGAAGTTACTTCCACACAACAACAGACAACCGTTATTTGGTTGATCAGACGAGGCCGCGATGCAGTGTGAGTACACTGACATGTCCCTCATTTATGTACCATAAATCTCAATGACTCTCATACTCAGACCGGATATGGTGAAAATAAAATTAAAAATTAAGTATTGTTTTCTTTTAAATTTGTCACAGACTAATAAAAAAATTGAAAAATTTAGAGACTGCAATTCAACGTTTATCACTTATTTCTTGTTTTTTTTTTTAATTTGAATCATTTTTCACAAATCTTTGTCCTTTTTCTTAACTATGATCCTCTAGTTCTAGTCTTGTGTTTGTGGTTTCGGTGTTGCCTTTTCTAACTTTAATGTCACAAATGAAGCAGGTAACAATATCTTTTACTTGATTGACAAGATAGATTTCAACTTTTACACTTATTTCTGGATAGTTGCCAACGTGGAAGAGAAACTTGTAGGTGACATCTTCCTCAGGATACAGTGGACAATAGGCTCCATACATTAGATTCTTACAGACGTTTTTTACATCTTCGGGTAGTTCATATGGTACAGTTATTCCAAGAGCTGTAGCTTTGACCATTGTTGTGATTTCACTGCTATAGTTATCTAGAAAATACATGTTTAATCAATTTTTTGATGTGTACTTTTTTAGTGATTTTAGCAAACTTACAGGAAACAAAATCAATGTCAAACTCCATAATGGCATTCTTAATAACAACGCAAGGTGGAATCTCGCAACCATACACTCGAACTTCCAATGGAAAAGGCTTATTACCGGAACCTGGACAAAGAATATTAGAATTTAATATCATAAATAACAACTTAGACCATTTTGTAAGAAGTGTTACATTTTTTCACTGCAGTAGTAAAGGCACCAGTGAAAAGTAACGACAGGACTATGAAACGCGCGAACATTTTGCTAGACTGGGTTCCGCCGTCGGTTTGTTGAATTTTAAGTTGGCATTGCCCCCGATTGGGTAATTTATACATTTTTCATATCTTATCAGCACTTTTGCTGCTGAAGCATCTATTTGGATTAGGCATTGCTAAATTGGTTTTCTGGGTGTAAACTTATTTTGTATGAAGAAAATAGTTGCTTAACTTGACGCGAATCCGATTTAACAAAAAAAAATCGGTACACAGTTTTTTTTCCACAAATAAGCACTTGGCGAAATATTGATTTCATTAACAAGATATAATACTTAAGTATTGCTAGAAGGCAAATACGACATTTGAGAAGTCATTCTTTATAGACAAAATACATTCGTAGAATTTCTGACCCAAAGAAGGACCGTTAAGAGCTTGCAGTCCTACCACTTAGCACGTAGGAGTTTTTAAAGGTATATTGTAAGCGCCTCAACTCATTTAGCCCTGTGATGCTACAGTTAGATTTAAACTTCTCCCGGAATCTCTGAAAGGACTTGGGCCTCAAAGTTGTAACCTGCGGTGGTTAACATCCGGCCAAATAAAACTTTTGCGGCAAACAAAACGAAAAAAGCATAACGACGTTCGAATCGCCATAAAGCATAATTGGACCCTAAATCAGCTACGTTGCAGCCGAATAAATAACTGAAGCCCTGAACTGCTATAAAGCAAATATCACCCCCATCCCAAAATTGCAGTGGAATGAACAAATGAAAGATGAAAAACTGTAGCATATACTATAGGTAAAATAACTAAGTTATAGACTTAAGCTTTCGGCACATGAGCGAATATCTTACAATGATCCACATTATGTCCAGATTTGCCAACAGAGTTATGTGCGCCTGATGGTTGTTGCCAAATACTGTTTCTAAGAACGCCACGACAAAACGTAACAACAATACCTTATGTATGAGGTAACAATTTTAAGTGATTCTAAGGTCAGAATATGCAAATCAATACAATCGAAAAGCAAAGCCTATACATAACATTCAATAAAAAAATATTCATAAAAGAATATGATGGTCACCAGATCATAAAACAGACATCAAATTGAATGCACAATGCTCTTAATGATGCAAGTCACTCCTTCAGTATTATAGATATTCGAATATTTCCGGCGGCCAGAGTGCGTGTACGTACATCGCAGATACCATAACAACTGGAACATACTTAAGGAACGGCTGCAATTGTAAGAAGTCATCAAAACCTTTGCCAATGCGTACCTCTCAACCTTTCATCAACGCCTTTACAACATTCATTAAGTAAGGATCAGTGGCATCGATCCTAAGAATACCCTTGAAAGTGCCGCAATGCAATGCAATCACCCTCGTGAAACCCCAGATTCAATGAAGAGTTCCGAATAAAACATGCGAAGCTAATGATGGAGGAAATGGAGAGGTGCTACTCCAGGGACAACGTTCAGAAGTTTGTCCAAAAGGAAGAATAAAGCTGTTAAGCCAACAAGATTCGAACAGAAACCTAAATAAATTCGTTTACATGTTAAATAACAGTTGTGTTGGGTATATGGGAAAACCGCATTTCCAGATGATTAATCAGCGAAGTTAACCCACAATCCAATGTCAGGCAGAACGAACTATTTAGCTTGGGCAATGAAAGCCAACATATACTCTCACTCGACCAAAATGAAATTAGAAATATCTAAATTTATAGAAAGCAAGCCTGTCGGACTGGATGGACTATCTGCCGAGCCTCATAGGGCGCCCGAAGGAAAGTATGCGTGGTGAATGGAACCTCAGAATGTTCGTCCAATCTGTCCATACACACATTTCCGTAACAACGCGAACAAGATCTTATCTCCCGTATTGTGTGAACGTCAGAGATAGCATGTCAACAATCTGATTAGCCCACATCAATATGATTTCATGGCCGACTGGACCACGATTGATCACAAATTCACATTTAGATCTCAGATTCTGGAGAAAACCAAAGATTTCCAGATCGATACTCACCACCTATTTACTGATCGATTGCAAGGACGTACATATATTACAGTTTCTACTGAGACATGGTATCGTTCATAACATTGTGAAGAACGGCGACAACGAATGCTCGCTGATCCATAAAGTTCGGCAGTAATCTCACCAGGACCTTTAATGCAAAAAAAAGATCCACTTCGTTGAAAGTTTGAAAAAACTGTGCCAAACTTACAAACCAACTTCAGAGGAAAAAATTAGATAGAAACAATTTTCAACAGCAAAATGGGTTAAGCTGTAAATGAGTGTATTTTGCGGATGAGAAAGGATGCACAACATCGACAGAATATCACCATAGACAGCTATAACTTTAAGGATGTAAAGTGTGTTGTGTACCTCGGATCTGCTATTAACTCTGATAACGCCAATTCATCAGAAATCAAACGAAGAGTAAAACTTGTCAATTCGTTGACCTAAGAAGGCTATTGAGCTGTAAGGCATGATCACACTACTAAGGAGACCCTATATAAGATACACAGGACGAGATGCCTTTGATCATCTAGATCGCAAGATTCCTCGAGTGACTTTTGAGCTTGTTTGCATTGACATTCTTTGGAAAGATATAAAAATAAATTCTACCAGTTGCACAGGGACACCGTCCAGGCTCATCAGTTGCCTGATGATGGCTAATATATATACGTATAAGGAGAAATATTAACACTAATGCCTTTAATTCCAACCCACAGGACACAGCAGAAGAAAACCTCGTCTTTTTCACGAGTGAATATATACAATGGTGGCATTTTTTAACATCCACAGTGCTTTTGACCACGTTTACTCATATATTTTAAGAATTAAAATTATAATTTTTTGTCACCGCAACTTAGGCATAAATGACGACGTCACTCTTGCTGTATCGAGCAGGCGCTCACAGAATCTCTGTTTAGCATTCCTCAGTATCCTCTAGGCTTACACTCTCCTTAAGCGTGACCTTAGCGCGAACATTCCCAAAAAATAGCAGGTCCTCTTCGCACGAAGAATCAAGATACGTTGCATCGGGATGAGTTGGGCCGTGTTAGTCTCCTCATGCTGTATCGCAGCCTCCTTCAATCCCAATCCCAATCGCAGTAATTAAAACGGCCTCTTGTCTCTTAACGTGATAACCAAATATCACAGAGTCACAATCTGTTGGGTTCCGAGAACTCGGACGTTCTAGGAAACTGCACCGCTAATGAACTATTAACTGGCTAAATTCAGATACCTAGGAACAAATATTGGGCAACTTTATAACCAATCAAGCAACCAATGCACTTCAAGAAACAAATGACACATCCTCAGGCGCTCTCTACGGCCAATCATAGATTCACTTTTCGGGACAACTTTGGGACAGCGAGACTTATACGGCTTAAACGCAATCTAAACGGTCAAGAAAGCTGAATAACATCATTAGGCAAGATATCTCAAAGCTCATAACCCAGTTCTTTAACCCAAGCGCTCTAACATCCGTGCTCGCTTAATTATTAAACGGAGCTTCAGTTTCCTTTCTCGTCTTGAATTTCGGGATTCGAAGATTCTTTTGACTGCAACGGCAGCACTCAAACTCCTCATAATCCTCCTCCATTCGCCCAAGTGTTCACAGTGAGGATATGTGCCCTCCAGGTTGGGGGTGAATTACTCGACCCGTTACAACCTGAAAGCTTTGAATAAAGACCGATTCACAAAATGAAAAAAAGCACAACGATAAATGGATATAGAAAAGTCTTCGCCTTAGGTGTCGCGGTAATACATGCTATCATATACCGCTTTCATAATTGTGGATAGACAGTGAGTTTCGAATGAAATTCGTTAGGATTTTCCAAGTTTCGATGGAGTTTTATACAGCTCTATTGTTGTCATGGGTTGTAAGAGTCGCCTATGGAATTGATTCGGATGTACTTTCGTCCATCCATGCTTGAAGGTGCATTATTACACTTCCATTTGCTGATAGACTACTAAAGTGGGCGGCCTGATTGATTGTCAACTTTTCTTTGCTGAAATAGAGGGCTATTTCTTCGATGACGTGTAGGGAATCTTCTCTTCATCATGCCCATTCATCAACCGCCAAAATATATCTAGAATTCCTTGTACAACGGTTTCCTTCCATATTTCGAAGATCGTTCGTTCCTACCTACTGCCAGCTTTCCTATAGAACTGTCCAAAGATATTCATATAGCACGCCTTTTTGACATTTTTGAATTGGGATACTACCCATGCTCTGTTTTTCATACGCAAAACTAAACCATATTACTCGTAGTAGCGTTTTCATAGGCTTTTTGCATTGTGCTTGACTGGAGAATTTAGGATACAAAACCAGCCAAATTGTGAATTTTTTCTCCCCTTCAAAACAGAGGACTCAGACAAAGTCCATTGTACTCCTATTATGTTCTTTAACTAAAATTTCTCGATTCTTCGAGCATATGCCGGACATTTTTCACGGCAAGCGCCGCGGGATATTGTGTCACTTATGCCCAGTACACTCAGATGCCTAGCAAAACTGCAATGCCTCATTGCGACGCTAACTATTGTAGCTGTATAGAAATTTTCCTACTAAGATTTAGCATAATTGAAACCTTAACCGGGAACGCGGGCTATCCTAACGCAGGTTCGGTTACTAAGAAACTCTCTTCTACGCCTTGTTTAGCATGTTCATCGTTTTATTTCCGGAAACCTCACTGTGACCTAGGACTCGAACAAAACTCAGTAGATTCATCCTTCCGACTGAAGAAAGAAGCGTTGCATACTCGAACTAACTTGGAAATCATGAGAGGGTTCAGCAAGGCTTCCACTAATTCTTCACAATATAGTTCAATGCCATCAGAATTACATATAACTCCGCTTGGCAGACATTCACAAGTGACTAACGCCGCATATTCATACTACAATAGATCGCGTTCGTAGCCATCTACTAATACCCAAGTACATTTCTATTCCGGCTCAGACTCTGGCCGAAATCATTTCTGGACATACGTATAAAATCTGATTGATTAGCTATGCGAGTAAGGGAGTAATGTTTCTATGCGCATCATACAGGAGCGTATCTAAGAATAGATTTGAATTTTTAAGCTAACAAATTTCACGAAGAAGCAGCTTTAGTGGCATTATAATTGATCAAAACATGTAAAGTTTCCACAAATTACATCCTGTGACCCTAAAAGTTTAATTTAGGTGGCGCTACAGTGCGAAGTTGTCCTGTACCTCAACAACAACAGCTCCGTCCATTTAACGCGATATTCCAGTTATCGGCTCATATTGCGCGCACCAAGTTGGCTGAGGTCGCTTTCCACATAAACGCGCCAGCTATATCAAAATCTTCCTTTACCCCAAGTCTACTTTGGTAAGAATTCAAAGACACTAAGTGGTGGTGCGTGATGCGGTTTGTACGCTTATCATGTCCTAGGCGTCTTAACCAATATATTGATGGATTGGTGTATCTTCTTCTTCAAATTAAATTCTTCTTCAAATTCTTTAAGCAGGTAGGACCAAAGATTATTCGAAGAACTTTTGTTTCGTCTTTTTTAGGTTCTTTGTTCCTTGTTCGTCAAAAGAATTTATTGCTCAGTTATCTTCTAAGTCCATTGAATTTAGGCTAGAGTGATTATTCGCTTGATCTCAACGGTTGTGGGGTTTTTTGAATTTACAGAGATCCAGGTATGCAATCTTTCATCGCCCCAAAAAAAACAACAGCTTTCTGCGGTACCGTGCTATTTCAACCATCAGTTTGTTAAGGTTTTAGACTTCGCAAAGTACAGTAGATAAAATGCTTTACGCTATGTCAAGGAGACTTATTTACGTAGAGTTGGCGTACCTTAGAGGGTCCATCTTCTTAAAAATCAGACAAACAATACTGAGATTCCGTTCACTAGGCATATTTTCATCCGACTCTATTTTACAGATGAATTGGTGTACTCGTTTGATCCTTACCAAATCAACCCCTACTGCTTGAAATGATTAGGTAAGGAGACCGTCTACTCTATGAGGCTTTTTCGTCCTTAGTTGCGATATCCCTAACCAGACATCTTCTTAATCGGGTGGAAGAAGTTGTTGTCATCGTCCGCGTTGAATGGTTCACTATGCTTGGCAGAGGAACGTTGATCGTCTTCACCGCGAAATTTTCTCATCCATATTTCTGCATACATAGGTTTAGTATTTGTGATCTTGACAAATTTTTTTTTAGTTTTAAGTATGCGATAGCAGTTTATATTAAACCAAGGTAGTCAGATGAAACCTACTACATCAGATGCGGCATCTGCCGATATCGCCACACAAACTCTCTTTTGTCCCGCCCATGACAGTCACATCTGATTTGTAGCGGTTTACGCCTTCCACCAACTGCTGAATTTTGTATTGCAGTGATTACACGGTATCGATGTTGGAATCTAAGTAATACAACCCTATAACATCTATCAAGAAAATCACTCGAATATGATACGAACAATGTACACATACGAGTACATATGTTTTGTATATTCTAAATGATCCTACGTGAACAATTTAGGGACTTCCTTGCTATGTTGACCACAGCAGTGGTTAATATTTATGTACGACACCATTTTTCTAATCGTCCGACTTCCAAATAACATGGTAACCTGCTCCCTTCGGATGTAAAGTAAGAGAAAGACTTCAAAACTTGCCTTAACCACTTGGAAATAGATTCCTAAAAATGTCATTTTACCTCAAAGATAGCAGCCTACTAGATGCCAGCGGTAATATACCTCTCAATCAGGCTATCATTTTTCCAGCGACCCCAAATATACCGGTTGAAATGATGTAGCCACAGGCTGCTAAAATTGCGGATTCTCGATTATATTATTACGCAGGATACGTTTTTTCAATGACGTAGTCTGATAATAAACGGGGGTAGAACAAAACTGGAATTATGCAAAAGCACATCAAAGCTGCAACTGAAGTACTCGCACATAGCATTTGACCATCGACATATTTGCAGGTTTTTCAGCGGTCAGTCGATATATGAGATCTGTAGGGTCTTACTGTTAGCCCGATAGAGGCTTAATTCTGTACCATGGGAACCAATACAGAACCTGATTTGTAGAGGTAGGTCCCCTTCTGGGAGCGTCATGGTGGCTGTGGTTCAAACCTAAAATCGCAGGGAGCGATTTATAACTGTTGTTGGAAAGCTCTAGGAATGTAGTAAAGCCAACATGGTACCAGGGCCCTAAGACTGACGAAGGTTTTAGATATGCCTCACCCTCAACCAAGGGGGAAGTCTAGCTAACAAGATGACTTCAAATTGGTACTGATCTGAATGGGAAATCCCATGTTGATCAAATGATCGAGAATGGGGATTATTCCCCAATGTAGATCAGGGTTGTGTTTGACACACTTCAATCCCTATGAGCGTGGGCGCTACGTGGGCTTAAGACATCAAAGCAATTTACCATGTAAAATACCAGAGACGTTCTGTTCCTTAAGGGGCTATGAGTAGCTCCACTTGACCTGTAAACGATACATCGTGCTATTGCTTTTCAAGTCAGGAAGGGACTCCAGTTGGGTGGTAATGACTGCGATTTTCTGGGGAGAGTTGGGTAATATGTCGCTTGGTGAGCGTATGTCCGTGCTTTCCGAATATGTCAGATTGAGATGGCAATCTAGGTTGGACGCAATCGAAAAAGGTATACTTATAGTACAGCTCCTAATGGGCGTACTATTAATGCGGTGGCTACCCCAGCTAAGCTTTCATCTCAGCATTGAGTTCTTCTTAACCAGACATGGCTCTTTGAATGCATTATTGCGTAGGACGGATGTGAACGAGATGGCAAGCTGCTCATGCCGGGGCTCCGACTGAGGATTGGGTGCAAGTTCTATATATGTGTGTCCCATCTATTCGAATATTAGGGATTTTCAAGCTATGAGCGTCACCTCTATTGTGGATTCTACGATATCAGTGGGGTGTTCGGGGAAAACGCACAATTAGAAAGAATTCGTAGCCTTGCAATCGAGATTTTCTTTAGACGATGAAGCAGGTGAACAGGAGATGGATATTTTTTAGCCTAGGATGTGACGGTGTACACAAGCCACCAATCCTGGGCTGTAAGGTGGTCCACTGCTAGCTACAACAAGTGAAGCCTGACCAGATGTCTGGTACCGCGAGACATCAGGGGTGCCTGGAACTTATTCCAGCCTGACCGTATGGTTAGCCTCCTTATGGGAGAATTATAGTATGTGTAGGTTATACCCAAAATTGCAGGAGAGCTAAACCGACTAAGCTAGGGTATCTCATGGTCATTATGAACTGTAATTTATTATGGTTGTGGCGAACTCTGGCATAACTTGGTCTGCTTATAGTGGCGTTGCACTGCAACCGGATGCCATGATCCATTAAACGCTAGTGACATCTGTTGAGACAGTGACCCTCAGTACTTCTAAGTGTTGCAATAATGTTCCTGTTGCTGAGCATACAGGTTCGTTAGTTCCGGATTTACTCCGAAATTTTCCAAGTTTCTACGTAAAGCAAGAATGTTAACATTGGGCTCTTTCGATATCAAGGAAGGCAGCCAATGTACAATCTTTATCGTGTAGACTTTTTTATACCATACTTTATAACTTCATCCAGGGTGGTTTCTGTGTCTCTACCATTTGCGAAGGAATGTTGGCTTGGGACTAGATTACTTGGGTGCAGTTTACTCCGTATATGAGTGTCAAGGTTATGTTATGGTTACCAAATTAATATTTCCTCCGCATCACGTATTCACTGACTTCGACAGAAAGCTGTCACGAAGAAAACCATTTGTATAGTCTTGCTTACGAAAATATTATACGGATTCAACCAAAAATCTGTAGCGTCTTTGGAAAGTTTCTTGTGCGTGGTAGAGGAAAATCAAACACGATTCTTTGAACAACATCATCTTTGCAAAAGCAAAGCAAAGTCTTGGTGTACAGGACTAAGTCGAGCTTTAGTTCTCAATGCAATATTTACCAATACCTTTATTATGAATGTAAAACTAATATCAAGAACTTTTTGTGATAAAAAAAATTTCCCCCATTCTCGAATTCTAGTAACACTCATTCGGATTCAATGGAAAAAACAATTCCACTTGGTTCAATTGTATTATAGTTCCAGTATCTGATATCAATCTTAAGAATCTTATTTTGCTTGCGTATAGTTTTGCGTCTCAGGTAAGGTTATTTTGCCCATTTTATGTGATCGCCATTATTTGTTAGGTACCACAAGATAGAAAAAAAATCCGACAACCTCCTTTTTAGCAATGTATTATGAAGTGGCAATATTATCATTTGAGTCGCGAAAAGTCAGGAACATTTATGTAGTGATGTGTTAAAATCCAAAGTTTCAAGTAGTTTATTATCTAAATCCCCAACTAATTGCCAATAATTAGTAGATACTCATTTAATCCAAGAAAATAATCAATTCGTCCAATAGAACTTAGGTGCATTCTATCAGTCTTACTGATTATCACCGACAATTAAGATAGCCCACATGGGCCTAATCCAAATCGATTTGCACCTGGCTAAAACTAAAATAAAACAAAATCGGCGACGCTCCAATTGCTTTCGATCTTTGGTCTGCCATATGGTGAGTGCATTCCAAAAATAAAACAAAACCAAAGTGCCCACAAGGGACACCTGTTGACAGTAAGAATTTGTTCTTTTTATTTTCGATTAGATATGACTAACGGTGTAGCATTGTACTCGTTCGTCCTTGCCTAAGCAATTTGCTTATCACGGGTTACTTGAAAAATTCTCCGATTAGACTGATTTAGAGGTAAATTAATCTTTAGCATTAGGTACGAATTTCCTACGTCATTTTTCTAAACGTTTTTCGAATCTAATCAGTCAAGTAATTGCCGAGTTCATTGGAAAGTCGACATGGAAATCGAAACTCGATATGAGTTGTCAATAAATAATTTTTATTCTACGTAAACTATACCATATTTCTTTTTCTTTTTTTTTTTTTGAGTAACAATAACAATATTTATAGATAAAGTATTCTTGCATAATTATATCTTAAGAAGATATTTGTACAATTTATAGTTTCTAAATTAATCGTGATACACTGTTGCCTTTCTTCACTTTGATGTCAGCTACGAAACATGCTATTGTGTCATGGATGCTGTCATCTACCAGTGACACTTCGACTTTGACACTTATCTCTGGATAATAATTGTCAATGGGGAATTTGAAAATGTAAGTGGCATCTTCGGTACTGTCAATCGGACATCGAGCTCCGTACAACAGATTGGCACAAACGTCAGCAACTTCTTTAGGCAGCTCATAGGGAACTGTCACACCAAGAGTAGTGGCTCTAACTTTAGCCGAAATTGATTTGGTGTCATCTCGAACTAAAAGAAAAGTAAAGATATTTGAAATATATATTAAAAAGAAATATTTATATCAATTTTGAACTTACTTCCGACAAAATGAACGTTCATGATAGCTGTGGTTCCCTTGATGACATCACATGGAATTGTTTCGCATCCCTCGATTGCTACAGATAAGGGGAAAGGTCTGTTTTTTGTACCTGAAATAAAAGGTAACATTTTAAATACATTTTTATTTAGAATTTATGTCAATAATACTTTCAAAAATGGCTTTTCAGGAAAAAAATTATTTCGCTACCGAAGACTTGTTGAGAAACTCAAAATTAATGATATAGAGGTTTTATCCTCAGGGTTTTTTTTATAGAATAACATTTTCTACAAACTAAGATAAATCACAATGCCGACAATAGAGCAGATTATTCTGAGACACACATATTAGATGTGCTTTGGATAATTTGTGAGTTCTTCCCAAAGAGTCCTAATCATGACCTAATCTTAGTTTTTCAGATCTAACCGAAGTATAAAATAGAAAACAAACGACCCAAACCTGTACATACCTTCCACTTACATGGACCAGCTCCGACAAGCAACCCCATAAGACATCCATGCGCTTCATCGACTCAGAAAAAGCCATGATAGAGTGCGATGCCAACGCCAGACATACGCTATAATACGGGTACGGTACTATCTTTTACCATTTGGAAATCGAAACAACAGCGACATCTTAGCGTCAATAAATGGAGAGTTTCCAATCTTTAATTTATCCTGAACCACAATTAGATTCTCTTCGAATTAGATTTTAGAATCTACCTGGACAAAGTTAATTCAGGTAACTAAGTCAAAGCTAAAGAAGGTATCTTCACGCCCAACCGATCATAATGCTGATCAGGATGCTAAAGTGTATATGTTTGAACTCGCATTTGATGTTACCTTTCAAGTTGCTATTAAGCACAGTAAAAGGAGACTTCCGATACGGTGGAGTGAGGATCTGTCCAAGCTCAAGGTGATCTTTAGAATCTGTCATCATCATACATTTTACAAAGCTTATACGGATTGCCGAAGAATATACAAAAATCCCATTAGAAGAGATAAGTGGCCGGAACTGGAAAACATATTTTGAATCAATTGCAAGATTATGTAACGTTTTGTCGAAAGTTGCCCATCTCTTGAATCGAATGCGTATCCCAAAATCTCTCAACAACACCTATGCCACCAGCAACAGGTACCGAAGACCATTGGCAACGTTGCCAACGCGCCATAAGATGCACCGTAACCAACCACCACCAAGAAATCCCTGGTATAATGAAGAATGCCAGCAAGCACATGCAGCATCTGCTTCTTCTTCTTCTGCAAACTTTATAATGGCGACGAAGAGCAATATTCCGCCGTCAACCAGAATAGATCATTCAACTTAGACGTTGAAAGATGAAAGGAGGGTAGCAATATTTAAGCTTGAATCAGATCTGACGGCTTATCAACCGAGGTATTCCAACCGAGCTACTGGAAGTGACTTTGTAGAGAACATACGTCAACTTATTTCTCAGATATGGTCAGAATAGTGTATGCCTGATGAATGGAATCTCAGCATCGCTTACCGGATTCACAAAAACGGAGACACTCTCAACTGCGAACTGTCATATAAACGTATATGTAAGTCTTGTCGATATTGTGTACACATCTTATCTGCAATATTGTTTGGACGTTTGAAACCCTTCGTCAGCAACCTGATTAACCGTTATCAGTGTGGTTTTAGTCTAGTTCATAATCGGCCTAATTTTCAGTCTCTTGTAAATCCTAGAAAAAACTCAAGAATTCCGAACCGATGCCCACCATCTTTTCGTCGATTTTAAGGCTACATATGACAGCATTTATGAAGACGAGCTATAATACATAGAATCATGTCTAATTTTGGTATCCATGCCAAACCCATTCTTCTATGTCTGATGTCAAGAAAGGTTTAAAGCACGGTACCTGTTATACACATGGTTATCATACTTGCAGAACGTAGGTACTAAATCTTCGTGTACATAGACTATAATAACAAATATGTTCTCTGTGAAGTACTCTCTTTTTATTTTATGCATGAATAAATCAGTCTTGGATTCAATCTTAAACGTGTAACATGGTGTCAGATTTGAATGAGTGACATAGAAAATAAAAACGATATACTCGTAAAAGGTGATTTTAAAATCGGTATTAATAAGAGGAAAAACATTGATTCAAATATGGATAGTGTCAAAGTGCCGGAACAATTTAATTTTCAAGCCCCTAATTTATTTGAAGAGTGGCCATTTTGGGAACAAAATATCCAATTGTATATATTGGCAATCAGGTTAGAAGGAGAAAGAACTGATGCCAGAAAAGTTGCTATATTGCTCAATAGCATTGGAGGCGATGTTATTAAACACTATAATACTTTTAAATTGATTAATAATACACCGTTTAACGATATGCTAAACAAATTTAAAAATCATTTTGCCCCAAAAAAAATTTGGTATACAACCGTTACAAATTTCTGAGTAATAGCCAAAAACCACACCAAAACTTTAACAATTTCTTGACGGAGTTAAAAGTATTGGTGGTTAAAAGTCATGTGAATACTCCAATGAATCAGAAATGTTAAGAGACGTGTTCATCATTGGTATAGTCGATAAAGTTCTTAAAGAGAAGTTATTAACTCAAGAGAGCCTTACGCTCACGAGATTAGAAGAACTGGTAAAAGCGTACGAAGCCAGCAAACAACATATTACTGACATGACTCGTGATACACATCAGACCAACGATGTGTTAGTCCTTTAACACACAGCGAAGAGCGGATAGCAAGTTCATCAGTTCAGTACTAAGAGTTCATCATCGCAACAACGGCTCAGTCAACACAACAACAACAGCACCAAACCAACATCGTCGTCAACACCAATGGGTAAGACTTGCAACAAATGCGGTAAACTGAATCATTTTGCCAACATGTGCTAATGGAAGGAAAATGTGAGGACTTTACAAACGTCAATTAACAAGAGCCAGTGACAGTTCATCAAACGGAGATGTCGATGAGTATTTTTTAGATGCAATAATAATAAAAAAAAAATTGGTTTCAGTAATTATTCAAAATGCATTTGGACGGAAAAAAGGCGAATTTAATGTCAAATAAAATTTTGCAGTGTCAGCTAGATACTGTTGCACTGGTTAATTTAATTTCTCATAATACTTTAAAGACTTAAAAAAATTAAATACTACTTGGGGATATGTGATCAGCAAATCAAAATTTGTAAAGTAAAGCTAAGCTCTTTTGGGATAGGAAATATTTCTGATATTGGAAAATATAATCTAGATCTTAAATGCATGAAGTCAAATGTAAATTATAATTTGGAATTCGTGGTTACAAATTTCAACGCATAGCCAATTATTGGCTTAAATGATTGTATTCGCCTTGATAATTCTTCACTTGATAATTGTGCCATTAATAAAGAAGTTTTGCATGTTGGCAAGGTTTCAACAAGTTATTTGAATGTTTTTAATAAATATAAAATAGTATTTGAAGGCCTAGGTTGTGTTAGAATGAAGTGTAAATTGGATTTATTAGAAACAGTTGCGCCTGCTGAGAGATTAATTAAACAAAATGGAATTATCAGGGGTTATAAAGAAAACAATAGGTGTTACGGATTCGTATCATGAGTATCTTTAATGTTAGTGGAAAAGAAAAACAAAAGCATCCGTGTTTGTTTAGATCCTCGAAAACTAAATCTTGCTGTAAAACGTTCCCACTATCCTGGAATCGATTAGACATAAATTAAAAGGGTCAACTGTATTTTCAGTACTGGATGCTAACAAAGGATTCTGGATGATTCCGTTGGATGAAGAAAGTAGTCGGTTGTGCACGTCTAATACACCATTCGGTAGATACTGTTTTAAAAGGTTTCCTTTTGATATAAAGACAGCACCGGAAATATTTCATCGTATCATGGTTGATATTTTTGGTGGTCTTGATGTGTCAATTTATCTAGATGATATTTTGATTTGCGGTAAGAGGAACATGATAAACGTCTTTGTACCGTGTTAGAGAGGGCACCAGCATCGGGAATGAAATTTAATAAAGAAAAAAGTCAGTTAATTGTATCTGATGCTAAATATTTTGGACACATATTTAACAAAAGTGGAATTAGCCCGGATTACAGTAAAATAAAAGCGATTGTCGAGATGCCAGCCCCTAAAAACCAAAAAGATGTACAAGGTTTTCTAGGTATGCTCACATATCTAAATCCATTTATAAAAAAATTGGCAGAAAAATCTGAGGTGTTAAGAGATTTATTAAAAACGAATGTGATATGGAACTGGACTCAGAACCATACAAAATGTTTTAATAACTTGAAGCAAGCTATAACTTCTCCTCCAGTTTTATCCTATTTTGACTCAGAGGCGCCAATTGTTTTGTCGGTAAATGCATCTCAGTTTGCTGTTGGCGCAGTGCTGCAACAAAATCAAAAGCCGATTACTTTTGCATCAAAAACATTCACAGAGCGTAAAACAAGATATGCGCAGATAGAGAAGGAGCTATATGCCATTGTTTTCGGTTGTCAGAAGCTTCATCAATATATTTATGGACAGACAATTTCTGTAGAAACCGATCATAAATCCTTAATCATTAATCCTTAAAGAATGATGCTTTCTATTCAAATATATGGTATGATTTACATGTTAGTTATAAACCAGGTAGATTTATGTGGATAGCAGACATACTCCCTGATACAGAAATTTTGAAAAGTGAAAAAGAAATTTATGTTCATGTCGGGAGCATTTCCACGACAATCTCTATTTCGGAAGGACGGCTTAAGGAAATTCAGGAGAGCACCATAAATGATAAGACGTTTCAACTACTTAAAAAGTATTTTAATGACGGTTGGCGTATCACATAGGCGTCTTATTGATAGATCATTGTGCCCCAAGGGTTAAGACACAAAATTTTAGCTCTTGTGCATGAGGGGCACGTAGGAATGGAAAGCATGAAACGACGAGTCAGATTCTGCATATATTGGCCTGGAATCAGTTATGATATAACAAAATCTATTTATTTGTGTGAAATTTATCCAAAATTTCGAAATAACAATTCCGAAACAACCACTCAACCCACATGATATGTTATTCCAAAATTACCTTGGGATACCATCGGCATGGATATTTTCCAAATTGATAATGAGTATTTCCTTTTAATTGTTGATTATTACTCCAAATATATTGATTATTGCAAATTAAAAACATGTGCAGGAATTATTAAAAAATCTAAAAGATATATTTTTCAAGTTTGGAATTCCAAAGATAATTATATCTGATGATGGACCTTCTTTCGTTTTATCTGAAATGCATTATTTTTTCAAAGATTGGGATATTGGTCATAAGACAAGCAACTCCACTTGGGATTGGCAGAGAGGTCAATACAAACTGTAAAGAAAATAAGAAAATGATTTTTTTGTATAAATTGCGCGAGCTCAGGGGATATATGTACCCTTAAAATCTTTGCACACAGCGCGGGCGAATGAAAATCAGGGAAGATGAAAAGAGAGGTACCGGTGAACGCTGGTTTTAAATGTTAGAAGGTTATAATGACTAGGGAATAAAGAGCTAGACAGGGCATTCCATTAGCGAGTTGTACGGCTTAGGAATGAATCACGATATTTTAGAGTACGTCCGAAAGTGGGCTTGAGGGTATACGGAATAGCAATCATAGCGAGACGAGTGTTACGGTTAAAAGTTTGAAGGGGCGGAATGCTAATGGCGATTTTAGTGGAGCACTGGTGGTGGAAATAGCGATAAAAGAGAGGGAGACACAAGACGTTACGTCGGTGTTCGAGGGTGTCCAATGTTTGAGTGATATTAGTATCACCTATGAGTTTTATCGCACGGGTTTGAATCCTATCTAGCAGGTGCAGAGATGTTTTGTTAGCACCCGACCAGATGTTGTCATTGTACTCCAATTTCGGGCGGATAAATGCCTTATATATTGAGGCCAGGTCAGAGGGGTTGAAGTATTTCTTACATCGCTTGAGGAAACCTAGATATTTCGCAGCATTTTTGACGACATCGAATATGTGGTCATTCTAACGTAAGTTGTCATTGATACACATACCGGAAATGGATTGTTTATCGGTTTCGATGATGCAAGTGGCATTCATGGATAATAGCTGTGTGTTTAAATTTCGCTTTAACGACAGCAGACAGCATTGTGTTTTGGAAGCAATAAATTCTACTGTGTTGGTTGTTCTCCAATTAGTAATGCTGTTAATATCCGAATTTAATGAGCTTAACATACGCTGGCGTTCCTGTTTTACAGCCGAAGAGCAGAGACGTGAGTCAGGGAACGAATATGAAAAGCTGAGAGTACTATCTTGGATTAGAAGTAGCAGACAAGAGATCGTTGATGAAAATTAAAAAAGAGTGTCGGAGACAGAACGGAGCCCTTGGGCACACCAGCATTTATTTTGTGAATATCAGACTTGAAACCATCCAAGACAACTTGAATTGAACGTTCCGAAAGGTAATTTCTAGTCCATTGAAGAAGAGAGTCGTCGATCACAAATGCACGCATTTTCGACAAAAGAGCCTGATGCCAAACTCTGTCAATATCAAGAAATATTAAGTGCAACTATCTTGCTTTCGCCAGATTGATGTACGCTTTGGTTCCACTTTTCGGTGAGACATGCCATCAAATCACCAGTGGACCTGTTGCTACGAAAACCGTATTGCCGGTCATTGAGAAGTTTTCGTGTTTCGAGATATTTCATGAGCTGACGATTTATCAGCGTTTCCATGAGCTTGGAAAGAAGGGACGTAAGTGCAATGGGTCTGTAGGAGCAGAGAGAAGATGATTCGCCTTTTTTAGGGAGGGGCTGGACAAATACTGTTTTCCATCTGCTCGGGAAGAGTCCTAAAGAGTAGTAATGATGAGAAAGCTTATGCAGTGGTTTTGCCAGCGTGAAAGAACACATCTTCAGAAGAAGGGGAGATATACCATCTGGACCAGCGGATTTATGTATGTTGAGATCTTTAAGTACTCTTGCTACTACACGGGTGCGAAAGTAGATTCGTCCCATTGAAGATTCGACGCACTCAAGTGTAGGCGGAGACAAATCACTATCTAGGAGTGTTGAACTGGCCGCAAAGTGTACAGCAAGCAGATTGGCCTTGTCTAAAGAGCTGACAGCTGGAATGTCATTGTGAATGAGCGTTGGGATGGAGGATGAGACAGAGTTTCTGATGTTTTTCACAAACAACCAAAAGCTTTTACTACCTTTGGGACATTGTAGTACTTTTGGTCGTACTAAAATTTCACACGCCTAAGAAAGACGTTGCAGTCATTCCTGGCTCGTTTAAACTTTTTTCGGTTTTCCTCGGTCGGGTTGGTCTTGAAGGATCGAAAAAACATTTCTCTAACCCTGATAGCCTCTTTACAGCCTGAGTCGTACCATGCCTGTTCTTTTGGTTTGATACTCTTCGTCCGATGAGGGATAAAGGATCTCATTCCAAAGAGAATGGTGTCTGTGATCATATCCGCTGCTGATATATCCACGTCGTTATCGAGGAAACATAACGACCAATTAAAATTCTTAAAGAAGCTGTTAAGACTGCTCCAGTTGGCTTTCTCGTATTGCCATACGGTTCTTTTAGGAATTTTTTTCTCTAACTGTGTGGTCGATGTACGAGAAATTAGCTGATATGACACAATGGTCCGACGAACCTAGAGGGGAGAGCACATCAACGGTGTACTTATCAGGGTGAGAAGTTAAAAATAAGTCCAGGGTGATGGCGGTATGACTATCAACGTCTGGTATTCGCCTAGGCTCATTAAACAAGCTGCGTTAAGTTCCTTTCCGCAGGGAAGATCTCAACACACCGTCCTTCGGGTGTTGTCTATCCAGAATGTCAAAGCCACCCAGAATTGTGTATATTGAAATCGCCCGTAATAACGATTTCAGTATGAGGATACAGGGATACAATTCTTTGAATTGAGTCAGTGGGCGGGGATCTACCTGTGTTTCACTAAGTGCCAAAACAGCTGGTCTGTATTTACAGAAGTGGACGTACGCAGAAAAGTTATTACTTTTTAGCCCGCGTATATTTGCAATGTCCACTCTAAATTCCCAAGTCATTATAAAGAAAGACAAACACAAAAAACACAAACACCGACGTTACTAAGCACAGCTGTTAAGTTAAAAATTTCAGAGTTGGTTTGCCGAATCAAATTGTTGTAGGTGTTATGCCCTTATAAATATTGAAACCAACGCTTGTTGATTGCGACAAATATAGAACAATGATAGAAAATAATCCGGATTCATAGTCCAATGGTATAGTTGTTAAAGTGTGTAAAGAACCAATGTCATATATAGTTCGTCACATACTCGTATGGACATTTATTTAGAAGAAATAGACGTCAACTAATATGTAGAAGAAATCATGTTTAATAATAATAAAGATAAATATTATGAAATATTTTTTGTTAACTTTATAAAATGTGGTATGTTATATACATGGTATAACTTACCATACTTACAGAACATACTATATCTTTGCGTACATAGACTATAATAACAAATATGTTCTCTGTGAAGTAGTCTATTTTTAAGTTATGTCTTGAACTCAATCGTAAAGGTGTAACAGTACCGCGCTGGCATGTAACTTCTTAAACATCATATTTGAAAGAATTGTGCAGAACTCACAAGCGAACACCGAAGGCACATTCTTTCTAGACTACTAGCGTACGCGGGCTATCACCGATGCGTTCGATAATCGATAATCGGAAGCTGTTAAAATAGGTTTAGCGTTAAATGGGAGACACAACATGGACGAATTGGACAGAACGTGACAGTCGACAGCGTTAACTTTGATGTAGTAAGCGTCTTTGTCTGTCTTGGCTCTGCAATGAATTCTGCCAACAACACCTCAGTAGAAGTAAAATGAAGGATCACTCTTACCAATCGCTATTTCTTCGTCCTAAGAAGGCAATTGAGTAGTAAGGCCCTATCCTGATCAGCCAAAGAGACTCTATATAGGAGCATGGACTCTTTTAAAAGCGCATCAACATATCCATGATCGATTCGAGAGAAATTTTCGTAAGATATTTGGTTCCGTTTAGAAGAAGAGGTTCAATGTATGACGATGTCGATGTATTCAGAAAACTGTGCATCAGTCGCCTGTCATGTAGAGCAAATGGAGGTCAATACACCACCCCGAAGAGTCTTTGAATCTCACCCGGAGGGACAACGCAGTAGAGGAAGACCTCAACTTAGGTGGCACGCTGAAGAACAAGGGAACCTCAACAGATTTGGTGTATGCAACTGGAGGGAGTTAGCTTAGAATCGAGCTAATTGGATTGGCTTGCTAGCTGAGACCCAGGAGGTTCATCCCAAGCTACAGCGTCACCTAGGTAGCTGATACTAACACACAACTTTTTTTCCATCAGGAACAACATACTTCCAGGAGATTGGATGATAGAATCTCTTCGGCAATCAATAGCTTCTCTTCCTATAACAGATGGCTCGGAAAGTACCGAGACTGACACATAGATGGCTTTCGAACCAACTGTTAAATCCCCATGTTTTATGGTGTTTGGCCCATTATGTTACAAAACTCGCTAGACATACGAGTACCACATGGTTAGTTGTCTCCAAAAGCTGTCTATCACTAGATTGTTGTACCTGCCATGTTCCTGAAGGCGAGATCGAATGGTTTTCATTCCAGGAATTGGTCGGGGATGGTATGAGTCTGCGATGAACTTCAGGCCTTTCAGCATTACCTCTTTTGAACTTGAGATACAAGAAGTCACGTTTTCAAGATCGTTTCGATCTTGTCCCCGAGCAATAGGTATACGTTAATGACTTAAAACAGCAGTCAGAGGTCATCATGGTGTTGTGGCTAATCCTCCATAGCAGATATCTGGTTTAAATTCCCAACCAATATGCCGAATACAGAAGTAATATGTTAGTTTCTCACGTGACGTTAAGTGACGACAAACCTCAGAAAGAATTTCGCCTGTGGAAAATGCTATCAATATCTAGACGCTCGGAGGGTCAGGTCAGGTAGCGCCTCAAATATTTTTATTTATTTTATGGATATCATACATAGAGGCTGATAGGCAAGGAATGAACGTGAATAAGGAACCAATACTTCTTCACTGTATACAAGAATTCAGCTATTCAAAATTTTAAGGGAAAAGATATCTGGCACTAATAGATTTCCTGTCGATCTATTAAATCACAGAGGCGATTCTTGTTAGGGTGCATATGCGAAATCATGAATCAAGACTGAGTGGATGAACACGATGGCTGAACCATAAGTTCTCAATAACCCATTTTTTATTTTTTAAAGAACACTCAAGAGGGTGTGACTACTCTTCAAATGCCGGAGAACGTGTTAAGTTTTTGGGAAAATTGGATAGAAAGAGAGAGAATGATGTTTGGGCTCAGTGGTTGTTTACCTATATAACCTATGTGCAAGAAAAGTGATTCATGTCTTGTAAGAATTACCATATCTAGTAATCGACTGGTATTACACTTGAGAATACGAATGTATTGTGAAATTTGAACATAGCATCTACTATACTTTACACATGCATTAACAAATTCGTATAGATGTTGCGATACGCTGCCACGTAGACGCTATTATAGATACATATATAGCGACACAACAACTCCAATGTCACGTTCTACTCACAGTATGACACCCTGGCCCAGATTCGACAAATGTGGCAAACTTGGTATCGCTGCGTTAGCAAACTAAATTGGCTCAAAACTTCTCCGGAAAACCTGAACCCTTACAGTTATGCTGTACAAAAAGGAAAACATAGAATATGCGTAACATTTCCTAACAAATAATTTTTGATTCATTGAATCCTTTGTAGGGGGAATAATAAATAATAAAAATAATAAATAGAAAAAATGAAAAGACACTTTTGAAGAACGGAAGGAGAGACACAATATAGAATGATAAGGAAGACTAACCGACCAACCATAAAAGCCAACTCTAGCACTACCATAGCGCCTGGACTGGTTAAGTACAGCCAGTGTGCCTGGGATCGAAGAAGTTGAAGGACTCCAATATCTCAGCCAGACACGGGTCGGAAACACATTGCAAAAGCAGGAATCTATACAAGAATCCGCTAGAGAGTCCCTAAATAATCGCCTTCACTAAACTAAGTATGTACTCGTACAGTTAAACGTTCTGGTTAGACAAAACGATTTCATAATTTTGTCAAAATAGGTGATAAAATCAAGTGAACTTTAAGCCTGTTAAAGAAAACTTTCCAATCTAAAAAAAGGAAATAATTAAGGGATCGTGTCGTGAGGATAGATAGCCAAAAAAGCTGGTTTTTGAATTTCGAAAGGTGATCCACTAAACTGTGCCAATTACAGAGACATTAGATTCATTAGCTTCACAAGGTAAAATCAAAAATCCAAGTAACGCTATCAAGCGCGATTTTAGGTTAGCAAAATTCCCCGTCGATCAATTCTTTAAACATCAATCTAAAAAAGAAAAGAACCAAAACCAAAAATAGTTCAAATATATTCCAGGTATACACAAAATGTCATGTCTTGTTTTAGCATTCCCTTTAAACGCACCCACCTGTTCAAATGGCAGTGACTCCGTCAAGGTTACAAGCAGTCTCTTACCCCAAAAAGGCTTACTTCTTATTTTCTTACTCAGCCATCTCAAAACATCCAAATATTGTGGAGCATTACCGATTTTTCGTCGAAAAAGCCACTTCTACATTCGATTACATTTTTTCTACAATTCTTGGCACAGCTATCAGTTTTGGAATTGTTGCCCGTGGTATATTGCCATATTCCACAATGCAGATTCTGATTATGGGAATTGATCCCCGACCATTGTATCCAGCCCTTCCTACAACACCTTTATAGGGTTTTAACCCAGTGATTAAAACTCATGACTTGTAAGATTTCTTCATCTTTCCTCTCTTTCTTTAGTCTTGGTAAAGTCTTTCCGCGTGTTTAGGGTCGTTTTTCTGCTGAAATTCGAATGCTTCGCCAATTAATCTTAGTCCAGAAGTCATAGCGTTTTCTCCCAATATGGTTTTATACACCTCTTTATTTATTTTTCCAATCACTCGAACCAGATCTCCCACTCCGCTTGAAGGGAAACATGTCCAGACCTTAACAGAACCGCCTCTATAATCGACGGTAGGAGGCACACAGTCTAGTAGAGTGTATTGTTCAAGGCTGCGTCGAATGAAAACTGTTTGGTTTGCGCCAAATACCTCGACAGCCGTTTGTTCCGTGTTTGACTTATTTCGGCGTGTATTTCGGGTGCTGATTTTCATCTATGTACTCTTATATATTTCTTTTTTCTTGTCTCGTTCAATACCTTCAATTTCGAAGAAATTTCGAAACTTCCCGCTGAAATTTCCTTTCTTTAAGGAAGGTGATCATTGCAGATCGGTTCTCAATTTTGGTTTCCGCGACCTTACCCATTTTTAACGAATTGTTTACTCAAGACGTGAAAAATCTCAAATAAATTCTTATAACTTCAAAGTGTTGGTTTTATATAAGACCCTTGCAATCTAGGTCGACAAATTTTCAGATTTGAATACCTTTTTGGTGTAAGGAGACAAATATTGAATCAAAAATTATACACTTGTCAATAAGCCATAAAAGCGGTGCATTCTCCAACATAGGTAAACAAAATGACCACTGCTCAATAACGTGGGTGTAAAATCCGGCTTTTTTTATTCGAATGTGTTGTGTATTGTTGGGGTAGAAAATCCAGGCAAACAAAAACGCTATGCAGCTCATAAAATTCAATTTATTTGTATGAAAGAAATCAGTTGTCTACGGTGGCCTGAAACTTTTGGCCTGCAGTGTACTTATGTACAAGTATCTAAGAGCCCAAAAGTATGCTTGGAATTTTGATATAGAGCTGTTAGACTATCCAAACGGCTGTTTCTTTAACTTTAACGAAGTAACTTAGGTTAACGTCTATTACTTCAGGTTCCAATTAACACATTGCAAATAGAAATACCCGTAGTAGTAGTCAAACTACTAGCGGGTGCCCTAGACTGCTATAGAGCAGATAACATCGTCATACAGGAAGTACGATGGGATGGACAACTCTGACACATAAAGGATATTTTTCTGAGACAAATAAAACTTTTTTTTTTAATAGTAACGATAAGAATTGAGTTTGAATCAAAAATATTCGTTCAGTATGAAGAATGATTAGCTACATTGCACACATCTTGAGTCTTGCATACGACTTCAGGCAAATAGCTTTCTCGGTTGTTCTTGTCCCTGTTGGGTGCATCCTGTCGTTCCAATTTTGGTAACTCGCTGAATATTAGCATCCGAGCATTAATTTTTTGCTCTACAAGAAATTATCGAGTGGCGTCAAATTGCACAATCTCGGTTGTCAATTCACTGATCCATTTTGCGATATAATGTTTACGTTGGATTTAGACCTCAATAAGTCAATAGTTTCTTGGGCTATATGACATGTAGTGCCATCCTGCTGGAACGACATATCTTATATATTATTTTCGAAGAAATAATCCCTGATCATTGTCTAGTGACGTTAGCTATTGACCACCGACCGATGATCGCTACAGCAGAAGAAATAAACGATGCCACCGAAATATATTTCTACGACCTTTTCTGGATACCCTAATCAGCCGACTTCTCTCAATATTTAAGGATGAGTCAAAGCACCAAGAAACATTCGCGACGATGGTCTTTTCGGAAGATCTCGGCATCAACCTCCTTTTCTCTGTTTCCCGAATCAGCGTCTCTTCACAAGTATCTAGCTTACCATAGGTAGCACTAGCTCGAGGAACGAAAACAGTTAAGCATCACCCTTGGACAGATACGGTGATAACAGCGTCCTTTAGGTGGGATCAACTTGATCAATGCAGCACCACTAAGCTAATCTGAAATTGACGAATAGAAGCAACAATGCACTTGTAAAACAGAAAAGATAAACCCTTTCTATAGTATACTACACTAGCCATGGTCCAAAATTGAGCGTTTGCCACAATGAATTCTGCAGGGGCTGTAGGTGGAAGAAGAGGAAATAATCTTAGACTGTGTATATGTGCGTTAGAATGGCTACACTAGATCACTATCATTTCCTTTATTTATCCGATCACAAAAATGTGTGCGCGGCTGACATTAAGTGCTCGTACATATATTGTTAATAACAGCTAGTGATTCCAAGAGTACAAGTCTATTAGAGTGCCCAAGTGCATCCCTTCCTGGAGTCGTTAATGAATGCTTATGTAAGCGGTGGGCACAGAACGACGCAAACGAAATACGGACAACGACGCTCGGCTACGTGCATGTAATTTGAGGGCTCTTAACAGAGCAAGTGCTCCCGAATACCTAGTAGAAACACTGGAAGCCTATAAGGCTGGTATAACCGCCTTATAGGAGGTCATGATGTACAACAAAAGGCTACAGATACGGATATTTGCAACCTCTGCTGTGATTTGCAAGCTGTTGAGGACATAACACAGATATTATGTGAATGCGAGGTAATATCGCGTAGTTGAAGAAAATTTTTAGGGAAATACTTTTTCGAAAAACTTGGATTTTGCAAGAAAATTGGGTATTTCACCAGGGCGATTGTTTAGGTTTTTGCCATTTGAAGACAAATTCATCGCGATGGTCACGTTTTGGTGAGTGGTGTCTGTGTGATGGCATATCCATCAAACCCCTGTTTAATCTAACCTAACCTATATGGAGCCGCGAATTTCTGATGTGGCATCATCCAACTTGAGCGTTATACGAGTATGCCACTAGGCAAACTTCTACAAAGTACGCAATTCTTTCAATAACTTGTAAAGCAATTACGACTATTGCCATGGATTAGCGTCCTTGTCTTTCGAAAAAGAAGAGCTTTTTCTTATGTAAGCTTCTGTAGAACAACGGGAAGGATATGGACAATGCTGTATGTAACTCACTCAAATTCGATTAGGGTTATGGCCAAATGTGTTCTGAACTGAAAACTGACTGTATCATCAAGGAGATTGCTCACAAGGGATGTCGATTTATAACACAATAGGACAAACAAATTGAATATTTCTTAGTGCATATCTTTTAAATTAATACCACATCTCTTAACTTAATTTACGAGTGAAATTAGTACAAAAAGAAGAATTCTTTGGTTTTTAGAAAATATGTACTCTTATATATTTGGATATTTAATTTAGAAATTTAACTTACATTGCCTGACATTAGTTGATGCAACTGATGTAACAAAAATACACAAGAACAAAATTAAAGCGCGAGACATTTTGGAAAATAATACAATCAATGTTCTCTGCCAAGGAAACACTACAAGTGACAGCCTGAAACATTTTCACAACTATTTTATATAGCACAACAATTAACAAGCCTCTATCGGGGAATTCGTGTTGAATTGTGACATCATATACTAATCCCAGATATCATACTTGACCAACAGGTGTTAAACGCAGGTGTTCGTCAAACAATATATATATAAATTTATTATCGCCCATTCTTATGATATGAGTAGCATGTAGCACTCATATAATAGCAAGCGCTACAAAAATTATGTTTACACACTTTATCGTTCATTAAGAATCGCAACTTTACTCCATGAGATCTTATCTTCAAAAAAAACAGGTGGCTCTTGAAATTAGAAACATTGTCAATGGAAACGTAACTTATCTAAGTAAATGATTTGTAATGAAAAGCTGTTTGTCAATTATTCTTGCAAAAGCGACACGCGAATGTTCTTTTACAGGTGGTACTAGAACATAGGCCGACCTTGACCTTTAGTCTTCAGGAATCTTCAAGCCAATCTAATTTGAATCCTAAAACTGAAAACTGAACTAGTCATGCAGATCATCCACTTTGTCCCTAGCTTCTCGTGGGAATAAAATTTCACACATACATAAATATAACAATCTCAAAAATACCGAAAATCCAGATTGTCACCGGCAGTACAGGCACTGAAAAGACCTGTAAGATCAAAGAGCACATGCTCAATCTCAGCCAGTGGTGGCACTATCAGTGTCTGTCGCACCCTGTCAGATGAGGGCAGATTATAGAATGTCCTTACCTCTACAGGTGATGCATTATGCGAATAAGCTGCCAAAAATCCGACAAGATTCCTTTTGTCAAAAACCGAATCGCCAAAGTAGACCAAGGCAATTATATTCCGCTTCGGAACCGTCTTAATAAGAAGGTGGCAAAGGCAAAGAGGGACTAGTTTCTCTGGGTCAGCGTGTGAAAGTCATAAATGTGAAGATCGCGTCATTGGCTATTGGTCACTGCCGCTTCGTACCGATGACGTATACCCTGTTATGTTACAAAAGGGTATAAATCAGCTGGTGGTAACTCTGAAGGAAAACTAGACTGATAGCCTGGCACTGGGATACGTAACGAAACCGTGGTGAACAGTGAGAGTAGCCGTCATACCAAAAATCGCTCGCCAAAAGCCCCAGACATATAAGTCTGACTTCCTTTATGTTGGTGAGCATCGAGAGAATGGTCGAGCTCAATGTGCGCAGTGCAAATGAGCTGTAGTGAAGGCATTGGGCCTACCACCAAGAAGGGTTCTTTGGATAAAGCCAATTATATCGGTTTTCTGGGAGAATAAACTCTGGCACTGGTCCTATGGACATACCGTCTGATGCAATGACACCAGAACTCCTGCTACAGAAAAAATACGAAATCGACTTTCCCTGTGCCCAAGACTGGTTTCGGCCAGAATCTGAGCCAGCAAAGGAATGTAGTCGGGCTTCACGGATGGCTCCAAAACTGATTTAGGATGCGTTGCTGATGTATTTCTGGTTGACGAAAACATTAGATTTCACCGCTCGATAGGAAATCGTGCGTCTGTCTTCTAAGCGGAAATAAATTCAATCCTGACAGCAACGAAATATATTGTGAAGAACCGGTGGACGGGCGAAGTTTTTGCATCTGTAGCGATAGCCAAGCTTTGCTTATGTCCTCGTTGAACCCACTTTCCACTTCACTGAACACAGTCGGAAGACTAAATTCACTGAGTCTTGTTTGGGTGCCAGATCAGAAATGGATCATGGGAAATTAAATCGCCGATGAAATTGCTAGGTAAGGCTCAGAGGAGAGTTTTTTTTAGAATCTAAACCTACGTTATATCTGCCTGTCTCCTCGGTTAGGGCTTCCATTGACAGTTGGGTTTCATATGAGCATAACTGCTCTCCTGTTTTCCCTTGATAGGAAAGACTGCAGGCTATTACTACTAGCGTCGTGACGGAGAGGTTCATGGTTAGTGGCCTGTCAGTATCAGAACTTAATGGATTTCATTAAGACTGCCATCCGCTGTCTTGACGAGGTTTGGCCAGGAGCTAAATTGCACCTATATGACAAAAATAAAACCAACATAGGCCTTGGGATAAGTTCAACGCCCCGAACGAAGCCACTGGTCCTAAAGCGATCCTGATGATTGGATATCGAAACCTCCTACTCCCGGTCAACGACTGGAAGCTTTTTCAAACATTTGCTTATTACGGCAAGAAACCGGGCGGAGAGAAGGTGACTTTGAGTCGATCTATCATCCTCTCCTTTACAGCTGGTGTTAAAACTTATCAAGAAAGAGAAGGATCGCATTGCTAAGCCGTCGAACATACACTTTCAGACTATCTCTTCGGAGAATGTTAAGTCAATACCAACAATATACCAACCATTCGCCTTGCTAAACAGCGTCTCAAAGCATTCATACCCGGAGTAATGGAACCAAACCACACAATCCTCTACCTGACAAGAAAAGAAAGGTTACCTGCCAGGTCAGAACTTAATCTCTCATTCCCGCAACACACAATAGATGGCACCGTAGAAACACTTCTTACTTCTCCAAAGAAGACAAAAAGACATGGTTCACGTCTGGGTACCAGCTCTATGTGACCATGTATCCAGGCACTTCAGGAACCTGGTTTATAAGGTCGACCACCGTGCTTGGAACACTACTATTTATGGGGCACTAGAGACATTAACACCAAAGATGAATCAATCTTTGAATATGTAATAAGTACTTATCTTGCCAAGAACTTACTGACGTCACCCTTGTGTCAAATAATTTTTTTAGTTCGACGTATATGTGGAAAGTTTCGGTAAACCGTCCTGCTCTGACCACCTGTACTTACAATTCAGCATATCGAATAAGCAATTGCTTTCCGCTGTCATATACAGCAATCATCAGAGGCTAATTCACAGATCGCTCGTTCATGCCAAATTGGCTGGATGCGGAAGTCACATTCCGATATCTAGCTTGACGAACTGAATAACGGACTCACTTGTTCACTTGCCTTTCTCCAAGAACTGAAGAGGAGGATATCTAGGTCAGAGCGTAACTGGGAAAGCTAAATGTCATCCTAAGAATCTACTAACAAAAAGTAAAGAAGGTTGGGAACCAAGGTCCTGGAGTAGGATCATAGGATCACGAACACAAACTAATTCTTGAGACTACGCAAAACTTTGTCCAAAACACCTCGAATTTCTAGTGTATTAAGCACCCGAATGGTACCTGAGTTGACTCCGAGTCTATTTCAGGTCAATGTCCCATATGCTGCCGAAAGGTATATTATCGAAAGCACTCTCAAAATACTTGGGTATCACCTAGTTGGCCAAAGCCTTCAAAAGGGGTAAATTAGTCAGGCTGGAAGCACTTTGAAAATCGAACTCACGTAGAAGGTATCTGTCATCGTATGACTGTGTGTTCTTTATTGATTTCGATTTGTCTGACAACGATTAAATATTTCTATTCATGCTGCAGAAAAATATTATGCTGCAAAAAAGTTGCTGCATCTGTAAAGAATTTTCGCTGCTAGCCTGGCACTGGTACTGGCCTATATGCTGAACTATAACTGTCAGTTAGCCCTTACGCAAATACGTCACTTCAGTTTACACAAGACTCCAAATAACAGTGTGCCTCGGCTATCTTGAACTTTCCTAGCACGTTTAGTTTTATTCAAGACGCAGTGATATTCGCATCATAGGCTGCACGCTTTAGGTCATCTTGAAAATAAGCCGTCCAATCTTATGGACGTGCTGTCTAACGTAATGACACCGGAATTTCAGTGGCCTCGACCAGAATGTAATCAGATCATCACCGGTGGCTTCTGAACTGACCTGGGACGATAACGAAATGCGGTCCTGATGGCAATGCAATTTATTGTAAGGAACGAATGCAAGAGGTAAAGTCTTGGCATTACATTTTGAATGTGCTAGTAGTTGGTGGGCTAAATTCATTGAGTTCTTCTAGGTCTCAGGTCACAATGGAATCGATGATGAACTTGCTAAGCAGGGCTATTCTGGTATTCTGAGAACCTTAATCCGTGTTGGGACTATCTGTGTTAGGTCTCTTATAATCTTATAATTATATATTGGGGCTAAAATCATATTATCTGAACGTTTCTTTCTCTGATCCGGCCATCTACGCCGGCTTATCCGAGCTTTTCTAACGCGTCGGCATCACTGTACATGCCGTACAATTCGCCGTTGAAACGTCTCCTCCATCCTCAATTGATGCAAACGAGAACGAAAATTCGACAGTGTCGAAGCTTTTACGCCGTAAAGCAGGACTGGGATTATCAGTGTCTGTAACTGAACATACAAGAGTTGGCTTAAGAGTTCTGCACAATTCTTTCATGAACGATGTTAAAACAGTCACATGACAGTGTATCGGTTTTCTTGAGTCCCTTCCTAACATTAAAGGCCTCGGTTTTGTCATTATCGACCTTGAGGGAGCAGCTTGCATTTGCCATCGTTATCCTGCACAATCGAATAAGCTTAGCATTGAACTAAGTTATACAGGGTTCTGTTCTTCTTTATAGACGATGTCATATGCGGCTTTGAAATCAATGAAGAGGTGATGTGCATTGATTTGGAACTCCTAGGTTTTTCCCAAGATCTGCCGTAATGTAAAAATTGTATCTATTGTGGACTTTCCTGGCCTTAAACAATTCCTATCAGTTCAGGCCGTTCAGACTGTTCCGACTGTCCACGTAGAGCCTTAGGTCTTCACATTAAGGATCGGACAAACAATGCTACAGTTCTATTCGTTGGGTATACTGGTAAGCCTAACACCTGCTGATTTAAATAGTTCGGCAAGATCAGCCATCGCGCTTTGTTGGACTTAAGCTTGGAAATTACTGTCCTAACTAACTTGGGTGGAACGGGAATATTGTGTGCCTTCGTACTGTCTGATGATGAGATGTTGTTTGTTATCGACGCTTAACAGACGCAGAAATAATCTTTCCAGATACTCAGCACCAGCTGTGGTTCTACTATAAGATTTTCCTTCGCATCCTCATAGATTTCTCTTCTCTCTTGCTCTTTTTCTGCATCTGTTCTTTCCTTTTTTCTACTCGTAGAACTCGCTAGACCATTATGTAATTTTCTGCAGATATTTCCCCCTTTTTTCCTAAATTTATTTGTCTGCATTCGCCATCGAACCAGAGATTTTATTGGGACGGGTTGAAACCCGTCGACGACCTGTCTTATTGCTCTTCGGTAGTGATGCCATTGATCTTGTACTTTCGATGCTGGTGGCTTTGAAATCCTCAAAAAGGTAAGGGCAATTCGATCGTAAAAGGGATATGTTACGCATATCTACATTCATATCTTGGCTGCAACATGATAATGGTCCGAGTCAATTTTAGCTGCTGAAATCTCCATATTAAGTACGAGTATCACAGTTGTTCATCATCTTTTCATCCGGTCCATCCCATCGCATTTCTTGGATGAGAATAATGTCTACTTTGTATCAGTTGTGCATCTTCGCTATTTGTTCGGCTGTTAAGGGTTCAAATATTCCGCGTGCAGGTCCGAAGATCGATGTCGTTTTATCGTTTGGCAGTATCGTCAGCATTGAATCCGCGATTATCCGAAGCTGTTAGCTGGTTCATTATGTCTTTTTGTTTTATCTCCTCCGTATAGGATCATGACGGTGTGAGCCAGTATTATACTACATTTAGCCTGCATTCGTAAAGACTCATGCTGCTTTTGGGAAACACCACTGGGATGTATGACAGGAACTTTTCTACCAACTTCATTGTTGTGCTGTTGGCCTAATCCGCTCAGATCTCCTTGAGGTGATTGTTGGACTGAAAAGAATGAAATGGCCTCTAACTGTAATTGTGATAACACCCCTAATCCTGCAATTCCATCTAGATGACGGGTGCATGGTGATTGAAGACGTTTTTCTTAAGAAATCTCAGCCTTGAAGTTTTATTTTTGTATGAGCTGGGTAGCACAGAAAAATATAATTTTTTTGTTTGTTTAATTTGTATGCTCAATTTTTAACATAGCAAATTTGTACTAGAATTTTACTCTCTCTTTCTGTTTCAAAATGTAGATGTCACTCAAACTTGACACTTCTCTCAGTCATCGCCGACGAGATTGTGGCCGTTGTGTTCAAGAAATGGTAAACAAATTTATTTATTTACAAAATTGAATCATTATCTTAAAATGCATATGTTATATTCTCAAAGGATCGTACTGCACTTAAGCAGTTCCTCTTACAATACCCCGGTCTAATCCAATCAACTGAGAATACATCTGAAATCACTGGGAACGTCAAAATCCAAGTCAGTATTACTTCTTACTAATATTCATACTTTGTTGGCACCAAATTATTACTAACTATTACAGGGTAAATGGTATCGCCTGTATATGGTGTGTCCTTACTTCCCATCAACACAATCATTTAAGCTGACCGTAGCGAGTGGCCTGACAGTAGTGAGATTCAGTAGCAACCACTTTGATTCGGATCGTACCATAAACCTAGTATTAGAGCAATTACCAGTTTTTGTAGACAGTCACCTGAAGCCGGAGGATAATTACGATACACGTGTATACGACACCCAGAGAGAGATCCTCCAATTAGACTCACCTTCATACAAAATTCACACAAATTCCCAATGCAGCGTCTTAAGATTCTCCGATTTCGTTTGCTTTAAAGAGCATTTTCTTCAACTACAACTGAATAGCAAAGGCAAAATAACTCTTTCTGAGCATAGCCTACCCGATGGTGTCCAATGGGAGGAACTATTTCGTACATCAAATTCAATTCAAACTTACTTAACTCAGTTCCTGAAATTCCTTGAAGAATTGCGAGAATTTTACACAAATTTAGCAGATATCGATGAACTATGTTACGTGGTGCAACCATTGACTCCCACCTCAAAAGACAGTTGGAGAATACTGAAACTAAAAGACAGGGTCTTCGTAAAATTGATCCTGGATCCGTTTACATCTTCACCAGCAAGTGTAAATGTAATTGGACCAACATATGAAGTGGAATCGCTTCGACATACACTCAGTGAAGGTCTTAAGAACTGGGACACTGATATGGATGTTCATGCGAATTTGTTAAGGACCTTCGAGTTGACTTACTTTCCAATGGCGAATGAAGGAACGCAACAGTTTTGTAACATTTGTTATTGCTATCAGCTAGAGGGTCACGTTCCTGTGGTATCATGCGACAATCGAAACTGTAGTTTGGTATATCACGCGATGTGCTTAAAGGAATGGTTTGCAACGCTTACTGATGGGAAGGTTTTCCTGTACGTTACATTTGGTGTTTGTCCATTTTGTAAAGAGGTACGAGTTGAGATATTTTTAGGTCTTTATTTCTTTATTTTTAACTCGTCGGCGGTTTATTTAATAACTTTGATCTAGCACTGCATTTTGCATCAAAATATTGCTATTCGAGTTGTGAATGTAGAATCGAAATTCGAAAAGTACAACATGCCCCTGACACTTCTGGTCCATGAATTATTGAAGGAGGTCCACTCGTGCAGATTTTCTCGTATAAAAATGATTTCCATGCAATTATTTTCAGCAATTGCATAAAATTATGATTACGATGCAGAAAATCTATTAATTTGTCTTGTTTCGGAGAAGTGGTCGTAAACATGACCGGAGCGCAGGTGTATTATATACAAATTCGCTAACCATCGTTGACTTCCGGGTGCACCCATTTTGACTCCTTTGTGCATATCAAAGAAATCGGTAGGGTTGCTACAGATTTTCTCGAAGTAACAAGCATATCCTTCTACACTTGCACACTTTTCGGTCAGTTCAACAATCCCAGATTATGCTTTGTCTCCGCCTACACTTGAGTGCGTCGAATCTTCAATGGGACGAATCTACTTTCGCACTCGTGTGGTAGCAAGAGTACTTAAAGATCTAAACATACACAAATCCGATGGTCCAGATGGTATATCTCCCCTTCTTCTGAAGAGGTGTTCTTCCACGCTGGCAAAATAATTGTAAGCTTTTTCATCAATCCTACTCTTTAGAACTCTTCCCGAGCAGATGGAAAACAGCATTTGTCCAGAGTTTTGTATAAATTCACCTTTGTGGCGCTCAATATGAATATATGCTACTTTATTGCCTACTTAGCTCTAGGAAATGGTAATTAGCAAGAGTAATTCTTCATTTGATTTCAGTACTAATGTTGTACGGCGGAAAATAAGGCCTTCTTCAGATTTGTAACTGGCGAGGGTGAAAAAACAGTTCCAATGAGAATATATTTTCCAATTTGTCCTCGTCCACTGCCAATCCTATTTAAGTGGGTTTTCCTTGGATGCTTATAAATGCGGTCTTACATACTTACTTAGATGACAGAACAGTTTTTTTCTAAGAACTTTACACTCAAGTGGGTATGACTACACTTATGGGTTTTTTTTGCTCTATGAGTCTCATCCGACATTTAATGGGGAGACTAAATTATTAGTGTAAATTGACTTGATGTTGTATTTAGGCAACCATTTATCTCACGTGATTTTAGTAGCCTGAAAAAAGACTCGGTCACGGCTGGTATTTAACCCCGAACCGTCCGATTGGGAAGCCAATGCACTACCACTTGAGCCACGGCCACCCACAGTTCGAGATCTGAGCCACAACTAATAATCTGTGCTTACGGTCTTTGGCCAACTTCCAACAACGCTTTTCAGACCAGGTCGGGGTTATACCATATCTTCTCTTTCAGAAAGTTTGCTGATGTTTTTGCATTCGAGTGATTCAGTTATTTTTCTTTGGGTCTCTTCTTCGAACGTCGGCTGGAACTTGAGCTTCTATTTCCTTTTAAAACTGATTTTTCAACTACCTCCCTCAGCCTATCGATTTCTTAATGTGGACATTTTTTTATGAGATTTTGTTTTGTTGCACGCGGTGACGTTCGTAACATTTTCATGTACGTCATGTAAAATTGCCACATTTGAACAAGCGTGTTCCAGCAGCTTCCATTTCATGTTTGATGTGGTTTTCAAGCGAAAAAAATGCTAACCGCTTTACTCGAATGCAAAAAAAAATTCTTACATTTCGTTTCAAATTAGAATTTTAAGTTAACTTTAGCACAAGATCTTTAATTCAGGGCGTAGCACCTTGATTATCGACATATAAAACTGGTTTTCTATCCTGATGACCACGCGATGCTACTTGAGCCCATAAGAAAAACGAAGCCACTTGTGAAGAGGCGAGTAATTACATCTCCAGCATAATCCGCATCACTGTAACAACTCAAAGTAAAATCTATGTCCCTTTAAAAATTCCTTTTTAAGTGGTCACACAACTTTCCGCTCTAAAGCTGCTATAAGACCATCTTTAATATAAATTGCTAAGACTATTTTCTTTTTGAAGTGGTGGTCCACAAGGACACATAAATCAGCGTCAGTAGGCCTTAGCTCAAAATCCCTTAAAAATTTTGTAAATGTCTGTTTGAGACCATAGAAACTCTTCCTCAGCTTACACACTCGGCCACTGTTATCGGTTGCTGCACGTAGATCTCCTCTTCAATACCTCAGTTTAAAAATGCCGTATTTACATCGAATTGTATGGTTTCAAAATTTTCTGCTGCATCGATACTCAGTACAGCTATTATCGAAGAAAATTTGGCGACCGGACTAAATGTTTCAGAATAATCGATTCGATATTGTTGACTAAACCCACGGATAACAAGCCTGACTTTGTATCGCATATTTTCATTCTCGGTAGCACTCTTATTTTGGTAAACCCATTTCGAGTCAACCAACTTTTGATTCTTTGGTAGCGATACCAAATCCAAGGTTTCATTTCTTGGCAATGTCGCTTTCCATTGTTTAGATTCTTGACAGCTCATAGCAGCTTCGGAGCTCATAGGGAAATTTGTTTCTGCCAATAAAATAAAATTCACACTACGTGGTTTTTGACTTCTGTTCCTTTTCCGGAGCCCACTCCGACTTTGCTCACCAGCAAACTTATGAAAATTATTGTCATCTAAGCAATGAATAACATTGCTGCGTTTAGCTACGTTATCTAAACAATTAGTATTCTTGCTCCAAACCAACCCCAAGACATCTGGATTTACATTTCTCCATATCGTCCTTAACATTGCTCACCAGCAAACTTATGAAAATTATTGTCATCTAAACAATGAACAACATTGCTGCATTTAGCTACGTTATCTAAACAATTAGTATTCTTGCTCCAAACCAACCCCAAGTCATCTGGATTTACATTTCTCCATATCGTCCTTAACATTGACCTCAACACTCTACATTTCAATACATTTTAATCTTATTTTGTTGTGATATGTATACCAGATATAACACCTATAACCGACAAAGTATACTTTTTTCGACCTAGTATACAATTTCTACCTCTTCTGATCAGGCAAATGAATAAACACATCTGTATCAAACAAATATCCAATTTCACATTTAATGCCAAAACAAATCTTCAAATAAATTTTTCGCTTGCACTGAGCTCGTTCCTGCTCTATTTAGAATATGAACAGCCTTCGCCCAGAACTTTTTACTTAAATTTTTGGCATAAATCATTGATCTACAATAGCTGTTTCCATTAAGGTTCGTATTTTGTGCTCAGTTTTCTGGTGCATAACACACTGGGAATTTAAGAAGTTTTCAACATTTTTTTTATATATTCTTATCATTTCTTAGAATGTTTACACGAAAACCCGCCTCAGCCTCCACCTCCTTTAAAAATATCCAAGAGAGGAGACTCCCACTACAAGAGTAGTACCATCTTTTATTAACTGACACTTGGAGCTGCCTAAGAACAATCGAAGACTTTGTCTAGCACAGTATTCAGTGAGAATAAAATGACGTATATGTCTTGAACATATAGAACGTTAACCATATGATTTTGTTTCCAGATAGAGTCGACAAAAGAGAGCACATTGATGTCACTTTTACCAACGGCACAAATCGTGGTACTATTTCCTATGTGAATAACTACTGGTGCTTTAAACAATGTGGATAATCTTGATTCCTGTATCCGCTTTTCTTGCACACAAAACATCTTGGTTGAACTACTGCCGCTCTTTGTCCTGTAGTCTTTTAGGATTGTATCCATACTTCTTTGCCTTCAATGCAATTTTTTTACTGTTTGTTGCCTGCTTATGCGTTGTGATGGTACTTCATCTAATCCCCTAAACGATATCGGACTTGATTTAGCTACCGCTTTTTTCACTTTACCGGTTTCACTATTTCTATTTCTGCTCGTGCTTTGCCTCCATTTTCACCTCATAGTTCCACCATTACGTTTCTTTGTTTATGTGGCGATGATCTTATGAAACAGCGAGCAGAGTTTTTGCACTAATCTTACATTTTTCTTGGACCACTTGCTGTGCGCTTAACTCTTCTTGGTTAATTGACATTTTAGAGACATTATTCAGCGACCAAAACCAGCTTCTTTCATTATTTAAATTGCACCAGTTTATTTTTGCGACTGATGCCGGTTTTCGTTGGTTGTTCTTTGTTTTCTTCACAAACAATTGTGTCAGCAGAAGTCCACTGCGGTCTTTGTATTCGTAGTTTCTTGGTATGGTATCGTGTAAGCGTTGTTTTATGACTGTAATATCAATGGCCACCCATTCTATTTTGGTGTTAAAATTTACTAAGTTAACGTCACAATTTTTCATCCTCCATTTGTCCGGCTTATTCCATCACAACATTTCCTTGATGGTGATGATATTTGCATTTGCAATTTATGGCCTACTCTATTTGTTCGACTGTCCAAATATTACATATGCAAATTCGAAGTGCGATTTGTCGATGGATGGTCATCTAGCTTACGTTGAGTTTTCTTGCGAAAACAATAAAATATGCCGAATATGCTCTTCCGATACATCAATTTCCATAATAATTTCAATTACGGCTATTACGCAATAGTTATGTTACAACCTGATAGATGCTCGTAAGTGTCTATTATTATCGTACAACCATGTCGACTGTAGATCACAGCATTAATTCCATTGAAGATAAATCTTCCACCTAACCTCTGAGACATAAATTATTGATAACAATTCTTCAAAGCATCTTCCAGTCGAGATCAACAAGAAATATAGGGTTTTCCAATAAGGACTTGACAACCTTTTTTTTTTTTTAAATAAAACGCAAACCATTTGTATATTTCAAAAACTTTATTATCGGCTTGAAGTACAATCAAAACATTTATGAATGGAACTCGACTTCGTTCATATGGCCACAGCGGGCACGTTTGCAGCGGTCGATTCGTTGGACCCAATTTTCAACGACTCGGCCACACATTTCGGCCGAAACGGCCGTTATTTCGCGTTCAGTGTTGGCTCTGAGCTCTTCCAACGTCGTCGGCGTGTTGGCATAAACCAATGACTTAACGTAGCCCCACAGAAAATAGTCAAGCGGCGTTAAATCGCACCAACGAGGCGGCCAATCGACTGGCCCATTTCTTGAGATAACACGCTCACCATACTTATTCTTCAATAAATCGATTGTAGCGTGTGCTGTGTGGCTTATGGCATCATAATGTTGAAACCACATGTCGTCCAAGTCATTATCTTCCAATTCGGGCCAAAAATAATCGGTGATCATGGCGCGATAACGCTGACCATTCACAGTAACGTGACGATCGCTATCGTCGACGAAAAAATATGGCCCAATAACGCCGTCGGCATGCAAACCGCACCAAACAGTTTTTTTTTTGTGGATGAAGTGGTGATTCATGAATCACATGTGGATTTTCACCCGACCAATAACGCATATTTTGCTTATTAACGAACCCATTGAGCCAAAAATGAGCTTCGTCACTGAAGATGATTTTGCGATTAAATTCATCATCTTGGCGCATCTTTTCCAGAACCCTATCGGAGAACATATGTCGCTTCAAATGGTCCATCGGCTTCAATTCTTGAGTCAGCTTGATCTTGTATGGGTTTAAACCAAGATCTTTACGCAAAATACGCCATAGTATGGTCTGAGCGATGCCCAATTCTTGAGAACGCCGTGGAATTGACTGATTTGGATCGTTTGCTACGGACGCCTGAACGGCAGCGATATTTTCGACTCTTAGACCAACCCGTTGTCTCAGTGACACGGCAACATCACACAACGAATATGTAGACCCAAATGTTTGCACTAAACTTGTTGTTGCCTGTCTACTAGGGCGAGAATTACGACCGAAAATTTGAGTTAGCGCTCTTAAAGTTGCAGTCACCGACTCCGAATTTCGGTAGAAAATTTTTATAATTTGCAGACGTTCTTCGTTCGTGTACTTTACCATGATGAAAATGTTGAGTGTACTGAATAAATTGACAGTGACAGTTTGATGATTAGTGAAAGAGTGCGTTCACAAATTAAATTCAAAGTTGTCAAGTCCCTATTGGAAAACCCTTTATTATATTGTATGTGTTGTTATACACGTTTCCGTAGAATCATTTGTTCAACTCCACTTACTACATAGCCAGCCAGTAATGGAACGGTGCATTACCATTTTTTCAGCAGATCAAATATGTGGTTTAAATTAATTTTTATTTTTCAGAAACTTTCTACATCATTTGAAGATATTCTAAGATAGCTGGTGGTCAGAAAACAGTCATCTTACTTCAGATACTGATAACTAAAGTCCATTCAGCAAATTTGAAGACTTGTGGCGGGTAAATTTGTTTATGGACACGACTACGTACAATATTATTATTATTATTACTTTCAATTACTTAATAACTAATATATTTCCAATACTATCTACCAGGGCTTTCGGTTGATTTAAGATTATATTTCAGTAATAATTTATATTTAAAGGATTAAAGAATAATAAAAATGTATTTATGTATTTGGCTATACACAATAGCCCTGTTTTATTATTAAGGGCTGACCAGAATGTGAATCTGAAGCTTCAATCTTGAATCGCTTTCAACCGAAGATACACGTCAATCGTGAATCTGTATCTCGGAGTTGGGTGCTTTTCATCTATTCCGAGCAGATGGAAAACGTAATTTGTTCAGCCCGTCCCTAAAAAAGGCGAATTTTCTTCCCTCTCCTCCTACAGGCCCATTGCACTTACGTCCGTTCTTTCCAAGGTCATGGAAACGCTGATACGCCAGCTAATGAAATATCTCGAAACACTAAAACTTCTTAATGACCGGCAGTATGGTTTTCGTAGCAACAGGTCCACTAGTGATATGATGGCATGTCTCAACGAAAAGTGTAACCAAAGTGTAACTCAATCTGGCGATAGCAAGATAGTTGCACTTGATATTTCTAAGGCATTTGACATAGTTTGGCATCAGGCTCTCTTCTTCAATGGACTAGAAACGACCTTTCGGAAAGTTCAATTTAAGCTGTTCTGGATTGTTTCAAGTCTAATATTCACAAAATAAATGCTGGTGTGCCCGATGGCTCCGTTTTGTCTCTGACACTCTTTTTAATTTTCATCAATGATCTCGTGTCTGCCACTTTTAATCCAGTATACTCCTTTGCTGACGACAGTACTCTCTGCTTATCATATAAGTTCCCGGACTCACGTCCCTGCTTTTCAGCTGTAGAACGGGAACGTCAGCATATGTTAAGTACAATACTAATAAATTGGGGAACTATCAACAGAGTGGAATTTAATGCTTCCAAAATTCAATGCTGTCTGCTGTCGTTAAGCGAAATTTATTTTCCATTTTCCATGAATGGCACTCGGTATGTGTGCCAATAACAACTTACGTTGTAATGACTACATATTCGATGTCGCCAAAAAGCTGCAAATCCTTAAGCGATGTAAGAAATAAGGCGTTTATCCGCCTAAAATTGGAGAACAATGCGCACATCTGGTCAGGTGCCCCTAAGACCTCTTTGCACTTGCTAGATAGGATCCAAAATAATGTGATAAAACTCACAGGTGATGCCAATACGACACAGTCATTAGACACCCTCGAACACCGGCGTAACGTCTCCACCTTGTTGTATCGCTATTCTCACTACCAATGTTCCAGCGAAATTACCAGTATCATTCCACCCCGTCTCACTATGAATGCTCATCAGTACACCCTCAAGCCCATTTTCGGACGAACTGTGAAATATCGTGATTCTTTCCTAAGCCGGGCATCTCGCTTATGGAATGCCCTGCCGAGCTCTTTATTTTCAAGTTAGTATAACTTGCAAACATTTAAAACCAACGCACATTGGTATCTCTCTTTTTTTCCCTCCATAACTTCTTTTTGCCGGCGCTATGTGCAAACATCTTATGGGTACATAAAATCCCTTGTGTGCGAGGCTATTATGCATATACAAAAAAAAACAAAAACAAAAATTGCTTTAGAATTCAATCGCTTTTCTCAAGCACTTTTACTTTTCTTTATCTTTTATGGTGGTTTATATACTTTATCACTACTCGTAATACACATTTCAAATTCCACTTTAGAACTGACTTGCATATCTTGGGGGATGCTGATATTTATACTCCCCTGACAATTTTTTTACAGGATTTTGTTGATGGGATGGGATACCAGTCGAATTCTACAAATATAGCACAGAGGAACTGAACACCAATCTTACTTACTTGTTCCAATAACATTTTGGAAAGTGGGAAAATAATTTAATGGAAGAAAAATTTTAAAGAAGCGCCGTTCATTTCCATTTATAAAAAAGGTTGAAGGACAGACCCATGGAACTGCCGAGGCATTTCTTTTTTAAATGCGTCATACAAAATTTTTACATCGGTACTGCAAAGTCGACTAATTGCATGGACAGGTACCAATAATCTGGTCAAGAAATATCAAGCGGATTTCCGGTCAGGATACCCCACTGTTGATCACGTATTTGTTTTAAATAGTATTGTGGAGGAATAGGATCTATGCTGACTTCAAGACAGCTTTTGACTCAGTGAGCCAGTGGCATGGGTATGTGGCTAAAGTACAGACGGGTGATTGAAAACCTGTATACGAATACCAAGGCAGCTGTGTGGAATGGTGTGGTGTTCTAAGAGGGTTTCGATCGAGGTCAGGAGTGAGGCAAGGTTGTGCTTTTTTGTCGAAGTCCAAAGCAGCCATCAATGCTTCTTGGAGAAACTGTTTCACCAATTTATATATTACCCATAGCTGCAAATATAAACTTTTTGAAGCTGTTTCGGAATTCATTCTCTTCTACGCTGCTGACCAAACAAGAGACGGGTTCCATTTACAATGCGAGATCCGATACGTTGTTCGAAAAGGAGAGCGCATGAACTGTCAAAAATATTTAATGCTAGTCTCGCAGCAAGCATCGCAGTCAATTTCGAAAATCTGGAAAATTCTCGCATCTTGCAATGCGTGAAAACTAAATTTTCGTTGTTTTCATTTTGAGCTTGTTATTTGTGAGTGATGTTTTGACGTATCATTGTAAACAGACGTCCGAATGCGAGAGCTCTCGTATCGGATCTCGGAGCATTGTAAATGGTGACAGTTTGCAGGATGTTTAATTTTGCGTGAAACAAGCAGACCTGTGTTTGAAGATGAAATCTTATCAGATCCTTAATGAGATTAAAATTCCATTACTAACCAAATACTGCAAAACTGCCCTACACTCTACTGTATAGAGGGCAGAATCTTAAATGAAAACTTATAAAAAGGAAAAAAGGAAACGAAATAATAAGAATAAAGTATTAGTTCACTTACTTTGTTATTAGGCTATAAACAATAATCTATACGTTTTTGTCAACCAGGCAGACGGCAATGCCATGCTAACTGATTCTTGTTTATAAATATAAAAGTTTGTAAATATTTTAGTATTAAAATAAAAATCAAATCTAATGTAATCATAAGTGTCTCTCAAAAGGTTTGAAAATGTAACAGAAGTGGTTTTGACATCATTATATTTAAAAAATAGGTGGTGGTGGTCTGCGTGTAGAGAGTGGTCAATTGAAAGCTTTTATAAATAAAATTACTGAAAGGGCAGTGGTATTCCATTTGAATTTTATTCGGAATTGGCTTTGATGTATTCAGACATATTTTGGGCCAATGCTTCAACATATCAACTTCAAAAGCAATAAACCGATCGATATGCGTTAAAGCATCTATGGTGCTGCGACCACCTTGAATGCTACTTGGTTGGAGCCAATAAGTTAATTTTTTTCAAGAACCTTTTTGAAAAAAATTCTTTCAAAAATCTTTGCGTTCCATGGGAAGAGAAATAGGGCGGTATTCTTATTTGGTTTTTCACATTTGTGGGATAATACCACGGGCTAAGTTCTCTTTGTATACCGCTAGAAGCCGTTTTTTTTTTAATTTAAGGGCAATTCTTAATCATCGTGTATATTACACGATCAAGCCTCGGGGTTCTACCCTTTGTCAAATTGATTGGGCTTTCCAGCTTAATCAAATTGATGGGAAAATCAGTGGATATATTAACGTATAGTAACATAAGTTGAGACATTTGCCTGTTTGATAATTTATAAGATTTATCGAGTGGGAGGTATAGGACTGTTGAAATAAACTAAAAGAAACTGATTGTTTTATATGTGACTCGCCTCATAGTTGGCGAATTATATTTGGAATGAAAAATATGTAATATGGGTATGTAATTTAAAGATGTGTCTGATGATGTATGTTCAAGAAAGACCCATTTAAGATCAGGATGATTGGGGTGCGGATTGTATTTACAATACAAATAAGAGATATCTACTAGGTGGGGTGAAAATTTTCCAACAACTTCTTGATCCCGTCCGAAAAGTAATTTTCCGGAAGGTCTGCAAAATACTCCTCCGTGGCGTGGATGATTTCCTCGCGTGAGCTGAATTTTTTATTGATGAGCCATCTTTTGAGATTTGGGAAGAGATAATAGTCCGAGGGAGCCAAATCGGGCGAATACCGTGGATGCGACAGCAATTGTAGCCGTAAGTCATTGATTTTAGCCGTGGTTGCGATGCTCTTGTGCGCTGGCGCATTGTCTTGCAAAAACAAAATTTTTTTTCGCTTCATGTGAGGCCGTTTTGCAGCAATTTCGGCCTTCAATCGCTCAAATGATGCACAGTAATACTCGCTGTTGACTGGTTTCCATTTTCGAGGTAGTCCACGAAGAGTATGCCATGGCAATCCCAGAAAACCGACGCCATAGCCTTTCCGACCCATCGAGCCTCCCTCGGCCGCTTTGGAGCACTCGTGCCGGCTTCGGTCCATTGCCGGGCACTCATTATGTTTTCTGGTGTGTAATAGTGGATACAAGTTTCATCAACAGTTACCAATCGACGCCAAAAGTCCGCCCGATTCCGCCTCAACAAGTCCAAACACTCTTTCGAAGTGCTCTCGCGTTCGTGTTTTTGGTCAGGAGTGAGCATGCGCGGATAACTTTTTCATATGCAGAATATTGCCAAATTTTTTTGATATTGTCCTCTGTAACCGCATCGGAGAGCCTGCCGCTGCGGCCACCACGGAACTCTCGAAACCAATATTTGACGGTGTAATCTGTCGGAGCATTAGCCCCATAATATTTATCCAACTTTTCTTTTGTTTCCTTCGCCGTTTTGCCTCTCAAAAAATAATGTTTTATGAGAGAACGAAAATCGTTTTTGTATCGACAAAATCGATACTCAACATGATGCCAAACACGTCAAAAACAATCAGCTGTCAAAACAAAACTAAAGACAGTATCGCACTTAAATTTGGCATGTCTGCCTAAATATGAACGGACTTCAAGGCACCATAACCGCGCATTCTGGCGGTCAAGGAGGTTACTTTTCACCCCACCTAGTATTCGGTAGAAATTCTAATCGGGAGGGATATACGAGTACATATAACGATATTACCGTGAATTTTGTTTTTACATATCTACCTATACTTCAACGACTGTTGCTAACAGATTTGGGTTTGGGCTTATGTTGAATAAGATTTATGTACAAGAATGCCACTTACCAGCTTGAAAGTTGTATTTGTACTTAAATTATGAAAATAAGGGTGCTTTTGGAGTTGGAGTTGGAGATTGTTACCCAGTTTATCCGACAGCTTAATTTACCTTGAAGCAATCCGCATTGGTTCAATACGCTCAAATAAACATCACCACGAACCGCATTGAAATATTCAACACGCATACGTTCATTTCTGCTTATAAAACGCGCTGAAAATTTGTAACCGCTTTGAAATATTATATAAACATTTTCAAATCGCATAGAAAAATTTTACTCTCTCACGCTCTCATCATCGGGCAGGTATCTAAAATGTGGGATTGCAAAGGAAATATTTGGAAAGAGGAAGAAAAAAAAAGAATGTATTCTTCCATTATCGGGCAGGTATTAGTTGTGTATTTAAAATGTGGGATTGCAAACGAAATATTTGGAAAGAGAAAGAAATAAGAACAATATATCAGTGTTACTATGAAGTGTCAGTTTAACCAGCTGTTTGTTAACCTTCTCTCAATTTTCTCTCGCTTATTTTAGATAATTTCATATAAACACCAGCATTTCTACGGGTATTGAACCAATGCGAGTTCGAAAAATCGTGGCTTCCGAAAAATCGTGGCTTGATGAAGTAGTGGGTATACTCACACAACTCTGTCGTTCAATGTTCGGGTCAAAAGGTGTATTTGGCCATAAATATCTAGAGTCCGACCGAAGGTGAATTTTTTGCCCGAAGTCGAACTTCGGATTCTTCATCACCTTCGACCGAAGCCGAATCTAATGGAGATTGTATTTCAAAATGCTAAAGAACCTAAAATATAATGATCAGTTTCTTTTCTATTAATTTATTTTACAAAGACACAAACAGCAAAATAGCCAGTAAAATATTTCAGTAGACTCTTTTAAATAGCAAATAAACGTAACAATCAAAATGAATGCTTAACAAAGAAATAAAAACAAAAACTAGCCAAAAAAAAAAAAATCCAAAAGCCTACATTCGATAGCACGTAAATACAACAAACAAAGTTATTATGAGAAAACAAACGATGAAGTGGAATTAATAATCAAAATTAAATAACTTAATATTATATGCAAGAAACAAAAGTTTATCTACATTTTCTCTCTGCTAATTTATGCCCTCCGATCAGCATAAATTTATCCAGCAGCACTGAATAATTGCTCACTCGCTACACTAGTAGGAGGAGCTGATAAATATTTGTTAGCTACTTCTTTCAAGTAGCGATAAGGACTTGAGGCCCCGTAATTAAAATAATCAGCATTCCTTGTAAGCAAAGGTTCTTTTAGATAAGAATTGAGATATTCTTCGAAAGATGGAAAATCTTCTGAATTGCATGATTCAAATATTACCAACATATTGTCATCCCACAGATTTTCGTTTTCTTGGGGCTTGGAAATTGAAGAAGTTGAAGGAAAAGCAACTATATCCACAGTTTCATTTTTAGATGTACTTGAAAATTGTTGTCTCAAAAAAATTAAAATTTCCGTCTTGCAGCTTTCTATTTCATCATTTGTTAGGTATTAGGTTTTGAATCTTGGATCGATAATTGAGGCAATAGCAAATTCAGTAAAAAATTGTATGTTGGAAAATCTTTTATTTAGAGACTGACACAAGCGGCTTTTTAAATTATTACTCGTAAATGAGTGAAACGCATGCGGAATCGGCTGAAATATCTAAGATTGCTTGATAAAAACATTTTAATACTGTTATTAAATTCTATATCAACATCCACTCTTCGACAGTTGGGACATGAATTCCACCACGTTCTGTCATGTAGAGATCGATGGCAACTTTTTGCTTATATAGTCATATAGTATTCCATCATTAAATAGGTACTATTCCATCTAGTCTCTACATCTTGACCGAAAGCATGCTTTGGTAGACTACAAGTTTCTTGAAATTTATGGAGATATTTCGCGATCTCATAGCCGCTCCCATATTACCGAATGTTGTTTATTTAGTATTCGCTAATTGTTTCATTGAGCTTTTTAGATATATAAAACTCTGTGTGATCATCCAGAACCATGGCTCCTAACATAACTTTGGATCTCGTTGGTCCATCAATAAAATGAGCCGTAAAACTCAATAGAGTTTTAAATGCCTGTTGTGAAACTTATCCATTTATCTCTGAAAACATGACTGGGTATTTCTTGCTTTACGTTTTCGTATGTTGCTGGCATCAAAGACATTCTATTGAATTTTGATTTTTTTTCTATACCGTGATCGGCCTGTTCTTGCCGAAGCCGAATGTTTTGCCGAAGGTGGAAATTTAAGCCGAATGTGGCTGAAGCCGAATGTTCGGTTGGACTCTATAAATATAACGATTACATGTCTTGATCATTTTGGGGAATTAACATAGCTGTTGTTTGTTTGCTATAAGAGTTTGGCAAGTCATACATGGGAAAGAGCATTTGATGCAGGTGGATTAGTAAAGTCGTTGGCAATAGTTTCAGTTTGTGAGAGTCGATTTTTTTCGTTCGTGTTCAGTTTTGAATGAAGAGACGAATTTTTTCCTGTTTCCTAAGTGATTTACCAATATATTGGTCTGGGATACGAGTTGAGAATGAATCAAATGTTTTGCTGCTGATTGTTTCCATAAGAGTATAATGTATTGCGTTTTTTTATGTTATATTTGCTGTGCGTCGGTCTTATTACTGTTAAACTTGAATTCAGTAATTCCATTGTGTGATCTAAAAGTTGACAGTTGCGGTCTAGACTGGGCAAATATTCAGAAACTTGGGTATTGTACCAACCCATTTGTACTGTTGGCCGTGTCTTATCGTCTGGTTTGATTTTTTGCCAGGTCTATTCCGTGTCTAAGTTGAGTCATTTGTTCATATACAGTGCAGTGTTAATAGCATCATCAGAGCGAACATATTCACTGATGTGTTAGCACAATGGGGTGCGATTAATATAAATATTAGGTTTTTTTATTGTATATGATGATGAGTTATGTAGCTCAGTGAATTCTACGAGTGAACTAAAGGTATGCTTTGGGCCACTAGTACATCAGAAAAAAGAAAAACCGACGTGAGAGAACGAAGTAAATAGAGATTTTTTTCCGTGTGGAAAAATGAAAGCAGCTGATTGACGTATACACCACGAAAGGTAATCGGCAACTGAAATTTGTATATGTAATGGATTTTGGACAATATAAAATGTACCACAAATTAATAGTGGTTCGGCTGAATTTTGGTGGAACTCCAACCAAGTTTATTACTCACCAATCATCAGATTAATATCAAAGCAGTAATCGAAATTGACTTAATGTTATTCCTACAGACAATTACATAAACTACAGAAACAAATATAAATGAATATGCACATAGAATTAAATAAAAAAAACATTTGGATTTGTCTTGAGATACATAGTTTCAAATTTTATTAGTTTCATATCAAACATCAATTTGCCACCAGAGCCAGACTTAACCTATAATTCCGAATCAATCGTTTGTTTTTTCTATCGTTTTACGAAAACTTACTGCATCGTTTGCCTAGTTTGCACTATTTTACCATTCGTCTGAATATTTATACTTAAAAATAATTCAATTTGGAAAGTGCAAATAAAACGTGTTTTTTTTAGAGGTTTGTTTTTAAATTGGCAACACTGTTTCTACGGATTGTCAATTTGACAGTTGGAAGTTAATTTGTGGTTAGTACGTTTTACCATTTTACGATTAACGCCAGAACAACGCATTTTCAAAATGTGCAAGCTTATTTTGAAAATCATGGTTCGGTTCGCCAAACTTATAGCCCGCTACGTCCATTTTACGGTCGACATAATCGTCCATCTGAACAAGTTATTCGGAACACGATGAATCGGCTTCGCACCACGTACACTTTAGAGGATAATGCGAACAGAAGAAGTTATTCCCGCTTGTGGAGCGCAGTGTTGCAGTGCTGAGGAGAATCCGAATGAGTCGATTCGCTAGCGTGCACAACAATGGGAGCTATACCCATACACTTTGTGGAAGATTTTACGGAAAGAAAGAAAGTCTTAAAGGCTTATAAGATCCAGCTTGTGCAAGAGTTGAAACCGTGTGACCATTATACGTGTCGTATATTCGGTGAATGTGCCAAAAACATGATTCAGTTTGATCCTCATTTTCAACGCAAAATTTTGTTCTCCGATGAGGCCCATTTTTAGTTAAATGGATATATAAATAAGAAAAATTGCCGAATTTGGACATTGGCAAAATTGCCCTTAAAACCATTAAAACTCACTTTTTCGTGTGCTTTATAGGCTGGGGGAATCATCGGCCCATATTTCTTTCAGGACGATGCCGGCCAGAATGTTACCGTCAATGGAGGGCGCTATAGAAACATCTCACACCTTTAGATTACTTTCTTTGGGGGTAAATGAAGTCACCAGTATGCCGATAAGCCAGAGACGTTGGACGATTTGGAAGTCAACATTTGCCGTGTTATAATTGATATACGGCCCCAGTTGCTCGATAAAGTTGTCAAAAATTGGACTTCACGATTGCGCTTCATTCTACCTAGCCGTGGCGCGCATATGCCCGATATCATATTATAACATTAATGGCATAAAATTATCTATTAAATAAAGCTAATATAGACATTAACATTAGCTTCAAGTGTTTTAGTGTCTTATTTTATATTGAATTTGTATATGTTACGTCTAAAAAAAACACCCTTTACAAAGAGAACAAAAATTGTAATAATAATAACAAATCGGTTTACCTTAAAATTACGTCTGTATCATATCGTTTGTACATTGCAATTATGAAGCAGTATTTAAAAAAAAAACAGCTAAATTACATTTATTACGTAAAATGAGTTAGTTTTCGACGCGTACGCTGTTAATGCAGATATTATTTAGCGATTTAAATGATTAAATGCTACTGCAAATCGACTAACTGAATCAAATTGTTGAGTAACAGATGATCTCGCAGAGCTCTTCGTTTTTCACCTTTATCTATTCGTACACTAGCCCCCGTAATACCGTAGAAAAGGGCTGGTGTTAAATTTCGGACACTGGCACGGAACTGCCAACCAATATGGCGACTGCATATTTTACAAACGATTATGGTCCACTCGTATCTGCAAAGTACAAAGAAATAAAATAGTTGAAATAGAAACCAATAATTATAGTATAAGAAAAAATACAATGATTCTGGATTATTCTTAGTTTTATTTTTTGTTGAATTAAAAAAACCTTTCCTGAAATCTTACTTACTTAACGGGACTCCGTATGGTAAAGTCGATGCCTGGGACACGTCCGTCTTTTATTATCTTCGACCTCCGGGACGGTGCTTCCAGGTGTTCAGACAAAGAGATCTGGCGCCAGCGACAGCCTAATCCTTCACAATGTCATACGGCCTTCCTTGTCGTTTCGAATCTGGGGTCTGTGATCCGAAGATTATCTTTGCTGGAGCATAATTGTCCATCCGCTCGAAGTGGCAGAGGCAATGTAGTCGACATATCGTTCAGCTCCCGGTAGCAGCTGCTTGCTAGGGTAAGTCTTCGCCGACCCTCTAGAGTCGTTCGTGTCATTCGCTGAGATGATATTTACTCCGAGGTAAGCAAACTCTTTAACCACAGATTTGATGATGATTGTGCCTTCCGTTTTAACACTTGCTCTGCACACTGAATAGCCTTAGATTGAATAAATTACATGTCATGACGGAATCTTAAATTCGGCCATATCCCCTTGTAGAGCTCAAGGAGACTTCATATCATGCGACTTCAAAGTCGATGGGGAGATAGTACATACGTCTGGAAATCCGGAAACCACACTAATACGTGCCGATCAGTATGTATCAGAATGGCTTGAGACGTTTACACAATATATTGAATAGGACCTTATACGCGACATTACACAGCGGCATGCCCTGATAGTTCTTACAGCGACATATAGTAGCCTTTCTTGGAGATGGGATATATAGAGCTGACAGTCCAGTCATCTGGCATGCATTCATTCAAAAAAAAGGGTTAATGATTTGGCCCCTGCACCCTACCAAAACATCACCCCTAAGTTTAAAAAAGTCCGCTGGTAAATCATCGGTGATGATCGGTTTGACTTTTTTCTTCAGCTTTTTGAAGCTGATCTAACCTCTTCTGTAATGGAAGAGGGGATGGCTTCTTCATTGACTGGAACGGGTTTTCTTCTTACTCTATCACTCTTTCCACATGATGCCCACCGCTGAAAGTGATGCTTAAAAACATCTACTATATATTCCCGGCGCTTCGGTGCTTCACTGTTTATCGGTTGATATCAGCTGTCAGTTTCTTAGGTTTCCTGCAACGGATAGTGTTCCTGTCGTGGGATTCGATATCCTTGAGCTGGCTGTGTAGGCCCTTTTGCCCAGGATCGTCTTTTCCTCCGCCGAGGGCTCGGCTACCCTTTTAATGATGTCGCGATACTGGTTCCATAGATTGTTGATGGTTAAGGCATAGCGGAGTTTCGCGCTCAGCCGTTCTTTGTAGCCTTTGGCTACTCCAGTTGTGCTAAGGGTCCCGGTATTGGATTCCTTTTTCTGCACGATTTGCAGCTTTCCCTCGTTGGAGGGTCGAGCTTTGATTTTATCTATCATAATGGTGTAATCAGAGTGGAGTTTTGTTTGCAAATTCGGAATTATCTGGATTCGTAGTCTTAGTCGGAACCAGTTATCTGTTGTGGTGTCGTGGCGGCTGTACTTTCCGACCAATCCGCTAACGATGTTTTCTTTACCGAAAGTCTCCGAGTACAATTATAACATAATACTTCTGACAGGTTTCGTTCAGTAGGGGAGTGTGCACAAACTATGCTAATGTTTGAGAATGTTGCCTTGATGCGGATTATAGCCAGGTGGCTATTCCCCGATTCCCCACGACGAATCCACATCCTTACATATAGTCTTTTGTGCTGTAATAAATGTCACAGCTTTATAGTTTTTGCATGTCCGATCCTATCCATCGAACTTGGGCCGCGTGAGGACAAAATCAAATTTTCGAGTAGCGCCAGGAATTAACGTAAGTTCCGGGGGCATTGTAATTAATAGTCCATGAACTTGATCGTGATCTCAACATAAATGGGGGGACCTGTGGTTATCCGGACTTGTTCCATTCTCATAACTATTATACAATACAATAGTTCCTTTTTACATAGTAAGGAAGTTACGACAGACGGCACGACTTCGAGCTATAGTTCCATTGAAGAAACCCTAAGTACGAAAACTGGTTGCACCGATGTCAATAACCCACTGTAGGGATTTGAGGCCGTTGGCCCATTTAAAGGCTCATTCGACACAATCTTTTTATTATCCAAATAAGTCGAAGTAGCCCAAATAAGGTGTACAAGGAGCGTTCCAAAGTAAACAAGACTTTTTAAAGAACACTTTGGTTTGGGAAAACCTATTTATTTTATTTAAAATTAAAGGATTCCCTTCCTCACGGTCTAAAAGCATGTCGAATGAGTGCTTTAAATCGTAGGCCGGAATGTCGGTAAATACATTTTTCAGAAATGGTCACACGGTGCAAAACAAGGAGAATATGTTGAGTAGTTGACAATTAAAATGCGATTTTTAGCCAAAAAAAATCGGTCAGAAGTCTCGATCGATGAGATGGAGCATTATATGGCAAAAATAGCCAACTTCCTGTTGCGCCGAATAGGACGAATACGATGCACCAGACGCTTCAAAACACCAAGATATAATTGTACATTAACTGTTTGGCCCTGTGGAACGAGCTCTTTGTGGACAATCGCCTTGGAATCGTAAAAGTAAATCAACATTGTCTTCACTTTTGACTTTTCCAACCTAGATTTTTTGGATTTTGGCTCGTTTGGCGCCTTTCATTCGGCACTGCGTTTGTTTTCTGGATAATACCAGTCACACCAGTCACAATGTTGTAAGGAAAGTTTTTGTTTTTCTGGCCTCCTTGATGATGTGCTTCGAATGTTGAATTCTGAGCAATTTTTTGTCGTGTCATTTCTATACCGATGACACAATCATACTGTCACTTCAGATAACTTCAAATAACTTCGCTTCTATTCGTCAAAATGTTATGAAATTTTGACAGTACATCAGTGAGGGATCTACCTTCACGACTATCTGGACTATCTGAAAGTGTTGCCCGTTCAATTCCAGCGACGATCTAACTTTTTTTCTACTAATTAAATCAAGAAATCTATTAAAACAAGCGTTGCGCTCTCCCCATATGGGCGAAGGCAAACGAATAAGTTTATAGAATCACAAGAAGAAGCAGTAAGCCAACCAGTACCAACGTCAACCGCTGAGATGACAACAAAACGGAGAAGGAAATCAAATTCAACTCCAGCGCCTCTGCCTATCGGTTTCAATTATTATAAGCGGCAGCAGTTAGAATACGTGTTCTTATGAGGTAGATTGCGAAGAATACCAATACGTCTCCGTCAGTGGGAAAGGGCGTTATATGTGATATGCCAAAAGCTTTGCGTTCTTGACCGTCTTTGAGTATAAAAACAAAGTGGAAGTAAGAAGTAAGCAACGCAAAGAGCAAAAGGAAGAGCAAGATTTCCAGTGCTCCCTACTCCAAACAACAATAACAGCGGCAGATATACGAGCAGGAATAACAAGAGCTGCAAAAGAATTCAGTAACGAGAACAGTTTTCGACACTTAGAAAATGGAGTTAAAATACACCATTGAACTATGTAAGTAACAATTTTTGCATTAAGCGTTTAAATGCAGACAGGCATTTGTTGAATGACATGACGTAGCAGTTTTTCTCCTCAACCCCGAAGACAGATAATATGCAAATTTGTAGGGATTCAGCCATTAATCATAATTCGAGACAAAAGGAAGAAACGGCAATAACCGGTTTCCTGAATTATCAGCCTATACCGTGGGAAATAATAAAGAGGAATGATAGCGTTTTGAAATGGGCTCGCTGCCAAAGATTCGGGATCGCCGAATGAGCGAAGTGGGGAAAGGACCACAAATCGGAGGAGTACACTCTGGGTAGGAAAAAAGTTAGTTCTCGTGCAATTTTTGCAAGAACTCGGGACACACTGCAAGCAATCGGGGTTTTCCTAAGTTCTAATATATAAAGCGATAAAAACAACCTTGTCGGTAAATAGTGAAAAAAGATCACGGTTAGCGAGATAACAAAAAAACACAAAAGATACGATATATGATAGTAAGAAGAAACTGGCATACGTCCATACAAGGAGGTGGTGTGGCAACCTTTATTTGAAAAACTTTGCAGAGTGTGCTGTCGTGTTGTGCAATGGTTCCGACTCATTACAAAAGCGACGTATAGTCCGTCGTTTTCCAAACGCGGTCCTCATCTATATCTGCTGCTGTTTGACACGTGGATTCAACTGGCAAGCACGAAACAACATACTAAACTGTCTTGCACGTTCGAGTGTTACAGTAAACAACATGGCGGCCTCAGTACAGTAAAACCCGTTCTCAAAGAAAACGCGGAATCAGAGGAGCTTATTTAAAGACTTTTCTACAATACGTTGGACACATTTTTCCAGAACATTGACTGGAATGCTCTCCTCGAACTCGTTGCGCATGCCAATAGAAACCTGTCAAACGAGGAGATCGACAAAATTCCTAAACAAATGGAAGAGAGCATAAATCGGAAGATAAACAATACGATATCTTGCTATAAACACACAGATACGACGAAAACGCATTCCACAATGCAATATTAACGGACTGCAGCACCAACAGAAAAGTAGACTAAACACCTTGCACAGACGTCTTATCGACATATACATATAACATAGAAGTCATGACATTAAAGTTGTCGATCGAAGATCCCAAAATATTGATAAATTACAGAACTCGTAGATCTTACTTAGGTGGCGCAGATCGGAGTGAACTTTGACCTCAACTAACCTCTCCAGTTAGCTCAATCCTTTGCTAACTGTCTCCAGTAGTGCACTCCAAATCAGTTGAGGTCCCCTTCCACGGGTGCGCCCCACCGAACGTGGGGAGGCCGGAGCATTATCCATTCGCTCTACATATTTTAGCCATCTTCTCAGGCGACTATATGCAGTTTTCTGACTAGGTCGATGTCGCTATACATCTCGTATAGTTCGTCGTTGAATCATCTAGTCCAAAGCCCGTCTACGCAAACGGATGGAAGTTTTGGCTAACATCAACTAAGTTGAATGGTCTATTTTCCTTGACGACGTGAGATTGGGCTTCGTCACTGTTAAACAGTCTGCAGAAGAAGTTTTTATATGCCCAGCTGTGACTCTACTTCAAGATTTCCTTCCAAATATCTACAGGTTTCTGTACGGGTGTTTTTTCCTTGATACGTTCTTTTTAAAGTAAAACTTCAGTATATTGTGGGTTATCTTCAATCTGGAAAAGCAGATAATGTTCCCGTCTTTTTTCTCGTAGATATCACGAGCGGCTCCCGTCCGGCATGTGCTTACCAGCATTCTTCGTCAAACCGGAGGTTTCTTGGAGGTGGTTGGGTAAAACCCAGCACATCAGTTGTGAAATCTCTGATTACACGTTAACAGCGTTGACATTGATCCTTATTATGTGGACATCTGAAACCCTTCGTCAACAACCTGATTGGGCCCTGTCAGTTCGGTTTCAAACCAGGAAAGTCTACAATCGACCAAATATTGATACTCAGGGAGATTCTGGAAAAAGCTCAACATGTCCAAATCGACACCCACCACCTTTTCATCGATTTTAAGGCCGCGTGGGACAGCATTTATAGAGACGAGGATATAGAGCCATGTCTACTTTTAGCACCCTTGCGGTCTGTCACCGGTACGTTCGCTAGTATTGAAACGGAAGCTGCAAAAATGGGTTTATCGGTATATGAAGGCAAAACCAAGCATTTGTTTTCAACAAGAAGGGACACATAACAGAACGCCACAGTCGACAACTATAATTTCGATGTAGTAAGGGACTTTGTCTACATTTTCTCTGCTATAAATTCTGCCACCAACACATCAGCAGAAATAAAACGAAGAATCGCGCTTGCCAATCGCTATTTTTTTGGGATTAGAAGGCAATTGAGTAGAAAAACTAAGGAGACTATATAAGACCTTGATCATCTCAGTCCTACTATATGACGCTAAAGCATAGACTCTATCGAAAGCGGATGAAGATATCCTCAGTCGCCGCAAGAGAATTCGAAAAATATTAGGCCCCGTGGATTTGAATACACTTAAAGCGCCTGAGCATGTGTTAAGTTTTTTTGGAAAATGGGACGAGCTTTGGATGAGATGATTCAACAACCTAGTCAGAAAACTGCGCATTAGTCACCTGAGATGGCTAGAACATGTAGAGCGAATGGACAATTCTCCGGTCATCCTCCGAAACTAACCCGGAGGAACAACGCAATAGAAGGGGACTACAACCGACTTGGAGTGCGCAACTGGAGGAGCTAAGGAGCTAAGGACCGGGCTAACAGGAGAGGCTTGTTAGTTGAGGACCAAGTTGACCCCGAACTGTAGCACCCCCAAAGTTAGTAAGTAATCAAGTAAGTAAGTAAATAAAGCAATATTTTGAAACGGATTCTTATGAACGAAAAGCTAAAACTTTTTAAACTTTTTTAATTCCTATGTCTAAGAAAAATTTTAATTCAAATCTATTACCTGCTTTATACCTTTATGATAACAAATCTGTTATTGGTCTTGGCTACATTATAAATCGTACTTTAACTGGATATAACGTCACCAACGCGGTCATCGGCCGTATTTACGGATGCCTTCGCTAATTGTGGCTTTGTGCTTCATTTCCTCCAGTACAAACATGACGAAAGCTGATAAAAGCGTTGGTATAGCCCTTAATGTCGTATGTTAAGGTTGTCTTTTCCTTAATTCGGTATCTCATCTTAAATTGCTGTCAATCGCTTCTTGTGGTATCATTACTTTACTGACTTTGCATTCTCGTACATTCATAAGACTGAGGTTAGCGTGAAGTTGGGAACAAATTGGGCAAATGAGACAACGGTTTGGTAGTAAGGAGATCGGCATTTTTTTTTTGCGATCGGCATTTTTACGAGTATCGTCACATAGTTGTGCTTCTATTTCTTTTTTTAAGAAAAAAAAACACTAAATGAGGAAAGGGGTCTGTCTGAATATAAGATTTGTCGATAGTGCACACTTTAGATCTATATGGAAGTTGTTGGCCGTTAGAATCGTGCCCCTTTTCAAGTGTGAATCCAGTTGAATAACACTACTCCTCACTTTAATTTATTGCTGGACTTATAAATTAATTGATTGACGCTTGTGTTATTAACGAAAATCAAGTTGTGTCCCAAAAGTTAAGCGATCCCATTTTCTACAAGCGAAAATGTCGTCTGTGGGTTGACGGACACAGATAAAACAGAAAAATAAACTCGTTCACAGTGGCGCTGCATTCAACGGAGGCTGTCATAGCGGTGGGCTTTTTAAAATCGGGAGACTTGGGATCCCATCCGCATAGATATGGTGAGCCGCATCCACATCATACGGTTCCACATGGACCATTGCCACCGGGTATACCGATGCCATCACTTGAACCTTTTGTGTTACCTCACGGTTTAGAAGCTGTTGAGTTCTCCCAAGGTATGTGGAGTGTTAACACTCGCAACCAGAGGCGTCAGCGAACAACATTTACATAAGCACAATTAGATGTGCTGGAGGGACTATTTGGCAAAACACGATATCCCGACATTTTTATGAGAGAGGAAGTTGCTCCTCCCCGAATCCAGAGTACACGTTTGGTTTAAGAATCATCGAGCAAAGTGTCGACAACAATTACAACAGCAATAGCAATCGAACTCTTTGAATAGTTCAAAATGCAACAGTGGTGGTGTGGGATCCTTAAGTTCTGATTCGAATTGCGATTCGTCGAGTAGCAATAATAATAGCGGAAATGCTAATAATCAAAATAATTCGGGTGGTAGTGGCAATAATAATTCGGGAACGAATTCGGTTTGAAGAAGTCGAATAATAATAATGGCAATAATAATAACAAATCGTCGAATAATTCAACGCCTTTGGCTGCATCTGGTGACCAGTTTATGAAACCACATCACAGTTCTTATTTAAACTCGCATTCCCCCTCATCCCACCATTCATTCCACAGGCGGCATGTGTGGCAATAATGTTAATTCAGCTGGCAACTCGCTGAATCTCGGCGGTGGAGGACATAATTCTTAGCAAATTCTTCCCACACCTGCCACTTCAGTTAGCCCTGTAAGCATAGTGTGTAAAAAAATGGGTTGTGGTGGTGTTGGTGGTGGCGGCGGAGGTGGTGGATACCCATCATCAGGTGGCTCCAACTGCGAATCCCTTCGTCCCTACGATTCAATGAAAGAAAATTCCGGTGGCGATATTGGTCTTGGAATTCATCACGCTAGCCTATACGCTAGTGCCAGCACAAACCCAAGGCTGGTTCAACCGGGCTCAATCCACAAATTCCGCCCAATCGGCTTACCATTCAGCTGCCGATCACTCTTCCTACATATCAAAACATGACATGGCCCAATCAATATAACCAGTATCCGAACAACTACCAGACGCCCATCTAGTACTCTCAAATGGAATTCTTCAGCACTGCAAATCAAGTCAACTACAATATGGGCTACTCTGGCTATAGATCTTACAATCGGCGGCGGGCAATGTGGCTTTAGAACGAATCACCGATAGCCAGGCCATCGAGAACACATATTCAAAAAACTCCAAGATAAACTGTGTAAGTAGTCATTTAAATTCATAAATCATAAGCTAAAAATCATTATTCAAAAACAAAAATTCCTCTTCTTGATTCTGATTTTTTGTTCATTTGATTTTTTGACTGTCATATGTTTTTTTGTATGAAAAAAATTGTAAACATGTATTACTCGTACATATAATAATCAAACGGCCAGAAAATTGTTTCATTCATCTAAATGATGAATATGTAAAAAGAAAACAAACAGAAAAATTAGGTTTTTTCTTTTGTGTTTGGGCGCCATACCGAGTGCCTTATTTCACTTTCACTTTCTTTGGAAAGAAAGAAAGTGGAAGTTAATTAAAAACAGGTGGAATTGCATAAAACAAAAAAAGGCCCAACGAAAAAAAAAATTTGGGAAATGAAGTTGCCTTCTCGAAGTCGGTGATTAGACAAACTAATTTGTAGAAATATCTCAAAATTATAAAACTCAACAAATAATTACTTACCCAGGAAACCAACTGAATTCACTCGACGGCTCTCCGCTAAAGGTCACAGCGTTGCTGAATACTTTATAAACTGTATTTGTTTCATGGATGAATCCAGCTAAATTGTGATTAAACACAAATAAAAACATCGGTTCAACTGTCAATGAAAAGAAAACCGATTAATAAAAGTGCCTTACCAGAATTACAATATTGGGATTGCACCCCATGCTTGGACATTGCAAATAAGTCCCTACAAGCTGCAATTTGATTCCTACAAAATCTACAAATAAAAATTCCAGCCTGTAAAGAAAATTAAACCATAAATCAGTATCACATGTCAATTTTTTTTACTCTTTTAACTTACATCATTAAATGAATCAGAAATTATTTTCATGCGAAGATTAACCGAATCTGTTGTGAATATACTCTTCAGTTGTTCATCGGAAAAATGAGCATTCCGGCTTAGCCAAAAGGACAGTCTCACAGGATCATGCGGCATTGATTCGACCTTATGTGCTTCCAGAGATTTAATTACCTTTTCAACTAACATTTTAATGTTGTACTGATTGTAAATATATTTTGGCCAAACAGTTGTGGTAGCTTGGAAATCTTTTATTAAGCATTCCAATTGAGGGATATCACGAAATCTATTCATGCTACCGAGATTTACTGTTGATAGAATTTCAGGCAAATAAATCTCTGGCAGGACTTTAACATTGCCTTGTGTTTTAACATGAGGTGTTGATGTTATGTATTCCAAGTGCCTAATGAAATGTATTTGGCTGTTAAAATGGTAAAGTTTACCTTGGTCTTAGTATTATTTTTGATTCAAGCGAAAAAATTATTTGAATTTGGGGATGCTAGGATTTTACCATAAAGTAGAGCAAAACACACACATTCACTAATGAAATGAAAGTACATATAAATTCACAATTTTAGTGGTAAGAATTAGGAGAATCTTCTTATTATATTCTCGATAGACTTTATGCGGCATCTTTGGAAAATAAAAAAGGCTTTTGCAAAATATGGTGTCTGTTAGGATTTCCGTTTATGTTAATCCAAGACCTTTTGTTCAATTTATTCAGTCTTGTTTGCTACGCAGAGGTTTTTTTGTCTTAAATGGTTAACAAGGGCCAAACACTTGCGCAGTAAATATCTGCAGATAGGGATTTCCGTTTCGTTTCTATTGCTCAACATGATATTTCTTCCTTTTCATTCCAGTAAGCCCTTATTGTTTAAAAGAAATTTCTAACTTAGCGTCAGGTCACTAATACTCCATTTCAACCGGCATTCATCACTAGACGTCCTTTTCATTCCAAATTAATTTGTGAACACTATCTTTCTTGATAAGACATACATAAAAGTGTTTCCAGTTGGAGTTGCCTTTTGAAAAAAAGTTCTTCAAGATTTTCGACTTAGAAAATCCTTGCGAAGAGTTGATTTCCTCAGTTTTAGAACAGTTATCTCACCCACATGGGCTTTAAGATTTCCTTGAATGCCATATGTCTACGAGACCAGAGAAGGATAAAGTAAAAGCGACTGTTAAGGAAATTAGAGATTCTACTAAGCAAAGCCACTACACGCATTTCTGCTTTCATTTTACACCCCCTTTGGGTGAGGGTTAGAATATAGAATTTTTGATAGAGCATAGCGTATACCAAAGATACAACGGACAAACAGATATAGTACACCATTAGTCTATTTCACCAAATTACAAGTACAATTACAAATTTGTATTTGTTGATTACATCTACAAATTTATTTACTGATTTTTTGTTTCACAAACTACAAACTTAATTCCAACAAATTTGTTAAAAAGAGAAAAAAATTAAGGGAAATTGTATTTTTGTTATTTACAAATACAAAAAAAAGCCGTTTCACCATTTCAAGTTACTTATAAACAAACAACACTGTTTTTCACAAATTTGTAAGCTCTCTAACTGATAACATCAAGGCAAAAATGAATAAACAGAACAACATTTTTATCGCCGGTTTAATTCGTGATAAAAAAATGTTTTATTCGGCAAATTTTCTGATACCATTACACATAATGTTAAAGTTAGCGAGTGGCAAAAGATTTTCAACACTTTAAAATCTAATGGAATTTTAATAGATAAGGATTGGAAATACCTTAGAGATGTCGTGTGGCAAAATTTTAGACGAAAAGTTGTGGTAAATCAAAAACATTTGTATAAAGGATGGATTTCATAGGATGCAATAAAAGGCTGAGGAGTAAAAAATTTATTAGAAACTAGATAAAAAATTTTAAAAATCAACAAATGTAGTGAAGTGTTGTATTTTTTTTTTGAAGATAATAGGTAAATATTCAATTCTATTTAATTCTTAAATTAATTCATTTAATAAATAGTTTTTGAGAAATAACATTTCAAAGTCCATTTTTTTTAAATATCGAAAGAACTTAATTTAATAAACTAATTTAAGAACTGAATATTAGCTTCCAAAAAACTCTGCACTGTACGTGCTTTTGTTGATTTTTAAAATTTGTTATCCACCCTCCCATGCTCCCATGTATTATTTTTAAGGCCAAAGTGGACAACATTAAAAAAACAGGGGCAGCTGGTGGCCCGCAGTCGAAATTGACTGAGCAACCCCGAAGCAACGAAGATGAACAAACCCGAAGCAATGAAGATGATTCTTTGGAACAATCAAATCTGAGCACCAATGACAACGAGAAGACGTAAGTCAAGAAGTTACATGCTTGATTTTTTACTTCGATTATATTGTTATTATGAACAATGTACATATTATACATACATACTTTTTTTCTTTATAACAGACCATAAACGCAAGCATAAAACCTGGCCGAAAAAGAAAGACGTAACAACAATATGACCATGCCGATGTTATTGTCTCTTTTAGGAAAAGAAGGTTAGAGCTGAATATTTATAATCTTCAGTTAGATGGTCTTGTGGGTGGCCGTGGCTCAAGTGATAGTGTGTTGGCTTCCCAATCGGAAGTTCCGGTGTTCAAATCCCAGCCTCGTGCTACTTATAAGAAGCAGTTCGAAATGGCTGCCTGTGCAAACGACTGGGACAATGAGGAAAAGTGCTTTGCCCTAACAATGGCCTTGCAAACAGTAGACATCGAAAAGCATAAAGATTATGTGACTTTAGTACAGACTATCGAGAAACGGTTTGGGGATAGACACATGCAGGAGGTCTACAAGGTCCAATTGCAAAGCCAAACGCAGCAACGGGGAGAAACACTGCAGCAGCTCCAAGCAGACGTGAGTAGACGTGAGTAGACTGGCACACCTATCATACCCCACCGCAGGCCAGGAAATTATCGACGAAATGGCAAAAGATGCATTTATCAGGGGAATTGCAGATTCGAAGCTACAGTCAGCAGTAAGGATGGCCGGGAAAAGAACCCTTGCTGAAGCACTTGCCTTCGCTCTAGCGATGGAAGCAGCCAATCAGGCTTTCAGGGGAACACATTTCGTCAGGGAAGTAGCATCTATCGAATGCTCCTGCACAAGAATTAGTGCCGAGGAACGAGATACTCGACGGGGTAGACGAATAATGCGCTGCTGGAATTGCAATAAAATAGGACACCTTCAAAGGCAGTGTAAAGAACCGGTGCGACGAAAAGACTGCCCTCACTGTGGTGGCAAGCAAATAGAGGAAGAAACTAGCAGAAACAGCTATCAAGAAGCCGGTCAACCTTCCCGAAGCCATCAGTCGGGAAATGCTTAAGCACCCACTTCGCGGGGCAGAAGTTGGTAGCAGGAGTCGACGGCCCCAGGACCATCATCCAAGTCTCGCTGGCAAAACGATGCAACGAAAGCCTTCTAGTAGAAGTAGTCAGTGGAAAAGAAAAATGGATGGCAACAATAAACACCGCAAACATGGAGATACCAATGATATACGGAAACGCCAATACCTCAGTCTCAAATGTCGTCATCTGCAGCAATCAAAGTCTAGAGCCTTCGTCAGAATCAATTTTGTGGGCAAAAGTGGAAGGTGGTGCTGGTAGCCACCGATTCTATTTGATGGAGCCAGAAAAGAGAAGAGACTTCATGGTGGGAAAGACCTTAGTGGGGCCAAAGAACAACATAGTCCCTGTAAGGATTCTAAATTCAAAGACATTCAGTGTAAAGGTGAAAAAGGGGGAGATAGTGGGAAAATGCGTACCTGTTGAGGCTATATCGACCACAACGGAAAAAAAGGGTACAAAACCGGTCACAACAGTTCAGAGCATAAAAATCAAGAACAAAATTCTCAGCCTCTGTAATCTGGACGAAGATCAGCGAATCCTGGCAGAAAAACTAATCGGTGAGTACGCTGATATATTTGCTAAACAAGACGGAGAATATGGACGTACGCATATTGTTCAACACCACATTGACACCGCAGACGCTCGACCAATCCTTCAACCTGCAAGGCGTCTTCCATTGGCAAAGCAAACAGAAGTTGCCGAAATGATGTCGAAGATGAAAGCTGAGGGAGTGATTGAAGAATCGCAAAGTCCGTGGGCATCTCCAGTGGTCCTCGTGAAGAAGAAGGTGGCAGCACGAGATTTTGTGTAGACTACCGACGTCTCAATGATGTCACTAAAAAAGACAGCTACCCACTTCCGAGAATCGATGACACTTTGGATATGCTTTCTGGAGCGAAATGGTTTTCAACACTTGACTTGAAGAGCGGTTACTGGCAGGTAGAGATAAATCGTACGGATCGTGAGAAAACTGCCTTCACTACAGGAAGCGGTCTTTGGCAGTTTGCAGTGATGCCGTTTGGACTGTGTAACGCTCCGGCCACCTTCGAGCGACTAATGGAGCGAACATTGCAAGGCCTCACTTGGAAAACCTGCCTAGTATATTTGGACGACGTTATCGTCATAGGCAAGACGTTCGAGGAGTACCGCGAAAATCTAAAAGAAGTGTTTGAGAGGCTGCGAAGTGCTCATTTAAAGCTCAACCCGGAAAAGTGTGCCTTGTTCCGTCCGGAAGTAAAATATCTGGGTCACATTATATCAGCGGAAGGAGTAAGAACGTATCCTGACAAAATCGAAGCCGTGAAAAGTTGGCCTTCTTCAAGAGATAAACACCAACTGAGAAGCTTCTTGGGACTCGCCACGTATTGCAGAAGGTTCGTAAAGGATTTTGCAAAGAGCCTGCATCAACTTACGGAAAAAGGCCGACAGTTCCGGTGGTCTGGAGAATGCGAAAAAGCATTTCAAGAACTGAAGCGACAGCTGTGCAATGCCCCCATCTTGGGTTACCCCACGCCCGGAAAAATGTTCATCGTGGACGCAGACGCTAGCAATGTTGGGGTCGGAGCTGTGATCTCCCAAGTTCATGACGGTCAAGAGAAAGTGCTCGCATATTATAGCACAGTACTCTCCAGACCTGAACGGAACTACTGTGTAACCCGGCGCGAGCATCTGGCTTTAATTCTGGCTACGAAGCATTTCCATAAGTACCTCTACGGACAAAAGTTCATTCTCCGGACAGACCACGCAGCTCTGAAATGGCTACTCCAATTTAAGAACCTTGAAGGCCAAGTTGCAAGATGGATCGAGCAGTTGCAGGGCTACGACTTTGAAGTGCAACACTGCAAGGGAACACTCCACTCAAATGCTGATGCTCTCTCTCGTCGACCATGCGGAGTAAAATGCGAACACTGCAATCGTAAAGAAGCAAAAGAACAGGCAGCTATCCAAATGATCAGGACTGAGCCTGAGTTGGAGTATAGACGAAATCCGTTCCTCCCAACAGGCAGACAATGACATCGAACCAATATTGGCCTGGAAGGAACACGAGGAAATACCAAGCTGGGAGCAGATATCAGATAGGAGCCAAACTCTGAAGGCATACTGGGCACAGTGGGACTCGCTTTTTGTGCAAGATGGATTGCTGAAGAGAAAATGGGAAAGTGCAGATGGGACAACATCTCGTATGCAGCTAATAGTGCCACGGTCCAGAGTCAGCCAAGTACTCTATGAAATACATGACGGAATCTCAGGAGGCCTTTTTGGAATAAACAAGACATTGGAAAAGGAAAGGGAACGTTTCTATTGGCTAAGAGCTAAACAAGATGTCGAGAATTGGTGTAAAAAGTGCATAAGGTGTGCGGCTACCAAGGGTCCAAAAGTAAATCCACATGGACAAATGCAGCAATACAATGTCGGAGCACCTATCGAACGAATAGCCATCGACATCGCTGGGTCGTTTCCCGAAACCTTTAATGGCAACCTATATACTCTCGTGGTCATGGATTACTTCAGTAAGTGGCCGGAAATGTTTGCCATCCCAAATCAAGAGGCTAAGACCGTAGCCGAACAGATAGTCAACAACTGGGTGAGCAGATTTGGGGTCCCAATGGAGCTGCACTCTGATCAAGGGCGAAACTTTGAATCAAAAGTCTTCCAGAAAATATGCCAATATTTGGAAATAAGAAAGACAAGGACAACGCCACTACACCCTCAATCTGATGGAATGGTCGATCGATTCAATCGGACCTTGAATGAGCATCTATCTAAGGTTGTCAGCAACTGCCAGCGGGATTGAGATCGACACATACCCCTCTTCTTAATGGCCTGCCGAAACGCGGTACATAGCTCAACAGGGCACACACCATCCGAGATCTTATTTGGTCAAACAATGCGGTTGCCAAGTGAAGCAAAATTCGGATCCCCACCGACGGAGCCCAAAGAGGTGAACGACTACGTGAATGACTTGCGCAGCAGGATTCGTAAATTGTATGAAGACACCAGAGAAAAAATGAAGCTAGCAATCAGCCGCATGAAGACTAGGTACGATATCAAGGCGAAATCTTCCAGTTTCAACGAAGGAGATCTGGTCTGGCTGTATAATCCTCAGCGTAAGAAAGGTAAATCACCAAAATTGCAAGAGGACTGGGAAAGTCCATACAAGGTGATTAATGACGTTATCTCCAGCGTAGGGATCGAGGAAAATTGAAAGTGGTCCATTTGGATAGAATGTGTCATTTCAACGGGATGCTGAATGACGAAGTTGTTCGGGACGAACAACTGTAGGGAGGGAGCATTGTGATAACCACTTAAATGTGAGCAGCGACATCTAGATTCACAGAGCAGAAAATGTCGATACTCGAAGACCACAAGATTTCGATACTTGAATAACAAAGTCTCGACCATTGATGACTGGAGAGTGGAATCGAATTTTCTAGCAAATTGGAAATTGTATGGGACGCTGGATGGCGAGGATTGTTCTCGAAGTATGCCATTCGAGTATAAATACCAGCATCCCCAAAGTATGCAAGCCAGTTCTAAAGTGAAATTTGAAGTGTTAATTATGAGAAGTGATTAAGTGGTTTAAGTAAAAGATAAGAAAAGTATAACCGGTTGAGAAATTGGATTGAGAGAAACAATTAAATAGTGAATTGTAACTGTACTGAATAAAGGGATTTGTATTGAAAAGAATAAGTTCTATCATTTGTACCCACACAAACATTTTACAGTATTAATACCCACTTGTGTGTTAAGTTCTTTTAAAAAAAAAAAGGAAAGATTGACAAAGAATATCCAATTTTAAAGAGTAACGAGTGCAGAGAAACTGAAAGTGAAAACATTATTGGATTTCATAATTTTCGAATAATTATCCTATTATGTGTGTAAGAGGAAAATGATAAGAATAGGTATATTTGTGTTTTTGAAGTAAATTTAATTTTTTTTTTTAATTTTAAGAAAAAGTGTACAAAAATATTTCCAAAAAAATTAATATACTGAAGTTAATATTAGCACACTTCTTCGCAATTTTTTTTTTAAATGCATACACACTTCATCTCTTATCTTAATGTGACAGAATTTCTGGTTTGATTTAACACGTGCCAATTAGAGAAAACGGATCCGTTACAATAACAAGGTTTTTAATATAATTACGAGGTTTATAGAGACAAGTTCTGAATTATCACTCCTTAAGCTCGGCCACATAATTAGCACAGCGGAAGTTAAATTAACTTATTTAAATATTTTGTTACATTTGAACTTTGAATTTATAAGGTAAGTTTGTATTGATTAACGACATATAATTTTTTATCAAAATAATACCCTAGACATGGGAAAAATACCGCATTGTACAAAAGATTAGAGAACTTCGAGAAATATCAGAACTAATAGGCTGTTCTAGAAAGCTATTTTACAATGCAATTTGTGATTTTGAAACGTTTGGAACGTTGGACAACGTTGCGAGAGCTCCCCGTACAAGAAAAACCATAGTAAGAGAAGACCATTTAATACACAAGTCCTCGACTCTTTTAAGACTTTTAACCAAATTAAAGATGATGTTGAATCATAATACGGCATCTCCGTGTCTTCCAGAACAATAAGGCGTAGATTAAATGGTAACCATTTAAGAGGCTGCATAGCACAAAAGAAACCATTTGTCTTGGAAAAATGTTTGAAGTGCAGAATAGAGTTTGCTAAGGGACACCTACGAAAACCTATGTGGCGTCCTCCGAATCAGCAACACAACCCCAAATATACCATCAAAACAATTAAACACGGAGGCGAGAACGTAATGGTTTGGGGAGGCTTTTTTGGCACGGTGTGGGGCCAATTGTTAAAATAAATAAGCATGTGTACAGGGGCATCATCCACCACTGTACATATGTATTTATGTTTTTTTTTAGTTTCAAGAAAAATAGTTTAAAATATAACTCAATGTTTTTTCACCATCTAAGTTGTCAAATTTATCATGTAGATTTTTTTCTTCTATTTACTTCATCGCTTGTTGGCAATTCAATGATGTCATTGGTTTCATATTTTCGGGAAATGTTCGTAAGAATTATGCAGCACTTTAGAATTTGAATTGACCTTCTTCGTTGAACTCTCAAATGGTTGAGGCAAGGAAATTGTATTTTTAGAATACCGATCGCATTCTCTATGATCCTTCGCGTTGATTTATGGGCTCTATTATAGCGATCGATTGCTGGAGATGACGTTCTGGTGACCGGTGTCATCAGCCAATCATTTAACGGATATACCGTAAAACGCAGTGAGGAAAAGGTCCGAATCCGTTTTCAAATGTTTAAAATAACGGGCGTTTTCGGAGTACTCGCGCATCGTGAACAAATTCTTCACTTATATCACTATCGGTGCTACTATGCCTTCGACATAAGGACATTTTTAGGTTTGAAATACGATTTCTTTCGAAAAATACAAATTGTTCTTAAATCGACACACGATCTTTCTATTGTAAGAAATTTTCAGCAACTGAACTTTCTAAAATTTCTTGATTTCGTGACACGCAAACTTACAAAAAATATGAATTTTAACAAATTTATACTTGTTAGCAACAAAGAAAATTAACTTTGGGTGAAACGGAAATAATGGAATTCCTACACATTTCCCTTTGTCAACTACAACTACAATCTTGTAGCACAAATATTTTGTGAAACAGAATAAATTGATTTTTCTACAAATTTGTTGAAAAAGTGCTTGTAAATTACAATTTATAAGTTGGTGGTGAAATAGGCCACAGGTGTCCAGCAGTCCAGCTTTACTGGAAAATTCACTCTCGTCGGAGGTCGGCTCTATGGATTTTGCTAAACGATGACTGTTTCATAAAGATTCGTAAATTGGTAAGAACACCATCAATCGAAACCAACAAAAGAAAATGCAACGTGGGAAGCTAATTACACATAGAAGCTTGAGAGGAAAGAGAATTCTAATCAACTCATGTAGCGAATGACTTAAAAAAGAAAAACTTAAAAATACTAGAAGTCGCAAACATACTAAAACCATAAAAGTAAAGTACCGCTGTCGATATTCATGCTCGCTTTTGAGCAAAATGAACACACCAAGAAAATTTATGAAATTAAAGATATTCTAAGAATGAAAGCACAAATTCATCCTCTGCGGAAATCAAAGCTTTTTCCCCAATGTGAGAACTCTCAAAAATATGGTCACTGTCACAAATATCAAGCAAAAGAATATAAATGTAAAAGCCTTTTAAAAAGGCGCATCAGTCATCATTCAGAGAAAACCGAAACGAAAGAAATTTAAGACCGGAATCAAGAACCCCAAAAAAAAAATAAATAAAAAATTGGATAAAGCTTAAGTAAAAATGAGAATTGACGTTTCATAACCGATCCAAAGAAAACATATGGACAGATTATTTCGAAAAACATTGGCGGACTAAACGGTAACTCCAAGCCTTTCGCAATGTCACGGAACATGTCATTTTAACAGAATGGTAGTCCACATCTTCCATTCCTACCCTAAAAAACAAAACGGTAACAAAAGAATTATACGAGGGCGGGTCAATAAGTCCGTGATTTTTTTGAATTTCTGACCTCTTTACTGAAACAGCAACACTGCTCCTGTCAACAAGCATCTGTCAGTTGACTCCTGTCAAAAATTAAACTTGCTGCGTCAGTTAGTTTGTGTTTGACAGCTATTTTTATCAGACTACTCACTAATTTGAGGAGAAAATGGAAAAAAGTGAATTTCGTGTGCTTATTAAGCATTATTTCTTGCGAAAAAAAACCATTACCGAGACCAAGGCTAAGCTTGATAAATACTATGGGGACTCTGCACCATCGATTTCAATGGTAAAAAAGTGGTTTACTGAATTTCGTTGTGGCCGTACAAGCACTGAAGATGCCGAACGTCCTGGACGCCCAGTTGAGGTCTCTACACCCGAAACAATCGAAAAAATTCACGATATGGTGTTGGCCGACCGAAGATTGAAAGTGCGAGAGATTGTGGAAGCCGTAGGGATCTCGCATGGCTCAGTGGTTTCAATTTTGAATGATCACTTGGGCATGAGAAAGCTTTCCGCAAGATGGGTGCCGCGTTTACTCACAGTCGACCACAAACGCAATCGTGTAACAACTTCACAGGAAGGTTTGGCGTTGTTTAATCGCAATATGGAGGAGTTTTTGCGCCGTTTTGTAACATGGATCCATCACAACACACCACAGAACAAACAGTGGGTTTCTAAGGGTGAATCGGCGCCAAAGAAGGCCAAGGTGGGTTTGTCAGCCAATAAAGTTATGGCGACTGTTTTTTGGGATACACGCGGGATAATCCACATTGACTACCTTCAAAAGGGAAGAACAATCAATGGGGAATATTATGCCAACTTATTGGACCGATTCAATGACGATTTGAAAAAAAAAACGACCTCATTTGGCCAAGAAAAAGTTCTTTTCCACCAAGACAATGCAAGGGTGCACACATGTGCAGTTGCCATGGCAAAAATCCATGAATCGGGCTATGAATTGCTCCCTCATCCACCCTATTCACCAGATTTGGCTCCGAGCGACTACTTCTTGTTCCCAAACCTGAAGAAATGGCTTGGTGGAAAAAGATTTGACTCCAATGATGAAGTCATCTCGCAAACAAAGGCCTATTTTGAGGACCTCGACAAATCATTTTTTTTGGAAGGGATAAAAAAATTGGAGAAGCGTTGGACAAAGTGTATAGAGCTCAAGGGAGACTACGTTGAAAAATAAAATTATTTTTTTATCAAAAAATCTGTTTTATTCCAAAAGTCACGGACTTATTGACCCGCCCTCGTACCTAAAAGATTTTAATGGCAAAAAGTGGTCTTTGGACTTTGGAATGGTCTCGAGAAAGGCGAATTGAAAGTTACTCACGATATAAACAAAATTGACATATGACTAATCTCCAAGACCCGTTTCAGAATTGGAACAAAATATAGACATACCGTAGTTATAATTGACGGTAGCAGCGACATATTGTTTTCCTAGCTACAGGCTGAAACAAAACGATTGTAAAAGCCTCTTCCGTATATTTGGACATAAATTCATAATAGGCGGAGATTTCTACACTAACAACAATGTTTGAGGATCCAGATTAACAAATAGTATATCTATAAGTACAAGCGAATGTACGTAAACCCATGTCAAATAAAAGTTGAAGTGTGGTAATAGTGAATTATAATCGATCCTTGCTAAACGAAATGGACAATCAAAGGTCTTATATAGTGAAATTAAGAAAATCAAAAACTAAATTGTTCAATTTGTTCTCTCCATAACACACAATGAATAATGTTTATGCACAGTCTAAAACGCTAAACTCTAATACACCCGCGACCACCCATAGCAAAAAGCCCACCACAAGGAATTGGTGAAAATATTAACAAGCTGGGTGAAACAGTAATGACAACAATTCAATAAGAAATTGGTAATTTCCGCAGTCAATTTCTGAATAATCTAGATGAAATGGAAAAACGTTGTATATCATCAACATCGAAGTCGAAATCGTTGGAATAAGAAAGCTCAACGCTTAGTTGCAATCAATACACCGTTGAATTGATGTACTGCAACGAGGAGAGATTTTCTCTCAACTAGGCGACGAGAACCTACCCCTCATGTACAACAAGATTTGCAGTTCAATCGGCTGCGACCCACCTACACTTAAAAGTATTTTTCGCACCAAACCCAAAAATAAAAGTCAAACCAATAGAGATTCGCATCCATTAGCTGTCATAATGCAGTTTTCCAAGACCTACCAGAGAGAGAGAGAGACATCGTTCTTCAAGCAGCAGCAATCTACCGCAGAGAGAACAAAACGATGTCGGCGTAAATTCAGATGCTAGTTGTTATTTGAACGAAAGCTTAACTGAACGAAATGGTGCCATTCTTCGTAGTGCAGGGCAGAGTTGCCATTATGTTAAAATGGTAAAAATGTTGATGTACCAGGTTCATGATAACTATCGTCATTAAATTTCACACTTGTTATTTTTGTAATGTATCCCTCAATTATCAAGTTATATTCTTTTATGAATTGCTTTCAATCCTTTCCCTCGAATAATTTTTGATACTATCAACAAGCTTGTAACTGTTTGCTCCATTAATGCTTAAAGAATCGGATAACAGCAGAAGAAGTTGAGATGGTTAAGGTACTACGAACGCAGCAACATGGGTTTGATATACCATATGTCACATAAACACACAAAGCCAGCCTGAATGGTATAAAGTTCGGCGAAGTTAGGCATATTTCTGTTAGTTCAAGAGTACATGTAATGTACGTTTTGCAAACGTGGTTCGATTCCGGTGTATCGAGGCTTAACAAATCCATTTGTTTCTCCCGGTTTTACTCTGCTCTACATCGAATATTTTGACTTGCGGTGACAGAAATTGCATAATCATAGTATAATGGTATAATAAGCTTTATATCCAATGCTTCGCAAAACCATGACTTTATACTCGTATATCTAACCCTTGAGTTTAGCATGGACGATGCGGAATGTATTTTGTGTTTCAAAGATTTCAAAAAATATTAATCCCCTCGCATTAGAGCAGGATGTGGTAGAAGCAAGTTGGGAAAGAATTTTTCTGATGTCATGTGTTAATGAGCAAGTTAAATTTCTTCAGGAACAGATATTAATACTAATCGAAAAACGTGTTCCTTAATGCAAAAAGATCATTAGAGCTGCCTCACCAATCCAGTTGACGTCTGGTCTGAAATACTGAAATACTACAGCTCACAGGAAATAGAAAAGGTTCAATATTGATGAATTCGACAAGACCTATCGTGCTATACGAAATTATGTCGTTTCAAAAATAAAATCTCAATGGGAAAAGATATATGGGCACACATACGCAAAATTGACATTGGTAAGCAGCATTCTAAAACTCCGGCAGATATGAACTACGATCTTCTCAACGCAAACTTTATAACATCCGCTTCGCAACCAAGTAATGAACATCCTTCTGATCCCTTTGAGTCAATAGAAAGGAATGAAAACGACAACACCCTAAATTGTTGTTGCGTGCGTAATGAAGCCGACATACAAGCCGAACTGTCGGAAAAATTAATCGCAATCGACTAAGATGGAATCAATCCAAGATTTTCAAGCAAAAAGAAGCTGCAAAACTGCACCGTTGTTGGTTGTTGAGAAGATAGGAACAAGGTGAGATTTTTGAGTCTTTTAGATTTTTCAAAAGCACAGTTAATCAGGTAGAAAGCTTAGGAATGACTTTAAATTATTTTGGGAATCGATAAAACTAGTTTCTTCTTTCTTAAGTGAAAGACAACAGAGCGTGGCGGCTAACAACAAAATGTCAGGCTTTCTTCCTGTTAATAGCGGCGTACCACAAGACTAGATCTTCCCGCCCAAATTAAACATTGTTGTGAACCCATGCTGTTAAAGTTACCAATGACATATAGCTCTCAGAGTATTCAGTAAGGTTTGATATTTAATCGAGCGGAAATTGTTCAAAAATATTATCGAAATTCCGGCCCAGTTGTAAATACGCAACGTGAATTTCGTCGTGAGATCAGTCATCGTCATGGCTTCAGTGTGCAGGCAATTCTTCGCACCGTGGAAAAGTTTGAGCGTGAATACACTCTCTTGGAACTTAAGCCACCAACCAGACAGAAATTGGTGCGAAATGAAGAAAACATAGCAGCCGTAGAGGCCAGTATCGAAAAAGATCCAAAAATGTCGATTCAGCGCCGATCAGCTGAACTGGGCATGGCCAGAGATTCAACCCGGCTTTTTTGTGGTTGGATTACATACATAATTTTCATAAGCCGAACATTAACTAGAGTAGTATGAGAATATGGAACCATGGAAGCTAATGTTCATAGACGCGCAATTTCTTTTGCAGCACAAAGAATGGATCCCAGAACACAGAAGTATTCGTGTCAGAGCTCGAGCGTTTTCGTTGCCGGCTAATATGATGTTTTCACAAATGCGGTGACGTATCACAAGCAGAAACATCGAAAAAATCGTAATAAGCGTTTCGGAGACAGGTCTCATCTTTTAAATCTACAAACCAATGTAAAAAAAAATCTTGTATGATGGGACAAACAAAAAATAGAACAGGATTGCTGTTGCTATATAAGCTGAAACCATTGATAACATATTTTCAGTACCAACAATTAACGAACGTTTAATGACCCTAAACATGCAATATTGTTAATCACTACGTGCTTTTGGGTTGTAAATAAAATCTCAACGAAGCGAATGCACACAGTCGAATACTACTATTATTGTGAAGCAACGAAAAGCCTCGCATAAGGACGGATTCACCCTGCAAACCACAGAATAACAACGACGTTCGAATCTGCACATGCATTGTCATGATATTGAACGTGCCACGTGCAGCGGAACAACTAGCGAAGGGACTAAACTGCTATAAAGCAGATATCTGTCTGATGAGCCGGTCGAAACAAAGGACGAGCCGATAAAAACTGTGATATATACTACTGTGACTGCAATATAGAACAGACGCAGTATTTATTTTTGTGTGCGGAATTGTTGTGAATCTTAAGCTTTCGACACGTGAGCGAATGTCTTGTAACAATCCACATCATGACCAGATTAGCAACCTCATGTGCGCTCACACTCCAGCCATGAAATAGTGGTTGTCACTAAAGAATGTTTCTAGGAGCTACTCGATAATACCTATGACTTAACTAAACAGCCCATCTTTAACATTACAGTCGGTAAGCATAGCCCGAAAACGAACAGGGAGTAATTGAATTTGCAGCGGGGTATAATACCACTGCAGCATCCTACCTCAATATTTAGAAAGGAACATGGCGTCCACCAGATCATCAATGGATAACCAATTATTGTTAGGATTGGTGCAAGTTACTCTTGTAGTATTACAGATTTTCGAACGTTCCGAGCGACCATTGCAAACTCGGACTTAACTACTTAGCTGCAGCCAAGGTATATATACCAATATATCAGCTGCAAAAACAACGGAGATTTATTGAATTATTGTGAGGCATAGATGAATGGCTGCAATTGGAATAAACCGACAGAACCTCACCTATGAAGTCGCGGTGCATAAAAGAACCAGAGCGGAGCCTGCATGAGAAGCGAGTGATAAAAGACATGGAGAGGTGCTACTCTAGGAACAACGTTCGGAAGTTTTACCAAAAATTAAAAAGAACATATCAATCCATAACAGGAACGTACAGTGGATAAAGGTGACATAAACTGCAAACTTGCAAATGCCACTGCGCAACCAAGGGCAACAAGAGAAGAGTATTGAGGCAGAAGATGGGAGAAGAAAATCTTGCGTAAAAAGAAAGGTACCTACACAGTCTCTCAGCTCAAGTACATCGAAGAGTTCTGCGATAGAAACAACACTCGGGTGTTTTTTCAGGAAAGCTAAGCGATTGGCAACTGGCTTTAAGCCCGGAACGCAGGCTTCTCGTAGTGAAGGAAACCTCATCACCAAGGCGCAGGGAATAGTAGACGTGTTTAAGCAGCAGCTACTTAATGGGCCTCATCAAGTCAATGAAGAGATTTTACGGCAATCGAAGAACAGGCGAAACGAGTTGGCTTTGAAGTAAATGAGGACAAAACCAAGTAAATGTCAACAAACAAAGAAGCACCTATCCACCGCGTCATTGTTGACAACAGTAACATCGAAGTAGTTAAGCAGTTTATCTATATCGGAGTAAACATCAACTCCACGAATGGCACTCTAGTGGGTATTCTGCGAAAACTTACCCTTGGAAACCGTTGCTACTTCGGTTTGACGAAACAAATGGTTTCAAAACTCCTAGCTCGGAAGACGAAATGCATGCTCTACAAAACATTTATCCTATCAGTTCTACTCTATAGAGCCAAGTGCTGGACGATAAGCAGGAAAGAAGAGCAGATACTGAACATTTTCGCGAGGAAAATTATTCGCGAATATTTGGTGCCGTATGCGAGGAGGGCGAATGGAGGAAAAGATACAACCGCGAACTCTGTGCGCTGAATCAAGATGTGGATGTGGGCCAAAAAGCTAAAACACGCAGACTACCCTGGTTCGGCCACAACGAGCGAATGGGCAAAAATGCTCCAGCAAAGACGGTCTTCGAATCACAGCTCGAGGCGGCAAGGAAGTCCGAACTTCCGTTTTAAGAAGCAAACCATCGCGAATACCAGAGAGCTGGGTCTAGACAACTGGAAGCAGCGTGCCCGGGATCGAAGAGAGTGAAAGACTGCTCTTTTTTTTGTATAAAAAACTTAACACTTAAGTGGGCATGAATACACTTATAATGCCTCAGCATGTGTTAAGCTTTTTGAAAAAGGGATAGAGAGAGAAAGAAAGACGTTTGGGCTCAGTGGTTATTTCGTTCCATGGGTGGCATCCAACATTTAATGGGGATTCCGTTAAGTAAATAATGGCTGAAACACAATAGTATTTCGACTACGCAAAAGTCGTTGGTCTTATAAGACCTTAACAAAAGAGTTCCCTACATCTGAAAGAATTTTATAGCTCGAGTCATACCACGGTTTTCCTTTCAGTTTCATATTCTTCATCATATGGAGGATAAACCTTCTCATTCCAAAGAGAATAGTGTTTGTGATGATATCATCATATGATCATATCAATAATGGACCTCATATTGTACATGTGACTGAAATCGAGGAGTTATACGAAGATTCCGCAGACAGGACTTATCTTAGTCTAGCACACTCTTCATTATTATCTTTTATCACCACAGAACACGATCTTGGATTTCCACAGAGATTGGAGCTTATGACAGCATTTTAGTGTTTTTTTTGTTTCCTTTCCTTTGTGGAGCATTTTAAGTTCAAACGATCTTAGTTGAACAAGTTTTATTAAAACCATGTGTGAAGAACAAATCTCTGATATTCTATTGTTTCCGTGCAAAAGCCTTCAGGTTTTCTTCCGGCCCAATAAATCTGTGTGACCGTAAAAAACTGAAAGAAATGGACAATCCCGTAGCCGAAAATACCCATTGTGTAAATTGTAATCCAAATTGAAGTGTGACAGAAGTGCTTTGCTATTATTTTTATTATTCACTAGCGATGTATTTCGTGCTCAATTAACAGAACGAATCCTGAATTTATAAAGTTTGAAGAGAAATTTACAGTGAATCGACCAAACTGTGGAATCTATCATATTTAACTACGGTGGCAAGAATTTGGATCGCTCCAGTCATACAGCTGAATCAAAAAGTCTAAAGACGGGAGTTAAAGATCTAAAACAGTAAACTACATAGGATTCTGTGTTTGTAAAGCTGACGCTTTAAACATTATCCCTTGGAGATAAGTTATTTTTTTCGGCATAGGTATCAGCGCTTAATTTTCAAAGCAGCGCTGTCATTTTATTTGTTCAAAAAGTGCACATCTTTTAGCGTTCCCATACAGGTTATCACCATCATGGAAAAATAGGTTTGTAAGCCATTGGAAGCCTCCATTGTTATGCTGTGCAATGAATATATATTTTCTAAATTCGATGGAATTACAATTTATGCAGCAACGTCAAATGGTGAGCCATTTGCCCGGCTCATTCTTAAATTTTATGGCCACCCTTGTTGCGCGTACAGTATAGCAAAAAGCAATCCCAAATAAATTTTGATCAAAAGATAAACAAAAGTATACAAATTGAATTACTTACTCTCTCCTCGTATCACTCATGGTAACGAATCGCTGCAAAGCTCTAGCCTTAATCATAGTTTGTCCACGTTCACCGTCGCCTTTCTCATAAATTTGACATGTCACACCGTACATGGCTAACGTCTTAACACAGCGAACATTCGGAAAAGCCAATCCGAAAAGCAGTCCATTACTCGAATCAATGTCGTCTTCAATAATAAAGCCAGGAATCATGAACGGAATCACTTCGCCTGGATAAACAATGTGATGGTGCAAGAACAACATTATCCGATGCACACGATTCGTCTCCAAATACTCTACACCCGACACTCGATTCATGTTATTTCCCAAATACGAATGTTCAGCTGGTAGATTGGTATCAAATTGAACTGCATCTGGACCAGGATCTTCGATGTCTCTCTCCCGCAGATGATCTTCTTCGCCGTCAAAGTTGTGATTTTCCTCTGCAGCCGAATCCTCCTCTAGAAAATACATGTGAATCATAAAGGTTTTATTATCGTACCATAATGGACAATGAGCTTAGAACCTAAAGCCATATCCAATGCATCATTGGAGATATCCGAGAAGTTATCCTCTTCTTCATTAGGCCATCTATTAATTCCTACATAAAACGCGCTAAATGTGTCTAATATAAGACGACAATAATTGCCCATGTTTACATATTACACATGTTTAAGTCTAAATTCTTTGCACTTACCAGCATTTCTGTCGTCTTGGGAGGCCCCAGACGGTATTTGGACGCTTGGGCCAGCATTTGGTTCGTTTCCTTCATTCGATGTTGCGTTACTTGGCGCTGGTCTATCTGCAGTTCTTTCATCAGATCCAGGTCTGCTAGATGAAAAAATTCCAGATGTTCCAGCTTCGGCTACGTTGCCTACATGTTCATCAGATACAGTATCTGCTCGAAAAGTTGAAAGTTCATTTACGACTATTAATAAACGCTCGACCAAGTTGTATGGTAAATATTTGGAAAATTATGGAAAATCAGAGGCAATACCTCCATCGTCGATGTCCATGGTGTTTAGTGTTTACGCAAGCTGTTTCCTGAGATGTTCCTTTGACGATCTATTTACACTTTTGCTTTTATTTAATTTGTCGGTGATGGGAATTTCAAAGAACGTAAATGTTTTTATTTTCTGACATAATCCACCATGTCAAAATCAGTTCCTATAACTTTATTTTTATTCACCATCGTGAACTGAGTGTGTTCAGTTATTGGCGTTCTAATAAACTTATTGACAATTATAGTTCATGTAATTGTTTATATGGCATTGTAATGGTTTTCAAAGAAAAGGGTAGTAGACAATATTGCAATGCAATGCATTTTTTTTCGTTCATATTTAAGTCGACCAATATAGCAAAGAGAAATAGTCGAAGTAACTCTATAATACTTACAATTCGCACAGCAGTTAGTGCATTCGTCGGTGTTTGTCTATCATATTGACTTGGGGACTCAGAGCAGGCATCGAAAATATATGTAGGCTAAGAAGTAATTAATTCTTTCCGTACCCACACATCTGTGGGAGCCAAAGGTTTTCGCAGTTTGTGAAACACAGGTGCATATTTAGGTCATTTAAATCTGAAATTGCCTGTATAGGAAATACATAGGAAAACAACTTAACCTAGCTGCAAATGAGTCCAAGCTCACCGTTAATATTCTCTGCCCTATACGCTGATCCGTCCATTGTGTAATATGAGCTAATTCATTATACATTGACCAGACTGGATGAAGCATCGGAAAGGCAAGCAAAGGCGGACGTCTACCAAAAGAAGGTGATGTTGTCAATCTGGTGGGATTGGAATGGACTAGTTTTCTATGAAAAAAAAAACAAAGGATTAATTCCGATGTCTACTTGAGCAGCTACAGAAATTAAATGATGCCATCGCACAGAAACATCCCGAGCCAGTTGTATTTCACCACGTTGCTGCAGCTTGGTTGTGAATGGTTCCAATTATTTCGATTTTTTCAAAACTCCTTAAATGGTAGAACGTCTGCTTCTGAAGATCTTATCAGACAGCATTTGATAAGTTTATTACAGAGAAAGACAGGAAGTTTTGTGAACACGGCATTATGAAGTTACCCGAGAGATGGAAATTTCAATACCCCATTGATTAAGGTTCATTAAGTATATTAAATAAACGCTTCTGAAATCAAAAAACGTAATGGGCGTTTAAACAACCCAATACTAACCTATGTAGTGCCACCTGCACCGATTAGCCTTTAACATAGGTGTGCCCGCTGTTTGAAACTCTTGTGACATCGATTCTATTATATCACGAATGTATACAAATATATTGTGATAACCACTTAAATGTGAGCAGCGATATCTAGCAGAAAATGTCGATACTTGAAGACCAGAAGATTTCGATACTGGAATAACAAAGTCTCGACTGGATAGTGGAATCGAATCTTCCAGCAAATTGGAAATTGTATGGGACGCTGGATGGCGAGGATTGTTCTCGAAGTATGTCATTCGAGTATAAATACCAGCATCCCGAAGGTATGCAAATCAGTTCTAAAGTGTAATTTGAAGTGTTAATTAGGAGAAGTGATTAAGTGGTTTAAGTAAAAGATAAGAAAAGTATAAGTGGTTGAGAAATTGGATTGTACTGAGAGAAAGAATTAAATAGTGAATTGTAACTGTACTGAATAAAGCGATTTGTATTGAAAAGAATAAGTTCTATATTTGTACCCACACAAACATTTTACAATATAACAAGTAGCTTTCCGAAGCTTTTAATAGGAAAATTTGTACCTGTAAGTAGTTTCCCAAATCATTCCCCACATCTCGATATTCATAAGGGGGCTTGTAGAACTCCTGATCAATCAACTGTCAACCAGATTGACCACATTGCGATCGAGCCACTCCTCGAGTATTACGGATGTCCGAGCTTTCCGGGCACCAACATTGACCGGAGCATTACCTTTTTATAGCCAAGGTACGGTTGCATAAAGACAAGCTAATACTGTGAAGAAATTTAACGTCGGACGACTACAAACATGAGTGATCGCCAAATCCTTTTCCGATCGGATCTCCGTTTACGTTTTAAGAGGTCCTATGCCGTCAGCATTAAGTATCGAAGACCAGTGGCTCCATTGGCAAAAAGCCATCAGAGAGGTCGCCTCTGATGTGCTGGGTTTGACTCGACCACCATAACAAAACCCCTGCTTTGACGAGGAGTGCTGTCAAGCACATGCAGCTAAGCAAGAGGCATACAAAGCTGTGCTGCATGGATTTGGAAATAGCATTTCCGTAGACTGTATAACGGGATAGCGAACCAAATACGCTATCAGGCAAAATGAATTCTTCAAGCTGGACGATGTAGACCAACAATTCCTTTCGCCCAAGTGAAGATGAAGTGAAGGTAGCCAAGTCCAACAAAACCGCTGGAGCGGACGGCCTGACAAAAATAAGCCCGATGAATGGAACCTCAGCATTGTCTGTCCGACTTTCAAGAAAGGAGGCCCTGAACTGCGTCAGCTACATTGGAATGAGTCTTCTAAACATCGCCTACAAGACGTTATCTACTACATTGTATGAACGCCTGAAGCCGTTCGTTAACAACCTGATTGGTCCATATCATTGTGGCTGTAGGTCAGGAAAGTCCATCATTAAACAAATTTTCACACTCTTGGAAAAAAAACCCATGACCCTATTAATCGATTTTAAGCCGCGTATGACAGCATCTATAGAGACGATCTATACTGAGCAATGTCTAGTTTTGGCAAATCCGCCAAACTCATCCGTTTCTGCAAGATGACGATGGAGAGTGCTCCTTCATGATCGGTAAAGAACTCACGAGACCTTTGATATCAAAATAGGATTTAAACAAGGCCAGTGCTGACATGCGATTTCTTTATCATCATTCTTGAAAAAAAAAAGCGCAAACTCAGGCGCCAATACAAGAGGCACAATCTTTGAATAATTTTTCAAATTACTAGCATATGCCAATGATATCGACATAATCGGAAGAAAGCAGCGTGATGTCAATGGTACTTTCGCGAGTATTGAGACGGACGCGGCGAAGATGGGTTTAACGGCGTAACTTTGAGATATAGTTAAGGATTTCGTCTACCTAGACTCCGCTATCAATGCAGACAACGACACCAGCGCTGAGATCAAATGAAGAATAACTCTTGCCAATCGCTGCTTCTTTGGGTTAAGAAGGCAATTGCCTAGCAAAGATCTCTCTCGAACAATAAAAGACCCTAATAATTGCAGTCCTATCATATGGCGCAGAGGCACGAACTTTATCAAAAATGGATGAAGGTGCTTTTGACTTTGAGAGAAAAATTTTTCGGGTGATTTTTGTCCCGTCTGCATGGACGGGGAGCGGAAAAGGAGATACAACGACGAATTGTACGGGCTGTACAGCGAGATCGGCTTAGCCAGAAGAGTGAAGTTGCAATGACTAAGGTGGATTGGTCATATAGAGCGGATGAACACCAATGTTCCGACCCGAAAGATCTTAGAATCCAGAACCGAGTGACAGCGCAGTAGAGGAAGTTAAGGGTATCTGCTAATTGCTCGGCTGCACGTGGCCTGTCAAGGATCCGAAAATTCCTCGTGCAGATCCGGAGGTCGTTGTCATTTAAACGTTTGCAAGGGTCGCCAATAATGAATCCGTTTTTACAAGAGGCAATTTTTTGGTTCGTCACATCTTTTTAATCTCTTCCGTATAATGTTGTGAGCCCTAGGACGACGTAGGTCAGTATTGTGCTAGTAGCCTGCATGAGTACGCTACGAACTTGATTGCTGCGCTGCTGGCCCAGTCCAAGTTATAGGACAGGCAGTAGTTTCTCGATCAAACGCCTAGCAGATCCTCCGATTTCTTCAACAACGTTCTTAAAAAAATGTTCACACTCAGTACGCCAGTAAGTCTGTTTAGTTACTTGCATGTGTCGACGATATTTACGTAATATGTAATCGGAAGAATATAGCGTGATGTCAGTGACGCCTTCGTAAATATTGCTTCGAAAACGGCTATGACGGATCCAGCAGCTGACGAGGGAAAAAAGTTAATCGTCTTACCAAATAAAGAAGGTACATTCAATACGGATATCTCGTATTCTAACAGTGAAATTAGTGCTGATTGCCATTCTTTGAGCTAATTAGCTATCAAGAAGCAAAGCCGGGAGCATTACAAATATAAGACCCTGATCATCCCAGTCCTACACTGTGATAATTGATTCATACCTACTCTAAAATAAAATATATTCGGGTGATCTTCGGGTGAAAAACAGCGATGATTGCTTTTACAAAAATTCAGTAATTACGATGATTAAGGGATTGAGAGAATTTCTGTATCCACCCTCGAAGGACGATGCAGTAGAAGAAGACTTCGATTTAGATGGTACCCACAATTAGGTACTTGCATCTACTCGGCAGATGTAACTAGAGGCAACTAGCTAATGATTGTGCTGAATGGTGTGACATGTCGACCATAAGTGGACATCAAGTCAAGTGTACAAGGTGAATGTCATTGGCCCAAAGTATAAACCAAGATCTTTTATTTATTTTTATTTTATTTATTTATTTATTTATTTAATTAAAAAGTGACTGCCGTCACTTCAAAGGAACTAGAAGCGAATACAGCTTTAGAAACATTACAAGCAATAATCAATAAAAATTATAAATGAATGAAATGAAATGGGGTCATTACAATATAAAGCAAATATGTAATCTAATGAATTATTTAAACAAAGTAAATTAAGAATGTCTTCATAATTAAAATCTAAAAACCATGATTTTACGTTTTTGAGGCAAATGGATTTAATACGAATACGCCTGATGTTATCGGCTAGCTCATTAAAGTGTCTGGGAGCAGTTTGAAAATTGTATGCAAATTGTGTTGGGGTATTTGCGCACGATTTTGTTCACTTATTCCTCGTTGGTAGCTAGAAGAGCTTCTGTTTAAAAGATATCCAGATCTTGCAAAAAATATTTTCAAAACTTTGTAGCAATATAAATGCTTTAAAGGTAGAATTTTAAGGTACTAATCTATCAGACAGGCGATTTTTATTACAAATAAGTCGAGTAACATATTTCTGAGATACAAGAAGAGGATATATTTTGTTATAGTGAGTGCCACCCCAAGAAACTATGCAATACTCAAGCTTAGAATGAACTAAACCATAAGAAATACACTTAAGAAGATCTAGTGAGCAATAAGATTTTAAAAAGTAGACTTGGCTAGTAGCAGCCATGAGATATTTCTTTAGTGCATTTGTATGGTCAGATCAGTTCACCTTCCAGTCGAGCAGGACACCAAGATGCTTAAATTGTTTAGCGCTCAATATAAAAACATTTGTTAGAGCAGGGGTTTGCTCAAAGTATGTTTGTGAGCTACATTATTATTTTTGTTATTATTATTTATTTCTGATATTTCTTACACAATAGGAATAAATCTTATAATCTTGTGAAGTTATAAATGTGGAAAACAATTTTGAAAGAATATTTAAAGGTGAACTCTACAATTAAAAAGTGTACACAAAATAAAACTGAAAGTTACTACATAATACATGAAAACAAAGCAAAGCATGTTTGAAAATTAATAAGTTAATAAATAAAACATAAAGAAAATCAAAATTAACGCAAATCTGCCCAACGTGACCATATGGTCACATACGAAGTAGGCTTGGTTTTTTATTTTTTAAACGATTTCCGGGCAACGGATTTTTCAAAATTTTCCCAATTTTCGGTTCTTAATGTATGTTTGCATTTATTGTTCTGACCTATTGCAATTCTCTATTTGTGAAAGTGGTACGTTGCAAAATAATTAAAAAAAGAAATTGGGAAAAATGTGAAAATTTATGACTACGAAAAGTAAATATACATTTATTATAGTTAAATAGTTTTCATAAATTTGTAGTCGTTCATATTTTATTAGTTAACAAACATAGTTTTATATGTTGAATTTAGTTTCTGTAATTTTAAACATATTAGTCGATTTTATCAGCTACTCGTATAACTATTGGTGTGACCATATGGTCACTCTGCGTTACATATAGGATTATCCAACAAGAGGTGTCATTTAAAATCAGTAGCAAAAAAGGAGTTGTGCGTGATCTGCTGGCTGCAACTGGACCTTATAACTATGTCAACTGGACCTTATAAGCATGTAAGCCAAGATCTTTATGCAAAATGCGGTGTAAAGTGGTTGCGGATAAGCTCAATTCCTGTAAACGTCTCGAAATGGACATACCTGGGTTAAGTCACTCTCTCAGCTACGGTGGCGATATTTTAAGCTGATCTTGCCGGACGAACACGGGTTGGAGTCTTTACATCACAAGCCTGTCCGAGATGTTTAAATTTATCGATAAAATTCACTATAGCTGTGCGAGAAAGCGTTTGATGATGACCAAAAGCACGAACCTTACGAAATATTTCCGCAATATTTTCACCATTTTTATAGTAAATGTTTACTATTTCAACACGTTGTACGAATGTGTATCCATATTTAATCACCTCCTAGTTTTTACTTATTAAAAATTATCGGACTGATAGTCGAAGGTTGACAGTTCTATAATGGCTAGAAATGTAAAATGACACCTCTTGTTGGATGACCCTTAGTAGATAGATACTTAAATTTTCTACTTATACATTGATAAATGAAATAAATCTTTTTATTTTCGGTTCAACCATTTTTATCTATTTGCTTATTTGGTTATATCTGTGTTCTTATAAATTTTAAACTGTTAAGTGCGCAAGAGCCGCTCGATTTCATAAATGAACTCTGGAATGACGATGAAAGTGAAGCAGTTCAAGCACTGTACCTATTACCACCAAAAATCGAAAGTGGCGTTCTGAGCGGAGAGGATGATGCTGATGAGGGTGATGTTGGTGTACTAGACGATGTATGTGCTGGTCAATTGGAATCATCGTGCGAAATTTTAATGCAAAATGGGAGACGCATTACTACTTTGCATGGTACTGTAACGGACTACGACGATAACGACGAAGTCGATACAATAGGATGCAGCAATTCTTTTTTGCAGATATTCTAGCAAAGTTCAAATTTGGAAGTCGATTTACTAGGTCAATCATTGTCAACAACTGAACCATCGACTTCGAAAACTGAGCACAATTCTTTAGGAAAAGTGATAGCAACTACGTCCAAAATAAGTCTTCTTTCCTCGAATAAAGATATCACATTTACGTGGGTAAACAGTGCCCAGCGCGATCATATGGTCACACCCATTATCTTGGATTAGGTGCGTTGTGCGAAAAAACAACAATTATATTTGACCTTCTTACAGTCTTTAGAACATACTTATAAAATATTTTTGCAAAAAACCAAAAAAAAATAAAAAATTCTGGACTGATTCGAGTTAAGAAAAGATGCCATAAAAAGGATAAACATTAATCGCTACGATTGGAAAAGTATGAGTGTAAACTTTTTATAAAAATTCGTATGTCGCCGATTTCCCTTAAATTTAGCGGTAGTGAATTCCACATTCGTATGGCAGCTATAAAAAAATTGTCTTTCTGATACCAAATATGAAAAGCGTGGTACAATTATGCTGAAAGATCTCTGAGATGCCGGAAATTGGAGATGTCATATAAGTATGATGGTTGACGTGTTTCAAGTACATTAAACAATTGCTTTATTGTGCGATATTTAACAAAATTTTCAAATGACATGTTTAGCAGGTTCTTAGATAAATGTGATGCGTGGTCATATCGGCAAAGTCCATAGATATATCGTACCATACTATTAAAAGCTTTCTTTTACTTTCGGCATCACAATTAGAAAAAATTTCACATCCATTCAAAAGTGTTGGAATGGCTAAAGATTTGGCTAACATCATTCTAGTTGGGAGGGGTGTATACGTTTGAGCTGTCCAAAGCGATCGCAGAATTCCGTAGGTCTTACCAACATTGTTATTGATGTGGTCATACCAAGTAAGGGTCTGTTAAATACTATACCCAAATTCTTTGATGACTCGACGATGTATTGAATATGTGAATTATTTAAGGTAATAACTGGGAACTACGAAAGATCTAATTTGTTTCGGGATATAACGAGACATTTACATTTACAGGCATTTGCTGTTAAATTGTTGTGCGAGGACCATTCAGAGATGTTTTTTAGGTCTTGATTTATACTTTCAACACAGTTCTCATTAAGACAAAGACGACAATTTTGGTAAACCTGGACATCATCGGCGTAAATATGCATCATTGAATTGTGAACTATCCTGGGAATCTCGTTGATGTACGAGGGGCGTTCAACATATTCTCGGTATCGGGGTGAAGCTGTGGTTGTATACATAAATTGACTTATTCAAGTAATACTATTATTTTAGTGCATTCATGTAAAATTTCATATAAATGTGATTATTAATTCGCGTTTTATCTCTAGTTAAACAGAATCATAATGGCAACTGAGACGATGATGCTGAAAATTGAGCATCGCGCTGTAATTAAATTTCTCACTAAGCAAGGAAAAGTCAAAAAACTATTCATGAAGAGATGGTGGCCGTTTACCAGGGTTCCGCACCTTCATTATCAACTGTGCAAAAGTGGTCAAGTGAGTTCAAGAGAGGCAGAGAGAGCATTGAAGACGACCCCCGCTCCGGCGCCCCGGCTACTGCTTGTACGGGAGAAAGCATCAAAGAAGTCGAAAAACTTGTTCTTGAGGATGCCCGAATAAAGGTGAAAATGATGGCAGAGATCACCAAGCTTTCAATTGGTACCATTCACACCATTCTTCATGACCATCGTAACCTTTCAAAGGTCAGTGCAAGGTGGGTGCCATGAATGCTCACAGCGCCTCAGAAAAAAGTGAGAATCGCATGCTGTAGAGAGCTTTTGGAGATGTGTAGTGAGAACGCGGACGGTGTTATGGATCGAATTGTTACTGGGGACGAAACATGGGTCCACCACTATGACCCTGAAAGCAAACAAGAGTCCATGCAGTGGCATAAAAAAGGAACAGACCCCCCGAAGAAGTTCAAAGTCACTCCGTCTGCCGGGAAGCTCATGGCCACAGTTTTTTGGGACTCAAAGGGAATCTTGCTCATTGAGTACAAAAACAAAGGTGAAACCATCAACGCCACATCCTACGCTTCCACTTTGCATAATTTGCGGGAGGAAATTAAAAAGAAAAGACGGGGTAAACTCGCAGCGGGTGATTTGCTTCTTCATGACAACGCTCCTGTTCACACGGCGCGAGTTTCCAAGGTTGCTGCGCAAGATTGTGGTTTCGAAGAAATCCAACACCCACCCTATAGTCCAGACCTTGCCCCTAGTGATTATTTCCTGTTTCCGGATTTGAAAAAATGTCTTCGTGGAAAAAGATTTTCGGATGATGAAGAACTCAAGTCGGCAATAAATGGGTATTTTGCAGAGAAAGAGGAAATTTATTTTTTTGAGGGTTTAAAAAAGCTTATCTCAAGATGTAACAAATGCATTGATGTTAGGGGAGATTATGTTGAAAAATAAAAACAATTTAAATTGAATTCGCATTTTCCTTCATATCGATACCGAGAATATATTGAACGCACTTCGTAGATCAAGAACAAAAGTGTTCCTAAAATTGATCCTTGCGGGACACAATTACGAACGGGAACGAAATTAGACAAGATATTTTGCACAAACACTGTCTGCTGTCTACCACAGAGATAATTAGACATTAACTTTATTGACAACGCCGAGAAACCAAGGGAATAACGCAATTTATTACATAGAATAGTGTGGTCGACCACATTGAATGCTTTAGAGAAATCGAGTTGTACTAGAAAGCTAATATCGTCGGTGTCAAGACCAATACGTATGTCATCTGTGTTTAGTACGAAAACCAGACTGTATTTTTGTTAAAAGCTCATTATTGCTCAAATGTTTGTTAATTTCTGTTTGCAAAATTTTTTCATAAACTTTCGATAGAAATGGAAGTATGGAGATCGGTCTACTCGTACATTCAGTGCAATCGAAGTTTTTTGGTATTGCGATAAGTTTTACCAATTTCCACTGGTAAGGATATAACCCTGTAGTGTTATAGTATTGAGTTGCAAGTATTCTTACTATGCTTGAATCGTTTGCATTTAGCACAATGAAAATGAAAGGGGACATAGTCTGTTTCTTTGTCACTTAGAATTTAAATCGGTATGAATACACTTATAATGCCTCAGCATGTATTTTAAGTTTTTTGGAAAATAGGAGAGAAAGAGAAAGAAAGATGTTTGGGCTCAGTGGTTATTTCGCTCCATGGGTGGCATGCAACTTTTAATGGGGAGACTAAATTCTTGTGGAAGATGGCGTGTTTTTGATTTCTAGTCAACTACTCTTGATTTCCGTTAACTGCAAAAATGAATGTGTTTCAGGCGACGCTGCGATTCGAACACTGAATCTATCAATTTGGAAGCCAGTCCAGTACCACTTGAGCCACGACCGCCAAACTAACTTTAGTTTTGTCACTAATGACCATTTTGTGCATTTTAAACCAATGACTTAGGACTTCAAGGTCATTGTTAATATTGGCAGAAAGATTGAAAACAGAATCAGCAGTAAAGGCACAAGCCATGTCGTCTGCAAACGCAGTACCACTTGAGCCACGACCGCCAACATAACTTTAGTTTTGTCACTAATGACCATTTTGTGCATTTTAAACCAATGACTTAAGACTTCAAGGTCATTGTTAATATTGGCAGAAAGATTGAAAACAGAATCAGCAGTAAAGGCACAAGCCATGTCGTCCGCAAACGCTGTAATTTTGCTATTATACTTTTGTAAGGAAAGTGAGTTATTAAATATTATAAAGAGTAAAGGACCAAGAACGGAACCCTGCGGAACGCCTATAGAAACAAAACTTTTAGAACTTAACTTACCATCTATTTTTACTTTTTTAACTCTGTTTTATAAATAAGTACGACCTTAGCTAGTTGTGAACACTACACCTAAAGCCACACTTATACAGTTTGTCCAAAAGGATTTTATGATCGGCAGTATCAAAGGCCTTAGTTATGCCGACAAAAAGTGCTGCTACCAGTTTCCTATTATTGAAGGCGTTATAAATACTAGAACAGAAATCGAGGAGGGCACTCTCAGTAAAACAACCTGTACGAAGCCAAACTGACACTCACGAAAAAATCTCTTGTTTTTTTTTTCTAAAAACTTGACCATTCCTATCTTTAGTGCTTTTTCAAAGATTTTCGAAAAAACCGACAATGAAGAAATTGGTCTATAATTATTAATTAACGTTTTATCACCTTTTTTAAAGAAAGGTATAACTTCCGTGATTTTTAAATACTTTGGAAAGATACCATTTTCAACGCTTTTATTATAAATAACACATAAAATATCACAGATGTTTAAGGCTATTTATTTTTAATGAAATACCTTAAGAGACGGTCAAAGGTTTTGGAATCAGAGTTCTTAAGGGACAGAACAATTCATAGGACGACATAGGATCAAAGACAAAACTCTGGGGACATGATACTTCTTCAGCTAAACAGTTACAATTACAATAAGCATCACAACTATTGGACACTACTTTAGCACCTACAAAAGAAAAGAAACAATTAAATTTATCCTCTAAAATCTTGGTATCGGATATGATAGTATCACACTTTTTTAGACATGATAATTGATTTTTCTGAGTTGATTTGTTTAATACTGTTCTTACTACAATAATTCCCATTCCTTTTTAGAATCGCCCTTGATATCACGGAACTTATTCAAGTAGCAATTATTTTTGCATACCGAAACATAGAAATATCTTTGCATATTTGTTTGTAGGCAATTGTGATATTATTGTTGTTGGGGTTTTTTATCTTTTTTGTAAAATTTTTTTTAGGGTTGATTTTCTTTAATAAGGCAATATATATCCATGGTTTTAGTTTCTTCCATTTATTCCTTCTTTTTACGATATTTTTTGAGCTTTGTAGGACATGGTTGTCAAGTGTTTTAATAAACATAGAGAAGTCAGCGGAATAATCACTTTCATTGGGTATGCTTTCCCAATATTCAAAACGAAGATAATTATTAAGACAAGCAAAATTAATATTGACAAAAGGGAAACTAGATGGTAGTTTTTTATTTGTAGAAACACGAGAACACTTTAAGCTAAGTCACGTCATACAGTGATCAGATACCTGCAAATCAGCAATAGAGCTATAAATTTCAGTTAATTGAGAGTTGGGAAGACGTACCATAATATGGTCGATGCAAGTACTAGTGGAAGCCGTAATACGAGTTGGTCTATTAATACATGACTCAAAGCAAAATGAAGATAGCATAAACAAATAATTATCAACCAAATTAGATTTTTGTAAAATATCTATGTTAACGCCAACTACAATAATAACATCATTTGATTCACTTAATAGGATACTACCTAACTCTTCAGAAAACATGTTAGTTGACAGAGATAGTTCATTAAATCTATAGACACAGAAAAACGTTAACTTTCAATCAGAATTTATAACTTTCAAAAAATCACAACTTTGCAAATTGAAACCATAACATTCAATATGAAATGTATCTTTGACAAAAGCAACAACACCATCAGGTGCATAGCTGTTATTGCAACAGGATATAGATGCATACCCTTCAATATCAAAAAGTTATTTTTCTTCATTATAAATCCAGGTTTCGACAGAAATATAAATTCAGGCTTATTCATTAAAGAGTTTAAGTGGACAAGAAGGTTATCAACGTTTTTACGCATGCTTCTAATATTTTGGTGTCTAATAAGTATGTTTGATTAAAAAAGAGATCAATAGCGTTAATGACACATAGAAAATTACTTACTCGTATAGGATCTTGCATATTATTTAAGTACCAAAATATCACTACAATTAATAGTGATTAAGTTGTCATTATCCACCTTATGCATGAACACCTTTTTTGTTTAGCTTTTTGTGCAGCATTTAGCAGGTATTTAGTTTTAGCATTTAAAGATTCATTTACATATATAAATTTTACTATTATTATCACTAGCAAACATTTTAGATGTTAGGGTTTTTTTTATAAATAATTTTGTTTTTCATTACTAATTCCTTCTTGATTTTCAACACAAATTTAACAACTAAAACAGATTTTTTTTTTTCACTGATATTTTTGGGCATTTTAACATTTAACACTTACCAATTTCCATTTCGGACACATTAGTAGACACATCCTGTAAGAAAACTTGCAGAACACAGCTGAGTGCATTGCTATTGTTTACGTCTGGAACACCCACAATTTGCACACAGTTTTCTCTTCTACTTTGTTGTAGGAGATCTATTTCTCTCTGAAGATCACGAAAAGAACAGTTTGCAAGAGATTATTTTTTTTCTTGCAGTGAGTAATGAGTATATTAGAGTGAGACATACTGCATAGGCATTTTCTTTACGGAGAGTAACAATGTTATTTTACACTGAATTTGTTGTTGCTGCTGAATCGAAGCTGATGCTGACTGATGATGTTGATTTTGCAATTTCTTGTTGAGAACGTCTTCGTGTTGTTGTTGGTGAGGTAATTTAGTCCGTTTTTCTCTTGGTACTGTAGAGAGTGAAGATACTGCCGGTGTAGAAGTGTGCATTTGATGAAGACTCCGTTCATTAACATCACTCATATGAGGGGGAGAGCGGAGGGAGGCCCTACCTGCAGTGGAACTGCTCTTGCACCAAAAACTCTTATTTGATTTTATTAAAAAAAATCAACGTCTGACGGTTGGATATTGACACAGTTGCAGTGAAAATAATTCCTGCAGTCTACACATTATACTTTAGGCTGGTGACGCTCAACTTTAGATTTACATAAACACTGCATTTTAAACAATGTAATGGAAATTAAAGAAAAGAAAACGACTGTCCTGCAGGAGATAAGACGAAATAGGTCTTGACCCCACGGCACAAACTTAGACTTAATTAGGAGCATAGTTTCTGCATTCCAAATGGTATGAAGAGCTGACGATTCGACAACTCAGGTTTTGCGAAAATATGGCAAATAATGACATCTCCTTTCATTTCAAAGGAAGAGCTCAATGCGATTTTCGAATCACTGAGAAGTAAGAAATCAGGGGGGTCAAGATATCTAACAATCAATCTGGTGTCCGATATCCATTGGAAGAAAAGGAAATAAGAATGAACAGGTACCTGCCTAATCGATTTCGAGAAGGGCTTCTCCACTGTATGGTGATTGACACTATTATTCACGCTGAACAGGTTGTGCATCTTCATTATTTTTAATATGCAAGCCTTTGCAAGTAGCCTTTGCGTCGTGAAAACGGGCCAAGTGACTTTTGCTGGTATATTTGGCACTCAAACAGGTCTGCATTAATGTGCGGTTGGTTCACCGATTCTGTCGAAAATCTACACAAACGAACTTGAACTCACAAGTCACTTCACTATGTCATAGCGTACGCAGACGTCTTTATATTACACAGACCAGTGTTCGACAAATTTGGAAATAAATATACTGCTGGAATATGACTTTAAGAAGATTAAGCGATAATGCAACTATAAGTTGAAGATTAGCTTTCAGAAAATGGAAACCATTTTAAAAGATAATTACAAAATGAAGAATTCACAGCACACCCTGTGACAACGTGGTGAATAGGTAAAAGGTAAACCATCAACCGACTTGTCAGTGGATCAGCTGATGAAAACGCCAAATCACTTGAAAAGCAGCGCAAAAATTAGTTTCGTTGAAAATGTTGAAATACATGAATAAAAAGTGAAAAGAAAAATTGTCTTATCCCCGGACTTGGATTAAAGACTACTTGTAAATAGACAAAGTTATGGGTAGAATACGTTGGCGGTTTCGTGGCCTCCACAAAAACGTCTTGTAAGTACCAGCCTCCCACTTTTGAACGCAGTAGCTAAGCCCTGCTCATATTCTATTTAGATCCCGACTAACTCAGAGATGGAACTATATAAAGACCTGCTATCGTTCCTTGACCTATAACCACCATATGAATGCCAGCTATGCCAGCGATGTATGCATGGAACCAGTGTTTTGGTTTGTGGACAATTACACCTATTTACTCGGACCGGTAATGATGGAGGGACAAAATGTCGTGCCCAATTGGACTAACACTGTTTATTCTTCCAGTTCTTGGTGATTGCAGTTGCTTTGCTGACTTCCAGTGTGGTTTACATATGCTACTGGATTGGGTTGCCTTTCTATTGGGAGAAGAGTCCAAATTTTACCATAGCACTAGTGATCATAGGCAATTGGTTGTTGATTAATGTTGTTTTCCACTATGTGATGGCTGTTATTACGCCTGCAGGAAATCCTCCAGAGGTATGTTAGAAAAGAGTGGACTTGTGTATAAAAAAAGAAGAATGAATGCAAATTGTTTGCAGGACTCCGTTTTAGTTGAGGCTGTTAGTATGTGTAAGAAGTGCATCGCCCCCAAGCCACCAAGAGCTCATCATTGTTCTGTTTGTAAGAAATGTGTACTGAAAATGGATCACCATTGCCGTAAGTTGAACTTAGTTTGCTTTTACATTAAGTTTTCTAGACCAAAGGACTTGTCAATCTACTTTAAACAAATTATATCAGTCTCTAGGGATAGGGAAGTGTTTATACAACACTCACTGGACCTATCAGATTGTTTTCATAAAATCATTTATGTGATGTTAAAGAGACTAATGCCTCTATAGTTTGCACAGTTTAAGGGGTCCGCCTTCTTGAAAATCGGACGAACGCTGCTGGAATGCCTTCTTCCGACCACATTTACCAGATAAGTTCGTGTAAACTCCTACCAAAGTTAATTACTGCTGTCCCTAGCTTACATATCGCTAACTCCATTTCTTATTGGTCGGATGGACGGAGCCGTCGGATATCGTTCATGTTAACTGATTCGTTCTGTCTCACAGCGGAGTTTTTGTCATCGTTGCTATTGAACAGTCTGAAGAAGTAATACTATAGATTTTCAGTATTGATTCTGACTCTTCTATTATGTTACTATACCTATGCATGCTCCTGTTCGCGATTTGTGTCCCTGGCATGTTCTTTTCACCTTCTCGTAAAATTTTCGAATAACATTTCTGCATAAGTGTTTCTCCATGGTTTCTTCGTTTTGTTTTTGATAAGTTGAGGTTCGTCTCGCCACCTCTGCTTATAAATCTCCCAAGCAGTTCTCATCTTTCTTTGCTATGCCGTATTGTACGTATTGTATTTCTTTGTTTCGCTTCATACAATTGCTGTCACTCTTCGTCAAACCAGGCGTTTCGTGGTGGTGGTCGGTTGAAACCTATCACATTACAAGCGGCGTATCTAAGGGCTTGCTGACAATGCTGTCACTTTATTACTTGCCAAAAGGGATAACGCCATCAAAAGAGGCTCCATCAGTCTCTTGCGATTGTAGTCGATTGACCCCAAATTTTCGCATTTGTGCCGGGGCTACAACCAGGTAGTTGTTCGAGTCTATGTTGGGTCCTTGAAACGTTTGGACATCCAGAATACTGTAACTTTACCTTGCGTCGACCAATCTGGTAGGCGAATTTTTTATCAATACTCTGCCAGATCCCTGTGTGGATATTGAAGTGTGTGAAACATATGTGTCGTCGACGATGCTCTCTTTTCTCTTGTCGTTGAAATCGCAAAGACGACAAACTTAATGGGCTTAAGACATTGCTCATATGAGTGGTCGACGAGTTCCGTCTAGAAATCTTCTGTAAAGTGTTGGGGAATGCAGCGTTTATTAAAAAAGTTTTGGGACTGATTTTATATGAAATGTACAAGTGGCGCTCCTCAGCGCGATAACTTGATTTAATAACCAAACAAAAGTATTCGTTTGAAGTGCGTGCGGCTCACGCTTTTTGTTTTTAATTGGCGCGCGCACAAGGGATTTTATGTACCCTTAATATGTTTGCATATAGCGCGAGCGAAATTAAGTTAGGGAGGGAAAAAAGAGGGATACCGATGTGCGTTGGTTTTAAATCTTTCCAAGTTATAGTGACTAGGAAATAAAGAGCTCGACAGGGCATTCTATAAGCGAGTTGTACGGCTTAGAAAAAATATTTCAGAGTACGTCCGAAGATGGGCTTAAGGGTGTAATGATGGGCGTTCATAGCGAAACGGATGTTACGGTTAAAAGGTTGAAGGGGCGGAATGCTACTGGAAATTTCGGTTGAGCCTTGGTGGTAAAAATAGCGATACAACAAGGTGAGACAGGAAATGTTACGACGGTGTCAAGAATAGTTTTTGTGAACAATCACCCACCATACTTGGCATTATATTTGCTACCTATGGTAATCACCATAGTAAATGTCACATCTGTTTGTCCTTTTTATGGTCATCCAGATCCGAGGCTACTTGTTGCTGACATATTTAGTTTACGTGGTCGGCCAGTTAACCTGATGACATAATTTCCAGTCTGGAGGACCAGAACCCGAAACCCAATATTGTGATATGAACCCTGCCGTTAGTTTGCTGGAAGCTTCCGCGTCTTTATTGTTACAGGCTAAATGCTGAAAAATCTTCACTTGACCTGTGCTCTGAGAATGTCGAAGTAGTTCAAATGAGTCTATCGATGTTCTGCCTCTGACGTTGACGTTGATGAGCCGAAATGATCATATTGTTATTTTTGGTCATCACCCAAGTAGAAAGTTATCGATAGACCATTCCCAATTACTTTAGAAGTTAGAGATTCAGCAAAAACTAAAAGTAGATTGTCTGTCGCTGCAAACAAAAAGATTTATTTTTTTTGACAATCTATGGACATTGGACATATCTAGTTCATGATTATGGGAAACGCATGTGTTTCCGCTTAAAAATCAGGCACAAGTATACCGAACGAAGTGTGAAGATTTAAGTTTTTCCCTTCACGAAGACCGTGAAAATTCGACCACATTCCTGTCTCGGCTTAAGCTCTGTTTTTAAGTACAGGAAAACTCGACTTCGATTTTTACTTCAGTTTTCTGTTCTTAGGCAATGCAGTCACTACCAATGATTATATGAGATATTGTCTATACATTGATATCATCTGCATATGATTGAGCGTAGCCTTCCCTAACAAAATGGTCGCATTGCGGAGAGCTAAAGTTCTGTTCATTGTCATCTTCTACTTTGTACGGTTAAGCGCACATTACAAAAGCATTATCTATTGAAGTGCAACTCCGCAAAATTTTCCTCATTAGTTAGCATGCTACATCTAAGACAGACGAATGTTTCGTAAAGCAGCATTGTGCCTTTTCAATTGTAAAATTTTCCTAATAAGAGTGCAAAGTGGAAGAGTGCAGCGTACGAGTATATTGATTATGTCTTAGGTAAAAGAACCTGTCCAGTCTTTCCTACTTATTGACGTAAGTTTGGGTAAAGTCTGGGGTGAACCTGGGCATCAACCAACGAGCGCCTGAAGCCAGTTCGAACATTAGCTAGCTGCCTCCAGATTCACACGCTATGTTGGTTGAGGTCCCCTTCCACTTGCGTGCGCCACCTGAGTCACGGTCTTCCTCTACTCTGTTACCCCTCGGGGCGGATTCGAAGATTTTTCAAAAGTCGTTGTACCTTCACTATTCTGGCTAAGTTGATGTCGCGGTACAGCCTATACAGTTCGTCGTTGACCAAAAATCACCCGAAGAATTTTCCTCTCAAAGCAGTCAAAAGCACCCTCATCCCTTTTTGATAAAGTCCATGCCTCTGCGCCATAGGATAGGACTGTAATTATTAGGGTCTTATATATGATCACTTTTGTTGTTCGAGAGAGGGCTTTGCTAGTCAATTGCCTTCTAGCCCAAAGAAGCAGCGATTGACAAGAGTTATTCTTCGTGTTCCTCAGCGCTGGTGTCGTTGTCTGAATTGATAGCGTAGCCTAGGTAGATAAAGTCCTTAACTACCACAAAGTTATATTTGTCGAGGGCGACGTTCTGTCCGAGACGTCGGTGTTGGGTGTCCTTTCTTGTTGACAGCGTATACTCATCTTTGCCGCTTCCGTCTCAATACTCGTAAAAGCGTAAGTAATTCGAAAGACTTTTGCAAGATTGTGCCTCTTGTGTTGGCGCGTGGGTTTCGCACTATTCTTTCAAGAATGATGTTAAAGAAATCGCATGTCAGCGCGTGGCCTTGTCTAAATCTTTTTTTTGACATCAAAGGTCTCGGTGAGTTCTTTACCGACCTTGATGGAGCAGTGTGCCTTTTCCATCGTCATCCTGCACAAACGGACGAGTTTGGCAGGGATGCCAAAACTAGACATTGCTAAACCTAGGTAGTGTGTATCGTTTTGGAGTTCATGGATTTTTTCCAAGATGTGTCATGTTTTTTACATTTTGGCAAAACTTCCAAATCTCATTCCTGGAGTAGGATTTCTCAATTTGCTCGACCGCACATCTTATGTTCCTTCCATTTACAGCTGAGAAGCCGGTATTCGTCTCTCCTCTTCTGCTCGTAGAGCTCGTGAGCAGTTCTAGTCCTATGCACGCCCATGCCTCTTGCAGCTATGTGCTTGCCGGTATTCGTCGTCAAACCAGGGGTTTCGTTGCGGTGACCCGATGAAACTCAGCATATCAGACGCGTCATCTCTGATGACTTTTTGACAAGGTTGCCACTGGTCTTCAATACTTGGACATAGGACATCCTAAAAGATGAAGGGAGACTCGATCACTCGATTACAGTATTAACTTATCTTTGCGGTGTTCGGGATATCTGCAACCGTACATGGATGGAACAAGGTAATGGTCTGAATCGATGTTGGCCCCTCGGAACTTTTCGGACATCCATAATATTCGAGGAGTGCATTGCATCGATCGCAATGTGGTCAATCTGGTTGGCGGTTGATTGATCAGGAATTCTCTAAGTCCCCTTATAAATCTCGATATGCGGGAACCGCGCGTTAGCTACGACAATGTTTCGCACCGCCGCAAAGTCGATTAGCCTGACTCCATTATCGAAGGTTGTGTCATGTAGGTTATACTTTCTGACAGTACTACCAAAGATATCCTTTTTTCCTAGATTTGCATTAAAATCGCCGAGGAAAATTTTAATGTTATAGCTAGGGCACTGCCCCTAAGGGGACTTAACATTCCACGTGCAGATCCGAAAGTCGTTGTTCTTGTTTCTGTTGCAGGGGTAGATACAGTAGATCCTACTGTATCCGAGGCTTGTTGTTGCTTCGTAACTTAACTTTCTTTTCCATGGCTGGGCTGTTACCCTGACAGCATAACCCCCAAAATCGAGGGTCAGTTCCTTTATAGGTACCTCTAGGACGCGGGACCGGTTAGACAGAAGCCAGTAACCCGTTCGGCGATGTGAGTGCTGTCGTTGGTCTATTAAAGGCCAATCCGCCACCATCTCATTCCCAACTTAGTCTCAGAAATCCTTACCAGCCTGAGCTCCAAATATATCGGATAATGTCTCATTTACTTTATTCCGCGATTTTACTTTACCGTTGATTTCATCTTGGGAATTAGTCCGCTGTCCCGCTTATAGCGCTTTATAGATTTGTTTGCTAGTCAGCACTCGCGCTTATAAGTTTGGCAAGTCGATGGTACCCGATGGTTACCACTTGGAGGTAAAATAAGCACAATTGATGTGTAGAAAGCAGTTACAACACTGGGCGTTACCAAGTTGACACCTTACAGTGCCTATCCTTTTTCTACAGCACCCAAGCACCTGCTTCTTCGCTGCTTGGTATTATAATATTTTTCTAAAACTGGTTTTAAAAATGAAGGACGGTACCATGTAGTCAATGTATGATAGACGAGTATAGAGACTGCTCCACTGCAAAGTAGCGGTTAGATGACTCCCAGCACAGGCCGCCCTCTGCTTGTCCAGGACAGGTCACAAAACTTCTACAATACAATAATATAGGTCTAAGGACCGAAGTGTAGAGGTAATCAGTAATTTAAGGTTGATAATTGTGGCTTTTTTGCATGTAATTAGGATCATAGCTTTGCTTACTCTTTGGTTAATATTTGGTTTCCTTTCAATTTACTTTTCTGAGTCGTTCCTTGAAATTTCGCCTATTTGAAATTTTTTTATTGTCAGTTTTTTTTTTTCAGTTTTTATGCATTTTTATTTTTTTTTAACTTAAATTAATCTTATACGCTAAACAAAAAACGCTTAAAAATTAGCTTAAATTACTTACAAATAATCTTATTCTAACTTACTGGCCCCATGCGGGCACTCTAAGTTAAACCTAACACTTAAACTATGTCTTTCGACGAATCTTACATTATATTTTTATTTTAACATTACTTAATACTAGAACTAAGAAAATAAATTATAAGTAAAAAACTTAGTGAATGGACATTTTTTAATTTTTTATAAAACTTAAAACTAAAAGCCTACAGACTACCTAAAAATAAATCTTATTCTACTTAAACGTACTTACATCTAATACGTACGCACACACATACATATATATATATATACATAATACATATATACTTAATATATAAGTATATGTATATATATATATTTTGTTTTTTTTTTTCATTTTTTTTTTATTAATTTTTTTTTTTTGTTTTTTATATTTTTTTTTTCCTAAAACTAACTTAATCCTACCTAAAACTATGTAAGCCGGCCATGGCTAAAAAAAAATTAGGCTGACCCACTTTGCCTCAGATGAAGCTATCTATTGCTGGAGGTATTCGACGACGAAGCATCCTCCCCTTCAACTAGCCACCAAAATTGCTGGTGCTGCTGAGCAACATCCCTCCTGTCGCGACTCCCTACCGCCCTACTGAACCGGAGACGCTCCGCACTGCCATGTGCGACGTCTCTGTCGTGGTTGAGTCGCCTGTCCGAAGCTGTTCGAGCGACGTGGAAGATTAGCGGGACCGCCAATCTGTCCTGGATCAGACCTTTACTATCTAGATAGAGGAACGCTTCTGGAGGAATAAAACCGTCAAAGCGAACTCTCTCGTGATACATATAATTGGGGTAGAAAGACCCGGAGATCAGGTTGTTCGATGAGGTCATTGCTCTTGCAATGTGCCTTCGAGTCAACTTAATGACGAAATTGTCCACTCTTATTAGGTTCGCCCTATTGTACAAGACCTCATTGGGATAGAATTTGATGTACTGAGACTCTGGTGTTCTGTATAAGCGAAGACAAGTCCTAAGACAAGCCCTCTCAAACACCCGAATCTTTTCCAATAAACTTGCTCTCACGTTGAACCACACGGGACATCCAAATACAAGCATGGGCCTGATAAGGGCCATGTAGCAGATCACCTTCACCCTCGCATCGAGTTGGCTGTTATAAAACAGTCTCTTTGTAAGGGCAAAAGCACCTCTGGCTCTGGCCAGAGCAACATCTATATGTTTGTTAAAATACAGATATTGATCTAGCCAGATCCCAAGGTATCTGACTACATTTCGACAAGCAAGTGGCTGTCCATGTTGTCCGACGATAGAAAACTTTCGCCAATTCTTTCTGGTATCCCTAGAGGCCCCAGACAAAGGCGTCCTAAACAGAATGGTTTCCGACTTCTGAAAGTTGATTTTCAACTTCCAGTCATCGCAATATCGCTTAATTTTGTCGAAGTCACGCTGCAAAAGCATATTAATGACCTCAATCTTTGGACCTGATCTGTACGCGATTATGTCGTCTGCGTACGCTATGGAATGGTGAAGTGAACCTATCAGATCACTTGTGTAAATGTTGAATAGGATCGGCGAATTTACCGCACCTTGTTGCAGACCGTTTTTAATGTTAAAAGTTCCAGCAGAAGTCACATCGCCATTCTTCACGATGAACTGTCTACTGGAGAGCATATCAAAAAGAATATACAGCAGTGGCTTACTAATGCCCAACCTGTCCAGCTTGAAAAAGAGTCCTTCTAACCATACGGTATCGAAGGCCTTCTCCAAGTCAATCAGGCAGGCACCAGTGCACTGTTTCTTGCCTTTGTTCCATTGGATATCAGAAACCAGTTTCGACGCAGCATGAATGATATCATGCCCCGCCTTAAAACCGAATTGATTATCCGGAACTATATGTTTGTCCTCAACCCACTTAGTCAGGACTCTATTGATCACCTTCTCGAAAACCTTACTGATATTTGGAAGAAGACTGATCGAGCGGAGATTCGCCGGATTGGAAGTATCTTTATCTCTTTTGGGGATCGGATGTACCACCGCAGTTTTCCAATGCGCTGGATAATGTGCATTATTCATTGCATTATTAAACAGGATGGTATAAATGTTCACCGCTTCTAGTGAGAGATGTCGAAGCACAATGCTCGGTATTTCATCGGTTCCTACTGATTTCTTACTTCTAAGTGATTCGAAGATCGTTTGGAGCTCTTCCTTCGAAATGAACGGGGGTAGTACCCTATCGTTGGTGATGACATTATTTGCCATATTCTCGTCACTGAACTGGGTGAAACCCGAGCTCTCGAATCGCCAATTCACTATTTCATTTCGAAGGCAGAAATTGTGCACAAGGACTCGACTTTCCAGGTCGTGGTTCGGGCCAATGATGTCATTCGCCTTATATACTTCCTGGAAAGTCGCTCCTATAGCCTCAACCTTCTCCTGCGGATCCTCGATCACAAAGAAGCTGTCATCATCAACAGCCTCATTTGGATCTATGCCTGCTGCTGTAAGTATGTTCTCGTTGTCCGTCGTTCGGGCGATTTTAAGACACTGAAGGTCGTTTTGATCTTTTCTCCGAAATATTTTATTTATTTGCGGAAACATATTCGGGTTGCTGGTGTTTACAGCTCGAATTTTTTTGTTCCAATACAAACATACAGATGCTCTGTAATTTTCTTTTATTAATACTTGGAGGTTTTTGATCGACGACTTTAGCGTCATAATCTCCGGGTTATGTCTGTCAGTAAACTGTCTGTACAAGGTTTTTAGTCTTGACAGCAGTCTACTTTTATGTCGGTGCAGTGCGTCAATAGTTGCGTTGCGGTATAAGTCTTCGTCGTCAGTGTGTTGGTACCGAGGTATCGTTTTGTCCATTGTTCGTTTGATTGTCTCGTCCATAAGTCTTAGATACCTGTCAATCTCCTCGTTTGACAGATTTCTGTTGGACGGTGGGTAGAGCGAATTCGAGGAGAGTGCTCTATTCAGTGTTCTGGTGAAGTGTGTCCAACGCACCCTACTATAATTGTAGGAATGCCTTTGAACAAACTCATCCAATTCCGCAATTTCGTTGGGGACAGTTATTTCGGTGCTGAGACCGCAATGGTCACTGTCATACACGAAAGTGCGTAGACAGTTAGTAGTTTGTTGGTTAGTGGATGTCAGTTGTATTCGTGAGTCGAACATCAGAAGATCCAAATAAGAACCGTGTCTGGGAAACGACGGACTATCCGTCGCCTTAAGCCCGAGTCAATTTTTTTATTGTATTCCGGATAGAGTGAGCAGACCACACTTTTTAATCCAGTTCGAAAGTCTATTATATTTAGAACTCCATTAGACCTTTTAGAGCAACCTGCTTACGATAAATGATGCTATGTGGATATTGATCTAAACTTCTTTGAATTACTCTACGACATACCGTCGTCTAAATATTTATTGTGTACTAGATCGATCAATTCGTTGACAAACGGTTTCAAGTGTTCACACAATACAGCAGACAAAATCTTATAAGCGACGTTAGGAAACTGATGCCTCAGACTCTCCTTTCATGTGAATTAGGCAAACGATGCTGAGGTTACATGCACCAGTCATATCTTCCCAAATCTTTAAAATGTGTTGGTGTATGCTCATTACCAAGTCAACTCCTGCTGCCTTAAGGACCTCGGCAAATTGAGATTCCGGTACGACAGCTTTGTAATACTTAATGCAACATATTTCAATATTTTCTTCCTTTCGGTCTAATGAGAGCTATCTAATCTAAGCTTCCGTCGCACATCTTGAATACCTCTGTCTGGAGGCGGAATTAGGGTGGTCGAGTCTGTAAAAGTAGGTTTTCCATATCCTCAAACCGGCTGTGCCCCTTATCATAAATTTCCTTGCTTATATCTATAAGTTTCTGGTCGTTTTTTTATAACTTTTGGTAAGACTTCTGCAAGTTGTTCCTATAGTAGGACCTCTGTATTTTTCCGATCCCACGCTTTCTATTCGCCTTATTCCTCCTCCGCAGTAGCTGATGTCCTTTCCTTGTATTTTTGCTGGTAGAGCTAACGCGCCGCCTACGTCTTTCTATAGAGCGCCGCTAAATTAGATTAGATTAAGCGGGGCGGTGGAACTATGTACCCTAATCACTACTGCCAGGTTAGGCCTATTGTGATTTTCTCAAGTTAGATCTCACCCATGATACCTGCAATTTTAATGAATTCGGCTATATCTTTGGCTGAGCAGGCAGTGATAGCTTCTGCCTTACGGTATGGCTTACTTAGAAGACGTAGATGCGTTCTGGTTAAGTGGAGTGGCAAAGGGTATGCCCTGTTGCAGTTGTTGTCTTATGCTATTCCTACAATCATAAGTTGTGTTTTGACTCTACAGTGACTCATTTGGAATCCGGTTACTGCGTGTATCTGACCCCTAGAAAGTTGTGGCAGTTGTTTTTTTTTTTCTTTTGAGGGAAAGGATTGGTAAAAAGTTGTTGGCTTACTTGTTACCTTCCATTTCCGTCGAGTAATGGATTAGTTTTTTTTAGCCAGTTATTTATGTAGCTTTGCATGGAGCTAATGGTCGTGGCAACACGAATGTTGAGGCCAAAACTTTTCTGGCCAATTCGTTTGATCTTTCATTAAAATCATAACCACTGTGACCTGGCACCTGGTTTGAATGGACTCGATTGGTGCTGGCTAATGTTTTGAGAATTATAATGCAGTCCCAGGCAATTTTTGAGGTTATCTCAAAAGATTTGCTGTCAGAGAGAATATAAATGTTCTTGTTGGTGGCAGATCTGTTTAAGTTTTCCTTAATGCAGAGTTCTACGCGTATCAGCTTGAAATACAGAGATGCTATTATTCATACTTACGAACAGTGAGGTATTGTTAGTTTCCCCGTATATGTACACGCCAACTCCTTCATCTATTTTGGATCCGCCGTAGTACCACACCAGTGAATCTCTTTTGAACAGGGTTTTATTCTGTTCCCAATTCTGTCGATCTGGGAATGGAACCTTGAAGTTATGATTGTGTACTTTTTCAGGCAGTTGTCTGTAATATGAAGCAATCCTTAATAGTTCATTTCTGGGTGAACTATTTTGGAGCTAACATGTAGGCTTTTGCCAAGGCTTCTTTCTGTCTGTGAAGATGAAAAGGTGAGAGGTTCATTGCACCCATAGTACACACATAGGCAAGTCTTTGAAGTTTGTTTAGTCCAGCCCGTGCAGACGTTTGTTTAATTGTATGTTACAATATTAGAGATGGATAAGTGACTATAGGTCTAGCAATTGCAGTGTACATCCGCAATGTAATTTTTGGGTTAAGGCCAGTATGTATAGTATATTTAGTACGCTGGACCATAGCAGGAGGGAGAGAGCACCACCCTGATGGAGACCTTTCACAGCCGTGACGCTGATTCTGTCACTTTTTTTTATAATTAGCGCGCGCACAAGGGATTTTGTGTACCCGTAAGATGTTTGCACATAGCTATTGCGAAAGGAAGTTAGGGAGCGAAAAAAGAGAGATACTGATGTGCGTTGGTTTTAAATGTTTGCAAGTTATATTGACTAGGAAATAAAGAGCTCAGCAGGGCTTAGTAAAGAATCACGATATTTCAGAGTACGTCCGAAAGTGGGCTTGAATGCTATGTGTGTTACGGTTAAAAGTTAGAAGTGGAATGCTAGTGGCAATTTCGGTGGAGCACTGGTGATGAAAATGGCGATACAGATAGGGGACGTTACGTCTGTGTTCAAGGGTGTCGAATGCCTGATGTAGCGTTGATTTTCTTACCGTTAAGAATGTGCTTTATGCATTTATATGTAGTATTATTTACTCCTGTATTATGTATGCACCTGTAAATCTGGGTGCGGTGTTGTTGAAAGCTCCTTCAATATCAAGGAAGCAGCCCACAGCAGTTTCTTTGTCTCTGAAGGATTTCTCAATGTTTGTGGTGGGTTCCTGAAGAGCATGCATGCGTTTTTGTAAGCGGGTTCCTATATAGTGGACCATTCCTGATATGTCTGTTAAGTGTTTTTTCCATTGTTTTTAGGAAAAACGAGGTGAGGCTTACAGGTCTGAATGATTTGGGTGATCAGTTAGTCCACTACTTGCTTTAGGTATAAACTTAACCGTTATCTCTTTCTAAATTTTTGATATGTAACCCTAGGCATAACTGGTTCGTTATATGTTTATCAGAGGCAGGGTTATTTGTGTAATACCTTTTTGAAGGAGTACTGAGAAGATTTCATCTTCACCGCGGGCTTCGGATAGGTCAGATGTATTGATGACCCATTTTACTTTGCCTTCATGGAAAATTTCCCTTGACCTTTTTCTGGAGAGGATTATCGGGAGCAATGGATGTGGTGGTGGAATTTGAGAAATGGGTTTCGGCTAAGAGCTGTAGCGTCTGTAGATTGCTTTATATATAAGTACCATTCGGTTTTTTCAGATTTGTTTTGTGTGCTGTATTGACAGAATTCTGTGAATACGAGCGCTGCTTCGTATCTTGGTAGAACCTTTTCCTTGGTTATATTTTGTGAGTGCTTCAAAGTACTCAGCTCATTCACCTACGCTGTCCGTAAGATACGGAAATTTTCGAGCCTAATAATGTTTCAGTTGAAACATGCTAGTTGCAAATAACATTTTTTATAAATGCGGTGCATAGGGTGAGGTCAAGGACTTTTTTCTAATTCTGTTTTTAAGGTTCTTTTTGTAAATAAATTCTATAAGAGACCCACCTATTTTTTTGATATTTGAGCTGTCCCAGTTTGTGTGCTGGCTGTTGAAAATTGAAAACTCTTTCTCCAATTATGCCTCTAGCTGGCATCACCTGCTTAACTTTGTACTTAACTAAATAATGTATTTATCTCTTTTTATTAACGTCATATGTGATGACTTTTAATGTACACTTTCCTATAAAAATGCGAATACAAGCCTAAATGTGAAACAGTTAGCGATTTTCTGAGACCCGATATAATTAGGTTTTTGTTTCATAGAGTACCCGTAATAAAATACTTATTTACATTCGACCTGAGTCTTTTTTTTAATCTTCCCGCGTTATTTTTTCTTCGCTGGGCATTCCCATCATATCCAATTATCAGCTGTAGTCTCCTTCTCTCACAGTAATCCATGAGTCCTTGCAATGGCAGAAAGTCCAGATCGGAGGAGTCACCCGCCAGGTAGTTTGAGCATATTACTGCGTAACTTCTACCGCCTTCAGTAGGTAGCTCAACTATTGCATGCAGCGCTGCTTCTCATTGACCAAATATTTTGCTGAATGTGCTTGTCCACTTCATTAAACCAAAGGTTTCATGGGGTTGCACATCAATTGTGACACTTCTGAGGGCGTTTTGGAATCGATGCCGTTGATTTTCAGCACTTAATTCAGGTCATATTTTAAAGTCTGTAGACGTATCCGTAACGTAATTGGTAGTGGTCCGAGTCAATATTGGCCATTCGAATTGTTCAAACATTCCGATATGTATTACGAGGGGCGTTCAACATATTCTCGGTATCGGGGTGAAGCTGTGGTTGTGTATATAAATTGACTTATTTATCAAGTAATACTATTATTTTAGTGCATTCATGTAAAATTTCATATAAATGTGATTATTAATTCGCGTTTTATCTCTAGTTAAACAGAATCATAATGGCAACTGAGACGATGATGGTGAAAATTGAGCATCGCGCTGTAATTAAATTTCTCACTAAGCAAGGAAAAAGTCAAAAAACTATTCATGAAGAGATGGTGGCTATTTACCAGGGTTCCGCACCTTCATTATCAACTGTGCAAAAGTGGTCAAGTGAGTTCAAGAGAGGCAGAGAGAGCATTGAAGACGACCCCCGCTCCGGCGCCCCGGCTACTGCTTGTACGGGAGAAAGCATCAAAGAAGTCGAAAAACTTGTTGTTGAGGATGCCCGAATAAAGGTGAAAATGATGGCAGAGATCACCAAGCTTTCAATTGGTACCATTCACACCATTCTTCATGACCATCGTAACCTTTCAAAGGTCAGTGCAAGGTGGGTGCCATGAATGCTCACAGCGCCTCAGAAAAAAGTGAGAATCGCATGCTGTAGAGAGCTTTTGGAGATGTGTAGTGAGAACGCGGACGGTGTTATGGATCGAATTGTTACTGGGGACGAAACATGGGTCCACCACTATGACCCTGAAAGCAAACAAGAGTCCATGCAGTGGCATAAAAAAGGAACAGACCCCCGAAGAAGTTCAAAGTCACTCCGTCTGCCGGGAAGCTCATGGCCACAGTTTTTTGGGACTCAAAGGGAATCTTGCTCATTGAGTACAAAAAAAAAAGGTGAAACCATCAACGCAACATCCTACGCTTGCACTTTGCATAATTTGCGGGAGGAAATTAAAAAGAAAAGACGGGGTAAACTCGCAGCGGGTGTGTTGCTTCTTCATGACAACGCTCCTGTTCACACGGCGCGAGTTTCCAAGGCTGCTGCGCGAGATTGTGATTTCGAAGAAATCCAACACCCACCCTATGGTCCAGACCTTGACCCTAGTGATTATTTCCTGTTTCCGGATTTGAAAAAATGTCTTCCTGGAAAAAGATTTTCGGATGATGAAGAACTCAAGTCGGCAATAAATGGGTATTTTGCAGAGAAAGAGGAAATTTATTTTTTTGAGGGTTTAAAAAAGCTTATCTCAAGATGTAACAAATGCATTGATGTTAGGGGAGATTATATTGAAAAATAAAAACAATTTAAATTGAATTAGCATTTTCCTTCATATCGATACCGAGAATATATTGAACGCCCCTCGTATATAATACTGAAGTATTTCATCATGTTCCTTTGTGAGTATTGAGATGAGAAAACCGTGTGATACCCATAGTGATACTCTGCCCCGCGCCAAAATCAATTAGATTAAGTTATTTTCCTGATGTCGTTTCGAGTCGGCTATTCTTTCCTCCTGCCTTATTTTGGCTTACAAATCACCTAAAACGCTTTCAATGCCACACTTTGAATATTGTTCGCAAGTTTTGTCCAGGAGCTCGTAGAAACATTCCTTGGCCAACATCGTCTCTTCCTTCTGTAATGACGTGAGTGCACATCGGGCTAATATTCGGCTCACGTGCTGAAAACTCAGAAAATTTATTTCTTTTACTATGCAAAACCCTACAACTCCAAATACGTTTGAGTAGTTCATATAAAGAAACTGCGTACTGACTATTGACACCACCGTTTATTCAGTCGCATATATGCATCCGCCGTACGACTCCTGCTCAATACTCGCGCTCATAAATCTGGCAAGCCAATTACGGCTGGTCGAGGCCAGTATACCGTGGCTACTACGAGGATATAAAATCAGCGCAACCGATGTGGTTATAAAGGGTTTTCCAATAGGGACTTGACAACTTTGAATTTAATTTGTGAACGCACTCTTTCACTAACCATCAAACTGCCAATGTCAATTTATTCAGTAAACTCAACATTTTCATCATGGTAAAGTACACGAACGAGCAACGTTCAAATTATAAAAATTTTCTGCCGAAATTCGGAGTCGGTGACTGCAACTTTAAGAGCGTTAACTCCAATTTTCGGTCGTAATTCTCGCCCTAGTAGACAGGCAATAACAAGTTTAGTGCAAAAATTTGAGTCTACATATTCGTTGTGTGATGTTGCCGTGTTAGTGAGATAACGGGTTGGTCGAAGTGCCGAAAATATCGCTGCCGTTCAGCCGTCCGTAACAAACGATCGAAATCAGCCAATTCCACGTCGTTCTCAAGAATTGCGTTATTGGTCGTGTGAAAATTCACATGGGCTTCATAAATCACCACTTCATCCACAAAAAATAACTGTTTGGTGCGGTTTGCATGCCGGCGGCGTTATTGGGCCATATTTTTTCGTCGACTATAACGATCGTGTGAACGTGTTATCTCAAGAAATGGGCGCCTCGTTCGTGCGATTTAACGTCGCTTGACTATTTTCTGTGGGGCTTTGGGACGTTAAGTCATTGGTTTATGCCAACATGCCGACGACGTTGGAAGAGCTCAGAGCCAACATTGAACGCGAAATAGCGGCCGTTTCGGCCGAAATGTGTGGCCGAGTCGTTGAAAATTGGGTTCAACGAATCCACCGCTGCAAACGTGCCCGCGGTGGCCATATGAACGAAATCTAGTTCCATTCATAAATGTTTTGATTGTACTTAAAGCCAATAATAAAGTTTTTGAAATATCTCAAATGGTTTGCGTTTTATTTAAAAAAAAAGTTGTCAAGTCCTTATTGGAAAGGCCTATAGTATCAACACTGAGTATTGGTAGGTTGACACTGCTTAGTTCCTTCCCTAATCGTAGCCACCAGTCATCAGAAGAAGTTCAAAGAAATTAAGCTTATACTCGTACAAATTGAGAATTGACAAATGAAGAAATTCGAAAACTTCAAGGAAAACTCCATGGTACAATTAATTGTATCTTATATCTACTCGTACAATAGATACATACGATTATGGTACTCTTCTCTGTAGACAGGTTTTATGTTTGTACAATATATCACAATTTGAAACTAAAATCAAATTTATCTAACCATGATTTGCTAGTGTTGTGTGTGTCTGATGTAGTACACAAGGTCAAGAGGAAGTGACATCATTCACATTAAAGTGTGAAGGTTGTGCTTGGTGGCAACGACCAAATGGCCAGTAAAAGTAAGCGAAGCAATTGTTCCAGTAAGTAGATTTGAAGAGTTGAAGTTGTGTTATAAATCTAGTTCCTTGCATAATTCCAATGTTAACAACCAGGTCGTTTTTGTCCAAGCTTCAATAACACTTTTTTTTTACTTTTTTTTTGTTTGCCAAAAAATAATAAAAATTTTATCAAAAAATGTTCAATGTAATTTTTATGATGCAAGTATGTACAACTATGTGCAATTGTGCATATCTTAGCTTCAAAGGCAATTTGAATTGTTTAAGCTTTTATAGTCGACTTTTCATCTGTTTGGTTGCTTCGGATGTTTATTCTTTCTTCATCTTCATTTTAAAGCACGAGCGTACAAGCTACTTTTTGGGAACTTCGTTTTATAAAGTTTAAGTATATGTCGTTAAAAACTGACAAAAACTGATGACCTCCAATCCGTAGTGCAATTTAAAAATAGTATTTCTTCTTTGTAAACTTGGCAATGACCAATGTTGCAACTATGCTTTTTTTTGCTTAGGTACGCCACTAGGGTAGATAGCATTCTGCTCTATGTCTACCTCATGATCATCTCATTACATGGCGTACTGCATATCTTCCGTGTTTTGATCTCTATAGGTTCTTGACGAGCTATCGGGTGTAGTTAGTCATTAGGTATACGGATCCTTAAGATGTTGCGAAGACATCTATTTATGGGCGTTTGCAGCGTCCTTGTGACAGACAGTGACCACACTGTTCAAGTTACCCTTAAAGTACCACTGCTTACACGTTTAATCGGAACAGTCTCACTTTGATTCTTGTACTGAAAACATTGTTTCTTCAGATTTTAGATAGCATACTGAAAGCAGTTTTTGTTTTAGTAAATCCTGTTGTTCTCATCTAGTTTAGTACTACCATCTTCTGGGAGCATAATTTCTGGATATAGAAAACTCCTTATTTTCTCCATCGAGTTAAATAGCGCTGGCGTTCTAGGCGGCGATTGATCGGGAACTACTGGCTGTCCTCTAACTTCGATTGGGCCAGCAGCGCAACAATAAACTTCGTAGCGTAGTGCTTGCCTTACCTCGCAGTGGTGATCTCCAGTAACAGGATGAACAAATCCTACGTCCTCCGCTGTCTTAGAGCTCACAACTATACGTGATAAAAAACGATATGAAGAACCAGCTAACAGCCTCAGATAATAATGGATGCACTATTGACGACCCTGAAAAATGATTAATGGATAAAGACCTTCGGATCTGGACGTGGAATGTTCGTAAACTTAACAGGCCACGTGCAGCCGAAAAACTAGTAGAAGCCCTTGTCTGCTCTCACGGAGATATCATCGTCATCCAAGAAGTGCGATGGGATGGGCCGAGCAAAAGGAGGATGAACAACTTTGATATCTATTATCGTGACTTAGGCAAGGACCCTTGAGTGTTCGACACGTGAGCGTGCATCTTATGTCAATCCTCATTAAGGCTAGCAATGTCTAGCAATGTCCTAAGTATGACGTTAATATCATATTTGGCGATTTTAACAACATGATAGGCAAGAAGGACATCTTGGGCACGACGAGGTAACTGAACAGGCTTGTCACTTGAGGCTCAGGCTCAGGCAAATTCTGCTGTCCATATCCAGTTGGTGCTGTCATCTTCTAAGACCATACTTTTTGGATTTAGAAAGGTGCTTCTCGATGTGCTGTCCATCAATATTGAACTAAACAGCACTCGCGTTATATTGAGAAATTAAAGTGCTAAGGGCCTTTGTTTTAGCATCTTACTCTAAGTGAAGCAAATCCAATGTTCTGTGTAACATTGTAATCCACGAATACGAATTCAAGATCTTTATAGTGTCAGACCCATGTTCTTTCCCCCCTAGACAGGGCTGCCCGGATCACATCATTGACTACTGCGGGGAATGGCAGTGGTGAAAAAATACAACCTTGTTGTACTCCGAACTGAACACCAAACTCTTTTAAATATCATTGTCTAAGATACGGTATATACCGTCAAAGCAAAGTTCAATGACGATGATCCGCAAGGTATTGGTGTGGTTGATGCAGGAGTATTCACTTCAGTAAGTGTGTTTGCTCGGTGTTGATAATTACATCAAATCGTTCTCTCACTCGATCCGATATTGCTCTAGCTTTTAGTTAAGCCACAGAGGCAAGAACGCAAGTTGCTCCATTCCATCAGGTTTCCCTTCTTGGGCAACTTAACAGTCATTCTCCTTCGAGAGAGGCTTCGTTATACCCGGCTACGGGTAGTTGTTGCTTCGGAGAGCTTACTTGATCTTGGGTCCAAATCTCTGTTGCTCTGATGCTCTCTCGAGCGAAGTCACTTATTGTTTTTTCATTTGTGGCAAGGTAATTCCTTTTCTCCTGGGGGCTTTGGGGATCCCGAAGCCTATCGGTATAATACCTGGGTGCCCTTAGCAAGTTGGATCGGTTACTGTTAAGAGATACAGTGCGAAGACGTATAGTAGCTACCATGTCAGCTCTATGTATGTTCAAACGTTAAGGATGCAATTTTTAAAGCGTGGGTTAATGAAAAAGTGATCGCCGGTTCAATGTATGTTGTCGAACAGTTAAGTCCTTGGCAGTCCTTGTGGTCAAACAGTGGGTCTCCAATGACCAGGCATTTGACGTTGCAAATGCAAACGTCATTGTTATTTCTTGTCACCCCGAAGCCGTCTGTGCCATCAAATGTTTGAACGTGGTGTTGTCGTTCCTTACGTTCTCGTTGAAATCTCCCATAACAATCACGATATCCCCATTAGTCGTTGATTCGGTACCTGCGTATCATATCCGAGGCTCGTGTTGCCATATCACCGCCGACCAACCAATACGTGTCCTACTTCTCCCCTATATGTCGGGAGACTTGTCATTCGCCCTCTTCAAACTTTGAAAATTCGGATAAAACTCCCAGGATGTGCCACGTGTAGGCTGTGCACAAGGACTTTCTACTAGTATGTAGCTGTTCGTTTGTAGGGACGTAATCTCGTTTTTTAGCGAACCAGCATAGAATCGCCAATGTTGCTTCCACAATCCCCATAACTAGTCGTTTGTCATCCTGTGGCTATTTGCGCAACAGATTGCTATTTTTCTTCATCGTTTCTACTTTTGCAGAAATCATTTTGAGCAATACACAATTGTTCTGAGTTATCAGTGTTTGGTAAGCCATCTTTGGAGAGTTTCTTAACGCGTCAGTGATGTATATCCGGGCAGCCGGATTCAGTGCAGGCTAACAAACAATTATGCTATAAGGGAGAATTGGTCTAATGACCGTTGTAAACACCAAGTGCATAACTTTGGCTTGTAGGCTCCACTTTAGGTTTAAACACTTCTGAGACGAGTAGAGAGCAACTTGAGTATTTTATTTTCGTTGGGCAATCAGAAAGATGCTATTTAACCGGAATGTTCTTGATTCTTCTTGTAAAGATAAGCAGCTCTGTATAAGCCGGATAGAACCTAAGGGCACAGCTGCGTTTCCAAGATAAGAGTAGGCCCGACGCATATTGGAGAATGTTATACAGTGCCGGTGGGTCCACCTCTGGCGTCCTCTACCAGGACCAGAACCAGATTCGATAAATGAGACAGTACACTTGCTGGGGATTTTCCTCTGTTTAGCCTTCATCTTGTCGAACAGCGATAAAATGCTGCATTCATAACTCTACTGTTGAGAATAACGTGGATCAAGCTAGAGACACAGTCATTTGCGTCTAGTTTTTTGAGAAAACTCTTAATCGAGGAAGTGTCAAAGTTGTTGAATGGTCTCTTGATGTCAAAGAAAGCACTACTACTTGAGAGAGAGAGACTGATTTGTTTATGGATCCGAAGAGAAAGTGTATAAGGGCTGGACAGCCGCGTATTAGGGCTGCACTTAATGTGAAGATTGACAGTTTTTTCGAGGAACTGGCACAGATTGATTGGTTGAATCTCCTCCTCCAATCTCTACGGGACAATATATTTCTCTCGAAACGACCAAATGCTTCCTCTTCCGCTTTTGACAAGGTCCAGGTCTCTGCACAATAGAGCAGGACCGGGATGATATTGGACTTGCAAATATATTGCTAGCTTGGTCTTACGAGAGGGGCCTCTGTTACCCATTTGCTTTCTGAGACCAAGAGTTATTCTGCCAAGAGTTATTCCGCCTGTAACCGCGGAGCCATTTTACGCGATGTCCTTAACTATCTGGAAGTTATAACTGCCAATGGATAGGTTCTGACCAAGTCATCTATTATGTGCGTCGTTTTCCGATGGTAATATGTACTTTGTTCTTCCCTTCCGCCTCATTAATCAATCAATCAAGTAATTGCCCGGACTAATAAAATAAGTGTCTCTTTATTTGGCCAAGATTCTTTCTAGGGCGATGTTAAAGAGGTCACATGACAGCGGGTGACCTTGTCTCAGACGTTTCATTACATTAAACGTCAAGGATATCAAACCTAGCTCGTCCCTATGCCAGCTGTTATATGCGACTATGAAGACCACAGATAGATGGTGACTGTTCAATCTGAAATTCCCGTATGCTTTCCAAGAACTGCTGTAGTGTGAAGAAATGTTTACGAGTCTGAATCGTCTATAGCTGACGCGGGCAAAAAGGTCACCCTTCTTGTAGATGAATGGTTCATTTTACCTCGCAGTGGTATTTTGATTACCAACGTCGTTATAAAATTTGAAGAAGTATTTCCCCATATTCTCAGCACCGTTGGCCTGTGATATCAGCATTCGTACCCTGGCTACAACAAGGTACGAGACGATGTTGGCTCCGCGGGTCGTCGATCGCAATGTGATCGTTGCGGATAGCCAAGTCTCTTTATGGATATCAAGACGTGGTAACGGCTCCTTCTTTAGAAACGTAGCGTATCGCAGCTTATCTTTACCTCCTCGGTCTAAATATGATATCTCCAAAGTGTTGCAATGACGGTTAATGTAGAGCATTTGTAAAGTGATGCGGCGTTTCGTTCTTCTACTAGGAAACGCTGCCGGAGCGGACGATTGGATTTTATAGCAAAGGTAGGACAGCCTTTTCACTGATGGTAAACATCTGATTAAGTCTCACTGGTGTTGAACTATGAGTGGTCCGTCTTTTCCTCTTCTCAGCGTTGCAGCGTCTATCTCGGTTTGGTTTTAATCTCTGTTTTTTAAGTGATAGGTTTGTTCATTATGATGAATCCAGAGGGTAGAGAAAAATAGAGATTCATTTGTATAAAGATCCGCTGTATATGTATACGTACAGATATGGCTAGCCAATCCAGAGGTTTTCAGGTTTATAAATACTCTATTGGCGACCTCCGCATATAACGCGATTCAACACCTTGAATCCACTGTAGAGGAGAGAAATATAGGAAGAGTGATTTGTGGGTGGGAGTGGATTTGATTGATGGGAGATGGATGTAGTGGGCGCCTCTTGGTTTCGATGCTTTTCTAGAGCACTTCTCGGGAATTCTTGTCCGTAGTCAGTCTCCATCAACTCGAAAAATAAGACGCTCAGGTAAAAGTCACAAACATTAGCCTGATATGTTTTAATGATTCTACTAAGAAGATTGCCGATAGCGCCGAAGGTAGCTTCTGCGACACTACCTACACGACACGACATTGGGAAGGGAATTTCATTGTGGGTAGGATCTGTTGCCCTTTCATCAACGCCCCCAATAAATTTATCAGATTAATAACGTAGCGATCGACTATGAAACTATTCCAGTATTTTTCATATCTGAACTTTGCGAGAAGCACCTGCTAGTTAGCTCTCTCTCGTTCGATAATATATCATCGGCCGACCCACATATTATTGTCAACTATTTTGCAAACTTTTTTAAACAGTCATTTGCAGACAACCTCTTTGTACCCGACTCCATCTATTTTAAGTACCTTCCCAATTTTTCCATTGGACCCTCTCTATCTCAACCTTTTGATCCCACCCACGAAGAAAAGTTACAAAATCTCAATGATGAATTTGTATCCGGTCCAGATGGGCTCCCAGCAATATTTCTCAAAAAGTGAGCCTCCAATCTTTCGCACCCACTTTCCTGCCTCTTTCATCTGTCCCTCACACAAGGGGAATTCCCCCAAGTTTGGAAGACCTCTTTCATAACCCCGGTTCACAAAAAGGGATCAAAGAATGAAGTAACCAACTACCGTCCCATTGCTAAGCTTTCTCACATACCTAAAATGTTCGAAATTTTTTATATGAAGTTCTAAGCTTTCAGTGCAAGTCACTTATATCACTCAGTCAGCACGGATTTCTAAAAGGTAGATCAAGATCAAGATTTCGCTAAGGCCTTCTATAAAATATTACATCAACTGTTTTTTTTTTAAATTGTCTTCCCCATATTGTTGAAATGGATATCTTCTTATCTGGAGAACCGTTACTATAGCGTTCGCTTTAGGTCAGCCTACTCAACCCCGCTTTTAGCTACTTCTGGTGTCCCACAAGGCAGCCATCTAGGTTCCCTCTTTTTTATTTTAACCATAAATGATCTAGAGAAGATTACAAACATTGCTCCGTATCCATTTATGCCGATGACACTAAGTTCTCCAAAACTATTTCTTCACCCCAAGACTCTATTCTCCTTCAAGAAGACCTTAATAGGTTTTCTACTTGGTGTCTAAAAAATTGCTTTGAGCTTAATGTCTCCAAATGCCAATCTATGACTTTGTCTCGTAAGACCAATCAATCCCTCTCTCGACCTTATTTTCTGCATGACCAACCTGTACCCCAGGTTCAATCCCTTCGCGACATTGGAATTTTATAGGATAGAGAGTTAAATTTCCGTTCGCATATTAATGAGATAATCCTTAAAGCCAACTCATCGCTCGGTTTTATCAAACGTTGGTCTAAAGAATTATGCAACCCTTGTGTGACAAGGTCACTTTACATTACCCTTGTCCGGCCCCTCCTTGAATATGCCAGCACAGTATGGTCCGCCTTTCAGCGAATTCATATGTATATCACGAATCGAGAACATTCAACTTCGTTTCTTCGGTTTGCTCTTCGTGGACTACCCTGGAGTGACCCATTTATCTTACCTCCCCATCGCGACCGCCTCAAACTTCTTAACCTGAATACCCTAGAAAGACGCAGAGACGTAGCCGACATTCTCTTCATTCTTCGACTACTCTCCGGTTCTGTGGACTACGCTTCCCTTTACAATTATATTTCCTTCAACACTAACCCTCGTAATTTACGCTGTCCTCGTCTCTTCTATATCCCAACCCACCGCACCTCTTATGGCTCTAACGAACCAATCTCCCGCATGCTCCGTAAGGTCAACTCAAACCTCCCCCTTTTTGATTTTAACCTGAGCACTTCTTGTCTTAAATTTGATCTCCTCCACTATTCCCGTACTTCCTAACCCCTAACGCTTGTTAGTTTTTAAGTCCTAGTTTTTAAGTTACTTTAAGCTTGTATTAAGCGAAATAAATGCGGGCGTTAGCCCCCACTAATTTAATATCATTCAGACAATGGACACCCTCAAACACCGACGTAATGTCTCGTGTCTTTTTTATATTGCCATAAAAATTGCCAGTATCATTCCGCCCCTTCACACTTTTAACCGCAACACCTGAATGCTCATCAGTTTACCCTCGCTTATGGAATGCCCTGCCAGCCTCTTTATTTCTTAGTCATTATAACTATCAAACATTTAAAACCAAACGTTTATCGGTACCTCTCTTTCTTACCTCCCTGATTTTCCTTTTCCTCCGTCCACGCTGTGTGCAAGCATTTTAAGGGTACTTAAATCTATTGAGCGTGCACAAATTATAAAAAAAAGCAAACATCGACGACCATTATCTTGTTGTAGCCAAGGTAAAAAATAGGATTTCCAAACACCCCGAAATCACCAAAATAGTAAACGGGGACTGTTAAGCGAGCATGCTAAAGTAAAACCGCTGTCAGTGCTGACGATGGTGATGATGGTGACGATGGGGAAGAACCACTTCTGCGGACTTATAGACGGCAAAGATGAACTACTCGTAGCAGGAAGAATGATCCATTCACTAACATACGGTTTTCAATAGTTGGTAATATTCACGTCCACCTGACGTGAATTAATGAACTAAGAGTGACAGTATTCAAACTGAATACTAATGAAGCAGACGGTTGCGAGCGGCACTTTTTAGTGGAAAAGATTTTCAACCAACTTAGAGTGCGCACTTCAGGCAATCCGTTAGTAAACGGACCAGCCCATGAGATAGTTATTAAATCTGAAACATGGGGTTCTGTGGGGTAGAGGGTTATACCCTCCCACCCACAGATCGACCGGCACTTAAATAAAGATATTCTCATATTTTTTTTTTAAATAAAAACGACATATTTCTCTTTGCATTTTGTTTTGAAGCGTCATCAAAGTTTATTTAAGACAAATGTTAAAACAGTCCGCAAATCCATCATCTTTTCATAGACGTACTTAAAAATTTTTGGATCAAAACATTTTTTACATTTTTTAAGAATACCTAAACAATTTCTAACAAACACAAACCATTACAGCTTGGCTTAACAACTGTGTGGGGCATGGAAATCATCGCTACTTCTTTCTCTACATGGTCTACACCACAGTTGGTTGTCTATTCATAATAGTGCTGGGCTTAGAGATTGCTTACAAGTACCGGTCGCTGGAACAAGAGGAAAGTTGGTCTGAAGTGGAGCCCCTACTTGGTCAACCAGTGAAATTCAACTTGAGTGGCCATATAATTCCAATTGTAAGTATAATCATCGTCATCATCATCATCATCATTATCATCATCACCACATCGCCATAACTACCATCTTGATCGGTCCAATCGTTCGATCGGATCTATTTCAAATATATAAAAATTATTATGACTCTTTTCCCCTTCGTCCAACAGACACATATAAATGAGTATGATGACGATATCGATGGACTACAACCTGCAAAACATAATCTTCCCACACCGGCTCCTAATCTCGATGCCGTGGGTAAGCGGCGCGCAGTGATCTTCATGGCATTCATCAATGTGGCGGTCGTTATTGCTTTGGGATCTTTGACGGTATGGCATGCAAAATTGGTTACGAATGGTGAGACAAGCATTGAATCGCATGTTAATGCCTCGGTGAGGTCAAGATTTTTAAGCGAAAACAAAATCTACGTCAATCCTTATGATTTTGGTGCTAGGAAAAATTGGAAACTGTTTCTTGGTCTAGTCAGAGGGAGGTACGTTTGAAAATGCTTGTACTCGTAATCAATTTGTTTTTAATGGTTACTCTTTTTTTTGTCTTGAAAGGTCCATTTGGAGACATGTCCTGCTGCCCTCAATACATAAACCTGAAGAAAATGGCCTAGGGTTTCACACAGTGAAGGATGAGTTTTTGTGGTGAGACAATTGGTCATAAATCTCCCGACATCGATCGTAGTCAAATTTTATTCTTTACAAAGTCCTATACACATTCAAAATTTTATTAGATTTAAGTTTTAGTATTTAACATATTTATTAAATAATTTGCTTTCTTAGAAAAATTAATTTGTTTTTATTGAAGGAGGTCCCAAAGAGTTATATGCTTTTAGTTATGTGCAAATTAAATTGGATATTAGCAATGCATTCAAGGAGAAACATTGCAAGGCGTTCTAAACCAGATACAGATCTGCGAATAGTATGCCAATATCAATGAATAAGTTTACCCAATAGAAGTAATGTAAATCCTTTCCTTCAAAAATGAAATCGTGTTGAGATTGAGTGAGTACTTCTTCTAGTTGATCAGTGCTGTGGTTTGGAGGAGGCGTTGGCAAATCGACAGAAAAGTTGCGGTTTCAGAGCCATGGTTGAGTCGAGTTTGGAGTTGACTGGTGCACTATCCATGAGATCGAATGGCATTGCATCAATAACTTTCACGTAATCCCAGGTTTGTTTACTCATTATTTTATTCTATACTTCTACTGGATGTTGCTGCTTGGTGACTAAAAGAACTATGTGTAACTCACTTTTTATGGGTAGGTGATTTGGTCTTTCGAGTAGCTTATTTCCATTTGTAGTTGCTTGCTATGTCGATGAAATGAGAATAAATCAATAGTTCTGGTTGTTCTTACAATTCTTGTGGAAACCACTCACCATTAAAGTAGATTTCAATTCAGAGTAAGAGAAGTTTAAGTATCTCTGGATCTTATTCAAGAGCTGCGTGTTACGCTCTCCTACGTTGCAGGCTACGCCAACTAGATGTATATTGAGACATCGCGAGGTTATCGTCTGTACGTTCACTTGAGAAGCATTGTGGACTGTAGAATGTTACATTATTTTCTTTGGAATGAAATCCTTTATCTTTCACTGTATCTAGAGCACTGGCCCACTCTCTCAAACCTCGTGTACGATGGGCTACTGCGCCTAGAAAAAGTTGTGGGGCCCAGGCTGACAGGCTTTGCGGATGTTGTTACGCTGGTCGTAACGCTAAAGTGGCGGACTGGCTGCAGGATCACTGGTTTGAGCTGGCGGCCTAAAAAAGGGGAATGGTTGTCCTCACCAGGCAACGATGATTCGGCGGTGACTTGCGTTTGTATGTCACGGGTGCGATAGTCCCCACGAGCCCGGTACTTCACTGTCTCGGAATGTGAATCAAGTCACGACTTATCTTTGGGTAGCACCATAGAGAGGGGGGCTGATAAAGCCACCAAGGTAGCAGCCGCACTATCTAGGCTGATGCCCAATACTGGTGGCCCGAAAGGGGCTATACAGCGTCGAGTTGTGGACGGATGCGCTGTTGAGACGGGGTCTCCGAAAGTGAATACCTCGGTACAACGCGTTGGATCTCTTCGGATCGCGTGCACTTACCTCACGGTATCTTCAGCTGCCGTTATGGTGATCGCGAGAACTGTGCCCGTCGTATTACTAACTCGGGAGCGCAAGATAAATATCTGACCCCCGAATCCAAACAAGAAAGCGACAGGAGAAATAGAACATTGGTGTGCTGACAGCAGGCATGTAATGACGAGGTTGTGGGCAGGTGGACACACTGAGGTGAATTACTATCTCCAGCTTCTCTCTGGACACGGGCAGTTCAACGTATATTTACATATTTACACCGGATGACAGTGAAAGGATCATCCTGCGGTGGATGATACCGCCGAGTACACGTTCTTCGCTTGCGCAAGGTGGCAGCGATAGCTTATCACGTCCGAAAATATCGTTTCCCCCATGTAGCGAGGACGCGTGGAGGCCCGTGGGCTCCTACGTCGGCAGGTAGTCGGTGATAACGGAAAAAGGAAAGGGAGGAGCAGGCGGTGGACTGGCATATCCTCACGCGTAGATATATATGGAGCCAAGGTGTGTTGGCTGTGCATATCTCTAATGCCTCCGGGTTGCCAGCAGGGTGAAACACCGGAACGAACAGTCGCTATGAAAGGTCTGAATAGAAGGCCACCGATAAGATACTTGCGGTGGGCGTCTTTTTGACAAAGAGACGAGTTTCCTCGTTGCTGTCGCGGTGTTTTAACAACCCGAATGGTTCCTCTACCCTGAAGTAATGCTAACGCGGTTCCAGTGTGGATTAAAACCATGCAGCAAGAGGGGGATTTAGAGAGTATCAGGTTAGTTCGAACCAACAATGTCACGAATCTTACGCTGCCTTAAGTAGGATTCCAGAAGGGCTGAAACTATAAAAAATATTGTATTTATTTTATTTCCTCGTAGTAAACGCCAGGTCTTGGACTTAGGTTAGGTTAGGTTAGGTAAGAGTAGCTGTTGGAAATACCAACCCACTTAGGCCTATTGGCCCATTGTGATGCCACGTGAATCTATGATCTTCTTACTACTGGAACTACTGGAAGTTTGAGCTTATAATAAAGCGTAGGAGACTGTTAACGTCTATTTTTTCTAGATCGTTTAGGTCGTTGTAGAAGAAAGCTCCTATATGAAGCTTCCTTCTCTGAGAGAAAGCTGGGCATGTGCAGAGTAGGTGGGGGATTGTCTCCTCCTCTTCCTCGTCCATGCAGCTTCTACAGAAATCGTTAGTAAAAGCGCCAAGCCTTCTTGCGTGCTTGCCTATGAGGCAGTGTCCGGTAATGACACCTATTATGGCGCTGAGATGTTTCCTATCTAAAAGGATCAGACACTTAGATCGACTCAGATCCAGCCTTGGCCAGATCTGTTTGGTCGCTAGACATGTTTGTCCAGCAGTCCACCTAAGGTCTGTTCTTTTATTGGCATCTAGCTTTAGTGTTAGTTTGCACGTAGCGATTGGTATACCTATACTACCTTTGTCCGGTAGGATAGGTAGAGTGGTTCCAATTTTGGCGAGTTCATCGGCTCTGCAGTTCCCTGGAATGTCTCTGTGGCCCGGCATCCAACAAAGGTGAATGTTGAACTGCTCTGCCATCTCCATGAGAGATGATCGGCATTCAAGGGCGGTTTTAGAATATAATGAGACCGAGTCCAGATATCACGTTTTTCTTCAGCCAGGATAGAGCTTCTTTAATCGCCAAAATTTCCGCCTGGAACACGCTACAGTGATTTGGAAGGCAGAAAGAGAGGCTTAGCTTTAGCTTATCTGAGAAAACACCGCCACCAACTCCGATATCGGTTTTAGATCCATCTGTGTAGAGATGGATTGACGTGTCCTCCATGAAAGCATCCTCCTCCAAGAATGATCTAGAGGGGAAGCTTACATGGAAGTTTTTGTCGAACCAAAGTTCAGGTATGGTGTAATCGGTGTTCTCTGTGAGGATTCCTAATGTATTAAGAATATTGGCGTGGCCAGATGAATTATTTGTCCACTGTTTAGTCGCTTTAAGGCGAATAGCTGCAGTCGCAGCTACTTGCTTGCTAAAGATGTCGAGGGGTGTCAAGTGAAGCAGAATATCTAATGCCACAGAGGGGGTAGACCGCAATGCTCCGCTTGTGCATAGACATGCTGTTCTTTGGACTCTGCTTAGTTTAATGCGGTTGACTGCATTCTCTAAGGCCGTCCACCAGACAACCACACCGTAAGTAAGTATCGGTCTTATGACCGAGATGTATAGCCAGTGGGTTATGCGAGGTTGAAGGCCCCATTTGTTTCCAATGGCTTTTTTGCAAGAGAATAAAGCTATTGTAGCTTTATTGACTCTTTCTTGAATGTTAGGTTTCCAGTTTAGTTTCCTATCAAAAATGAGACCCAGATATTTTGCTGTATCGGAGAAAACTAAACTGGTACCGTTTATTGAAGGAGGGTCTATGATTAGAATTTTATATTTCCTAGAAAAGAGGACAAGATCAGTTTTATGGGGGTTTATTCCCAATCCACAGCGATCTGCCCAGCGGGTTAATCTGTTGAGATTTACTTGGAGGAGTTCTTTAATGGTATTTAGATGTTTTCCTGAGACGGCTATGGCAACGTCATCCGCATAGGCAGTCACTCTGCTACCACCCGCTTCCAGGTATATCAGTAGTTCGTTAACTACTAAGTTCCAGAGAAGGGGAGAGAGGACACCGCCTTGCGGCGTACCCCTACTGACATATCTTTTAGCAGAAGTCTCACCCAGTTTGGAGTTGATTATCCTGCTTTTTAGCATTAGACTGATTAGCTCCCCAAGTGAGCCGTCTACCTGCAGAGTTGACAGCGCATTCGTGATTGCGGATATGTTGACGTTGTTAAAGGCGCCCACTATGTCTAGGAAAGCAACCATTGTGTACTCCTTATATTGTAGGGATCGTTCGATGTGGCTAGCATAGACCATAGACTAACTATAACTAGATATCAAACTCTACTAATACTTTTGCAAACGTTTAACTTTTGCACAGACACACTGTAAGTGAATCACCAACACATTCTCAATCTCTATAACCTGTCAGAATGGCTAAAATGACAACAAATTTCACGTAATGTTCGCTAAGTATATATAATAAAGGCAAAAATAAAAGGAAAATATTTTTCGCTGGTGAATATTTAATTCAACGTGGTGAAAAAGTGAAGATAATAGAATATATTTAAAAAAAAACCTTTTTTTTGTTTCAATTGAACAAAAAGGGGATCGTTTCAGAATAAAATTAAAAAAGGACCTAAGGATTATATTTTGAAAGTTTCATTTGAAGATATAAATGAATTGAAACTATTACAATTCTGAAATCAAGCTTAAGCTTGTATTGAGAGTCAATTGTATAAGCATTTTTTATGTTTAGGCACAAACTCTGTACTCTGGACATCAATGAAAAGGATTATTAATTAATGGCAACTTTTAAAATCAATTTCCTTGCTGTTCTTTTAGTTTGAATGTGTTGAGTAAATAAATTAATTAAATAATACTGATAAGTACAATTAACATTTTTGATCATTTTTTAGTTTTTTAAGGAAAATATTTGTTTTTCTATTTGAATTTAAAGCTTTTCCAAAATATTTCGAGAATCTTTTTTTTCACACATTATAAAGTACAAAAGCGGTGGTATTTTAATTGTGAAATGATATCCCAACTTAATTTGGTTTTGTCGAAGGGAATTTTTGTTTATAATTGTTTTCAAAGATTTTGCTACTACTTTGTTGAGTATTCTTTAATGCTGTTAACATCTTTAAGCCGGTCTGGCATAGAATGCGTCAACTTTTCCATATATTCACATATTATTTCTGGCCATTCCGCTAAAAATTAAAATTTTTAACTGAGGCTTCGATGTGATGACATGTTTTCGTAACCTCATCATTTAATGATTCCAAAGGCGTTCCAAAGAGAACGGGTTAAGATCGGGGCTATGTGGTGGCGTTACTAGCAAGTGAGGGACTTTATGTGGATATGGACTTATGCTTGAAATCGTTGTCCTGTTGGGAGTAAAAAATGTTTCGCAATAAGCATTGTTTGTGTCCTTTGAAGCAAATTTTCGCTCTAAATATTTTAGTATACTTCTTTTTCTGAATTACTGTGACTAAATTACCGATCTCAACAGTGGATATTTAGCTCCATATTACACAACCACCATTTCCGTGCTTTACTTTTTGCCTTGTGTATTTGGACTGTAAGTTTCATTTGGTTGTCTTCATGCTTTCGAAGGCCTATTTGATTCATAACTGCTAAATTTTGACTCTTCTGAAAAAATCATAGAAGACAAATCCTTTGTTTTTTTATTTATTAGCAAAGTCCTTTTGTTTTTTTTTATTTGCTTCGCTGACGAAAGGTTTCTTTCTAACGGTATAAGATTTATACGCCGATTTGATGTCGTTGACCTTCACGAAAATCCAGCCAAACTTTAGACATACAACGTGATATTTGTGAAACGTACAGCGTTGTGTTTACATCGATTTTCTTCTTCTCGGAAGTTTTTTGATGCAAAAATTGAACAAAGTATATGGAAATGTTGCGTTAGTAATGGAATTAGTAATACAAAAGCATTAAGTATGAGCTAAATTGTCCAGTCACATCCATATTTTTTCAAAAAATAATTGGTCAATTCGCTGTCGTACTAAATGGACCTATAAAGCACTAATTTTCTATTTATTGTTCTATTTTCACAAATAAAAACAGTCAAAATAATCATTAATTATTATTTATTACTTCGTATGAAAAGTTAATACAATATTTTCCATTTAATCTAATAATCCAATTTATTCATGAATTGTAATTTACATTTTTTCGGAACATGCTCTCCTGATGAAAACATTCATGGTGAAGCGAAAAACTTACCCACACCGTGGTGAAATGAACAAATGTCAATAATTTATTGAAGAAGCAGCAAATATGTAAGTGACAAAAATTTCTATTGCTTTAATTTAATAAAACTAATTACTTTTTATCTTATAGATACAAATTTTATATAGATAAAATGGAAAAAACCAAGAAGTGTCTCTTAGGATGCAAAGATTACATCCACTTGTACCGGCCAGGATGCGAGGAAGCCAGGTAAGTTTGTATTATGTATTGAAAAAATATTTTTTTTGCATGCCATTGTATTACGGGGGTGGATTACAAAGTTAAACAACATAAAAAGTTAAATAACTTTTTAATCTACTTGCGTGGTATAATAAAGTATGCACTTATTAATTATTTCCTCTCATTGATAGAAGCTAGATGATCAACACGCTTCTATCGCCTATTTTTAGTTATTTTTTTTTTGGCGGGAACCTGAACGTTGAAGAAAAAAAGTGTACTTTACACTTTGTGTTTTTAAAATTTGTTAAATTGCGACTTAGAGTATAAATAATTACCATAGATTAATTACCTTCGGTATGCAAAACTCATTCGCACACCTTCACTCTAAGCAGGAATTCGTTTTTTGGTGCATAATTAAAAAAAAACTTATTTGTCTTTTAGTTTTGTACCGAAAACAGTTTGTTCTCTTAAAATGTGGGTGTTTGAATATGAACTTTGCATACTGTATACTAAATGATATAAGTATAAGGTTTCCCTTTAAGACAGCCTATTTTGAAATTTGAAACAAAACTCCAGCGTTTGTTTGAAAAGTTCTTATGTTTTTATTTCAATAAAGAGTGTGGACATGGAAGTTACATATGGAACTCAATGTCAGATAAATGGCCGCCTCGTCGCTGATGGTACACGTTGGTCTTTAGACGAAGTTTTCGATTACCTGCATTGCGTCGGCTCAATTGTTCTTGGGTTGAGCATCTCAACATCATACAATCCTCACACTTTATCTAAATAAAAACAAGAATTTTTCAAATAAACGCTGGATTTTTCTTTCAAATTTGGAAATATGAGGTTTTTGTATTTATTTTATAGGAACACATATACGAGGAGGTAGGGTAAACAATTTTCCAATTAAGGTAGTTTAAAATAGAATTAAGATAAATCTACTTATGTAAATGTGATAAGTATAGCTAGCCTTAAGAAAGTTTGAATAAGTACATGCATGTAATAGTATTAAGAAAACGAGTGAGAGCGAGATAAATTATTATTCATTAACAAATAAAAAAAAAATTGAATTGAAATCGTTTTTTTTTATTTTTTTGCACGTATGCATGTTTTTTTCAAATTGGGAACACAATTTTTAATTGTTTTTTCCAAATTTGATCCAATGATCTCTTTCTCCAATAGAGAAATTTGGCGGAAAATGTTAGATTTGCCCAAATTCAACAAAACGGATCAAATCTGCGAAAAACACTTCGCTAACAATATGTTTGCAGGGGAAAAAAAAAAATATTTACAACGCTCGGCATTACCAATTAGTCGGGTTAGCGAGTTGACAGTTCTAGAGGTGTCTGCGTGTAAAAGTGTAAAAATTGAACTGGACTGTCCGGACGACGAGGAACAAACTTCGGTGGCATCGAACGAAGACGAATTGTTTTGCGATGTCGATGAACCGCTAAGCTGTTGGGAAGTGAACTCCAAAAGTGGACTTACAAAGGATTCACGAACCCAGACAAGTAAGCGTTTATCGGTATACACTCCACGCAAAATGAATTTAAAACTTCGTTTGCGTATTGCTAATGATCAGATAGCAAAAATGGAAGTAGATATCGAAACTTTTAAAAAAACTATTAAGGCACAAAATGAGAGAATCTTGTTCCTTGAAAGGCAGTTATACTTAGCAGAAAAAGAGGTAGAATATTCCAAAAAAACTGCAGAGGAAAACTTTTGTCATAGGTTACCCGCCGAACTCCAAACAGTTGTGGAGAACGTGAAGTCAAATTTGGATAGAAAAGCTAAGGGTTGTAGGTATACAAATGAATTGAAAATTTTGGCACTTTCGATTCATTTCACTTCCCCAATTAGTTATAGGTTGCTGCAGCCACTTTTCAACCTCCCTTCGGTTGTCACTCTGCGGTCCTTTATTTCATCGTGGCCAAGGACACCGGGTAACATTGAGTTCAATGTCAAAAGCTTAGAACTCAAGGTGAGTCAGCTACCCAGTATTTATAAATACTGTTCAATTTCGGCTGACGAAATGTCATTAAAAGCGAATTTGAACTACTGCAGGAAAAGTGATACCGTAATTGGTTTGGAAGACTTTGGCGATAGCGAGTATCGCTCAAAATGGCCTGCGCACAATGTTTTGGTGCTGATGGTTCAAGGCATTGCGAAGAGATGGAAACATCCCCTCGCTTATTATTTTATTCGCACCTCTTGCACACCATTTATTTTAAAAAAAATTATTTTTGAAGCTGTTTCTGCACTTCAAGAGAGTGGGTTAATCCCAATGCAATTTGTGTGTGACCAGGGATCTAATTTCAGAGGGTTAGCACGGCTGCTAGACGTAGATTTAGCTAAGCCCTACTTTATAGTAAACAGTAGTAGGATATTTTTTTTCTTTGACTCGCCTCATTTAATGAAATCTTCCCGAAATTGCCTATTAAAGAATGACATGATTTACAATAATTCAGGCACGCGACGTGCAACATGGAACGATATCGTTAGATTTTACGACATCGATTCCAAACTAAAACTTAGGTTAGCTCCAAAACTTACGGAGGCACATGTGCGGCCAAATAACTTTCAAAGAATGAAAGTTAAATATGCCTCTCAAGTCTTGAGCAATACAGTTGCAGCGGGTCTTTTAACTTACTGTAGCTCTGGTCAAGGGCCCACAACTGTAAGCAGCACGGCCGATTTTTTGATTTTTTTTAATAATTTATTTGATATCTTTAATTCGTCTAAGCGTAAAGACGCAAATATGTTTAAGCAAGCCTACAGTGGAAATGAAGTTCAAACGCAATTTTTGTTAAACGCGCAACAGCTTCTCCAATCCATGAAAATTCTGGATCCTGAAGGCAAAGACGTAACCAACCAGTTCTATTTCGTAAAGGGCTGGTTGCTTAACATCTCTTCTTTAACATCTTTGTGGCGCAATATTAGATCTTGCGATTTTTTGTACTTGTATACCAGGCATCTTAACCAGGATTGCGTAGAGAATTTTTTTAGTGAAGTAAGAAGCCATGGAGGTAAGAGTACGCGCATAACCCCCTCACACTTTTCGACAATTTTTCAAAAATTATGGGGTCTTCAATATTTGAAGATTGTGAGAACGGGAAATTGCGAATTGGTAGATTGCATTAGATTCAAACAAATTTATAATCATCATTTGGTTAAACACACGTCCTGGATACAAAAGCAGTTGGACATGACACCAAAAAACACGCTAAATGTAAACTTAACTTCAGACATATATATGATGAATTTTCTACAAGAAAACAGTTTTATGTATGTCTGCGGTTGGCTTTACACGAAGTGTTTCAAAGGTCATAAGTGCAGCTTGCCATTACCCACTTTAGACGGTATTGAAAAGACCACTGCGCTTACCTTTACATCTTTTAAGCAATATGACAATTGCAACTTACTTGCTCCGCCCCAAGAATTCGTCGAATACATCCGTGTGCTGGAGGAGCAATTTTGCATTGTGTTCGATGAATGCTACTTTTTGCGCGGGGTTGCAGCGGAAATTTCTGCAAAAATTAAATCTGCTCGCACTTACGTTTGCTGTGAAAATTTGCCAAAGGATTTCATTTTCCACTATTTCCTCAGAATTAGGATATATTTTGTTTTGAAATTTTGGAATAGGGATATTTCCGATCCTTCTTTCAGGAACAAATTTCTTTCAGTAAGCCATTTGTAAGCAAAACTGCTGTCCATTTTTGCGGAACTATTTTTTATTCTTTACTTTTCAGAATGCGGAATGGGTGCAATAGGCCTACAGGGGAAACCGAACACCCAGTAAAAAAAAAATCGGTTAACGCACCATTATGCATACCTCAAAGGTGGTGTGGAATTGCATAATCCAAGAAAGAAAAATCAAATTTCTTTAAATTTATTTTATTTATTTAAGTAGTATTTAGTTTTATATGACTTTTATTTTCATTTCAAATTCATTACATTAAAGCTTTTCTTGAAACCATTGCACTTCAAATGTTGGATCTGCAAGGAAAAAGGCATTATATGTATAGCTATACGAAAATGTATTCTTTTTACTCACATTTATTTGATCAGCTCACGATGGTTCCACACTGGGAACGCTTTTCTTGAAACCATTGCACTTCAAATGTTGGATCTGCAAGGAAAAAGGCATTATATGTATAGCTATACGAAAATGTATTCTTTTTACTCACATTTATTTGATCAGCTCACGATGGTTCCACACTGGGAACGCTTTTCTTGAAACCATTGCACTTCAAATGTTGGATCTGCAAGGAAAAAGGCATTATATGTATAGCTATACGAAAATGTATTCTTTTTACTCACATTTATTTGATCAGCTCACGATGGTTCCACACTGGGAACGCTTTTCTTGAAACCATTGCACTTCAAATGTTGGATCTGCAAGGAAAAAGGCATTATATGTATAGCTATACGAAAATGTATTCTTTTTACTCACATTTATTTGATCAGCTCACGATGGTTCCACACTGGGAACGCTTTTCTTGAAACCATTGCACTTCAAATGTTGGATCTGCAAGGAAAAAGGCATTATATGTATAGCTATACGAAAATGTATTCTTTTTACTCACATTTATTTGATCAGCTCACGATGGTTCCACACTGGGAACGCTTTTCTTGAAACCATTGCACTTCAAATGTTGGATCTGCAAGGAAAAAGGCATTATATGTATAGCTATACGAAAATGTATTCTTTTTACTCACATTTATTTGATCAGCTCACGATGGTTCCACACTGGGAACGCTTTTCTTGAAACCATTGCACTTCAAATGTTGGATCTGCAAGGAAAAAGGCATTATATGTATAGCTATACGAAAATGTATTCTTTTTACTCACATTTATTTGATCAGCTCACGATGGTTCCACACTGGGAACGCTTTTCTTGAAACCATTGCACTTCAAATGTTGGATCTGCAAGGAAAAAGGCATTATATGTATAGCTATACGAAAATGTATTCTTTTTACTCACATTTATTTGATCAGCTCACGATGGTTCCACACTGGGAACGCTTTTCTTGAAACCATTGCACTTCAAATGTTGGATCTGCAAGGAAAAAGGCATTATATGTATAGCTATACGAAAATGTATTCTTTTTACTCACATTTATTTGATCAGCTCACGATGGTTCCACACTGGGAACGCTTTTCTTGAAACCATTGCACTTCAAATGTTGGATCTGCAAGGAAAAAGGCATTATATGTATAGCTATACGAAAATGTATTCTTTTTACTCACATTTATTTGATCAGCTCACGATGGTTCCACACTGGGAACGCTTTTCTTGAAACCATTGCACTTCAAATGTTGGATCTGCAAGGAAAAAGGCATTATATGTATAGCTATACGAAAATGTATTCTTTTTACTCACATTTATTTGATCAGCTCACGATGGTTCCACACTGGGAACGCTTTTCTTGAAACCATTGCACTTCAAATGTTGGATCTGCAAGGAAAAAGGCATTATATGTATAGCTATACGAAAATGTATTCTTTTTACTCACATTTATTTGATCAGCTCACGATGGTTCCACACTGGGAACGCTTTTCTTGAAACCATTGCACTTCAAATGTTGGATCTGCAAGGAAAAAGGCATTATATGTATAGCTATACGAAAATGTATTCTTTTTACTCACATTTATTTGATCAGCTCACGATGGTTCCACACTGGGAACGCTTTTCTTGAAACCATTGCACTTCAAATGTTGGATCTGCAAGGAAAAAGGCATTATATGTATAGCTATACGAAAATGTATTCTTTTTACTCACATTTATTTGATCAGCTCACGATGGTTCCACACTGGGAACGCTTTTCTTGAAACCATTGCACTTCAAATGTTGGATCTGCAAGGAAAAAGGCATTATATGTATAGCTATACGAAAATGTATTCTTTTTACTCACATTTATTTGATCAGCTCACGATGGTTCCACACTGGGAACGCTTTTCTTGAAACCATTGCACTTCAAATGTTGGATCTGCAAGGAAAAAGGCATTATATGTATAGCTATACGAAAATGTATTCTTTTTACTCACATTTATTTGATCAGCTCACGATGGTTCCACACTGGGAACGCTTTTCTTGAAACCATTGCACTTCAAATGTTGGATCTGCAAGGAAAAAGGCATTATATGTATAGCTATACGAAAATGTATTCTTTTTACTCACATTTATTTGATCAGCTCACGATGGTTCCACACTGGGAACGCTTTTCTTGAAACCATTGCACTTCAAATGTTGGATCTGCAAGGAAAAAGGCATTATATGTATAGCTATACGAAAATGTATTCTTTTTACTCACATTTATTTGATCAGCTCACGATGGTTCCACACTGGGAACGCTTTTCTTGAAACCATTGCACTTCAAATGTTGGATCTGCAAGGAAAAAGGCATTATATGTATAGCTATACGAAAATGTATTCTTTTTACTCACATTTATTTGATCAGCTCACGATGGTTCCACACTGGGAACGCTTTTCTTGAAACCATTGCACTTCAAATGTTGGATCTGCAAGGAAAAAGGCATTATATGTATAGCTATACGAAAATGTATTCTTTTTACTCACATTTATTTGATCAGCTCACGATGGTTCCACACTGGGAACGCTTTTCTTGAAACCATTGCACTTCAAATGTTGGATCTGCAAGGAAAAAGGCATTATATGTATAGCTATACGAAAATGTATTCTTTTTACTCACATTTATTTGATCAGCTCACGATGGTTCCACACTGGGAACGCTTTTCTTGAAACCATTGCACTTCAAATGTTGGATCTGCAAGGAAAAAGGCATTATATGTATAGCTATACGAAAATGTATTCTTTTTACTCACATTTATTTGATCAGCTCACGATGGTTCCACACTGGGAACGCTTTTCTTGAAACCATTGCACTTCAAATGTTGGATCTGCAAGGAAAAAGGCATTATATGTATAGCTATACGAAAATGTATTCTTTTTACTCACATTTATTTGATCAGCTCACGATGGTTCCACACTGGGAACGCTTTTCTTGAAACCATTGCACTTCAAATGTTGGATCTGCAAGGAAAAAGGCATTATATGTATAGCTATACGAAAATGTATTCTTTTTACTCACATTTATTTGATCAGCTCACGATGGTTCCACACTGGGAACGCTTTTCTTGAAACCATTGCACTTCAAATGTTGGATCTGCAAGGAAAAAGGCATTATATGTATAGCTATACGAAAATGTATTCTTTTTACTCACATTTATTTGATCAGCTCACGATGGTTCCACACTGGGAACGCTTTTCTTGAAACCATTGCACTTCAAATGTTGGATCTGCAAGGAAAAAGGCATTATATGTATAGCTATACGAAAATGTATTCTTTTTACTCACATTTATTTGATCAGCTCACGATGGTTCCACACTGGGAACGCTTTTCTTGAAACCATTGCACTTCAAATGTTGGATCTGCAAGGAAAAAGGCATTATATGTATAGCTATACGAAAATGTATTCTTTTTACTCACATTTATTTGATCAGCTCACGATGGTTCCACACTGGGAACGCTTTTCTTGAAACCATTGCACTTCAAATGTTGGATCTGCAAGGAAAAAGGCATTATATGTATAGCTATACGAAAATGTATTCTTTTTACTCACATTTATTTGATCAGCTCACGATGGTTCCACACTGGGAACGCTTTTCTTGAAACCATTGCACTTCAAATGTTGGATCTGCAAGGAAAAAGGCATTATATGTATAGCTATACGAAAATGTATTCTTTTTACTCACATTTATTTGATCAGCTCACGATGGTTCCACACTGGGAACGCTTTTCTTGAAACCATTGCACTTCAAATGTTGGATCTGCAAGGAAAAAGGCATTATATGTATAGCTATACGAAAATGTATTCTTTTTACTCACATTTATTTGATCAGCTCACGATGGTTCCACACTGGGAACGCTTTTCTTGAAACCATTGCACTTCAAATGTTGGATCTGCAAGGAAAAAGGCATTATATGTATAGCTATACGAAAATGTATTCTTTTTACTCACATTTATTTGATCAGCTCACGATGGTTCCACACTGGGAACGCTTTTCTTGAAACCATTGCACTTCAAATGTTGGATCTGCAAGGAAAAAGGCATTATATGTATAGCTATACGAAAATGTATTCTTTTTACTCACATTTATTTGATCAGCTCACGATGGTTCCACACTGGGAACGCTTTTCTTGAAACCATTGCACTTCAAATGTTGGATCTGCAAGGAAAAAGGCATTATATGTATAGCTATACGAAAATGTATTCTTTTTACTCACATTTATTTGATCAGCTCACGATGGTTCCACACTGGGAACGCTTTTCTTGAAACCATTGCACTTCAAATGTTGGATCTGCAAGGAAAAAGGCATTATATGTATAGCTATACGAAAATGTATTCTTTTTACTCACATTTATTTGATCAGCTCACGATGGTTCCACACTGGGAACGCTTTTCTTGAAACCATTGCACTTCAAATGTTGGATCTGCAAGGAAAAAGGCATTATATGTATAGCTATACGAAAATGTATTCTTTTTACTCACATTTATTTGATCAGCTCACGATGGTTCCACACTGGGAACGCTTTTCTTGAAACCATTGCACTTCAAATGTTGGATCTGCAAGGAAAAAGGCATTATATGTATAGCTATACGAAAATGTATTCTTTTTACTCACATTTATTTGATCAGCTCACGATGGTTCCACACTGGGAACGCTTTTCTTGAAACCATTGCACTTCAAATGTTGGATCTGCAAGGAAAAAGGCATTATATGTATAGCTATACGAAAATGTATTCTTTTTACTCACATTTATTTGATCAGCTCACGATGGTTCCACACTGGGAACGCTTTTCTTGAAACCATTGCACTTCAAATGTTGGATCTGCAAGGAAAAAGGCATTATATGTATAGCTATACGAAAATGTATTCTTTTTACTCACATTTATTTGATCAGCTCACGATGGTTCCACACTGGGAACGCTTTTCTTGAAACCATTGCACTTCAAATGTTGGATCTGCAAGGAAAAAGGCATTATATGTATAGCTATACGAAAATGTATTCTTTTTACTCACATTTATTTGATCAGCTCACGATGGTTCCACACTGGGAACGCTTTTCTTGAAACCATTGCACTTCAAATGTTGGATCTGCAAGGAAAAAGGCATTATATGTATAGCTATACGAAAATGTATTCTTTTTACTCACATTTATTTGATCAGCTCACGATGGTTCCACACTGGGAACGCTTTTCTTGAAACCATTGCACTTCAAATGTTGGATCTGCAAGGAAAAAGGCATTATATGTATAGCTATACGAAAATGTATTCTTTTTACTCACATTTATTTGATCAGCTCACGATGGTTCCACACTGGGAACGCTTTTCTTGAAACCATTGCACTTCAAATGTTGGATCTGCAAGGAAAAAGGCATTATATGTATAGCTATACGAAAATGTATTCTTTTTACTCACATGTAATTAGTTAGATCACTCATCCACATTTCTTAAAGCTCTTGAATGGTGTATTTAGATTCATTGTTCTTACTGTAAAAAAGAAGTAAAATAAATTATTTTGAAATTAAAATGTTTGTAGTTACTCACAAGAAAATGTAAACAAACTTTCCCAGCTGGTTTTGCCACATCCAATCGAAAGCAATCTGTTGGTGGCAGCAGTTTCCTGTAGAAAATGATTTGTTCTTGCTTCAGATGTGTAGAATTTTCTTCTTTTGTTGTCCTAGAAAATATAATAAAGAAAATTATTGTCCAACATTAAATTTTTGTGCAACTTACACGAAATTGAATTTGTAAACAAGAGAAATGTCAAAATCGGAATTCACCGCGTCGTTTTTATATGGATGACGTCACTCGTAAAACTTTTCGAATTTTGACATTGTTGACAATTCTCACGTATTCACGGACAGGTTCACACGGATAGGGACTTTCAGAAGAAAACCGGTTTTGATTTTCCAATATCTGGAAAGTTTGATATCTAGTTATAGTTAGTCTATGGCATAGACTAACTATACCTAGATATCAAACTTTCCAGATATTGGAAAATCAAAACCGGTTTTCTACTGATCGTCCCTATCCGTGAACCTGTCCGTGAATATGTGAAAATTGTCAACAATGTCAAAATTCGAAAAGTTTTACGAGTGACGTCACCCATATAAAAATGACTCGGTGAATTTCGATTTTGACATTTTTCATATTTACAAATCTAATTTCGTGTAAGTTGCAAAAAAATTTTATGTTGAACAATAATTTTGTTTATTATATTTTCTAGGACAACAAAAGAAGAAAAATCTACACATTTGGAGCCAGAAGAAAACATTTTCCACAGAATACTGCGGCCACGAACAGATTGCCTTGGATAGGAGATGGCAAAAGCAGTTGGAAAAGTTTGTTTACATTTTCTTGTGAGTAACTACAAACATTTTAATTTCAAAATAATTTATTTTACTTCTTTTTTACAGTAAGAACAATGAATCTAAATGCACCATTCAAGAGCTTTAAGAAATGTGGATGAGTGATGCTAACTAATTACATGTAAGTAAAAAGAATACATTTTCATATAGCTATACATATAATGCCTTTTTCCTTGCAGATCCAACATTTGAAGTGCAATGGTTTCAAGAAAAGCGTTCCCAGTGTGGAACCATCGTGAGCTTCTATCAATGAAAGGAAATAATTAATAAGTGCATACTTTATTATACCACGCAAGTAGATTAAAAAGTTATTTCACTTTTTATGTCGTTTAACTTTGTAATCCACATGTAATACAATGGCATGCAAAAAAAATATTTTTCCCATGCATAATACAAACTTACCTGGCTTCCTCGCATCCTGGCCGGTACAAGTGGATGTAATCCTTGCATCCTACAAGACACTTCTTAGTTTTTTCCATTTTATCGTTCTATAAGATAAAAAGTAATTAGTTTTATTAAATTAAAACAATAGAAATTTTTGTCACTTACATATTTGCTGCTTCTTCAATAAATTATTGACATTTGTTCATTTCACCACGGTGTGGGTAAGTTTTTCGCTTCACCATGAATGTTTTCATCAGGAGAGCATGTTCCGAAAAAATGTAAATTACAATTCATGAATAAATTGGATTATTAGATTAAATGGAAAATATTGTATTAACTTTTCATACGAAGTAATAAATAATAATTAATGATTATTTTGACTGTTTTTATTTGTGAAAATAGAACTTTACACAAGCCTTTTTGCAAGATTGATTGGTAATTGCAACAGACAAAACAATAAATAGAAAATTAGTGCTTTATAGGTCCATTTAGTACGACAGCGAATTGACCAATTATTTTTTGAAAAAATATGGATGTGACTGGACAATTTAGCTCATATTTAATGCTTTGTATTACTAATTCCATTACTAACGCAACATTTCCATATTCTTTGCTCAATTTTTGCATCAAAAAATTTCCGAGAAGAAGAAAATCGATGTAAACACAACGCTGTACGTTTCACAAATATCACGTTGTAATGCTAAAATTTGGCTGGATTTTCGTGAATGTCAACCACATCAAGTCGGCGTATAAATCCTATACCGTTAGAAAGAAACCTTTCGTCAGCGAAGCAAATAAAAAAAAAACAAAAGGACTTTGCTAATAAATAAAAAAACAAAGTATTTGTCTTCTAGGATTTTTTCAGAAGAGTCAAAATTTAGCATTTATGAATCAAATAGGCCTTCGAAAGCATGAAGACAACCAAATGAAACTTTCAGTCCAAATACACAAGGCAAAAAGTAAAGCACGGAGATTGTGGTTGTGTGATATGGAGCTAAATATCCACTGTTGAGATCGGTAATTTAGTCACAGTAATTGAGATCATGACAAAAGAAGTATACTAAAAGTAACCACAAATGTGGTTGATACATAAAGTCCCTCACTTGCTAGTAACGCCACCACAAAGCCCCGATCTTAACCCGTTCTCTTTGGAACGCCTTTGAAAACATTAAATGATGAGGTTACGAAAACATGTCATTACATCGAAGCCTCAATTAAAAGTCTTATTTTTAGCGGAATGGTAAGAAATAATATGTGAATATATGGAAAAGTTGACGCATTCTATGCCAGACCGGCTTAAAGATGTTAAGTATAAACTAACACTTTTCATTAAGATAAACTAACATTTTAGCTGTGCTCATTTCACATGCAATTTTTATTTCTACATTTTTTTTTTACACGAAATATTATTGTTTTGCTTCTAAGAAAATACAAATAAACATTTATTACTTGCAAAGAAACAGATCTGTTGAAAACAATTATAAACAAAATTCCATTCGACAAAATCAAATTAAGTTGGGATATCATTTCACATTGTTTGTTAAATTTTGGAAATTATTTTTAAAAAATAAACAATTAAAATACCACCACTTTTATACTTTATAATGTGTGAAAATATTTTGGAAAAGCTTTAAATTCAAATAGAAAAACAAATATTTTCCTTAAAAAACTAAAAAATGAACAAAAATGTTAATTGTACTTATCAGTATTATTTAATTAATTTATTTACTCAACACATTCAAACTAAAAGAACAGCAAGGAAATTGATTTTAAAAGTTGCCATTAATTAATAATCCTTTTCATTGATGTCCAGAGTACAGAGTTTGTGCCTAAACATACAAAATGCTTATACAATTGACTCTCAATACAAGTTAAGCTTGATTTCAGAATTGTAATAGTTTCAATTCATTTATATCTTCAAATGAAACTTTCAAAATATGATCCCTAGGTCCTTTTTTAATTTTATTCTGAAACGAACCCTTTTTTGTCCAATTGAAACAAAAAAAGGGTTTTTGTTTTTAATATATTCTATTATCTTCACTTTTTCACCATGTTGAATTAAATATTCACCAGGGAAAAATATTTTTCCTTTTATTTTTGCCTTTATTATATATACTTAGCGAACATTACGTGAAATTTGTTGTCATTTTAGCCATTCTGACAGGTTATAGAGATGGAGAATGTGTTAGTGATTCACTTACAGTGTATCTGTGCGAAAGTTAAACGTTTGCAAAAGTATTAGTAGAGTTTGATATCTAGGTATAGATTTTCTCGGAAATTTTTTGATTCAAAAACTGAGCAAACAATATGGAAATGTTGCGTTAGTAATGGGATTAGTAATACAAAAGAATTAAATGTGAGCTAAATTGTCCAGTCACATCCACATTTTTTCAAAAAATAATTGGTCAATTCGCTGTTGTACCAAATGAACCTATAAAGCACTAATTTTCTTTTTATTGCTTTGTTTGTTGCTATTACCAATATTTTAAATTCAATTTTGCAAAAGGCTTGTGTAAAGTTATATTCTCACAAAAAAAAAACAGTCAAAATAATAAAATAAAACAAAAATCTAAAAAAATGCTTTAAGTAGTATTTAGTTGTATATGGCTTTTATTTTCATTTTAAATTCACATTTATTTGATCAGCACACGATGGTTCCACACTGTGAACGCTTTTCTTGAAACCATTGCACTTCAAATGTTGGATCTGCAAGGAAAAAGGCATAAATATATAGCTAAACGAAAATGTATTCTTTTTACTCACATTTATTTGATCAGCTCACGATGGTTCCACACTGGGAACGCATTTCTTGAAACCATTGCACTTCAAATGTTGGATCTGCAAGGAAAAAGGCATTAAATGTATACATAGCCAAACGAAAATGTATACTTTTGCTTACATGTAATTAGTTAGCATCACTTATCCACATTTCTTCAAGCTCTTGAATGGTGCATTTAGATTCATTGTTCTTACTGTAAAAAAGAAGTAAAATAAATTATTTTGAAATTAAAATGTTTTTAGTTACTCACAAAAAAATGTAAACAAACTTTCCCAGCTGGTTTTGCCACATCCAATCGAAAGCAATCTGTTGGTGGCAGCAGTTTCCTGTAGAAAATGATTTGTTCTTGCTTCAGATGTGTAGAATTTTCTTCTTTCGTTGTCCTAGAAAATATAATAAAGAAAATTATTGTCCAACATTAAATTTTTGTGCAACTTACACGAAATTGGATTTGTAAACAAGAGAAATGTCAAAATTGGAATTCACCGCGTCGTTTTTATATGGATGACGTCACTCGTAAAACTTTTCGAATTTTGACATTGTTGACAATTCTCACGTATTCACGGACAGGTTCACACGGATAGGGACTTTTAGAAGAAAACCGGTTTTGATTTTCCAATATCTGGAAAGTTTGATATCTAGGTATAGTTAGTCTATGGACAGAAGTCTTGGATCAACTTTAGCTCGAATATGGATATCAATCAGTCGTTCTAAAGTTTTCAGAAGGAATGATGATAGACTTATAGGTCTGAGGTCCTTTGGGACTACATGAGAACATTTTCCAGCTTTGGGAATGAATACTACATTCACTTCTCTGCATAACAGTGGAATGTGGATAAGTTCTACACAGCTCCTCATAATATTTTCCAACACTGGTAGAATAATATCTGAGGACCTCTGTAGCTCGGCAGGTATAGTACCGTCCGGACCAGCAGACTTGTATGGTTTGAAGCCATGCAGCGCCCAAAGCATGAATTTTGGTCACGGTTGCAGTAGGCCTGTTTGGGCTGCTACTGGCCGCGAGTTGGGAGCTACCTGGAAAGTGGGTGTACAGAAGCAGGTTGAGTGATTCATCACTTGAGGTTGTCCAAGAGCCATCGGTTTTTTTCAAACAGCTGGGCATCATAGTATTTGTGGAGAGGATTTTTCTTAGCCGCGATGCCTCAGAGGTTTCTGTAATTTTGTCGCAGAATGACCTCCAGGATTGTCGCTTTGCCTTCCTCAGTTCTTTTTTGTATAATTTGAGGGATTGTTTATATGAGTCCCAGTCGGTCACTTTTCTTGTGCTTTTTGCTGCGTTGAAAAGTTTTCTGCAGGCGTTTCTGAGTAGTCCCAGTGCCGATGTCCACCAATGTGGCTTTTTCTTGCCTCTTGGTTGAATAAGATGGCAGAAAGCGGTCATAGCCTTATTGAGAGTCAGAGTAAATTCCCTGACTTTCATGTCGAGCTCATTGGTGTCACGCGGGGGACTTGATAGTTCAGAGGATATCGTTTTCGACAGTATTCCTCTGTATTTTGTCCAATCAGTTTTCCGGTAGTTCCGGAAAGTACCACCCTTTCTAGGTTATCACCAGGGAGAGGGCCCACTTGGTCGTGGCCAAGGTAAGCCGATGCCAGCCAGTAAGAGCCTTTGGCAGTCTCTAGTCTGTCAACGGTTAAGTCGGGGTCACTGAGGTTGGGAAGTAGAAATACATTAAGGCTACGTTTCACTAATATACAAGTTCTAATCTTACCTTTGTCTCTTGTATAGAGCGGAGCGTATGTGGGTGTCCTAAGTCCACGAACCACGCCTTCTGCAATCCATGGTTCCTGGATTAGGATTATGTCTTCTGCGTTTTTAGACAGACGCAGAATGAGTGCGGCCGAAGCCTTTTTTGAGTGGTGGAGATTAATCTGGAGAAACCGTATCATTGCTACAGTCTTCCAGAGTCGCCTCCACCACGGTGTTGTTGAGGTCCTCCGATTCTGAATATGTGCCCAAGAGCTCATCTTCTATCTCTGATCGTGTAGAACCTCTAATTGCTTCGTCATCGGTTTCCATTTCCGACAGTGTGTCAGAAGAGGAGACCGACGGCTTGGTAGTCACCTCGGACAGATTGGAGTCGTCGCTATCCAATTCTGGAAAGGATATCGACGCTCCAAGATCCGAGGTTGTGATGTCAGGTATTAAAGAAGGAGGAGGTTGCTTATCAGCATCCAGCTCATCCTTTTTGTACACCCTTAAATGAATGTACTCGAATCCGAACCGAATCATGCCTTTCGTCTGCGCCAGAGGATTAAGGGATTCCTTATTGATCACAATTAACACGCATCTATAAGAACCCCTTAGTTCCTCCAGTTTCGCGACTTCCCAGTCATGAGTCGGAAGAGTCGGGTTGCCGAGCCGGATGATTTCCAGAATACTTTCTGGAGAGGAGGGTTCGGCTGGAATCCAGGTACGAGTTCGAGGTCTACTAGGAATATCTTCCTTAGATACGACCTCGAGTTTTGCACCTGGCCAAATCTCTCCTAAACCATCGATGGCCTTGGTGAAGAGATCGAGAGATCTCTGGTTGGAGCAAGCGATGAGCTTGACATGGCCTTGGTGCCAGCCAGCGTCGCTTGTGATAGGAGGTGGTCCTGGGTTTTCCCGCATGATGGCCAAGAAGTTGCTCGAGAGCTTCAGCTTGACCAGTTGCCACCGTTCCGGTGTAATGGAACCGTCGGTATCGCTCCTGTCGATCACCGCGATCACCAATGCATCCTTTAGGACTTCATTGTAAGACCTCAGAGATCTGCTGTTGGATGGCCCAGGGGTTGTAGAACTGTGTGTTTTGGGCCTCTTGGAAACCGGTACGGTTTCCTCCAACGATCTCTGGCGCTTAGAGGAGTCTTTTGACGTTTTGGGAGCAGTGGAAGCAGTGGGAAATCCGTCTTTTAGGATGTTTTTAGCCCACTCAACCTTGCTCTTTATTTCCGCACTTCTCTCAACCTCCGGAATGGATCCAAAGGTTTTGATGATGCGTGAAGCATTTCGACGTCTTATATAGAGCGACTTAGATGGAGCTTGCCGATGCGGCTGAGCTCCAGATTCCTCCTTGGAGGGAGGAGTTTTGGTAGCGGCAACAAGTCCGTGGCCTGCCACAAACTTGCTGCTGCTGGGGGCGGAGGAAGTGATAGGGCCATGGCTTGCCACAGTCTTAACACTCCCTGAAGGAGTTTTGGTAGCCGCGACAAGTCCGTGGCCTGCCACAAACTTGCTGCTGCTAGGGGTGGAGGAAGTGATAGGGCCATGGCTTGCCACAGTCTTAACACTCCCTGAAGGAGTTTTGGTAGCAGCGACAAGTCCGTGGCCTGCCACAAACTTGCTGCTGCTAGGGGTGGAGGAAGTGATAGGGCCATGGCTTGCCACAGTCTTAACACTCCCTGAAGGAGTTTTGGTTGCCGCGACAAGTCCGTGGCCTGCCACAAACTTGCTGCTGCTAGGGGTGGAGGAAGTGATAGGACCATGGCTTGCCACAGTCCTAACACTTCCTGAATTCTTATTTTTTGGCTCGTTCCGTTTGCCTTTAGAGGATGGCGCACCATGGCCTGCCACAGTTTTGCCTCCTCTCGGCAGTGTAGGAGCTTTGCCGGTAGTTGGTGTAGTCACCGTTCCACCGCCCGGTATTGAAGAAGTACCGGCCTCGGTTTTTGTTTTTTGGTTATTTTCCATTAATGGTCCCACGAGTAGCGGAGAAAGGGGTGTCCATCTGTACAGAGATCCGCTGTATACAGATAAGGATAGCTAATCCGGAGGTCGCCAGGTATCCGGATACTCCGTTCGCGACTGAGCTATTTTTGGAGATACTGGGCCCTCAGCCAGGTTGATCTTCAGCACGGGTCGTACAACACCCTGATCCAGCCCAGGGGAATGATGGAGTGCTTTGGGAGTTGGGGTGGGGGGGGGGAGCATCCTTTGGTTTCAGGACTCGTCTGGAGAATTTCTTCTCGAGATTCAGTGACCCTACTCAGCCTCTACAACTCGACAAGTTCGATGCTCGCGGTAGAAGAGGTCTTGCACTTAACTTGACAAACTTATAAGCGCGAGTATTGAGCAGGAGACAATAGCAACAATGTAATATTGTCTCAGAAATTAGTAAAACCTTAGAAGGCGGACGCACTGCGGATGAATTAGCGTGACTGAATCAATGGTGGGGCAATAGTAATCATAGCAGATTCCTTATAAGGTATTTGTTGTTAAAGTTAATACATATTTTTCAAGGCCAGTCAGGAGCTGAAACGGATATGTTGGTGTATGCACCTTTAATGGGTAAATATGTAGCAGCTTTATATCTCCGAAGCGGGTTATTGTCTTTTTTAGATCCAAGAACGGCCTGCCCCTCAAGGTTAGGTGTTGTGCTAGGAGCTACCACTTGACCACATAAAAACTCTACTGTAGTTATCAACGAAGAGCCACGGAGAAAGACGTACTCACTGATGGCGACCCTGCTAAATGAAAAGACGGACAATGACATTCGGATCTGTGACTATCCCAAGAAGTGTAGCAGCATTTATTTGGCTGTATTTACCAACATCACTCTCATATGCGAGCACACCCCAGAAGAAATAGATGATGCAATCAAAGAATGTTTGTACGAAAACCTCGACAAAACCAAAAAAAAAAAAAAAGACAAAACCTACGGGGATGTAATCGTTTTATGCAACTTCAACGACGAAATAGAACAGGGGGACATCTTTAAAAGTAAAGCATAGTGGCCACCCGCTCAAAAAGCTGTTAATGTCTATGGATGTACTTTAGATTCCACAACAATGGAGAAATATTGCTGCAATCGCTATAACACTTTCCATATCCATAAACCTCTCGTTAACCGGAAACACAACATCGACAAATCAGATAGAATGTCACAATAGACAGCTATAACTTTGAAGTAGTCACGGACTTTACATACCTAGGCTCCGCTATTAAATCTGATAGCGACATCTCATCAGAAATCAAACAAAGGGTTACTCTTGCCAATCGCTTTTTTTGCTGTATAGGAAAGAAAATGAGTTGTAAGGCCTCATCAAAAAGCACTAAGGAGACTCAATTGTGCAGAAGGATAGAAGTTAGCGATGGTGGATGAAAATATCCTTGGCCGTTTTGAACACAAAGTTCTTCGAGAGATTTTTGCTTCCGTTTGCGTTAAAGCGATTTGGAGCAGGAGATTTAACGGCGAAATCTACGAGCTGTAGAGTGACATTGCCCTGATCAGAGAAGTGCACATTAGTCGCCTAAGATGGCGAATGAACACCAATGGTCCGGTCCGAAGTGTCTTCGATTCCAACCCGGAGGAACAATACAGTAGAGGAAGACCTCACTTTACATTAATGGCGCGCAAAAATAGAAGGGTATCTCAACCAACTTGGAGTACGCAACTGGGGGCAGTGAGCCAGAAACCGCTCTCATTGGAGAGGCCCAGGTCCACAACTGACTATAGTGCCATCAAGGCAGGTAATTTGTTTTAAGATGTTTTCTGTTTTCAGTAAAGTCTAACAAAACATCGATTTATTACTCGTATATCGAAAATCGCCAATCTTGGCGCATATTTGCTTAACACAACATGACATTAGGTTAACAACAAGAATGAGAACAGTGCGTTCCGAAGAAAATATCGCTGCAGTTTAGGCAAGTGTTAATGATGACCCAAATTTGACTGTTCTAGGAACACATAAGTACTTGAGCTTTGTTCGTCGATAACTTGGAACATTTTGGGCCTTAGCTGAATGGGCTCAAAATCAATTGCAAGCGGTTCCGACAATTTATGGCAAAATTGTATTCAGCGATAATGCTCAATGATGGCTGAACGGATAAGTCAATAAGCAAAATAGTAGCATTTGGAGTGAGAACAATTTGCATGCGACTCTTCACACACTGTTCCATTGTACGCTTGTGGCATCGTCGGGTTTTTTTTTCTTTAAAAATGAAGTGCAATCAATTGCCTCCGTTGCCGGACAATGATTAGTGAAGGCCATTTATTGATTTATTGAAATCAATGTTGAGTGAGAGAGTGATTTGAAGATTGTGACCCGTAAATTTTTCACCAAGATCTGATTTGGCTATATCAGCTCTTCTATTAACTCTGATAATGACGCCTCGTAAGAAATCAAACACAGAATTATCCTTGCCAATCCATGATTCTAAGAAAGACCATTGCCAGGAAACATTAATCACATTATTTATGCTGCTGTGATCAGTTCGGCCTCCTGCTCTATCGCGCAGAAGGATGAACGTTTGTAAAGTTGGTTGGTCATTTTGAAGGCAGGATTCTTCCAGTGATTTTTTGTCTCCTTTGCATTGGAGATCTTTGAAGGAGGAGAAATTACAAACAACTCTATGTAGGGCGCTGTAGGGCGACATCGAGCTGGTCATAGAAGTAAGTATCAGTTCACTGAGATGTCTGAGGCATTCAATTTTCTTACAGTATTCGCGATAGAAGGAGATCTATTCTTACGACACAGGTCGAGAATATAGTTAACACACGAGCAATCACTTATGTATGACCCCATTGATCAGCATGGAACCCTAACACCTAATTCAAGAGACTGAATAGGACGAAGCGCAGTGGTTCAAGCGACAAATGACGTTTTTACTCGAACAGTAGTTAAGTTGAATGTGTTGGATTCAATGCAGATTGGAGATACAGTTAACATGGGCCATTACACGGGGTGTTACTGAAGCAGTCTGCATAATTAATAGACAAAGTAGCAAATTTTGTTAAATTCATGGTAGGTAGCAACTTTCTATTGAAAATTTGGAGAATTACTAGGATATCGACTGCGAATATATTAACATGGTTATAAATATAAAGCGAATAAATGAAAGAACTTCGACCAATTGGATATATACTATTAGCTTTGGAATATTATAGTAAAACTTCATTTTAAGGAGCAAGCTTTTGCGTTATACGGATTAGAAGTCATAAACATTTTCTTATTTTACTGAAAATTAATAGGTTTCCTGATAACGTCCCAGCCGTTAAATAAAACATTTTAAGAAAAATATTTTCTTTAAATCAAAAAGGAACTACAAGCATTCATGTTGACATCTAGCAACAAAGTTCAGCATTCCAATTTGAATATCGTCGGGTCAAAATCGGATTGCAATATCCGTTCAACTCGACCAGATACTCAATTTAAATTTAATTTAATTTAGTCACGGTATAAACGAATATAAAATGCAACTCCAAGCAAATCGGATACACGTATTCGAAGAACTGCATTGATTGAGTCATGTGAAATGAACGCAACAATCAAGGCAGCATCCACATTCGTAAGTCGTAACGTAACTGACTGCATCTTCCGTAACTACTCGTACAATACGATTTCCAGTTTTATCTTAAACTGAGTAACTGGCAAATTTGGTGTCATCACATCACAATTTTTATTTATTTTTTTTTTCGATTTTGGAAAGTTGTTTGGTGTTTTATTGTCAACGTTTACGAGCAGCGTTTTCCTAAGTAAGATAATTTTCTGTCATTCCGATTGCTACCAGTGATTTTTATCGTTTATGGGTAACGATGACCGGAAGACAACTATTAATTTTAACATATGCATATTCAAAAACTTTTAGGTGTTAAGGTTCACCAATAGTGTTATCGCACTATTTTAAGGGTGACAGACCCATAAAATCGGTTGAATAAATTATAATACCTACTCATTCTGTCATTCCGTCAGTTCCAATCCCTCTTCAGCTGTCGATGCTTTTAAGATAGATAGACAATAATAGACAGTAAGTAGATAGGGTGGTAGATGATTATGATCTTTTGTAATCCCTGTTTATATCCTGGTGAGATTTATCATTCTTCCAGAGTCCACTCGCATACAAGTATAATTCTTTTAGCAATTATATTTGAAATGAGCCTAATCTCTGGCATGGATTCCACCTTAAAGCGCATCTTTCAGAATGGTTCATGGGATTATATTTTGAAAATAACTTCATGTATAATAAGGTTTTCTTGGCTTTTCTGGGCAAAACGTAGAATGGTTACTGTCCCATTAAGGGTTTCACTGCCTCTTGGTCACCAAGAGAGTCCGCTTGTTACTCATGATGCCTACATGAACAGGTATCCAGCTAATGGTAAGTCTGTTATTGACATTGTAGCTATATTGTAATATCGGTAATTCTTGTAGTTCTTCTCGCGTCATCATATTTCAGTGAGAAATATTTGATCATAGATTCGATGTAGATGAACGCCAATGCTCCGGTCCAAAATTTCTTCGAATCCGCCCCCGAGGGACAGCGCAGTAGAGGAAGACCACGACTCGGGTAGCGCATGCAAGTGGAAGGGGACCTCAGTCAACTTAGCGTGTAATACTGAAGGCAGCTAGATAAATTCCGTTTGTTTGTTGAGGCCCAAGTCCACCCCGGATTGTAGTGCCACCTTAAGTAAGTAAATAAAATTCGTAGTGGAGGATCTGCGCGGCGATTGATCGGGAAACTGCTGATGGTCCTATAACTGAGATTGGGACAGCAACGCAACAATCAAGCTCGTATCGTACTGCCTACCTTACCTTCCAGTGTTGGTCCCCGGTAACGGTATGAATAAAGTTTTTAGCAAGTGCTCGTTCGACCGGCATCATAATAACCAGCTAATAGCCTCAGATAATTACGTTGACTCTACTATAAATTCTGCCAACAAAACCTCAACAGAAACAAAACATAGAATCACTCTTGCCAATCGCTGTTTCTTTGGGCTAACAAGGCAATTGAGTCCTATTCCGATCAACCTTGAATACTCTATGTAAAATCTTGATAACCACAGCCATAATTTATGGCGCTGAGGCATGAAATTATCGAAACCGAATGAAGATAACCTAATACGTAAACTTTGTCCTTCGAAGTTTCTTACAGCACATATTTATTGTTATTCGTATATTCATTATAATTAAAATTAAGAAAACATTTTTTAATAGCAAAAAACTTAGTAAATGGACATTTTTATTGTATTACGAGTATAAAACTTAAAACTAAAACTTATAAACTACCTAAAAATAGATCTTAACCTACCTACCCCATTTAAAATCTGTTGTTGTATTTTTTTTTTCGCATGCGGTTAATCTGTCCTGGAGCGACCCTTCATATCTAGGTAGAGGAATGCTTTTGGAGGAATGAAGGCATCAAAGCGTACTCTCTCGTGATACTTATAATTAGGGTAATACGTACCGGAGATCAGGTTGTTTGACGAGGTTCAGATTACCTTCGAGTCAACTTAGTGAAGAAATTGTTCACTCTAATATTATGTAAGTTCGCCCTCTTACACAGGACCTCATTAGGATAGAATTTTATGTACTCAGGCTCTGGTGTTCTACTCGTATATAAGCAAAGATAAGTCCTAAGGTAGGCCCTCTTAAATATCTGAATCTTTTCCAGTAAACTTGCTCTCACGTTGAACCACATGGGACATCCAAAAATAACCATTGGCTGGATAAAGGCCATGTAGCAGATCACTTTCTGAAAAACAGTCTTTTTTTAAGGGTAAAAGCACCTTTGGGTCTGCCTAGAGCAACATTTATATGTTTGTCTGCCACCTATGTCATGTATCTTTCGTGACAATATTCACTTTGAAAGAGACACAAAACATCAGCGCAGCAGTGTCGACCACGATAAAGTTTAACAAACTCGACATGTGTTCTTTGCCTATACTTCAACCACCTTTGCCTTTACCTCGTCGCAGCTTTTACCGTTTACTAAAAGAATATAAGAGACCTCTGGTAAAAAGCCCATGCTGTTCTGTGTCAATTTCATGCTTTACCTTCTGATATTTTATGCTTTGACTGAAACTCACTCTGAAAACTCGTCTCAGACAAAGAACCAGAGGCTATTCCCCCTCTCTTACAATGTTTTGAGACTACAACTTTATACTTCCTATGGTTGATTCTCCTTGTCGAAAAGTCATACTGGCCATTTACAACACCTTTGGCTCTTCTCTCGTTTCTATTTCTCTTCTTATAAGGTCGACTTTTTCTCAATAAACATAACACTCCTCTGTAGACCTCTGTACGTCATGTAACATAGTCTTACATTTTTCGGCGCTAACTAACGAACCCTACTAATCGACTAATAGACTCATGACTACGCCAAGTCAGAATCGGCTCAATTTACATGATTAGCCAATTAGACCTTCTCTCCAATGACTTTCCAATATTTACAAGAGGTGACTTCGTTTTTTACAAAACATCCTTTCTAACAATTCCAACTATCTCGATACTTAAAACCTTTTCCTGACTACATTCCTTTCCTGACTTAGATTATGGGCGACAACATACCTGGGCACAGGGAAAGTCGATTTGATATTTTTTCAACAACAGGGGTTCTGGTGTCATTGCATCAGACAGCATGCCCATGAAAGCAAAGTTAAAAGACAATCGGTGCGCAAGGTCGTCAAAAAATCCAATGCATGTTGTATCAAAGACTACTTCTCTTTAAACGGAGGATGGCTTTATGAGTGCAGTCCATGAAATTAATAACAAGGGGCTGGAGATTCATCACTCCATCTAGAACAGAACCAGCCGTTTTTTGGACTCTGGTAAAAGCATAGGTCACCAGCTATGGCGTGTTGTGTTACTCAGCCCACTTCTAGCTTCGTTAATAAGATAGATTATTAGTTACCTGGGAAGTGAGTTCCAAGCACAGAGTCTTTGTTCTCGACTCAGTATAGGTGCCATCAGATTTGCCCAATGACTCAAACCGAGCTGATTTCATCTTTCTAAGGGCTTTGACTATCCTGCTGGGTTAACAATCTGTTTCGGCAACGGTCCGTACATCTGTAACTATTCCAGTTTTTCTCCTGTACGTAGTCGCTGCAGATCTGCTGGGACGGGCGCTCTGTACGATTGTTTTCTAGCTTAATATGTGAGTTTAAAGCACTTATTGAGGACACTGTTCAAGTTCTGAACAGCTTCCTCCAGCTTTTGTTTTGTTCTGAGTTTAAGGCGAGCACTGTGGGACTTACTGAACATCTGATGTACTGTAATATGAATCCCTACATATATATATTTCGTCAGTGGGTTTCCTAACATATGTTTTGGGTTACCACGATTTGTTGACGATACCAAGCAAGGTTTAACAATTTATTATTCACAAAATTAAAAATACAAGTTTATGCATCTAAATCTATATTGTCCCTTTCAAAGTAATCCCCATCGACTGTAACACCCTCATGAGAGCGCTTGATCCCATCCTCGAAACATTTTTTATATTTGGTTTTCGGTATGTCCATTAGTGCTTCCTGCGATTTTTCCATTACTTCCATTCCATTACTTACTGCTGAAACGCGTTCCCCGTAATGGTTTTTTAACTCGATTGAACAGAAAGAAGTCACAGGGAGTCAAATCAGGTGAATTCGGTGGCTGTTGGATAGTATCTGCCCCCAATTCTGGTCTCTTTCGGTGAATTGCTTCACGCAAACGTCCCATAACGCCCAAATAATACTCTTTGTTTACTGTCTGGCCTTCTGGCAAAAATTCATGATGTACTACACCGTTGTAATCCATGAAAACCGTGAGCATTGCCTTCTTTTTTGACTGAAAACGACGTGGTTTTTTTGGTCTCGGCTCATTTGGTGAACGCCATTCACTTGCCTGATGTCTGAATTGCGTGTCGTACTCCTAAACCCACGTCTCGTCTCCAGTAATGATCCTTTTGATGAATGTGGGATCGGATTCAGCCTCGCAAATCATTTCTTTTGTGACGTCAACACGGTCTCTTTTTTGCATGAAATTGAGGTATTTTGGCACCAACTTCGCTCCTACACGACGGAAACCCAAATCATTAACCAAAATGTCTTGGACGGATCCATAGGCAATGTTCAAGTCTTCCGCTATTTCTCTGATGCTTAATTTGCGGTTATTGACGAACATTTCTTACTCCATCAATGTTTTCGTCGGTTTTCGATGTCGATGGTCTGCCACTGCGTTCATCATCTTCGATTGACTCGCGACAACTTTTGAACCGCTCGTGCCACTGGTAAACGACCATTTTCTGTAGAGAATCGTTGTCGAAAACTTTTCCAACATTTCCAACGTTCGCGCACCATTATATCCGTTTTTTACGCAAAATTTAATACAAGTTCGTTGTTGCAAATTTAAATCCATTTCTAAAATTGTAAAAAATCACCAACACACACAGATATAGATGTACTCTTGGTTATGTAGCTTTTGCAAATGTCAAGCTATGACGCTAAGATTTAGAGGGAATGTCAACAAAGATTAACCAACTTAACAAAAAAAAAAAAAAAAACAGAACTCAAATCGGAACAATGGGGGCGCCACACGGTGATTATTCTTTTTGATCACTGTGTGGCTTTATACATCCGGAGAATCGCTTCAAAGCGGTATCGGTTCATGTCATCGACTGATTGAATGGCAGCAGTAGATTCTCTGGAACATATTTAGCTACGTGACGAAATATTCGTCGATAGAAACATCCTTAACATGTCCACAGCTCTTACAATCTATAGATCGGCCCTATCGAATGCTGAATTTGTATTTAAATTTTCTTTCTACATATGATGTTCTTAGGTTTTATCAAGATATTGCTCTGCATTTATAATTTCATGCTATATGAAAAGTTAAGTCGAGTAGGTTGCTTTTAGACTTACTGTTTTAACCGACAGGTTTGTACATATATCTTGCCAGTCGACTTGTTTCAAAAATACGTTGACCAACAAATACGGTTAATCTTTTAGGCAATTCCTAGAGCAAATTCCCACGAACCCCGCTGCATCAAACACGATTTAATTAAAACGACACTTTGCAATTAATACCGTTACATCGTTACATCAATAAAACCTGAATTCCCATAAATATCCAACTTCGCATATGTATGCCGTATGTACGAGTACCATCAAAACCTATTATTACAAATACTCCATCTAACAAGAAGCCTAAATGCACGACATGACAAAAATCGCAGTAAACAAACAAAAACCCCCAAAGTTCATCGGTTACTAAATCCAAGTACCAAACAAAAGTCAACGCGGCAAGAAACAAAAAGTAACTCACACCATGACGTAGCCAAAGATGTATCAGATACCAGTTTCTACTTAATATCCCACAGACAAGAAACACATTGCGGTAATGACTTTGACTTAGGACACCACGATCAAATGCACAAAGAAGCGCCATCTGCAGTAGTACGGTATCAAAAAAAAAACTCTTCACCACTATTAGCCAAGTGCATTTCATCCGAACCGCCCCATATAACACATGCTTACGAGTCCGTATGTGCTAATGGCCAGAATTGACAAGTCCTTGATCCAAAACTTTTTTCCCGCTTTTTTAAAAAAAAAAACGCAAAACTCCATGCAACCATGTAATGTAATCCACTCAGTGAGCCACTTTGCGAGATACAAATGCAGCAAAGCCCACTTGACGTGCCCAAGCATCCATGACATACACACGGAACGGATCCGAGCATAATGGTGGGAATGACCCGCGAGACAAAAACCATGATCAGAAGAGACGGTTTTCAGCTTCACTCCTCAGTCAATCGATAACTGGCGAATGTGAAAGACTGTCCAACTGAAATGTCACTGCGCCACAATTTAAAAATAAAAATCCCGTAAAGATACTCGTAGACGTAAGTTTCAAATCAACGTAAAGTCAGTGTCGCGTTTGTGTCGGTTTTGTCAGACATCGTTTTCGCGCCTTGCTTGATTGCGTTTCAATAAAAGCCGCGCCGCGCCGTTCCGTCACCATCACTGTTGTCTGTGAGATTGGATTCATATTTAATGAGCTCCTCTCTTGATTGTTTTGATCGTTTTTGAAAGATTTGTTTTACAGCGGGCTCTCTGGTGGTGGTTTAACCAAGTTTTTTGGGTAATTTTCACTTTTTTACGTAATTTAACGGTAGGAAGACAAAAATAAAACAGAAAGTCACTCTTGTCGTTGTTTCTTACTGCAACAGTCGCCTGAATTTAATAAATCACTTGAGATATTTGATCCATTTTTGAGAGTTCGCTTATTTTAGCGAAGATTCGTTCTGTTTACCCTGTCAGTTATTCAATCGTAAAGTAAATAGAGATCACAAAGAGTAGTCTCAGTGCGGGTTAAACATTGTGGATACATACTCGTACATACGTGCCAGTTATGCTGAGTTTGAAGCATTTCTAATGACCACAATCGAACTCAATGACGTATTGATTAGACAGATAAATCGACAAAATCGATGAGAGTTGCAAATGTACTTACGTAATGATCTACTACTTTCTATTTCATCTCAGTGGAGCACCAGAGGTTGGTATGTGGTTACCAGTGCTGTTTTCGCTACAGGATTTTGTCATAATTACAGTATTGGGGAAGAGTTATGCGAACTGGTTTTCTGCGACGAGTACTCCCAAATCGAGAGCAAATCAATGGGAAACGTTCAATTTGTTTACAAATTTTTAAGTTAGATACTTTGGCAATAAATGCTTACGAATTTGAGTGCTCGTACATCTTAGATTGAGTGTTTTGTTTACCTGTTCCGGAAATGTGCACAATATTGTGACTACAAAGCGCGACTTTAAGTGGAATCACAAAGGTCTTATGACTTTCTGATGATGTCGGTATTTTGCGTGCTCTTGCAATTCAAATATTACTTGCAACATGAGATGTGTGGATATTAGTCGGCAACAGATTGAGTTCAAATTGTCAATGTTTATTTTACATGAATGTTTTGATAGTTTGACTTTGACGTAATGTCTACACTACCGGTTGGTTGACTGGTTATTCAAAAAGAAATTTGAACTGACCATATAAGTTTGAATTTAATTTTTGAAACTAAACACACAGCGACTGTTTAAATGAGTGCTCTGAGATCTTTTTAAGCCCATTTGATTGTTTGTAGATCGTTGGGGAAACTTGTTTCTTTATCGTTCGATTTGAAATTGTAATTAATTTCCTTTATTTCATATTAGCTGCAAATGGGTAATGCATAAGATATGTTTAAAATTTTCTGTAGTACATACGCAAGTCTTTGTAGAATCTAGAGGACTTCATGAGTCCGGATAACTTGGGGTGCTTCCGAAGAAGGCAGTGTACCAGTAAGTTATGAAAAGTGTTCAGTAGCCCTTATATCGCATAATTAAAGAGACGAGGCGAAGACTTTCAAGAGTTGAGTGTAATAATATATATTGTAGTTCTGACCTATGTATTAGGGAATACACTAATAAGACTTTCACTAAATGGAATAAATTTTGTTTTATTAATTTGCTTTAAGTGGTGATATGTTTCGGAGTGTAGCTGACCTTAACTGTCTCCGTTTGCTTACACAAAGTCCTTCTTTACCGTGTTGTTTCACTGGAACGGATTCTAAATCTCAACAGGCCGGTGCGATGATCATCTTCATCCTTCAGTATATCCTAGCAAAGCCCAAAGATTAAGTCCCATGAATTCGTACTTTTCTGGAGATGTCAATGTTGCTACATAGCCCGGACATTTTGTAGTTGTTTTTCTCATTCAAATCCTATCGAAACTGAATATATTTATTGTTTTTCCAACTCAACCAAGAGTATTTTAATCCGTAAGATAAGCGTTTCGAGGGCTTCTTTTTCTGAAGATCGGATTTTCCTTATCCATACATTTCAATATAACAATACGAGTATTTTGCAAATGAGTTGATGTGTGTTCTCTATTAAATCAAACTTTAGTCTTTTGTTTAGGTATCACTATCCAAGATTCGTGTTGGTCAAGTGGATGGAATTGCTGCCGATCATCATTCCATTTATAATTCATTTTGTCCGATGGAGTAATGTTCATCGATGACAGACTATTGCTGTAGAAGTACAAGTAATTCCTTCAGATATTTTAGCACCGTCTGTGATTCTATTTTGTTTGTGGTTTGTAATCTTAAAATTACCTTTTTACATTTTAGTAAAACTTCCGTGTACGAACAATATTTCTGCCACGATTGAACGCTCTCCTAGTCCTTCCATTTTTTTAGGATACGTTATAGTTTCAAGCAATGAAAAAAATACTGGGAATTATATCTCGAATCACTCTGAGTGAAGAAAAACTCTCCGTCCTATTCGGACTCCCACCCCTGGAGATCAAACATAGAAACCAAACACACCTGAGTTTCAAACCACTACAAAAACAATTTTCCTTTCTTCTCCTTCTATCTTTCCGCCCGCGCCCTGGCAACAGTAAAAGGGTATCAACCCCTTAGGCGCGCGTAAATTATAAAAAAAAAAAAAAAAAAAAAAAAAACTTGGTCCAATTTCTTTTGCTCCACGGGATCGTGAGCAGATGTCTGCTTATTTTGAACTACGCTTTGTGTCGCTGCTTTACTAGTATAATAGATCAGTATACTACAGCTGTGATTTGTATCGAGACCAAAGTAATCGCTCTGGTTGGCAGGTTTGATGCCCCCTATGTGGACGTTGAGGTGTGGAAAACGCGAACTTTCAATGATTATATTACATCCTCATTCGTCCGTTTTCTATAGTAATGACGCGCAAGTCATATTTTCCAATTTTAACCCCAATGTTGCCCGGTTTTAACATCGTCCTGGGGACATGAAACCGAAAGTTGTCCTTCTCCTCTGAGGTATTGGTGGTCAACAACTGCGCGTCATCGGGTTTGCGCAACTCTATTCAAGCTGTCGAAGGCTTTCTCAAATTATATGAACAGTAGATAAAGCGGAATTTTGAACTAGACCCATTGTCCAAAGATGCGTTAGTTTTATATGTGATCGATTCATTGAGGATCCAGTACGGAAACTGGCCAACATTTTCTGGCGACTTGTTTGGCTACTACTAAAAGTACCCATATTTTCCTTCATTAGTCGAACTCTGTGAAGTCATTTTTCTGAGACAGTTTGAAGGTTTCCTTGATTTTTTGGATGCTGCCATTTGATCATAAGTGCGTGAGCAGATACGAAATTATGTGTGCTGCTGTCAAAGCCAGCTTCCACGTAGTCCTTTTACGGGGTGTATTTTGGAGCTCTGTACGTTAGAAAGTTGCTTTTTGATGTTGTGTGCAGTCACAATATCAGATCTGTTAGATGGTTTTTCAGCCCTGGTGGGTACTGCGTCGATGTCCCTCCTCTTGTCTCGTCTTACAATACCCTACATTTCAGTTTTCCGTCTTCTGTTATCTACTGCCATGTGCCGAGGCTTTTGAAACAAATGTTGAGCTTCGGTCATTGCTGCAGGTGAGTTGGAAGTGTTCAGTACATGAACTACTCATCTAAGCTAGGAAAAGCATTAAGTAATCCTTCATTCCACTGATCCACCTAAATACTACCTTATTCGACTGGCCAGACGTTGATGACTTCGACAAATCATCCATTGGTTGTTAGCCATGATAGCATTTTTCCTGTCTTAAGTCACAGTCATAGTGTGGCAAAATGCTCAAGTGCAAAACACGGGACGTACCTGTTTCATACGAATTCTTGCAATAAGACGCAAGCATTCTCTTTTTCTTTATATAACATAGATGTCATGAACTTTATACTTGAAGCCATATTTCGTTTAGTAAATATAATCCAGTGTCAGAATGGAGTTTAGATGATCTTTCTCATCGAGTAGCTTTGAACTCGACTTTCTCTGTAGTCAGGTCCGTTTCATTCAGAGCTGATTTGGAAAAGAAGCATCAATTTTCACGGACGGCTTCACAGTCAGTCAACGTAAAATATAAGAATCACATCTTTTTGTAACTTGCGTCTGTCTTTTAAATGGAGACGTACGCAATCGAAAGTCAAACTATTTGCATTTGGATTGAAAAGATGTTGACCTTTGACCATTTTCAAACAGAACGATATACAAGAGTGAATATAGCCAGAAGACTGAACTAGCAGAGTCTGGTCTGTCTTCTAAGTTATTCCTGGTAAATGAGATATCCGATGAACTTCATAGACAAGGCACGTAGAAGGACTTCATAGGTCCTGAAACTGCATTTAGATTATCAGTATGTTGATTAGGGATTCCATTTTAATCAGGGTTTTACTTACTTACTTAGGTGGCTTTACAGTTCGGGGTGAACCTGAGATGCAACTAACAAATCACTCCAGTTAATCCGGTCTTTAGCTAACCTCCTCCAATTGCGCACTCCAAGTCGGTTGACGTCCCCTTCTACTTATGCGCGCCACCTACCTGGTTAGATTCGAAGACTCTGCGGGCTGGAGCATTGGACCAAAAGGTCGATGTCGCTGTACAGCTCGTATAGAATCTTGTCCTCCAAGGTTTGTCAACGGAAACGGGATCAAATATTTTCCGAAGGATTTTACTCCCGGACGACTGAGAATATCTTCGTCCGATTTCTATAGGATACATGCTTTTGCGACATTAATTATAGCTGGGATGATCAAGATTTTACATAGAGTCTACTTAGTTGATCGGAATAGGGCCTCTCTACTAAATTACTTTTTTATCTCAAAGGAACAGCTATTATCAAGAGTGTTTTTTGGTTTTATTTCCGTTGAGGTGTTGTTGGCGAAATTCATAAGAGAGCCAAGTTAGACAAAATTCTTTACTGCCTTAAACGATTGTGATGTTCTGTCCAATTTGTTGATGGTGGGTGTCCCTTTTGTTGATAGCATATAGTTTGTTATGTCCTCACTTACCGCTAAGCTAAGCTCATTTGCGCATGTCGATGATTACGCTAAACTTTTGAAAGATTGTGAATCCAGTGTTCACTTGGGAGTTCCGCACAGAGTACACTATTCAGGCGTTGTAGATATTAAAGATAAATGTAGATCCGTACTCTATGGCTTATTAGCCATTCATTGCATGAACCACCGGTTCTATTACTTAGATTTTGTATTTTATCCCAGAACCAACCAGACAAGGATATGAATTTCTGAAAGTTCTTCACCCCAAACTCCACATATTTCGTATGCAAACAACGCGAAGAATGATAGTTCACGGTTCCAATGTGGTCACACATCTAAGCACTTACCACGAGCTACTCTGCCCAGTTTTTTGATTAAACGGGAACCAATGTTTTAAGCGTGACGTAAGAGCATTTGTTTAAAGTTTTCTTTGCTTCAGCATCATCTTGTAAGGCTACAAGCCTATGAAGTACACGTTGGAAGATGGCTAGTCCCTAAGCTTCCCAAATTGAGGTATTCAGCTTCTACAGTTTAAAGAAGAAAAACAAACTGGCGTTAGTATGGTACAATTCATCTCATACGAGTACAACTCAGAGCTTAGTTAAGACATCGAACAGCAAGCCTTTCCCATCCTGTAGCAGAGCACTTTTATGGTTCTGGATATGCTTTTGGTAGCAAGAACCACCAGTACCATATATCGTATTTTTAGAAAATTGATGTATCTTCTATAGTATTCGTCTATCCCGGAAATCATGTTAATCTGGTATTACAGGTTCTCCCGTGTGTTCAGTCAGAGTTACTGCCCTTCATGCATCGCGATTCATTTAATGAAAATTCTTTAGATGATATGTTCATAGTTGCTGATCAGGGGTGATCAGGTTTAATAAAGTCAGGGTTATTTAAACAAAGATGATATAACCCAGATGCTTTTTCTAAATCAAATTATAAATGTTCTTAAGAAGGCCAAGACCCGAGTTTTAGAAGAAGAAACTTTCAGACGATAGAGTGCTACAGCTAATCGGTCAACCAAAACAACAGAACAACAATGACTCTAATTAATCATACAAATTTAGGTGTTTGTTTTGGTTTTCTCTCTTACGATTTATTACTTTTGTTGTTTTCTTTTTCATTTTACTTCGAATATAAACCACCAAAAAGCAGGAAGCAAAATCACCATTAGTCAGCTTATTTAAAAATTTCAAGATCCACCGGAACGCATGTTAGTTTGTGGCACGACTAGAGAACGAATTGTATAATCTATAGCTGCTGAACGCTTATTGTTGTTGTGATTGTCGGAATGTGTAAAGTGACTATGTTAGTGTTTAAAGTGTTGTTAACGATTTTTGGAATTTTTATTGCAAATAGTAATTGTATAGCGATAGCACCATCAACATTGGGCGGAGCAGTTGCTAGAGCCGGAAAATTCTCCAACACCTTAAAAGTAAGTAAATACAATTTTTTTCAGTATCTCCGAGTATGTATCTATCTTTTTTATGAAGACGTACGAATTGTTTGGGTCGTTGGTATTGACCTAGATGTGCGTAGCTATCATTTTCAAGTTGTCTACCCAGTAGCCCAATTTGGTTTAATTTTTGAATAAATTTTCTTTACATTGGACAAGGACGAGGTGCAAATTTTACGAATTACTCCGGTTTACTGGCATAGAAATGATATTTTTGGTATCTGTTGCAAAATGGCTTTTGTGTCCGAGTTGTTTTGAACATGTTTGTGTTAGGTAAACAGAGCATGATACCTGTTTGGTGATACTAACGCGGAAGTGGAGTGAAAAACGCAAATTTAGAGTTATGGTGGGAGTAAATTTTGTCCCAGATATCAGCGACAGATACGTAAATACTAACGACCATGAAATCTTTGAGATTAGCCTTATTTAGACTATGCAAGGTGTTTCCAAGATATATATTAGCTTTTAATCGCTGCCTGTTGCTTTGGATTTATGTCACATTTGGCATATCAAAAGCGGGTTTCACTAGTGCGTTAGTCCAATGGCATTCTTCGGATCTGTATGCTGTTGGTCATAGATTCTTCAACAGTCCTCTATTAAAGATTAACACTTCATAAACCCTCTCAGAGCACTTCCTTCTACGCTGTTTGATTAGTCCTAAGAAATGTTAAAGGAGAGAAACTAGCATGCATATAAGAGTGGAACCATCTCCAGTCTGGCTCTAATCGTGAGGGTTGGCAACTTAAACCGTCTGAATGATGCAGAGTGCAAATTTTGTGATGATCAACTGTGGGAGCTAGCTAAAGCAGAGAATTTTTGAATTTGAACAAAATGCTGCGACATGAAAATTGAACCCTTAGTATAGAATTACACGCAGCAACCTTTTGAAAGGATAAGCATATCTGTGTCAAAAATCTTCCCTCGGAAATCACAACTTTTGAGGTCCTTAGGTGACCCAATTTAACGACCTCCATGTACTAGATGACAGCAGATCAGAAAAATAGAGACGCTAAAAAGGACAATCCATTTGTCATTGTGGGTTTACATTTGACATTTTATCTCTGTTACAAATTCGTTTTTTCGGTTCGGAAAAAACGCATGTATGCTATGCGGGCTTCTGCACAACCTAATCAAGAGCGATCTGAGTTTGCCGAGTTAATTTTCAGCAGCAAAATTTGAACGCTATTTACAAAAACTGGCTCTAGTTAATCATTCTGTCAGCTTATTGCTCTTATAATTTTGTATTGTGACTCTAATGGTCAGAACAATTTTTGTGGCAATAATAAATGCAACGCGACTTGGTTGACAACATTATTGGCTCTCGGCTAACATTTGTTTCTAAGAGAAACAACAAGTAATCGACGTAAGCCTATCCAACAGATACTTATTTACTTAATTAGAAGTCCGGGGTGGACCATGGTCTCAACTAATATGCCTCTAGGCCAGCTAGCGCCACTACCTTTAATAGCGCACTCGGAGTTGGCTGAGGTCTATTTCCAATTATATCCACCAGTTAAGATCAGGTCGCTCCCTACCACGTTGTTCCTCTGAATTGGAAACTTTCCGGGACACTGGTGTTCATGGGCTTAAGCTGATTTAGCCAGTCGATCCCAGCCTTTCTAACGAGGTCGGCAATCCTGTACAGCTCTTATAGTTCGATGTTAAAACATATTTTCCATTCCTTATTGATGCAAACGGGACCGAAAATTACCCAAAGAGCTTTCCATCGAAGAGCCCGAGAGCATTTTCATGCGCTTTCGTCACTATCCAAGGTACTGCGTCATAAAGGAGGACTGGGATGATCAGTGTCTTGTATAATATCTTTTTGGATGCTCGAGAGAGGTCTTTACTACTCAATTGCCTTTTAATCCCAAAGAAGCCGCAATTAGCAAGAGCAAGTCCCGCATAAATTTCGCGCTGGTATGTAGTGGTGGGATGTTGTTCGTCATCACTGTTTATAGAAATAATCTTTCCAGATTTCCAACAGCGACTGTACATCTGTTGTTTATCTAGATTTACCTGTCTGTATTCGTCATCGCTCCAGCAAAGCGTGTTGAAACGCAGTACATCAGAGGCGGCCTCGCTGATTGCTCTTTGGCGGTGATGGCACTGGTTTTTAACGTTCGATATTGTCGGTATAGCACTCCTTGAGTGGTTAAGGGAAAACTGTTCGAAGTTTAACTTCCTAGCTTTGGGCTGTTACGGATATCTGCATCTGTATCTTGGATACAACAAGATAATGGTAGAGTCGATGTTAGCTCCTCGGACCATTCGGAAATCTAAGACTTAAAAATGTGTGTGCCTTGGGTCGATCGTAAGATGATCAATTTGGTTGGTTTGTTGATCAGGAGTCAGCCAGGTTCTTTCATGGATATCTCGGTATGGAGAGATGGCTATAATTGTATTCCCCCGCGGCAAAATCAGTATTACTGAGTAGAGGCGTTACTTCCCCACTGTATTACCAGAGATGACCTCCTTGCCTAGAATAAAAAAACAAACAAAAAATATCTCGACCAAAGTTGGCTATGAACTAGTGCCACTATTCTCCTCTCATTTATTTACGTGCGTTGTAATATAGCTTACCAATCTTCTCCACAATGTAACGCCTGTTCCAATCCGGAATTCAGTTTCATGCTGTTAAAACTCCATCTCCGTAAGGAAATTATCCAATATTACTTTATTTACAGAAGCCCCAAACTTCATATAACTCCATACATTCTTATGTACCCTTATACTGAAATCATTATTGCGAGCTATTTCAATATATGTACACAATTCAGGGTGGCTTCGGCAATCTGGAAAAACAACGCCTGGTTGGATGGTGTTTTGAGATCTTTGCTGCGAAAAACAACTTGTAAATGAGCTCACGCAAATAGCAGAGCCAGAGATAGTCCTACTGCCAACATCGTGGACTTCTTTTTAACTTCTCACCCTGATAAATATACTGTTAATGTGCTTTCCCCACTAGACTCGTCGGAACATACGAGTATTTCCGATTTATTTATTTCGATATTCTTTCTTTTTTACAAAAATTCATTGGTATTTACAATTATGATTATAAACATTCTTAAACTATGAATACGTATTGGCATTAATATTTAGAAATGATAAATAATGAAAATGTCACTTCAAAAATAAAAAAAAACTTATGTTTTTTGTTAGGGGTTGAGATTTTCAAAAAAAATAAAATAAAAAAAGTAATGCAGTACATACAAAATTAGAAATACAGGGTTTTCCAGTAGGGACTTGACAACTTTGAATTTAATTTGTGAACGTACTCTTCAATTAATCATCAAACTGTCACTGTCAATTTATTCAGTAAACTCAACATTTTCATCACGGTAAAGTACACGAACGAGCAATGTCTGCAAATTATAAAAATTTTCTACCGAAATTCGGTAGTCGGTGACTGCAATTTTAAGAGAGTTAACTCCAATTTTCGGTTGTAGTTCTCGCCCTAGTAGACAGGCAATAACAAGTTTAGTGCAAAAATTTGAGTCTATATGTTCGTTGTGTGATGTTGCCGTGTCAGTGAGACAACGAGTTGGTCGAAGTGTCGAAAATATCGCTGCCGTTCAGGCGTCCGTAGCAAATGATCCAAATCAGTCAATTCCACGGGGTTCTCAAGAATTGGGCATCGCTCAGACCACATTATGGCGTATTTTGCGTAAGGATTTTGGTTTAAACCCATACAAGATCAAGCTGACTCAAGAATTGAAGCCGATGGACCATTTGAAGCGACGTACGTTCTCCGATTGGGTTCTGGAGAAGATGCGCCAAGATGATGAATTTCATCGCAAAATCGCCTTCAGTGACGAAGCTCATTTTTGGCTGAATGGGTTCGTGAATAAGCAAAATATGCGTTATTGGTCGGGTGAAAATCCACATGTGCTTCATGAATCACCACTTCATCCACAAAAAATAATTGTTTGATGTGGTTTGCATGCCGGCGTCGTTATTGGGCCATATTTTTTCGTCGACGATAACGATCGTCACGTTACTGTGAATGGTCATCGTTATCGCGCCATGATCACCGATTATTTTTGGCCCGAATTGGAAGATATGGACTTGAACGACATGTGGTTTCAACAGGATGATGCCACAAGCCACACAGCACATGCTACAATCGATTTATTGAAGAGTATGTATGGTGGGCGCGTTATCTCAAGAAATGGACCAGTCGATTGGCCGCCTCCTTCGTGCGATTTAACGCCGCTTGACTGTTTTCTGTGAGGCTACGTTAAGTCATTGGTTTACGCCAACACGCTGACGACGTTGGAAGAACTCAGAGCCAACATTGAACGCGAAATAGCGGCCGTTTCGGCCGAAATATGTATCCGAGTCGTTGAAAATTGGGTCTAACGAATCGACCGCTGCAAACGTGCCCGCGGTTGCCGTATGAACGAAGTCGAGTTCCATTCATAAATGTTTTGATTGTACTTCAAGCCGATAATAAAGTTTTTGAACTATCTCAAATGGTTTGCGTTTTATGTAAAAAAAAAGTTGTCAAGTCCTTATTGCAAAATCCGATACAAGTAGCTGCTGAAGCTTTGTTTGATACGCACCACTCCAGCAACTGATTCCATACTGCAGTTTCGATTGGAATAGAGCGAAATTCACTTTTTTTATAGTCTTATCATTAAGAAAGTTCTGAGACGATATAAACATCGACCTGTATAACGCAGGCATTACTTTAAAGCTAGGATATGATTAGTTCAGCTCATATTTTGATCAATAATAACACCTAGATATTTATACTCTTCAACAGATTCAACTTTGAAGCAATGAGTGTCGCAGGGATTTTCAGCATTGAAAAGTTGACGTCAACCTGCACTTACAGTTGAGATACTTTGAGTCTGTCACTGTCTTTTGAATGGAAGATAAAGCTATAGTCTTGAAATATATCGCGACAGAGACTGAAGTGCATAACTTTAGTTTGTAAGCTAACTACTAGCTCGTGCACAGCAAACTACATTTTTAAAAGGTACAGATCGTAATTTATGTCAGCAGAGAGATTAAGGAGACTATGATATGCCAAGATCATCTCATAGCTCTCCTTTAAAAGGTTGGCTAAATAACGAATTTATGTAAATAAGGAATAATATTGGGCCCAAATCTGAATCTTGAGACACATCAAGATTAATGCTTGATAGGCTGCTGTATGTATTATCTATCTTGACTTGTTGGGATCTATCCTTTAGATAAGACACAAACCAGTCCTAAACAAACCCTCGAATACCAATGCAGTCTAGTTTATGAAGCAGGCTACCATGGTTGACCATGTCAAAAGCTTTGGTTATATCCACGAAGAGTCCAGCACAACATTTTTTGTCATCCAAAGCTTTATAAGTAAAGGAACAAAATTTGAAGAGAGCACCTTCTGTTGACAGACCTTCCGTAAATCCATATTGTGCTTTACTAAAAAAGTTTATTTTTTTTAGATACGCTAGCACTCTGTTTTTCAAAGACTTTTTTGAAGGTTGTAGCGAAATGGGCCTATAATTATTTTTCTCCCTTTTATTACCGTTTTTGAATAGAGGTAGCACATTGGCACGCTTAAATTTTTCAAGAAAAACTCCACTTAAAAAACTTTGGTTGAAAATATAAGCTCAGCAATATTAAGTGCAATGTTTTTGAGTGCACTATTTGCAATACCGTCATCAAAGTTATTTAAGGAGTTGATAACTTTGTAAACTTCTAAGCCAGTAAATTCTTCAAAGAAAAAGCTTGTTCTATGAACACTGTCCTTGACTAAGTTAGATTTAGTACAATGACTACAGTACGAAGAGTCAATATTAGTAGAAAAAAAACACCATACCAATTGTAAACAAATGTCTACTGAACATAACACATATTGTGTTTACATCATCAGTGGTGATGCCATCAGTAGAATGGACCTAGTCATGCTTGATTGTTGTTATTTATAATACCATTTATTGTTTGCCATTCTCTTCGAGGGTTACCAAGTGCACTTTGAACTTTACTTTGAAAATAAATTAAAACGGGCCATCCTTATACGACGATTTATATGTTTGCTCAGCTCCTTAAAATGACTTTTTAGAGGCATATTAAGTGGATGTTTTAGGCATTTTACCTTTAATTTATTCTTAAGTTTTATTTTCTTTAATAATGGAACATTAATCCAGCACTTCAGACTTTGTTTGGTTTTATTGTGCGTTATCGTATATGAGAAGTTACTCACATGGTTTTGAAGAAAAGCTAAGAAAGTATCGTAGGCCTCTGAGACATTATCCTGCAGATAAATTTCCTCCCAGGTTTCAGAGCGTAGTTCAATATTTAATAGTACAAACTTGGTTTTAGTAATTTTAGAAGAAGGAAACACTTTTGAATTTTTTCTGTTAAAACGATTTTTAAATAAGATGCCTGTCATGCAATGATTATACCAGAACACTGATTTAGTGAAATTTCGAGAAGCGACCAAAAACATGATCTAGACAAGTAGATGAGCTAGTTCTGGTAACTGTATCTACCAGGAAGAAGAGACCATTTTCTGCTAACATTGAGAGATATGTGTATATTTTATGGCTAGAGGATGATATATCGATATTGAAGTCACCCAAGAACACTACATTAGACGAACGTTCGTTTTTTAAAAACATTAAGAATTCTGTATGTTAAAATCATCCTTTTTGCAATTATAAATCCACATTTCACTTACAAAGGCTTCAAGATTAGACACTAACAAATCAAAGTTTTGCCGTAAGCTGCGTATGTTTTGGTGTACAACAAAGAAGGAATTATCCTTAAGGAATTATCATTAATATTTGTTATTATTTTAGGATTGTTATAAGTAATATTATTATTTATATTCCAAAAATGCATTATTTTTAAATGAAATTAGTTTTCAAGAGTTAAAAGATCATCAAAAGACTTAATAACAACAACCCTACCTTTCTCGCATATCGAGAAAGTTCTGGAAGAAAAAGGATGTTGCCTGAGAGAGATATAAGGAAAATTCTTAAAGCAGCAAGTAATTCCAGTAAGTGTTGCATTGCTTTGGCGTGTCTGTAAACAGAAAAAAAATCAAAAACAACAGTTTGGAGAACGTTACAGCTGAACTCGCACATTGTCAAATATGCCAGGATTCATACGGCCATGGATTGGAGTCAAGCGAGTACAAAAAAATTCAAAATTATTTCGGGCCATATTTATTTATTTTTATTTGCTTTTATGATTAAAGTAAGTTTTTCGGATGAAGAAAAATGGAATTTGGATGGTCCGGTGAGATTCAAATCACACTGTCGAGATTCAAGAAAAGTTCCTCGGAATTTTTCTAAAAGAAACTTTGGAGGTGGCTCTGTTATGACTTGGGGAGCGTTTTCGTATACGGGATGCATAGATTTGCAATTTAAATTTACATGCAATGAAGAGTTCAAACTATACAAATGTTCTTCTAGCGAATCTTTTACCATGAACAAAGGCGTGAAATACGCTAGATTTTTTTTTAGCAATATACCGCTTGAATCTACATAGGTAAGTAGGTAGGTAATATTGGCTGCTGGAAATACCAACCCACTTAGGCCTATTTGCCCATTGTGATGCCACGTGGATCTATGATCCTCTTACTAATGGAGCCAGTTTGAGCTTACGATGAAGCGTATGAGACTGTTTAGGTCTATATCGTTTAGATAGTTTAGGTCATTGTAGAAGAAAACTCCTAAGTGAAGATTTCTTCACTTCCCTTGGAGAGAGCTGGACATGTAAAGAGAAATTGGAGGATTGTCTCCTCTTCCTCCTCGTCTATGCAGCTTATACAGAAATCGTTTGTAAAAGCGCCAAGACTTCTTGCATGCTTGCCTATAAGGCAGTGTCCAGTAATGACACCTATGATCTCGCTGAAATGTTTCCTATTTAGAAGGATCAGACTCTTAGAGGTATTCAGATTTGTATCTGTACGAGTATTTGTTTTTTTTTTATAGAACATAAAATCAATAAATTTGTTCTGGATTTTGTAATTTGGTTTTGACTTCGTTCTTGAAGCAACACCTAGGCATGTTAGCCCAACCGTCCACCTAAGGTCTGTTCTTTTATTGGTATCCAGTTTTAATATTAATTTGCACGTAGCGATTGGTATGCTATGTAGAGTGGTGCACAATTTGGCGAGTTAGTCGGCCTTACGGTTCCCTGGAATGTCTCTGTGGTCCGGCACCCAGCAAAGGTGAAGGTTGAACTGCTCTGTCATCTCCATATGAGATGATCGGCATTCAAGGGTGGTCTTAGAATTTAATGAGACTGAGTCCAGGGAATTGATAGCGGCCTGACTATCCGAAAATATGCGGATATCCTTTGCAGATATCACGTTTTTCTTCAGCCAGGACAGAGCTTCCTTAATCGCCAAAATTTCGGCCTGTAACACGCTACAGTGATTTGGGAGACGGAAAAAGAGGCTTAGATTATCTGAGAAAAGACCGTCAAAAATCGCCGCTATCGGTTTAAGATCCATCTGTGTAGAAATGCATTGACTTGTCCTCCATTACATCATCTTCCTCCCAGAAGGATCTAGAGGGGAAAGCTTACATGGAAGTTTAATGCAGTTAGTTTAATGCAGTTGACTGCTTTTTCTAACTCCGTCAATCAGATGACCACCCCGTAAGTAAGTGTCGGTTTTATGACCGAGATATATAGCCAGTGGGTTATGCGAGGTTGAAGCCCCAATTTATTCCCAATGGCCTTTGCAAGAGAATAGAGCTATTGTAGCTTTATTGACAAAAATGAGACCCAGATATTTTGCTGTAGCGGAAAATACTAAACTGGTATCGTTTATAGAAGGAGGGTCTATAATTGGAATTTTGTATTTTCTGGAAAAGAGGATCAGTTTTATGGGGTTTACTCCCAATCCACATTGATCTGCCCAACGGGTTAATCTGTTGAGATTTAGTTGAAAGAGTTCTTTAATGATACTAAGATGCTTACCTGGAACTGCTATAGCAACGTCATCTGCATAGGCAATCACCCTGCTACCTCAGCTAGGCATCATAGGATTTGTAGAGAGGATTTTTTTTACCCGCCATGACTCAGAGGTTTCTGTGATTTTGTCACAGAATGACCTCCAGGATTGTCGCTTTGCCCTCCTCAGTTCTACCTCCTTTTTATATAATTTGAGGGATTCTTTTCTTTCACTTTCTTTCTTTCTTTCACTTTTCTTGTGTTTTTGCTAAGTTGAAAAGTTTTCTGCAAGTGTTTCTAAATATTCCCAGTGCTGATGTTCACCAGTGCGGCTTTTTCTTGCCTCTAGGTTGAATAAGAGGGCAGGAAGCGGCCGTAGCCTGACTGAGAGCCAGGGTGAATTCCTTGACTTTCATGTCATGCTCATGGGTGTCGTGCGGGGACTTGAGAGTTCAGAGGATAGCGTTTCTGATAATATTCTTCTGTATTTTGAGCAATCAGTTTTCCAATAATTCCGGAATGCTGGTTGGCTGGGAGGAGCTCCACTCAGGCTGAATTGAATGTATCTGTGGTCTGAAAATGGGTGTTCAGACGATACCATCCAGTTCGTTAGCATTTGAGTTATATTGTCATAGTCAAGAGTGATATCTAACAATTTCTGTCGGTTTCTAGTTATAAAAGTGAGTTCATTGCCAATGTTGCAAACAATGAGGTTAGTACTTATAAAATAATCAAAAACTGACTCACCTCACCGTGTGATGAGCATTTGCATCGCATTCGATGATGAGGCCAGTTTTTTGCATTTCAGCTTCCATACCACCCTTTCTAGGTTATCACCAGGTAGAGGGCCCACATGATCATGGAAAAGATATGCCAATGCCAGCCAGTAGGAGTCTTTGGCAGTCTCTAGTCTGGCAACGGTTAAGTCGGGGTCGCTGAGATTAGGAAGTAAAAATGCCTACGTTTCTCTAATATACAAATTCTAATCTTATCTTGTATAAAGCGGAGCGTATACAGGTGTCCCAAGTCGACGAACCACGCCTTCTACGATCCATGGTTGATGGATTAGTATAATGTCTTCTGCGTTTTTGGAGAGACGCAGAATGAGTGCGGCCGAAGCCTTTTTTTTGAGTAATGGAGATTAATCTGGGGAAGCCGTATCATTGCTACAGGTTACCAGAGTAGCCTCCACTACGGTACTGTTAAGGTCCTCCGATTCTGAAGATGTGCTCAAGAGCTCATGTGCTCAAGAGTTCATCTTCTTGCTCTGATCGTATAGGACCTCTTTTTGCTTCTTCGACCAATAAGACCTACGTCTTATTAAATCTAAACAAGTGTTGAAACAATGAAGAGGTTTAAGGAACGTTGCATTGATGTAATGGATTGGTCGACATGTTCTCCAGACGTGAACCCAATTGAGAATATTTGGGGTATACTAGTTCGACGGAAAGGAAAAAAATTGATCTTTATTTAATAAAAAATTTAATTCATTCAATGAATAAAATAATTTTCAATTTAATTACGGCCAAAATACGGGTCAAATCGATCTATAAAAATTAAAATATATGGAATTACAGGCTGAAATACTTTGTCTTATAAATCTGGAACGATTAATTTTTAATTAAAACCATCTAGTACATTAATATCAGGGAGTTACATTAAAGTACTCCAGCGGCACTCAGTGCCGCTGACCTAACTAATCACTTTTGGTAATACTTTTGAGTCCCATACAACTCTAATTTGTTAACATTAGGTACACTAAAAAAAAAACAATATCTTTAAGAAATTTAGAATAAAACCGCCAAAATTAATTAAAAACCAATAAAAAAAATCGTCTGTCAAAGAATTTTACAATAATTTTATTACAAATCTTCTATACAACTTGTTTTTTGAATAACGTTTACAAACAAATCGCGTACAGTTGTCTTGTTGTTTTTGTCTCGATGTTGCTTGTTCAGTCGAGGCCTGTGAGGACTGAGGGCTTTCTCGATATGTAGATAGGATAAATCTAATGTCATTTAGATGATGATCCATTAGGGCGAATGCCAACCCTTCCAAAAAGGTCATTCTAGAGTGAATTTTTGGACTTGCAGCCTCATTATTTATACTGTTAGCAGCGTAAATAACGTATCCGGTTACACCGGTCGTGTCTAAAAAGCTATAGAAGAAAGCTGGAGAATATAGCAGTTTTTGTCGACTACGCCGCCTTTTGTCCTATTATAGTCCAGGATGGCTTCAGGCTTACCTGATTCAGGGTCAATTTCAATTCCATCATGCATTGTGGAAAGCAATATGGCATTTTTTTTTCGGGCTTATAAGGAAGCATGGTGCAATTGTATTGAAATCCAAAAAGTGTAGATACAATGTCCCTGTTTTGTGCAAGAAACTCGGGTGGGATCTCTCGTTTATTGTTTTTCAAAGTCCCAAGAAGAGTTCTCTAATTTTCTAATAAGTCCATTGCTAACTCAAAACTCGTGTAGAATTTGTCGGTCGTCAATTTTTTATTGGCTCAACCAACCGTTTAACTATGTCCGATGGCTTGTTTGATAAAACAAACGGTCCATGCTTTTTCAAAACTATAGGTGTAATATGTTTTGGCATCGCACATGGCATAGATTTTTTATGCCATATTTAGCTGATTTTGCTGGCATGTTCTGGATGAAATTACACCGGCTGCGGAAGGGATGCAGCATTTCATCTATTGTGATAAATTCTGATAAACAGTTGTTATTTTTGAAATTCTCATATACTAGTGAATAAATTTCCCTAATTGCAGCCAGTTCATCAGTGGATAGTCTACTTTCTCTTGTGGAGAAATCATCAAACCTGATTGAACGTAGTAAAACTCTAAATCTGTCGATGCCAAACGCAGCTCTACAAATCAATAGTCCAGTCGCATTTGTTTTTCCAAAATCATGCGTGTAACTTACCAATTCTGGAGGCAGTATATTATTATCTGATAAGTTACCTTCATCAGCAGATAACTCGCTTTCACTTGAATGGGAATCTACCTCAATTTTCTCAATCTGATCACTATTCGCAGAGTCATAATATTCTTCTTCGTCATTGTCGGAGAGATCTTGCAGAATTCTCACAACATCTACATTTGTTTTACATCTATTTTTTTTTGTGTGACCTAAAAATATTATATATGTATGTTATGTATCTAATGCAATCTGACACGAATTACAATAAATTTTGTTGCTAAGACTTGAAAACAAAGCTTGCATTTCTACACTTCCGCGCGGTATACAGTGCCAAAGATCTGACCTTCTTTATTTAACTGCTATCAACCGACTGATAATATTTATACCAGATATCTGCACAACTTGTTGTGCTCTTCATACACATGTCAATTGAAGATTAGAAACAGGAATTGTTTTATTATTTCAAGTAGGGACCGCAAACATTAAAATATCGTAAATGACATGAAGTGCCGCTAAGAATGTACTAGAATGTACTTTCTTTCAATAATTTTTGTTTGAAAGACTCTTTATTTTATTATTTTCTATTTTGAATAATAACAGGTCAATATTACCAACACATTGTTGTTCATCACCAGAAATTGAAAGTGTCTTATAAATATGAAACGGACCTTAATAACATTACAGCTGTCAGCACTCCACTTTTGCACTCATGTAGTAGCAAGAGTACTTAAATACTGTGTGTCTTAACATACACAAATTCGCTGATCCAGATGTAATACCTCTTCTACGGAAGAGGTGTTCTTCCACGCTGGCAAAAAACTACTATGTAAGCTTTTTCGTCAAACCTACTCTTTCATATCTGGAAATACGAGAACTTCTCTGTGATCAGCAGTAGGGTTTTTGTACCAACAGGTCCACTGGTGACTTGACGGCATGTCTCACCGAAAAGTTGAACCAAAGCATACATCATTGCATGTACAATAGTTAAACGAAAAATTGTCTAGTTCTATGCGTTCTGAGTTTTTTGCCTCCTCACATTTAACGTCCTCGTTAATTTCTATACGGCCAAGAAAATCAGCTACTCTATCCTCTTTGCCTTTTAAGTAGTCTATTTCGAGCTGATATTCTCCTAACTTTAATAGCCATCTTTGATGGCGAGGTGATAGATCTTTTACAGTAGTTCGGATTTGTCTTTAGTATTTTAGTCATAATATGATCTACAAATTCATTTTCCCTCTTCATATCAATTTGTATTTTAAGTCTTTTTGATTCTAAAATTCTGAAAATGTTTGTAAAAGCCTTTACATGCTCGTTCAGTGTCGTACAGAAAATGAGAATATCATCAGGGTATACAACGCAAGTTTTATTTATATGAACCCTAAGAATCTGATTAATCAATCTTTGGAATGTCGCATTCTTATTGTCGTGTTTATTCGTTGACAGCTACTTCACAATTGATTTTAATAATACAAATTCATTATGTGTATAACACCTCCCCTTCTAGATTATTACCATTAGAATACATACTTAATATCTATCTTATTGCAATTATAACAAATTATTTAATTCATTTCAATTTTAATTCAATCATAGGTGTATTTTCTTTTATCAGGGTGTCTGGGATGGAGTCTTTTAGGTGGCTTTCTGGTTCGAACTGGTCGTGGGGGTTGATTGCATCCGCATGTCTGACTTTGCGGACTGGCTGGTTGTTTGCCACGTTGGTGCTTGTCAAACTGTTGTTGTTCGGTCTGAACTGGTTAATTCGGCTGTTTTGTTTGTTCGTTCATCGTCCTTGGACTCTTTTCCTCCTTCTTCTTGGAATCCTTCGAGCTGAAAAAAATCGACTACATTATAATTCATGTTTGCATTATAAAGGGTTTTCCAATAGGGACTTGACAACTTTGAATTTAATTTGTGAACGCACTCTTTCACTAATCATCAAACTGTTACTGTCAATTTATTCAGTAAACTCAACATTTTCATCATGGTAAAGTACAAGAACGAGCAACGTCTGCAAATTATAAAAATTTTCTACCAAAATTCGGAGTCGGTGACTACCGTTAACTCCAATTTTCGGTCGTAATTCTCGCCCTAGTAGACAGGCAATAACAAGTTTAGTGCAAAAATGTGGGTCTACATATCCGTTGTGTGATGTTGCCGTGTCACTGAGACATCGGGTTGGTCGAAGAGTCGAAAATATCGCTGCCGTTCAGACGTCCGTAGCAAACGATCCAAATCAGTCAATTCCACGGCGTTCTCAAGAATTGGGCATCGCTCAGACCATATTATGGCGTATTTTGCGTAAAGATCTTGGTTTAAACCCATACAAGATCAAGCTGACTCAAGAATTGAAGCCGATGGACCATTTGAAGCGACATATGTTCTCCGATTGGGTTCTGGAAAAGATGCGCCAAGATGATGAATTCAATCGCAAAATCATCTTCACTGACGAAGCTCATTTTTGGCTCAATGGGTTCGTTAATAAGCAAAATATGCGTTATTGGTCGGGTGAAAATCCACATGTGATTCATGAATCACCACTTCATCCACAAAAAAAAAACTGTTTGGTGCGGTTTGCATGCCGGCGGCGTTATTGGGCCATATTTTTTCGTCGACGATAACAATCGTCACGTTACTGTGAATGGTCAGCGTTATCGCGCCAGGATGCGCCATGATCACCGATTATTTTTGGCCCGAATTGGAAGATATGGACTTGGACGACATGTGGTTTCAACAGGATGATGCCACAAGCCACACAGCACACGCTACAATCGATTTATTGAAGAATAAGTATGGTGAGCGTGTTATATCAAGAAATGTGTCAGTCGTTTGGTCGCCTCGTTCGTGCGATTTAACGCCGCTTGACTATTTTCTGTGGGGCTACGTTAAGTCATTGGATTATGCCAACACGCCGACGACGTTGGAAGAGCTCAGAGCCAATATTGAATGCGAAATAACGGCCGTTTCGGCCGAAATGTGTGGCCGAGTGGTTGAAAATTGGGTCCAACGAATCAACCGCTGCAAACGTGCGTTTTATTTAAAAAAAGTTGTCAAGTCCTTATTCGAAAACCCTATATCTACGCCTTAATCGATTGGCATATCGTCGCCAAGTTGTATTTATTACTTGGACTCCGTAGAGAGCAGAGCCAATTTTCTTAAGTACAATTCCAGGTACCCACGCTGCTTTTCCTCGGTTGTAATTCCGGGCGTAAATAGCTTCATTCGGCCGGAAATCATTAGTTTGAACACCGTGTTTAATATTGAATTTCTCCTCCATGGCGTTGTTTGCAGTTAGGATGTCATGAGTCGGCGGAAAAAGTCTAATTTTGTTTTTAGTTTCCGGCCTATCATCATTTCAGCTGGTGTCAAACAGGTAGCCGGGCGTTTGGTGTTGTGTTGACCTCTTGCTTCTGCTTCTAATTTCTTCATGCGCATTTTGAAGATATCCACGAACTTTTCAGCTTGGCCGTTGAATTAGGGGTGGAATGGTGGTGTCTGAATGTACTGAATACCACTTCCGGCGCAAAATTCGGCGAATACCAGACGCGAACTGCCTGCCGTTGTTTGATACCACTAGGTTCGGATACCCAAATGTGGCAAAAAATTCTGCAAGTGACAGTTGCTCTGACTGTAGTTGAGCTCATAGGGAAAATTTCTGGCTATTTCGAAGAAGCGTCGACTATGATTAGGTACATCTTGCCTTTATATGGTCCCACGAAATCGAGATGAATACGTGACCACGATTTATTTTTTTCTTTCCATGATGATAACGGAATTTGACTGGCGTTGGAGCAGCTATTGCACATTCTCGGACTGTTCTGGAGAAGTTACCGTCAATATTGGTAACTGGCAAATGCGAGAATGCATCCGCCATAAGTCAGCGGATGCATTCAGCATTAACGTGAATTGCGGCAATGACTACATCTTCTTCCATGTGGGGCAGATCACGATTTATCAAGCGCGATAGCTCGTCGGCGTATGCAAACTTGGAAGTGCTGATGTACTCTACGCTAAAATCATATATGGGCAACGTTAGTGCCCGACGGTGAAGGCGATGTGCGGTGTAAACTGGAATACTCTTTTTGCTCCAAAAATTGTCAATAGAGGTTAAGGTTAATGGTCTGTTTGAAGAATAAAATGCTTGTCATATACAAACCGGTGCAACTTCTTCACTCAAAACACCAGTGCAAGTGCTTCTTTTTCCGATTTACTATAATTTTCTTCTGACCTTGACAAAGCTCGCGAGACATGTGCAACAGTTCTAATTGACCCATCAGGTAACCTGCGCATGAGCACTCCCCCAATGCCGTTCCTTAACGCGTCTCCTGCTACAATTATTTCTTTGGTTGGGTCGAAATATTGTATGTCAGAAGGAGTTGCGACCGCAATGCCAATTTCGCTTTGTTGAAAGCTGCCTGACAATCTTTTGACCAGACAGAGTACACGTCTTTCATTAACAATTTGTCCAAAGGGGCCCGTATTTCCGACATATTTTTAATAAATTGTGAATTTAACATACCCAGAAATGCTCGTACTTCTGTTATTTTAGGATCTGGCCTGCGGCCTTGTTCACCGATAATAAAACCCAAGTAAGAGACTGACCTTTGATAGAAAGCACATTTTTCAAATTTCAATTTGAATCCCCATTCCTTGATTCGTTACAGCGCAGTCTCCAAATTATTGTTGTGATTTTCCATTCACTCACCAACCACCATGATGTCGTCGAGATAAGACCCCACACCAAAGAGATTAGCAAGCATTGTATAGTAGACATAATTTTGGTATTGGTATAACCCTCGATGGGGGTTAATTGTTAAAAGTGGTTGAGATTTCTCACTTATTTGAATCTAAGTATGCGTCAGAAAGGTCAATGGTTGAAAAAAAAATTACCTTCAGCAAGTGAAATGAAGTTAGCGAAGGCAACGGGAACTGATTGGCTTCCAGCGGGTTATTTAAATCAGTTGAAAAATCTCCGTAGATTCCCAAGCTTCCATTCGCCTTCCGTACTGCTATGATTGGTGCTGCCCATTAAGAGAAGTCTCCTGGTTTGAGGCTGTTCGAGGCAATCGTTGATTATTGACATTGTTGCGTATGGTACTGGGCGCTTTGGCTTGAAGCACGGGGTGACGCCGGGCTGGAGGTGCAGAATTGCTTCTGCTTTTGTGCGTAGTCCCATTGATCCACTGTAAAGAGGCCGTCAGGGTTAGAGAAATGTTTTTTCGGTCCTTCAAGACCAAACCGACAGAGGAAAACGGAAAAAAGTTTAAACGAGCCAGGAATGACTGCAACGCCTTTCTTAAGCGTGTGAAATTCCAATACGACCAAAAACTGAGGCAAAAAATACTGCAATGTCCCAAAGGCAGTAACAATTTTTGGTCGTTCGTCAAAAATATTAGAAATTCCGCCTCATCCTCCATCCCAACGCTCATTTACAATGACATTCCAGCTGTCAGCTCTTTGGACAAAGCCAATCTGCTTGCTGCACACTTTGCGGCCAACTCAACACTTCCAGATTGTGCTTTGTCTCCGCCTATACTTGAGTGCGTCGAATCTTCAATGGGACGAATCCACTGACGTAGTCGTGTAGTAGCAAAAGTTCTTAAAGATCTCAACATACATAAATCCGCTGGTCCAGATGGTATGTCTCCCCTTCTTCTGAAGAGGTGTTCTTCCACGCTTCTTCTTCTTTTCCATCAATCATACTCTTTAGGACTCTTCCCGAGCAGATGGAAAACAGCATTTGTCCAGCCCGTCCCTAAAAAAGGCGAATCATCGTCTCTCTCCTCCTACAGACCCATTGCACTTACGTCCCTTCTTTCCAAGGTGTTTGAAACGCTGATAAATCGTCAGCTCATGAAATATCTCGAAACTCGAAAACTTTTCAATGATCGGCAGTATGGTTTTCGTAGCAACGGTCCCACACGACAAGTGGAACCAAAGCATACATCAATCTGGCGAAAGCAAGATAGTTCCACTTGATATTTCTAAGGCATTTGACAGAGTTTGGCATCATGCTCTTTTGTCAAAAATGCGTGCATTTGGGATCGACGACTCTCTTCCTCAATGGATTAAAAATTACCTTTCGGAACGTTCAATTCAAGTTGTCTTGGATGGTTTCAAGTTTGATATTCAAAAAATAAATGCTGGTGTACCCCAGGGCTCTGTTCTGTCTCCGACACTCTTTTTAATTTTCATTAATAATCTCTTGTCTGCTACTTCTAATCCAATATATTACTTTGCTGCTGACAGTACTCTCTGCTTTTCATATTCGTTCCCGGACTCACGGCCCTGCTCTTCGGCTGTAGAACGAGAACGGCAGCATGCTAAGCTCATTAAATTCCGATATCAACAGCATAACCAATTGGGGACTATCAACAGAGTGGAATTGAATGCTTCCAAAACACAATGCTGTCTGCTGTCGTTAAAGTTTGATATTCACAACTTTCCATTCTCGGTATGTGTGTCATTGACAACTTACGTTGGAATGACCACATATTTGATGTCGCCAAAAATGCAGCGAAATGTCTAGGTTTCCTCAAGCGATGTAAGAAATATTTCTCACCTGTAATCTGGACTCAATATATAAGGCATTCATCCGCCCAAAATTGGAGTACAATGCCCACATCCGGTCAGGTGCTCCTAAAACATCTCTGCATCTGCTAGATAGGATTCAAAACCGTGCGATAACACTTATTGATGATACTAATACCAGTCAATCAATTGACACGCTTGAACACCGACGTGTTGTCTCCTGTCTCACTTTGTTTTATCGCTATTTACACCACCAGTGCTCCACAGAAATCGCCAGTAGCATTCGGCCTATTCAAACTTTCAACCGTAACACCCGTCTCGCTATGAATACTCATCAGTATACCCTCAAGCCCATTTTCAGACGTACTCTAAAATATCGTGATTCGTTCCTAAGCCGTACAACTCGCTTATGGAATGCCCTGCCGATCTCTGTATTTCCTGGTCGTTATAACTTGCAAACATTTAAAAACAATGTACATCGCTACCTCTCTTTTCTTCCTCCTAAATTTCCTTTGCCGGCGCTGTGAACAATCGGTACCTCTAATTTCTGCCTCCCTAAATTTCCTTTGCCCGCGCTGTGAACAATCACCTTAAGGGTACACAAACCCCTTGAGCGCGGGCTCATTATATAAAAAAAAAATCGGAAATCTTCAATTTTATTCTGGAAATCCCCTGTGAGATATTTGAGGATGGAGCTAGTGCCAATTCTGTTGTCTGAGCAGATCGCGTTGATTGGTAAATTATATAACTATCCGATCTAGTCTCAGAATATTAAGACCATTCAGTTTGGTGACATAATAGATTCCGCTAAATTGAACTACCCTAAATGACATTTGTCATTTGAACTCTCCGCACAGTGGAACGGACTGTCCGCTGGCGCTCCTTGCCGAGTGTTGTGTCGTTGTTAGAGTTGGTTCATCCAATTGCATCCAAACTTCCTGGGACAGGATGGTAATGTTCGAGGCTGTGTCGATTGCTATCGAATAGGATGTCCAATAATTTGTACGAGAATGTACTTACGCTTTTCGATATGAACATCTCTAGAAACCAAAAAGATGCCTTTTGATTATATGCTTGACTCTCCACTGACTCTTTCAGCGGGCCTTTGTTTCAGTTGTACGAGTACTTCGTATTCTTTTTGTTCTGCTGTCCACTCTTCGAACTTTCACAAAACCCTTTCTTATGGCCACTTCGTCCCCATTCAGTACATTTATGGGTTTTGTACCGCCATCTTTGGAAGTAATGTAATCCATCACAAAACCAGCATGGACTTTTTGGGCGTTTTGATTTTTCCTTGCTGACGTAAAAATTAACCTCACCTTCGCCTTCTCCACGCTTCTCCAGTAATGCAACATCGGGCTTCAACATCACAATTTTTTCACACTCGTTTGCAAAGTCTGTTAGAGTCAACTTATTGCTGTTTTTATCTGCAATAGATATAGTAACCTAGTAATTTAGTAACCTTGTTCTGATGTCAGAATCGTATGTGCTAGTTAGTCCACAAACAAAAATTAAGCATTTGAAAACGTCACCGGAGATTGAGGTTAATTTAAAGAGTTCAAATTGCTTATTCACAATTCCTGCAAACGTTTGAAAATCATCGGTGCTTTTCTTTTCTAACTGAAGACAGTTATAGCGGGTCGCAAATAGAGAAGTTTTGCATGAGAAGATCTCCGTTAGTTTTTTAACAGTTTCATCGAACGTCAGCTCCCGAGTTTTTTTTTTGGTAGAATTAGAATTGCAAATCGATTATAAATGGGCTCATCTAACTTAAACGGATTCTCACGTTGTATGAATCGTCCAATTCCTTACCTCCCTCTTTAAAAACATCTTCGTATCGAGAGTACAATTCACAGAAAGACAATCCAATGCTTGGATTGTAGATAAAATTGCGCATGGAATTTGCCAAAGTTTCCATGACTCTTTCAGAAGATGAGTTGATTGTCGCAGATGCCGGTGCAAGACTTATGTTGAGCGTATTCTCAGTTAATGATTTGATAATTTGTTGTTGCTGTTGTAAAATACCCTGTTGGCTTTTCAGGAAGGCTGCGATTTGCGTTGCGTCCATTTTGTAGGCTCGAATAAAAATCCTCGACGCTAAAATTTGTCGCGTTTATTCGTTGACAGCTACTTCACAATTGACTTTAATAATACAAATATTAATACTAATAGAGCAATGGGGTGTGTTCATTATGTGTACAACACTTACAACGCGTGAGGCGTCACGAAGGCTGTCTTTTTCCAATCTTATTATTTGATTAAGATCTGATGATAGCCTAGCCCGAAGTCTAGCGTCGTGAAGTATTGTGATTTCCCAAGTTTATCTAATATTGAGTCGATGTTGGGCAGAGGATACTTGCTATCGATTGTTATCTTATCACATTTAGTTTTCGGTAGTCGATAACTATTCGAGAATTTCTTTTTACCTGAGTTGTCCATCTTCTTTGGTACAACTATAAGTGGAATTGAATATTTAGAATTACTCTTTCGAATAATTCCTTGAGTCTCAATTTCTTTAATCTGTCTCCTTACCACCACTTCACGCTTAGGGGAGAGTCTGTAAATTTTTGCGTTTACGGTTTAGTGAGAAATTTATTTTGCGCATAATTCTTTTTGAATATTGCTGATAAGCACATCGTACTTGTCAGGCTTTTGTATCGTGACGTTATATGTACCCTTACTAAAAAGAAAAAAAATTGCGCAAATCTGCTTTGCAGATGCATCCTCTGTCTAAGATGCAATGTGCTTACCAACTCGGAAAATCCTGCGAGAGTGTGCTTCAACATGAAGGTTGCTTTCGGCAATGCAACTTTTGACGGCATGTGATTTAAAAACTTAATTTCGGATTTGTCGAAAAAAAATTTTATTCTTTATTTCTCCAATCTAATCTAACACTTTTAACTTACTGACTACTGGTGCCCACTTGGCACTCCCTTAAATTACTTTTTACTTTGCTATCTCAGCTTTATTTTTTATGTTGCGCGTGTGACTTTTCCGATACTTGACACTTCCTTTGCAACTTTGTTGCAACCATTGACTTGCCGTTATCGTGAAAAGTGTGGGAAAACATTGTATTTGACTCTAAAAGGGAAATGAAAACATGGATCGGGTATCGGAATTTGTGGGGTACATAACCTCTCCCCCGTTAGTCTGAAAATTCTCCTGAATTTTTATATTTTTGGGAATTTGGTTCTTAATTACAAGTTTCAGTTTTTTATTGCTTCTAGTAATGGTTATTATTAAAATGCTGATTATGATCATGATTATTAATAAAGTTGAGATAGCGATGTAATTAACATTTTTATGAAATCTTAATATTTTAATATTTTCTAAGTTTACAAACGTTTTTAACATAATTTCCTTAAAGTCTAGCTTCCTAGTAAAATTGATTTTTTCTTCTTCATTGTAGAAGAATCTGTTCACAAATTGTATATTTTTATTGCCAAACGTTTGATTAAGTATTTCTATTGAGCAATTATTGATTACAATTAAATAGTTTCCACTTAATTTTATGTTTCGATCATCGCAATGGTTTATAATTGTTTCGTTATTCATGTTTTTGCACAGTATAGTATATTCATCTAGTGATACAATTTCCATTAATTTATTTTCTTTCATTTCACAGTTTTGTTTTGTAATACAATTGTTTATTGGTATTAAATCTTTTTCATATACAATTTTATTGTCGTATTGATATTTAGTTCGATTAATTTCTATAACATATTGGTCTTCAATGATTATTTCCTGATTTCTTTCTGTGGGTACTGCTGTGATAAGCTTAAAATCTACTAGTTTATAAGTATGTGGTATTTTAATTGCAATGACTAATTTCCCTGTGCTATATTTTAACAAACCTATTCTTATATTCTTTAACTTATATAAATCTAGTTCTGTCTCGGTTATTTCTGCCGCCGTCATCAGACTTGGGTGGACAAGTCCTTGTTTAACTAGAGCAATACTATCTATTATTTGATTTAATTTATCTTCTAAAATTCGTAGTTTCAAGGTTTGGTCGATTTTGAGCTGTTGTCGAATAATCCGCTTTTCGTTATCTGTAAGTTATTTATATGTCTGGATTAATTGGTTCCTATCTATTTCTATGATGCTCTTAAGGTCACTGATTGTGTCATGAAAATGGGAATTGATTTCGATTTGTTTATTTAGGTTAAAAACTGCATTGCTGTCATTTTCTTCTATATTTCTAATATGTTCTGTTATGTCCTGTCTGTCATTATCGTCCATAGTTCCAAATAGCCACTTTTGTGCTGTACCTATTAGGTTTATAAGTCCTCTTTTTTGTCTTGTCTTTCCGGGTTCTATTGCTTTTAGTTTTGCTTCAATGTTGGTTACTAATTTTCTAATTGTCACGTCGTCTGCTATTTGTAGTGTCCTTAAACTTTCTGTTATCATATTCAGGGTTCGTTGAAATTCGTTAGTAACAATTATGTGAAGTATTGTTTTTGTATCTTTTATTATTTCTGTTTGTCCCATGTTGATTAAAGCGTATCCGTTGTCAGTTGTTAGTGGGGTTATTTGTAGTGTAGCTATTGCTGGTTGTGTCACTAGTAAGGTCAGTATTAGATATGTAAATGTCGTCATCTGCAAATTTACGTGGTGGCTTAATATTTATTGGGTGCTCTTTATCCATTTTCTTAAGTCTATACCTAGGTTCATTTTTGTAATAGTTTCTCCTATAATTCTTAACTGGTACTATTTTCCTATTCTCTCTATATTCTTGCCTATCTTGGTTTAGTTTATTAATGTATTTTTCTTTTTTCAGTTTTATCCTATTAGCAAGTGTTGCAAAGTCAGCAAACATTGCTTCTTCTGGGGTCATTTCTATTGTTGAGTGATACCTATTGTTATAGTTGTTGACTGCCCTATGGACTTTTTGAACTAGTGTTAAGTCTTCATTTCTAATTGTTACTAATTTCTCTTGGAGGGTCGAATGAAATCTTTCGATATCACTATTTCCCGTGTGTGTGTTTGCTTTGGTTAGGTGTAAATCAACCTGTTGTTCGGTTAAAAATGCTTTGAAGTTTTCGGATCTAAATTCATTGTCTGTTATTAATTTTGTAGGTTTACCGAACTTCGAAAAGTGTTCTTCTAAAGTTTCAATTTTCTTAATCCAATTTCTATTGGCTAAAAAATAGACATATGCTTTTTTTGTTAATTTATCTATTAAGGTTAAAAATGATTGTTTCATGAAGTAATATATGTCCATATGTAAAATTTCGTTTGGCCTAGAAGGTGTTTCGCTAATTTCAAATTTAGGTTTATTCGGTTTCCTTTCATACTTGACTTCTAGACATGTCTTGCAGTTATTAATTATTTTTGTTATTTCTTTTACTAATTTCGGATAATAGATTTTATTTTTCAAGCTGTGGTATGTTTCAACGATACCGCTATGTAAGCTTTCTTTTGTGTGGTAAATTGAAATTTGTTTCTGAACTTCTTCCAAAGTCTCTATTTCCCTAGCCCTCAGAGTTGCCTTTACGAATTTAATTTTCTTGTCATGACTAAAAAGTTCAATTAAAAGTTGTTGTATCTTATTAAACTCATGATCAGATAGTTCAGTGTATATTCCTATAACACCTGGTTTAATGTATCTCCGCAATAAATCGGTCCAATAACCTATTTCTCTAGTCATGTCTACGTAAATAATTCTTCTATTGTGTACCACTTCTATTTCTGTGTTAGTGTCGTTAGTGAGTATTAATTGTGTTTTATAAATATTTACTATTGTCTCTTTTATTGAGATATGATCTAACTGTTGTTCATCTTGTGAATGAACTGTGGCATCTTCTGAAATATTATCTATTGATTGACAGTCTATTTGATCGTTAAAATTAGCTTTGTTGTTAATCTCCGGAATTCGGCTTAGAAAGTCCGCTATTTTGTTTTCTTTTCCCTTCAGATATTCGATGTCAAATTGGTACTCTTGAAGTTTTAGTAACCACCGTTGGTTTCTTTGGCTAAATTCCTTTCCGGTATATTTTTTATTTAAGTATTTTATGGGCATATGGTCAGTTACTATTTTAAATCTTTTACCCCATAGATATGGCCTAAAATAATTAACAAACAATCGCCAAGAATTCTTTGTCAGTGACAGAGTAATTCTTTTCGTGATCGTTCAGAGATCGTGAGGCATGACACACTGGTTGTCCTTCTTGCATTAGGACTGCCCCGATCGCGTAATTACTTGCATCAGTATTTACTACAAATGTTTTATTAAAATTTGGAAATTTCAGAATTGGGTGCTTAATAATATTCATTTTGAGGGTTTCAAATGCCTGGATATATTCGGGATCGTTTACGTTTATAGTTTTATCTTTCTTTAAATACTTTATCATTGGACTAGCTATTTTAGCATAGTCCTTTACAAATTTGCGGTAGAAGCCAGTCACTCCCAAAAAGCCTTTTAATTGCTTTTCTGATTTCGGTAATGGATATTCTTGGATACATTTTACTTTAACTGGATTCGGTTTCATGCCTTCAGCTGTTAAGACATGTCCCAGGAATTCCGTATTTTTCTTCATGAAAGAGCATTTGTCGAATTGCACTTTGAGATTGTGTTCAGCCAATCTCTGAAATATTAATTTTAACGAATTAATATGTTCCTGTAAGCTGGTTGAAAAAACCAGTATGTCATCTAAATAGACGACGCAGATCTTGTTAATATATTCCCTAAGAATCTCATTCATCAACCTTTGAAAGGTTGCTGGAGCATTCTTAAGGCCAAATGGCATTCTCACGAATTCGTACAACCCGTTTGGTGTGACGAAAGCTGTTTTATGAATGTCATTGGGATGCATCTTTATCTGATGGTATCCCTTAGCCAGATCTAACGAAGAAAAATAATGAGCTCTTCCCAATTTATCCAATATACCGTTTATATTGGGAATGGGATATTTATCATCGATCGTAATTTCGTTTAATTTTCTATAATCTACACATATTCGAAATTTCTGTTGTCCCGAGGTATCTAATTTTTTTGCTACTACAACTATAGGTGACGAGTATCTACTATTCGATTTCCTAATTATACCCTGTTCTTCCATTTCATGTAGTTGCCGTCTCACTTCTTCGTCATGTTTAGGTGGTAGTCTATATAATTTCGAGTTAATCTGTTGGTCGGTCGTAGTCCGTATTTCATGCATTATAGAATCGGTATTTGTCAATTGGTCTACTTCTGATAAATAAGATTTGTCTATTGATCTAAAAGCGTTTTTATTTGTTGAAATTCCTCTTTATTTAAGTGACTTAAGTCAAGCTCTTTTTTACAAGAGTTAAGTTCGAAACAATCAAGAGTTGTTTCGTTTTCTATTGAATAGATCGGTAATAATGATCCATTCTAAAAATTATTCTAAAAATTGTTTTCTCATTAAAATCAATCGTCTTAACGATTTTGCTCAAGAGGTCCATACCTACTAATAAATCATAAGGCTTGTCTCCTAAATCTCTTCTATACCACCGTGTGGCTCCTCTTTGATTGTAGTTGAATTCCGTTGGTATGCTTGTGATTATTCTCTCAATTACTTCAGTAGTTACACTATTGATAGTTTGGAGTTTAAGTTTTACCTTTTCAAAAATCCTAAATTTACTACAATCTACTCTACTAGAATTAACAATGCTCATAGTTGAGCCTGTGCCAACCAGAGTTTTGTATTGTTTATTGTCAATTGTCAAGTTTGTAAAGATTTTGTTTCCGAGGCCTAACTGAGAAAAAAACTCTGGTTCGATGTTATGAACCTCCTCGTTAATTTGTTTACCCTGTTGCTCTTCTACGCTATCGATATATGATATTTGTCCTACTTCCATAGGTTGCAAGTTTTGTTGCGCATTTCTGAATTGACCTGAACTATTAAAAATTTGTTTTCTATTCTGTCCTGTATTTAGATTTGGCCTATCATTGTTTTGCCTACGCTGTCCTGAATTGTTTTGTGGTGTTTCGGAACTACGTTGCCTATATTGTCCTGAGTTATCCTTATAATTATTTGAATTTCTAGTTTGATTATTTGGATTGGGGTTATTACTTCTGTTGTTTTGGGTTGGGTTACTAGTGTCGTGTCTGTTGTTATTTTTATGATTTTGTGTTGGACGCCTATCGTCTACTACGAATTTCCTATCTAGATTATTATAATCAAAGCCAATATAAGAATATAATATTTCTTTTATCTCATGTAATATCAATTTATCTCTTATATCACGGGATAAATTACCCGCTACAAGCTGTTTAATCTTATCTAATAGCACCGTGTAAAAGCAGTTTTTAGTTTCCACAGACTTAGTTTCATATGTTGCAAATGTGTTCACTTCTTTTATTATTTTTTCCACTTGTTGATTTAAATCAGAAATAGAACTTACCCTAAGATTACTGATTCTTCTTGAGATTTCCTTGTAACTAACGGTTGGTCTGAAATGCTGTTTCAATAGTAATTTTGCTTCTTCCCATCCTTCTGGTTGGTTGTTGATCAATAATTCCTTGGCTGGTCCTTGAATTTTCGTATTGAAGATAGCCTGCCATAGCTCTTGTCTGGTGTTATTATCTATACTGTCTAGATGAATTTGCACTACGGTAAGAAACTGGGTTAACCCTTCCTGGTCACCACTGTATTCCTTGATGTAAGCAATCTCTTTCATAATTCCCACAGCTCGGCTTTGGGCTGGATTCCTGCTAGCTAAAGCTTCCAAAGCTATCGTAAGTCTTTCTACTAACGCTGCCTCCATTTCTCTTTTAATGACGTCTTTGAAAAACTGGGGGATTCTATCTTTACGATGAATGGTGAATGTTTGATGTTTTTTTTTCTTTTGTTAAGTTTGAGTCAGCACCTGGTCTAGCTTATTTTTAGCTAACCTTTTAAATAATGTTAGATCACTGGGTCAATAAAGTTTCACTTAATATATCCGGTTTGAGGTTTATCTTTTCTGATTTTTAGAAACACTTCTGCCTCCGGTATACTATTTTATCTAATGTACTTTTAGAGGTTTTTATTTAACGGGTCCAATAGTAGAATATATTCTCATACTTGGTACACAGTTGCACGTATGCTCCTCCAAAAGTTTTTTTTTTTCAGAGTCGAACTTTTGCCTTGATCTTGAGAGACACTTCTCACACTTTACGCGTTTTCGTTTCGCTCGTTCTCATATGGATTCAAACTGTTTATTTGAATCCTACCGACTGCGCCATTTAAAAACTTAATTTCGGATTTGTCGAAAAAAAATTGTATTCTTTATTTCTCCAATCTAATCTAACACTTTTAACTTACTGACTACTGGTGCCCTTGGCACTCCCTTAAATTACTTTTTACTTTGCTATCTCAGCTTTTTATTTTTTATGTTGCGCGTGTTACTTTTCCGATACTTGACACTTCCTTTGCAACTTTGTTGCAACCATTGACTTGCCGTTATCGTGAAAAGTGTGGGAAAACATTGTATTTGACTCTAAAAGGGAATTGAAAACATGGATCGGGTATCGGAATTTGTGGGGTACATAACCTGTGTAACTCGGCCAAACAAGACGGCGTAGACGAAGCATTAGTTGTGTGGAAAAAACCAAGCCTGGTGAATAGGACACTGATCGCGGATGCTGACTGTCGCCAGTATGTTTTGCCGGGGTTAAACAGAGATTGCACACAAGGCGGGGTTCTGTGTCCACTGCTGCTGTGTATGTTGGCCACATTACTGCTTAACTCTCTTAACATTTCGGACGTCTATGCTCAAGCGTGTGCAGATGATGTAGCTATGTACTAGGTGGGGTGAAAAGTAACCTCCTTGACCGCCAGAATGCGCTTCTACTGCAAATAAGGTTATGGTGTTTTGAAGTCCGTTCATATTTAGGCAGACATGCCAAATTTCAGTGCGATACTGTCTTTAGTTTTGTTTTGACAGCTGATTGTTGTTGACGTGTTTGGCATCATGTTGAGTATGGACAAAAACGATTTTCGTTCTCTCATAAAACATTATTTTTTGAGATCCAAAACGGCAAAGGACACAATAGAAAAGTTGGATAAATATTATGGGGCTAATGCTCCGTCAGATTACACCGTCAAATATTGGTTTCGAGAGTTTCGTGGTGGCCGCAACTCAACTACCGATCAAGTCCGCAGCGGCAGGTCCTCCAATGCGGTTACAGAGGACAATGTCAAAAAAATACATGAAATGGTGTTAGCTGACCGGAAAGTGAAGGTGTGCGAGCTAGCAGATACCACAAAGATTAGTACTGAGCGCACACGCCATATTTTGGGCAATATTCTGCATATGAAAAAGTTATCCTGCCGCTGGGTGCTGCGCATGCTCACTCCTGACCAAAAACAAAAACGCGAGAGCACTTCGAAAGAGTGTTTGGACTTGCTGATGCGGAATCGGGCAGACTTTTGTGGTCGATTGGTAACTTCTGATGAAACTTGTATCCACTATTACACACCAGAGAACATAATGAGTGCTCGGCAATGGACTGAAGCCGGCACGAGTGCTCCAAAGCGGCCGAGGGAGGCTCGATGGGTCGGAAAGGTTATGGCGTCGGTTTTCTGGGATTGACATGGCATACTCTTCGTGGACTACCTCGAAAAAGGAAAACAGTCAACAGCGAGTATTACTGTGCATCATTGGAGCGATTGAAGGCCGAAATCGCTGCAAAACGGCCTCACATGAAGCGAAAAAAAATTTTGTTTTTGCAAGACAATGCGCCGGCGCACAAGAGCATCGCAACCACGGCTAAAATCAATGACTTACGGCTCCAATTGCTGTCGGTCCCTCGGACTATTATCTCTTCCCAAATCTCAAAACATGGCTCATCAATAAAAAATTCAGCTCACGCGAGGAAATTATCCACGCCACGGAGGAGTATTTTGCAGACCTTCCGGAAAATTACTTTTCGGACGGGATCAAGAAGTTGAAAAATCGCTGAAATAAGTGTATCAAGCTAAAACTATATTGAATAAAATAAAAAAAACATATTAAATTTTTTATTTCATTCCCAAGGAGGTTACATTTCACCCCACCTAGTATACTATCTGTTTGATCATGTCTAGCGGGTGTGTGTTCTAAAGCGCAGGAACCCCTGAACGTGATCGACGATTAGTGTATTACGAGTTTGTTAAGCATATGAGTGGACTAAGCATAAGTGCTACAACATCATACGATGCTTGTTCTGAAAGAGATAATGACACCGCTGAGCATTACCTCTGTGGTCTTTGTCTGAGTGGACTGTTACGACAGAAAAAAAAATCTAACGACGTCCTCCTTTTAGGACGACTTCTTTCTTAGGCATCTTCTCTTTAACAATTTAGCTCTACAATAACTATCAGATTGATGCTATTATAACGTAATACAAAAAGACAACGAAAGTTAAAGAATCACCTTACTCGCAGCAAGGTAACATTTGCATGAATTTCCAATTATGTGAGACTATATCGAATTTGTATTCGAATTTGCCCAAAAGAAACAACGAGAAAACACCTTTAAGCGTTTCTGGTTTGAATAAATTAATTTAAAAGAATCCAAAATTTCACTTTGCCTACGCTCATTAATTTATTTAGTACTTTCATCACCCACGAATGAAAGATATCGCTAACTTTTACTTTTATCTATGTATTTTGGCAAAACACTGTAACACCTTAACACAAAAAGATACAAATCTTAAATTTGGAATAAATAAGTAGAAGAGGAAAATCAGATAGAAAAAGCTACGAGTATTTCTTTTTTTTGTTTGCTTTTGAGTTAGATCAATGCCTTTGGATGGAAGACGTCTCCTACACCGCCAAACGGTGAACTATCTTTTAGCATGAGATTATTATCATACAGATGCAAAAAAAAAACAGCATTAAGTGGTGTTAATTAAAAACTTATCACGAGATGTTGGCTTAACTAATTTTAAAACTAAAAACAAGCTGAAGGATGCAAGTTGTCTGAATTGTATTAATGCATACATTATCCCACTCTATGGCTAAGTGTTGATGGCAATATTTTTTTTTAACTTCAGAGTGGTGGGGGGTGCGTTTACAATATACTCTGAAAATAATACTCTTTTTCGTACTTACCATAATCATCACTTTGATTGAAATAACTCACTTACACATTATGGAAACGGAATATGCGGAATATGGTGCATAAGACTATTCTGTATCTTTCCTGGTCCTCTTCCAACATCGCCAATACGTCAGATACAAAACCCAGAAAGGTTTAAGATAGATGTCGAAATTGGCAAGAGATCCATAGATTATCGAAATATTCATACTCTATTCCGAGAGGTACCATGTCAACATCAACCTTGAATTACTGAACATTAAACTAGCTAATTTATCGTATTACTACTCGTATCTACCCAATAACGAGCTGAATATTGACTTAGTAAATAGATAATCAAGTTGCGTTAAAACGTACGATCTTAGTGGCCAATTCACTAGTTCAGTTTACTATATAATTTTGACGTTGAATCTAGTCCTCAATAAGTCAATGGTTTCATAGGCACTACGGCACGTAGAGTTGCATATTGTCTGGATCAATGTCGTCTATATTTTCGTAAAAATAAACATTGATAATTGTACGTTGACCCTGACTATTTTAATATAACGCGAGCCCCGAATTAATTCTTTACTATAAACTATAAGAACCGATCATGCCAGAAGCGTGAAGACTAGAACAAACAACGCTAATTGGACCCGACTAAATACATTCTTTGGAAATTTCACATGGTCGTTAGGTTTCCTCGATAACGACGTGGATGCTATTGCACTAATATGATCACAAACACTTTTCCCTTTGAAATGAGATCATTTAACCCTCATCGGATGAAACGTATCAAACCAAAAGAAAAAGCGTGCTACTGAAGCTGTAAAGAGGCTATCAGGGTGCGAGAGCTGTTTTTTCGGTCAAGAAAAAAGATCAACCCGCTAGAGGAATAGCCAACAAATTTCAGTTGGGCCAGAATGAATGCAAGGCCTTACCTAAACTTGTAAAGTTTCAATACGACAAAACAAGGAATTCTGAGTCATCCTCCATCCTTACACTTATTTATAATGACGTTCCTGCTGTTAGCTCTTGGGGTAAGGCAAATCTGCTTGTTGTGCACCCATACAAAAAATGTGGTGTGCTTGAAGGTTCCAGTCTGTTTCCGATACTCTTTTTAATTTTTATCGATGAACTTGTGTCTGCTATTTTTATTCCAATATATTCCTTTTCTATCGAAAGTACACTGTGCTTCTCATATTCGTTTCCAGACTGGTTCCTGTTCTTCGGCTGTAGAACTAATTGGCACACCAGCAACAGAGTATAATTTAATAGTTTCACAAAACCCAGTTATTAATGACATTTGTTGCCAAAAATACTGCGAAATGCCTCGTTTTATATCCTAGTCCTTATAACCTTGAGTGCCAAATTCGTATACAAAAAAACACACACATTAAAGGTCTCTGCGAGATGGTTTCCGACCTTTATGGAGCAGAGTGCGTTTTTCACTGTCGTTGGGCACAAACTGATGGACTAAAGAGGTTACACCAAAACTATATATGGCTCCATATAGCTCGTGTCCTTATATGTTGTCATATTCGGCCTTTAAAATCAATAGAGAGATTGTGAGTATCGATAGTGGTAGTAGTAGTGCGAATATTTGGTCAACAATGTTCTTCTCAGGCCTAAAACCGTACCGATAGAGCCCAACTGATAAAAGACATTTCAGATAAAGCAAAAGCAAGATATTAAAGGCGATGTTAAGGACACTGATGCTTCAATACTTGGAGAGAATAAGAGAGTCTTCTAAGTAATTGACCCCGTAAGCGATGATAACATACATAGTGTCTGACTTTTTAACGTAAACCCTGTAAACACCTGTCATGGAGACTTATGTTTACGGGATGCCCATACATCCATGGGGCAAGGATACGCCTTGCCATCGCTCTGCCGCCTTCCTGAGATTCCAAATCGGAACTCTGTTACTGGCACAAGTTCCACTCTTGGTATGAGTCGAGGACTAACCTCTTACTGCTCTTAGGGTCGCAGCACCCAGTATTTATTGCAACTCTACATTGGGTCAACCAACGGAAGACCCTTCCCGCGACATTGGGTTTAAACCACAGCCACCATGACGCTCCCACAAGGGGGCCTACATCTTCAAGTCAGGCCCGGACCGAGATCCGGGGGACTCCTGACTCCCATGGTACCGTGATTTAAGTCCTGATAGGGACTACCGGTGGTCCAGCCGCCAACAAGACCTATGACCGGCAACTTGTGACTGATCAAATCGTAGCAACCTTCGGTAGCGTCATATGAAGATGTTTACCATAAGACCAGTCTCTGCCCCCGTTCATTATTAGACAACGCCATTGATGGGCGAAGCCTTTATAATTGGGCGGGGGCCCGATGATAACGTACGATTGATCAAGCATGCAATTTACTATTTTGGAAACGAATTGATTTATGCTCTCATGTGAGACGTCTCGCGCTGCCTTAAATAGCTAGCCATGTAGGTCCCCCCTTCAGCAGCAATGGTTCTTTCTGTCGGATACTGGAAATTGAGTGGTCCACGCCGTTTAACAGTCTGCAGAACTCGTTTTTCTAATTCCTTAGCTCCGTCTGCGACTGAATTTTATATTCTCTGCGTACATTTACAGAAGAGAATGTCATGTTCCTTTGTGAATAATGGGATGAGGAAATCATATTCAGATATTCAGTGATAGTCAACTAGCCTGGGTTCATTTGTAGACTGTGTTACAAAATATGTCGTCTTGTTCTTTGTTAAAATAACCTAAAACAATTTTAACATCGTACTTAGGTATTTGTCTCGTAGGTTTTATTGGGGAACACACTTTTGTAGTTGGATCTATTTCCTCTGTGTTACATGAGCGTATATCGGGTTGATGTTTTCGAATTTAGCCTTATACTGGATTGTAATAATGTGTTCACTCGCATGCTGAACGCTAAGGGCTTATTGCCTTAGTCTGGCGCTTACGCCGAATCCACAAGTAATTTAAAGAATTATTCTGTTCTCCATAGCAGTCACCTATCATATGACACAATTTTCATCCTCTTTTTGTCTTGTATCAATATCGGCTTCAAATTAGTCTACGACGTCGGCAAGTTGACGGCACTCAGTGCCATACGAAAACCAACCATATTACCTACGCTATGAACTCAAAAACTAGTAGACTGCTACAACGTCCCCCGAAGCCTAATCAAGCGCAATTATACTCGTAGGTTGATTATCTAACACGAATAGGCTCTATCGTCGGCTTTATCTTCATCTTGAAAATTGGTCATACCGACGTCGATTATCATCGACACATATACCGAGAATAGAATTTATTTCGGTTTCTACGATGTAAGTGCCATTCATAGATATTGTTCTAATTTCGCTTTAACGACAGCAAACAGCATTGTGTTTTGAAAGCCTTAAATTTGACTTATTGATGGTGCCTCAATTACATATTTATTCTATTTATACGGGAATTTGGTGAGCTTAACTAGCGTCTCCATTATTCTTCTGTGGTCGAAGAGAATAAACTTGAAACCGGAAACGAACATGAACAGCAAAGAAATATATTGGATTGAAAAGGTTATTGATGAAAATAAAATAGAGTGTCGGAGACAGAATATAGCCCTGGGGTACACAGTCATTTATTTTGTAGGTATTAGATTTGAAACTTTCCAAAACTTCTTAAACTGAAACTTCTAAAAGTTAGTTTCTAATCCATTGAAGAAGAGATTTGTCGATCTCAAATATAACCCTGATGCCAAATTCAGTCAGATTAGTATTGCCGTTGGACCCGTTGTTTCGAAATCCGTACGGTCGGTCATTGTTATAAATGTAATGGTTATGTAGGGGAGAGAAAAGAAGGGCCGGACAAATGCTGCTTTACTTCATCTCGAAAGAAGTCTTAAAGAGTAGGATTGAGAAAGTTTGCACAGTGATTTTGCCAGCGTGGAAGAATACATTCTCAGAACAAGCGGAGATATACGAATATGTATGTACGGGTACCATCTGAACCAGCGGATTTGTATATATTGAGATCATTGAGTATTCCTGCTACTACAAGACTTTGAAAGTGGATTCATTCGAAAATCTAGACGCAGGCATGCCATAACCTGGAAGTATTGAGCTGAGCCTAGAAGCGCTGAACTGTGCAGCAAGCAATTTAAAGAGCTAACAGCTGGATTGTCATTATAAATGAGCGTTGGGATAAAAGGAAGATGTAAAAGTCATTCCTGGCTCGTTTGAATTGTTTTCGGTTTTCCTCTATGGATTGGTCTTGTAACAACGAAAGAATAATTCCTTCGACCTGATAGCACCATAACAGCTCAAGTTATACCACGCCTTTTCTTTTATCTTTATACATTCTTTATAAAGATAATAGTGTTTATGATCATATATCAGGAGTGGTATTCACATCATTATTGAGAAAAATATAACGACCAGTTAAAATTCCTAAAGAATCTGTTAAGTCCGCTCCAATTGGCTTTCTTGTGGTCTGGCGAGCCTAAAGTGGTGAGCACTTCGAAGGTGGAAAATAGAAAACAAGTGACTTTCAATGTCAGTTATTCACATAGGCTCATTTGTTAGCTGGATTAAGTAGTTCTCCGCATCGAAGATCTCAACACTCCGACGTTTGGGTGTTGTCCGTCCTGAATGTGGAAGACACCCAGAATTATGTGTGTTAAAACAGCCCGTCAGATTCGCAGACTTCCTTTGAGAGAACTCCAAGTCATTACTTGTAAGAAGGCTGTTCAAAACAATGACGATGATATGTTTCTTTGATATGTCCTGTAACAATCGATATAAAATCGCAGAAAACCTGCAATACCGTAATATTTATTTTACATGAGATCGTCTCATAGTCTGATTAGCAGCCAAGAAATATATGGACATACTCGTATATACACTCCCTTTTATATTCGTCGATTGCCACTTTTCACCCACCAAAAACTAATTTATCCCTTTGAATGAGTTGTAAAAAAAAATTATAATAACGACTTACCCGACTGTTGTCAATCGTGCCAAAACTAATTAAGTGAGCTATTCAAATCCATTAAATCATTAATAATATGATTTAACATATGTCACTGGACATTGACATCGTAAAAGCACACGTAATCTGTTATTTAAATCTGAAACATAAAGATTTTATTTTTCAAATTTTTTATTGCTTGGTCTCTTGTTTTGTGTAGTAAAGCTGATGCAGCATTTCAGATTACCTTACGTGTATCATGGGAAAGGCTTTTAATTGTGGAGAGATTAACATGAAGATGAAGTTCTTCCTATGGCAAATTATAAGCACCATTATATGCATCACTGTGCCTTTGCAGGTGATTGAATAATTGAAAGGCGTTCAAATATTCCACTAACAATAACATACGCGTAATAAAATGAATTTCGGATGCAAAATACGTAGATATACTCGTATTGTATGAGGTCAAGGCTTTGCTAAATGAAAAGCATCAATAAGTGACCAATTGACATAAGACAATATATTTGCAAAACTATAAAAGATTGTATAATTAGCTTCACGATTGGTTGGTAGGCAAGTTTTGGAATATAATTATAAAGCGTGTTACTTTACCTTACCCGCTAAAATGAGGTGAATGGGAAATGGGGAGTGATTGCATCCCTACAGAAGTTCATACAGGGATGTAAAGGGTTTTCCAATAGGGACTTGACAACTTTAAATTTAATTTGTGAACGCACTCTTTCACTCATCATCAAACTGTCACTGTCAATTTATTAGTAAACTCAACATTTTCATCATGGTAAAGTACACGAACGAGCAACGTCTGCAAATTATAAAAATTTTCTACCGAAATTCGGAGTCGGTGACTGCCGTTAACTCCAATTTTCGGTCGTAATTCTCGCCCTAGTAGACAGGCAATAACAAATTTAGTGCAAAAATTTGAGTCTACATATTCGTTGTGTGATGTTGCAGTGTCAGTGAGACAACGGGTTGGTCGAAGTGTCGAAAATATCGCTGCCGATATCCAAATCAGTCAATTCCACGGCGTTCTCAAGAATTGGACATCGGTCAGATCACATTATGGCGTATTTTGTGTAAGGATCTTGGTTTACACCCATATAAGATCAAGCTGACTCAAGAATTGAAGCCGATGGACCATTTGAAGCCACGTACGTTCTTCGATTGGGTTCTAGAGAAGATGCGCCAAGATGATGAGTTTCATCGCAAAATCATCTTCAGTGACGAAGCTCATTTTTGGCTCAATGGGCTCGTCAATAAGCAAAATATGCGTTATTGGTCGGGTGAAAATCCACATATGCTTCATGAATCACCACTTCATCCACAAAAAATAACTGTTTGGTGCGGTTTGCATGCCGGCGGCGTTATTGGGCCATATTTTTTCGTCGACGGTAACGATCGTCACGTTACTGTGAATAGTCAGCGTTATCACGCCATTTTTTGGCCCGAATTGGATGATATGGACTTGGACGACATGTGGTTTCAACAGAATGATGCCACAAGCCACACAGCACACGCTACAATCGATTTATTGAAGAGTAAGTATGGTGAGCGTGTTATCTCGAGAAATGGGTCAGTCGATTGGCCGCCTCGTTCGTGCGATTTAACGGCGCTTGAGTATTTTCTGTGGGGCTACGTTAAGTCATTGGTTTATGCCAACACGCCGACGACGTTGGAAGAGCTCAGAGCCAACATTGAACGCGAAATACCGACCGTTTCGGCTGAAATATGTGGCCGAGTCGTTGAAAATTGGGTCCAACGAATCGACCACTGCAAACGTGCCCGCGGTGGCCATATGAACGAAGTCGAGTTCATAAATGTTTTGATTGTACTTTAAGCCGATAATAAAGTTTTTGAAATATCTCAAATGGTTTGCGTTTTATTTAAGGGGTTACATACGTTTCTCCGCTCAAAAACGAAGCGTTTTTCAAGATTTTTTTTCGCTACGATATTAAATTAATATAAAAAAAGTAAAATATACATTGTGTAAAGTATTCCTTGACGAATACAAAACTTTATTGACAATTGAAGAAAAACAATCTCCGGAAACCTCTCTTCAAAAACGTGCTGGGCGGTGCCAGGAATATCTCTGGTAGGTTTCATTTGAAGCAAAAAAAAAACCTGTTAAAGTAGATGGATAAAACTAGTCTCTATCATAGCCGTTTTCAAAAATTTTCATTTTTAACAAAATGGCAGCTTTTTGAACGTACGAGGCTATTTTCGACTAAAAAACTAGGCACATTTTTATTTTTAACAAATCTAAAAATTAAGATATCAAAAAAATCCTACGTAGGAGACTAGATAATGGTATTAAGAATATCCGTGCGAAATGGCATGCAAATCGGTCAAGTGGTTCAAGGGATATTTCTGGTACCGACTCGGAAAACACTGTTTCGAGAAAAACGCAAACGAAATGCAAAATCTGCAGTGCGTCTTGCCTGCGTGGCTTCGAAGGCAAAACTGAAAATGTGCGCGAGTAGTGTCTTCTGGAATATTCTGAATTCTAATATTCTTGTACAAGGTTTAAATCTATTGCTAAGCAGGTACAAATATTTGCGAGGGCACTGACCCGTCATTAGAGAAGGTAGGAAGGCAGAGCAGGCATGCAGCTGCTCATGTCCCTAATGAGCTCTCCGCCCGGTCCGACGTCTAAAAGTCATAACTTTCTTAATTATTGGAATTTTTGAAAAGTTCTTGCGGCATTTGAACTGCAAAAGAAAATAGAATTTTTTCGTGCAAAAAAAATAAATTTTTATTTTTAAATTTTCAGATGAAAGATCAAGCTTACTAATACTGAGAATTCACAAAAAAATCTTAAATTTCGTTAAATTGGAATGGTTACCTGGTTTGTAACTCGTCTATAGCCGTACTTAAGTCCATGCTTAAGTACAAACATGGGTATGAAAAAACTTTCTATTGCCGAACCCAGAAAATGGAAAACAGATAAGCACTCGGCTATGTGCGTAGACTCTTAGTAGTTTACATCTAGCCGAATAATTAGCGAAGGGCTTAGATTGCAACGAAGGGGATATCACTGATACCCAAGATATTCAATGTAATGCTCCAAGCAAATTAAGAATGAAAAACTGTTACATCTTCTATGGTAACTTCCATAGAGAGCATAAGTTCCCACAGAGGAAAAAGACAACTTTAACAGAATTGTTTCTACGAGCTCTTCAGCCAGGCTTAAGACAAGTGTTCAAATCACTGATTGATTTTAAGTTAGGAAAGGGGAGAATTTTTGGCAACACAGTTACATACCATAGTCCAAACGAATTGATAATTGTACATTTACAAAAGGACCTGAGAGTCATCTAATCACAAACCATCAACTAGATTATTCACATTGTGATCGACGCAAGACACAGCTCTACTATTCTGAATGTACAGATATTTCGAGGAGTAAAGATCGAGGTAGACTACTACCTGTTTAATCCATTGCGCGAATTTGAATATCCCGAACGCTAGAACACCGATCAGGTATTGTAAAGGGATTTGACGTCGAACGGCCACATATCTAAAAGACTGTTATAGCCTTTTCTGATCGAGTTACCCAAAAGTTTTCGATAACTCATTTGCTGACAATTTTAAGTGAAGAACATTAGTTGCGATATTGGAAGTAAGTTATTAGAGACTACACATTTGATGTGTTGGGTTTCCAACTTAATGGAACCCGGTTTAACGAAGAATTTCTTCAAGCACATGCAGCGAAACAAGGGGTATACAAAACGCCGCTGCAAAGAAAGTCATGAGCTACTCGCATACTCTAAAAGGAGACTTGAGGAACGTCTGATTTCAGAAAAGAAGGATACTGCCGCCATGGATTGATACATCTGCAGAAATGATGTTCGAAAATTCTACCAAAAATTGAAGGGAACTTGCCAAGAAACTTCATCCAATCTTAATATTCGTGGTTGTTCCCGACTTCCCCTGGTAATGCCACTAAACCTGGGCAGATAAGTATCACCAAATGGTCTGAAGAACAAGAAAATCCACATCACGACCCTAATAGCACCTCTAAAAATAAGCGTAAATATAAGCTTAATAAAAGACCCCTCTCCAACTCCCAACAAAAAGCGAAGCTCTGATTCCGACCCTAACTGGAGATTCAAAACGAACATCTTCCCCAATTTCAGTCCTCCCTCCTCACTTATCTAACGCAAACCCCTAACGCACCTATCCTCTAATCCTCTAATTCCCACAGTTCCACTCTGGCCCCCGTACAAACGCGTCTCTTTCCACTTAACCCCAACCGCCTATATTATCCCTTCTCAACCTTCTACAAATCATTTCCTAATTTCGACCTAAAAACTGGAGCTAAGTATCCAAATTTTATTAACTCTCATACCCTAAACCCCACATCTCATCCCTCATTCTCCCCTTTTTCCCCGACAGTTAAACTAACACATCCAACCAGTGACAATAAAGAAAGTCGTTATAAACTCTCTCGACTTAAAGGAAGAAAGATATTATATATGAAAACATTTGCCTCTTTTTTGCCCGTTTACATGACAAATTGGACTAAGTCTGTTACGAAGGGAAGACCAAAACCAGTGTCATGGTTTCCATCCAGTAGGATGGCCTCCCTACCAACCCTATAAGAATCAGGAAACATTATGTCAGGTAACAAGAGATTTTTAGCATATTTGTTAATATTTGTTGCATTCAACCACTACGCTCACTCTAAGCCAGTTTCACACACCTATAGCGGATCCGAGCTGACCACGATAAACTTTTTCGTCCATAACTTATAACTTGCCTCTCTTGTCAGCACTTAAATCATCCCGCCTCACAACTGCACCACACAACATCGCTTTTACTTTCTACTACCAGAATGTAAGAGGCCTCCGCTCCAAAACCAATGCTGTTCTACTCCAATCGCATGCTCTTCTCTTTGATATTTACGCCCTGACTGAAACCAATCCGATTCCCGGCATAAAGAACCAAGAATTATTCCTTCCTAATTTCGCCACGACAATCTTTGCCGCCCAAATTCCCCCTGTCGAGGCGTCCTACTGGCTATCCAGAACAGCCTTGAATCTTCTTCCATTACCATTTCTTCAGCATCTAAAGTCGACTTTGTTGCAAAAAAAAAAAAACACTCCCCTGCAATTCCCTTTACGTTATATGTTGCTACATTCCACCAGCTCAACCTATCGAATCCTACCAACATGCTATCGATGCGATCGACCATTTAATTGACCTGTCTGACGTTTAAGTTTTTTCACGTTCTTTCGTCCACTCCCCTCACAACTTGCTCATCCTACGACTTTCGTAAAGCAAACTTTCACAAAATCAGTGACCATCTCAGCGGATTCCCCTTTAACTTCCACAACATAGCTATAAATTATGCCCTATGCATTTTTTATAGAGAAATATTTAATTCTTTTTCCATTTACATTCCATTTTCCCGCCTTAAAACATCATCTACTAGTCCTCCCTGGTATAATCGCAAGCTTCGTTCCTAACGAAATAAGAGAATCAAGTTATGGGCTGTTTTCCTTTATACCAGATCCTATTCCAATTTTTTTTTTTTGTTTTTTTTTAAGAACTTAGCACTCAAATGCCTGAGCACGCGGTAAGTTGCAATTATCCCGGTACTTGTTTTTATTTCACCGAACTTTACGATTCCTTTTACCAGCGCTACCTTAACAATGCGCACGTCAACCTTATAAACGGCCCTAAGTCGTTTTTGTTAACTACAAAAGAAATTCCGATGGTTTCCCTCCTTCCCTCTCTTCCAACAACAAGTTATTAACCGATACACTCACCATTGTCAACCTATCTGTCACCTGTTTTAAACAATCCCTCACCAACGACTCCTTTGTACCAGATCGATCCTACTTTAATTACATACTGGATTTTTCCAATGGCCCATTTCTCTCTCACACCTTAGACCCGTCTTTTATCGAATATAAGTTACACCAACTTCATGACGAATTCACACCCGTCCCAGATGGTCTTTCTGCCACTCTCAGCCCTAGAGAATGATAACGAAGTCGATGTAGTTGTAACCGATTTTAGCGATTAACCCTCTTCAAATTGTCTACGCTCGGCTTCGAAACCTTACTGTTAAATTGGATATCCTCTTGCCTGGGAAACCGTTTTTACACTGTTTGGTTTAAGTCATCCCACTTGGCTTCATTTTTGGCGACCTTTGGAGTTCCACAAGGCAGCCATCTTTGTCCTCTTCTTTTTATATTAACCATAAATGATCTCGATAGGATCATCAAACACTCGTCTGTGTCCCTTTACGCCGATGATTTTTCAAAACCATTTCCTCACCCCATACCTCCTTCCTGCTTCAACAAGACCTTAATAATTTTTCGATCTGGTGCCTCAAAAATTGTTTGAAACTTAATATCGCCATATGCCAATCCATCAACTTTTCGCATAAGCGGCACCAATCTCTTCCCAGACTCTACTTTCTCCAGAACGAACCTATTTCCTCCGTTCAATTGCTTCGCGACCTCGGCATTTTGTGTGATATGGAGCTCAACTTCCATTTATGTACATATGGATAAGATAATCCTTAAAGCCAACTCTGCGCTAGGTTTTGTAAAATGATGGTCCATAGAATTCACAAACCCATACGTGACCAGGTCACTCTACATTACCTTTGTTCGCCCCCTCTTAGAGTACGCCTGTCAAGTGTGGTCTTCATATCATCGTGTTCATATCTCGAGAAAGCATCCAGCGCCGTTTTCTTCGATTTTCTCTTCGAGGTATGTCCTGGAACGATATTTTTATTCTGCCCCCTTATCAAAACCCTTGAGGAACGCAGAAATGCGCGTCCCTTCACGTGTGCCAATCAGAGATCACTAAGGTCAAAGATGGTTTAGGAGAGATTTGGCCAGGTGCAAAACTCGAGGTCGTGTCTAAGGAGAACATCCCTAGCAGACTTCGAACTCTTACCTGGATCCCAGCCAAACCTTCCTCCCCAGAAAGTATTCTGGAAACCATCAGGCTCAGAAACCCGACCCTTCCGACTCATTTTTTTTTTTTTTTTTTTTTTTTTTTTTTTATAATTTACGCGCACCTAAGGGGTTAGATACCCTTTTACTGTTGCCATGGCGCGGGCGGAAAGATAGAAGGAGGAGATAGGAAAATTGTTTTTGTAGTGGTTTGAAACTCAGGTGTGTTTGGGTTCTATGACTGGAAAGTCGTGAAACTGGAGGAACTAAGGGGCTATTATAGATTCGCTTTGATCGTGATCAATAAGGAATTCCTTAACCCTCTAGCGCAGACAACAGACATGATTCGGTTCGGATTCAAGTCTATACATTTAATGGTCTACAAAAAGGATGAGCTGAATGCTGATAAACAACCTCCTCCTCATTTAACGGAGACAATACCAAACACAATCTTGGATCTTGGAGCGTCGATATTTCCAATATTTCCAGAAATGGGTTGCGACGACTCCCATCTATCCCAGGTGACAATCAAGCTGTCTATCTCCTCTTCTGACACCCTGTCGGAAATGGAAACCGATGACGAAGGAAAAAGAGGTCCTATACGATCAGAGCAAGAAGATGAGCTGTTGGGCAGATCTTCATAATCGGAGGACCTCAACAACACCGTGGTGGAGGCTACTTTGGAAAACTGTAGCAATGATACGGTTTCTCCACATTAATCTCCGTCACTCAAAAAAGACTTCGGCCGCACTTATTCTGCGCCTTTCAAAAAACGCGGAGGACATTATCCTAATACAGGAACCATGGATTGTAGAAGGCGTGGTTCGTGGACTTAGGGCACCTGCATACGCTACGCTCTATACAAGAGACAAAGGTAAGATCAGAACTTGTATATTAGTGAAACGTAGCCTTTATGTATTTTTACTTCCTAACCCCGACTTAACCGTTGCCAGAGTAGAGACTACCAAAAACTCCTACTGGCTGGCATCAGCTTACCTTGGCCATGATCATGTGGACCCTCTCCCTGGTGATAACCTAGAAAGGGTAGTACTGAAAGTTGGAAGGCAAAAAACTGGCCTCCTCATCGGAGGGACATCCACTTTCCAGGTAGCTCCCAATTCGCGGCCAGTAGCAACCCAAACAGGACTACTGCAACCGTGACCAAAATTCATGGTCTGATTACAAGAGACAAACTGCTCTGGGCGCTCCATAGCTTCAAACCATACAAGTCTGCTGGTCCGGACGGTATAATACCTGCCGAGCAGCAGAGGTCCTCAGATATTATTCTGCCTGCGCTAGAAAATATTATGAGGAGCTGTGTAGAACTTATCCACATTCCACTGTCATGGAGAGAAGGCAATGTAGTATTCATTCCCAAAGCCGGAAAATGTTCTTGTGTTCTTCCAAAGGACCTCAGACCTATAAGTCTATCATCTTTCTTTCTGAAAACTCTAGAACGACCGATTGATACCCATATACGAGCTAAAATTGTCTCAAGACTTCTGTCAACAACTCAACATGCCTACTGTAAAGGAAAGTCGGTGGAAACGGCTCTTCATTCACTGACTAGCCACATCGAACGATCCCTACTATATAACGTGTACAAAATGGTTGCGCCTTCAACAACGTCGACACATCCGCGATCACGACTGCGCTATCAACTCTGTAGATAGAGGACTCACTTGGCGAGTTGATCAGTTTTATGCTAAAAAGCAGGATAATCAATTCCAAACTGGGTTAAACTTCTGCTAAAAGGTTTTGTCAGTAGAGGAACGCCGCAAAGCAGTGTCCTCACTCGCCTTCTCTGGAACATAGTGGTTAATGAACTGCTGATATACCTATGCAAATGACGTTGCTATAGCAGTCTCAGGTAAGCATCTTAATACCATTAAAGAACTCCTTCAACTAAATCTCAACAGATTAACTCGTGGATTGGGAGTAAACCCCCATAAAACTGATCTTGTCCTCTTTTCCAGGAAATACAAAATTCAAATTATAGACCTTCCTTCAATAAATGGTACCAGTTTAGTTTTTTCCGATACAGCAAAATATCTGGGTCTCATTTTTGACAGGAAACTAAACTGGAAACCTAACATTCAAGAAAGAGTTAATAAAGCTACAATAGCTTTATTCTCTTTCAAAAAAGGCATTAGGAATAAATGGGGCCTTCAACCTCGCATAACCCACTGGCTATACATCTTGGTCATAAGACCGATACTTACTTACGGGGTGGTCGTCTGGTGGACCTCCTTAGAAAAAGCAGTCAACTGCATTAAACTAAGCAGAGTCCAAAGAACAGCATGTATATGCATAAGCGGAGCCTTGCGGTCTAATCCCCCCGGCGGTATTAGGCATTCTGTTTCATTTGACACCCCCGATATTTTTAGCAGGCAAGTAGCTCCGATTGCAGCTATTCGCCTTAAAGCGACTAAACAGTGGACAAATAATTCGTTTCGACACGCCAACATTCTTAATACATTAGGAATCCTCACAGAGAACATCGATTACACCATACCTGAACTTTGGTTCGACAAAAACTTCCATGTAAACTTCCCCTCTAGATCCTTGACGTCTTACTGGCTCAATATTTTTCTATTGCATATTCTGAGCTTCTCGTCAGCAAGGATGTCAATGGGGGCAGTACCAGCTATAATAAAGGCGGCTTCGTCTGAGATAGTTAGCGCGCAGAGTCTGTATGTATGTATGTTGACTATAGTCTCGTTTTATCCTTTTAAACTTCTTCGTTTTTAGTACCTCTGTACAGACAGGATTGATGTTGTTCCTCTGGAAGGTAGATTTCTTCTACCGATATTCACGACAGAGCTGCTTATACTTTCAAAGATATTTTATATATGTCTATAACTCAAGTGCTTTTTGTACTACAGTTTTTTGTCAAACATAACTACGAGGTACTTAAGTGTTTCTTTGGACGTGATGGTTTAGTTACCGATCTGAAAGTTGGCGAATTCAATGGTTTTCCGATCTGTTATGAGGCTAGCTCCAATCCGGTGGGGATAAACCAATTCCACTTCATGAATATGTTTGGCTACTGTCACGACGGCAATGTCATGGACGAATCTGGGCAGGGTTAGTCATAAGACATACATTATGTTCCATAACAGTTGCCTCTGCTTCCTGCTATTGAAATAGTTCATCGCTATCCTCAGCAAATAGTATGGTGTGTCCATCCTAGTAAGTGCCTTTCTAATAGATAACCGGCTCGCAGGGTTAAAGGCGTTGTTAACGTCTAGCGTAACTACTGCACAGCACTCTTTTGTGCTACAGAGCCATCTTTCTCCCGCGATGGCAACCTTTCCTATATCGACTACCGCTCGTATACAGTCAACAGTTGAACGTTCTTTTCTGAAGCTAAACTGACCGTCTGGGAGGGCTCCTTTTTTTCTGCTACCGTTAGCAGTCTATAATAAATTATGCTCTCGAGATACTTTCCCATAGTGCCCAAGAGGCATATTGGGCATGTAGGAAGATAGCTCACCAGGGGTCTTTTTTCCCTTTGGTAGCAGAACCAAATGCTGTATTATCCATCTTTCGGGAAAGGTATCTTCTTCTAGATACTTTTGCATTGTTGCTGTGAAGAGGTCCGGTCTCTTTTTGACAGCCGTCTTTATTGCTTTATTCGGGATGCCGTCAGGTCCAGGACTTTGCTGTCGCTTATCTTGCCGTATGCCCTTAGCAACTCCTCCAGGTTGATTTGTGAGATCTCCTCTGGAGCGACTTCTCTTATGATTTTGCACATACTGGCTGGTATTTGCGGAAAAAGATGCTCTATTATAGATCTCAGTATTTTTGAGCATGTCAACGGGGGTCTCATAGCCACCGAGCTGATCTCCGACGAGTGCGCATGTGACATCAGTACACTCGTATAATTTCCTTTGATCACACAGTTTTTGCCAAAAAAAAAAAACAACACACACACACTCATTCCAACCAGCATAATTCTTCATGCGCGAGTAAAAAAAATCCACACAAATACAAAACATTGTGCAGGCATCCCACAGCTCCTGCCCCTGGACATAGTTTTGATTAGATTGTCATACGGCAACAGCAATGACTGAGTGCATGCAACAACTGATGAATAGCGGGTTGCGAGTGTGAATTTTTTTGGAGTACTGTTTACTGTTGTTGTAAGGCCATAACACCTGCAACAATTTGATTCGGTAAACCAACTTCAACATTTTTCACTTCCCAGCCTTGATTAGCATTTTTGGTGTTTGTGTTTGCTTGTGATTATGACTCGAGAATTCAGAATGGATGGAGCCAATATACGCGGTCTAAAATAATTACTGTTCTGCATATGTCCACGTCTATAAATTCAGACCAGCTATTTTGGAAGTTAGTGAAATAGAGGCAAATCGCCATCCACACCTCTCTGATCACTCAGATCTGAAACTAACAGCCAACGAACTAGTGTTATTACTCGTATTGTTTTCACCGCAGTCTCGCCATTTACGTGCGTACTGATATAGCGTACCAAACTCCACCACAATGTAATCCCTGTTCCAATCTCCGAAATTCAATCTCATTTCTACTATTTATTTACAGAAGTCCCAAACTGAACAGCAATTCGAATGCCGCTGCTGATATGATCACAGACACTATTTTCTTTTAAATGAATGAATCCAGGAACGACTGGAACGTCTTTCTTAAGTTGAATAAAATTTCAATACGACGAAAAACTGAGGAGCAAAATACTAAAATTATAGCAAATTCTCGTCATTCGTCAAAAACGTAAAAATTCTGCCTCATTCTCTATCCCAACGCTCATTTATAATAATATTCCAACTGTCAACTCTCCGCCTGCATTTGAGTGCATCGAATCTTCAATGGGGCGAATCCTTACATAAAGGTTTTAACATACACAAATCTGTTGATCCAAACTGCATATACATATATGCAGAAGACTTGTTCTTCCACACTGGCAAAATTACTGCGTAAGTTTTTCGTCAATCCTATTCTTTAGGAACCGAGCAGGGGGAAACAGAATTTGGCCAGCCCGTCCCTAAAAAAGGCGAATCTTCTCCTCTCTTCTCCTACATATAGACCCATTGCACTTACGTCCTTTCTTTCTAAGGTCATGGAAACGATGGCTCATGAAATATCTCGAAACAGGAAAACTTCTTAATGACCGGCAATACGGTTTTCTTAGCAACAGGTCCACTGGTGATATGATGGCATGTTTCACGGAAAAGTGGAAACTAAGTGTACATCAATCTGGAGAAAGCAAGATAGCTGCACTTGATATTTCTAAGGCATTTGACAGAGTTTGGGATCAGGCTCTTTTTTCGAAAATGAGTGTATTTGTAATCGACGACTCTCTTCTTCAATGGATAGGATCCAAGTTATCTTGGATAGTTTCAAGTCTGATATTCACAATATAAATGTTGTATGCCTCAGGGCTCCGTTCTATCTCCGACACTCTTTTTAATTTTTATCAATGGTCTCTTGTCTGCTACCGAACTCACGTCCCTGCTCTTCGGTTGTAGAACGGGAACATCATATGTTATACACATTAAATTCCGATATCAATATCATCATTAAATGGAGAACCTCCAACAGAGTAGAATTTAATGCTTCCAAAACACAATGCTGTCTGATGTCGTTAAAACGAAATTTAAATACGCAGCCATTATCCATGAATGGCACTTGCATAGTCGAAACTGAAAAACTTTCCAGTCTCGTGTTATGTGTGTTAATAACAATTTATGTTGGAATGACCATATATTCGATGTCAATAAATTTGTTGCGAAATGTCTAGGTTTTCTCAAGCGATGTAACAAATATTTCACCCCCTCTGATCGGGCCTCTATATATAAGGCATTCAAAATTGGAGTACAATGCCTGGTCAGGTGCCCCTAAGACCTCCTCACTTTCTAGATAGGATCCAAAACTGTGCGATAAAACTCATAGGTGATGTTAATATTACACAGTCATTCGATCCCCTCCAACACCGACGTAATGTCTTCAGTCTCACCTTATTCATCGCTAGCCTCTCAAACCTTCAAACGTAATACCCGACTCGCTATGAATGTTTACCAGGATACCCCCAAGCCCACTATCGGACATACTCTGAAATATCATGATTCTTGCCTAAGCCGCTTATAGCTCTTTATGAACTCTGCTGAACTCTTTATTTCCTGGTCATAATAACTTGCAAACATTTAAAACCAACACACATCGGTATCAGTCTGTTTTCCCTTCACCAACGCTATGTGTAAACATCTTAAGGGTTCGCAAAATCTATTGTGCGCGCGCCAATTTAAAACGCAAAACACCATTTTATTGTAAATGCTAAACCCCATGGAATTATGTTGACTTTTGAAATATGTGGTTTTATTTTCCTTGATGTCTCTAGTTGAGTTGCGTCTCTCCAGTCGAGCATTTAAGCATTTTGCCCGGAGTGCCTTTATTTCATCGTTCCACCAGTAACACAGTGAAACCTTCCTTTTAATATATTTGTTCTTCTAGGCATTGATGCATCGCACGCTGCTTTCATGATAACTGTGAAATGAGACGCACATACATAGAGTTAGCTCTTTAAATTAGAGTTTAACATCTATTAGAAAGAATTGCTATCAAACGATTTATCACTCCATTTTGGTCTCGTAAGTTTTGAGAGATGGGCTGGTTTTATGTCTTTGAACTCCGTTAATATCGCCTGATGGTCGCTTTAAAAATACTTCTCACTGACCTTCCACTTGATGATAGCTAGAATAGAGTTGCTCGCAAAGGTGATGTCGTCGATGGTGCATACTCCAACTTTCCGATAAGTGTTAGCCCTATCACACATTAATGACAATTATTGTAAGGGGCGCATATGTTTTCAGTAGGGTCTGCCCTTTGATGTTAGTGAGCCTGCTGCCTCACGTAGATTTAGTTTCTACGCCAGCTAACATACAATAGATCTTATTTTGTTCCCATGGTGTACAGAAAAAGGCAACACTGTTAGTTTATAGCGGCTACAGTTTCTTCTGTTGGCACATTACGTTGAGGCGTAATCATATGCAGCGCATGTGGTACGAAATTTATCTACAACGCGAAGAACACTGAGTTCAATCACGTTACCTGCTATACGTTTTGCGAATGGTGATTTGTCATTACTGTACGCAAATGTCAATTAGCAGTCAAAAGATTTCAAAGATATCCCTATTGGAAGATCTATCAGTCAACAACAAAACTATACTTTATTTCTTTGTCCGATTGTAGGTATATGGTATAAAAGTGATGAGTGCGTCTACTAGAGGTTGGGTTTTAAGTTTAAACGTCACACAGAAAAGGAGATAAAACGATTCTTTCTCACCAGGCAATTGAAACCCTCTAAGATTCAAAATTGTTCTGGCCAATGTATAATTAAAGTTTCTAACTTTCTACCCGTTGGGTGTTAGACTACTCAAGTTCTAAAAAGCAAATACAACTTTGAATTGATTTTAGGTTAACTCTGACAAAATTTAGTTAGAAGTAGGATATTTTACAGAAATTATGCGAACATATGTATGCTTTCGCCGTTGGATTTGAATTTAGGCCATAAATGAACAAAAGTTGATTCTTACGAGACAACGAGTGCTGAATAAAGATGATTCCTTTTCATCGGTGAAATCTTACAAATTCGTTAAATTTATGGGATTTAAATAAAAGGTTTTTTATTCTTTTTTTTTCGGGTATTTTATTCATTTATGTTAAAGTTATGTAGGTTATATTTATTCAAGAGTCCAGTAATGGTAATGCTATTCGCAATTCTCCATACGCCTTTCCACTTTTTTTCTGTGTTTTTTTTTGGAAATAGCGTGATTTTGATGAAGATGATGACATTGGAATATTGTTCAAGACGTCAATGATGTATGTCTTGACAGCAGGTACGTGTGTTTAATTTTGTCTTCATTTATTGCCAAACACATTTTAGCGTTGTTTGGAAATGCCTCACCGACAGAAGCTGGTACTTGCGAATTTCTTAATTTGTTTTGAGAGTGAGGTCAAAAATTTCGCAAATAGTACATTGACTGGTCTTAACCCTTTTCTAACCTTACAAGGTTGTATGCGGTTATTGACGATTTTAATATAGCATTGTACAGTTATTATTATTTTGCATAGACTTAGGAGTTGTCCCGGACTGCCGAAGATGGACAAAGTTCTGTATATATGTAGGTGATTGCGTCAATGTTTGCCATTCTAATTGCCTTTAAAATCTGTGAGAAGGTGGCGGGTATCGACGTGGAACACATATCGGGTCGGCATAGATACTTTCCGCACTAAAACTGCATTGATAAGGATCATTCCGTCACATAGGATTGAAGGCATAATCTTATATAAGATGGATTATTAAGGAGATTAATACTATAGTCGGCATAGTTTAGAGGGTTTCCTTTAATTTTGATATTCTCCTGATCGAGCAAATTTTGTTGGCCACATTTTCTAGATGAGCTGATGCAGTCGTCGTATTAGGTTCCGATTTTCTGTTGTGGATTTCTCGGTAGAAAAATTTCCGGTTTTATGTTTGGATATGTCTATTCCTACATTGAGTTTAAGGAATTGTTTGTAGCCGTCGTTCTTTTTGAGAAGGTTATTTTGCTTGATACATAAAGTTAAGCTGTATCTGCTGCGCGTCTACTATTTGTGAGCAGTGAGTCGCTCCTGTATCTACTTACCTCGAAAGAACTTCGAGTGTGTGGTTCTCGTGCCCTTTTTTTTATTTGTGGAAAAGCTGGTGTACTTCGCTTCTTTTCTGAGCCCTAGGGTTCATGAGCGGCTTTCGTCCTTTTGTTTTGAGCTAATAATAATATTACTTATTAGCTCCTTAAGTTTTAAGATATGACAATACCGGTGTCTGTCAAATCTGATATCATACAAGTGCTGTTGGCCTTTTTTTTTAAAGAGACTTGCCCAATTCATCTCAGCCAAAATATGGAATTAAATCGTGAACATTTTCGTCCGATGATTTTTTATGATATGTCGATCAACTCGCTTCAACTTTTGATGATGAAGCACCATCATTTCGCCGTTGAATAGATTTCTTCGCATTGGATACCGCATAATTTGTAAATCGCTTAAAAATAGGCTTGTGTAGATTGGTGCAAAGAAATGTTGAAAAAATTCCATCGCGGTGCTTTGAAAGAAGGACGTCTATAAGATCGTGAGAGGCTACGTATCATGGATCTATGCATATGAGCCAGAAACTAAACAGCATGGGTCTTTCTGGATGGGTCTTTCAAGACGAGCTAAATCCAACAAAAGCTGTTCGCGCACGAAGCACGAGTGGTAAATGAGAGTAAATGGTCACTAGTTTCTTCAGAAAAACATGGACATATCACCGTCGTTCAAACACATGCAAAAGTGTATTAATCTTCATGGAGAATATTTTGGATATCAATAAAGTCAGTTTCGATTATTTTTGTTTGTTTTATGGGACTTATCAAATGCTAAATCGGTAATGCGCAGAATGTTTTTTGGAACAGTACCAAATGCAACGTAAGAGGCAATTATCTCCTGAATTTCTGGCCTGGTTGTCAATAATGTTAACTTCTGTTACGAGAGTGAAATAGCAAGTAATGTTATGCAACAGGAGATTATGGACTGTAAAGTACTATCGGAGGTCTCCATATCCGACCGTAGATACATCCAATTCAGAATCTAATTCGAGGTCTTGAACTTGTTGAAGGGAAGAAATCCGCAGAAAACCAACTGGCATGATCTAAGCTCCAACACTGCTCCCCCTAAGCTCAGGCCGAAACAAAAGTTAGAACAATTATGTTCAGATCGTGATCACCAAGTATTTTGAACCGGCTAGAAAGCACTCCTGCAGATTGCCCGTTCCTTAGTGGAATGCAGATCTACAGCGACTACGTAAACAATCCAGAAAACTTCTAAACATATGTATATAGTAAAACTAATTTCTAGAAAGACTTGGAGAACGAAGCAAAAAGAAGCTAATTCGGATTTCGAAGAGTGTCTATTTTGCGAATAGATCGAAATTATCGGTGAAACCAGTAGGCTGGTCAATGTCCTCAAAAAGGGAAGATTAGCAGGCTGGAATCACTCAGAACATCTGATGCCACCTACACTGAGTCGAAAGCAGAGACTCTTTGTTTCATGCCTGAGGTTCACATCCCAGGCAATCTAATCAGAAACAGCTCACAACCAGCGCACATTAACGAGGCTACTAGTTAGAGTCCGACCGAAGGTGAATTTTTTGGCCGAAGCCGAAGCCGAATCTAATGGAGATTGTATTTCAAAATGCTAAAGAGCCTAAGATATAATGATCAGTTTGATAAAATTGATCCGTAGATATTTTCTTTTTTATTAATATATTTTACAACGACACAAGCAGCAAAATAGCCAATAAAATATTGCAGGAGACTCTTTTAAATAACACATAAACGGAACAATCAAAATGAATGCTTAGCAAAGAAATAAAACAAAAAATAACCAGTAAAAAAAATACAAAAGCCTAATTACATTCGATAACACGTAAATACAACAAACAAAGTTAATATGAGAACACAAACGATGAAGTATATATCTTTTCATTTATAATCAAAATTAAATAACGTAATATTATATGCAAGAAACAAAAGTTTTTGTACATTTTCTCCCTGCAAGTTAGCCCCGATTAGCATAAATTTGTCCAGCAGCACTGAATAATTGCTCACTCGCTACACTAGTAGGAGGAGCTGATAAATATTTGTTAGCTACTTCTTTCCAATAAGTATAAGGACTTGAGGCCCAATAATTAAAAATATCAGCATTCCTTGTAGCTACCTGCTACAGAAACGAAACAAACATGAAATGAATTACTCGAAATCTCCTCCAAAACACGGTGCGTATGATAGTTTAATTTTTGCGGCAAAATCTTCGGCCTTTTATTGCCGAAGGTGGAAATTTAAGCCGATTGTGGCCGAAGCCGAAGCAGAAGCCGAATGTTCGGTCGGACTCTACTACTAGTGAGCTAGTAAATTATAAAAAAAAAAAAAAAATGTTGAAGAGCATGGTCGAGATGCATGTGAGCAAAACTTCAAGATCTACCAACGCCGAAGGTCTTGCGAGATTGCGCTTCAGAATCTAGTAGGCAGGATTGAAGGCGCACTAGACAAGAAGGATCACGGTCTGCGCATTTTTATCGACATTGAGAGTGCTTTCGACAACGCATTTTTTAATGGGATGTTTAATCCTCTGACAACACGACTTAGATGAATCACTGCTTCAATCACTTTGTGGGTCAAAGCAATGCTAGTGAATAGGACACTGATTGCGGATGCTGACTACGGCTTATATGTGATGGCGGGGTAAACAGGCATTGCCAGCACTGCTATTGTGCATGTATGATGTAGCTGTACTGCCTGTTGGATCGTGCCAAGCGATTGTGTGCTCTAAAGCAAAGACATCCTTTGATGTGATCGGCGATTGATGTTCTAGTCCATGGGCTTTCAGTCAATCCTCTCAAAACTGTGGTTATTTTCTTTACGAGAAGGACGAAGGGAGTCAGACTGGTCTGGCTCATCTAGTGCTTCAAGGTATCAACATCAAATTCTCCAAAGAAGCCAAGTATTTCGGTGTCATCCTGGATAGCAACTTTCTGTAGACTAAATATCTTAAGTCGAAAGGCTCTAATACGTTGTCGGCCTTCTGGCAGCATATTGGAGCTATAGGCTAGACATGATGTCTGTCAACCTAAAGTGTCGTTTGAATATACACGGCTAAGACAAGGCCAATCATATCGGTTGTCTGGTGGAATAAGTAGCTCTCAAGAAAATACGTTATTGTACGCGGCGATGAAGTTGTAGGTGCTGGTACTATAGGCTCCTTATCACTGAAGCGTTTACTTATCTTTCCTTGAAAGATTCCATTAAAAGGAACTTACAAGGAGTACAATGGACTAGTTCTTCGGCTGAGTGCTCCGACAGAAAAAAAAAAAAAGCGAAAGAGCGTATTCAGCGTATGTTGGCGAATTCACCCTTGATGAGGGTTTTAATTAGGCATCAGTAATCGACTGATATCCGAGCCGACAACATCGTTTTTTGTTTCGCTTTATCTCTCCTCTAATTGATACAGTGTTTTTTACCTTCCACTCTAGGTCTCTTCTCTTCTCTTCTCTTTCCCTTTTCCTTTATCTTTTCGCCAGTAACTGTGTAAATTAAAACAAACAAGCAGTGAAAACCAGTGTGAACATGGCCTCTGGGCCACAAGTGCGCTCGGGCAATCGATTTGAGGTATTTAATCTTAAATCTGACTCTCCAAAAAAAAAGAAGAAAAAGATCTCCTACTCTGCCATTGAAAATAAATTTGAGCTTCCTTCACAACTTAATTCGTCAAATCTTAAATATATAATTACATCCCCCACAGACCCACAAAATCCCCTATCCTCCATCAGTGTGTTTCTTTTAAAGAAGGCCATTGATGGCATCAGTACGAGCTCTCATAGCGAATAGCGAATCTATTCCTGACTAAAACTTCCCTGGCTAATCTTTGTCCAATAACTGTTACTCTACACAACCAGCTAAACTCATCGAAGGGAACTGTGTATGCACCCTGCTTAATAAATGTTCCAGAAAATGAAATAATTGAGGAAATGAAAGATCAAGGTGTCACTAATGTCTTTAAATTTTCGAAAACCATGAACCATGTACAAAGATTTACCGGATCTTTTCACTTTTGACCTTTTCCGTCCTCCCACTTCTGTTAACGTGGGTTGGTATAACTTTAAAGTGGCAGAATATTACCCGAACCCTATGCGTTGCAAAAATTGCCAGAAACTTGGCCATACCAATAAAAGATTGCAATGGAAATCCAATTAAAGTCTAAGCTTACAATTTTGTCACTATACATCCACCCAACACAACCCTTTTCTTCTTCTGATTTGTAAAACATATTAAAGTCAGTGAGTCAACCAGTAATTATTACAGGGGATTTCTTCTCATGGAGCCCTCTCTGGGGTTCCCCTACAGTAAATGCTAGAGGTAAAGAAATAGAATCTTTCTTAGCCAACTCCGAAATTTGCATTTTAAACGACGGTAGTCCGACTCACTTATCCACGCATAACAGTTTAACCCATATAGCTCTTACGCTTGTTTCTCCACAATTACTCCCATCCACAACTTGGAACATAGATGAATTTTTACACGGGAGTGATCACTTCCCTATAATCAATTGCATCTACCTCGGCAGTCAAATCACCCAATCAAGACCAACTCCAAAGTTCTATACTGATCTGGCTAATTGGGATCGATTTCAATTTAATGTGGTCGAATATTTCAATAGCCATCCTCAATCCTCTAATATTAATCAAGTATGCGGCAAATATAGCCATTCCACAAGCAAAACATACTCCATTAAAATTAATAGTTCCTTGGTGGAACTCCGAAATTGCCGAACTGAGAAATAAAAAGCAGCTCTTATTCAGAACTTTTAAAAAATACCCAAATGACACAAATCTCATTAAATACCGAAAGGCAAATTCACAATTTCGTAGGAAAGCCAAAGAGTCCAAAAAAAAGACAGCTTCCAAACTTTTACATCTAATCTGAACCCTGACACATCATGCAAAAAAATCTGGTGTGGTATCAGGACATTGACAGGTAATTACTCTCCTCTTTCGATTAAAACAATGAATACAGGCTCCGAAATTCTAACTGAACCTCTTAAAATTGCTGAATATTTCGCCGAAAGTTGTTCGGTCTATTCAAATGACTCCAACTTTTGTACCCAATTTTGTGACTCCAAATACTTATAATTATATAGCAATGGCATTCTCTTCTTCTCTTCGAACCATCTAAATCGGCAGAACTCATCGAATTACCAATCAACTTTGTTGAATTTGAAAACTGTCTAAGCTCCGTGAAAGGCAAAACCACTGGCTATGATAGAATTTCCTATCCCATGATTATAAATGCACCTCTTAAAATTAAGAAACGTATATTAACCTTATTTAATTCGATTTTCGACCGAGGAACAATACCCCAAACATGGAAAACTGCCACCATAGTCCCAATCCCTAAAACAAATAAAAACTTAACTAATTCTAGCAACTACAGACCTATATCACTACTTCCCTATATCAGCAAGCTCTTGGCGAAAATTATTTCAAAAAGACTGCTTTGGTACATTGAAAGCCAGAAATTTATTAACTTTAGTCAAGTTGCTTTCAAACACGGTCGTAGCACTTTAGACTCCCTCCTACACATCGATGAGTTCATCTCATCAGCTCTATCTTGCAAAAATCATGTATCTATAGTCTCTATAGATTTTGAGAAAGCTTTTGAACGGATTGGCATTCACGTGATATTAAACAAACTAATTAAATGGAACATCGGTCCAAAAATATACGGTTTTTTAAAATCATTTCTTTCTAACAGAAAATTCAGATCGAAAGTTAATAACACATTCTCAAACATCCATAGTTTAAAAAACGGCATTCCTCAAGGATCACCACTCTCGGTGGTCCTCTTCATCATCGCCTATGACGATTTAAGCGAAATGATCACTAAATTCAAAAATATCGATCACTCGTTATACGCGGATGATCTTTATTTAATGACTAAATACAATGATTTAAACCGAACCCGGATCATTTTCAATGAAATATTAAACCAAATTTATAGTTGGAGTAATCAATCAGGAGCCTTATTATCTACAAACAAAAACAAGCATCTGCATATTTGCAGGAAAATAAAATGTCCTAGTCTCAGTATAAATCTCAATAACATAAATGTAGAAAATGTAATCAATTTAAACATTCTAGGGATATTATTCGATAGTAAGTTTCCTTTTAAGAATCATTGCTTAGAGTTAAAAACAAAAGTAGTCTTCAGATTAAACATTATAAGATACTTGTCATCTAAATATAGGTATGCTCATTCAAACACTCTTATTAACATTACTAAGCTAATTTTATTATCAAAAATTGAATATGGATTGGTGATATTTGGAAAGTGCGCAAAATGAAACCTTAAACTTCTCCACACTTCGTACAACGCAGCTGTAAGAGCATCCTTGAGAGCTTTTAAAACAACGCCAATTTTAAATCTGATGGCCGAAGGAGGTTTCTCTACTATCGAAGAACGGAAAGAAATTTTAACATTCCTACTTATTCCTAAGATCTGTGCATCATTCAGTTCTCCTATCCATAAGGACGCTGCCAAAATTCTGACTAGGAAAAAAAACCCTAAACGACCATTAACTTTGTACAACGCACTATCTTTTGCCAACCATTTAGGACTTAGCCCAAATGTTAAGAGTCTAGCCATAGAAAAACACCCTCCTTGGCTCCTCTCACCTGATTCAATCAACTTAAGCCTATCCAAGAACCCAAAAGACGTAACTCCCAACGAAGTTTATGCCCAACTTTTCAACGAGCTGTTAAACACCTTCCCCATAGACCGTTTGAATATCCTATACACTGATGGTTCCAAATACAAGGATGGTTCAGGGATGGCTATTGTCAACAACAATGGGGTACTTCTGTGCGCTGAAAAAATTTCGACTATTTTTTCCATCTTTTCAATCGAATCTTTGGCCATTCGCAAAGCAACACAACTTGCACTTAAATCAAAGAAAAAAACACTTATTTTCACGGACAGTCTCTCAGTTCTTAAAGCTCTAAGCAACACGAAACAGCGTTCTCCTATTATTAATGACATTCGGGACAACATAATTTCCCTTGGAGACAAAATAAAACTTGCATGGGTTCCAGCTCATATTGGAATTAAAGGCAATGAATTAGCAGTTTCTGAAACAAAATCTATCTCTAAAACAATATCGCCCTAGTTCAACTGATTTGACAAAACTCATAAAAACTCACTATAAATATGAGAAAGAAAAAGCATGGAGTGACTACACCCACTACTACACTTCAATCAATCCGAAGGGAATTCAAGCAACTTATCCTACTACAACCAACACTAAGATGAACAGGTGCTTTTTAAGGCTTCGTCTTGGACACACCTATTTAACACATACTCGTAGCCATTTAATTAACAAAGTATCTCCTCCGATTTGCCACATTTGCCAAACAAATGAAACACTTTCAATCAAACACATCACTTCCGTCTGCAGCAAAATCAACCATCTTAGTTTATCATTATTTAATAATAAGCTTTTAAACTTACTCTGTGTTCCTTCTGAAATTAATATTAGAAATGTTTATAAAATTTTGTCAATACTGGGACTAGAAGATAAAATTTAACCAAACTCGCTCTACCGAAAAGTAGGGGATGAAATGGTGGGGGAATGCTAGGGATTGCGCATTGACAACCATTCGCCATTCTCCTCCCATATATGTATTGCAAATATTTGTTCCTTGCTATTTATTACAACACTTATAACCATTTATCTTCGATATATACTTTACTAATTTTTAACATTAATTATTTAAGCAAGACTTATATTTATTACCAAAACCATATATACTATCTGTATAATACATATCTATCTTTGTAAAATCTCAGCAGAAAGCCTAAGGTGCTAAAGCTGAAATTAAATATGTTACTCTTTGTATTTATGCAAGATTAATAAATAATAATAATAATAATAATAATAATAATAATAATAATAATAATAATAATAATAATAATAATAATAATAATAATTAGGCATTCCATCAGATGACTGAAACTTAAGAGTCAAACTCTGACTATATCTTGCTAGTTCCTCCAAAAAGAGTCTTGTGCTTTGTCTGGATCTTGAGTATCACTGAAGTTTACCCATCTACTTTTACCCCAGTCCGAGTGAATAACTACATTTACGCGGTCAGAATAATACGTAGAATTGTCTGCAGCCTCAGCTTGACTTGAATCTTCAATAGTAATAACTAAAAAACCTTATATAACTGGTCGCCGTTTACCTTAATTCGGAGTCACAGAAATCCGTGTCTTCTGCTATTAAATTGTTACCTTAGATCTCAAAATACGAATTACTTATTGTGCCCCAATTAATCATTTAACGAATAGGGCCTATTTAACTTTTAGCTGATAACTACGAGTACATTAAATGAATGACATCAATTAGTATCTTGTTAAGACGAATCACCCAACTAGTCGCAGATTAATTAAAAATTATTGAAAACAGTGCATTGAAATGCAAGGTTAATTGTATTAACACACTTCGATATAACCTTTTGGGGCATTACTAGCACAGTTATGCAAGTAACACGATTACCCACTGTACACCGTACTTTTAACTTAATCATTATCCCTTACCAATGGACAAAGCTCTCTAAAACTCGTTCCACTGGATGGTCATTTAGTTCCTCAACTGCCCAGTATGACCGTATGACTAAAAGTCCATTAATCATCCACAATGGCTGCTATCGAATTTTCAGATACAAAATAAATAGAAAATTGGAATCCAACAAAATTGCAAAAACAATTTCCGTACGGTGCCCTGGTGTGTGTGACAAAAGCCAGAGGCTCCACCTGGAATTGGTTCATACGTTGTCGATCGGTGCGCAGTTTAGTTACATCAACAAGAAGAGAGTTTTTGTGCTTCCGGAAAATAAACAAACTGCAACATAGTCGTATGTATCTGGTATCTCGTACTCTATACTTGTACATGGTACTCGTAAGCTTATGTAATACCGCAGATCCACAGATCTATAGATAAGATTCGCTGTAGACGGACTATGAAGCAGGTAACTGGCTGTCATTATCAGTTCAGTTAAAAGTGGGCACATCACCCATGAAGCTCGTTTAGTGGTTCACTGGGGAAAACATTTTTTATTGTTGCTGTTGTTGTTATTTTTTTATCGGTCTATGGTCGTGAATAAAAGATTGACTCTTCATAGATTTTATTGCTGATGTTTTGGATTGGCAACAATAATTCAGTGAAATGAGACGAATTACAGTTTATTGCACTTTGACTTGCATGGTACTGGTTATTGGAATCACTCTTTTGACAATTCTGTTGAGTTATGGTCGTTTAGGCGATAGTGAATCTAGAAACGAGGATATAGAAGACCCAGTAGCAACAACTGAAATCCAAGAGTTGGAAGAGGTATGCAATTTTGACTTCCTGACTATGGCACTTGTATGATACTTAAGACATAAATATCTAATCACAGTTGCACTCACATAGCTTGCATAAGACATCGTCAAGTTATTCCAGTTTGAATGCTTAAATCGCTGTCCTACTGCTTAGCAGTTTGTCATGTTCTTTAATGACTTTTTCGGTTGGTTAAGCTAATCTTTGAATTAACAGCTGTCACAAACATAAGTAGGCACAGTAAGTAAACGTAAGAGAATGTCTAATAAATAGTCACTTTGAACTTGCAAATTTGAAAGCGAAACTTGGAGGTAGCAAAATCTTTGATACCAAATGTATGTATTTGTTGCCAGTAAGACGTTGGCTTCGAAAACGAAGTTACCTTTAATGATGGTCGGATCCGTTATTTTTAAGAAATTATGCAAATCATGTAGGTTTACTTTTTCTGTCTTAATACTTTGAAATATGTAACGGGCATAATTAGAGCAATGCTTCATAATCCCGCCACGTATCTGCATTGCTACCGCGCCACTTGTGGGATTTGCTAAATTAGCGGACTTTAGAAGCATTCGACTACTTCATTTTGGGTCGCGTCGTTCATAAGACCAATAATTCTCTAATTACGATTTAAATTTACGATTTTTAAATTTATGGTAAAAATAAGATCAGACCAGTGTAAGAGTCAAAGAGCAACTAACTTTATTAGATACGTACCTAGTACTAGCAAATGTTTTGGTGAATAAAATGAAAACGAATGAATATTTTTTAAAACTTGTTTTTTTTTTAACACTCAAGTGGGTATGACTTCACTATGATGCTAAAGCATGTGTTAAGCTTTTCGGAAAATGGGATAGAAAGAGAAAGAAAGATGATTGAGCTCAGTGGCTATTTCGTTCCATGGGTGGTATCCAACATTTAATGGTAGTAGCAAGAGTACTTAATGTTCTCAACATACATAAATCCGCTAGTCCAGATGGTATATCTCCCCTTCTTCTGAAGAGGAGTTCTTCCACACTGGTAAACCCACTGAGTAAGCAGATAGAAAACAGCATTTGACTAGCCCGTCCCCAAAAAGGCGAATCTTCTTCTCTCTCCTCCTACAGACCCATTGCACTTACGTCCTTTCTTACCAAACGCTGATAAACCGTCAGCTCATGAAATATTTCGAAACAGGAAAACTTCTCAATGGCCGGCAATACAGTTTTTATAGCAACAGGTCTACTGGTACTTTGATGGCATGTTTCACGGAAAAGTGGAACCAAACCGTACATCAATCTGGAGAAAGCAAGATAGATGCGCTTGATATTTCTAAGACATTTGACAGAGTTTGGGATCAGGCCCTTTTATCGAAAATGCGTGAATTTGGGATCGACGACTCTCTTCTTCAATGGATTAGAAGCTACCCTTCGGAATGTTCAATTCTACAATAGTAGTTTTGGATGATTTCAAGTCTGATATTGACAAAATAAATGCTGGTGTCCCTCAGGGCTCCATTCTGTCCCTGACACTCTTTTTAATTTTCATAAACGATCTCTTGTTTGCTAATTCCAATCCAATATATTCCTTTGCTAACAACAGTACTCTCTGCTTTTCATATTCGTTGCCGAACTGTAGAACGGGAATGGCAGCGTATGTTGAACTCATTCAATTCCGATATAAACAGCATCACTAAACGGGGAGCTTCCAAGAGAGTAGAATTTAATGCTTCAAAATACAATGTAGTCTGCTGTCATCCCAGCCCAGCCATTATCCATGAATGGCACTTACATCGTTGAAATCGAAAAACTTTCCATTCTCGGTATTTGTCAATGGCAATGGAATATGGAATGACCACATATTCGATGTCGCCAAAAATTCTGCAAAATGTCTAGGTTTCCTCAAACGATGTAAGAAATATTTCTCCCCCTCTGATCCGGCCTCAATATATAAGGCATTCATCCGCCCAAAATTGGAGTACAATGCCCACATCTGGTCAGGTGTTCCAAAAACCTCTCTGCACGTGCTAGATAGGATTCAAAACCATGCGATAAGACTCATAGCTAATGCTAATATCATCCAGTCAATTGACATTCTTCAACACCGACGAAATGTCTCCTGTCTTACCTTGTTTTATCGCTATTTTCATCACCAGTGCTCCTTGGAAGTTACCAGTAGCATTCCGCCTTTTCAAACCTTTAAACGTAAAACTCGTCTCGCTATGAATGTTCATCAGTTTACCCACAAGCCCATTTTCGGTCGTACATTGAAATATGTCATTAGTCTTTCCTAAGCTGTACAACTCTTTTTCTTTACTCCCTACCTTTCCTTTTCCCGCGCTGTGTGTAAACATTGTAAGAGTACGTTAACCCCTTGAGCGCGCTAATTTAAAAAAAAATAAGGACCACCTCAAACTCAATTCGAATTTATTAGAAGAGCGTGCTCTCAGGTTACATCAAATGCGCATTATTTTACAACTCTATTTCCTTGAACGCCAACCCACGTAATCTACGTACCCTTTGTCTCTTCTATCTACCGGTCCATCATACCTCTTATGGTTCCAAGGAACCAACCCCCGTATGCTCCGTCAAGGCCTACTCAAATTTCTCCGTTTTGCTCCACCATTCCATTGGTGTCTATCTTAAGTCTATTTGTTAGTTGTTAAGTTATAGTATGAAGCTTGTATTAAACTGAATAAATGGAAGCCTTTGCCCCACCAAGATTAGAAAAAAGGTTGAAGCGCCGTATTGTATGCTTCTTCTATAGCTGCATGTGCTTGTCGGCATTCTTCATCAAACCAGGGATTTCTTGGTGGTGGTCGGGTGAATCAAAGCACATCAGTTGCGGCATCTCTGATTAGCAGAGTTGTAACTGGCCTTCGGTATTTAATGCTGGCGGCAGAGCAGTTGTTGAGAAGTTTGGGGATACTCCTGCAAAGATTCTGGCGGTGTCTAGCAATTGCAGCTTTCCTATGTTACATCTTCTCACAGTAGTTGTTCTTTGCTGTGGCGTATGCGAAATCTGTATTCGTACCTCGGCTCCAACAAGGCAAGTAGATGTTGGCTGCCGGAAAGGTTCAGACGTTTAGAATACTGGAGGCATGCCTTTCGTCGATCTCAAATGATCAATTTGGTCTAGCGTTTTATGATTCGGAGACCGTCATGTCGTCTTGAGTATATTGGGATGAGAACCGTGTGCTTTCTATAGTGATATTACGCACACGCCGCAAATTCAATAAGCCCAACTGCCCTACGAAAGATGTCCTCCATTCCTATCCTACGTCATACTTAGAACATTGTTTGTATGTCTTGTCAAGAAGCTCGTAGAAGCATTCTTTTATGGCGTCGTCCTTGTCTTTCGTGGGGCATGAATATTAGGCTTATGCTAGGGAATTTAGCCTTGATGCGGATTGTTAATATGTTCGCTCACGTAAGCTCAAGGCTTTTTGAAGAAGTCACAGTTTATCATACTCCATTTGCTCGGCTCATCATGTCGCACTTGGTGGATGATTGTGATATCTGTCTGATAGCAGTCAAGTACCTTTGCTAATTGTTCGCCTGCACATGGCTTGCTAAGGCTCTGAACATTCAACGCGCAGATTCGAAGGTCGTTGTCCTTGTTTCGTTTGCTGGGTTTCCCCAGCTTGCTTTTGTTTCGGAACTTTTTCGGTTTTTCGTGGAAGTCTTTAGTTTACCATTAGAGAGCTATCAAACAGGCATCATGTGGTGCAAATGATGTGACTTTGCGACATCGACTTCTACAGAAGAATTCAATACAATGGTTTCGATGACCGTGACATGTAAAGCGAATAGATATAGATGCTTCTACCAGAAGGACAGCGCAGTAGAGGAAGGCCGCGTCTTAGGTGGCACGCACAAGTGGAATGAAATATCAACCAAATTGGCATTCGTAACTGCAGACGGGTAGAATATCGTAGGTGGGCTCGACATAAGGAAGATATGAAGCAGACTTAAAAATATATGCGGATGTACGTTAACAGAGTACTCTAAAAAACATCAATAAAGATGAATGTTTACTCAAATTGAAATTTATACTAATTTAAGTGTATAATTCCAACAAATAAAGCAATCAAGATTTGCTTAGATACATTCAATGTCGCATGCCTCGCGGCTCAATCAAACATACCTACTCGTACGTTGTCAAAAGCACATTTCACTAGTGTGCCTTAACGTGGCACTTTCTGTTCAATATAATGATGTAAAGCTTTCTGCTTGAATGGAGACAAACGAAGTAATTAACTGTTTGATGAGGCCTTGTAATTTTTGCACCTAACTTGTCCAACTATGTTCCGATTGCTCATAAACAAATAATTACCAATCCAACCGTCGGCCAGAGACTTGCCACTACGGCGACTTTTTTTATTGTTGTTGTTTTTGTTGTAATCGATCAGCTTAAATGATCGAAAAACTATAAAAATCTATCTTCACTGTATAACAACGGCTGTGTACATAAATTGCAAAATGAAATTTTGTTTGGCTTCTGGCATTTCAACCCTGACACTCAAAAAATTCCTACGAAGGCTAGATCTCTCATAATTATTTGAGAAAGCAAACAGCGTCAACATTTGGTTAAGAATTACACAGATGCACGATTATATGCATATGTTCGTTTGTATAGTTATTTTTTGTACCAACATTTGTAGGTATGATAAAATAATTTATTCAGCAACATTTCGAGTTCAGTTGAAGAGCTTGACTGCTCGAATGCAACTTAGCTAATTCTGCAAGAATTAGAAAATCGTCGTACAGAAACCGCTGAGGTCTGCGAAATTAGTACAATGTTTAATTATGTATAATTACAAGAGATTCATTATACATATTCATATTCAACTCATGGAAATCTACTAAAATGCACGATCTTTTACTTGATTTAAAATGATACACATTTCAGGCTTAACGAGAGATAACATAATTATTGCATTCAAACTCCTTGTAGCATCTCTGGCAGAGGCTCTTATTTGCCTCCTGGTTACCATAGGAAAAGTTTTAGGAAGTTCATTTCCAACAGACTGATGATAATAGTGAAAGAGAACACTGTCAGAATACAAGTTTGGATTCCGAAAATCCCGCTCCACAGTAGATGTAATCAAAACAGTGACTGAAATAGCAAGTATATCCATCCAGGGACACCGATGATGATTCCGAACTAAGGAGTGCTCTGCAATGGTCCCATTAGACATCAAAAATGCTTTCAATTGATTCAAACTGGACGTTTATAATGAACTGTCTTGCTAGAATATTCCAAACTACAATACATCTTAGCTACTTCAGGAACAGAAAGCTAAGCTATGATACCGAAGAGGGTACGAAATACTACAACGTTAGAACAGGTGTGCCACAAGGATCCGTACCAGGCCCCTTGCTTTGGAATATTATGCATAACGGGGTCCTCAGGCTCCCAAAATCCCCAAATGTGAAAATAATACATACGCTTTCCGGATGATATCGCCATCTTCAACACACCCACGAAGTAGAATTGGTAACAAACGAAGCGATATCCCGAGTCAAAACTCGGCTTGAGACAGCAGGCCTGAACATAGTAGAACATACGACAGAAGCAGTTCTTATGACCAGCCGCAAGGCCGTTGAATAGATGCATGTTAGAGTGTACCATAATTGTTATACCTCACTGTGTTGTACTACATGTATTGAAAAGGGTTGCGCGGTTCGTTTATTTTTATGAAGTGTCGTACGTGACTTATTCATGGGCGAATTGACGTAAGGCGAATCTGTGAGTGCTAAAAGAAGGGCAGAAACTTCTAGACAGCCGTTGCGAGAAGATCACACCACAGAATCGATTCTAATTTGAACAGTAGTCGATCTCGTAGGAGATCAAGACTTAGCTTCAAGGCTCATCTTGACTACTTTGGGAAAGGAGCAACGGTCACCTAATACTTGCTGACGACATTAATGCCAAACAGCGGAGAATGCAGTCGCAGATTATTACTGTTAAAACAGTTAGCTCAGTTATATTGTACGCGTCTCCAATGGGTGTACGTACTGGCAATATAAGAATCTAGTAGAAAGACATCGTGAATATATAGATTAATCGCTTTGGCAACAATCTGCGCCTTCCGGACCATCTCAGAGGAAGCGGCGGGCGTCCCAAGAAATGAGACGCATACACACGAAAATAGGTTCGTGTCCACCCAACAGATCTATTGGCAAGATCTTTAAGGAAGAAAGAGATATCTCAGTTCAAAAGTGGCAGAGCCACGCAGCGAAGACACTCTGTCGCTCCGTCGAGGTCGGTAATTTTTTAACCTAGACCTTTGATATCAAAAGAGATTTAAGACAACTTGAGGCGCTGTCATGTGACTTCTTCAACATCATACTTGAAAAAATTGTGCTAAAAACACAAGCGAGGCACAATCTTACTAAATTCTGTGAAAAAGTCTAGCGTTCTCCGAAGATATCGACATAATTGGGGGAATGCATCGGGCTGTTACCGATGCGTTTGCTAGTATTGAAACGGAAGCTGCCAAAATGGGTTGCAGTAAATGAGGATAAAACTAAGTATATGCTGTCAACAAGAAGGGGCATATAATATCGACGAATTGGACAGAACGGCAGGACTTTGCCTACCTTGTCTTTGCTATGAATTCTGCAACAACACCTCCATAAAAATAAAACGAAGAATCGCTATTTCTTTGGGCTAAGAAGACAATTGAGTAGTAAGGCCTTATCCCGAACGACTAAGGAGACTCTATATAAGACCTTGATTATCGTAGTCCTACTTTATGGTGCTGAAGCATCCACTCTATCGAAACCGGGTGAAGATATCCTGGTCGTTTCGTGAGAAAAATTATTTGTAAGGTATTCGGTTCTATTTACTTTAACGGGCTTTGGAGAAAAAGACCCAACGACGAGCTATACGAGCCGTGCGGCGATATCGATTTAATCAAAAGCATCAGTCATAGAGCATCTCCTGTAGAGCGATTGTACACTAAGGTACCGGCCTGCAGAGTCTTCAAATCTAATACGGAAAAAGAGTAGAGGAAGACTGCTACTGTAAGCAGTTAGATATGGACCGGGTTAATTGGAGGGACTTGTTAGCTGAGGCCCAGGTTCACTCTGAACTGTAGGGCCGCCTAAGTAAGTAAGTAAAATCCGGTGAATTCGCTTGTCGACATTGAAATTAGAAAACCATTTGCAAGCTATAGTGATATTCTTTCCGCAAAGTCAATAATCCTAAGGCCGTTTCTAGATTATGCTTTTAAATTTTGCTAAAATATGTCCTCTTTTTTATTTTGGCATTCAAATTTTCCATCTGTCATGGTGTGATCGGATATATGGCTGATATTGGCGAATTATACATCAATGCGGATTTTGATAACAAGATGTTCGTTCACGTGCCGAAATCTCAAGATTCAATCTGCTACTTATGAGAACTCACCTAGTATGTTATACAGATGCCACCGTTCATCCTGTCCATCCCATGCACATCCTGTATGGCACTGATGTTTGCTTTATAGCATTTTAGGACCTTCGTTAGTTGTAACGTGGCTTCTTTAAGGTCCGAACATTCAATGCTGCGCATCCGAACAAAGTTGTCCTTTAATCATGGTTGCTACTCGTATAAAACAGTCTTTATTCCAAAGCAGTGTCTACAATAATTATGTTTGCGTAAATATAGATATAGATCTAGCCAAATCCCAAGATATCTGACTACATTGCGACAAACAAGTGGCTGCCCTTGCCGTTTTACGATTGAAATTTGTTCTCTATCCTAAATACTTCTATAGCAAATACTTCCTAAAACGAATGCTTTCCGACTTCTGATCTTTAATTTTCAACCACTGCAAATCCGTTTAATCTTATCCGTTTTGTGACCTGATCTGTTCAGGATCGTCTGGATACGGTATAGCATGGGAAAGTGCTTCACACGATTGCTTGTGTAGTCGTTGAATGGGATCTGCGAATTGTTGCAGACTGTTTTCAATTTAAAAATGCTTAGCTGTCACTGATTCAAAGGTCGTTGGGATATCTGCTTTTAAAATGAACAGTCTAGGCGGCGATGACATTATTTACCACGGCTTCGGCATTTAACTAAGTGACACCTCGGTTTCAAAATACCAGATCTCCATATCTTTTCGAACATAAAAATTGGGCAAAAGGACTCAATTTTCCAGGAAATGTATAGTTCAATCCAGTGACTTCGTTTGGCTTATTCAGGAATGTCACTTCTATTGCCACCACTTTCATCAATCGATCCTCGATCATAAAGATGTCGTTAAGACCTCCGAACTACGTCTGTCAGTAAACCATCCGTACAAGATTTTTAGCCCCGAGTGCAGTCTACATTTGTGTTCGTACAGTGCTTTAATAGCTGCGTTCCGGAATGTGTCTTCATATTCAGTGTATTAATCATACGTTTTATCGCCTGATACCTTAATTTAAGGTACCTGCCAATCGTATTGGACTATTTTCTTGAGAAACATGTCAACGCGCCGTACTATATTTCAAGGAGTACGTTCGGATTTACTCCCCCTATTCCCAAATTTCGTTGGTTAGTGCCGGTCGGTTGTATCCCTATATCGAACAACAGGGGATCCAGATAGGAACCGGTTCTGGAAAACTACGGGCTATCCATCACTTTAGGGCCAAGTCTTCTTCATCCGTATTAAACGGTGGTCCTACAAAATTGTAATTTTCCCTTTTCCCATCGGCAGTGTAATTTTATATGGTCGCTATTTTAATCTACCAGATAATTTGATTATGTGACGAATGACTCATGTACAAAAAATGTATCTTTACAGCTTACCTGTTAAATTTTAGAGAGATAAAGCCCAAAACTGAACTAAAGTTTGTTAAATTGTTCATTACAGGAATCAACAGCATGGAAGACCTTAACCTCACATCCAAATTCGATAGTGCAAAGCCTGCCAGCACGTGCAATGCAAGTTGTTCAAGAAGTAGTCCGACAGCTGCGTGTAAGTTGAAATTGAACTTGAAACAAAACACAAAACAAAATTAAATGTAATTAAATATTTATCAGATCATCGTAGCTATTACAACAAAAATTTAAGTCACCAATTATACGAACAATTTTATTTTCTATGTATTAAATAATTTATTGACATTGACAGCTTTATTAAATAGCCTTATTTTACTTTTACTTTTGATACAAAGTAATGTCATAATGTGAATATGCCATAATTTTTACAAATGGCGTTAAGTGTCATTGTGCTTTGACGTTTATGTTGTAGACAGATAGAGATTTAGTTGACAGCAAGCAACGGAAAAACGCGGTATGATTATGTGTGCTTATTTGACTGCATTCCGGTCTAGTGTTTTAAAGCAGCGTGAATTTCGTTGTCGTTTACCTGGACGTCCTAGAGATGTCGCAAGAAGTGGCTGGCATGTTGGCATCAACAGACAAAGTGATTCGCCCTTATATTTTTGAGGACAGTAACGGCACCATCGTAACCATAATTGATGAGCGCTACAGACAGATATTAAACGAGTTTTTTTCATACCGAAAGTTGCTGAATTGGGTCTCGAGCATTGTTGGTTCTAGCAGGACGGAACAACCGCTCACACAGCTTGGGCAACGATGGAGATTTGGAATAACCAATTTCCGGATCGTGTGATCTCCCGTTTTGACGATTTGAACTGGCCAACTAGATCGCCAGATCTAACGGCGCCAGACTTCTTCCTTTGGGGCTTTTTGAAATCTCTCGTTTACCACAACAAACCACAAAGCTTGCAAGTCTTGAAAGCCAACATTGAAGAAGAAGCCAAATGTTTTGCGAGCAACAATTCAAAATGGCGTAAATCGAGCACAAATGTGTATCAACTCAGGAGGTGGTCATTGGACCGATATAATTTTTCCAACTTAATGTCATCAATTTTACACCTTCAAGTAAACTATGAACTCGTTGAAGATGCTTTTTTGGCTCAAATTTTAGCCGAGGCCAGCCCTTAGTACAAATTGACTTCGTAGTTTGGCAGCACCGAGTTTTCTGTGCTCATCCCAAGAGCGGGTTGTTTATAAGATCGGAGTTAAAGGACAACAGATATGTAAGGTCATCGAAAGTCAAATAAGAGTTGTACCGTAGACCACTAAATATTAAAGGCAAAGAGATTCATCAGTGCATCTAGAGCATAGCCGGAAGTTGTTCTCAATGGAATTTATTGCAAGAGAATAAAGCTACTGTCGCTTTCCTTATTCTTTCTTGAATATTAGGTTTCCACTTTAGTTTCCTGTCAGAAATAAGACCCGAATATTTCGCTGTACCAGAAGGAATGAAAGCCTCGACTTTCATGTCAAGCTCGTTGGAGTTACATTGGAGAGTAGTTTTAAAAGTGTTCGTCTGTATTTTGGCCAATCAGTTCTTCGATAATTCTGGAATGCTAGTTGGAGGGGAGGAACAACATTCACACTAAATTGGAAGTATCGGTGATCTGAAAAAGAGTGTTCAGACGATAGCATCCAGTTCATTATCATTAGAGTGATGTTGTCAGAGACCAGAGTGATATCCAAGACTTCTTGCCGATTTTTATCATTGCCAATACCCAATGAGGTTTGTACTTACAATATAGTCAGAAAGTGATTCACCTCTATGGTTAGTGCCGGTACTACCCCATTCCGTGTGATGTGCGTTAGAGTCGCATCCGATGATGAGGACAGTTTTTTGCCTTCCAGCTTCCAGTACCACCGGTACTGGAACCTCCCAAGGTTATCACCAGGGAGAGCGCCCACATGATCGTGACCAAGATATGCCGATGCCAGCCAGTAGGAGTCTTTGGCAGTCTCTAGTCGTGTAAGGGTTAAGTCGGGGTCGCTGAGATTAGGAAGTAAGAGTACATTAAAGCTTCGTTTTATTAATATACAATTTCTGATCTTACCTTTGTTTTTTGTATAGAGCGGAACGTATGCAAGTGTCCCAAGTCCGCGAACCACGCCTTCTACAATCAATAGTTCCTGGATTAGGATGATATCTTCTGCGTCTTTAGTATAATTTGACTACACTACGCTATACTACCACTTGAGCCACGCACATCGATGAGTGCGGATGATCGGAAGAATCGAATTACTGAGCCTAATGATCTCCAGAATATACTCGTATTCTGGCAAGGAGGCTTCAGATGGCATCCAGGCGCGGGTTCTAGGTCAACTAGGGATATCCACTTTAGATACAACTTCGAGCTTCGCACCCGGCCAAAGCTCTCCTAATACACCTATGGCTTCCAACTCTGGGTAATCCCACTTTATTTTGTTCCTCATGTCCGCAGTTTTCTCGACCTCCGGAAGGGATCCGAGAGTTTTTATAATGCATGAAACATTTTGGCGTTTTAAATAGAGCACATTGGATGCGACTGAGCCTCTGGTTCATCTTTTGAGAGAGGAATTTTAGTAGCAGTAGGAAGAACGTGGTCTGTCACAAACTTGCTGCTGGTAGAGGTGGAAGGAGTGGTCGAATTACGGCTTGCAGCAGTCTTGCCACTCCTTGAGAGTTTGGGGTTTGCCTTTGGAATGTGCACCATGGCTTGTCTCAGAAACCTTACCTAAAGCCGGTGTAGTCATCATATTGCCGTCCGATCTCGAATTTTGCTTTTAAGGTTGATTCCACAAGGGATCCCACGAGTAGCGAAGGAAGGGAGGTCCATCTGTACAGAGATGACCTTTATACAGATAGGGCTCGCTAGTCCGGAGGTCGCCCGGTATAAAGACACTCCATTCACGACTGAGCTATTTTAAATAAATACTAGGCCCTCAACCAGGCGGACCCCCGCACGGGTTGTATAACACATTAATCCAGCTCAGGTAGAGCAGAAACTCCGTATACAGCCGAGATAAACCGTTCGTTTAGATCCTAATGAAAAACCCGTTACGTATTTGTGTGGAGGCTTATTTCACCACAACTGACGTAAAGGATAATTGGTGTTATCATAACCGTTAGATACTTTAAAAACTGGCTCGATTACACAGCCAATAAGACGACAGCGCTTTCGAGCTTTTCAATGCTACATACTTAGTCCAATGATGTGGCATGGCATAGTAATGCGAAGGTAGGGAAAAGTCTCTTCGACCAGATTGATAGTTGATTAGTTGTTTAATATTTCCAGGAATCAGATCAGAACTTTCTGCGAGATTGCTTTCAGATTCTCTTCATGGAGAATATATTTGGCTAGAAATGTTACCAGCTGGTGATTAAGTGTTCTATAGACTCCTCAGTTTCACAACAAAATCTACATGTTCTAGTGAGGTGATTTCCAATCTGTAAAAATGTTTGTTACTGCTCTGCACAATTCTCTTATTTGTTTCCTATCAAGAAGAATTCGGCTTTACTATAACTTAGGAATTACTTTGAGTGGTTAAGACCATCTAGATCATTCCAGTATTTGATTCGTGCTCAATGTTTTATTTCCTGTTTTAAGTAATTTTCACCAAAGCCAATGCAGGGACAGTGTCGATAAATGCACCTTTTTTGGCCTGGTGCCATTGTCATCGGGACCCTGATGCCCTAGTTCCAATACTAGTGAGACTTTGGTGCAGGATGATGAGGTTGTTGAGTGAGTTATAAGACTCTAGGAGTAGCTATGATACTTAAGGCTTTGAGCACCGATTGACTATCCGAGAGTATAGTTATTTGGACTCTTTCATGTCGTTAGCTTAGTAAATAGAATACATACAGCTTCCAGTTAGTTTTACTTGAAATATGGTGACATCATCTCTTATATGATGGATTCAAGGTCCTACCACTTCTGCTCCTACGCCTTGAGACCTTTTCGAATCATCACTTTGAAAAGCTCGGAGTGAGGTCCAGTTGTCTAGAGCTTCAGATTTGGTAAAGGTGCCCTCTATCTTATTTCGTATTTCGAGATGAACAGTGAAGTTACTTTGTTTGAACTAAGTGGTTGACGCGATGTAGCTTGAGTGATTGTATGACTGCTTGCTCTTGAAATTGCTACATGAAGCGGAACTGGATCTAATAATGGCTCCTAATCCGCAGTTGGGATCGTTCTCATAATATTTTTAATGTTTCTAGTTTCCTACACGCTATATTATGATAAGCTTCACTATTTGATTGTATAGCCAGTATCTAATTTTGGGGTTGGAGCTCCATGATTTCTCCAATTGGTATTTTATTAATTTGATCGTCATATAGTTGAGATAGGATCTCATCTGGGAGCTTTCTTTTTTGTCTACGGTTACACCTAGTTGCTTAAGCTTTTCATTCAAGTGCACCACAGTCGAATGTATAAATAGGTCGAATCAGTTTATCTCTCTTTTCCCTATGAATGGAATAATTGTTGTTTTGCTGTGATTAATTGAGATCAATCAATCTTTCCCTAATTTTTAGGGAAATATAAAATTGTAAGAAGAACCCGACCAACTCCATACAAGGAGAGGGTGCTGGAATCTTGATTTTAAATAGAGTGTACAGGCGGGTAGTACGAAGTTTCAGGTGCTGGAATCTTGATTTTAAAAAGAGTGTACAGGCGGGTAGTACGAAAGTTTCAGGTGCTGGAGGCATGCATCGTTTACATCCCAAAGTAGAAAGTCTATGCTCTTGGAGCTACTCAATCCACCTTATTTAACTCAGAACTCGAGACACTATTTCGGTTTCTTAAGTTGGAATCAAAAGAGAAGTACTTCATAATACGCCGAGATTTTAACGCCAAGCATAGAGATTGGGGAAATAATACACCTAACAGCGCAGAAAACGTACTATTCAATTGGTGCGGTTAGCACAGCACCGAAATATCATTCAAACCAAATTGCTGCATTGGAAGAGTTTGCTTAAAGGTATTCTTTCGATTATAGTAGTACACGTTGGACACACTTTTAAAAAATATTGATTAGAGCAATCTCTTCGAACTCTTTCGACCTACCGATTCTCTAAACAAATGGACGAGACCATAAAACGAACTAGGCACAGTACCGTACCTCGTTATCAACATACAGACAACGATAAAACATTCCGCAATGCAGCTGTTGACGTACTGACACACATAACCTCGAGGTCATGGCACTGAAGTCGTCGATCAAAAACCTCCAAATATTAATAAGAGAGAGCTTTTGTAAGTTTGTATTGGAACAAAAAAATTCGGACGGGCAACCCGAATATGTTTCCGCAAATAATGTCTAAAGATCACTCGCATTGGCCCAAACAAAGACCTGGCAAACTCAGGTCCTTTTGCACAATTCCTAACTTCAAAATAGTATAGAGCATTGGCTAGTCGAAAACTCAGGGTTAACTGAGTTCAATGACGAAAATATGACAAACATTGTCATCACCGACGAGAGGAAACTACCTTTGATAATTCCGAACGAAGAGCTCCAAAGTATAATATATTTAAATCACTCAGAAATAAAAAATCAGCGGGAGCCGATCGGATAATCGGCGCACGCACAAGGTATTTTATGTATGAGTGGCCGATACTGATAACGACGTTGGTTTTAAATGTTTGCAAGTTATAGTGACTAGGAAAGAGCTAGGCAGGGCATATCATAAGCGAGTTATACGGCTTAGGAAAGAATCACGATATTTCAGAGTGCGTCGTAAGGTGTGCTTGAGGGTGCATTCATAGTGAGATTATGGTTAAAAGTTTGAAGAGCCGAAATGGTACTGGCAATTTCAGTGGAGCACTGTTCAAGGTGTTCAAGGGTGTCGAATGGCTGTGTCGTATTGGCATCACCTATAAAAAATTTCTTACATCGCTTCAGGAAGCCTAGACATTTCGCAGCATTTTTGGAGACATCGAATATGTGGTCGTTTCAACGTAAGTTGTCATTGACACACATACAGGGAATGGAAAGTTTTCGGATTCGACGATTCAAGTACCATTCATGGATAATGGCTGGGTGTTTAATTTTCACTTTAAGGGTAGCAGACAGAGTTGTGTTTTGGAAGCATTAAATTCCACTCTGTTGAAAGTTCCCCAATTGGTTACGCTGCTAATATTGGAATTTTATGCGTTTAACATACGCTGCCGTTCCCATTCTACAGCCGAAGATCAGGGACATGAGTCCGGAAACGAATACGAGAAGCATTGGATTAGAACTAGCAAACAAGGGATCATTGATGAAAATTTAAAAGAGTGTCGGAGACAGAACGGAGCCCTGGGGTACACCACCATTTATTTTGTGAATATTATACTTGAAACTATCCAAGACAACTTGAATTGCATGTTTCGAAAGGTAGTTTCTAATCCATTGAAGAAGAGAGTCATCGATCCTAAATGCACGCATTTTCGACAAAAGAGCCTGATGCCAAAATCTGTCAAATGCCTTTTTGAAATATCAAGTGCAACTATCTGCTTTCTCCAGATTGATGTAAGCTTTGTTTCCACTTTTCGGTGAAACATGCCATCAGATCACCAGTGGACCTGTTACTATGAAAACCGTTTTGCCGATCATTGAAAAGTTTTCGTGTTTCGAGATATTTCATCAGCTGACGGTTTATCAGGGCGTCCATGACCTAGGAAAGAAGGGACGTAAGTGCAATTGGTCTGTAGGAGGAGAGGATTTTTTTTTAGGGACGGGCTGGTCAAATGCTGTTTTGTATCTCCTCGAAAAGAGTCTAAAAGGGTAGGATCGATGAAAAAGCTCACGCAGTGGTTTTGCCAGCGTAGAAGAACACCTCTTCAGAAGAAGGGCAAATATACCATCTGTACCAGCGGATTTATGTATGTTAAGATCTTTAAGCACTCTTGTTACTAGAAAGTGGATTCGTCCCACTGAAGATTCGACGCACTCAAGTGTAGGCGGAGACTGAAAGTGTTGAGCTGGCTGAAAAGTGTGCAGCAAGCAGATTGGCCTTGTCTAAAGAGTTGATAGCTGGTTGTCATCGTAAGTGAGTTGGGGTGGAGGATGAGGCGGAATTTCGAATGTTTTTACGAACGACCAAAAATTGTTACTACCTTTGGGACATTGTATTATTTTTTGCCTCAGTTTTTGGTCATATTGAAATTTCACAAATTTAAGAGAGGCGTTACAATCAATTTTGGCTCATTTGAACTTTTTTTAGGTTTTCCTTTGTCGGGTTGGTCTTGAAGGACCGAACAAATATTTCTCTAACCCTAACATCCTTTTCTTTTGGTTTGATACTCTTCATCCGATGAGGGATAAATATTTCATTCCAAAGAAAATAGTGTCTGTGATCATATCAGCAGCGACATCCACGTCGTTATTGCGGAAACAGTTAAAATTCATAAAGAAGGTGTTAAGTCCGCTCCAATTGGCTTTCTCGTACATACATACATACGTTTCTTTTAGGAATCTTTTCTCTAACTATGTGATCAGTATACGAGAAATTAGCTGATATGACACAATGGGGAGACATAGAGGGGACAGCACATCAACGGTGTACTTATCAGGGTGAGAAGTTAGAATCAAGTCCAAGGTGGTGGCTGTATGACATGAACGTTTGGTACTCGCGTGGACTCTCTTACAAGCTGGGTCAAGTTGTTTTCAACAAAAGCTCAACACGCCGCCCTTCGGGTGTTGTCTGTCCAGAATGTCTAAGCCACTCAGAATTGTGGAATTAGACAGCGCATCAACCACACTAAAGGTCGAATTGCTGTACAGTTTGGGGCTTCTGTTAATAAAGCAATAGTGGATGATTTGCTTTCGGAGATGGAATTTTAAGCACATAACGTTGAATTCTGGATTGGAACAGGGACTACCTTGTGGTGGAGTTTGGTAAGCTACATCACTAGGTGTAGGAGGAGATCTACCTATGTTTCACTAAGTGCCAAAGCAGCTGATCTGAATTTACAGGCGTGGACTTATGCAGAAAAGTGATTACTTTTTAGCCCGCGTATATTTTCTATGTCCACTCTCTATTCCCGAGACATTACAAATAAACAAATACAAAAGGCACAAACACCGGCGATGCTAAGCAAAGTTGCAACGTGAAAATTCTGATGTTGGTTTACAGAATCAAATTGTTGTAGATGTTATACCCCTAAAACAAAATGAAACAGTGCACCAACAAAATTCACACTCGTAAACCGCTATCCATCAATTTTTACATGAACTCAGTGATTGCTTCTGCTGCATGACAGACTTGTACAATAACGGCAGTGGTCGAGTGCAAACAATAGCATTATGATCAGGGGCACGAGATGTAGGATTGCCCGCACTATGATTCATATATATTGTATATATGTGTTACGGGATGCCCATACATCTATGGGGGCAAGGATACGCCTTGGCATCGCCCCTTCCTGAGATACCAATTCGGAACTGTGTTTCCGGCACAAGTTCCACTTTTGGTATGAGTCGAGGCCGACCTAAAACCTCTTACTGCTCTTAGGGTCGCAGCACCCAGTACTTATTGCAACTCTACATTGGGTCAACCAAAGGAAGACCCTTCCCGCGACTTTGGGTTTAAACTACAGCAACCATGACGCTCCCACAAGGGGGCCTACCTCTTCAAGTCAGGCCCGGACTGAGATCCGGGGGGCTCCTGACTCCCTTGGTACCGTGATTTAAGCCCTGATAGGGACTACCGGTGGTCCAGCCGCCAACAAGACCTATGACCGACAACTTGTGACTGATCGAATCGTAGCAACCTTCGGTAGCGTCATATGAAGATGTTTACGATAAGACCAGTACTTTGCTCTGCCCCCGTTCATTATTAGAGAACGTCATTAATGGGCGAAGCCTTGATATTTGGGCGGGGGCCCAACATGGGCAACAGTTGCTTGTCGAAATGTAGTCAGATACCTTCGGATCTAGCTAGATCAATATCTATATTTTTTTACAAATATGTTCACCAGGTCAAAGCCAAAGATGCTTTTGCTCTTTTATTGCAGCCAACTCAATGCGAGGGCGAAGTTTATCCGGTGTATGCTTGTATCATATTTGGATATCCCGTGTGATCTCTAATCTGATCTCCGGGGCTTATTACCACAATCATTTATATTAAGGGAGTGCGCGTTTTATCGGCTTCGTTCTCCCAGAGGCGTTCCCCTATTTTGATAAGAAAGCGCTGATCTAGGACAATTTAGCGGTGCCGCAAATTTTCCACGTCTACAGAGACGTCACACAAGGCAGTGCAAAGCGTCTTCGGTTCGGTAGGGGGTATGTAGGTAAGTAGTAGGCTGTCCCGAAGGAGAAGAAACTTTTACGTCGTTTCCTTTAAATTCGGGGTAGCCCGTTGTTGTGCAGGGTCGGCAATGCTTTCTTTATAAGCTTACATGGTTTAGGTAGATCAAGGTACAAGGTAGCCAAAAAATAAATAAATATGTAAATAAAGAAAAAAGAAAATGTGTAACACCTCAAAACAAAAAAAAATTACATATATGTAATATATGTAACATAGCTTAAGATATCAGGTTATAACATAAGTATTGCGCGATTTTTGAATGCCTGTTTAACACAAATTAATTCAAATTTAATGTAATTTCTTTCATTAGACAGCACTTCTGCCCACTTCTCAGGCAACTTCTTAATGCCGTCACTAAACAAATTATTTGACTTGAACGAAAAAAATACCCCGAAGTCCAAGTTGTTTTCCATCGAAGGAAGGTCTGCAGTATCTGGACAATAAGACGGATGCACTATTTTTTCCCAACTGAACTCCTGCAACTGCAGGTGGTCCTAAGTGTATAAGGGCGAGTGCTATCTTAGTGGACTAGAACATCCCTTCGATTAACCAAACCTAGACCTTTCTCCTCTAGTACCGACTTAAATATTCATAACTGTTGCCAGTATACTTCTGCGGTGATAACCTGGTTTTGAGGCAACAGGCCAAAATGGATTATTCTCTCAGCATCCAACCATACAGACAGTAAAACATTGAGCGAGTGAAGTCCATATCTGGAATGTTGCGCTGGTCTGTCTTCTGGACTAAGCCATTGGTGGCGACGTTTAATGTCATTGTAAAGAACCCTTTTTTATCCGGTAACGATCCGGTTGAAAAGCGGCAGAAGCGCAGTGCAAGCTTCGATTCTTCGTTGAAGACTATTTGGCGATAGATGGTGTGGTACCCATTTTCCCAACTTTTGACTTTTCCCATATTTGTATTTGTTAGGTGTCGATGCATGGTCATTTGGCTTGCGAGTACGTTGAGTTCCCTTGTGGAAACAATAACATTTTCCGAATATGCTCTTCCGATATATCCTTTTCAAAATTAGTTAAAAATGCTTACAATGGCGTTAACTCAATAAAATTTGCAAATGGAATGAGCAATATATCCCAACTACTAATTTTAACAACGGTTTCAGTATTAAATTGATTTCGTGCATTTTATGGCAATTCGAAAATTACCCCCGGAAAAAACGCACAATACTTGATGCAATGTAATGTAATGCAGCCTTGGCCAGATCTGTTTGGTAGCTAGACATGTTTGCCCAGCAGTCCAACTAAGGTCTGTTCTTTTATTGGCATCCAGCTTTAGTGTTAGTTTGCACGTAGCGATTGGTATACCTATACTACCTTTATCCGGTAGAATTGGTAGAGTGGTTCCAATTTAGGCGAGTTCATCGGCTCTGCAGTTCCCTGGAATGTCTCTATGGCCCGGCACCCAACAAGAGTGAATGTTGAACTGCTCTGCCATCTCCATGAGTGATAATCGGCATTCAAGGGTGGTTTTAGAATATAATGAGACCGAGTCCAAGGACTTGATGGCGGCCTGACTATCCGAAAATATGCGGATATCCTTTGCAGATATCACGTTTTTCTTCAGCCAGGACACAGCTTCTTTAATCGCCAAAATTTCCGCCTGGAACTTGCTACAGTAATTTGGAAGACGGAAAGAGAGGCTTAGACTTAGCTTATCTGAGAAAACACCGCCACCAACTCCGTTATCGGTTTTAGATCCATCTGTGTAGAGATGGATTGACTTGTCCTCCATGAAAGCATCTTTCTCCCAGAATGATCTAGAGGGGAAGCTTACATGGAAGTTTTTGTCAAACCAAAGTTCAGGTATGGTGTAATGGTGTAATGTTCTCTGTGAGGATTCCTAGTGCGTTAAGAATGTTGGCGTGGCCAAATGAATTATTTGTCCACTGTTTAGTCGCTATTCGCCTTAGCTGCAGTCGCAGCTACTTGCCTGCTAAAAATGTCGATGGGTGTCGAGTGAAACAGAATATCTAATGCCGCAGAGGGATAGACCGCAAGGCTCCGCTTGTGCATAGACATGCTGTTCTTTGGACTCTGATTAGTTTAATGCGGTTGACTGCATTTTCCAAGGCCGTCCACCAGACAACCACCCCGTAAGTAAGTATCGGTCTTATGACCGAGATGTATAGCCAGTGGGTTATGCGAGTTTGCATGCCCCATTTGTTCCCAATGGCTTTTTTGCAAGAGAATAAAGCTATGTTAGGTCTCCAGTTTAGTTTTCTGTCAAAAATGAGACCCAGATATTTTGCTGTATCGGAAAAAACTAAACTGGTACTCGTGTATGGGTATCAATCAATCGTTCTAGAGTTTTCAGAAGTAAAGATGATAGACTTATAGGTCTGAGGTCCTTTGGGACTACATGAGAACATTTTCCGGCTTTGGAAATGAATACTACATTGACTTATCTCCATAACAGTGGAATGTGGATAAGTTCTACACAGCTCCTCATAATATTTTCTAACACTGGTAGAATAATATCTGAGGACCTCGGTATAATACCGTCCGGACCAGCAGACTTGTATGGTTTGCAGCTATGCAGCGCCCAGAGCAGTTTGTCTCTCGTAATCAGACCATGAATTTTGGTCACGGTTGCAGTAGGCCTGTTTGGGCTGCTACTGGCCGCGAGTTGGGAGCTACCTGGAAAGTGGGTGTCCAGATGCAGGTTGAGTGATTCATCACTTGAGGTTGTCCAAGAGCCATCGGTTTTTTTCAAACAGCTAGGCATCATAGGATTTGTTGAGAGGATTTTTCTTAGCCGCGATGCCTCAGAGGTTTCTGTGATTTTGTCACAGAATGACTTCCAGGATTGTCGCTTTGCCTTCCTCAGTTCTTTTTTGTATAATTTGAGGGATTCTTAATATGAGTCCCAGTCAGTCACTTTTCTTGTGCTTTTTGCTGCGTTGAAAAGTTTTCTACAGGCGTTTCTGAGCAGTCTCGGTGCCGATGTCCACCAATGTGGCTTTTTCTTGCCTCTTGGTTGAATAAGAGGACAGGAAGCGGCCATAGCCTGATTGAGAGCCAGAGTAAATTCCCTGACTTTCATGTCAAGCTCATTGGTGTCACGCGGGGGACTTGATAGTTCAGAGGATAGCGTTTCTGACGGTATTCCTCTGTATTTTGGCCAATCAGGTTACCGGTAATTCCGGAAGGAAGTAGATTGGTTGGGAAGTAGAAATACATTAATGCTACGTTTCACTAATATACAAGTTCTAATCTTACCTTTGTCTCTTGATAGAGCGGAGCGTATGTGCTTGTCCTAAGTCTACGAACCACGCCTTTTACAATCCATGGTTCCTGGATTAGGATTATGTCTTCTGCGGTTTTAGACAGACGCAGAATGAGTGCGACCGAAGCCTCTTTTGAGTGGTGGAGATTAATCTGGAGAAACTGTATCATTGCTACAGTTTTCCAGAGTCGCTTCCACCACGGTGTTGTTGAGCTCCTCCGATTCTGAAGATGTGCCCAAGAGCTCATCTTCTATCTCTGATCGTGTAGGACCTCTAATTTTTTCGTCATCGGTTTCCATTTCCGACAGGGTGTCAGAAGAGGAGACCGACGGCTTGATAGTCAGCTCGGACAGATTGGAGTCGTCGCTATCCAATTCTGGAAAGGATATCGACGCTCCGAGATCTGAGGTTGTGATATCAGGTATTAAAGGAGGAGGAGGTTGCTTATTAGCATCCAGCTCATCCTTTTTGTATACCCTTAAATGTATGGACTCGAATACGAACCGAATCATGCCTTTCATCTGCGCCAGGGGATTAAAGGATTCCTTATTGATCACGATCAAAGCGCATCTATAACAGCCCCTTAGTTCCTCCAGTTTCGCGACTTTCCAATCATGAGTCGGAAGAGTCGGGTTACTGAGCCGGATGATTTCCAGAATACTTTCTGGAGAGGAGGGTTCGGCTGGGATCCAGGTACGAGTTCGAGGTCTGCTAGGAATGTCTTCCTTAAACACGACCTCCAGTTTTGCACCTGGCCAAATCTCTCCTATACCACCTATGGCCTTGGTGAAGAGATCAAGAGATCTCTGGTTGGAACATGCGATAAGCTTGACATGGCCTTGGTGCCAGCCAGCGACGTTGTGATAGGAGGTGGTCTGGGGTTTTCCCGCATGATGGCCAAGAAGTTGCTCGAAAGCTTCAGCTTGACCAGCTGCCACCGTTCAGGTGTAATGGAACCATCGGTATCGTTCCTATCGATCACCGCGATCACCAACGCGTCCTTTAGGACTTCATTGAAAGACCTCAGAGATGTGCTGTTGGATGGCCCAGGGGTTTTGGAACTATGTGTTTTGGGCCTCTTGTAAACCAGCACGGTTTCCTCCAACGATCTCTGGCGCTTCGAGGAGTCTTTTAACATTTTGGGAGCAGTGGGTAATCCGTCTTTTAGGATGTTTTTAGCCCACTCAACCGTGCTCTTTATATCCGCACTTCTCTCAACCTCCGGAATGGATCCGAAGGTTTTGATAATGCGTGAAGCATTTCGGCGTCTTGTATAGAGCGCCTTAGATGGAGCTTGCCGATGAGACTGAGCTCCAGATTCCCCCTTGGAGGGAGGAGTTTTGGTAGCAGCAACAAGTCCGTGGCCTGCCACAAACTTGCTGCTGCTAGGGGTAGAGGAAGTGATAGGACCATGGCTTGCCACAGTCTTAACACTCCCTGAATTTTTATTTTTAGGCTCGTTGCGTTTGCATTTAGAGGATGGTGCACCATGGCCTGCCACAGTTTTGCCTCCTCTCGACAATGCAGGAGCCTTGCCGGTAGTCGGTGTAGTCACCATTCTACCGCCCGGTATTAAAGGAGTACCGACCTCGGATTTTGTTTAGAGGTTTTATCCATAAATGGTCCCACGAGTAGCGGAGAAAGGGGTGTGCATCTGTACAGAGATCCGCTGCATACAGATAAGGCTAGCTAATCCGGAGGTCGCCAGGTATCCGGATACTCCGTTCGCGACTGAGCTATTTTTGGAGATGCTGTGTCCTCAGCCAGGTTGATCTTCAGCACGGGTCGTATGACACCTTGATCCAGCCCAGGGGAAGAAGGGAGTGCTTTGGGTGTTGGATAGGGGGGAGCATCCTTTGGTTTCAGGACTCGTCTGGAGAATTTCTTCTCAAGATTCATTGACCCTACTCAGCCTCTACAACTCGACAAGTTCGATGCCCGCAGTAGAAGTGTCCATATTTTCTTAGTCTTAATACTATTTAATAAAATTAAACTAAAAATTGTAAGGCTTCGCCGGAGGACGTGTATTAAGTGTTACTCGCAAGTTTAGCTTAGAGTGCCCGCATAAGCAAATAAGAAGAATTTAAGAAGAATTCAATTGTTAAGTTAATTAAGTTACATAGTTTTGAAGCGTTTTTTTTTGCATAGCATATACGAGTAAGTACATAGCATATACGAGTAAGGACATATTCTTGAATTTAAAGACTAAAACATTACTGTCGCAAACGGTGTCAGATACAATCATTAGTTCCAATTATGTACACATTAACGCCTTACAGTCGAATTTCAGCCCGAGTTTTTAACGTGCATTCACTGCATTAAATCATTGCAAAACCTGCTACCTGCAGTGAAACTTCCATTAGATACCATACGTGATTGTGTCGTGTGTATATATTCGAACAGATGTCAATTAGTTCTCCACGAATTACGAACTTTGCAAAAGGTTCTTCTAAACCATGACACCGATTAGTATATTAACATATTTAGAATTTGCCTTTTAGAGCCATATTAGAGAGAGATTTTGCAACACTTCAGGTGGTAAGACTTAATCAAATGCCATTTGCATCAATCGCAAACTATGTACCTCAAAGACTCGATCCGTCGTATTTACAGTTGCATGACGAAAATCTTTTCCTAACCATGGCATCATTTGGTGTAAATGTCCAACATTGGAACACATGAATTCGGTTAAGAACCAAAGCCAACTCCAGCGAACCATAGTGTTAGTACGGGCATACCAAAGAGAGATAGATAATTCCAAGTGGGAGGTACATATTCGTATGCTCATGATCTCTAAATTGCCTTTGGTGAAACCAACTTGAGGTACGAGTTTTATTGCACCTTACCTACGGGTAATCAAGTTATTAGCTAACGTCAAGGGATTGTTCAATGGAATTGGAACTTAATAGAGGTAATCGTGGACACTGAAAACAGACAAGTGACAGAGTGTAGCGTTACCAGTTTTTTGTGTCTGCAGTTTCAACAAGTAAGGACGGCGTATGTCTTTACCATGTTGTGATACGATCGACATAATCAAGTTTTTAGAAGTCGATAGTCTTGGTTGCCGAAAAGTCATTGACATAGATGTATTACATAGACCTTTGATTGGTTTTAAGAGGTTCTTGCAACATGAGGTGTTTGCTTTCCTTAAATTAGGTATTAAGATGCCTATATGGAAAGAAAACTAGAAAGAATGAACAATGACATCATTTACTGTTTAAAATACTTGTAAGACAAACCGAAGGTTAATCGGTCGATGTATGGCCCAAACTAAAATGTCAAGTCCTCCAAATGAATTGCGTGATTGGCAAGGGTTCATGTTCTCTAAGACAATTTTGTACGAAGGCCATCGAATCTAACGTGACATCAAAAAAGGAATCCTTGACGAGGAGTACATTTATGGAATGAGAACGAGTAACTGCTTACATTGAATTCAATCTTGCGCTAGATTTATACGTCCACTTAAGTGAACTACTTTAGGTTAGGCCTTCCTTTATTACGTTGCTCTCACGGAATTGTTCGAATACTTTGTAGAGCGTTGAGACTTATTTAATAGTCCCATCTAAGGTGATGATTTTGGATTATTCTGACAAGAGCAACGTTGTGGTATTGCCCATATAGTTCATAATTCTATTTTTCCACCGAGTTCTGCTTAAGTAAATGACAATAAATAAATAAATACCATGCACTTTGAGGTGTAGGAAGGGTGTACTAGATACAATTGACCACGCTACAAAGTCGATTATAAATTCATTTTCGTGGATAGTGTCATACTGAGTACATTTCCCAAGTGTGCTGCTAAAGATGCTTTCATTTCCTAACTTGCCGCTAAATTCACCAAACACGGTCTTACTGTCATGGTTAGGACATTGTTCATATTATATTCAAGAAGCTTTGGCATATTAGCCTCGTGTCTTTGAAAATAACCTTCCAAAGCGGATAACAAAGATATTTCTCGTATTCAAGTTTCACCGCCGCCGGTAGCTTAAAATATATTTTTTCAATCTCATCTAGGATCCTTCGGTACAGAACGTTGGTATCCATTCGCTGTGCACGCGTTAGCGATCTTAAACTGTACAGCTGGACCAAATATCACCCAAAAAGTCTTGTGCGATCAACAATTTCTTCATCTGTCTTCGCTTCTGCGCTTACAACCGGAGTTTGGCGGGATTGGTAAAAATAGATATGACTCTTTGCAGCCCAATATATGCTGTCTTAAAACCGATAAAGAGAACAAGGAGATATTAAGTACCGCTCTGGACTTTTGAGTTTTCTCCAGGATCTGCTATAGTATAAAAGTATAGACAGTTATCAATTTGTCTGGCTGGAAAATATACTGGTAAGCGCCAGTTAGTGTGCTGCATAATACACAGAAAAGAGACGACTTTGAGCTTGTTGCAAGATATAGGATGGCCTTATTGAAAGATGGGACATACGAAGCTGATCTTCTAATTATAGAGCATACTTGCTGCAGAGTTCATGCGTAAACTCCGATTTTGTAAAGCTATTGAAGTAGGAAGCGCCACCACTGAGTCGAACTGGTTTTGACCTTTTTTCTGCTGGTGCGATTGTGATCGAATATGTATGATTTCTGCTTGTCGGAGATGATGTAACTTTGCTGTTTCATGGGACAAGTGTAGTCCCTTGTCAGTTATATGAACTTTTTTTTGTAGAAGCGGGGGATGTCTTTACGCTTGAAAGACTCTACGACTTCATTGAGCTAGCACGTTCTCCTCGCATCTTTTGACTTGATTTTTTTCTCTCACTGCTCTGAACTGAATTTGTTTGCAACTTTTGTTATTGAATTGACTTGTAATCATATGATGTGCAATCTGTTGAAGTGACTGTTAGCCCATGTTTATTTTGCCTTCCACCGTAATGACGTTGCAGTTCCGCATTTTCTGGTTTTTGGTGTCTATGAAAAGCGAATGTATAAATTTGGGCCTCTGAGCACATATACAGACTCTGGCTATTTCAGGCATACTAAGCCGTCCAACGTTGAACATTCTTTCTTCGAGAGGGCATCAACTTACATTGTAATTTAGCTACCACATGGTAGTGGTCAAAGTCAACATTTGAATTTCTAAACGCTTGTACTCGTACACCAAAGAAGTTTGATGCAGGTCCTGTTCGGCATTCGCTAAATACCTTGGCAGTTCAATCATCTTGTAGACTATAACCAAGGACTTGGCTTCATAATAAAAGACTGCAGAGAAATAATTGTCTCTCAAAACATTTACCAGCTATTGGGAAGTTCAAATGGAATCTGCAAAGCAATGCACTGCTTATTTACTTACTTAAGGTGGTGCTACAGACCGCGGTGGACCTGGGCCTCAACCAATAAGCGTCTCCAGCTAGTTTCGCACACTATGCAGACGGGACCAAAAATCACCCGAAGAATTTTCCTCTCAAAACAGCCAAGAGCACCCTCATCCATTTTTGAAAAAGTCCATGCCTCTGCGCCATAGAGCAGGACTGAAATTATTAAGGTCTTACATAGGGTCACTTTTGTTGTGCTATTTTTCATTATTGTTGGATTGATTTCAGGGCTGGTGTCATTGTTTGAGTTAATAGCTAGTAGGCAGACAAAGTCCTTGACTACCTGAAAGTTTGTCTATCTGACACCACGGTGTTGGGTGTTCTTTCTTGTTGACAGCATACACTTGGTCTTGCCCTCATCTGGTCTCAATACTCGCGAAAGCGCCACTGACATCACGCCGATTATGTGAATATCATGGGCGTATGCGAGTATTTGGACAGACTTTCGAAATATTGTGCCTCTTATGTTGGTGCGTGAGTTTTGTACTATTTTTTCAAGAATGATGCTAAAGAAATCGCATGACAGCGCATCGGCTTGACTAAATCCTCTTTTGACATCAAAGGCCTCTATGAGTTCTTCACCAACCTTGACGAAGCAGGTGTATTCTCCATCGTCATCGTGCACAAACGGACGAGCTTGTCAGAATGCCAAAACCTAACATTCCTGTGTATAGCTCGTCTCCATAGATGCTGTCATACGCGGCCTTAAAATCCATGAATAGGTGGTGTGTATCGATTTGGAGATCATGGGTTTTTTCCAAGAGTGTGAAAATTTGTTTAATGATGGACTTTCCCGGCCTAAAGCCACAATGATATGAACCAATCAGGTTGTTGATAGGGTCTTGCAGGCGATGTTAAGAAGACTGATGCCTCTATAGTCGGCGCGGTTCATAGCGTCTCCTTTCTTCGGACAAACAATGCTGAGGTTCCATTCATCGTGGATACTTTCGTCCAATCATATTTTACAGGTGAGTTGGTGTATGCTCCTTACCAAGTAATCGCCTGTCGCTTGGAAGAGCTCGGCAGTTAGAGCGTCCGCTCCAGCAGCTTTTTTGGATTTAAGCTTAGATATGGCTATCTTCACTTCATCCAGGTCGAGTTGACGGAATCGTTGATCTACATCGTCCAGGTTGAAAGGTTTATTAGGCCGTCATCGCCGTTCGTCATTTCCAAGTCCTCAGCATCGACTGTGACTCTACTACGATATTACCTTGTTCGTCTCTACAGGATTCGGTTCGGAATTTGTATCCGTGACATGTTTTTTTTAACTTTTGGTAAAACTCGGAGTCTCATTCCCGGAGTAGTATCACTCAATTTCCTCGACCGCGCGCTTTTCATTATCCTTACTTTTCCTCCAGAGAAGCCGGTGTTCGTCTCTCCTCTTCTGCTCATTGAGTTCTTGAGCAGCTCTCGTCCTTCTATGCAACGCCGCTTAGTATGCATATTGCTTAGCTACATATGCTTGCCGGCACTCATCGTCAAACCAGGGGTTTCGTTGTGGTGGCCGAGTGAGAGGCGGCATCTCTGATGGCTTTTTAACAATGTTGCCACTGGTCTTCGTAGTTGATGCTGGCGGCATATGAGCTCTTAAAAGAGGGAGATCCGAAAAGGATTTGGCGATCTCTTGCGATTATAGCCATCCAAAGTTGAACTTACTAACAGTTCGGGATATCCGCAACCGTATATTGGCTACAACAAGATAATGATCGAAGTCGATGTTGGCCCCTCGGAACGTTCGGACATCCATAAAAATGGAGCAATGCCTAGCGTCGATCTTAATGTGGCCAATCTGGTTAACGGTTGATTGATCAGGAGCTCTCCAAGCCCCCTTGTAAATATCGGGATGTGGGAACCGTGTGCCAGCTACGACAATGTTTCGCTCCGCGAAAAAGTCTATTAGCCTGCATACGGTATCGGAGGTGTCGTAAATGTGGGAATACGGCTGCAATCACAATCAGAATCCCTGTATATCGGCGGTCTCTTAAGTTCTTGAGGTGGCCTACGCAACCTATAATACAATACATAGATAAAATACCGAGGATCAGTGCTATCGATCCAAGAAACCGTTAGAAAATGGATTCCCCGAAATGACTCGGCCAGGTAACTTTTCGCACAAAAAGACAACGGTAACGTGGGGCGTAGCGGCATCTTATTGGAAACAAACATCGACCTTCAAGTTCCGGTAATAATTTTTTATTGTTCATAGTTCTATACCACAATCCATTCATGGTGACAGCCACATTAGCTTCATTTTCCAAGAAATAAGGTGCAATGATGCGTCCTATTCAAAACCCGCCCTTAACACTAACACGCGATAGACAGAACAATAATTCTCCAAATGCGGCAATTCTGTTCTTAAACAAAGTCCCGAAGATGTGAATGTGACTAATTTCTACAAATAATTGTTTGGTTTTTTTTTTTTTTTATAATTTACGCGCGCCTAAGGGGTTGATACCCTTTTACTGTTGCCAGGGCGCGGGCGGAAAGATAGAAGGAGGAGAAAGGAAAATTGTTTTTGTAGTGGTTTGAAACTCAGGTGTGTTTGGTTTCTATGTTTGCTCTCCAGGGGTGGGAGTCCGAATAGGACGGAGAGTTTTTCTTCACTCAGAGTGATTCGAGATATAATTCCCAGTATTTTTTTCATTGCTTGAAACTCTTATAACAGGTTAAATTCTTGATCAATGACCTGAGATGACTAAGACTTGTAGAGCAAATGGATATTGACGTCCGTTTCTCGCTTTCGATTATTGCCTGCAGGAGAAACGCAATTAAGTGGGGGACCTCGCTGAAAAAAGGGAATTTCAACCGTCTTATGGTGTGAGTTAGCTGAGAGTTAGCAGATTCATCCCGTAGCGTCATCTTAGAATACATATGACTAAGTTGCTAACTGCTGACTGTGCTATATCTTGGATTGGTGGTCTCCGGTAACCGCATGAGTTAATCAGTTGCAGAATCCGGATGAGGATTCGCCATCAGAGGAAGACATAGGGAACAAGTTTTAAGCTTCAGGCACGTGAACGAACGCCTGAAAACGATTCGCATAAAGGGTAAACTCGCCAACATAAGCCACATAAACGCTAAATCTCCGACTGCTTCTACTAGTTGCTCATAAAAACCTATGAGCAACGCCCTAAATATGACCTAGATAAGGAGGGCATCTTTGGTCGGAAAATACAGCGTCCACAACGTCACCTCCACAAACGGGCACAGGCTTATTGAGTTTTCGGTGGGACATATCCTAACTATAGCCAGCACAAGTTTTCCACACATTGATATCCATAAAGGGACCTGGTTCGCTCCTGATCAACAAACCGTCCACCAAATTGATCAAAACGCCTCCAATATTTTGAGTGTCCGAACGCTCTGTACAGCTAAAATTGACTAGGACCATTATCTTGTTGTAGCGAAGTTATGGATGGGGATATTCGTAATAGTTCAAAGCCAGCGAACCACTGTGAGAATGTTCAACTTCGAACGGCTATAATCACATGAGACCACCAGAGCCTTTTCTGGCCAACTTTCTTTAACCTCTCGAGGAGTCCAATGCCGCCAGCATAAACTGTAGAAACTACCATTGGCATTACTGCCAAAGAACAATCAAAGTAAAGAACAAACAATCACGAAAGAACGAGTGGGGTCGATGAACTCTGCGAGCCGGTGCTGCTAATCTGGACAGATTATTGCTGCAGACTGTTAAGCGGTAATAACGCACAGCATCTGTACGAAGAGAAACAACATTTCCGTCCGGCTGTACAGCGATGACGACCTCGTCAGCAAAGCTTAGATGGGTGGGTCACCTTGAACGCATGGACATCAGCGCCACGGCCCGGAAAGTTTTAGATTTCAACCCAGAGGGACAAAGCACTAAAGGACAACCTCGCTTAGGTGGCGCACGCAAGTGGAAGAGCCAACTTCGCGTGTCCAACTAGAGGCAGCTGGCAAAAGATCGCTGTAGCTGGAGATGCGTGTTGACCGAGGGCCTGGTACACCCCGGATTATAGCGGGGATTGGATTGACTTCTAAGTAAACAATACCAAAATCTATTGATCAGACTAATTACAGAAAATATTCTTAAGAAAACTTCTCATTAGATCAGAAATGCAATATGCATTGACCTTACAGCATACTTATTTACGTAAGTTGGTAAAGTTGAAGTAAAGTTTTCTAACCGTCGAATTGTACAAATGTTTTCGAATGCAGTTCTCAAACTTCTGTCTTAAGAATGTTAACAATCATCCACATTTTCTCTTTTCACTTACAGAAAGAGACTCAAATAATTGTGACCACAACTCAAGGGAAAGTAAGAGGAAGATTCCAACGATATCGATCTGGAGATCGCGGTGGATACTTCAGTTTCAAAGGAATTCGATATGGTGCACCACCAGTTGGCAATCGACGGTAAGTGTGTCAGAAGTAATAAACAAAAACGAAAGGAATCCACTCAAAGCGTTCCCTTTGCGTTAGCTTCCGGTCAGCTTTACCAGAAAGACCATGGCTTGGAATCCGCGATGCCCTTCGGGAAGGTAATAGTTGCCCGCACAAAAACATGATCTTAGATACTTTCAAGGGCGATGAAGATTGTTTATTTGTGAACGTATTCACAACCAAACTACCAAAAGCCGACAGGTATTCGTTAACATATTCACACTCATGGGAGGAAAGATACAACGATTCCATTTCTAGCAATCCAAAGCTCCCAGTCATGGTTTGGCTGCATGGCGGAGGATATTCCTTTGGCTCCGGCAATACATTTCTCTATGGACCAGACTTTTTGGTAGCTCAAGATATTTTGTTAGTTACCTTGAACTACAGACTTGGACCTTTAGGATTCTTAGCGGCAGGATCTGATGCTCCCGGAAATGTCGGTTTGAAGGTAAGTTGGTAAGGGTTTCGTTTATTCTGTGTTAAGTATCTCTTTTGCAGGATCAAGTTCTTGCTTTGAAATGGGTTCGTGACAATATTGAAGCCTTTGGTGGTGATCCCAATTCGGTAACAGTATTCGGTGAGTCAGCTGGTGGTTCCTCTGTGCAATTTTTAATGCTCTCACCTCTTGCTAATGGACTGTTTCACCGGGCTATTTCTGAGAGTGGATCTGCATTGAATCCTTGGTCCATGGCCTACAATACATCTGACAGAGCGCTGAGACTAGCTGAGGTATTGGGCTATCGAGGCGACAATAATTCGAATGAAATCATTGCTTACCTAAGGCGAGTTCCTGCAATGAAATTAGTCGAAGCTGCTCCTCTTACACTCAATGACGTGGACTTTAGAAACAACATTGGCCTGCCGTTTGTTCCAAGTGTTGAAGGATTTTGGGCTGATAAGGATGAAAATGGAAATCAACTATTTTTGGAAGAGCCTTTTATCACCGAACTTCCCGAGGTGCTTTACCACAAGGGACAGTTTAACAATGTTCCCTACATAATTGGATACAACACCCATGAAGCGATGCTTTTTATAAGAAGTAAGTTTTCTGAAAGCACTTTGTTGAGCTAGGTTTTTTAAAAATTCTCTTACTTTCAGGGCTCCGGAAAAATCCTCATCTTTTGGAAATAATTGATCGTGATTTCGTGCGATTGGTTCCACAAAATTTGAATGTTTCGAGTTTCTCAGAGCAGGCATACCAGGTATCGGATCAAATAAGGGAATTCTACCTAGGATCTATGTCCGTTGGTCCAGAGTCCATTGATGAAATGATTTATGTGAGTTATGCTGGAGGATTCTTCGACAAATTTCTGACATAAATGTATTTGTAGTTACTTACAGATTTAATGTTTCTTCATGGTATTACAAAGTCGGCAAGAAGTCATGCGGTACATAGTACAGCTCCAGTCTATCTGTATAGATTTGCCTTTGACGGGGCATTGGGGTTATATAAGCGAATGCTGGGCATATCACGGCCAGGAGTTTGTCATGGTGATGAATTGGGATACTTGTTTAAATTTGGATTCTTCAATCTAAGCTTGGATCCATCGTCCATGGAAGTCTTAGTGAAAAACCGCATGGTTAGGATGTGGACAAATTTCGCCAAGTATGGGTAAGTAACGCAAAGTCTACTCTTTCGAATCAATTTCGGGGGTACAAGTAGTTTGGTATGGTTTCGCTCAATTTACGGAGATTGTCTAGTCTCTAATATATATTTGTATACCTCAGAATATGTGTGGGTTTCTATTTCAACTCATTTTTCGCATGAGGCCCTATAATGGTACAACATTTTTTGGTGGCTCGGTTTCAGCGCCTGGGCTATTCAGCGACTACGGGTGTCGTTATTAGCGCGTTTCATGTACTACAACCATAAAGTCCACTGTTTCCTCGTTTAATCTGAGTTAGATAGCTAATCGAACGCATTGCGAATTCTGCTAACCACATCCTGATGTTTAAGATATGACGTCAAAGCCTATTTCAGGCCGATTAATCCTGCAGGAATAGCAGTGGTGAAAGAATGCAACCTTGTCATACTCCGCTGCCAACTTAAAATTCAGATACCTTACCATGTTGTACTACATGATATTTACTTCCATAATTGGTAGCTTTGATACAAGTAATAGCGGATAGATTTTGTCGTATACCGCTCCTGCGCTAGGCTTGCCATATAGCAACTCAATTCAAGAAGTCGAAGGCCTTCTTGAAGTCAATAAACAACAAATGAAACAGCGATCTATACTTGACGTGTTGTTCAATGATGATCCGCAGGGTGTTGATGTGATCGGTGCAAATGGATGCAGCTCGAAAGCCTGCTTGTACGGTGTCGGCTGTTAAATCAAAATGTTCTTTTACTCGATCCATAATTATTCTAACTGGAAGAATGCATATATGAGTACCTCTTCAGATTTCCGATTTTAGGCAGCTTAACAAAGACTCCCCTATCCAATCGATAAATGGTTTAGTTACCCATGTTCACCTATTTAATAGCTGTAGGATTTCCGCCGAAATTTTGGGCGCAACTTGGAACAGTTCAGTCAAGATGTTATCAGTTATTGAGGACAGAAAAGAATTTGAGGCTCCACCGAGCTTGGGTCTAAAACGCTCTTGCATTAATAGTTAAACATTACTGCAAAATGACTCTGCCATTTGACAAGTTTTCACTATCCAAAGTCAGCAGATCCAGCGAGCTACTTAGTATTACTACAGACGGAGTGATCCTCGAACCTGCGTCTTTGGCCTTAGTGGTTAGTCCTCGTAGTTACGCTTGTTAGGCCTTACGCTATGCTACACTCTTTTACTCTTCATGCGATACTGGGCGTCTGGTTCGTCTAGACTCGTCTCCGGGTATGATAAATGGCCCCAGATGTCAGTATTAAACCTCGGTATCCTTGCCAAGTTGGGCTAGTTGCTGTTAATAGATGGAGTACAAAGACGTTTACTACCTACCATTAGATGGTGACCATTTTCTTTTCTCATGTTAGCTTCAAGATCGTTACGGACATCCTGGATTTTATTTCTTGTGTCCCCGAGGCCATGAAGTCCCCTCATATGTTTAAATGAGATATTCCTGTTGCCTATCTTCGCATCAACAAAATCTCCCATAAACATCACGAGATCTCCGTTAGGGCTGGAGTTGACGTCTGTGCTCAGGGTGCTCTAGAACTCCTCCTTAGCATGCTCATCCGTGTAGTTGGGCGGCGAGTAGTAGTTAGATAGTGGTTATATCCCTGATCTTATCCAGCAATATCCTAATATCATTAGTTTCCCGCGTACACCAGGAAGTAAGTTTTTTCCAGTTTCCAATCGCATATTGAGTAATTTTGATGTCTTAAGTTTTATGGCGCCCTCTGACGGGAAAAGAACGCATTTTTGAAAAAAGTGTTTGATGCAAAAGAATTGTAATTTTTCACGCAGATTACGAATCTGTCAAAATAAATAGAGGTGACCTTGAAAATGGGGCTCAAGGTCAAACTCGTGGTCAACATCTTATGTCCCCTTCAGAACCTTGTGACTTTTGTCTGAAACATTTTTCGCGATATCGCGTATTTTTCGAGTAATTTGGATGTCTCAAGTTAAAAAACTAACCCAGTATGTTGCTACAATCCATGCCCTGAATTAACGTCTCTAATAAGATCGGTCTTGGGCGAATGCACCGTTGACAGGCCGATAAGTTCTGTCAATTATGTCAATATCATCGGCCTACGCTAGTAGTTGTACAGACTTTTGAAAGATTGTGGATTTGGTGTTCGCTTGTGGGTTCCGCGCAGCTCTTTCGAGTATGCTGTTAAACAAATCACATGATAGAGCGTCACCTTATCTTAAACCTTTTTATCATCAAAGGTCTCGGTTAAGTCGTTACCGAGGAAGAATTTGGCAGCGATGCTAAATCGAGACCTGGCTCTATAAAGCTCGTCTCTATAAATGTTGTTATATGGCGCTTTAAGGTTGATAAAGAGATGGTGGGTATCGATTTGGATTTTTTAGTTTTTTCAGGGTTTGCCGGAATCTGAAAATTTCTGGACTTTCTTGGTCTGCCACGTTCCGTATAGGTTGTGAGCCCTACCACGGCACACCGTGGCTCATTTTGACTTTTTGCTTGCAAAAATCATAACTTCTAATACAGGTATTCAGCGCCATTGGATGTAGACAGATGTGAAACCTTTAATTCGGTTTTCCCGAAGCTGAACATTGTATACCCAGATAGTCGGTTGGATAATAGGCCGAAGAAATGATTCCAGCCAGAACTATCGTTGCGACTTCCGTTTTTAAACCATCACACGGACCCAAAAGTATGTGTTTTTAAAGTGTAACGATAGCACAGCATCCTCTTTGAACTTAAATATACAAACAAATGAAGAGTTATGGCGTTTTCGATTGGTTTCTCTCCGGAGTTAAAGCGATTCAGGTTCCATTGGAAAACTAAAAACTTCTTCGGACTCAATACAATATTTGATGTTTATACATATTTATGTGTTAGTACACTTTGACATAGAATCCAAAAGAGAAACTTTGCTTCTGAAAAAGTGACAATGAATAGTTTTATGTCATTTTTTCGCTCCGAAGGCTTCTGTTCGGCCAACCGAAAACGCATTCACATACGCCCCTAGAAATTTTATATAAAGGTGACCTACCTAAGATGTCTTCCTTTTCTTATTTGGCGTATAAATCCATATATGTCGAGGATGTCGTAGGATCATTACTTTATATTATCATCTACTCGTATTTCGTTGTGTTATCATTTATTATTTATTGGATATCCTTTTCCAATTTTGGATAAGACCTCTTCATACGCGACTGCAGAGGTAATGTTAGTCCGTTGGAATTCTTCATTAAGCATCGCACTTAAATACGACTGCAATAATTATTTGCAAAGATACCGGGAACGCTTATTCCGCTTCTTTGTTAAGACATTTCATATTTCAAATCGAGACGCATTTTATCGATTTCGCTGTTTTCCATAGACAAGTAATTCACCTATGCTTCAAAATCCTATATTTCGGCTTTACCTGTCTGTTTTGTTTTCTTGCCATTTCACCACATGAGAATCCGGGCTTTCGAATGATAACTGTGTTACTAATCATACAATAGCTTGGTTGTTTACGAAAAGGGAGAGGTCGTTCCGAATTGTTCTCAAAAACATGTTCCTTTAACAAGACTTGACTAGACTCCAAACCAAGAGTTCCAAAGTAGTGCGTGATTCTTTGTTAGTATATGACGACTTGGTGGCGATCGTTACGATTTCGTATTTAAGGTCCACTAATCGCCGAGTCATGTTTGCCTTGGTCTGCCAAATTTCTAAGATCCTAATGGAATGAAAGTGTAGACCTTAGGTACCTTTGCCCTACTCACTTCTTTTGATCACTAACACAGATTCATTATAAGCGAAGTGAATTGTTTTCCGCTATCTGTACTGCAGACACATATGCACAAAAGTAGTCAAGTGTGATTAGAGTTTTGCTTGGCATAGACGAACAATCCAATCCAGAGATGCTATGTAGTCTATAAGCATAAAGTGGCACTTAATAACTCGTCGTTACAACGTCGACAGCGAAATAGTAACATGCTGTGATATATTTCAAATCGTACTAAGAACGAGTCAAAAATTCCTAAGACTCTTTAACTTACTAGCGTATGTGGTCATTTAGTCCTACATATCTTTAACATTGCAATAGATACACTTACTTACAAATTCTCTTCTATTTTAGCAACCCAACGCCTTCGAATGCCAATGATACGATATTGGTTCCATGGGAGCCAATTAATAAAGCCAATGCATTAAACGATCTCCGATATTTAGACATCACTTCATCCTTACAGATGCGATCAAATCCAGAATCTCAGCGGCTATCATTCTGGGACAACATGTACAACCATTACAATGGACGCGTTATGTAGTTCCACCAACATCTTCAATTCATGTACCTTAATTTAATTATTCTAATGTCATCCATTGTTACTGCATCGAAAACTCATCCCAACATCATTTGTGTCGTTCGTCATTAGGATTACGAGCCCTTAGACGGACATTACACCATCAGCCATTACTAACGTCTAGACTTAAGAAGATGCGTTGTTGTCTCGTGCTGCAGTTTTCCAAACCAAAAAAAAAGAGAAAAAAGTGAGAAATGATTTCATGTTTTGTTTTTGTCGTTTTAGATTACATTTTTGTTAGCACTGTGTGTTTTGTTTAAATATTTTGTAAGCAATAGAACAGGATCTGTTCCGAGATCCGACTGTGATGCATTTAACTTGCGTTTGTTGCATTCCGTGGAGAACATGCACATGGTAAAAAATAAATAATTTTACTGAATAAGATTTTATTTTTATACAAATAATGCTTGTCTTGTTAAACTTTATATCTTAAATTAAATAAAACAAAAACAAGGTGGCATTTTCATTTTGTTTTTGAGTACACCGGGGTGGAAGCGTGGTAGAGGTACATTTGCAGGAGGAAAATGGTGTCATCTAGAGCAAGCTCAGCGTTTGACAGTGTTTTGATGCGAGCTTTCACTTTCTCAAGAATTTCACGTTCTGGAGGTGTTAATGTTTCCAGTATCTGAAATAGAAAATAAATTTAGAACTGTTTATTGTTTCATAAAACAGGACGAACAGCAATTTAAATGAATTAAAATGGAATTCTGCTTATCCCATCCACACAACCCACGGGAGTGGGGCGACAGCCAAACTAGAAATACACAGCACCTTGCATTCTGAAATTGTTGCAACATGCGACACGAATTAAACCCTACCCATCCCTAGAGAAACACACAGGGTAATAACCCAGAAAACCCCAACGCATATTTCAAAAACAAGAAAACGCTTTAACATAAATTAATTTTTATTGAGATCACACATACATACATACTATATATCATTGTTGAATGTTTAAAATATCTCAAAGTTTTGAATCGAGGCACTCTTGGCACACAGCTCGGCTATGTTCGCCGGAAAAGGGGGTTACAACACCTGCCACACCAAATTTCGTCTTTAGGTCCTTATCCCTGTTTGTAGTTACAGCAGGATTGAGGTGAGCTAATGGTCATTTCTTTCTTAAAATATGTCTTAAGTGAACTAGGAGATTTGCAGATAATGTTGGCCAAGGAACTCTTTTTTCCATTTGGGGCGTGATGAGATCCAGTGCGAGTTTTTTAGGAAATGCCGTCTTTTTTGGGGTTGATTTGATGCCATTTTCAGGAGAACATATAAGTTAACACCCACAATGTCAAGAATAGCATAAAGCATAGCGATTGTCCATCGTCCGGATACACTGTACCTGTGAAAAAGTTGGTCAGGATTTGCTTCTGTGTGCATAGTTGAGAGGCGCCATGGAAGAAGGCATGCGTCTAATTACAAAGCCAAGTCCCAGAACTGTAAAGATAATCTTGTACTGGAACCTGGCAAGTCAATATCGTACGTACAAAAAATTAAATCAGTCTGAAACACTTTCATGCGACAGCTGATGCTGGGGTAAAACTTTAGATTGATCAGTGTGACGTAAGCGTTAGGAAGAGAGGGCATCTTTGGTAATACTGTCGGAAGGTATAGCCTGCACGACACATTGTCGTAGTTAGCTCGCGGTTATCACATATCGATATTCACAAGGGGACTTGGAGAACTCCTGATCAATCAACCGTCAACCAGATTGACCACATTGCGATCGGTGCAAGGTACTCCTCCAGTATTATGGATGTCCGAACGTTCCGACGGGTCAATATCGACTTCGACCATTACCTTGCTGTAGCCAATGTATGGTTGCGGATATCCCGAACTGTCAGGAACCTCGACGTTGTACGGCTACAATCGCAAGAGATCGCCAAACCCTTTTCCGATCGAGTCTCCTTTAATCTGTTAAGAAGTCCTATGCCACCAACATCAAGTATCGAAGACCAGTTGCAACATTGGCAAACAGCCATCAGAGATGCCGCTGGGTTTCATTCGGCCAACACAACGAAACCCCTTGTTTGACGACGAGTGCCGTCAAGCATATGCAGCTAAGCAATATGCATACTAAGCGGCGTTACATAGAAGGACGAGAGCTGCTCACGAACGAGGAGAGACGAACACCGGCTTCTCCGGAGGTCGAGGAAATTGAGATATGCTACTCCAGGAATGGAACATAGTAGTAGAGTCGCAGTCGATGCAGAAGATTTAGAAAGTGCATTTCTGTAGACTGTATAACGACGATGATGAAACAAATACCGCTGTCAGGCATAATGAACCTTTTAACCTTGACGATGTAGATCAACAATTCTGTCCACCCGACCTGGATGAAATGAAGATAGCCATAATTAGAAATAAGTCCACCATCTGCCTGACTGCCGAGCTCTTCAAAGCGAGAGGCGATTTCTTGATAATGAGCATACATTAACTCATCTGCAAAATATCTTCCGACGAAAGTATGCCCGATGAATGAAACCTCAGCATTGTTTCTCCAATCCCCAACAAAGAAAACCCTCTGAACTGCGCCAACTACACATGCGTTTAGTTGGCCGTCATCTTAACATCGACTACAAGATCGTATTTGCTGTATTGTGTGAACGCCTGAAGCCGTTCATCAACAACCTCAACAATATTCAAGCCGGGGAAGTCAACGAAATATTCACACTACGGCAGATCTTGGAAAAAACTCATGAGCTCCAAATCGATACACGCCACCTATTCATCGACTTTAAGGCCGCGTATTAATATATTAATAGAGACGAGTTATACAGAGCAATGTTTAGTTTTGGCATCGCTGCCAAACTCGTCCGCTTGTGCAGGTAGACGATGGAGAATGTACGCTGCTCCATCAAGGTCGGTAAAGAACTCGAACCCGATTTCCTTAACATAATTCATGAAAGAATAGTGCAAGACTCACGTCCCAACACAAGATGCACAATCTTTCAAAAGTCCGTCCAATTACTCACATACGCCGATGATATTGACAAAATCGGAAAAAAGCAGCGTGATGTCAGTTGCGCTTTCGCGAGTATTGAGACTCAAACAGCGAATATGTATTTAACTGTCAACGAGGGCAAGACCAATTATATGCGGTCAACCAGAAAGGACACCCAGCACTGACGTTTCGGACAGAACGTCATCTTCGACAGATATAACTTTGAGGTAGTTAAGGACTTTATCTACCTAAGCTCCGCTATCAATTCAGACAACGACACCAGCGCTGAGATCAAACCAATCTTGCCAATCGCTGCTTCTTTGGGCTAAGAAGGCATTTGACTAGCACAGCCCTCTCTTGAAGAACAAACGAATTTAACATCTTGAACACAAAAGCATGAATATACGTGGACATGCTATGAAATTATGGGCATCACATACTTTAACAATTAATAAAAGAAGAAGTAAGCCATCAACACTCCAGGGCGAGTGGTAACAAAGACCGATTCTTCTAAACCGTCAAACGGCTTTAAGAAATTTTAATATGATTATCGAGGGGTGGCAGAATCATCAGTGCATACAGATTGGCGCAAAGCGCCCTGGCAGCTGAGGCAAACCGTCTGTCTGTTGAGAGCAATAGTGACGTATTTTCTTCACAGCTTATTCCACCAAACAAGGGTAAAATAGAGCTTGTCATAACCGTTTATGCTTATCGAAAATGCCTCTTCTATGACAATTCTCATGTCTTGCCGAATGGGCCCTCACATTGACGGAAAACATACACCGCCTTAGCAGTTTTCGGTGCGACAGATTTCTAAAGTTGGTTATCCATGCTATATGCAGCGTTCCTTTAGTGAAGAAAACAACCCCATAATTCAGATGACTGGCTAAAAGCAAATTTTTAGTGCACCAATCGGGATTAAGACCAAATGGCGGACCTGTTTCGACGGACAGTACAGCTACATCATATTTATATGTCCGAGCGCAGACGATAAATCTATTAGCAGCAACCAAAGCAGTGGAGATTGAATGTCGTCCTACGGGCAGCCCCTATTCACGCTTATTCACACCACCAACATCAATTGGCCGGAACAGCAACAACATCCACAGTCAAAGTTCTGTTCAATAACATTTCTTTAATTCACAAAACTAGTAGCAGCAACGGGGTAAATAGGGTCTTATATAAAACCAGTTTGGTTTTAGGGTAGAGGGTATGTTACCAATTAAGTGAATTACTTCCTGGGCCCTAGGAAACAGCGATTGGCAAGAGTAGTCCTTTGTCTGATTTCTGCGCCGATCTCGTTGCTGCGAAGCCAAGCTAGACAAAGCCCTTAACTAGATCGAAGTTATAACTGCGAATGGTGACGTTCTGGGCAAGTCGACGGTGGTGACAACATTATCTTTGTTTTACCCTCGTCTATAGCCAGACCCATTTTTACCACATCCGCTGAATTCGTCTAATCGCATCAATGTCAACCGCGTTCGTCGACCTTGATGGATTAGCGAAAATTCTCCATAGTCTCTTCCACAACCTGACGAATTTGGCAAGGACGTTAACAGTAGACATACCTCAGCGATATATTCCTCAGATTCCCCTCGCTCCTTCATAGTTTCAACAATACTGTCCAGCTTCTGTGACTTGTCCATCAATCTCTTGTTTTCGCTTTTTTCAAAATTAGAACGCGTTATCGCATTGTACAGCGCCTTGAAGCAGATATCCAAAAGCATCTTCACCACCTGTCCAAAAACAACCTTAATGACATGTTTTACAATTCTAAATTCAGTTCCAACAAACCTGCCTGTGTTTGACATGGAAAAGGTAAAAAGCTTTAGCTGGTCCAGAACCTCCACCACCAGCTTTCCGGATCGTCTTGATCTGGATGAATTGCTCTTGGAACAAATTGTACGCCAGTAACTTGGCTTCTTTTGCAGGAATCATGGCCTCCTTCTGAATCTCCTCTTGCTCGATGAACTTCTTCATCCTAATCACACGGAATATCCTCGATGCCTTGGAGCCAAAACGTTCGGTAATGATGTTTTCGATGCAAGTGTAGGCCAATTGTTCGAAGGCGTTCTCCATTTCAACGACATACTGTCCGCCACCCATTTCACCGATCTTTCTTATGAAACCCAAGCTGTCATCAGCTGAAATATGACGACAATCTACTTGTATGAATACTTTTGGGGATATGGAAGATGGTTGTACCTATGAGCATGGCGTACTGATCGAGGTTCTTCATCAAATCCAGGTTGCTTGATTTTTTCTCGATCAGCTGCTTGATTTCCACTAGGGTAAACGGATTCGACGAATGCTAATAAGAAGAGGAATTTAATTTAATCGAATAGAGCTGATACGGATTAAGGTCTACCCTTTGCCAGGGATCTGTCCGCTCATACATTTGCCTGAGAATGTACTTAAAACATTCAGCAGCATTTGTGCCCAATTTTCGTTCTATTGCCGACATCATAATTGCATCTCGGAAGTCTTGGTGAAGGCGAGGAAAATTCACTTGCCAGTACACGCCTAAGGGAATATCTTTCGTTAGGTATACATCATAGAGATACATGCTTCAGAACTCACCTGCATCCTTTGGCTGGACAGCTTTCCCAGATTGCATTTCAAGAACGATTTGTAAATCAATATCAGGTGGCACAAAAACATCATATGGTTCGATATGAAGTTTGGGAATACTTCCGGGTTCACCCTGTTCGACCAGCATTGGTAACTTTACCAAATAGTTATCTCCAATCATGGTGATGAAAGTGTCGCGATAAGTCTCTAATTTATCCTTGTTATCCGTGCTACTGAAGCACTGCAGAAGAACGTGTGATCCAATTTGGCTTCCAGATTGCAAGAGCTCCTCAACTATAGCTGCACCTACGTTTCCATATTTAGTCTGAGCTAAATGCACGTATCTGGGACATAAAAAAATATAAAGTCAGAGATACTTCATACCACACTGAGGATACTACCTGGAGTATCGCAAGATATACAGAAGCGCCTCACGATTTATCGAGTACTCCGCAATCGCAACATTCGTATCGGAACTTCGAAACGATACTAAATGGAACTTTATTAAGACTCCAAGGGCATTTGTGACCTAAGAAGTAATTTCACTGGATATTATCAGTACAGAGAAGGGTCTGATTTAGATAGAATACCTCTCTTCGAGTGAGATTTGTTGACTTGACTATGTTCGGCAGACTCCGGCTGATTGCGTCAAATAGGCAATCCGAAACTTTTTGAACTGTTTCGCCGAAACACTGTTTAATTATCACCGAACAAAGATTGCCATAGTTTATGGACATTTTAGCAGAGGAAATGGCTTGAATTGTAAACAAATTCGAATGTTGATCACTATTTACCGCATGTGAACCTGTTGACGTTTACGAGCGCATGACAGCTGTCTGTTGTGGATGTGGAATTCAATGTGGTGTGAACCTAATCTTTTGTTTGCGTTTAGTGGATGGTTGGTAATATTTAGTTATTCACAGAGTAGTGCTTCCATTTTCTTTCATACAATTTTTGAAAATTTGTATGATTAAAGTGTTCGAAGCTTAAGGGGTAGTCTCATGTATTGAATAATCCAAAAAAAATGTGTTAAATAAAAAAATATTTTAACGTCATTTTTGTGAGGTAAAGTAGGTCTCTTCAAAAAAAAGTAGGTGGCTGCTCCCCCTGATTGCTCCTTTTGTAATCATCTGAAATCAAAATTGCAAAAAGATTATTATTCTGTAGGGTTGTCATTCTATACGGTAGAAGATTTAAAAGATTTGAGTGAAAAATAACAAAATGGCGGCGTTGTATTTTTTTTTCAAAAAACGACTGTTTTTTTCGGTTTAAAATCGATATAAAAAAAAGTGGATAAAAATCGAATTCTAGTACCGGACAGAACCATTTATGTGTAGAATATTGTGATAAAATTTCAGCCGAATCGGTCCAATAGTTTTTTTTTAATCATCTAGGTCGACGGATAAAAAGTAGTTTCGAGAAAAACGCGCTTAAAGTTTGGTATAATCCCCACAGCTGCAGGGTACGCTCTATATTTGCTGTAACATTGAAATGACTTAGTGTATCGGTATACAATTTTCACAGTATATCTCAACTTATTAAATTTTGAAAATATGCAAAAAAAAAATCGCTTTTTTGAAGATCGAGCAGATATAAGGGCTGACCAGAATGTGAATCTGAAGCTTGAATCTATATCTGATATAGAACTGTCAAAAGTTGAATACATATATAGCCGTAAGCGCCAACACAATGCGTATCTGTATGAATCTGTATGTGCCTGTTCACATTGGCGCAGGCAGGAAGATTGTCCGAAAGAGAGGGAACGCTTTTTATTGAAGTGAAGAAGAAGAAGGATTACTTCCACCGAGAATCCATTTCTAAAGTTGATTCTCGGCTGCAACACATCGTTATTTTCCATATCGTTCCATTTCTGACATATTTTTTCATTTTAGTTTTGATGAGCAAGGATGTGTGAAGATAGGAAAAAAGGTAAGTTTCATGCCAACTGCTCAAATTTAAAAATTAAAAATGCTCCGATTCAAGTGTTGCACTTGTCAAAAAGTCTTTCAACTCCATGAAAATGTGAACACGACGTTCATGGTGAGGACTTTCATCCCGTCGCCAATATAAACAGGCACTATCACGAATCAGTATCTCGAAGTTGGGTGCTTTTCAACGCGTGTATCTGCGTTTGACAGCGATTTCAGATTCAAGCTTCAGATTCACATTCTGGTCAGCCCTATAATATATAACAGATATATTTGCTGAACATGTCCACTAGATAACAGATGAGGTCATCTCTTTTTTTTAGGTAGCGTTTTCGTTTGGGCTGTCAGAAGGCTTTTTTTGTTGTGTACCCTGATTTTTTTTAAATGGTACACTAAAAACTTCTTCGAACTTTTATATTTTAAATATATTTGCTTGCGAATTAATTTGAACACTCAGAATAATAAATTGGCTAAACACAGTCAATTGCACGAAAACAGAAATCTAGTATAACAGAATACTATTTGACGTTATAGATTTTGACATAGGATCGAGGAGAGAAATTTCGATACTCAAATGAAAACGAGAAGCGAGATTTTGATTTTGAAAAAATGAGGGGAAGTGGTTTTATGTCACTTTTCTAATTCGGAACGCGGAAAAAAGCCCAAACGAAAACGACATTATTTATTGCCTCTTCAGTTTTAATGTCATTCTTAAAAACCCTCAGTTGGTTGGTTTCAAAATGGCGAAGGGTGTACTATTTTGTAATTACTTTTTTTTATATTTTCTTTCTTCTTGAATATACTAATTGTTTGCTCGTTCTTAAAACTAAATTAAATTTAAATAGTAAACTGGAAAAAAGTGTCTCCTTTTTGCATAGGCAACAATTAATAAGCGATAATGAGAATGAATATCGACTAGAAAGCACACCAAGTAGGACAATATTTAGTCGATCCATTCTTACAGCGGTTTGAGCGTATACATCCGTATCTACTTGGATATGAACCAGGCTTTTATCATTGCGGTTTCATCGCTTGCATGCACAGTGACGTATTTTACCAAAGGAATGCTGTCAAAATGGGTCTAAAAGTAAATTACAAAAGTAGGTACACACAACATCTAGGAATTGGAGTGAACGTCACAGTTGACGTTATAATTTTGAGATAGTAAGGGACTTTGTTTACCTTGTTACTACAATCAATGCTGCCAACAACAACTCAGTAGAAATAAAATGAAGAATCACTCTTGCCAATCCCTGTTACTTTGGGCTAGGAAGGCAATTGAGTAGTAAGCCCCTATCCCGAATAACTAAGAAGATTTTATGTAAGGTCTTGATCATCCGACTCCTATTTTAAGGCGCTGAAGCACGGACTCTATTAAAAGCGGATGAAGACATCATCGTTCGCATCGAGAGAAAAACCATTCGAAAAATATTAGGTCCCGTTTGCCTTGACGTTCTTTGGAGGTGAAGGTTTAACGACGAATTGAATGATCTGTACGGCGACATCGACCTAGTCAGAAAACTGGCCATCAGATACCTGAGATGGCCAGGACCTCACCTTAGTTGGTGCGCACAAGCCGAAGGAGACCTAAACCAATTTGGAGTGCGTAAGAATCGTGCTAAGTGGATAAGCTTGTTAGTTGGGGCCCAGGTTCACTCCGAATTGTAGCGTCACCTATACATAAGTTTATGGGACTACTTGCTGACCAAGGGAATATGACAATAAAGAGGATACACAAAATTATTTCCAACATTTTGTGGGGGGAAATTAGTTCTGATGGGCTATAACTCTGCATCGTTTGCTCAATCCAAAAGAAAGGGGACCGCCTAAACACCGTTAAGGAGGGGCATTAACCTCCTCGGATGAAAGTATGCCCGATGAATGGAATCTCAGTATTGTTTGTCCGATCCTCTGAGCATCAGTCATCTTAACTTCGACTACAAGATCCTATGTGCCGTATTGTGTTAACGCCTGAATCGGAAAAAACCAATGAGCTCCAAATCGATATGCACCACCTATTCATCGATTTCAAGGCCGCATATGATAGCATCTAAAGGGACGAGCTATTCAAAGGAATGTCTAGTCTTAGGATCCCTGCCAAACTCGTCCGCTTGCGCAGGATGACTTTGATGTCAAAAAAGGATTTAGACAACTCGAAGCGCTGTCATGCGATTTCTTTAACATCATTCTTCAAATAGTAGTGCAAAACTCACGCGCCAACATAAGAAGCCCAATCTTCCAAAAGTCCGTCCAATTATTCTCATACGCCGATGATATTGACATAATCGGAAGAAAGCAGAGTGATGTCTGTGGCGCTTTTGCGAGTATTGAGCCGGAAGCGGTGAAGATGTGTTTAAGGGTCAACGAGGGCAAGACCAAGTATATGCTGTCAACCAGAAACGACACCCAACACCGACGTCTCTGACAGAATGTCACCTTCGGCAGATATAACTTTGAGGTAGTTAACGACTTTGTCTACCTAGGCTCCGCTATCAATTCAGACATCGACACCAGCGCTGAGATCACAAGAATAACTCTTGTCGATCGCTGCTTCTTTGGGCTAAGAAGGTACTTGACTAGTACAGCCCTCTCTCGAACAACAAAAATTACCCTATATAAAATCTTAATAATCCCAGCCCTGCACTATGGCTGGGATAAAAATCATAAAAATTGATGAGGGTACTCTTGGCTGCTTTGAGAGTAAAATTCTTCGGGTGATTTTCTGTCGCGTTTGCATAGACAATGAGCGGAGGAGGAGATACAGCGACGAACTGTACGGGCGACATCAACTTAGGCAGAAGACTGAGGACGAAAAGTATTCGGATCCGCCTGCGAGGGACAGCGCAAGAATAGAGGAAGACCGCGACTCAGGTGGCGTACGCAAGTGGAAGGGACCCTCAGCCAACTTAGCGTAAACTGGAGGCAGTTAGATAAAGATCGAGCTGACTGGAGGCGCTTGTTGGTTGAGCCCCATTGCGCCACAATAAATAAGTAAGTAAGGGGTGAACATATTCTTGGTGTCATTTCCGTTAACAGGCTTTTTAGTAGCCGGCATACTCGTTGCACAGCGACAACGACTTTGTCAAAAAAGTGGGTATCTCTCGCCTAAAACGGCGAAGACGGCGAAGAAGAGATATTAAAGCTTCGGCTCGACAAACCTTCGATTTCTACATGGAAAAACAAGGCAGTAGAAGAAGGCCTTGCCTCGCCTTGGCTCGGAAGGGATGATCAACTGCTTTGGAGTGTGGAACTGAAGGTATTTGACCGAAGAACATACTACCTGAAGAACACGTCCATCTCGGGCGGTCCCTTGCTGTTCACAGAAGTTTTAAGGCGTTCATATGTTACAGCAGATAGAATTTTGTAGGCGACGCAAACGGTTTTCCATTTATTTCTGATTGAAATATAATTTATACACTATTAGTTATGAAATGCGACATCATGCTCACACGAAATCGCTTGTGTGATTGGATGCGTCTTTCATGACTTTTACGCATAATTCAGCTGAATTTCTAGAAATTTCACGTCGAATGCATAGACCAGAGACTTAATATATCCCCAAGGAATATATTGCAAACATGATAAGTAGCACGACCAAGACGGCCTATTGACAGGGCCATTTCTCGCTAAGAGACGATCACCTAATTTCGTCTTCAATTAATTATGCTGTGTGATAAATGGCACACTCCTGTTGAAACCTTATATCCTCCAAGCCTTCTAGTTCCAATTTATCCCAAAAAAATTAGTTAACATGGAGCGATAGTGATCTCTATTGACTGTAACCAACTCGCCGGAATCACCTCGGAAGAAGTTCGGCCAAATGCCGCCTCCGGCATGAAAAAAATTTAAATAGTAAATTTTTTCGTATACAATATTTGCTGTTGGTCACTTGACGAAACACGACAATTTTGTCATTTAACCAAAAATGTGCCTTGTCTCTGGGGATGATTTTTCGTTGAAAATCTGGATCTTCTTCCATTTACAGCCCAATCAGCTAAAATTCGACCTGCACGACGGTCACTTGGCTTTAGCTCTTGATTCAACACGATTTAAACGTACATATATATAATTATAGCTAATTTTTTACTCAAAACGAGTAGTTTTTTATTATAATTTACACGCGCCTAAGGGGTTAGATACCCTTTTACTGTTGCCAGGGAGCGGGCGGAAAGATAGAAGGAGGAGAAAGGAAAATTGTTTTTGTAGTGGTTTGAAACTCAGGTGTGTTTGGTTTCTATGTTTGCTCTCCAGGGGTGGGAGTCCGAATAGGACGGAGAGTTTTTCTTCACTCAGAGTGATTCGAGGTATATCACAGTATTTTTCTTTTCTGTGCTTGAAACTCTACAACAGCCAAATCTACGTGTCAGTGTTATGACTTCACACGCAGAATTTTTCTGTCTGAGTTCCAATTACACAATGAAAAACTGACTTGCCATGGGCAGGATTCGAACCTGGACCCTCCGAGTGAGAAGTGTTTGCTACTACCACTACACCACGGCCACCCATGGTTAGGGGAAAAAAATTGTTATGAGGGGGCTGGAAATAGCATCTTTCAAATTTATGAATGTATGGTAACAATTGGGGTAGCGCCGAACACGTAATTACGAGTACTTTAATTGTTGCAAAATAAATGATGTCCTAAAATTAATGTATCAAAGGTTATTGAAGAATTGATTTTTGTTTTTAAATTTACAATTTTGATTTAGTCATATTATTTTTCGCAAAAATAGTCAGGTTATTTCATCTCAAGTCAGTAGTTTTCAAGATATGACCCAACATGTTTAAACTATAAAACTAAAAAAATGGGATATTCTTTTACAACAGCCCAATAAAATTAATTAGTTGGATGTTTTTTCCATAAAATAAGTTTGTTATTGCCCAATGTAAATCCAATATTTAAAAAAAAAACAAAAAGCTTCAATTTATGACCCCCAAAAGGGAAAAAATGGATCCTATGCAACATTTAATCCAAGCAGGACTTATATTTGGAAAATTTTTCATTCCGAAGGCATGCATGCCTTTCATTGTTTCAGTGAAGCGTGAAGCGTTTTTCAGTGAAGCGTTTGGAATTCTGCAATTGCATTGTGATCAAGCATAATGGTAACAACCTATCAGCTTCATCCAAGGTTTACTTTGAATCTCTTCCTGAAGTTTTTGCAAAAAAAATTACCAGAGCTATCAGGTGATATACCACTGCAGCAAAGAAAAGCCATTGTGTACCAGCAGAATGGCGCTCCCGCACACTATGGCCATGCAGGTAGAGAGTGATTAGATCACATGTATGAAAATTCGTGGATTGGGCGGGGTGAACCCATTCTGTGGCCTTCAGGGTCTCCGGACTTGACCCCAATGGACGAGACGGGGGACTGATGAAGGGCATTGTTTACTTATCAGAAATAGTAACATTGGATGACTTGAACCACAGGATTGATGAGGCCGCTGCGAAAGCTCCAAAAGGATGGGCATTATTAGATCCTATCAAAAACCCTCAAGCCCACTTTCGGACGTATTTTGAAATATCGTGATTGGAACAGCTCGCTTGTGGAATGCCCTGCCGAGCTCTCCTAGGCAAACATTTAAAACCAACGTATATCGGTACACACATATATTTCTTTCCTCCCTAAATTTCCTTCACCCGCGCTGTGACCAAACATTTTAAGAGTGCCTTAACCCCTTGAGCGCAGATGTTTTTTTCAATAGGAGTCAAAGCAGGGCAGCGTAAGGCCTTACATAAAACCTTTGTATCCCTGAGGATATGCATTTCCGACCCATACGACACTTAAAATCTTCGACTCATTATCCGGAACACAATGCATACACAAAATATAAAATCTCTAACACAAGCTAAATCTACAGAATATCTCGTGAGAGCTGTTAATTTATTTTTCTGGGTGAAGTGACGGGTGAAGGGAAGTTGGTGGAAGTGAGAACCTACCTACCTACGAGTACCTACTCGTATAGGTCATTAGCATTTTGTTAAAAAATCCCCATATACTCGTACAAAGGAATACAAATTAAGCTATAGGACAGGGCTGGAGGAGATGAATAAATTCAATTCGATGAATAGCCTTCTAATGAATATTTGTTTAGAGAGCTATGTATGTGACTAGGTGTCTAACAGTATTCGGAGAAAACTAGATTTCTGTAAAGTCTTTGACACCTTTGCTATGGGCATCGTAGTCCGCGGAGTGTCAAATCGGGTGAAACAAACATTGAATTCTCAAGGTATTCCTTTGGGATCTAGGTTTCCTTTGTTGGCATACACTACTTCTAATCCATGTACAATTTTAGACGCATTACAAATCATAATCAATAAAGTCGTATGACACAGAGCTTCGTTTTTGATTATAGTATACTCGTATTTATAGTAAAATTAAGATATGTATGTACATAAATGCAAGTAAGTGCATAAGATATGCTTTTGCAGCTCAAAAATCCTATCAAAGCCTTTTAAAAACTAAGCTAGTTATCTACCAACGCAACCGAACGTAAGATCATAAAGAATCTAACCAAGAAAATATGTATGCATCTATCCATGTGTACATACGATCGGTTTTCCGATTGTGAAACATAATTAATGGCTGGAATATACCGGAAAACGATTGCAAAAAAAAAAAAAAAACATTTAAAATATTGTACGAGTCTTACGGGGTTAAAGCACAACTGGTAATTGATGTTGAGTTAACACGGTAATCGACACGATTTTTTAATTTATCTGCGTGATCACGGTGAACAAATATGGCAAATTTGACACCACAAATGCGCAGAATATTTAGTTTGACAAAAATGTAATAAGAAAGAAAAAGAATCAAAAATTAAAGTAATAGTCACAAGAGCTAGTACAGTCAGCACCTCGGAGGAGTTCAAATTTAAATGGACAATCTCCAGCATTGAAATCAATTTATAAAGCCACGGCACATATGAATTTATGAAAATACCTGGAAATACCTATGTACAGATACAGTATCTCTATATACTCGGATATAACCAAAGTAGAAACGAAATATCGTATATTTATTGAATTGATAAGTACATACAATAAAAAAGTCGTTTGTCTAGTCCTAAGAAGAGATTTAAAAAAAGAATCTGAAATTAATTACCAATGTGTGCGATACGAAGATACTGTACATGACACGTTTTTGTCATTACTTATTTTCGTTTTCTTCTTACCTGCTTACTTCTAGCACAAAGAAGAATCTCAAAACAATCCGTAGACCGTAGGTACACATAGGTACACCACGCACCTGCCCCGTCGTGGGCTGTAAAACTGAAACAATCTATTTCCTCTGAAGCGAATAACCAAAAGAGATACTCGTACAATTTTAAGATGACTGCTTAATGAACAGTCGCGTCGCGAAAATGTGAACTTCTGTTTTACAAGTAAATTCAGAAATTACGATATTTTCGAAGTCTTCACTTCAAGCAATTCATTGTGAAGATATTGGATCATTGCAAAAATTCGTGCCCGATTTGAAAATGAAACACAAGCGATTACATTTTAAAGAAAACAATTTTATTGGTCAATTATGTGTAGGTCCCCGTTATTTTCTACAACGGTCACCTAACGTTTTACAAGCTTGCGGACTCCGTTTTCATAGAAATTGCGCGTGGGTTTCGTTCAAAAAACGTCGTAAGGTTTGGTTTGACCGTTCTGAAAGGAGCGAAACAGATAAAAATTTGAAGGTGCGAGGTGTGGGGAATACGGTGAGTGCTGAAGGATTTTCATTTTAACTCCTTCAGTTTTTGCAGCGTTTGCCGAGTGACATGTGGCCTGGCGTTATCGTGATGCAAGATGACGCCTTCTTTTGAACTTTCTCATTAAACTTAGAGAGTTGCTCACAGTACTTATTCGCCGTGATTGTACTTGAACGAAATTATACTCCTAGAATCCCACCAAACAAATAACAGTACCTTCATTGAATTCAAGCCAGCTTTTGCTACGGGCTCTCCACCTTCATCTGCTTACAGAATCTACTTCTCTTCACCATTTACAATTCGATCCAAAAAAAAAGGTTCATTTTCATGGCGTCTAAGCAGAGATATGGCCACGGAGATGCGGTCCATCTTATTTTTTTCCGTGAAACAATGCGGCACCCACGTGTCGAGCTCGGCGGAAATGAACCCAAGTTTCTTTAAATGGCGAAATGCTGACGAATACCTATATTTCAATCTACTTCAACTCATCTGGACTCAATCAGATGATGAATCTTTTTTATTGCAAACCCTAACTCCAGTAACGAATCCCTCTTCTTGGATGAGCTTACAGACTCTAGCTTTTGCCAAGTTGTGGGGTCTGCAACTAGATGGGTAGGCCATTAGACTTCATTTTCACCACTGACCCCATAAACGCCTCTGTCTCGCTCTGCCCACTTTCACTATCGACCATTGATAACTATCACCCACCACTTCTCTTTTTCTCTTTTCCCCTACTCTCCTATTCGGCCCACCGCATCTGCAGCTGCCTCTTCTTACGGCTTTCATAAAGCGAATTTCCGCAAAATTAACGCACATCTCAGTAAGTGTTCCTTTAATTTCTCCAATATGTCCCTAAATGATGCTCTCTCTATCTTCTACAGAGAATTATTCAATTTTTTTTTCTTTATGTCCCCTTTTCGCGCAATAAAACCCCTCCCGAGAAACAAATTATGGGCAATTTTCCTTCCATCCAATTCTTTTGCTGACTATTCCGACTATCTCGGGTCATACCTTCAATTCGGTCTGCTTTATAACGTTCTCTATCTGCGATAACTGGATAGTGCGCAATCAAGGCATATAAACGATCCAGTTTTCCTACATTCATTTTTTACGAAAACATATCATCAACCGATCCGCATACCATAGCCAACTTTTGTGCTACTTTTTTTAAGCAATCTTTTGCCGATAATTCCTTCGTATCGGATCCCTCTTATTTCAAATACCTACTTAACTTCCCCGTTGGCCCCTCTATTTCTCAAAGTTTTGATCATACAGTACATAATAGAAAATAAATTACAACAACTTAAAGATGAATACTTACCCGACCCAGATGGCCTTCCATCCATATTTCTTAAAAGGTGTTCCTCAACACTTTCAAATCTCATCCAATTATCGCTCTCGAAAGGTGAATTAAAGATTAAAGAGCGTAGTCACTAATTACCGCCCCATAGTTAAACTTTCACATATACCCAAACTCCTTGAAAGTATTTTTTACGAAGCCTTAAGCTTCCAGTGCAAATCTCTTACTTCCCATAATCAACACGGCTTTCTTAAAGGTAGATCAACTACCACTAACCTCGTCGAATTCGTGTCCTCTGTTCTCTCAGTCTTAGAAAGTGGTAAAGAAGTTGACGTTATAACAACTGATTTCAGTAAGGCTTTTGACAAGATATCTCATAAACTAATCTTGTACAAATTGTCCGTCCTGGGCTTTGAACCCATTTTGCTAAAATGGATATCTTCTTTCCTGGATAATTTCCGTGTTCGTTTCAGGTCTGCCCTATAGCCCTGCCCTATGCCCTTTCTTGACCAATTAAGGTGTTCCTCAAGGTAGTCATCTAGGTCCACACCTCTTCATCCTAACCATTAACGATCTGGAAAGGGTCATTCAACACTCAGCATTTTCTTTCTATGCTGAAGATACCAAATTTTTTAAACCCATTTCCTCACAACATAACTCCAGCCTCCTTCAATTAGATCTAAATAGTTTTTCCACCTGGTGCTTAGAACTCAACGTCACCAAATGTCAATCGACTATCTTCTCACGTAAGTGCAACAAGTCTCCTCCCCTAATTTACCTTCTCCACGGCCAACCTATATCCCTTGTTCAATCTATCTGAGACCTTGGCATATTATGCGATAGGGGGCTTAATTTCCGCTCGCATATTAATGCAATAATTACCAAAGCAAACTCATAACTGGCTTCGTTAAAAGATGGTCCGAAGAATTCTGCAACCCGTACGTGACCAGATCACTATACATCACTTACGTTCGCCCCTTCTCGAGTATGCTAGCCAAGTGTGGTGTCCCTTTCAACGAGTTCATGTATTCCGAATTGAGAGCGTCGTTTTCTTCGATTTGCTCTTCGAGGTCTACCTTGGAACGATCCTCTAATCTTACCTCCCTATCGAGACGTCTAAAACTAATTAACTTGAATATTCTTGCGTAAGGTAAACTTCAACCTTTCCGTTTTCGATTTTAATAGCCGTACTCTTTCCCACAAATTCGATCTAATTCACCATCGCTAGCTTTAAAATCTTAATTATAATTAGTTTATAATTATAATTAGTTTTTAAGCTTTTATTAAGCCAAATAAATGGGGACGTCAGCTCCAACCAAAAATTATTAAGCCTCTCAGCATTCATTCACACAATGCCGTCATCGATCCCTGAAGGCCGTTCAAGGTCATATCACCGTTCCGAAATCTACCAAAACACTTTTTAACGGTCCTTAGACCAGGAGCACGAACCGAATAAACTTTCTGAATGTTTTTTGTTGCAGTCGTACAGCAAACTTTCCGCAGCGTATCAATTTCGGGCACGAACTCTTGCAATAATCAAATACTTTGGAGATATGGAGACCAGAAACATCTTTTATCAGTAACAGAGAGAAAACTTATATGATTTGGATTATATGACTCGCTAAGCCAGGAAGTTGGTATTCATAAGCTCCGCATGTGCTCCACTAGTTTAGTGTATACTATAAAATGCAAATGAAAATGGTAGCGCGCGCTCAAGGGGTTTGTGGTTTGTGTACTCTTAAAATGTTTGTATAGAGGGGCTCTACGCTGTCGTCATCATTGTTGCAATAACTGCAGGTTGTATTTTATGTTATACCTACTACATGTTCAGCGAAAGTGAAGTGCCCTTAGAAATACCTGGTTTGCACCAAACGCATTCATTGTGAATGAGGTTTTGAACTTTTTTTAAAGATGTTGAGGAAACCCTTAAATAAATGTTCGCTAACAAGCCGTGGATATTCTAAAAGATTCTGCAGCAGCTGACAAAAGGAATACCATTCAGCAGTGGCTCAAAATTCATATTACGGATTTGGTTACTGGCCAACAGGGCCGTCCAGATCTCAACCCATTGAACTACATTTAAGAGGGCATGACCTGCCTTAAAATCTTACCTTAAACCGATCGGGGTGCGCAATGCGATTGATGAAAAGCAAAAAGATTCTCGGGTCATGTCTTTGTAATTATTGTAATTATTTATTAAAAAATAAAACTCACGAACCTAACATTTAGAAACACAATTTTTTGTCAAAATTCAACTTTATTCATCACCATAGACATAAAATAATTTCAGCACCGCTGTAACATGTCTGTCTTATAGAACGATTTGTCTAACATTTCAAAATACGCCTCAGTTTTGGCGATCACATCTTCATTGTAGCCAAATTTCTTTCCGGCGAGCATTTTTTTGAGATTTGTGAATAGGTAATAGGATAACATACCTCATGAAAAAATTCTTTATATAGTATTTAGCTGAAACAGCTCTAAGCAGCATTCTGAATCATCAACACGTTGTTGTTTTTGCTCCAAACGCAGAACCCACTTCGAACAGAGCTTTCGCACTTCTCTAGGGAACAACTTTATTTTTGCACTCAAAGCGCTCAACGTCGTTTGTGTCTGTATGACCGCGTTTGAATTCAGCAAACCAGCGACAAATGGCTGCATTCGGCGGAGCACATTTTTTATAAAACGTAAGTTTTAATGATATTTTTCCCCATCAAATAATAGCTTTTTATCAACGTTCCAAACTCGTTTGTCTCCATGGTTTTTGAAATATCAAAAGGTGCGTCATTTAGACTTCAATATCTCGATAACTAATGGACGAAATGTCATTAAATTTTGACGTGTATCGATTTATGAGTGGTACTAACTAAAAATCGTATTACGTCGCCATCTATGTGTCAGTTTCTAGACTTTACAAGCCACCTGTTATATGAGCAAATTCAACGTAATTGGATCTGATTATTTCGTGACTAGTCAGGTTACTGAAATATAGTAAAGGTGGTGGTAGATGAACTCTTAACGGTTAGCGGGTTACTACCTCCAGGATATTCGGCCCCACTTGTCTAAGGAATCACAGAAATGGTCTGGTTCTCCAGATTTAGAGCTGGCGGTGCGTTGGATTAATTTGACGTAAATTAACGTAATTGTTGCGAAGCAACCAATTCACTAAAGCACAAGAATGACAACGACGCTCGGATATGCATTCAGACCTTGCAAAGACCACGTACAGCCGAGCAATACGAGCATGAACACCTGTGATAAATACTACGGTGGCTCTGCAAAAAAAGAAGCATATTTGTTCCAGGCCAGACTAAATCAAGAGCTTCGGCACGTGATAACGGCCTTATATACGCACAGGCCCTACCGAAGAAGTACCCAATACTACTAGGGCCCATTGGTGACCACTTACCCCAAGAAGCCGTCAGAAATGCCACGACTGATGTCCTGGGTCGCAGGAAACCACTGATTTGATGAAGAGTGCAGTCAAACACATACAGCACAACAAACCGATACATAGAAGGACGAGAGAGGCTCGTGACTTTAAGAAGTGAAGAGGAGGAAAGAAAGTGACCGACGAAATGGTGAAGTGGTATTCCAGGAGCAACGTTCGGAAGTTTTACAAAAACCTAAAAAGAGCACACATTTGGTATTAAGGATAAAGAACACCACTTGTACAGACTGTTTCACGACGAGGATGACCCGTATTTATAACAAACCGTGTATTAATGCGATTAAGCGATTAATGCCAAAATTTCTGTCCACCCGACTAAATTGAAGTATAGATAATAATATTCAAACTTAAATATAACAGGGTTGTTATACCAAAAAGCCTTCCTTTCGGCTTGTTTAAGTCAGCGGGAGATGACTTAATAGAGAGCATAGCCCAACCCATTTTCAGATGCAATCCGACATTCGTTTGTCAGATCTTGTTGGCTATATTGGTTGAATCTTTTATTACTAACCATCAGCTTCTCCGATATCAATGTGGTAAGTTCACAATTGGCCAAACATTTAAGCTACAGATCGGGAGAAAACCCAAGAAATCCAGTTCGATGCATTGAAGCAAGAAAGCTCTACATTCACTGGTAAGGCATCATTTTATTGAACAGACTCAAAAGTCACTTAAATCCGCAGTTTCCGATTGTCGTCCATATTTCGGAGGCTATACGATCTAGTCCAAATCCAGATCTAGTCCCTGGTTCAGTCTGATTACTGGTTCGATTCCTTTATCTTATATAAAATCGGTCATTTCCATTGGGAATGGTTCTGCGCAGAAATTTTCTGTTATCTATTCCAAATTTAATTGTTCATCGTAGTATGCAGAGTCGGCCTTTTGAAACACCTAGCAGAGTTTTTGCACTACTCTTATATTTTTGCTCGAGCAACTTGCGTACTCTGTAAGGGAAGAGTTTCATTGCTTAAGGCCAGGTCCACCCCGAAGGGTAGCACCTTTTAAGTAAGTAAGATAGTTCCTCAGTCAGGATGTTTTCGACGTTTATCCAGTTTACTATTAAAATGAAATTACACCACTAATCCATCCATTCATCGGGGAGGAATGATGAAAACGAAATCAATGTCTACTACTAGTATTGTATAACGAGTGGTTTAAGGGCTAGAACATTTGGTTGTGTAGAAGCATATTTATAGAGGGACGAATGCGAAGTCTCAACAGTACGCTGTTACATCTTTTCAGCTTTAAGTTGGCTGGAAGCTTTTATACCCAAAATCTATAAACAAGGCTATTCACCCATCAACTTCAGACGTGCTCGGTTGACATTTTCTGTTAAAAAGTGTGGAGAGAATGACTAAATTTTAGTCGACCTTTTTAAAACTGAGCTGATTCCCTTGAGTAGAAGTACAGTTAAAATATGTTAACATCTGCTTTTCTAGGGAAGCCAAATATCTGGTTGTAAACTTAGATAACAAACTTTTTTTTAACTTGAAGTTTGCCAAAGCTCGGTCGGATTTCTGGCTTACGCTTTCTGGTGCTTTCGGAAACATTTGGAGCTTGTCAGCCAGGAGGGTCTTTGGATCTACGTGGCTACGATAAATCCAATTTTATTCTATTTACTAGTTTCACTAGTTTGATAGGATGAACTTGTATATATGGATGACAATGCTTTTTTCATCAATCTCAAAAGAATGGTTTGTTTCGGTTGTATGGATACTTTTTCCAGCACATTTGGGTCTGATTTAGACGCACAGATGAAGTGGCTTTGGTGCAACTCCCCTGGGGTTCCGAAGATTTTTCGCGCTCTCTAGCTATTGAATATGGGGTCAGATGCAATGAGTCCAGAATTCTAGTTGTTGCAAAAATATAAATTCTACAAGGCAAACTTAGACAGCACACCATGTAAAGTTAACTTTTGTCTATCTTTCAGGTGAGCGGATCGAAGTATCTGTCTCTTTAATGGCAGGTAGTCTGAGCTTAATGCCTTACCTTCTCTGAATACAACGGAATGCTGAATCCGTTGAATCCTACCTGGATTCTAGGTCGTATTGGGATTGAAGGAAATAAAATCACCACATAATTTACTAAAGTAATATTCAAAGGAAAACTTATCAGGACTTGCACTTACGTTGAGACGACTTGCATCATCGATCTGAGTATTGCCAGTTGGGTTTCCTGTAAACCCAACCGAACAAATCTGTCTGATCTAGAATACATGATTATTTTCGTATATCCAGTTTAGTCATAAATACTGGTACAAGGAACCATTTTGTACCAAACATCAACGAGTTATTATTTTCTGGTTTTTTATTGCATAACGAACCACGTGTTAAGAAACATGCTAACTTCGGACACCACTTTTAATCCAGTCATATAAATGTATCAACTGTGCGTAGCCCCTCCTTCTGATTATTAGTGATTTCTGGCAGAATATGGGGATCACTGGAATTGTGCCGCCATTTCGCGCCGACTATCATGCCATGTCATGCAATGGCACAAGAACTCATGTTGCTGCGTAAATACGAATCTGACTTTACCTATGCTCAGGAATGGTTTCGGCCAGAATGTGAGCCACGAAAGGAATGCAGTCGGGTCTTTACAGATGAGAGTTTTGTACGATGGCTCTCCTAAATGCCGACAGAGCAAACGAATAGAGTTTTCCGACTTTGCTTCTGTCCCTCAGAAGGAAAGACTGTAGACTTCGTACTGGCGGGCGTCGTGAGGTAGTACCATGCTAGGTATATTAGATGTAAGTGAAACAACATTCTGCGACTCTTGCTCTGAGAGTGATGTGCTATAAGACACCGAACTAGTTCTTTGTCTGCGTGCATCATTCCGATAGAAAAAGAATAATTATATATAAATAACTACAACACCCAACCACGCATGCAAATATAAGGAGACCACACAAACATATGTAGTGTAGGTGTTGCTATTGTAAGTGGTTCACTTGGATGCAAACCGCCGCTTACGAATACTAGCCGTCAATGCAGCTTTTGAAAGTATTTATCTCCATTTTATTTCAACTGTGATGTTTCGAATATATTACAAACTTAAAAATAGCGTTCATACCTTGTCATGAAATATTTCTTGTTACCTCAATTCCAATTAGTTCTCATTGCAATTTTCATGCAGTTCCAGCTTTTTAAGCATATTTTCAATTCCTTTCTAAATTCAACGGTAAAGTCATTTAGGATTTGGGTGAACACCATCACAACCTTGTTCTAGAATCCACAGTTGCACCCCATAAGATTCCAACCGAAATTGGCCACGCTTTGAAAACTATCTACCAAAACGACTAGCAGCAGCGGCGGAAACCACTAATGCCATTTTGAATCGCTGAAAACGATCTGTTGTGCTTCAAAGCCAGTTGGTTCTTAGATACGAGACTTAGTACGGATATTCGTATCTAATACACACATTTCGTACTTGTGCAATATTTGGAATAAACGAATCACAAAAAAAAACAAGAAAAACCACAAAGAGGACGGTCGCGGTGGTGTCTTGTTAATGCGAAATGATGTGTGTTTCCTTCGGTAGCGCTTATGGTTTGACACAGATTTCTCTTGACTAACAGGTAGGCACTTGTACTCGTATCTGCATCTAAACAGCCACTCGTATGTCAACTGTATCTGACTCTTTGCAATACAACTCGATGGCAATCACTCTTGTATCGTAGATAGTGTCTCCAAAGATCAAAGTCAACGACCAAGTTGTCATATTACAAAAACCACTTACAGTACAGCACTTCTTGCACAATATTTGGACAAGTTACCACCAGCGCAGCGACTGGTGGTGCATTGCCCCGACCTGACTTCCATGGAAATTTTTATTTAATTGAAATGTTTCTGCACTTTCAGTCTTGAGAAGTTGCTCTCACTAATGAATGCAGTTGGGTATACAATGGATGTAAGGTTGATGTATGGATTCTATAGCAATAAAGACCAACTTGTGGATGAAATTCATATTTCGCAAATTTTTCTCGATTTCAGTTTGCCATAAGGCTGAGAACGATTTCATGCCAAAGTAATTACTTTTGATGTAAATACGGCCAAGAGTGGTCCAGACAAAACTAGTTTTAGTTTTTTTTTTCCACCTTTTTTTGGACTATCGAAGGAAGTAGTTTGGGACTGGAAGGAAATACGAAAAGTTGTCTGATCATGATCAATTTGAAAAAGGAACGTTGATCTGGCCTAGAAAATACAACTTGTCCATTGCAAAACTTAAGAGTGACAAACGAGATTTATGGGATAAATAATGCAACCTTAGGAGCGAAATATAAAAAGGAATTAACGCGACCTAAGACCCTGCATTCAAAACTTCGCAATAGGACACCAACTGGTGATATCCACTTGCTCGGCTTAAATTGTTTACTTTTTGTCTGGGTAGATGGCGTAACGAGCTAGTCTGAGCTTGGACATCAACCGTCTCGAGTAAGATATTTCCGTTTTCACACATACTTTGACTGAATCTTGATCACCCTCATATCTGATATCTGATCATTGCAGATATCACCGCGATTCAAGAAGTACGGTGGAATAGGCCGGCCAAAAGGAGGATGAATATAGGAACTGTGACATATGCTACGGTGATTGTTATAGAGAAAACAAACAGCGTCTATTTGAGTGCAGATTTTATGTAAGCGGCATACTTAATTGAGCTATCAACACGTAAGCGAAAATACGCATCAAGGCTCTATTCACCTGATATCATCATCAGCATGATATATATTCACCCTCCCACAGGGAGAAAAGACGACGCTACCAAGGAATGTTTCTATGAGCTCCTCGACAAGACTTACGAGCAATTAATTACAGATTTCCGAACTTCCGAACGCGGTCAGTGTCATCGATGCTAAGAAGCCATCAGAAAAGTTGCAATTGATGTGCTGGGCTTCACCCGACCACTTCCAGGAGATATGCTTTGATGAAGAATGCAGGCAAACAGAATTCTGGAAAGAATTCGCTTACGAAGAGATACGAGAACGAGAGCGGACCGTAATGTTTACGAGCAAAGTAGGAGGGAAGAACATCGGCTTATTAGGAGGAAAAAAAAGCACGAGAAGTGCGTTATCGTGGAAATGGAAAGGTGCTTTCCAGGAACAATTTTCGGAATGTTCACCAAAAAGTGAAAAGAACGTGCGAAGGCAATAAAACTCGAACCGATGCCTGTGGAGATGAACAAGGAAACTTAGTAGTAAAGTCACAGTCGGTATTAATGATATGAAAAGCCACTTCTGCAGAATGTGAAACAGTGAGGACAATCTAAATTCCGCTGTCAGGCAGAATAAATAATTCAACCTGGACGGTGAACGTGTAGAGATCTATCCGACCAAAATGGCATGAGGATAGCAATATCCAAGCTTAAGAACAACAAGCTTGAACGGACGGCTTAGCGGTCGGGCTATTTAAAGCAGGGGAGATGACTTGATAGAGAGCATGCACCTATTCATTGCAAAGACTCGGTCGGTAAAAACCATGGAAAAACCTAAAAGTCAAAATCTATACGCAACACCTCTTTATAGGTTTTAAAGCCGCATATAGAGACAAGCTATACAGAGCAATGTCCATCGTCATTCTGCACAATCCGGCGAGTTTGGCGGGGATAGAGAGCCCAGACATTTCTCTGTATAGCTTGTCTCTATAGATGCTGTCATATGCGGCCTTAAAATTGGTGAAAATGTGGTCGGTATCGATTTGGCCTTTTGAGTTTTTTCCAGAATATACGTGAAAATTTGGTCGAATGTGGAGTTTCCTAACCTGAAACTCCACAGATAGTAACCAATCAGGTTGTTGACGATCTGAGTAATGGACACTATTTAGTGGCGTTGCCCTAGTCTTCCGCTGGAGCATGATTTCATATTATGTTTATGTTAACGAATTTAGCCTTAATGTGTATTGTCATAATATGTTCGCTCACGGGTCGAAAGCTCAGGACTCCTTGCCTAAATTTGCTGCATATGAAAAATCCGCCCACAAATAAACGCTGTTTCTGCTCCTTATAGCAAACACTGTAGTATGAGTAGATATCACATTTTCTCATGTCACATATGGTCGGCCCATTCCATAGCACTTCCTGGATTGCGTGATATCTGCGTGATTGTGTTCGGCCTCTACTACAATAATTGTTCGGGTCCGAATATTCTACATGCAGATCCGATGGTCGTTGTCCTTTAATCGCTTGCTATGGTTTTCAGCAATGAATCCGTTACTATTCGAGGCTATTAGCTGGTTCGTTATATTTTTATTATCATCTTCGTACAGAGTTGTGTGCCCTATAAGTGCGTAGGTCAGTATTATGCTACTGATAGAGAGCAAGAATTTACTCATGCTTTTACCACTAGGTTTTAGGGCAAGTAGTGCGCTACGAACTTAATTGGTGCGCTGCTGGCAGAATCCAAGCTATAGGGCCATCAGCAGTTTCCCGATCAATCGCCACACAGATCTCCGCTGACATCTGGAATGTCATCGTAAATGCGCTGTGGGATAGGGGAGATGGGCAGAATTGCTTATGTTTGTGAAAAACAAGTAAAATATTTATTTCTTACCTTAAGACCTCCTTGTTGTCTTTCTAAGATTTGCGAGAGCCTTCAGTTTTCAAAAGTATGAGTAAAACAAAGCGTACTTCACAGTATACTCGTAAATTTTTTTATTATTCTGGTTGTCTTGAGTAAAGACATTTTATATTTTATTTTTATTTTACAAACAAGATAGTACATGACATACATAATACGAAATAACAAAATAATGGTTTAGTAGCTCATCTATACACGATTACAAAAAGAGCAGAAAGAAGAGGAGACCAAAAAATAAAACAAAAAAGGAAACTGAGGGTGAAGTTTCATTTATCGTCTTCGTGTGGCCTAGTGTAACCTTTTCAAAATTAAAAATTAAAAAAAAAAATAAAAAAGAAACTAAAAAATTAAAAATAACATTGAATATATACACAGAACGCATGTGTGATGTTTAGTCGATCGATTACTAGCTTCTACGCCACCTTATTAGAAGACTCCTCTGTGGGTGGTCGCACCCAACCACCATATCTTCGTTCCATTTCACGAGCAACAGCCAAACATAGATGATCCTGCCCAGGGTTGGCTACAACCTGTATACCCATCGGTAGATTCCGACGATCCAATCCGATCATACAATTGGAAACAGGGAGGCCCAGCGTATTGAAGATGGCCATGTACATGGGCTCTAGAAGCTTATGGTAGATTTGATAGTGCTGATGAGCAGTATTTGGGAATGTGGGATATAGGAACACACCATCTGTTCCCAAGAGTTCTTTGAATTCAGTCTTAAGAGCTTCGATAATGGTCGCCAGATGCTTGTGTCTGGAGTTTGGGATAATTTTCATGAAATTCTGCAAGTGGCCGAAAATGACCGACGGCAAAATGCTGTCCGAGCAGCCGAAGAAATATTTGACAGTTTCGGTGCAGACAGTCTTTGGTCGTTCACCTTCTTCGGTTTTGTGGTAAATTGTTTCGATGTTCTTCATGGTCAGCATAGCTGACAGTGAGATGTCTAGAGACCATTTCATCTTCCTGATGTTGACGCGTTTTGCATTGAAGTCACTCGCCACTCGATTGATGGCTGCATGCAAGTCACGACTCAGTGGACGCATCATTCCAGATGGACCATCGTTATCCATGAAGAAGAACCGTATACTGCTGACATTAATTTCTTTGTCTAGGGTCAGCTTGGGACCTGTTGGATCTGCCATGCATTTCAGAAGCAGTGGCAGATCTTTAGCATAACGTGTCATTGGAGCAATGGTAAAGAAATCTCCCCACTTCGGGAAATCACTTGTTGGGTGGTGTCCTTTGAATGACACAGCATATGGAGTTGGTTTATGTCCCCAGATTCCACTGAACATCGCTGGCAAACGTGATGATCCACCAATGTCTGATGTTAGACCTAGCAACGATGCACCGCTTGCTAGTAAAGCAGCTTCACCTCCTGACGAACCACCTGGGGTACGCTTCAAATCGTAAGGATTCTTGGTCTGCCCAGTGACATTGTTGTATGTTTCCCACAGTAGACAAAGCTCCGGTGTATTGCTCACCAGCATAATGATGCCACCGAATTTCTTGATCTGTTCAACTACTGGAGCATCGGATTTAGCAATTTGAGGGGTCTTGAAGACTCGGCCTGCTTGATTGGTGAGACCCTTGACAGCTATACTCTCTTTGACTGTCACTGGAACACCAAGCAATGGTGTCAGCTCTTCCATGGAATCCACTGAATTGATGCCCATCGCTATGACACGATCAACTTGACGTGCCTCTTCGAGTGCCTCCCCGAAACGATCCTGAACGATAGCATTTATAAGAGGGTTCACTTGCTGGCAACGTTCAATGTAGGCCTGGACTACTTCTTCGCTTTTAATCTGAAAGAGACAGAAAAAAATAAGTTTGCCATAAATTTGAATTTCGTTTTTATGAATTTGTAGAAAGTAGAGTTAGACTAAGCAAGCTGCATCAGAGATTAACAAATGCAGATCGAAGAAGATAGTTTTCCGTTAATTTAGTTTGGTAAAGTATGAGGTGAGACGATTTCGATATCATCATAGTCGGCGTAAGGTACATATGATCGTGGTTAGATTGATTAATGAATTAATAGCGCAGCACTCCACTGCGGATTAAAGCCTAGTCTCCTCACTAGGTGTGGCGTTCGTCTATCATTTTGTGAACAGGGAGACGTATCTATTGAGAATGAGAGATTTATTCATAGGCAGAAGTCTTAACCCTTGAAAAACAAGATGTTATTCAGCTTTAAAAGTGTAATAACAGGTTTGTGGGCTATTCTAGTGACTATAGCTTTTAAGGATGTTTAGTTTGGAGCAAAATGGCTGCTATTTGGTCAAATTTTAAAGCTTCTGAAACAACTACATTATAGGGGCAAAGTAAATCAGATACATTGATAGCCATCTACTTTGAGCTCATGGATACAACTACAGATGTAGAATGAAATAGAAATAAATGGGCTTCGGGACTGATTGTAGTGGTTTAAGCAGCAAAACGATCCAACTTCCCTTGACATGTGTATCCACATGAATGTATAGTTCTGCTGAAAATAACAGGAACAACTTGAATTTGATGGGTCATTCGGAATTTACTAGAAGGTTTTTTTGGCCCGAATCCACCTATAAATTCCTACCAATACGTGCAGGTGCGTCGAGTGTGGCGCACTCTCCATGGATTTCGACAAGGATTTCGATAAGAGATGTATTCTGGAAAGCTAGTTGCAAGACAATGTTTAGATTTCACATTTCTAAACGTACTCGTATTTCACGTACCCTTGATGATATTTTTGAAAGACTATATGAACAGTGCAGCCTAGATAAACCGTCCGCTGGTAACGGCTTCCGTCAAGTAGAATCAATAGAATGAAACGCTGTAATAAGCAGAACAAAGTTCTACTTCAAAATAATCCACTAAGAGATCTGAGTACATAGCTCCAGATAGTCAAACCCCAAACTATTCGACCACAAGCCAATGAATGAACGAAATGACTTTAAAGTACTGATTGCGATGGATTTTAGAGGCGCAGATTTCATCATTCATTATTTCTTGGTCGAATTCGGAGCCCCACTATCCAACGAAAGGATGCTGCGACATGAATAAAATACGTTGGATGATTCAGCAAGCCCGGATTAGCTTGGACCCATTATGAGTGTTTGACCATAAAACTCTTTGATATGTCAGTGCCTTTCACAAACACAAACGAACAGAGCATCTGATGTTCATTAAGGGAGTAATCAGGACAAGTTAGGACTACCACCTTAAGAATAATGAAAATAGTTTACGTACCTAACGTGATAGCACAATGATACCACAAGCTTCCTCGAAAGAAACAACATACAAGGTTTGTGTAAGAAGTCTAAGCTGGCCACAAGCTCGGAATGCAGACTATATATAGTTTTAATGGGAATCTTATCACCAATCCAAAGGAAAACGTAAATGCATTTTAACAGCATTTCCAGCAGCTGCATAATGGTCATGAGGTAAATATAATTATAGGGTACGAAATCTTGGAAGTTATTACGAACTCCTTTTCATCGTCTTCATCTGGAGCTTAACATGGCAGTGACTGACTTTGTGATCCTTAGGAAATTGATTCTATTATGACAGGTAAATTCGGAAAACGCACATCCAATTGCGATAGAAACGTACCCTATTGTAGGACTTCAACTTGGTGCTGGAAAAGAGAATGCTTAGGGCAGGCACTTTCTTCAACAAATCCACCCAGTTGTAAACATCGACATAATCGGTTACACCCTATGTGCCACTGAGTTCTTACATCAAATGAAAAGCAAACGAAAACGTTGAGTTAGTTGACCGCAAGCAATGTAAGAGTATACGAGTATGATGGCAACCAATATATGATATCGCCAAAGAAAGACTCAATAAGATCCCCACAAAACCAATGAGTTGGTCATCATCATATGATGTAAAAAATATTTCAGGGTATCGTCGGTATGAGATTACGTCTGAAGACGACCTTAGGCCTATTGGCTTTGCGGCGACAAGAATATATGGTGGTTTCCGGGCAAATAAAGAGTTAACTGAACCCACTAAAATAAAATCGATGTTAGGCACATCTTCAGATCGAAAAATGGCTAACTTGGAGTCATCGTAAATGCCAGAGGCTATCAGAAACTGAAGTTGTTTCGCAGCTTCAACAAACGCAGGACACTGTGGAAAAAAATGTAATATTTGCCGTCTAGGAGGACTAGATTTTTAAAAGGGAAAGAGTTCAACGCTTAAGGTATTTTTTATATATTGTATTACAAATCCTGAGGTTAAAGTTTTTGAGCACTTGGCCGGGTAACTACTGATCGCATAGGCCACGGCCTGAGCTAGTAATGCCCCAAGCAAGTTCGTAATCTTGTTCTAGCTTTATCTCCTCGAGGTGACCCTGGTAACTGTGGGTTCATGTATACATACTTATCTACTATACAAACGTCTTAGTGGATCAGATATGATGGCTAGAATTAAGTTTCCGAAAAGAATACTATGCTTTGGATGATAATGATCAATTGTACTCGGATAATACTTGATTTCTGGAATGTGAAAACCCTTCTAGATTGTGGACAAGAAGGAACAAGAGAAAATTAACTTTATGCATAACAGTTTACGCATTTTGGGGTGGTTTGCCGTTAATAGATTTCAGTCTCTAAGAGGTAACAGTATGCTACTTCAATCGACGAAAACGTGCTAAACAGCTAGATTTAAGACAAGAGTAGAAATATTATAATAAGACTCCGGCAATTGTCGGAACTTTTGGTCTAGCTGATCTCGGTCACAACGGTTTAAGCGAGTTATGTAACACCAATCGCCTAGTTATAGATGACATGCTGTACGAGCATAAGACTTGCTATATACCTGAGTGTTTATAGCTACATACAAGTCCACGTTTAAGAAGCTTTCACCTGAATAGACAGACATAGATTGAACTAGAACGAGAACACCACCAAATGAAAATCAGCATTCACAGTCGAACTATGGGACGCCTTATTCCGTTAAGGGATCATATTGCACCAACAATTAGGAGGGCTATGCGGTCAGCTATAAATGAGAGCTTTTTGCAAAAAATTTTCTCGTTATCGAAGCGAAGAGCGCAGACAACTTAAAGTTCCACTTGGAACCATCCTTGAAAGGGGAAAACGTGAACTTGAGTAAATAAAGGCAAGAGAGCTCCAGAGTAATGAACACCTTGTAGATGCAGGAGCAGAATTGTGCTTAGAATCGCCAAATGACAGGTCCCAAACACTCAGAGAAGAGTTTGAAGAGGATCTGTTAATCATGTGGAGAGAATATTTCTCCACTTTTTTTGTGTTAGAAGGCAAGATAAGTTGAGCAACGCTCAAAATTCAAAAATTCGCAGCGGACGATGAAATCATTATTTTGAATTATACAGCCGGACTTGACTTGGTTTTCCCGCGGAGCCCTACAAGACTTCGACCGCAATAACTGCAGATCTTCGTTTCGCATCATTTTACATTAACCACAATAACACCTCGCGTGATGAATCTAAGCTACACCTGCTGAATATAAATACAAACTGACAAGTGCTGCTTGGAAGAGGTTAATGGAGAAATTTGGGAACCGGAACGTCGTTTAGCAAGGTTGCACACTATTACCACTTCTCTTTTTAGTGATGATTTCTGACATTTTGTAGAGAGCTTTGCCAATAAATTCTCTCAAATACCTCGGCAGAGGCATACTCGAAGGTACTGCGGATTAACTCTGCTCAAACTGAAATTATTAGGCTTCCCTCTTCGGAACTAAGGCTCTATTTGATAGGTTGTGTAAAAAATGGAGAAGCAGTAGGTACAATCAGCGTTGGCACCAAGTTTAGCATGGAGTCGGCGTTGTTGCTTTATATGGCTGCAGCCCATGGTAAGTGTCAGAAATTAGATACAAACATTTGTAAATCGCTGCCTGAGTAAAATACTGGGAATATTTTGGCTGCATCGTGTCTTCCATTAAACAACTCTGTAAGAGTAAAGTATATGGATGAAAGTATAGACGCGATCATATAAAAACAAAAGTCGCAGAAGAACAAAGTACTGCCCGATATGCTTTGCAATAAAATTCAAACGGAATCTTGGCATCTAGAAAAGAGTTGGATAGAGTTAAGTTATATCGTCAATCAATCCGAATTGAACACGTTGGTTCTAATGCCATAAGATCCTAAGGGTACATAGTTAAAAAAAGCAGAGGATTAATGCAGTAGAAGAAGGCCTATAACACTATAATACTTTTTTGGATTTGGTTGATTGACTCCGTTTGGCAGGTCTCTTATTTGTGGTAGTCCAACGCATTTAGAGCCTAGGTAAATAAGGGTTTTCAGGACTAGTCAGCACCTTGAAATAGAGATGTTCGAGGATAAACCAACGCCGGTTCTAACATCTCCGAAGTACGAAACTATAATAGTTCCGGAATATCCGCTCGAACAGATCCAGTTATGAGTTTTGTACGTAGGCCTAACTACTCAACCACGTAAAAGCCACACTAATGCGAAGCAATTTAAAGCCTCTAAAATGTCCTGATCAATCAACCATCAACCTATTTAGCCACATGCGATTGACGAAAAACGCTATCCCCGCATTAAAGGTGACCGAGAGGCCTACACTAACTCGGATTATTTCTTGTTGTTGTCAAATTATGGATGAGGTTATCTTGTTCATCGCTAAACTAAACTAAACTATATAAACTATCGGCAATCAGGTGCCCTCTCAATTCACCAGAGGTTCTATGCCGCAAGTATCAAGTGTAACAGATCACTGATAACCGTGCAAGCAAGCCGTCATAATCAATTACTCATGCAGGCTAAAATGGCGAGGGCATACCCGACCAGTAGCATTATACAGGCCAAAGCCGTCATAGGGCACACAACTCTATGCGAAAGAGATTAGAATATATGACGAACCACCTAATGGTCTCGGATAAAAACTGACTCACAGTTGACGAGCCTAGCAAACGTTTAAGGTACAATGATCTTAAGATCAGTACGTGCAATTTTCGGACCCTTAACAAGCCACGTGCAGCTGAACAATTATCAGAGGTCCTTGACTGATATCACGTAGATATAACCGTTATCCGGGAACTGCGATAAGATGAGCCGGACATAAGGTAATGAAAAGCTGTGATATATATGATACTATGGTGATTGCTGTAAGGGAAAAAAACAGCGCTTATTCGGATACAAATTTGCCATATGAGGCAGATTTAGGCACGTGAGCAACGTCTCCTATGACAATCCGCATTAATTCTAAATTCGCACCAAAGAATATTTCTACGAGCTCCTCGTAGCTCGTAGATCCTTCTCTGTATGAGGCGAAGAAGCCCTACATCCCGCCGTCAGGCAGAATATACCATTCAACGTAGACGAAGATAGCCAACACTTCCGTCCAACTAAAATGAAGTAAGTATATCAATATCTAAACTGAAAGCCAACAAAGCTACTGGGCCTGATGGCTTACCGGTCGTGATATTCGAAGCCGCTAGAAATGACTTTGTAGGGAGCATGCACCAACTCATTGCTCAGATCTGGTCAGAAGAGTGTATGCCCAATGAATGAAATCTCAACACCGTATATCCGATCCAAATAAATGGAAACCTCCTCAACTGCATCAACTATAGAGGTATAAGTCTGCTCAACATCGGATACAAGAATTTATCTCCATATTGTGTGAAAGTCTGAAACCCATCGCCAATAACCTGATTGGTTCCTATTCAAAACCATCTCCACCATCTCTTTATCGATCTTAAGCCCGCATACGGCAACATTTATAGAGACGAGCGTTATACGGCCAGGTCTGGATTTGGCATTCCAGCAAAACTCCTCCGCAAGTGCAGAATGACGTTCTCGTTCTCAATCGCTCGCTACTCCCTCATGGTCAGTAGCGACTTAATCGAGACCATTGATGTCAAAAAGGTTTCAGACAAGGTGACGCGCTGCCATGTGACTTCTGTAATCATACTTGAAAGAATTGCGGATTTCTTAAACGAATACCGAAGGTTCAATCTTTCAAAAGTCTATGAAACTACTACTTAGCATACGCCGATATTGACATAATTAGCAGAACTCGGTGGATTTTCACCGGTGCGTTAGCTAGTATTGAAATGGAAACTGCCAAAATGGGTTTAGCGGTAAATGATGGTATAGCTGTCAAGAAGAAGGGACACAAAATATCGACGAATTGGGCAGAACTTCACGGTCGACAGTTTGGAGCTAGTAAGGAACAATTCCTACCTTGGCTCTACTGCCAACAACACCATAGCAGAAATAAAACGAAGAACCACCCTTGCCAATCGTTTTCTTTGGGTTAATAAGGCATTTGAGTAGTAAGGCCCTATCCCGAACAACTAAGGAGACTTTATATCAGACCTTGATCACCCAAATCCTACTTTATGGCTCAGAAGAATTGTTTCTGTCAAAATATTTGGTCCCGTTTGCGTTGACGGGCTTTGGAGAAGAAAACTCAACGACGAACTATCGTATACGAGCTGCACAGCGACCTCACCTTAGGTGGCACGCATAAATAGAAATGGGCCTCAACAACCTAGAGTGCGCAACAGCATCGGAGACGAATTAAGTAGAGCAAATTGACATAGCCAAATTCTTGAGTCAAGATCAGACGGATGGAAAACAGCAATCTAGAAGTGCACGCAAGTGGAAAAAGACCTCAGCCAACTTGGCTTTCGTAACTCAAGACTGTTGGCCAACGTTCAAGCCGATTGGAGAGGTCTGTTAATAAAGTCCCATGTATAGCACCATCTGAGTACCGAGTAAATGCGTCAAATCGCATTTTGGGCTGCTCAAAAAGTCATTGCGTTTTTCTGCTCGTGTTTATTCGTATCTAAGCGTTAAAAGTATATGGTATGTCAAATATTTGCACACGTAGTATTGTTGACACTTAACCTAAAAACAAATACAAAGTTGGCGCGATTCGATCGAATTTTTTAGTTGGCAACTTTGGTTCGAACATAAAGAATTTTGAATAGCATATTCGTCATATTTAGCTTTATTACTTCAAAAAATCGAACAAAGCTACTGAGGCAATGCAAAAGTTGCGTTAAGATTTCGGCAGAAATAAATAATAACAATTACAAAAAATACTGCCATTGCTAGGACTGGTTCGTCCGATTCCGTGATGGTGATTTTTCAGTTGAAGGCGCTCATCGTTCCGGTAGACCTTCCAAGGTTGACGAGAATAAAATCAAAGCATTGGTGAAAGCAAATAAGCATTCAATGGTTAGGGAGCTTGCTACCACTCTTAAAGTGTCCATTGGAAGCGTTCATGGTTATTTGAAATCGCTTGGCTTTATGAAGCCTTCGATATATAGGTACCGCATAAGTTGAAAAATAACTGACAAAGCGATCAATTCACCAAACGTTAAGAAAACGAACGGTTCTTGAAGTGTATGATCACAAGCGACGAAAAAAAAGTTGGAGTATCTGATGGAATTGAAAGGGACCAGTCTTCTGAAAGCTGCTTCCAAAGAACAAAACGATTAATTGCGATGTCTACTGTGAGCAGCTATAGAAATTAACTGATGCCTTCACACAGAAACATCCCGGGCTGATCAATCGTAAGGGTGTTATCGTATTTTATCACGACAACGCGAGGCCACACAAAAGTTTGGTCACTCGACAAAAATTGATACAACTTGGTTTGGATGTGGCAACACATCACACTGTATAGTCCAAATCTTCGCCATCAGACTTCCACTTATTTCGCTCCTTGCAAAACTTCTTAAATGGTAGAAGGCGGAGACCTCATTAAACAGCACCTTGACAAGTTTCTTGTAGAGAAAGATAGAACGTTTTATGAACGCAGCATTATGAAGTTGAAAGAGAGATGGCAGAAGGCCATCAGACAAAACGGCTAATACGAGTACATCATTGATTAATGTTTGTTTTGGCTTGATTGAAAGGGGTGCGATTTTAACGATGAAATACGTTTATTTCTGTTGATATAACATAGATATGGGTTAAGTTTTACAATTTTAATTATGTGGCGAACTTACCGCAGTTTACTCCCTTTCTCTTTGAAAGCAAAATGACAATTAAATTAATAAAGGGCAGCTCGATCGAAAGTGACAGCCAAAGAAAACTAAACAAATGTCAGTCAAAGAAGAATGAGAATAAGACTACGTTCACAAGCAAAATGTGTATTAAAGTTGTTGTTTCGACGGGCATTTTGCGACAATGTTCGTTACATATATTAAATAAACGCAGTTAGTTTATTTTAGTTTTAAATGCATTTTATTTTCTTAACACTAACTCTTACATTCTAACCAAAAATGCTTAAATGCTAGCTTACAATTACTTAACAATCTTATACTAACTTACTGGCCCCACACAGGCACTCTAAGCTACTCTGAATACTTATATCTATGTCTTTCGACTGCATTTACATTTTATTTATAAATACTTGTTTTCTATACTTAAGGCTAAGAAAAAATTTGTTTACAAAAACTTAGCATATGGACATTTTTTAATTTCTTATAAAAACTTAATATCTAACTTAAAATAAACCTTAGCCTACCTAACCTAAATGTACAATACACACATAAACACACATAGACATTATACACAATCATATGCATATATCAGTATACACCTTTGTATACGCTGATACATGTATATGTTTCTTAAATGCTAACCTAAACCTATGTAAACTGGCCACCGTTATTTACGGAACAAATAAATTGGTCAGCTCTGCCTCATTAGTGAGGCTGGTCCGTAATTGACGGAAACGACGACGAAACATCTTCCCCATCATTCAACCACCAGAAATGCTGGTGCTGCCGAACGACATCCCTCTTATCGCGATTCCCCACCGCCCTACTGAACCTGAGGCGATCCAAACTGCCGTGTGCGACGTCTCTGTTGTAGTTGAGTCGCCTGTCCCCAGCTGTCCGAGCGACATGGAAGATTAACGGCACCGCTGATCTATCCTGGATCAACCCTATCTGATTGATTTTCAACTTCCAGTCATCGCAAAATTGTCTTATCTTATCGAAGCCACGCTGCAAGAGAGTATTAATGACCTCGATTTTTTGACCTGTTCTGTACGCTATCAAATCGTCTGCGTACGCAATAGTATGGGGAAGTGAACCTATCAAGTCGCTTGTAAAAATGTTGAATAGCATCGGCGAATTGACCACGCCTTGCTGAAGACCATTTTTAATTTGAAATATTCCAACAGAAGTCACATCAGCATTTTCCACGATGAACTGTCTGTTGGTTAGAATATTATAAAGAATGTACAAGAGTGGTTTACTGATACCCAGCCCAGTCGGCTTATAGAAAAGACCCTCTAACCATTCGGAGTCGAAGGCCTTCTCCAAGTCAACAAGGCAGGCACCAGTACATTGTTTTTTGCCTTTGTTCCATTGGATATCGGACACCAGTTTAGACGCGGCATGTGAGATATCATGTCCCGCCTTAAAACCGAATTGATTATCCGGAACTATATGTCTGTCCTCAACCCACCTAGTCAGAGCTCTATTGATTACTTTTTCAAACACCTTACTGATATTCGGAAGGAGACTTATCGACTGGAGATACGCCGGATTGGATATATCCTTCCCTTTTTGGGGATAGGTTGAACCACCGCCGTTTTCAAATGCGCTGGATAATGTACATTATTCATTGCATTATTAAACAGGATGGTGTAAATGTCCACCGCTTCTAGGGGAAGATGTCGAAGCACGATATTCGGAATACCATCGGTCCCCACTGATTTCTTAGCCCTGATTGTTTCGAAGATCTCACATAGTTCTTCCCTCGAAATGAACGGGGGTAGGTCACCCTCTCGGCTAATGACATTATTTGCCATATTTTCGTTGCAGAACCGGGTGAACCCAAAGCCCTCGGATCGCCAGTTCTCTACTTCATTTCGAATGTAGGAGTCGTGCACCAAGACGCGATTGTCCAGGTCATAATTAGGGCCAATGGTGTCAGTGGCCATGTATACTTCCTGGAAAGTCGTCCCTATGGCCTCGACTTTCTCCTGCGGATCCTCGATCACAAAGAAGTCTTCATCGTCAGCGGCTTCATTTGGATCAATGCCTGCTATTGTCAGTAACCGTTCGTCGTCTGTTGTCCGGACTATTTTAAGACACTGAAGGTCGTTTTGATTTTTTCTCCGAAATAGTTTATTTATTTGGGGGAGCATATTCGGGTTGCTGGTGTTTATAGCCCGAACCTTTTTGTTCCAATACAAACTTACAGAAATTCTGTAATTATCTTTTGTTAACGTTTGCACATTTTTAATCGACGACTTCAGTGTCCTAATATCCGGGTTTTGTCTGTCAGTTAACTGTCTATACAAGTTTTTGAGTCTTATCAGAAGTTTACTTTTCTGTCGGTGCAGTGCGTCAATAGTAGGATTGCGGAACAAGTCTTCGTTAGTTGTACGTCGATACCGCGGTATTGTAGTGTCCACAGTTTGTTTAATTGTCTCGTACATTTGTTTTAGGTAATTGTCGATCTCTTCGTTTGACAAATTCCTATTGGACGGTGAGTGGAGCGTGTTCGAGGAGAGCGCTCTTGTCAAGGCTGCGGAGAAGCGTGTCCATCGGGTCTTACTGTAGTTGTAAGAATATCTTTGGACAAACTCCCCCAATTCCGTAATTTCGTTGGGAACTGTAATTTCGGTGCTAAAACCGCAATGGTCGCTGTCATTCACGAATGTGCGCGGACAGTTTAGCGTTTGTAAATTCGTACCTGTCAGTCATATACGTTCGTCGTACAGCATTAGATCCAAATAAGACCCGCCTCTGGGAAACGACGGGTTATCCGTCGCTTTAAGACCGAGTCTGTACATGACATCGTGCTGACCCCACCAATCGAGTAGTAGGTTCCCACTAGTATTTAGCAAATTATTTCCCCAATCTCTGTGTCTAGCGTTGAAATCCCCGCCGATTATAAAATAATTCTCCCCCGATTCCAGCCTCAGAAGTCGAAAAAGCGTGTCGAGCTCTGTAATGAATAGGGTGGATTGTGAAGCCTCAGGTGCATAAACAGAGGCCAAGTACAGCCGCTTTCCACTGCGGAGCGGAATGTAAATGACGACTGCCTCCAACACCCGGAACCTGCGCAACACTCCCTTGTACACTCTGTGAAATTTTATACCTTCTTTAATGAAGATCGCGACACCGCCTCCACGTATGGATCTGGGCCGGTTTCTTCTTCTAACAATATAATTATTGTACTCCAGTTTGTGCTTATCGGTTAGCTTGGTTTCGCTAGCGAAAAGCACATCAGGAGTTTGGTCTTGTAGCAATTTAAACATCGCGGCTCTTCGTTCGATCCTAATCAGTGAATTAACATTCACCGCAAGGACCTTCAGAGTTTGCTCCACCATGTGCGTACCCATTATGGCATGTGTTGCGCTGGGCCCGGCAGCAACGCGTAGATCTGGTCCACCCGCTTGGCCTGTTCTTGAACCTGCTTTTGCAGCTGAGCCATCTGCCCTTGGATTGCGAGCAAGATGGCTAGTATGTTGGGTGCAGCTTCCGTTGTTCTCAGTTGAATTTTTATTTTTGCCTTAAAATGTTCACACACAGCGTGGGCGAATCAAAGTTAGGGAGGAAAGAAAGAGAGATATCGATGCACGTTGGTTTTGAATGTTTGCAGGTTATAATGACCAAGAAATAAAGAGCTCGGCAGGGCATCCCATTAGCAAGTTGTGCGGCTTAGGAAAGAATCACGATATTTCGTGAGGGATGCTACTGCCAATTTCAATGGAGCACCAGTGATGAAAATAGCGATAGAACAAGGTGAGACTGGAGACATTAGGGCGATATTAGCATCACTTATGAATCTTATTGCTAGGTTTTGAATTCTGTCTAGCAGATGCAGAGACGTTACGGGAGCACCAGACCAGATGTGGGCATTGTACTCCAATTTTGGGCAGATAATCGCCTTATATTGCGTATTGAGATCAGAAGGGGTGAAATATTTCTTACATCGCTTGAGGAAACTTAGACTTTCGCAGCTTTTTTGGCGACATCGAATATGTGGTCATTCCAACATAAGTTGTCATTGACACACATACCCCATGACAGTCATGAATAATGGCTGCGTATTTAAATTTCGCTTTAACAACAGCGGATAACATTGTGTATTGGAAGCTTTCAATTTCACTCTGATGATAATTCATTCTACAACCGAAAAGCAGGTACGTGAGTCCGGGAACGAAAATGAAAAGCAGAGAGTATCGCCGTCAACGAAGGAATACCATATATTGGGTTAGAAGTAGCAGACAAGAGAGCATTGATGAAAATTAAAAAAAGAGTGTCGGGGACATTCCGAAAGGTAATTTCCAATACATTGAAGAAGAGATTCGGAGTGCACTTACACTCCTCCCGATTCTGATGCCAAACTCTTTCAAATACCTTACAAATTCCCCAGATTGATGTACACTTTGGTTTCACTTTTCGATGAGGCATGCCATAAAATCACCAGTGGACCAGTTGCTACGAAAACCATATTGCTCGTCGTTGAGAGGTTTTCGAGATTTCATGACCTGACGGTTTATCATTTTTTCCATGACCTTGAAAGAAGGAGGAGACAGAAGATGATTCGCTTTTTTTAAGGAGGAGCTGGACAAATGCTGTTTCCGATCTGCTCAGAAAGTGTCCTAAAGAGTAGGATTGACAAAAAAGCTTACGCAGTAGCTTTGTCAGCGTGCAATAACACCTCATCCGAAGAAGAGGAGATATGGTACACCATCTAGAACCAGCGGATTTATGTATGTTTAGATCTTTAGGTGCTCTTGCGATTTCACGAGTGCGAAAGTGGATTCGTTCCATTGAAGATTCGTGTAGGAGAGACAATGCGCAATCTGGAAGTATTGAGCTTACCGCAAAGTATGCAGCAAGCAGATTGGCCTTGTCCAAAGAGCTAATAGATGGAGGATGAGCAGAATTTTTTGCGAACGACCTACCTTTAGGACATTGTAGTATATTTTTGCCCCAGTTTTTGGTCGTATTCAAATTTCACACATTTAAGAAAGGCGTTGCAGTCATTTCTAGCACGCTTGGATTTAATTTTCGGTTTTCCCCTGTCGGTTTAGTCTTGTAGGACTGAAGAAACTGTTGTCATACCCTGACAGCCTCTTTACAGCTCGAGTCGTACTATGCCTTTCCGATGAGGGATAAAGGATCTCATTCCAAAGAGAGTAGTGTCTGTGATCACGGAGGTAGCCGATGTTGATCACAGTTTTTCGTCCTCAGTTCAGTACGCTAATGAACTTAAATATATTTTTGAGAACCACCTTTCCGTTGCCGTGAATACGTGTCAGTACCGCCAATGTCGCTTGTTAATATCACTCGCTTGCTGACGTTTAAGTGAGAGCTTATCACCTAATTTAGCATCCGAAGACTGCGCATAAATCCTTTGATGAGAAAATACAACTCTTTCTAGGATAAAAACCACTCAAGCCCTTCAAAAAGAGCTAATCAGCCGGACTGAAAGCGCTCAGAAAGATCTAATGGCACCTACATTAACTGTCTTGCACATGGCAGAGACTCACTTTCCAGGTAACCTCATCAGAACCAGCTCACTGAGTAAGGCCACTGAGTAAGAAAGAGGGAAGAGGTTTTTAGAGGTATAGAACTTCAAAATGAATAACAACACATCAAAATCATAGTAACAGCTATGGTATTGCCTTTACTGGAAAGATAATTATATGACATTAGTGCTTAAATATAACTTACGTTATAAGAACGTCGTAGCCATCTGGAATCTGGAAGAGTATCAAGTGCGCAAAACTGATTTATGAATGCATCCTCGGTACAAGATATAACATTACCTAAGAACGCTGAAGATCCTGCGAGAATGGGTAGACCAGAAGAAATACGGCCTGGGCACTTTCTTGTCATTGAGGGTACTTTCGACACCGCAACTTTTGACGGCATATGTACTCGTAATTCAGCCAGACAACGGAGGTAAATCACTAATTTTGTCAATAAAAACAATATATTGACAAGGGTAAACAAGACCGCAAGGCGATGGTGTTTGCTGCTATAGAGCATGTTGATCGACTCGCTTTTTTTTTTTTTTATAATTTACGCGCGCCTAAGGGGTTGATACCCTTTTACTGTTGCCTGGGCGCGGGCGGAAGGATAGGAGGAGGAGAACGGAAAATTGTTTTTGTAGTGGTTTGAAACTCAGGTGTGTTTGGTTTCTATGTTTACTCTCCAGGGGTGGGAGTCCGAATAGGACGAAGAGTTTTTCTTCACTCAGAGTGATTCGAGGTATAATTCCCAGTATTGTTTTCATTGCTTGAAACTCTTACAACAGCCAAATCTACGTGTCAGTGTTATGCCTTCACACGCAGAATTTTTTTGTCTGAGTTCCAATTATACAATGAAAAACTGATTTTGCCATGGGCAGGATGTTCTATGTATGTTCTATGCTGCATAATGTTCTATGTATATGTATAGTTCTGATTTTTCTGAACTCAATCAGAGAATCCCAATCTTGTCTCCTCTTATTTACATACAATCTACAATAGTTGAAGACTGGGACGTGTCCAGCGAAGAATCAATGTCGGTCTACATGCATATAAGGTTTAAAACAGGATTCAATGCGGGTAATGGCCAGATTACATACGAGAATGTACCCAAAAAAAACCGAACTGATGATGTGGTGGATGGAGATTTTATAAACAACTTTGTGCCGCGTGGAATTTTATAGTGGCAATAGCTGATTTTCTTGAACAGCACGTGGGCGTAAAATTTTGCTTCTTGCTCGGAAAAGCTTTCACAGAAATCTACAAGCATGATTCTATTAGGAAAACTCAAGTGTCTGAGTGGTTTTTCCTTTTCAAAAGAGGTGATGTGTCATTTCATGATAAGCCTATGTTAGCTCTGATCATCCTTCTACGACCCTAACCGATGAAAATGTAGAAAAAATTCCCGAAATCATCTTGGAAGGTGGACGACGAATCATTGAAGAAAATATGGAGCTATTGGGAGTGTCCTGGAGTTCAATTCAGTGGATTTGGGTATGGGCGGCTGGCAAATTCGCGCCTTGACTGCTGACTGCTGAACAAAAACAAGGTCGTGTGGAAACATGCTGTGCTTTAAAAGAAGAGTTACGAAATGCTGACTTGTTTTTTCGATGTGAAAGGAGTGGTCCATTCAGAGTTTGTTCCACATGCCAGTTAACCAGGTATATCCTGGAAATTTTGAAAAGATTGAGCAACACTTTGTGTCGGTAAAGTCGGGTAATAGCAACATTTTGCGGAAGTCGGGCTGACCGCTGTGCAGAATCCTCCCTATTTACCCTATTTACATAGAGCCTATGCTCAAGTGGTTAAAATGTGCATACTATGGTGGAATAAACAACTAAAACAAGTACACTGAAGAGTGAGAACTAAGCAAAATGCATCGATTCAAGGGACAGGTACAGGTCCACATTAATGAAATTCAACTCATAATTGAGAAAAAGAAAAGAAAAAAACCCGGATAAAGAGCTTCGAAAGACTGGAAGAACTCCGAGCTATCGCACGTTCTTAAAAAGTTAAAGCGAAAGGCTTTGCACAAGAAGCTGATTTTTTCATCCCTTCTGTGGACACTTGTCATTGACATCTTACTTGTCAATCTAGAAAATTTAGGCTACAAACTCCAGAATCAACTCCAGAATGATTCTACTAGTCCAGTTCGGTCGTAGAAGAGAGCTGAGTCTTGACCAGATCTCTCTTATCGGCACAATTATAAAGTTCTTCATTGAACTTCCACATCTAGGAGTAGTTCTAGACAAAAAACTGAATTGGAACTTACGAGTACATAGGTATACTCGTAAATAACAAAATTACCAAAGCCACATGCTAGCTAGTAGACACGTGTCTGGTAAGACCTGGGGGGCATCCCTTAAAGCGAACCTCTGGATCTATACGAGTACGATGATGGTCAGACAGATCATTACCTACTCGTCAGTAATACGGTGGAGAAAGACAAAAAGAAAAACCAATATCAAAGCCGCAGCGTCTTCATTGACTCGCATGCATAGGCATCTATGGCGTTATGCAAACTTGCTCCAGAGTTACCTGTCGTTGACATTACTCCACTTTACAATAAATTAATTACAAAGAGGAGAGGTAAAACTCGTACTACAATCAGACCCCGCACGCTTCATCTCGGAGATTCCTAAGCTCGACATGCTCTGCGCGAGAGATGGTTCAACATAAGAATTCCAAATCGACAAGCATGGGACAAAACCAACATCATACCTTTAAGGTAACAGGTGGTATAAGGACGGATCGAAAATAAATAGATACAGGTGTAGGTGCAGATATCCATAGCCTAAATACAAATATTGAAATGCCAATAGAAACAATTTCCAGCGCCTTTCAAGCTGAGCTTCAAGACATCCATTAATGTACCAGTACCATTCTTACAACAAGAATGAAAGGAGCTCCATCCATTTCCGGACTGTCAAGCAGCACTGAAAGTGCTCTCCACTTAAAAGAAGCAAAGTCAAGCACTGGTGGGTACTACGGCACAATGGTATTGAAAGTATTCAAAACACCGATTTATGTAGATTTAGCTGATCCATTTAATGAAGCCGAGCCTTTTTGCGGCATCTGGAATTCAGTAATAAATTCAACGATCAAAAGTGCGTCTATCGTATTGAGAGGATGAACACATCGGGTCTTCGACCGGCTAAAAGAGCTATGAGTACCCCCACAAAAAAAAAAAGTTCTGACATATATGCATATTCACATGCAGATAATGTGGCTGTACTTTCTGTTAGATCATGACTAGTGACTGTCTGGTCTAAAGCGTAGGCAGCCCCAGACGTAATCGACGATCTGTGCACTAGAAATGAGCTTTCAGTCAATCTTCTCAGGTGCTGTCGGTACTGTGACAGTGTAAAGGAGATTTGGTCTTTGTCACCGAGAAGGGTCATATAGTTCAAAGTCGCTATGATAAGACCAACTATATTCTATGTGTCGGCTGTTTCGTCGAACATATTTTCACGTTAATATGTCACTGCTGCTTCTATCAGACTTTAAAGAACCGTCCGTATCTGCTGAATGTGGGACTGGCTCTGCACTAATGAGTTCGATTAAAAACAAGTGGTGTTTGGGCGACATTGATCTGCGACGGTCTATGGGTTCTGGTTAGGCATGTATTCTAATGCAACGACAGTACTTCTTTTGCTCTGAAAGTATTTACTAAATCAACTTTTCTTGTGCCCAGGAATGATTTTTCGCCAGAATCTGAGCCAGCAAGAAAATGTGTCCTCCAATGGCTTTATAAATGATTTACGATGTAACGCTGGTGTTTTTGACGAAAACCTTAGCCTTCACTTCGCTTTAGGCAAGCTTTGTCATAGCAGAGATATCAAAATGAAAGCAGCAAAATATTTGGGTTCTCTTCACTATTTCGCCAATGCATGGGTTCTTTGAATGCAGCTGAAACGCTGAATTCGCTGGGTCTGGACTGGGTTCCAGATCAAAATGGGATTGTTAGAAGCGAGATGGCTGATGAACTTGCTAGGAAGGTCTCAGAGGACAACTTTTTAGAACTTGATCCTGCGTTAAAATTGCATTCGTCTTCGGTTAGGGCTTCATCGAGGAGGCTATCTTGTGAGTACAACCGTACGTGGCATGATTCCCCAGCATCCGGATGACCCAAAGTATTCAATAGTCTTCCCGCAGTCACTTGAGAAAAAATACAGCAGACTTCTTACTGAAGTCGTACTACACTATTACCTTTTGGTTAGCAACTACAATAAATGCGCTAGACTTAAGTGACACATCTCCTTCGATGCATGCTGTAGGAGTTATGATGATGATAATGACATCACCGAATATATAGGTAAATTACCGACGAATTTCCAATGATGAGCCTACTACACGCAGAAGTTTGCATTGAATATGTGCATTCAACCTTTAACCTTCTTCAATAAATTGTGCATCTTAAAACGAACGTTAATTACACTCGTATACTCGTATATCTAAAACCCAGGCTCTTCGATACCTGCTGACTGTATTTATGTATGTATTTATGCAAGAAATGAAATCATTAAACCAAACAAAGTTCGTTCTAGTGGTCGCTCTTTTAAGTGCCCTTAATTACAAAAGTACGTTTTAAATAATCCACTGGAAATCGGTTAGAGAAACAAATGGAAAAAAGTTGTTCAAAACAGTTTAATGATGTCAATTACAATAACGAAGAAAAATAATACTCGTAGATAGAAGAAAAAGCTAACACCGGTGTGGCTTTCAGCATATGGCATCTCATTTTAGGATTAATCTAAATGGCTTATCCAAATAACAACCTTCACGATTTGAAATTCGCATCGGGTTGGTTCATTAAAAACATATAACATACATATATGTCAGCACAAAGATGGAAAGATTAAATTTTGATGGATCACAATTATGAGCGATTATCATTCGAAATTGTTAAATTTTTGAAACCGTCGAAAGCAGGTTTCCAGTGTAGCCTAACCTTAAGAGTTTCTCTCTCTTACAGACGTTGAGTGTTAACTTTCTTCCGAAGATGTATAGTTTGATGTTACTAGCCTTTCAAAACCCTGAATACGCTGTCTACGATCAACAGATATTCAAGCCATTTTAGTCTTTTTACAAATGGTCAAATGATTGGCATAGCTTACATGTTGTCGGTTTTGTAAAATATCTGTGTCCTGATCCAGAGTGTTGAACTAGTTTGAGCTTCGGATAAAGCATTGTACCATAGATTTCTAATGTTTGCTATTGGGCTTTCAATGGTGATCAAGAGTTTAATGAAGACACAAGCATCGACACTTTAGCCTATGACACATCAACTCCTACTCTCACCTCCACGTGATGAAGCCTCTGAACCTAGTACCTTTGACTGAAGGTAGGACAGAAAAGAGCGTTCGCATTAGGGCAGCACTTCTGCTGCATCAGGACAGCAGGCGATAAACAACATCATCACACAGTTTGAGCTACTTGGTACACACCTCCCTTTAGATTTATTTTGCGCAGGTCTAAAGCGAGCTCCAGTAGTGTGTCGGGCTAGCAGAGGTGGCTGGGCAAGAGCCTAATTTAGGCGATATAACTAACTACCATCTGACCGTTAAGCCAAACTCTGTGTTTTTAGCCCCTCCGGTTGGGGGGATATATGTGGGGAAACTTCTCCAACTAAACCAAAAAAAAAACGAATGGACGGATGGCCGGATGGACGGATGTAATGTTGACAATCACAACAAATCTTTAGAGACAATGAACGAACAACTCGCGGAGACCTTAGATTTCTATAAACAGATCTTGCAGTAACATATAAGAGCAATGGGATGAGCCATGAAAAACCGGATCAAAAACTATGATATCTACTGCCGCGAGAACTACAAAGAAGGAAAGCGACATTTAAATGCGGATTTGCTATTCGAGTCAGATCTCGGCAAAATTCTTTAGCTTTCGTCATGTTCAATAAGTGAACTCCTCATAACAATTTGCAACAATGCGTAACAGTGGCGAAGACGAAGTGTATGACCTCCTAGAACGAACATACTCGTACCACCTTGAAAAGTTCCCGGAATAACCACCGTGTGGCGCTCTTATTGTTCCGATTTGATTTCTGTTTTTTTTTTTTTTGTTAAGTTGGTAAATCTGTTATTGATATTCCCTCTAAATCTTACCGTCATAGCTTGACATTTGCAAAACTTACGTAGCCAAAGTTACGAATTTGTATTAAAACGGATTTAGTGGTGCGCAAACGTTGGAAATGTTGGAAAAGCATTTCGGCAACGATTCTCTAAAGAAAACGGTCGTTTACCAGTGGCACAAGCGGTTCAAAAGTGGTGATGAGTCAATCGAAGATGATGAACGCAGTGGTAGACTATCGACATCGATAGCCGACGAAAATATTGATGGAGTAAAAGAAATGTTGGTCAATAACCGCAAATTAACCATCAGAGAGATATCGGAGGACTTGCACATTGCCTATGCATCCGTCCAAAACATTTTGGTTAATGATTTGGGTTTTCGTCGTGTAGCAGCAAAGTTGGTGCCAAAAGACCTCAATTTCATGCAAAAAAGAGACCGTGTTGACGTCGCAAAAGAGATGATGTGCGAGGCTGAATCCGATCTCATATTCATCAAACTTATCATTACTGGAGACGAGACGTGGGTTTATGAGTATGACACGCAATCCATACATCAGGCAAGTGAAAGGCGTTCATTAAATGAGCCGAGACCAAAAAAACCACGTCGTTTTCAGTCAAAAAAGAAGGCAATGCTCACGGTTTTCATGGATTACAACAGTGTAGTGCATCAATTTTTGCCAGAAGGCCAGACAGTAAACAAAGAGTATTATGTGGGCATTAGGAGACGTTTGCGTGAAGCAATTCGTTGAAAGAGACCAGAATTGTAGGTAGAAAACTCGTGAATTTTGCACCATGATAACGCACCGTCGCGTTGCACAGTGCCATCATTATTCGTAATTTTTTGAAGAAAAATGCAAAAAATTCCATCCAACAGCCACCGAATTCACCTGAGCCCCCTGTGACTTCTTTCTGTTCAATCGAGTTAGAAAACCACTACAGGCGTTTCAGCAGCCGAGAGGAAGTAATGGAAAAATCACAGGAAGCACTGATGGACATACCGAAAACCGATTATAAAAAATGTTTCGAGGATTGGCTCAAGCGCTGGCGTAAGTGTGTTGCAGTCGATGGGGATGACTTTGAAGGGGACAATATAGATTTAGATGAATAATCTTGTATTTTTAATTTTCTGAACAGATTCCGAACTTTTTGATCAGTGAGGTATGTACATATGGTCAGTACCCTGGCTATGACACCAAGAGCTTGTGAGCTCTACGTACAGAAAAGGACAGAAAAAATAGAAGAAAAGCACACTCTTCTCGAAAAGAAGGAGAAGGAGCACGAGAAGTCCGCGATCGAGAAAATGGAGAGATGTTACTGTCGGAATGACGTTCGAAATTTTTATCAAAGAATAAGACGAGCACGCCATGGCTACAAAGCCAGGAAGGCAACTTGAAAAAATGAACATGGATAACTAATAGTAAAGTCGCAGTCTGTGCTGAAAATATGGACAAAAACATCCAGGAGCCGTTGGTCATTGTTTCCAAAGAGGAGGACAGGGACTAAGTAGGTTAAGTAGATTAAGATTTATTTTTAGGTAGTCTATAAGTTTTTAGTTTTAAGTTTTTATAGATAAAAAAAAAGTCCAGACACTAAGTGTTTTAATTAAAATTCATTTTCTCAATTGTAATTAATGTAACAATAAAATAAAACTATACTGTAAGGTTCGTCGAAAGACATAGATTAAGTATTATGTTTAATTTAGAGTGCCCGCATGGGGCCAGTAAGTTACAATAAGATTATTTTTAAGTTATTTAAGCTAATTTTTAAGCGTTTTTTGTTTAGCATATACGAGTAGTTTAAGTTATAAAAATAAAAATGCATAAAAACTGGAGGACAGGGACTAGTTCTGTATTGATTATAGCCTCAATAAACACACAAAGAACGACTCATCGCTTTCCACGGATTGATTTATTGCTGCAAGTGCTGGCTCTACAATCGATTTCAATCTTGCCACTAGCGGATGGAACTGGAAGAATCATCAAAAGAAAAACGTAATTTACGGCAGGTGCTGTATTGTATTTATTTTCATATCTTAGAACCAGGATGCTGTATCTACTCGTAGATGGCCTACTCCTGGCGTTGAAAAGGATGTATAACCGTTCCTGGGACGCTGTGCTACAGGAAATTTATTCAGTCGTTTTCTGCAATAGCCAATTCACTGACGAGTTTGACGAAAAAGAATCTACCTTTTGAGTAAGGTTTCGAGTGCCAAGTGGGACCATTAAATATGTATTTCCAACCGAAATGAGCAAGCTTTTTTTGTGATGGTTGTAAAACTTTAAGAAGCCTGAAGGTTGAGTTCGTTTTTCTGGCGATTACTGAAAGCAAACATGGGAATGCGGATGCATTGCCCAAAAGGTCATGTCTCTCGAAAAGAATACGTATAAATTCTGTTAAGATAATATATAAGCTATGATAAGATATGCCAACGAGACAGAGATGGTATATTATCGATAGCTAGAGCATGGTACTTCGATAGGAATATGTAACCTAAGAGAGAAATATGGCACTTGCATCCAGATGTCAAGGCTCACTGAACCATGTGAGAAACTCTCTTTATCTAGGATGGAATCTGCAAAAATTCTTTACAAAGTAGTATACAGTTGTGCAATCATAATTCTTTAAAAAAGTATGGAGATGCTATCCCGACACATGTCAGCAGAATACTCGCGGGAGGACATTTTGGAATTAGTAAGACATTACAGAAACCAAACAGTGCTCTTGGGTGTTTGGAACGTTTATGCATTTCGTGTCATAACTACTTCGGTCCTCGGACTGCTTCTAAATTTGATACATTTTGGCGTTTATGGATCATCTTACATTGTGGCCATTTTCAAACTGCCAAAGCTGTTACTTGTGGTACAGTCAGCTTTAGTGATAAGTGCCAACAATGTAGGCACCCATCACATCAGCCTCGAGTACCTGCAGTCTGATGTGAGCATAGGTCGGACACTCGAAGAGATGGAGCTCCGCAATGTTATCATCACTCTCACAGAAATTATTTCAGGTTCTTAGACGCTTAGTACTTACTTAGTCTACAGTCGTTCCCACTTCTTCAGTCGACAGCAGGAATGTCGATGACATCATATGTAGGTTCGTTGGAAGCATTTACTTGGTCTGCAGTCATCCTGGAGAGTCATTTTATCTGCAGTTATAATCACATGAAACCCCGTATGATTGACCCTCCTTATCGAGGGGTCCTACTAGCCAGTCACAATACCTTTGACTCTTCTCGTTGCCACTTGTAACAGTTAAAATAACACTTACGCATAGATCTTTGTTGATACATTCTTCCGGTCTACCCTATCGAACCCTACCAATTTGCTATTGATGCAATTGACAATTTGATTGACTTATCAGACTCTCTTGATGATATCGTTATCTCCGGCGATTTGAATCTGCCTCAACTTCTAGCTCCATTTCTACTAAGGAATATCTCTTCGTAAGTCGATTAACAGACTCTAGTCTATGTCAAGTTAGTGGCGTTTCCAACTATATGGAAATATGGAAAGGCAATTAGACCTTGTGTTTTAGAACTGGTCCCATTAACTCCTCAGTATCATGTTGTCCCGTATCAATTTCAATTATTGATAACTTTCATCGCCCGCTCCTTCTTTCATTTTTCCAGTCGACTCCCACAATTCACGGCGCTTACAATTTTCACAAACCTAATTTTTGTAAAATAAATCAATATCAATTCTGGTTGATGCCCATTCCATATTTTAAAGAGAAATATTCAAATCCATTTCCCTTCAAGTACTCGTACCATATTATTTCCATAAAACATCTTCTACATCCCCGAAACAAAAAAAAAAAAAACAGTTATGAGCGGTATTCCCTCGCACCTACTATTCAAACTATCTATATGTACATATCTTCATTTCTTCGAACTCTACAACTCTCTCTATCAACGCTACCTAAATAGACCGCAAATCAATCAAACGACCCTAAGTCATTTTTCCAATTTGTCAATTGTCTTTCCTCTGTTGTGCCTCTGTTTCGAAAACAAATCTTCAAGTGATCCTCTTAGAGAGCTTAGAAGCGCATGCTACTCATCTGCTCACTGAAAAATGATATTTACGGAATGGCTGAACTTTCTCCACTTCCTTTCATATTTAACCCATTTGCATCATAAGCGCATAAATCTTCTTTTCATTATTTCTTCTTTTCAACACAATAATTGTGAAGAGAGTGCTTTCCATAAAATCGTCATTGCCAACTCCACTGAAAAAATATACAAAGGACACGCCGCCTTCTACGTCCATGCTACGCGCTGAGACTCAGTCATAGATAAACTAACCTATATGTCAAACTCTACTAATACTTTTGCAAACTCTTAACTTTCGCACAGTACTAAGTGAATTCCGACACTTTTACATCTCTATAACTTTGTCAAAATTTGCTAGAATGAGAGAAATTTACGAGTAAAATTGCTCGAATGAGAGCGATTTGTACGAGTGTGTGTAATGTGGATGGTATTTTTTATATTGAAATGGGCGAAGTTTGTATAAAATGGTAGAGAAATTGGCATGGATGACAATTCACACGAATTTACAGACAGGGCCGTAGGGATAGGGGCGATCAGTAGAAAATCGGTTTTGATTTTCCAATATCTGGAAAGATTGACATCTAGGTTAGCTTATCCATGGACTCAGTACAATCAACATCAAAGTATGCTTACGTGCGAATTTCGTCTGGATCACTCCCAGGATTACTGGAAAAGAGGGCACATGCGCAAGAAATTGCACGGTGATTTGAAACGGACTGTACATTTTTCAAACAATCATTTGCCAACAACTCCTTCGTACCAGATGCCTCTTACTTCAATGACTTACCAAATTTCTCCGTTGGTCCCTTTCTCACTCAAAATTTCGACTGTGATTGAAGAAAAATTAAAAAAAAACATAAAGATGAATTTCTACCCGGGTCAGATGGCGTCTCAGACGTTTTCTAAAAAAATGCACTTCTAACCTTTCTCTCCAACTTTGCTAACTATTTCGTCTATCCCTTACACAGGGAGAATTTTCCTAGATTTGGAAGGCCTCTTTTTATAATCCCGATACACAAACGCGGATCTAAGCACGAAGTTACCAATTATAGTCCCATTGCTAAACTCTCTCATATACCCAAACTCTTTGAAACATTTTATACGAATCCTTAAGTTTTAAATGCAAGTACATAGTTTATTTCCCCTAGACAACATGTTTTTCTGAAAGGCAGATCAACTGCCATTATAGCCTTAGGTAATGGCAAACAATTCGATATTATCTGGTAAGCCGATGTTATTGTGTTCGGTTTAGATCCGTCCTTCCAGTTGCTTTTCTAGGCTCCTCTGGGGTTCCACAAAGCAGCGATATTGGTCCCTTACTCTTAATTTTTACTATTAATGATCTTGAGAAGGTCATTAAACACTACTCCCTCTCCCTTTACGCTGCGACACAACATTTTTTTAAAGCAGTTTCTACTCCCCATGTTTTCACCCTTCATCAAGATCGGTTTTCAATCTGGTGCCTTAAAAACTGCTTAGAACTTAATATCTCCAAATGTCAATCTATAACTTTTTCATGTAAATGCAATCCGTCTCCTCCCCGACTTTATTTTCTCTATGGTCAATCTATGGGGAATGTTCCATCATTGCAATACCTTGGTATATTTTTCGACAGGGGGCTTAATTTCCGTTCGCATATCGATAAGATGATCCTTAAAGCCTAATCGTCACTTGGCTTTGTTAAACGGTGGTCGAAGCAATTTTCCAACCCGTACGTAACCAGATTTCCTTATGCAGCCCTTGTTTGCTCACTGCTTGAGTGTGCCATTCAAGCTTGGTCCTCCTTTCACCGAATTCATGTTTTCTGAATCGATGGTATTCAACTTCGATTCCTCCCATTTTTCTCCGTGGTCTGCCCTGGAACGACCCTTTAATCTTATCTCCCTATCAGGACCGCCCAAATTTATCAATTTAGATTTATTAGAAGAACTTTGGAATATAGCTGACATTCCTTTCATTCATCGATTGAGCACCCCTTTACAACTCTATTTCCTTCAACGCCAATCCACGTAGTTTACGTGGTCCTTCAGTTCCCCGCACCTTTCACGGTTCCAACGAACCAATTTCCCGTATGTACCGAAAGGTCAACTCAAACCTATCCGTTTTTGATTTCAACCTGAGTCGTCTCAAACTAGATCTCACCCATCATTCCCTTGGTTTCTAGCTCTTAAGCCTTTTCTGTTAGTTTTTAAGTCCTAATATTAATATTAAATTAGAAAAACCGAGGACGCAGGCAGTCGAAATACAGGTTCGGGTCCTGAAATCTTCTTCGGTGATCTCCTGCATTGGGACCCAAGCACGCCTCAATGAATTCAGCTTCTCGACTGAGTTCAATGAAGTCTTGTATTCTCGAAGTAGCTTGGAAGTCGTAAGAGGGTGCAGCATGGCCTTAATTGTTATTCAATTGTCAACCTGTGCAGACGTGTTTTTCTTTTTCTCCCGTATACCGAGTTCAGTTATTATTTTCCACTTTTTTTTCAAAGTCCCGTAAACTGCCAACTCAGTATATCTACCGTTGTTCGTCGACCTAGTTTTGTCTGCCGATTGCTCAAACTCAACTGTGCCAGTTTTGACCCCAAAACAAAACAAAACAAAAAAAAATTCCAAACAACAATTAACCTCAATAAACTAATAATGGAAAAGTGCTGTGCTAGTGTTTTGTGCTCAATTGTTGACCAAAACGCCGAATGGGTAGCATGCAATGGTCTCTGTGGAAAATCATTCCATGCCATATGCATCGGACTAACCCGGAGATCCATAACCTACCTCAAGGAGTATTGCAGTCTTTTCAATTTTTACTGCGACGAGTGCAAAGAGATCACCTTGCCTCACGTTATGTTGGCAATTAAATGCAACAACGAGTCTATCAATGCGATGCTAACCGAGAATGGTCATATTAGCAGAACTATTTTGGACAGAATAGAAAAGATTGAAGACTCAATAAACTGCATTGATAGTAATGTGGATGCTTACAAGTCCACAGGAAGAATGATCGAAAAGCAACTGGCAGCGATCCAAAACCTATCGAAAAACAAATCTAACCACGACAACGAGAGCGAAGTGATCAAATATCACTTCGACGGAATTAAATCTTTCCTCAAAACAAATTTTGCCAACCTCCTTAAGTCCAACGAACTCACACACATAAACGACTCTATCAACCTTCTCCGTACTGATCTCGACTTGCTTTTTCAATCCTCCTCCAAAACAACACATCACATCCCGCATCCATCAGATTCTACGCTCGATGACCTGACCCTAAAAATGATTGATGTCAGCGAGGAACTCATAGCAACTCGGTTGACCGTTGCCGAAATCGGTAAAGAAGTGAGATTGGCTTCCCACAAAATCGATGGAATACCCGATCAAATTCAGTTCCAGGCTAGTTCCCCGTACAATGTCTCAATTCATAATGAATTAGTAGACACGGAGTCTCATTTGCCATCATTTTCAAATACTCCTCCCGCCACCCTAACAACAGAAACCGAAACCGTTTTACCTTTACCAACTAAAATCCCGCCCGTCGCCGCTCCACGCAAACTGCTCAATCAATTTGGAACTTCATAGACCCCCTCCGAATGGAAAAACAGACTCGAAAAGCTGAAACAGGGAAACCATACGGCATTCTTCGTTGAAGGGGCCCCTCAACATGCTGATGTTTCTTGGGTGCGGAATTTCTTTCACCGAAGTTACGCTATCACCATTAGCGAGTGCCAGATGATTTCCCCCGCTGACTCCAACAGTTCCTGCAGCTTCAAAGTCAACATCCCAACCAAATATTCGTGGTTGTTCCCTACTCCTCCTGGTAAGACAACTAAACCTGGGAAGATAAGAATTTCAAAATGCTCTGAAGAACGAGAAAACGCACATCTCGAGAGTAATGAAAGTGTTAAAAATAATCGTAGTGTTAATAATAAACTTAAAAAAAGACCCCTTTCCAACCCCCTTCCAAATAAAAAATATGCTTCCAAAAAACGAAGCTCTAATCTCGACCCCAACTGGAGCTTCAAAACAAACTTATTCCCCAATTTTAGTCCTCCCTCCTCACTTATCCGGCACAAAGCCCTTACACACCAATCTTCTAATCCCCCAATTCCCCCCGTTCCACCGAAGTCCCCGCGCCAACGCGTCTCTTTCAACTTAACCCCAACCACCCATATTATTCCTTCTCAACCTTCTACGCCACCAAACCCAGCTAGCAACCCAATTCCCAACTTCGACCTTAAAACTGGAGCTAAGTACCCTAACTTCATTAACTCCCATACCCTAAACCCCACATCTCATCCCTCGTCCAACTCCATATCCAATCATTTATCTCTATCTCCCTCCTCCAATGCTCCTATTCTTGATCCCCCTTTTCCCCTCACGGTTAAACTAACACAGCAAACCAATGGCACTACAGAAAGTCGATATGCTCTCTCTAGGCTCAGAGAACGAATGATATATGAAAACATTCGTCTCTTTCTTGCCTATTTACATGACAAATCTGACTCGGTCTGCTACGAAGGGAAAACCAAAACCAGCGTCATGGTTTCCATCCAGCAAGAAGGCCTCCCTACCGACCCTATCAGTCTCAGGAACCTTTATATCAGGTACCAGGAGATATTTAACATGTCCCCTCAGAAAGTAGCAGACGACCTTTCTGCATTCGGCAACTATGTTCACTCTAAACGAGTATCACACCTAGAGCGAAGCCGAGCCGACCACGAAAAATTTTTTCGTCCATAACGTGCCTCCCTTGCCAGCGCTTAAACCATCCTGCCTCACACCTCCACCCCACAACATCCCTCTTACATTTTACTACCAGAATGTAAGAGGTCTTCGCTCTAAAACCAATGCTGTCCTACGTCAATCGCATGCTCTTCCCTTTGATATTTACGCCTTGACCGAAACCAATTTGATTCCCGACATAAAGAACCAGGAATTGTTCCCTCCTACTTTTAATGTTTTCCGCGACGACGATCCTACCCGCACAAATAAAGATTCCCCCTGTCGAGGCGTCCTACTGGCGATGGACAACAGCCTTAACTCTTCTCCCATTACAATTTCTTCATCCTCTAAAGCCGACTTTGTCGCAATAAAAATATCACTGCCTCTCAAGTCCCTTTACGTTATATGTTGCTACATCCTACCAGCTCAACCTATCGAATCTTACCAATTTGTTATTGATGCGATCGATCATTTAATTGACCTGTCAGACCCTATTGATGATATCCTTATTTTCGGCGACTTTAATCTTCCTCAGCTACAGTGGACGCTATCAGATGATCAATCGTTTTTCATCGCTTCAAATGCCAACTCAGCTAAGGAATGTCTCTTCTTAGATTGCTTAACAGACTCAAGTCTATGCCAAGTCAGTGGTATATCCAATTTTATCGGCAGGCAATTAGACCTTATTTTCACAACAGATCCAATTAACTCCTCAGTCTCACTTTGTCCCCTATCTCTCTCAACAATCGATAACTACCATCCCCCCCTTCTACTTTCATTTTTTCATAACTCTTCATTCCAGTCCACTCCCCCCACAACTCTCTCATCCCACCACTTTCATAAAGCAAACTTTCACAAAATCAGTGAATATCTCAGCAGATTCCCCTTTAACTTTCACAACCTAAGTATAAATGATGCCTTATCCATTTTTTATAAAGAAATATTTAATTCTTTTTCCCTTTACGTTCCGTTTTCCCGCCTTAAAACATCATCTACTAGTCCTCCCTGGTATAATCGCAAGCTTCGTTCCTTACGAAATCAGAGAAATAAGTTATGGGCTGTTTTCCTGCGTACCAGATCCTTTACCGACTATTCCAACTATCTTGGTGGTTATCTTCATTTCACCGAACTTTACGATTCCCTTTACCAGGACTACCTTAACAATGCGCAAGTCAACCTTATAAACCACCCTAAGTCCTTTTTCCAATTTGTTAACTACAAAAGAAAGTCCGATGGTTACCCTCCTTCCCTCTCTTTCAACAACAGGTCATCAACCGATCCACTCACCATTACCAACCTATTTGATACCTTTTTTAAGCAATCCTTCACCAACGACTCCTTTGTACCAGATCCATCCTATTTTAGTTACCTACTGAACTTCTCCAATGGCCCACTTCTCTCTCATATTTTTGACCCATCTTATATCGAATATAAATTACACCAACTCAATGACGAATTCACACCCGGCCCAGATGGCCTCCCTGCCATATTTCTTAAAAAATGTTCTTCCTCTCTTTCCCTTGCCCTTTCTAATCTCTTCCGTCTATCCCTTTCACAAGGAGAATTTCCTGAGGCTTGGAAATCCTCCTTCATAACCCCGATCCACAAGAAAGGATCAAAGAATGAAATAACCAACTATCGTCCCATCGCTAAACTCTCTCATATACCCAAACTCTTCGAAAGTATTTTGTATGAAGCTCTAAGCTTCCAATGCAAATCACTTATTTCCCCTAGACAACATGGCTTCTTAAAGGGTAGGTCAACCACCACAAATCTCGTTGAATTCGTATCCTTTGCCCTCTCTGCCCTAGAGAATGGCAATGAAGTCGATGTAGTTGCAACCGATTTTAGCAAAGCCTTCGACAAAATCTCTCATCGGTTAATTATCTTTAAATTGTCTGCCCTCGGCTTTGAACCCATATTGTTAAAATGGATATCCTCTTACCTCGAAAACCGTTTTTACAGTGTTCGTTTTAGGTCAGCCCAGTCCGCTCCATTTTTGGCCACCTCTGGAGTTCCACAAGGCAGCCATCTCGGTCCCCTTCTTTTTATATTAACCATAAATGATCTCGATATGATCATCAAACACTCGTCTGTCTTCCTTTACGCCGACGATACCAAATTTTTCAAAACCATTTCCTCTCCTCATGACTCTTTCCTCCTTCAACAAGATCTTGATAGTTTCTCGATCTGGTGCCTCAAAAATTCTTTCGAACTTAACATCGCCAAATGCCAATCCATCACCTTCTCACATAAGCGGAACCAATCTCCTCCCCGACTCTATCTTCTCCATAACCAACCTATCTCCTTCGTACAGTCTCTTCGCGACCTCGGCATTTTGTGTGACAGCGAGCTCAACTTCCGTTTACATATGGATGAGATAATCCTCAAAGCCAACTCTGCACTAGGTTTTGTAAAACGGTGGTCCAAAGAATTCACCAACCCATACGTGACCAGGTCCCTCTATATTACCTTTGTTCGCCCCCTCCTAGAGTACGCCAGTCAAGTATGGTCCCCATATCATCGTGTTCATATCTCGAGAATTGAAAGCATTCAGCGTCGTTTTCTTCGATTTGCTCTTCGAGGTATGCCCTGGGACGATCCTTTTAATCTGCCCCCCTATCAAAATCGTCTCAACCTTATCAACTTAATCACCCTAGAAGATCGCAGAGATGCAGCAGACTTTCTCTTCATTCATCGACTCCTTTCAGGTCACGTTGAATGCGCGTCCCTTCACAACTCCATTTTCCTCAACACTAACCCTCGTAACCTACGTACCCCTCGACTCTTCTATCTACCAACCCACCACACCTCCTATGGAGCGAACGAACCAATCTCCCGTATGCTACCTCAAATCAACTCAAACCCTACCGTCTTTGACTTTCACCGCACTACTTCCTACCTCAAATCTGTTCTCCTTCACCACTCCAACCAACCTTAGTTTTAAGTTTTAGTTTAAGTTTATTTTTTAAGTTATAGCTTGTCTTTGACTTTCACCGCACCACTTCCTACCTCAAATCTGTTCTCCTTCACCACTCCAACCAACCTTAGTTTTAAGTTTTAGTTTAAGTTTATTTTTTAAGTTATAGCTTGTATTAAGTCGAATAAATGGGGGCATTCGCCCCCACCAAAATTAAATTAAATTAAAAAAATTAAGCTCAGCTTGGCCACAGATGCAGATGCATCGCCCCCTCGGTCGAGGAGTAGAATCTTATGTTGTTATCCTTCCGAAAGACATTAGCGCCGAATCCTAAATCGGTACAGACTCTACTACATTCCTTCCTGGCTCAGATTCTGAACGAAACCATACCTGCGCAAAAGAAAAGCCGCAGCAGAGTTCTGTCAGCATTGCATTAGAAGGGATGTCTATAAGACCAGAATCAACAGACAGTTGGGGCGAAAGGTCATCAAAACTGCTGTGCGTGTTCTATCAAAAAGGATTTCTTTTTAAACGGAATGCACCTATAATATGAACATTAAGGGGAGAGAGATGCACTAGTACTTCTAGACCATAAAGCAGAGGCATGTGTGCAATGGAATTCATCCCTGCAGCCTAGATAGACTTTTTTCTGGAGTCTGGGAAAATCACCAGTGACGTACTTTCGTGAAAACTTGTTCCACCGGAGACCCGACGTACGAACATATAATTGGTTTTATCATACTCGTGTAGATCCAGCCCATGCCCTTAACAGGTTTAAATTGGAAAAGTGTAGTCATACAGGATGATTGCTAAATACGTAGCATCTTTGGAGAAATGGTGATGTCAGTAGATGAGTCGACCGGTCAGCTTATTTCTTCCAAATTTGAATTCGAATTTATACTTATTAAGGGCTAATGCAGCGACTTGGTGTAGAAGAACGTCGGACAATACCCATTCACCGCTTTTTTTTTTTTTTTTTTTTTTTTTTTAATGCATTTTATTTCTATAACTTAAATTACGCTTATATGCTAAACAAAAAACGCTTAAAAATTAGCTTAATTAACTTAAAAAATAATCTTATTGTAACTTACTGGCCCCATGCGGGCACTCTAAATTAAACATAATACTTAATCTATGTCTTTCGACGTAACTTACAGTCTAATTTTATTTTTATTTTAACATTTATTAGAACTAAGAAAATGAAAGAAAAACTTAGTGTCTGGACTTTTTTTTTTTTATCTATAAAAACTTAAAACTAAAACCTTATAGACTACCTAAAAATAAATCTTAAACTACTTAACCTACTTACGTCTAATACATACACATACATACATATATCTATATATATATATATATACATAATACCTATATACGTAATATATAAGCATATGTATACATACATTTTTTTTTTTTTGTGTTTTTGTATATTTTTTTTTCTTAACACCTAACTTAAACCTACCTAGAACTATGTAAGCCGGCCATGGCTGAAAAAAAAATTAAAAAATTGGCTGGCCCACCTTGCTTCACGTGAAGCTAATTATCATTGGAGGAGCTCGACGACGAAGCATCCTCCCTTTCAACAAGCCACCAAAATTGTTGGTGCTGCCGAGCAACATCCCTCATGTCGCGACTCCCTACCGCCCTACTGAACCGGAGACGCTCTGCACTGCCATGTGCGACGTCTCTGTCGTAGTTGAGTCGCCTGTCCGCAGCCGTTCGAGCGACGTGGAAGATTAGCGGCACCGCCAATCTGTCCTGGATCAGACCTTTGCTATCTAGGTAGAGGAACGCTTCTGGAGGAATAAAGCCGTCAAAGCGAACTCTCTCGTGATACATATAATTGGGGTAGTAAGCCCCGGAGATCAGGTTGTTCGATGAGGTCATTGCTCTAGCAACGTGCCCTCGAGTCAACTTAAAGACGAAATTGTCCACTCTTATTAGGTTCGCCCTATTGTATAAGACCTCATTGGGATAGAATTTTATGTACTGAGACTCTGGTGTTCTGTATAAGCGAAGACAAGTCCTAAGACAAGCCTTCTCAAACACCCGAATCTTTTCCAATAAACTTGCTCTCACGTTGAACCACACGGGACATCCAAATACAAGCATGGGCCTGATAAGGGCCATGTAGCAGATTACCTTCACCCTCGCGTCGAGTTGGCTGTTATAAAACAGTCTCTTTGTAAGGGCAAAAGCACCTTTGGCTCTGGCCAGAGCAACCTCTATATGTTTGTTAAAATACAGAAATTGATCTAGCCAGATCCCAAGGTATCTGACTACATTTCGACAAGCAAGTGGCTGCCCTTGCTGTCCCACGATCGAGAACTTTCGCCAATTCTTTCTGGTATCCCTAGAGGCCCCAGACAAAGGCGTCCTAAACAGAATGATTTCCGACTTCTGAAAGTTGATTTTCAACTTCCAGTCATCGCAATATCGCTTAATTTTGTCGAAGTCACGCTGCAAAAGCATATTAATGACCTCAATCTTTGGACCTGATCTGTACGCGATTATGTCGTCTGCGTACGCTATGGCATGGTGAAGTGAACCTATCTGATCACTCGTGTAAATGTTGAATAGGATCGGCGAATTTACCGCACCTTGTTGCAGACCGTTTTTAATGTTAAAAGTTCCAGCAGAAGTCGCATCGCCATTCTTCACGATGAACTGTCTACTGGAGAGCATATCGAAGAGAATATACAGAAGTGGTTTACTAATGCCCAACCTGTCCAGCTTGAAAAAGAGTCCTTCTAACCATACGGTATCGAAGGCCTTCTCCAAGTCAATCAGGCAGGCACCAGTGCACTGGTTCTTGCTTTTGTTCCATTGGATATCAGAAACCAGTTTCGACGCAGCATGAATGATATCATGCCCCGCCTTGAAACCGAATTGATTATCCGGAACTATATGTTTGTCCTCGACCCACTTAGTCAGGACTCTATTGATAACCTTTTCGAACACCTTACTGATGTTTGGAAGAAGACTGATCGAGCGGAGATTCGCCGGATTGGAAGTGTCTTTATCCCTTTTGGGGATGGGATGTACCACCGCAGTTTTCCAATGCGCTGGATAATGTGCATTATTCATTGCATTATTAAACAGGGTGGTATAAATGTTTACCGCTTCTAGAGGGAGATGTCGAAGCACAATGTTCGGTATTTCATCGGTTCCCACTGATTTCTTACTTCTAAGTGATTCGAAGATCGTTTGGAGTTCCTCCTTCGAAATGAACGGGGGTAGTGCCCTATCGTTGGTGATGACATTATTTGCCATATTCTCGTCACTGAACTGGGTGAAACCCGTGCTCTCGAATCGCCAATTCACAATTTCATTTCGAAGGTAGAAATTGTGCACAAGGACTCGATTCACCAGATCGTGGTTCGGGCCAATGATAACATTCGCCTTGTACACTTCCTGGAAAGTCGCTCCTATGGCCTCTACCTGTTCTTGCGGATCCTCGATCACAAAGAAGTTGTCATCATCAACAGCCTCATTTGGATCTATGCCCGCTGCTACCAGTATTTGTTCGTTGTTCGTCGTTCGGGCGATTTTAAGACAAGGAAGGTCGTTGTGATCTTTCCTCCGAAATAGTTTATTTATTTGCGGGAAAATATTCCAATACAAATTTACGGATGCTCTGTAATTTTCTTTTATTAATGTTTGGAGGTTTTTAATCGACGACTTCAGTGTCATGATCTCCGGGTTATGTCTGTCAGTAAACTGTCTGTACAAGGTTTTTAGTCTTGACAGCAGTCTACTTTTATGTCGGTGCAGTGCGTCAATAGTTGCGTTGCGGAATAGGTCTTCTTCGTCAGTGTGTTGGTACCGAGGTATCGTTTTGTCCATTGTTCGTTTGATTGTCTTGTCCATTAGTCTTAGATACCTGTCAATCTCCTCGTTTGACAGATTTCTGTTGGACGGTGGGTAGAGCGAATTCGAGGAGAGTGCTCTAGTCAGTGTTCTGGTGAAGTGTGTCCAACGCACCCTACTATAATTGTAGGAATGCCTTTGGACAAACTCATCCAATTCCGCAATTTCGTTGGGAACAGTTATTTCGGTGCTGAGACCGCAATGGTCACTGTCATACACGAAAGTGCGTAGACAGTTTGTAGTTTGTTGGTTAGTACATGTCAGTTGTATTCGTGAGTCGAACAGCAGAAGATCCAAATAAGACCCGTGTCTGGGAAACGACGGACTATCCGTCGCCTTAAGCCCGAGTCGATACATCATACTGTGTTGACCCCACCAATTGAATAGTAGGTTCCCTCTAGTATTTGGTGTATTATTTCCCCAATCACTATGTTTGGCGTTGAAATCTCCGCCGATAATAAAATAGTTGTCTTCCAATTCCAGCCTCAGGAATCGAAAAAGTGTCTCGAGCTCTGAGATAAATATTGTGGATTGAGTAGCCTTAGGTGCATAGACAGACACCATGTACAACCGCTTTCCACTACGGAGTGGGATATACACGATGCATGCTTCCAGCACCTGGAACCTACGTACTACACGACTGTATACTCTTTTAAAATGTATACCTTTTCGTACGAGAATTGCAACGCCACCTCCCTGAATGGAGTTGGGTCGGTCTCTCCGTACTATTTTGTATCTTCTGTGCCTCATTTTGTGTCTCTTAGTAAGCTTAGTTTCGCTAACCAAAAGAACATCAGGGGCTTGGTCTTTAAGCAACTTAAATAGTGCGGCTCGTCGTTCGAACCTTATCAGTGAATTCACATTCACAGCAAGGACCTTCAGGGTTTGCTCCGCCACGTACGTACCCATTACGGCAAAAGGTGCGTTAGGCCAGGCAGCAGAGCGTATACTTGATCCACCCGCGCGGTCTGTTCAGTTAAATGACGTTGTAGCTGAGCCATCTGCCCCTGGATAGAGAGCAAGATAGCTAGCATGTCAGGTACTGGTTCCGGTGCTCTGGGCGCTGGGGCCTGAGAAGCAACCTTCACTTGCTGTACCGTATTTCCGCCGCCATTTGGGCGTAGGTAACATGGGGAGTAACGGCTGGAGTTTGCAAATGCACGGGTGGACGTTTCACTTCCACTTTCTGCCACCGGGCCAGATTTATTCTTTTGATGTACTGGAATTTGGGACAACCCCGATAATTTGCGGTGTGTCCCGTGTTCCTACATAAAGCACAAGAGAGTTGGCTTTTTTCAGACGTTCCGTCCTTACCCAGAGCGCATTCCTCGGACTTGTGGTTCTTTCCGCACTTCACGCATCGAGGCTGCATTTCGCAGTTCGACGCGGCGTGCCCGAACCTTTGGCAGCGAACACATTGCAAAATGTTTTCGCTCCTTTTTAATTTTTCCCAATGGACAACCTGGTAGTCTAGGACTTTAATACTCCTTAGACCATCCAGATTGCTGGTGGGACTTAGCTGGACCAGAAAAATCGGCAGTTGCCGCTTCTCCCTTTTGGCTCTGGCTGTGGTGAAAGGCTTGACCCCCACGAATTGGAGCCCTTCGCACTTCTTCTCTTTCAGCAGTGCAAGGAGCTCCCCCGGATCAGTCGACGGTTCTAATCCCCTAAGCAGCATTGTTTGCAGCTTGTCCCCCTTCGTAATTTTTTTATTGTATAATAGCGCTCCACTGTGTTACAGTGGATCGCATGCCTATCTAGTGACAATCGTTTTATAAAAAAGTTGTTGCCTATGGCCGACTTACACAGATCAATAGTGTCCTTTAACTCCAGTTTAAAAGTGTTGATTGGTGGCACTTTTTGCTTGGTGGCTTTCTGCTCTTGCTGTTGTTGTCTCTGCTGCTGTTGCTTTTGCTGATGTAGTTGTTGGTTCTGTTGTTGTTGTTGCTTCTGTTTCAGATTCTGTTGTTGTTGTGGCGGCTGCGTATGCTTTTCTTGTTGATGTGTTTGTGTCTTCTGTTTTGGCTGATGTTTTTGTTTTATTTTGTCCGTTTGTAATTTTAACTGTTGCTGGCTTGCAACCTTTTGCTGTTGTTGTTGTTGTTGTTGTGATTGGGAGCATACTTGTTGCTCCTTTTCACGCCTGGCTGTATACTTTGCCTTAATGGCAAGTGCTTTTTCTTCAAGCTGCCTGATGGTGCTCATTATAGCTTGGACTTCATCCTCTTCGTCGTCCGACTCTGAGACTGCCAGAGCTGCGAAGCTATTATCGCTTCCCTTGAAACGACCTTTGCCCCCATCTGACAAATGTGTTTCTTCGTCATATTCCGACCCATGACACTTGTTGTTTATTGCTGCCCTTGTAGTTGATGTCGTCTCCTCCCTTAATCCACCAGGCAGCTTTGCGATGGATTTTGTAAGAGAGGGACGTTGTGTCAAGTTAAGAGTGGGCCTCAGCCTCCTCTTTCTCTTCATCTTCGGTTCTGCTAACATAGCTGATTGGCTTGAACCGCTCGAAGCCTCGCCTGACTTTTCGGCTGGTCCCGCTATTGGCATAGCGGACCGCACCCCACACTTCATCACGTGATGTAGTAAACAACACTTACTAACAGTTCAATTTAATTGTTTTTTTTTTTTTTATTTATTTTAAATAAAAATGAAAAAGAAAAAAAAAAATGTCTATGGCAATCGGGGATTCGAACCCACGACCTATGATATGCTGGCCGAACACACTGACACTCTGCTAATTGGAGCGTATGGAAATTTCCTCAAATATCTCTTTGTTATTTATTAAACTAATCACTGTGCACTCATAAGCCGAACCACGTCTGTACTCTACGGAGATCAATGAACGACTAACCCATTCACCGCTAGTCAGACAGAGATGGGGAATACTTTTAGAGAAAATACATAGATTTGCTACATTTAAGCAGCATGGTACGAAAACCAAAACCCGAATAAGTAGGGCAAAGTTACCAGGCTTTAGATGGCGTTGCGAAAACAAAAGCTGAGATACGAATAGCAGTAGCATAGTACGGGTGAAGTTCTTTTGATTTGAGGAACTGATTTATCTTTAGTTTAATAAAGAAAATCACATATGCAAACTACGTGGTATTGTTTGGGTGTATTTTCCTGTTGGAAACCCTAAAAATCGCCCGAATATACAACCGCGATTGTCTATGCCTTGAGTCAGCTAATGTACCCCATAAACCTCTATATATGTATACTCGTACGATTCAATTTCAAATATGATTAGATCCAGCGTCAAATCTTCGGTGACTAAAACAAGGCATTGCTGGCTGATAAATCATAATGTTTTACCGACCTTAACTAACTGATAGTCACGTCCCAAACTTTAAGCAAAAAGTTATTTCTACGTGCCTATCTGCAAAGCTTCACAAACATACGATACAATTTTTTTATTTTTATTTTTCCACTAAACTGCGAGTGCGTATGAGTCTTTCAAAGAGATTCCTATCATTATTATCGACTCAAATACATGTTCGGTGGTATTATAAGTAAGTACCTACCATTAATTTATTCCGTAAGAAATCTCAAATAGCTTTAACATAGTGCAAAGCCTATAATAAGCACATCGTGAAGCTGTCATTTTCGACCAGAAATTATAGAAAATCGTGCGCACTTTATTCCGCTTGAATGAGTTGGATAAACTGCTTTACGACTTGCTAATCCAAGGAACTTCCACCAATTAAGTTAATTAGTTTCCTTCCTTCAATTATTATATCATAAAAGTATGATTATAGAAATGAATGTTTAATTGTAAGCTCGAAATAAAATATAGAAAAATATTCAAAGTCAGAAACATTGAAAGCAAGAGTATACGAGTACTATGTACGAGTATATATTTAGAACGCTCCCACAAGGAAACTCTATAAACCGCAGCTTAATACTTGAACCAGACATTTGGTCAAACCATGTGGTTAACCTCTAAAAGCTGGCAATTTGTGTCTGTTTTCACTCAATGTAGGCAATCGGATTGAAGTAGTGTTTTCACACGTTGAACTTCGCAATAGTAAAATTTTTAGGATTTTTAGAATTTTTCAAGTACGGTTTGAGCGTTGGAAAACATCATTTGTTGTTTGCAAGTTAAGTTGGATTGATATGGTCATCGACGAGGCTATTGCCTTAAAATGTTTCCACAGGTTTCTTAGTTGAAATTTAGTGAGCGGAAAGTTCTATTGATAACATTTTATCAGATTTTTTGTCACTGATACTCGAATGCACGTCAGTAACGTTAGTGAAACCAGCCATGTCACATCGAAATTTTGTATTAGACCTTTGCTCTAGGTTTGTCCTTTGATCTCTGAAAATATTATGTTTACTAGATTAAGATCAGACAATTGCATCAATAGCATTAGTATTAACAGCTTAGTTCCAGTAGAGGCATTAGGGGTGCCATTTGGGTTTGACGAAGACTGCTAAACTAAAACCCCTTGATTTCGACGACTCCTGTGGCTCTTTCTACGAGACGTTCGGTAGATTGGGCTGGAACAACTGAGAAATTACTGTGGTGACGTCACAAGCTCATCAACGTTTGGTATTGAACACACCACTTCTCGATGACAGCTAGGTGACACATTTTCTCTTTTTCTGGCCTTCTGCTAATCCACATCTTGACTTCTGCATTTACATTTTGTTTTATAAAATTAAGTTTAAATTGGACGGTTAACTTTTTTAATTAGTGAAACCCCATAGTACCTTGCCTGTTACGGTTAAACTCCATCAGAATAGACCAGTGGTTTGTCAGGATGCTGTTTTTGACGGCTTGTCTCGGGAAACCGAAAAGGTGGAACGGGCTCCAGAAGAGACACACTCTGAAGGACTATAGTCTAATGAGCAGTTGAAGAAAAAACGGAGACGTGGGACAATGAGACGGCAAGTGCTGTCGAAGGCGCGAATGCTAAAAGTCTCACTCGGTGCACTTATAAGGATGCCGCTATCTCCTCTCTGGCGCTTCGAATTGGGAAGGCTGGCAATGAAAAGAGTATGAATGACGCTGAGTGCAAACACTGTGTCGGTCAACTGTGGGAGCTAGCTGAAGCAGAGCATGTTTACATTCAAACAGAGGGCTACGATATGGAGAATGGAACTGCTGAGAGTGAATTGCTTCACGCAACAAACTATTGAATGGTTAAACAAGTCTGTGCCACCCCTGAAAACTAAGACTTTCGAGGTTATCAGACGACCCAAACTAACGCGCACGAGCTTCTGGGTTCCAACTCAACGAAACGGGAAATGTTCTATGCGCCTTCACACGAAGCGCCCTGGACTCGATACAGAAGAGTGGAAAATCTATTCTCACAGGGAGAGAAAGAATCGGGGAAACAAGGACGGCTCTTCTTTTGTTGTGGGTTTAGACAAAGCTTCTGTCGAGACTATTAAGTCTAGATATGGCTCACGTCCTTATCTGAAGGGTGGATATCCACTTTGTTTCCAAATGAGTGCAGATAAGAGACGATCACCCCAATCTATTTTGTCTGTTACTGCATCCCTATGTAGGAGACTTACCGTGTTAAATACAAAACTTCATATAATATCCACACAGGAACCATGGGTGTGGAATAAACGCATCTGTGGTTTCAATCGGAAAGACCGGGAGCTTGTCTTTATGTGTCGAACTCACTATTACCATCTACACTTGTGAAGAGTGAAGAATGTCTCAAATTCGTCGTTGAGTCTGCTTATTTTCCCTATGATTCGTTATTACCACCACCACAGAAGGCGGTAGCTGAACGCATTGAATACTATGAGAAGATGGGTTATGTTGACGGATGAGGCCATTAAACGTGCTGTTGTTTCCTTTGATTCTTCAAGTCGCCTGGCACCGATGGAATATACCCAATTATGTTACAAAAAGGTATAGATCAGCTGCTGGTAACTCTGAAGAGAATCTTCACTGCTAGCCTGGCACTGGCATACATACCGGAAACCTGGCGAACGGTGAGCCTAGCCTTTATACCGAAAATCGGAAAGGAGGATTACACGCTCACCAAGAGCTTGAGACTTATAAGTCTTCCTTCATATTGAGAGAATGATCGAAATCCATGTGCGCAAAATTACGTTGCGAATGTATAATGCGATAGTGCGCTTCAGAATCTGGAAGGCACAATTGATGGCGCACTTGACAAGAAAGAATACGACTTGAGTATTATCACCGACGTTGAGAGTGCTTTCGACAATGAAACGTTTAACGGCATGTGGAACTCGGCCAAATAACACGGCGTAGACGAATCACTAGTTCTGTGGATAAAAGCAATACTAGTGAATAAGACATTGATTACGGATGTTGGCTGTGGCCAATATGTTGAAAACTTGCGTCTATCTTCCATATACGCAATCAAGAGGGCACCGAACTATTATATATTGTGACGAACCGAAGGAGAGGGCGAAGCGTTTGCATTTGTAGCGACTGCCAAGCTAGTTCAAAAATGCAAGATATCACTGAACGAGGTCGGAAGGATAAATTCAGGATAAGGTGGATAATTTTCTGCGTCCCAGGTCGCAATGAGATCACGGGAAATGAAATCGCCGATGAACTCGCCGGGAAAGGTCCACAGGAGAGTTTTTCAGGACCCAAACCTGTTTCAGGTTTGCTTGCGTCCTCGGTTAATGCCTCTATTTAGCACAACTGTAGGCAGACCAACGAATTCTTCCTGACGTCTCCAGGAAGTCAGCGGCCTTCCTGCTGTTCCTCAGCATGAAAGTCTGCCTTCGTCATGACGGGGAACTACACCTTTGCTAACCACTTAAATGTGCTAGGCATAAGTGATACAACATCCTACGATGCTTGCCGTGAAAGTTATGACGACAGCACGAAGAACTACGAGTACCTCTGTGAGTGTCCGGCTTATGCTTCCATCAGGCTGCAGCTACTCAGCCTTGACGTGGCGGGTGCTTGTACTGTAGACACTTTATCACTGAAGCGCTTACTCATCTTTTTTCGAAAGACAGAAGGTCTTCATTGAAAGGAACTTGCAAAGAATACAATGAACTTGTTCTTTGTCTGAGTGCTCTGTTCCGGCAGAACAAAAAAAAAAAGGTTCTATTCTAGCATTTTGAAATAGTCCAATTTTTTTTTTATAATTTACGCGCACCTAAGGGGTTAGATACCCTTTTACTGTTGCCAGGGCGCGGCCGGAAAGGTAGAAGGAGGAGAAAGGAAAAATTGTTTTTGTAGTGGTTTGAAACTCATGTGTGTTTGGTTTCGATATTCGCTCTCCAGGGGTGGGAGTCCGAATAGGACGGAGAGTTTTTTTCTTCACTAAGAGTGAATCGAAGTTATAATTCGCACTTGTTTTTTGTGGTTGAAACTCTACAACAGCCAAATCTACGTGTCAGTGTTATGCCTTCACACGTAGAATTTTTCTGTCTGAGTTCCAATTACACAAAATGAAAAACTAACTTGTCATGGGCAGGATTCGAACCTGGACCCTCCGAGTGAGAAGCGATTGCTAGTACCACTACACCACGGCCACCCTCCTGTTGATACTGCTAAATGGATTCGCGATTGTACCTTCCGCTTCAGTTACTCTACTCACACAAAGTTCAAAATGCTCGGCGAAGAATGAGTTCAGGATGAGCTGGGCTTGTCTGTTTTTTATCCGGCAATCAACTTCAAAAGTTTTCAAGGTTTTGTAAAGCATCAACTTTTGCTTTTTGAAATAAGAGTATTGAATTCTCTTGAATGATATCATGCCCCGACTTGAAACCGAATTAATTATCCGGAACTATATGTTTGTCCTCAACCCACTTAGTCAGAACTCTATTGATCACCTTTCGAAAACCTTACTGATGTTTGGAAGAAGACTGATCGAGCGGAGATTCGCCGGATTGGAAGTGTCTTTATCCCTTTTGGGGATGGTATGTACCACCGCACTGGATAATGTGCATTATTCATTATTAATCAACTTACGGGAAAACGACTACAGTTCAGGTGATCTGGAGAGTGTGAAACAGCATTTCAAGAACTCAAGCGGCAGTTATGCAATACCCCAACTTGGGTTTCCCCACACCCGCATAAATGTTCATTGTGGACGCAGACATTGGCAATATTAGGGTTGGAGCTGTGATCTCTCAAGTTCATGATGATCAAGAGAAAGTGGTTGCATATTACAGCAAAGTACTCTCCAGGTCTGAATGGAACTATTGTGTAACTCTGGTTTTAATTGTGGCAACGAAGCATTTCCATAAGTACCTCTGTGGACAAAAGTTCATTCTTCGCACAGACAACACAGCTCTAAAATGATTAATAAAATTTAAGAACCCTGAGGAAACAATTGCGCAATGGATCGAGCAATTACAGGGCTACGAGTACAATTTTGAAGTGCAACACCTAAATACTGAAGCGCTCTCAGCTTAAATGTGAACACCGCAACTGTAAGAAGCAAAAGAACAAGCCTCTATCCAAATGATCAGGACTGAGCCAGTAGAGGGTTGGAGTACAGAGGAAATCCGTTCCTTACAGCAGGAAGACAGGGAAAGACCAAGCTGGCAAGCGACAACGGACCGGAGCCAAATTTTGAAAGCTTGCATAGTGGGACTCACTTTGTGTTCAAGATGGTTTGCTGAAGAGAAAATGGGAAAGTGCAGATGTAATAAAATCTCGTATGCAACTAATCGCGGCAGGGTCAAGAGTCAACCAAGCGCTCCATGAAATACATGACGAAACCTCAGGAGGTCATTTGGGAATTAACAAGAACTTGGAGAAGTTAAGAAAACGTTTCTATTGGCTAAACGCAAAACAAGATATCGAAAATTGGTGCAAAAAGTACATACCGTATACGGCTACCAAGGGCCCAAAAGTAAAGCCACAGGGGCGAATGCAACAATACAATGTCGGAACACCATCCGAATGATTTGCTAGTGACATCGCTCGTCCGCTTCCCGAAACCTTTAATTGCAATCGATACACCAGCGTGATCACGAATTTTTACAGTAAGTGGCCGGAAGTGTTCGCAATCCCAAATCAAAATGCTAAGACCGTAGCAGAACGGATAGTCAACAACTGAATGTGCAGATTTGAAGTCCCAATGGAGCTACACTCTAATCAAAGACAAAACTTTTTTCAAGTATTTGTGAATAAGGAAGACCAGGACAATACGACTACACCCTCAAACCGATGGAATGGTCGAGCGATTCAATAGGACCTTGAATGACCATCTGTCTACGATCGTAGGCAGCTGCAAGCAGGACTGGGAGCAAGACAAACTTATTAAACTTTGTTTGTATCAAAGCTGAGATCCGGAATAATTCCATGGGGCTTTGCTTCTACCACACACTTACAAATGCTGCAGCGAAGTGCGGCACTTAAACATATCAGAGCCATATGTTCAAAATTCTTATTTGTAGTATAGTATCCAAGTACATGCATACATGACCCACATACGGGAGCTACAAAGGCCAGACACCCGAAACTATAAAAGACACTTCAGTATGACAGCTAAACAGATGACGCCGCAAGAATGCAGGCATAACAAACTTGGTAAAGACTAATGTATTGCACACTGCCCAAGTCAATGGGGAATGTGTCATCAATGATTTGCATAGCATACACTCTACAGTGTATATTCATGTGTCAAGATTTGGTGGCCCTATTTAGATTCATGTGTTCATCGATACTTTGTCAATTCAACATATCAATATGCATGGAAATGCCTACATAAATCTATATATATAAAAATCCCGTGTCCCACTGTCCGTTGGGAATAAACTCCGAAACTAGTTACCCGATCTTAATAATATTTTGCACTCTGTGTCTAATTGGTCAAACTTACCAGATAGGATAGTTTTTATCTCGATTTATGACCTTAATAATTTTTTATTGCAAATTAAATTAATTATGTGGTAAGTTCCACTACTGTTAAACATGGCGGTGTAAATTAGTTATTTGACATAACACTGCATTATCTTCTGTTATCTAGATTGGGCTATCATCAAATAGACAGCGCCGTAATGTGTTTGAATATTCAGTTGTAAACTTCAAGTACTTTTTGAAAAAAAAACCCTTACGAGCATAAAACAAACAAGAAAGTTAGTTCAATGAACTACTACGCGCACCAATTGATGTTTAGACATAATCAGTTCAATATCGTCAGTGGATACCATCAATAAATTATGGATATATACGCTAAGATCGAAAGCGAAAGTTTGCGATTTCTTCGATAAAACCAGGCTAAATTACGATCAGAGGAGTACATCCACTTACGGGATTCTATTGTCGGAGACATTGATGGATATATTAAACGCCAATGACATCGGGAGTCCACGGAACATGCAGGAATACATAGAAGATGCGATCACTTACGCATCTTACGCTTTCATTACGGTCGTCCAGATTGTTTTTATTACATTTACGTGTAATCCAAATTGGGAGGAAATACAAACTTTGCTATTACCAGGCTAACAATCAATACATCGCCATAATATCAGTGCACGTATGTTTAAACAAAAATTAAAATCATTTCATTTCATGTATTCGATTGAGTGGCAAAAGCGTGGTTTCCCTCATGCTCACATTTTAATTTGGCTTCAAATAAAAATCCATCCAGAAGAAATCAATGAGATAATTTCAGCCGAAATTCCGGATCCATCAATTGATCAAGAATTGTTTAATATTGTTACCTGTCACATAATCCATGGACAGTGCGCTACTTTAAACATGACATCGCCATGCATGGAAAATGGAAAATGCAAAAAGCGTTTCCCAAAGCAATGTATTAATGATCCTACACGGACATTGGCGGTTATCCATTGTATCGCCGCAGAAACGCTGAGAAAGGTGGCCAAACATTCACAATGCCGTATTTGAAGTACATGACATCAATAAAAATGACGAAATAGCACGATACCAGATGGGTAGATACATACGCAGCACCTTCTCTCCAACATCTAACAGTACATCTTGAAAACGGTCAACATGTATATTTCACTGAAGAAAATGTTCTCCAAAGAGCACTTGAGCCACCAAAAATCACACTGACTGAATTTTTCACATTGTGTCAAAAACCTGATGTTTTCGGCCAATTTGCAAAAACATTATTATATACCGATGTTCCACGCTATTTTACATGGAACAAATCAGGTAAAACATGTCAGCCACGCAAACAAGGAGAACCACATCCTTCAATCGCAAGTATAGAGTTTTCCAATAAGGACTTGACAATTTTTTTTTAAATAAAACGCAAATTATTTAAGATATTTCAAAAACTTTATTATCGGCTTGAAGTACAATCAAAACATTTATGAATGGAACTCGACTTCGTTCATATGGCCACCGCGGGCACGTTTGCAGCGGTCGATTCGTTGGACCCAATTTTCAACGACTCGGCCACACATTTCGGCCGAAACGGCCGCTATTTCGTTCAATGTTGGCTCTGAGCTCTTCCAACGTCGTCGGCGTATTGGCATAAACCAATGACTTAACGTAGCTCCACAGAAAATAGTCAAGCGACGACTTGCCCATTTCTTGAGATAACACGCTTACCATACTTACTCTTCAATAAATCGATTGTAGCGTGTGGCATCATCCTGTTGAAACCACATGTCGTCCAAGTCCATATCTTCCAATTCGGGCCAAAAATAATCGGTGATCATGGCGCGATAACGCTGACCATTCACAGTAACGTGACGATCGTTATCGTCGACGAAAAAATATGGCCCAATAACGCCGCGGGCATGCAAACCGCACCAAACAGTTATTTTTTGTGGATGAAGTGGTTATTCAAGAAGCACATGTGGATTTTCACCCGACCAATAACGCATATTTTGCTTATTGACGAACCCATTGAGCCAAAAATGAGCTTCGTAACTGAAGGTGATTTTGCGATGAAATTCATCATCTTGGCGCATCTTCTCCAGAACCCAATCGGAGAACGTACGTCGCTTCAAATGGTCCATCAGCTTGAATTCTTGAGTCATACAAGATGGGTGTAAACCAAAACCCTTACGCAAAATACTCCATAATGTGGTCTAAGCGATGCCCAATTCTTGAGAACGCCGTGGAATTGACTGATTTGGATCGTTTGCTACGGACGCCTGAACGGCAACGATATTTTCGACACTTCGACCAACCCGTTGTCTCACTGATACGGCAACATCACACAACGAATATGTAGACTCAAATTTTTGCACTAAACTTGTTATTGCCTGTCTACTAGGGCTAATTCTCGCGGAAAATTGGAGTTAACGCTCTTAAAGTTGCAGTCACCGACTCCGAATTTCGGTAGAAAATTTTTATAATTTGCAGACGTTGCTCGTTCTCGTGTTGAAAATGTTGAGTTTACTGAATAAATTGACAGTGACAGTTTGATGATTAGTGAAAGAGTGCGTTCACAAATTCAAAGTTGTCAAGTCCCTATTGGAAAATATTTTATATTCAAAGCCAAGACATTTGGACGACTTTACGCAGTACGTGAATGCTTTTTTTTGCGTTTGTTGTTGGTGAATGTTCCCGGACCAACATCTTTAGAATTTTTGCGATTAGTTAATGGCCGGGTGTTCAATACATATCAAGATGCATGTCGCGAGTTGCAATTGCTGGAAAACGACTATCATTTGGGTCTGACACTTGCTGAGCAGCGCTGACATCCACGCCGATGTTCCAACATGTTATCTAATACAATCGTCCACTTTGTGGGAAAAATACAAGAATGACTGAAGACATATTGTACCGAGTTAGTCAAACAGACCAATGTCCGAATATATATAGATTACACGGCAGAGATGTATAATGAAGCTTTAGTGCTGATCGAGGAGTTATGCATTTTAATTTTAAGTTTACCACTCACTCATTATGGTATGCCATCACCTGATCGCCCGGCCACCGACTTAGTAACAGCGATTTGCAACGAGAAACACAGTATAACGACGTTGACTTAGCTACCGTTATTACGAATAATGAGCCATTACTGACAGCTGAACAAAAAAATATTTATAATCGGATTATGCTGAATGTTGATGCTGAACAAGGCGGCTTTTTTTTTTTTTGGACGCACCATGTGGAACCGTTAATATATAATATCGTTGATCCTTGCAAAGATACGGTCGCAACAAAAAATTGCATTGGCAATTGCATCATCAGGCATTGCTGCCACGTGGACGAACAGTCCACACATTCATAACAATCCAAATGCAATATGTGACATTAAAAAAAAAGTGGAATGGCTGAAGTGTTGCAGAGGAGTTCCATCATAATCTGGGATGAGTGCACTGTAGCTCATAAATATTCAATCGAAGCATTGCATAGAGATATGCAAGATTTGAACGGCAACAATAAACTTTTTGGTCATTCCTCGCTCTACTTTGGCCGATGAGATTAACGCATGCTTAAAACAATCTGTTATATGGCACTTCGATTGACCATAAATATGCGAGTACAATTGCAAAATGATTTAAATGATTTATCGGCACAAATATTTTCTGAACAATTACTGGCTATTGGAAACGGTGAAATAGAACTGCATCCAAATACGCAATGCATCAAATTGCCAGACGATTTCTGCACTGTAGTTCAGACAAAAAATGAAATACTTGAGAGTGTCTTCCCGGATATACTCAATAATTACTTGGATCATAATTGGCTCAGTAATCGTGCTATTTTGGCAGGAAAAAATGTCGATGTTGACGAAATTAACTTCCAGATAAAACAGTTGCTGCCAGTTGATCTGATATCTTTTAAGTCAATCGACACCATTGTTGATGAAAACGAGGCCGTAAATTATCCAACTGAATTTTTAAATTCTCTGGATATACTAGAAATTCCACCACACAATCTTCGGTTGAAGATTGGCTCACCGATTATTCTTCGGCGTAATTTGAATCTACCTAGATTAGGCAACGGTACACGTTTGGTCATCAAGAAACCATTATCCATAAACAGAACAGGACTACTTCAAATCCAAAGATACAACACATACGGAAGAAGACAGCTAGCGTACAAATTCCCAACGTTATTTAACGAACTTCCAGCTAAACTTAGAGACATCGTATATTTCAAAACAAGAAAAAAAACTTCTTAAAGATTACTATTTACTTCAAAGTTAAATAAAATTAAAATTAAAAAGTAAAAGCGCTTGCAAGTTCAATGCAATACGCCTTCGTGGGAAACATAATCATGTACAATATAAAAATAATACAAAGAAAGCTAAAATATTGCTTTGTAATCAGCTCGATTCCTAGGCAATACGCTCTGCCAAATTCATACGAAAGGCGATTTCATATACTGCACCTTTTATAAAGGATAAACCTTCTGAGTGACATACAGTGAAAGAATATTTTGTGAAAAATAAATGTGAAAAAAAATTGAAGCCTATCATCAGTGTGGTCTTGTCAGTGTGGCACTAGATCTGGTCAAATCTAGCTTCAATATTATTAAAAGTCTTCTTGTAAGCATTGAACGCCCATTTAATAGATGAGTGGAAATAAATTAATAAAATTCATCTTAAACGTATTTCATTTAAATGCATCGAATGACGCACTCCAATAAGTGACTTCCTTAAGTGCTCTGTTATTTTTAATTGATCCACAATCATGTTCGTGTCATTAAAGTATCTTTGCACGTACGTCTACATACACTAACGAGTGATTAATTATTTGCTTCACGTACTTTAAAATGAATTGTCTCAACTTCTACGGATAACTATCGTTGGCTGAATTAACGTCAACGCTTATGCAACTAAGAATGGCTATTGGCGGATATATTTTCCCCAAACGACTGTCAAAGGTGACCCTTGAACAAAATCGATTTTTAATTGCTTCTGGAGATTGTAATGAAATATTCCACTACTCTATAATTCATACATGTATTCATGACATTAATGGAACAGGTTTCTGATTGAAAGGAAAAATGTCTATCATTTGCATGAGACTCAATTGTATCTGCAAAATGACGTCGGTATCCATTGACAAGCCAACAACTTATCTAGCTCGAGAACACAGCTTACTGCACCATTGGCCGTTTTCTGAACTTGTTTTTGTTTAAGGGCTTATCTCCTACTGATCAATAAGCTATATCTACCTAGGTAAGAGATGTATATGGATTCCGCAAAGCTTGATCCACCTCGACTTTAGGATCCTGGTCGCAAATGGAGGCGAGAGGGCTAGGCATTTTATGGATTTGAGACCCCGAATTTTTAAAAACACGTTCAATATACAATAGCAAATTTGGACAACTTAATCGACCTAACAGAGATAGTAATGCCCTGGATCTATTTTGTCAAAAATTGACAGCCACCTCTATCAAATTGCGCAGAATTTCAAATGCATTCCATAGAATTCCGTTTTCGGACCCTTCTTTTAAAACATTATACATGACAGTATTTTATAGCTCGTCAGTTACATCGAAATACCTAAATAATTTTTGATTAGAGCACACTCTGATAATCTTTCAACTTGGACGAACACAAACAGCATTTCCATTCTCCCGACCAAGACGAAATAAGGTATCAATTCCCAATCTTAAGCCGAACGAATCTGCTGGCCTCGATGTCTTAACTGGAGGTGATGATTGGAATCACAACATTGTAGAGAAGGGAGATTCCCTGAATTGCGCCAATTACAGGCAAATAAGTCTTCTCGACATCGCATATAAAGTCTTGTATTATTATGTGATCACCCAAGACCATTCGTCAACAGTCTGATCGGCCCCATTCAGTGTGGCTTTAAGCACCATAGATCAAATTTTCACATTACGCCAGATCTTAGAAAAAAGCCCAAGATAGAACTATACAGAGCCATGTCTAGTTTTGACTAGACTAAGACTATGAAGGAAAAGGATGGAGAATACACGCTGCTCTGTCAAGGCCGGTAATGACAAAACTGAGACCTTGAACAACGTAAAAAGTCGCAATAGGCAGTTGCAGTTTCAAGGTATTAAGGGATTTTATCCACTTTTAATTCAGTATTAAAGCCCTCTCTCAAGCAATTAAAAAGACTTCACTCAAAACACTGATCATCCCAGTCCTGCTTGATGGCGCAGAAGCTTAGACACTTACGAAACCGAATGAAAATGCTCTTGAACGTTTCGAGGGAAAGGTTCTTCGGGTAATTTTCGGTCCCAGTTACATCACTGGAGAATGGGGGAGACGTTTTAACAGCGAACTGTATGGGTTGTCGAGCACGTTCAAACTCGTCAGAAAAGCTCGGATATCCCGGCTTGGATGGCTAGGTCACCTTTATGGCATGAACACCAGTGCTCTGGCCCGGAAATTTTTCGACTCCAACCCAAAGGGACCACGCATTGGAGGTCGACCTGGCACTCAGAAGTGAAAGATGACTTCAGCCAACTTCGTGTGCGTAACTTTAGTTAGCTTGAAAAAGACTGGGGTGACATGATTGCTGTAGCACTAGTCAACCCCGGGTTGTAGCGTCATCTAAGGAATAGAGCACGCGTTCAAGAAACTATGAACGCTCTTAAAATGTATGTATACATCGCGATCTGAGGAAACTTAGGGAGGAAGGAAAGGGAGACACCGATTTAAGATGATATTGAATGTTTATTGAAATTAAGAGCTCAGCAGCCCCTACCACAGACAAATTGTCCGGTTTAGTAAAGAATTACAGTATTTCAGAGTATGTCCAATAGTTCGCTGCGAGGTAAACTGATAAGCATTCATAGAGAGATGGATATTATGGTGAAAGATTTGATGAGGCGGAATATAACTCGCAATTTTGTTGGAGCACTTGTGGTGGAAGTAGTTGCAGAGCAAGGTAAGGCAAGAGCCATTACGTTAATGTTGGAGGATCAATTTACTGGGCAATACTGTAGAGACGTAAGTCTGGGAACAAGTGTTTAAAGCAGGGTATTGTCGTTTTCAAAGGAATATGCTGAATTAAAAGTGTCAGAAAAGATTTCATTAATGAAGTTTAAAAAAGATTGTCGGAGATGTACTTCAGCATTTATTATGAGGATAGCAGACATGAAACCATTTAAGTCGGTTGAGTTGCTCGTTCCAAAACGTAGTTTATAATCCATTGATTTGTTGATTCCAAATGCACGCTTGTCACCGAAACACTGTCAAACTCTGCCATCAGAAAACCATTGGACCTGCTGCTATGAAAGCTGTTCTACAGATCCTTAGAAAGAAGAATTACGTCCCAATAATGGGGCATTAGGTGGAAAGGTAAGAAGATTGGTGTTTTTTTTTTGGACTGGCTGCACAAATACTGTTTTCAATCAGATCGAAAAAAAATCGTAAAGTGTAGGAAAAACCTTACGCAGTGGTTTTATCAGTGTCAAAGAACACCTCTTCTGAGGGAAGGGAGATATATTATCTGTACCAGTTGGTGTAAATATATTGAGGTTTTTGTGTAATCTTGCTAAAAGATGATTGCGAAAGTATAATCGCCTCATAGAGTTATCGACGCGCTTAATTGTATATGGAGACATGAAGTAATCTGAAAGCGTTGAGCGGTGCGCAGTTAGCAGAATGGCCTTATCCAAAAAGCTGGCAGCTGATTGGCGAAATTATAAATGAGCGTTATTATTGAAGTTGAGGCAGCCCTTCAAATATTTTGGAACAACGACCAAAATGTTTACAATCTTTGGGACAAGGAAGTATGCTTCTCATGGTAATTTTGGAATTTCACACGCTTCTTAAGAATGACTCGTTCGTGGCTCGTTTCCTTCGGCTTTCCTCTGTTGGGTTCAACTTGTCAGTTCTCTAACCCAGAGAGTTATAGCTCGAAAATCTTATTCCAAAAAGAATAGTAGATGATATATAATATATATATTTATGTTTAAAATTTCTTAGAGAAAACCTTAACATTTGAAAGGATATGGTCAACAGAATTTGCTGGAACTCTGAGCTTGTAATATTACAATTCAGAAGAAAAAATGGATTAGATAATTTAAATGAATTAATCAGGCTTCCTACCGACTGATTTTGTACCAGCTAGATTTCCTAGAGTCGGCAGCAGTAGAGTCATAAATGCAACTTTGTTGTAGTCTCTCCTCCTCTATGAAACCTAATTCTCAATAGGCTGCTTACAAATATTAGAAGACCTGCGGTGTAGTGTGGTAGTTAACGGCATCACTTACAGACACTATCTAACTACGATATTTCAGTACGCTTTAGGCATATTTGGATGCTCTGCCAAACGAAGTCTCTCTTCGCACATCAAAAAATCAAGATGCCTTGCATCTTCCCATCCAGTTAAGTGGTACTGGTACTCTTAAGGAATGCCAATATCAAGAATTCAATTTGGACGGTGCACTGAGGTGGAAAAAAAATCTTCCATAAATAAAACTGGGCTAGTTGCCGTGTCCAGGGACATGCGTAATGATTGATCAGGAAACTGGAGACTGTCCTATAACTTGAATTGGGCCAGCAGCGCAATAATCAAGATCGTAGCGAAACACTTGTCTTACCTCCCAATAAACCCTTACTCATATGCAAGCTAAAATGGTAGAGGCATGCTCGGCCAATAGCATAATACTGGCCAATGCCGTCATAGGGCTAATAACTCTAAACGGAAGAAATTAAAAATATGTGACAAACCAACTAATGGCCCCAGATAAAAATGGATTCACGGTTGACAACCTTGCTGCTGGAAGTTATTTTGTGGAGAACATATACCAACTCATTTATTAGATCTGAACAGAAGAGTGCATGTCTGATGAATGGAATCTCAGCATCATATGCCCGATCCAAAAAAAAGGGGGACACCCTCAACTGGGCCAACTGTAGACGTATAACTTTCCTCATGCCGTATTGTGTGAACATCTAAAACGAAAAAATTCGGCACCATTTGCGTTGAAGGGCTTTGGAGAAGAAGATTCAACGGCGAACTATACGAGCTATACAGCGACATTGACATTGACAGAGCCTTTAAACAACTGACTTGAAATACACAACTGGAAGCAGTTATCTAAAGACCGGTTTAACTGGAGAGGTTGGTTAGTTGAGGCCCAGGTTCGCCCCGAACTCTAGCGCCACCTAAGTAAGTGTAAAATATATCGAATTTTCTTAGAAATTTCACTCATTTTTGCTTCCAAATAAATTCTTATGCGACGGACCAATCCCAGTAAATATAATCATGTTTGATCAGCTGCTCTGTCAACTGTCAAACGATATATATGTATATGTTGCCAGATGCAATTAACCGTTTTAAAGTTATGATACCTAAAAGTCAATCAAACATAACCGATACTACTTGCACAACCTTATATTAGGTGTTTTTTATTATGACCGGATGATCTATATGGATCATAACAACAATCCAGCTCTTGATCTGGATCAATTTTCATGATCCGAAAATTAGTTCACTTAGCTCGCTACTAGGTTTCAATTTCATTCGTGGATGTTGATATCACAAATGGAATCATTCAAAGTATGTCATTGCCTGATAAATGTATTAAATATTGTTTTTTAAATCGAATTTTGTTAAACAATTTTAAAGTTCGTTTAGAGAAATATTTTACTCATAACAATAAAAAATTTGTGAATTATTATTGTTGGCCCGCAGGAACAGTAAGATAGATTCCCTTTCCAAAATAATATCGCCAAAACTTGGTACAAATGATTTTATTTCTATAAAAATTAATAATATTTAAATCCTTACAATGTTTCATTATGAATTCAACTTACATTGATAAGACTTTAATCTTGCTGCGGCTCAACGTGGTGGTGGCTTGTAACAAAGAAAAACTTATTCTTCAAAATCCTAACGTGAACAATTTGACGTTAAGTGAATGTGCGCAAATAATGTAATAGAAGGAAAGAACAAATTCACTCACGCACTACGTTGCCAGCACAATTTTATCAATTTCGAATTTAATCTTATTTAAAAAAAAAGGGTTATCTTCTTGCGCTCGATGACAATTATAAAGTTCTAAAACCCTTAAGTAAATTCCGGCCATATTACACTTATTAAGATAAGAATTAAAATCAAAAGCATAAAATGTCGAACGTATCAAATTTATAGATTTTTTTTTAAATTTTTCGTTGGTGTGTAAACTCCATACATAAACGTCAAAAATTATTTCAATAGCGGAGTGTCAATTGAGTCGACAAACAATAAAAGGTAAATCTTCAAAAATAATAAATTATTTAATTAAGTATACACATATCCTTATGAAGTTAACAATTGCTTTTGTAGTTTAAGAAGAATTTGGACGGCAGCAAAAACAAAGGCGTTTCTTGTAGCATATGGTAACAGGAAAGCGGAATTCCAGCATACAAGGAAAAAAGGCCGCGATGAGCAATGTCCTGGAAGACCTCTTAGCACAAAATGCTTTGGTTTGCTGCCGTAATCTGTTTGCACATTTGTAAATTTTTTTCTATTTCCAGAGCCAACCAACTACCGTTGAAATGCTGAACGTGAAATTAAAATATTTGCTTAGAGCGTACAAAGCAAGTTCCGACACAAACAAAAGAATTGGAGAGTCAGCCACCAAAGCCCCATTCGAGGAGGAAATGGAAGACATCTTTGGTACTAACTCCGAGATCCGCAACAGCCATACCATTAATTTGTCGGGGGATGTAATAGAGGCATTGCCGATGTCAAACCACGCTTGCACAAGTAAATATTCGTTTTTAATTAAATGAACTGTTTTAATCTAACCGATTTAATATTACAGTTCAATCAGAACGTCCATTACCAACCAACTGCATCTACGTCCAACAGTTCGGAAAGTACGCCATTAGGAAGAAGAGCTACAAAAAGAACATCTCTTAGGGAAAACCTCCTGAAAGAAGAGTTCCAACTTTAACGGAAGCTGGCGGAAGAAAAAACTAAAATATTGGCTGAATATGCAGAAAAAAAATTAAAATATTAGACGAAAAATAAAAGGCCAAACAGGAGAAATTTGAGAGAAAGGTGCAAGTTTTAAAGGAGCTATTTAAAAAAAATAATTCTTATTTTGAATGTAAATGAATTTATTTTTATTTATTGAATTTGTTTTTTGTTTTATAGTTATTGTTGTTATTTTAATAGTTATAGTTATTATTTAATATAATAAATGAACTGAATTTCATATAATTATTATGTTTCTATTTATCAAGTCCTCTAGTAAGAGTTGTCGCCTGCTGCTGTTTACTGGTTTATCATTCACGTCAGCTGTAGGAACATTTTCAAGATCGACTGAGAGTTCGTCATCGACTTCATCTTTAAATGGTGGAATTAGCCAGTCTAAGAAAGAATACGCAGAATCCCCAAGTAAAAAAGTGTCGTGTGGAAAAAGTTCAATTCTTCTTTGGAAAACATTTGCATATAACTCAGACCTTTGTAGAATGCGACTATCATGCAAGCTACCTGGTTCACCACAATAGATGCTGATAAATTTTTTTTTTCACATCGACTGCTCCTTGTATGGAAATGCTATAAAATCATTTTCTATTGAAATAGCTTTCCTTGTTGGCGATGGGGACTTTGATCTTTATATGAGAGCTATCAATACACCCCACTATTCCCGGAATCTTTATTTTCTCTTCGAATAAACTTGCGTTTTGTAAACCTTCATTTTCGATTGGCCATTTAACATTCTCGTGACCGATGGATATGAGCCAATGTGTTACCCTCTTAATGGCATTCCATGCAGTAGAAATAGAAATCCCAAACAAATTTGAGATTTCCCGAAAAGTATTTGTGTTCGCCATATACCACAAGAATATATATATTTCTATATCAGGCGAAGTTTTTGGTAGTCCGTTTTTAATTGTCCCTCGAAACCTTTCTATTAACTTGTAATGATCTAAAAGCAGTTGCAATGTATATTTTCCATTGTTAAAGATTTTTATAAATACCTATTAAAATTTGGGCAGTTGGACGTTGTAGTCTGAAATGTCTTTTGAAGTTTGAATTGTTGTAGATTTTAATTACTTCCTCAAAGTCTCTTATTCTTTTGTGACTGGTTAAAAAATGTTCGGTATCGACAGAGGAATCCGTGTCTTCAACATCCGACAACAAGCCCCCAGATGAACTACTTTTTTCGTCATCGTTATTACTTTCAAATAACCTCTTTAATGTAAATAATAACTATTTGAATTACTCGTAAATAAATAAAAACAAGATTATTTACCTCAAAAGCAGCTGCTTCCATTTCCAATTTATATTTTATTTTTTAAAGTGTCAGATCTTTGACAGAAGTTGACGTCAAACTATTATCACAACACAGAATTAAATTTTTCGATGATTCGGACTGTTTTATTTTGCCTAATGATCCATATAGATCATCCGGTCATAATAAAAAGCACCTATTTTTAAGATTATGACACAATGAAGGAAACATTCAGAACAGACTTAATTGCCGAAATATACGAGTATATAAAGACGAGCAGGGACATCTGATTTTGGGGAACAGCAGAATTAGCAACGTATGGCAAGAGTACTTGAATGCGTTACTTTACAACTTTACAACGCACTTCAAGGGGAAAAATCAGATTTTAGGAATTTGGCGAAGCAGTAAGAAGAATGAACCGGGGTTGTGAAGTAGGTCCGAGGTAGATGCCCCCGAAATATGGGCGGTATACAATCAGAAATCTTTGATCTAAATGTCTTGTGATTTTGTTCAGTAAAATTATGAGAAGCGATCGGATGCAAAACCAGTGGGAGGAGAGCGTGCTTGTTCCACTGTGTATAAATGCAAAGGTGACATGAAAAATTGTAACAACTACCGATCGGTGAAACTAATGTCGCTTCTATGAATATATATGAGGAAGTTCTCGAGAATCCACAAAGCAATATTAAAAAAACCCCAGGGCAATCAATGCAGCCTTGTGCTATGTAGGTCGACGATTTAAAATCCATGGGTAATAATTGAGAAGCATCGATTTTTGAAAGATCTGCATATAGTCTAGTTTTAAGCCCGGTAAGTGCTGAATTCACCAAATAAATGTAACATTACTTAGTAGAGAAAGCCCAAAAAGTCTTGATCTTTTTCTCTCAATTTCGCATTTATACAGCTTAATAATACAAGGATATGGCTAGTTTTTGCATCTCTTACACACTCATCAGATTGTGCAGAATGGAGAATGGAGAACGTTCGTTGTTCCGTAAAGATAAGAAACAACCTAGCGAGGAACTTTGATGTCAAAATGGGCTGCGCTCTCATGTGACCTCCTTAATATCATACCAGAGAATGTTGCGCAAAACCGCAAGCCAACTCTAGAGGCACACATTTTCCAAAAGGCTGTGCAACTATTTGCACAAGCTGATGGCATTCACTTCATTGTCAGAACGCAGCATGCTATGTATCACCGCTTTGTTTCAAAGTATGCGAACCTAAACCAAGCATACGCAGCCATCAGTGAATTATTGGGTAGAATTATGAGGTAGTAAGTGCGCGCATACAAGGAATTTTGTGTACGCTTAAGATGTTTGTATATAGCGCGGGTGAAGGAAAACTGGGGAGGAAAGAAAAAGAGGTACCGTTGTGCGTTGGTTTTAAATGTTTGCAAGTTGTAATGACTAGGAAATAAATAGCCCGGCAGGGCATGCTATAAGAGAGTTGTATGTCTTAGGAAAGAATCGCAATGTTCGAGAGTACGTCCGAAAGTGAGCTTTAAAACTGAATGCTCATCATTCATAGCGTGATGGGTGATACGATAGAATTTTTAAAGGGGGTGGAATACTACTCGTAGTTTCGATGGAACACTAGTGGTGGTGAAAATAGCGATAAGACAAGGTAAGACAGGAGACATTTGGTCGGTGTTCGAGGGTTTCAAATGACTGTAATATTAATACCACCTGAGTTTTATCGCATGGTTTCGAATCTTATTTAGCGAGTACAAAAAGGACTCAGAAACACCTGACGAGATGTGAGCTTTCAATTTTAACGGCTAATGAATGCCTTACACATACATATATTGAGGCCAGATCGGAGGGATGAAACATTTCTTACATAGCTTGAGGAAACCTAGACATTTCGCAGCATTTTAGGATATATGATCATTCCAACGTAATTTGTCATTGACATAAATACCGTAAATGGAAATTATTTCGGTTTCCCCGATGCAAGTCATATTCATGGATAATGGCTGCGTATTTAACCTTCGATTTTACGACAGCAGACAGCATTATGTTTTGGAAGCATTAAATTCCACTCTGTGGATGTTTTCTCAATTGGCTATGCTGCTAGTACCGGAATTTAAGCTTAATATGCTTAACATACGCTACTGTTCCAGTTCTAACGTCGAAGAATAGGAACATGAGCCCGGGAACGAATATGAAAAGCAGAGAGTACTGCCGTCAGCAAAGGAATATATTGGATTAGAAGTAGCAGACATGAGATCATTGATGAAAATTAAAAAGAGTGTCGGAGACTTAGCGGAGCCGTGGGGCATACCAGCATTTATTATGTGACTTGAAACCATCCAAGGCAACTTGAATTGAACGTTCCGAAAAGTATTTTCTAATCCATTGAAAAAGGGAGTCGTCGATCCCAAATGCACCCATTTTCGACAAAAGAGCCCGATGCCAAACTCTATCAAATGCCTTAGAAATATCAAGTACAACTATTTTACTTTCGCTAGATTAATATATGCTTTGATTCCACTTTTCGGTGAGACATGCCATCAAATCACCAGTAAACCTGTTGCTACGAAGACCGTATTGCCGTTCATTGAGAAGTTTTCGTGTTTCCAGATATTTCATGAGCTGAGGGTTTATCAGCGTGTTCATAACCTAGGAAAGAAGAGACGTAAGTGCAATGGGTATGTAAGGGGAGCGAAGAGAAGATTCGCCTCTTTTATGGACAGGCTCGGAAAGAGTCCTAGAGAGCTGGATTGATTAGAAAGCTTACACAGTAGTTTTGCCAGCGTGGAATGACGTCTCTTCAGAAGAAGGGGAGATATGCCAGCGGATTTGTGAATGTTAAGCTCCTGCTACCACACGAGTACAAAAATGGATTCTGGAAATTGAAGATTCGACGAACTCAAGTGTAGGGGAGTCAAAGCGCAATCTGGAATTGTTTAGCTGGCCGCAAAGTGTGCACCAAGCCGATTGGCCTTGTCCAAAGAGCTGACAGTTGGAATGTCATTACAAATGAGAATTATGATGGAGGATGAGGTAGAATTTCTGATATTTTTGACGAACGAACAAACTTTTTTACTATTGTACCTTTGGGACATTATAGTATTTTTTGCCTCAGTTTTAGATCGATATTTATCGACGACGTTGCTGTTATTCCTTGTTCGTTTAAACTTATTTCGGTTTTCCTCTGTCGGGTTGGTCTTGAAGGACAGAAAAAAAACATTTCTCAAACTCTGGCACTCTCTTTACAGCTCGAGTCGTACCATGACTTTTCTGTTGTTGATACTCTTCATCCGATGAGGGATAAAGGATCTCATTCCAAAAAGAATGGTCATATCATATCAGGTCATATCAGCAGCGGCAACTAGGTTGTTATCGGGAAACATAACGACCAGTTAAAATTCCTAAAGAAGGTGTTAATTCCGCTCCAATTGGCTTTCTCGTATTACCATATGTTTCTATTAGGAATCTTTCCTGTAACTATGTGGTCAGTATACGAGAAATTAGCTGATATGAGACAATAGGGAGGCATAGAGGGGAAAGCACATCAACGGTGTACTTATCGGGGTGAGAAGTTAGAAACAAGTTCAGTGTGTTGGCGGTATGATATCAACGTCTGGTATTCGCGTGGACTCATTTACAAGCTGGTTGAAGTTGATTTCCGCTGCGAAGAGCCCAACATACCGTCTTTCAGGTGTTGTCTGTTCACAATGTCGAAGGCACCCAGAATTGTATATAAAATCGCCCGTAATGAGGATACATGGATACAATTCTTTCAATGGAGTCAGACAGCGCATTGAACTCGTTCAAGGTCGAATTACTGCCTAGTTTGCAGCTTCTGTAAATAAAGCAATAGTGGATAATGGAAATTGAATCTCGGATGATCACCTTATCAGACGATGGCGCAGAAGCATCGACGTTAGCGAAGGCGTATGAAGACGTCTCTTGTCACCTAAAATGTAACATTATTCTAGCCATTTTTAGTCCCAGGTGCGTTGACAAGCTTTTAAGGTATACCGAATTCTACAAGCTCAATAGCGACATCTTCTCGGTCTGAAAAGTGCACATCAGCCTCTGAATATCTACAAGAGAGTGAATGGATACCAACGCTTCTAAAAAGCCATCCTACTGCGTTGTCATAGAGAAATACCTCTTTAAGTTACTGGGTAGGCCTATTAATTAAGTCCCATGACCAGCCCAAACTACAGCGTCATCTAAATAAGCAAGTAAGTACGTCACGAAATGTGAGGAAAATATTCTCGCACCGATTTATTAAACCGAACGATGAGTACCCTTAAAAACCTCTACTGTAGCTAGTGATATCGGCTGTCAATAGATGGTGGACACCGAATAGGAAGCACCGATCTTCTGGATGTTACATATACCAACCGATAGTTCCATAGTATAAATAAATAAATAAATAAATACATAAATGCTCCAGTCGCAATTTGACCGATTTCCACATTTCCAGGCAGAAGAAAAAAAGAAAATATATCGGTCTAAGAGAGTAGCTCTCACAAGCCAATCATTGCTAACAAACCAATCAACTCTTTATGGATTTTCCCTTAAAGTGATCATCTACACTTAATTCGGTGACACCGACGCAAACATTTAATAGCACAGCCTCACAGTTAATTGCCAAATATGCAGGGCAGTTCCTGTTTTTTTTTTTTTTTCAACATCAGATACATCTACCGCGTAACCGTCTATTGTTTCAGTCCAATTGTTCATAAATAAAACTTTCATCATACTTTTCCTTCAAAAGAAAACTAAAACTAGGTTATTAAAAAAGTATACTACATTTAGTATACTACATCTGAAGTATCTACAAATGTAGTTAAAACTCTTACAAGTCATAAACGAAACAATTGAACTTATGAAATGCCATGGTTCAACTAAGCAATCTTTACAACCAGTCAGACCGACAAACGACACTTACAAGTACGACTGTGTACAGTGTAAAGATACAAAGTCGAACATGAGAGTGTTTTTTGTTTTTATAATACCAATCGCGATTTCTCCAGCAATTACAGAGCGACAACTTAAATGATTTATGGATCGGTGTGTGACCTCAAAATTCTTATTTGGACCACCACCGACATACACTGTCAGACATGTCACAACTCTCAAAGCACTCTCTCATCTGTCGGTATATATCTGTGCATGTACCTGTATCTATACGCTTTCAACATGCTTGGTTGGGCATCTAAATATTGCCGTCAATTTTGCGGTACTATCCGTAGCTACGATCAGTAGCTTCTTCACGACCATAGCCATACCCTAAGAAAGCCAACAGCGAGAAATAGTGTGGCAATTTTTTTTTTTTTTTTTTTTTTTTTTTTAATTTTTTTAATTTTCTCAAAATGTAATATTCACATTTCAGCAAAAGGAGAGGGAAAAGTAGAGAAAAACCCCAAAAACGAAAACCAAAACAAAAACATAAAAAGAGCAATATAAAAATCGTAACCAATTTCATATACAGAATTGTATCTTTCGCTGTTGTATAGCGCTATAGCCAACTCACATACAACACCTAATAAAACCAAAAAAAAAAGCAGTTGCACGGCATGTATGTATGTTTGTACGAGTATCTTGCTTCAATGGTTACCCAACACTCATAGTGCAAGCAAAAGTTTATGCAACGTTTTCCTGAATTGAACACTATGCAACACGTACTCCTATCTGCATCTGTAAATCTTAAGCCTACGGATTGTTTAATGTTTTCAAATAAAAAAAAAAACCAATTGAATATCATCTCTTTGTTACTCACCTTTTGTGTGCGAATTAGTTTGGCCAAATCGACAGCAGGTATCTCCAGCAGGTGACTCTTGATGGGCGGCAGCTTTTGGCGGGGGGTTTTCATGTTGGTAAAGCGGCTATAGGGTACAACAAACCAACTGAAGACGACCATGGCCGACCTCAGAAACCTCCGCATGATGTACCCCATAATCCTGGAACAAAGTAAGACCGCAATTTTGACGGATTTTTAAAACCACTTTAACAAGAAAAAAACAATAAAACTCTGCAAAGTGATGCAAAGAACACTTTTAAACTATTGCACAATCTAAGGTCTATGTATCTGTGGGACAGGTTGGGCTAGGTGTCCGCACTTAGCGGATATTTATCGTTTGAAATACACTCATTTTGAAGAAAATTCGTAAACCATGCAACAAAAAGATGCTCATATACTCGTACGCCTCTCTCGGGACGGCGAGATGTCCACGACGCGACTCCGACTCAAACTGATCTGATTTTCTTTATTATTATTATTATCTTCTTCTTTCTTCACAAAAAAAAAATTACTACCCAACCACCGAGACTCATGACCGAGTCTGACTTGATTGCCAAGTCGTCGCGCACAATACTAGCAGCTGTTTCGAGCAGCTAAACGCCACAAAGTATCAAAAACGCACCGGGCCAAGACGAAAACGTAATTTCTGCGCAATAACCCCTTTTGTGTGTTGCTCTAAACTTTTTGCATCTCTTCTTTGCAACAATTATCGTACTGGTGATGGTGCTGGTGCTGGTGCTAGCGCTGACTGTGATGGTGATCGTGTAACTTGCAAAGTACGAGTATCTGCCCGATCATCATTGTTATGCGCGGGGATTTAGAAAAACTTACAACTTTGACGCGCGATCAGTTGTCGTTTGTCGCTTCGCGATGCTAAATTTTTTATTTTTTTTATTTTGCTTAGACATACGCTGACTCCGACTTGAGAGCGACGATGGCGATCTTAAGACTGTCGAGCTAGACTAGCGAATGAATCGACTAGTAGTGCTGCTACTAGTTGGGGGTAAACTTACAGGCAACAGCTTTTGGAATTAGCAACATCGTCCGTTGGTACTTGGCGTAAGCATTACGCTGTACCTCTCGTTTACAACATAGTGATGCGCTGTGCATAGATGATATGAGAACTTTGTGGATAATTGCTCTGAAAAGTTTAAAACGAGCGACAATTTCATTGACACACTATTGATTTTTTTTTCTTTTTTTTAAATTGATGAACAGCGTCGGGAAAGTGTTTTAGTTAAGGAAACACAGGCTTTAATAGATCGGGGCTTTTCAATAATAAACATTTATCTGCGTTGCCGTTTTTGGTGGTCATAAACCTAATTATATTGAATGCGACTATTTCAAAAATCCTTATTGAATCGGCAGTGTATGGTCGTTTTCGCGATCGTTGTAGGCGTCGAAAAGACAAATCCTAAAAGGTTTGATTAAGGCTGGGCTGGCTGGCTGGAGGTATTGTGGCCGAATAGTGTGACATCAACATTACAAAAGTCGATTAACTTCGCCATTGTTACTTAAAAAAATTAAATTGGAAGCTACCAGGTTTTTGCAAGATCCGGTAGTGAATATCTGAGTTCCTTAAACTGATGAAAAACGTAGACGTGGAAAGCCGAGCGCCCATATCAAGGCGGTACGAGAGACGAGGGCGAGAGGAGTGCTGGTGGAACTTCATATTTTTGCAACTTCAGAGAATTAGCACACGCCTTACCTGCGAACCTGCCCTGAAGTGTGCGTGAGACTGTCCGCCGCCACAGTTAGAGGAAATCGGGTCACCTGGGTGGAAGTTCCAGCGTTCACCGAGGATATTCTTGATAAGAGGGACCACCTCAGAGTAGGCTACGTGAATTATAGGATTCGACCCTATAGGTGCCTGGGATCCGAAGCGTGCTAGAGGTGTGGAGAGAGAGATCATATGGCTAGTAGCTACTCCAAAATGCAAGTAAGCTGCTACCTCTACAAAATACTGACCCCGAATCAGTCTCACGACACGTTGCAGGACTGATGCAACAGGGATATCTTTGGCGGATCTTACACAGAACTTGCTGGATCAGTTTTCCTGTGACTGAGGGGTGGACCTAGTGATGTGAAGTGAGCAGTACTGCCCATTATCGGAACGGGGCTGGTACAGCGATAGTACGGGCACGGCAGTGGAGTGAGGTCTGCAACACCGGAAAATTCTCCTTTCCAACATCGGAGGAATATGTGTGGATCAGATCTCGCGGCGTGTCATGCTTGAGTTGATATCTATCCCCAAATACTACGATGAGCGTCTTCCGGGACCGGCTGGACTATATTGAAGGCAGTCGCAGGTACATCTCAATTGCAAGTCCACCGCATGGGAGGAAAGTAAAACTGATACCAGTGAACAGGCACTGCTGGAGATCGTCGCGAGGCTTATTCTTACGATGTTGAATTCTGGTAATAAAGCGACGTTCAGACGGATTAGAACCGTGTTACTGAGCGAGTCTTCGACTGGAAAGTCCTGTAGGACTACACGGCGAGTGACCACCAATTCATTACCTTCGTGGTAGGGAACGAGCGTAGTGCGGGACTAAGGGAAGCACTCCGTGCACGCGCCACGGTAGTGAAGCTCTGGCTGATGCGCCACCTCCTGCCGACTTGAATACAAAATAGGCGAGCGCCGAGCTATTGGTGGACCCAGGAAATCGGGACCCTGTGCAGGGAATATGAACGCCTTCGACGAATCTCACAGAAGACACGGAGGTGCGGAATTGGCGGCATATAAGCAGCGAAAAAAACCTGCTAAGAGCGATCAGAAAGAGCAAAAGGCACTGTTAGTAAGAGCTTATTCCCAAGTTAGATAAGGACACGATCGAACCGGGAGTGATCTCAACCCTGTTTCCGGATCAACCTAAAGAAAGAAGTGAGGACATTATAACGGATGAGGTCTCTCTTTTCATACCTGAAGAACTGAAAAGGGTAACAACGGGTTTGCCGGGCCGTGAGGCTCCTATACCCGACGGGATATAGAGCGAACTCCTCCAGATCGCGGCTGCGGAGAGACCACATCTACTCCTGGATTTTTTTTTTTTTTTTATAATTTACGAGCGCCTAAGGGGTTAGATACCCTTTTACTGTTGCCAGGGCGCGGGCGGAAAGGTAGAAGGAAGAGAAAGAAAACTTGTTTTGTAGTGGTTTGAAACTCAGGTGTGTTTGGTTTCGATATTCGCTCTACAGGGGGTGGGAGAGTGCGAATAGGACGGAGAGTTTTTTCTTCACTCAGAGTGATTCAAGGTATAATTCACAGTATTTTTTTTCTGTTCTTGAAACTCTACAACAGCCAAATCTACGTGTCAGTGTTATGCCTTCACACGCAGAATTTTTCTGTCTGAGTTCCAATTACACAAATGAAAAACTGACTTGCCATGGGCAGGGTTCGAACCTGGACCCTCCGAGTGAGAAGCGATTGCTAGTACCACTACACCGTATCACCACTACACGAAGGTATCATCTAAATATACGAAGTAGGTTTTATTAATAAAATCTTTTAAAAATATATTCGTCAGTCGCTGAAATGTCGCTGGTGCATTTTTCAGACCGAACGGTATTCTAAAAAACTCAAAGTAACGGTTTTTAGTTGAAAATGCAGTCTTTTTTTGTTTGTTCAACAACTATACGTTAAAACAGATTGGAATATAAGCAATGTGGTTAAAAAATAAATAAAATACACGAAATGCAAATGCACAAACTTTCATTTTGGAATAACACTAGCTGGAATATATAGATCACCAAATAGTTCAGAAAGAGTGTTCTGTGATTTTCTTCAGCAAAATATTGAAATGCTTACGGAAAAGGAGAACAACATACTTATGGGTGGTAGTTTCAACATTCACTGGTGCAAAAATGACACTTATAAAAGAGAGATGAAACGAATCTTTGAAGAATACTCAAGAGTTACGTCACAATCTAACACAATAGTTGACTATATTGTGACACATATAAAAGTTAAACCAGAGGAGAGGCAAAAAATATTAGATCACGAAAGTATAAAGATTATCATCGAAAATGGAACCATTAAGAAAAAAAATAGCAAAACTGTAAATTTGTTTAAATATCTTTGGAAACAATTTACACAGAACTAACTGCAATGGATACTAAATATGAAAGAGAAAATACTGTTCATGAAAATGTCAATAAATTAGACAAAATTTAAAAAAACATATCCGCTCAATTCCATGTCACAAAAACTCTGAAAAAAAGCAGTCAATCAAATAAATGTTTCAGTAATGAGCTCCGTGTTCTAAAAAATAAAGAAATTTAAAAATACCACAAACAGTTGGGATGAATACAAAATCATAAGCAACCATTTTAAAGCTAAAATATGCTAAATAAAGCAAAATGCCAATTTATAAGTTTTGAAAATCAGTACAGCAATCAGTACAGCAAATGGGCAAAAGCAAATGTGGAAAACTACAATATAAAGAATTTGGTGTTAAAACAAAATAAATCACAAATAAGTAATATAATTTTCAAAGAGACAAACTGAACAGATGATGATGAAACCTCAGACAAGTTCAATAAGTATTTTATAGAAAGTATACAAACAACAAGAAACGATACTGAAAATGCGAAATATGTAAAAAATATTGTACAATACGAATGAAAATTTCAATTTCAGCAAATTACATTAGGAAGATTAAAAGAAGTATGCAAAGAGTTAAAAAATAAGGCTGACTTTGGCAAAATTACCCCCCAAATAATCCTTGATTATTGGAGCACATTAGGTTATACTTTGCTTGAAATAGTAAACAATTCATTACAAAGGTGAGAATTTCTGGATTCGTGGAAGGATTCGATGATTACACCAGTAGAGAAAGCCCATAATACAAAAAATTGCGATGATTTTCGTCCAATTAACACATTGAGAGCGTTTGACAAAATCTTTGAAAGTGTAGTAAAACAACAGCTTATGGCGTATATGGAAAGAAATAATATATTTTCTGCTTTCCAATCGGGATTGACAGTTAATCATGTAATAAATGAATAGAAAAGTGGGGGAAGTAAGAAAAAAAAATTCCACTATTCCTAGATTTCAAAAAGACTTTTGAAACAATAAATCGGAATATTTTACTGATAAAGATATCAAAATATGGAAGAAGTGATAAAGAACTGGAATGGTTTAAATTGTTTCTCTCAACAAGGTCGCAAAGAACGAAGGTCAACAATAGAGTGTCAAATGCAATAGAAGTCGACATAAGAGTTTCACAAGGCTCAATTCTGGGAGCACTGCTTTTTATAATATACATTAACGATATGCCAGAAGTTATAGATGAATGCAAGATTGTTCTCTATGCAGATGATACGATAATCTACGCCGAAGGAAAAGATGCATATGAATGCAGAACAAAACTATATACTAGGTGACATTAACCGAATAGCATTATGGCTAAGAATGAACAAAAGGAAATTAAACGAACGGAAAACGAAAATTTTGAATATAAACATAAATACTGAAAATACTATAGAAATAAATAATAATAAAAAAGAAAATGTAAATCATATCAAGTACATAGGAATAATCATTTAAAAAAAATTTAAATTTTCTGAACATGTGGATTGTGCAAAAAAATTGGGAAACAGATTGGTTTCTTTAAAGGGATACGATACGAAAAAAAATAATCCTCATTTTGAATATTGCTCGACTATTTTACACACGTTTTGCAATCGCAGTCAGCTGGAAAGACTTCAAAAAACTTCAAAATAAAGCAATGAGAAGCATTTTAGAATACAATACAATACAATTTCAATACAATTGAAAGAGTCCACAAACATCGACGAGACAACGATGACACAAAATGGGATCAGCAGACATTCGTTGCGTCGAATTCTGATTAAAAACTTGGAGATGTGCCCTTATAAAGTGCAAACCGTTCACTTACTCCCATGCTCTGTTAAACCTGTTTGCAAGAAGAGGATGATTTCGTATCCAAAATCATAATGAGCGACGAAACCTATTTCCACTTAAGTGGTTATGTAAATAAACAAAATCTGCTTTCTGGGGCACGGAGAATCCAAACGAAATGCACGAAGACCCATTGCATTCCTTTAAAGTGACTGTTTGGTGCGGTATTTGCAGTGAAAAAATGATTGGTCCTTATTCTTTTTGATTACGCCTATGCCACCAGCGTAACCGTAACTGATTAGCGCTACAGACTAATTTAAACAGATCTTTTTTGGCCGCACGTTGCTGAATTGGGTCTCGAGCACTGTTGGTTCCAGAAGAACGAAGCAACCGCTCACACAGATCGGGCAACGATGGAGATTTTGAATCACTAATTTCCAGGCCGTGTGAAAGCCGTTTAAAAGCCAACATTGAACAAGAAATCACCAATTGAAGCCAGTGTTTTGCGATCAACAATTCGAAATGCCGTAAAACGACCACAGATATCATTTTTTCATCTTAATGTTGTCAATTCTTCACCTTCTGGTAATCTTTTCGTGAAAACAGAGTTCACGAATCTAACAAAATGACAGTTAGTTCACATTATGACATTACTTTTGCCCCACCTTTTATAAGGGAATATTTTTATAAAACTCCTTGCCAAGCAATATAAAAAACGAAAACAATTTTAGACTATTCAACATAATGTGTGTTCATTTTGTTAACCCTTCGTTGCATAAGTTAATATTTTTATAGAGAAAAAATTGTTCATATTGTTTTTATTGTACGAGTATGTTAAGCTTTAGGCTTGGGAAAATAGAATTTCGTACAAATATTATGTGCAGGAACTAAAGTTGAGGAACATTGCATAAATGCAATTTCATGCAGGAAATCTAAAAAAAGTGTTGAAAAGCTTATGTGTGTGAACTTTTTTTAGACTAGAATTACTGGTATAAATTGTTAGATGAAATCAATTCCAATCAATCAAAGCCTTTCCTTTTAATTCATATTTATATTTTCTTTATAATTTATGCCGAATGAAATTTTTTAAAACAGTTTCTGGACTTATATAAACTTATATCACACTTTTTACATTTGATAAGAGTGTATCCATTACAGCCTGGAAGCTTGCATGTCAAACGATTTTCTATTCATTTCGGCCAGTGATCCATATGGTTGAATCGAACTTCGTTTTGGGGAAATGGGAAACTTCTTTGGTGTTTTCTCTTCAATTTAAAATTAAAAAATTATAATGTAAAATTGTTAAAATACAATACGTTAACAATTTGTACCTTAAGAGCAAGACTTCTTGTCACTTCTGAAGGCCTTCCGCGCGGTGATAATATCTTTCCCATTTTGCACAGCGTTTCAACTACTTTTAATCTAAAATCAGCCAAACTATCCTTACAGTTGTTGCCTTTTTGTGCTTCAGCTCGTTTATATAAAAGCCAAGCATTGACCAAGGCGGTGTCTACTAAATGGAAAAAGAGGCGTAGGTAGGTACCATTTTTTTGAGCGCATATTTATTTTGTACTGCCCTATAAAAGAGTCCAATAAATCGACCCTGCCCATGAATTTATTGTACTCCGAAACAATTTTTGGGCACGCAACGGTTACTTTGCTCCTTAATTTTTTGTCAAATCTTTCAACGGTTACTTCAGGATATTTTCCACAATAGTTTGACATCAAATTGACAATCTTGTTATCCCTCCATGAAACTACAGATACATCAATATTATCAACCGTTGCAACCTATTCAGAGGATTGTCCACGCGGTCTCTTCATCAGAATTTTGTCATCCACAAGTTTTAAGTTTAGAATTCTATTCCGGCGGATTGTTCCTAAGGAATAAATTTGGCTAATGTAAGCATTAGTGGCAACGATGTATAAAAATTATCATAATAAACTTTATAGTTTTTTTTGGGCTGGAACATTTCGCAATAGTCTTATGACGATATTAGCACTTGACCCCAAATCAGTCTCTTCAGGAAGCCTATGCACAGACTTGTTCTCTTGACCCGTATATATTTCGAAATTATAATTATATCCAGATATTCCGGACAGAACATACACTTTAAACCCCCATTTGTGTGGTTTCAATGGAAGGTACTGTTTTAAATAGGACTTGAACAACATCGTTGTTCATCCACAGAAAAGCAGCTTTCAAATGGAACCGATTTATATTTTTCAACCAAATGGTTAACAATAGGGCGTATTTTAAAAAGACGGTCGAAATTAGGGTCATTTCTTAGCTTCATGTCATCGTTGTTATTAAAATGCAACATAGACTTAATTTTTTCAAACCTATTCAGCGACATGGTCTCCTGTACCAGCTTATTTCCCACAATAGCTGACCAACACCGGCGTGAGCTTGGAATTTGAATCACTGACATCATAACACATATGCCCAAACATTTTTGTAAATCCAAATTATCAATCTGTTCTTGATTGTTGGGATTTTTTAGACAAGCATATAAATTGGATTGGTACAGGATACAATTTATAAATTCGTCAGAAAAAAAGTATTCTAAAGCACTACATGGTCCGCTAAAATCCAAAAACAGTTCTGGAAGTTCTTCACTGCCCTTAAAATCCGTATCTAAATTCGTATCAAATGCTTTTTGCTTCCAAATAGTTCTACTATATTTTTCTTTCAGAGATCGCACATCACCAACTGATTTTCTTTCAATCACGCAAGTTTCCTCTGCTTCATTTGTCTTTTCTCCAACATCAGCATCATCCTTTATTATCTGACATCGATTTAAGTTGAATTCAATATCAATATCACCATCTTCATCATCGGAAAATTCGTCCTCGCTTTCCTCCCAAGTTTCTATTATATGCTCAATATCATAATCATTTAGTGCCCTGAAAATTATTAATACGAGTAGTTAGGATTAAATGCATAGTTTTGCATATATGCAATATAACAACAAATGTGCAATATCAGTTCATATCTACGCAAACGCGCGTGTTTGCACATATGCAATAATACATCATAGCTTAGGATTGAATACTTTATATCCTAAAATTTTATATTATCTACGAGGAAAATGTGATGATCTTTCTAAATAACATTTACATTTTGATAATTTGTCACAATATTTCACAATATTAAAAAACCAAACGATTATTTACGTACTCAAAACACTTCTTAATCTTTCGACTCAACTGCACACATGAATAACGATAATGGCGAACATTCTCTGCTGATAACATGGTTTTACATGAAAGAAACATATGGAAAATAACTAACGGTAAAATACTGGAAAAAGTAGTTGCCAGCTGTATGAGAAGTTAACATTGCATATATGCAATGGGTTGCAGGGTTAAAGTAAATAATTGATTTAATGTAAGAATAAGCACATAACTAAGACTGATTATGTTTAAAATAATATTATAATCTATATTTATACTTCTACATATATTTCTAAGATGTTTTTAAAGTATTACATATTATACTAATAAATGAACTACTACTACTAACATGTTATCGATTTGCCTATCGACTTCCTGGGAATGTATCTCGGGATATCGATACATCTTGCTGAAGACAGAAATTTTGTTTTTACTAGTAGTTTTAATTTGATGTTTAACATCATCGGCGACTGAAAGATTATCACCCTCTTTATAAAACACCGATTTATATGAGTAAAGCAGAGATTTAAACGTGGACACATCTGATTTATCGCAATGAGTTGTAAACGCTTTGCTTACAATCCCATTTTGAAAAGTTTTTTTTTGAAAGCTACCCTGAATCACGCACATTTTTCACACAATAAATTCCTTCTTCTTCCTCCTGATCAACATAAAATGATATTATATTGTAGATAAACTTTTAGTTTCAAAAGTATGTTGTTGCCTATTAAACCGTTGAAATAACTCTAGGAATTCTTTGTTCGTTGAATAGGGCGATTTGGTATTTAACGCTAGTTTCGATATTACGTCCAAGAATTTTTATTACGTAGTTTTAGGATGGACTTTTCAATAATAGTGCTTATAATTTTCAACAACTCTAAACCTTTAAACGGTAAAGAAAAAGGTACAGGTCTGAGTAGTTTTGTAAATATAATAGAAAACTAGAATTCTTCATATAAAGGAATGCAAGACATTCTTATGAACACCCATTTACCTACCTGCGTTCTCATCTCCAAAGATAAAAGATACCCGATCTTTTTCGGAGGATATGGCTGAAACTCTAACTGTTTTTAAGGTTGGAAAAAATGATAACATTTACCCAAGGCTTACCTAGATCTATGCTGTATGTACACTGGGAAGTGCGTATCATTCGCGGGATGGAAGCGAGAAATGCAAACCACACGTCTTGGAAAGAAACATGTAAGAAATGTAGTTTGGCGACAAATATCCGTCTTAATCACGTTAACACAGGAGGCAGGCCTATTGATACAATACTTCACTAAATAGTAGCAATGATAAACAAACCCTTTAACTTAAAGGAATTTATCGACATTGAATATACCATGTGAAGCCTGCAAGTAGCTCATCTAGACACTGCATTATTGGAACTGCTTAGGGAGAGGTCATCTTACAGCTCACCGGGGGTCTTTGGGGTGAGCGAAATCGTACTAATATTGAAGAACGACCGCTTTAATACGACGGCCCATTCTGACGATTTGACGATCTTGGTATCGACGAAGATCTTAACTAGATGTTACGCTCATTCCAGAGAGTTAGAGATTAATCGAGATTCAAGACCCTAGAGACTAGAGAAATTGAGCTTAGTTTATCTTATCTGAATCAACACGATACCTAAGTATGATTTTTCATTCCAAACAGAACTGGAAAAATAACATCGGAGAAGGAATTAAAAAAAAAAGAACAAGTATAGCTTTCTATATCTTGCAAAAGCAAAAAGGACTCAGAGAAGCATAAACAACTTCTAAACTTCCCTAGATTCAGAGGATAGCCTGTATGAGAATTTTGAGATCAATCAGAAAACATCAACAGCGGCTTTGGAGAGTACATTCAACCGCATTCCACTGAATTCATACTACAGAAATTCAGCGACTAAGCCATTTGTTAGACTGCGAAGGGGAATTCTGCGAATTTGTCACGAACTGATTACAAAATTGCAAAGTTGCAATGAATAGAGCTCTAATCAAGTCACCAAGGAACCAAAGACCAAGGTGGAATTGGTTTTCCATAATGACGATTTTAAATATAATGTATATTATTGCTAGTGTTCAGTGCAAAGTCTCTAGCAATTAACCGCTCCTCCAGGATAGAGGATAGATATAGTGCCATATAATTTAAATTATCTAGCATTATCTAAATTGCAACAAATATTGTCCAGAAGGACAACCGGTCAGCCTTTATGGATCTGGGCTCCGCGATAACCAGATTAGTGACTATCAGGCAGGCTATAGCTGGCATTATACGCAGCTCATTTTCTTCGTCAGGCTTCAATTAAGCTAGGCCAACAGAGGGTTTAAGGGGTATGCCATCGGTCGGAAAAGTGCATGCTGGGTCGAACTTACGCAATAAGAAGGCCCTTTGACCAAAATACAGCAGGAAGAGATCGTATTTTTTATTTAAACAAATAAACCGCGAGTTTCCTCTGTCATAGGTATCCATTCTGTACATTACAACGAATTCCCAGTAGCCGACCAGGAAAACATTGAGTATTTTCATATTAAGTTACATAATATTGAGCTAAGGAACCTCTTGAAAATCATATCACTATCTGTGAGAGGTGAATTACCTGGCGACGGATGTACATACATATGTACGTATCATGATGTACTGGAGGTGTAATCATATTTAACTCGGTCTGTGATATTTTTCGTGGATTTTTAAAGTTTTTAAGGATAATTTTAAATAAGGGAATAAAACCAACCTTATAAAATTTACAAAATGAGAGTAAAAAAGAAAGGAAATTCCTTTTCAAGAAAGGACGGATAGCCCCGTAAGCATATCTGATGAAAGTAACCCCGATTATTAGAATCTGAAATTAGTTTCCCAGATCCTTAACAAGGAAGAACTTCAGAATAATGCCAACCATAGAAGTAAAAGTCTAACTAAGGTTGAATGTCTACCATACGATGTGATTGACTGAAACCTTTTATCAACAATTTACTTTTTTATTTTTGCAATGGTTGGTTCGAACTAGCCTGATACTTACTAAAATCTACCTCTTGCCGCGTGGCTTTAATCCACCCTGGTACCGCGTTAGCATTACTTCAGTGTAATGCTGCCCGCGGCAGCAAGTAGAAAGCTCGTCTCAGTATAAAAGACGCCCACCGCAAGTACTCCGAAAGGTACTTGGGCTTTTATTCAAACTTATCGGTGGGCTTCTATTCAGACTTCCCATAGAAACTGTTCGTTCCAGTGTTTCACCCTTCACTGCTTGTAATCCGCAAAAGTCAGAGATATGCACAGCGAAAACCGGTTGGCTCCATATCGACCAAATTTACGCGAAAAGAGACGCATTACCGTCCACCGCCTGCTCCTCTTTTCTTTTCCGTTGTTACTCCGTCCTTCATGCGTCCTCGCAACTCAACGATATTTTTTGGCATGATTATCAGGCCAAGCCAGTCCTCTAACAGCTATCGTTGCTGATGCCACCTTGCGCCCACTGTATTCAACGCTCGGCCTCCTCACGGGATCTTGTCATCACGACCAGTGCACCCATCATCTACAAAGCCGGTCAGTTTGGACCGCGGAGACATTTCTAGGCGCAGGAGCCCGTCATACATGAGGTTTCAGAGATCGCTTGCTTCCCAATGTCAGCTTGCTTCTATGTTTGTCCTTCCGTCGTGTCGTACCGGAATACTCGATACTGCAGTTAGCTATCTAAGATAGTATCTTTCTAAGTTATCCCGGTACACTTTGCCGCCTCAAGCGCTCTGGATAGTCGGCCAATTTTGACGAGTTAAATGCCGACACTCCTCCTCTTTTGGAGGGCCTGGTAAGCCTGCTTCACAATCCCTAGAACCTTGGCAATCGCCATAGACGTCGAGCGAACATACTGATTATCGGAGAGATTGCAGCGCTATCTCATCCTCGCTTTTAGCATCTTCTCCAAGATTTTCTTGGCGTTATCCAGGATACATAGCCGTCAGTATTACAATAGAGTCAAGAAGGGTGGTTTGCCCTCTTCCAAAAGAATCAGGTTGTGGAGTTTCCAGCGCCCACCGAATAGTCCGGCACGTACTCGTAAACACGCATAGTGTTTGAAATATGTTTTTCGCAGAGAATCGAATTCTTTTATAAATAAAAATATCAATGAAATCACAATCAATCACTCAATGAAAAGTAGGGCTTGTTTTCTCACGGAACTATTATTATGGGTTGTGTTAATAGGTTTTCGTCCACCTCTTTGGAATTAGCAAAAAAAAAAAAATTATATCACTTATTTTCCTTGCCAATACTACTACATATGGGCACCCACACTCCGTCGTAGCTAGCGAAGCCTAGCTCCACGGGTTGCGAACCCGGCATGTAGGCTTTCACGTTCGTAGGTTCGAGTCCGCATGTAGGATCGCAGTTGTCCTTCCTTTTTTTTTCTGTTTTTTTACTTGAGGGCCATAGTTCCATAGTCATACTATGGCATGAGGACTTACTGTTGGGATTAGCGGATGTGGAAGATCAGGAGATGTGGTCTGATGAACCTGTTGGTACGAGAGAAAGACGTACCGTATGGAGTTGAGCGAAAACTTTCGAGAGGCAACGGGTAGTGTTGAGTGGAATTGGAAAGGATTTTTGGTGGGTTAATGGGGAGAAAACAAAAAAAGATAGGCGAGTGGTGAAGAGTCAGTCAAGGAGGTCGGTCGAGGCGCAAGTTAGGAGTTCAATAAAAATAACAATAATAATACGGGACGAGGAAAGTAAGCCAAACAGTTCGGCAATCCGGGCGGCCTTCTCTTAAACAAGAAAACAAGGAAAAGAAAGTGTACGGATAATGGGAAAACAAGTATTGAGAAATTAGTCAGAATGTGTTAAATGCCCTTGTTCCTTAGCGTGCGCTTGTAAAAAAAAAAAAAAAAAAAAGAGAAAAAAAAAGTGGTAATAAAAGGGGAGAATTTTAAACCCTTGAACGTTGAACCTTGTGCGGTAGTGCAAAAGAAGAAAAAAAAAGAATTAAAATATCGACATAAGGAAATTATTTTCTTGGGTGTGGAAAAAAAAAATTAACAAACAGAATAGACAGAGTGTGAAACAATTTTCCTTGGTGGCTGGAGATCGTTCGGCGCTCCGAGTTCTTTGCCCCATTTATCTTTTGTGACCCGCACCATTTGGGTGCTTGAGCTTTAAACAAAAAAAAAAAAAAAAATCGACTGGAGTAAAGAGGATCGAGACGAATCGAGTCTGGCGGGAAGCAGCGATACGTACCAGATAAGCTACCTTGTTTTATATATGCAATACACACATTATTATAGTAAATTCGTCATATACGGGCTTGTTTTATAAAATAGTTAGCTCCCTTAATTGCTGTCCGTGTCGCGAATAAGCTATCTATAAGCTGGGTTCGTTCCCGCGGTTTTAGTTTAGTTTTTTTTTTTTTATTGTTTGTTTGTTCGCTTTTTTTTTTTCTTTCTTATTTTTTTTTTTTTTGTATTATACTTGTAAGCTATTTGGATTGTTAATGTAGAATTAAGCTAGATTGTAAGATTGAAATTTTGTAATGCATATTATAGGTTAAGTACAAAAAGAATTAAAGGAACAGAAATTTTATAACGTTGGGAAAGCATTCGTCATTTTTTTTCTTGTTTGGTCAGTAAAAGAAGCGCGAATCTCACGTTCAGTCGCGATTCTGGATGTGGGTAGTTAAACGGAAGAGCAATCGCGTGACGCCCATTTTTAACACCTTAACCTACGACCACTCTCCTTGGTGGTTGGGCACTCTTCCGTGGTACGGCGCGTTGAACGGAGAATTCGGCGGTAACATTCCTGGCGCCCAACGTGGGGCCTCTTTAAATAAGATAAATTATTTTTTTTTGCCTTTAAGTTATCCGCCGGTGTAAGAGATAATCGTCGTGATTGCTAAAAGTTCTTAGTCGTGGTTTCGGTTCTCGGGTATACTTCGTTTACCAGTTGTTCATTGTTTTGTGTTAATTGATCGAGCAAAGGACTCCGGAGAAAAAGAAGGGGGATCTTTAGCCACTTATCTCAAGATAAAAATTAACCCAGTCAAGATGGAGGTGAATAGGTTGAGTTCAGAAGAGTTAAGGTACGAGTTAGATGTGCGGGGTCTGAGGGGTGGAGATGTAGATGAGATGAGGAAAATGCTAAGAACTGCTATGAAGAGGGATTCCAGTTTTATCTTGCCGGAGTACCCCTTCACCTTTGCTGAGGATAAGGAAGCTATAGTTTCTAAGATAGAAGAGCTACTAAGACTGATAAGTGAGTTTGTCGGGGATGAGCAGTCGAAAGAATACAAAAAAGTAGCAGCAAAATCCGAATGGATATTGAGGCGTCTTGGAAGGGCGCAAGCTGGCGATGCTGAAGAAAAAGCTTTTCTCGTTGATGCAAGGCATCAGGTGTTGGGATTACTGTCTAGTATAGATATTAAGGCTAATGTAGAGGTAGCGGGACAGAACGAAGGGCAAGCCCAACTGAAGGGTGGGGAAGTGCAGTCGGTCCAACAGACTAGCAAGGGGTTAGCAGGGGATAAAGTATCTCCAACAGTGCGAGCAGGTAGTAGTAGACAGGCCGTAAACCTCCCACAACCAGTTGCAGCATCGTCGCCATTATTTTTCCCGACGAAGAGGGTTCCGGTTGCACAATGGGGTGTTAAGTTTTGTGGAGACCATACTCAATCCCTTAGCAGTTTCTTGGAAAAAGTTGAGGAACTGAGAGAAGCTAGGGGCTACAGTAAGGAGGAGCTTTATAGGTCAGCCTTTGACATTTTTGAGGATAAAGCAGCCATATGGTACCGGGCGAATAAACCATATATCAACAATTGGGAAAGCGAACAATTGGTGGCGAAACTGAAGGCCGAATTCTTACCACCAGGGTACGATGACAGGCTTTGGGAGGAAATTAGAAGCAGAACACAGGGACGGTCGGAGACCATCGGTATTTTTGTGAGTGTGATGATAGGACTCTTTTCTAGGCTAAGCGAGCCCTGCACCGACGAGGTTAAGCTTAAGTGGGTTCGAAGGAACATATCCCCGTTTTACCAAACACAAATGGCCCTGATTGAAATTTCCTCTTTAAATCACTTAGTTGAAGTGGGTCACCGTCTAGAGTCTACTAGATACTTAGTCGAGAATTTCGTTCCGCCACCATCACGGAGAAATACCAACTTACTAGAGCCAGATCTGGCGTATGTTGAAGTGGCGGATACCGAAGTGCAAGTAATTGCTTCTCCACCATGGGTGAATAACTCGTTAACTTGTTTCCGATGTAAGCAGAATGGACACATCGCAGCTCAGTGTCCGCAGCCCATACGTTGTTATGGATGTAATACGGTTGGCACCATCCGACGTCGTTGTCCACGTTGCACGCCGACAATGCAGGGAAACAACTCATCGGCTTAAAGACAGGCGGGTCATTGAGTCGAGGGAAGGAATCCGCCGTGAGTACAAGGAAGTTGACAGTGGGGTGTAATATAGCTTTAGATTTTATTTTAGAGAGTAAGGGATTAGATCCTCGTCCATACTTAAGTGTCGAAATTTATGGTGTTAAGTTATTAGGGTTGTTAGATTCAGGAGCTTCTAGAACGATTCTTGGTAGTTCAGGTTGGGAAGCTTTGCAGTCCTTAAAATGCAGTTTGACGAGGGTAGAGGTTAAGTCGGTTACAGTAGCTAATGGGGATGGGGTAGAAGTGATCGGAGCTCTGAATGTGCCTATTAGGGTCGAAAAAGTTATAAGAATAATGGAGATTCTTGTGATTCCTAAACTAGCGCATGGCCTCATTCTGGGAGCGGATTTCTGGGAACGATTTTCCATAATTCCAGATATAGGGAAGCGCGTATGGAACTTCAGAGGAGAATTGATGGAAGTTGGGGACGGGTTTAGACTAGAGAGTGGGCAGAGAAAACGTCTTGACGAATTAGTTGAAAGGGTATTTGCGTCGATGGGTGATGGTATAGGGTGTACCAATCTCGTTGCACACGTTATCAGAACTAATGCGGACCCCATCAAACAGCGCTATTATCCTGTTTCGCCAGTAGTCCAGGAGAACATTAATAAAGAAGTGGATGAAATGCTCCAGATGGGCGTTATCGAACCATCTTGCAGTCCTTGGTCCTCCCCTGTCTTACTTGTCAGGAAAAAAGATGGGAAGTATCGTTTTTGTGTCGACTTCCGAAAACTCAATCAAGTGACAGAGCGAGACGCCTATCCCATACCCTACGTCTCGGCGACACTAGACAAACTCAAGAATGCTAAATTTTTGTCCTCTTTGGACATTAAGTCTGCCTACTGGCAAATTCCAATGGCTGAGAGTTCGAAGAAGTATACGGCCTTCACTATTCCGGGAAAAGGACTGTATCAGTTCTGTCGCATGCCCTTTGGGCTCCACAACGCTCCTGCTACTTGGCAGCGTTTTATAGATACAGTCCTTGGAGCCGACCTCGAGCCGAATGTATTCGTTTATCTGGATGACGTCATTATCGTGTCAGAGACTTTTGAGAGACATTTGGAGATCCTTAGGGTGGTATTAGACCGTATCAAGGACGCGGGCTTGGTGTTGAGCCGAGAGAAGTGCGAATTCTGCAAACCAGAATTGAAATACTTGGGGTACATAGTCAACGGGAAGGGATTGTTAGTGGACCCGGATAAGGTTAGGTGCATGGTTGAATATCCTCGACCAACTTCTGTGTCAGCAGTGCGAAGGTTTGTCGGCATGGTTTCGTGGTATAGACGCTTCGTTCCTAATTTTTCAGATCTTATCTCACCGATAACTGGGCTTCTCAAGAAAAAACGTAAATTTTTGTGGAGCGAGAATTGTGAGACTGCTTTCTTATTGTTAAAGGAAAAGTTGGTGAATGCACCCATCCTCACGTGTCCAGATTTTTCCTTACCATTCATAGTGCATACGGACGCTTCGGGTTATGGTATTGGTGTTGTCCTTACGCAAAATAAGTCGCCAGATGAGGAAACAGTGATTAGTTACTTGAGCAGAGCCTTATCCCAGACGGAGCGGAATTATTCGACGACGGAACGGGAGTGTCTGGCCGTCCTGTGGGCGATCGAAAAACTCCGCCCGTACTTGGAAGGGAATAGCTTCACCGTAGTAACTGATCATCATTCCTTAGTCTGGCTAAATAATTTGAGAGATCCGCAGGGTAGGTTGGCTCGGTGGGCTGTCAAAATGCAGCAGTACAACTTTAAGGTCGTGCATAGGAAGGGCAAGGAGCACTTGGTCCCTGACGCGCTGTCTAGGGTAAAGGAGGACGTAGCGTCGGTGTCATTAACTACCGAAGATCCATGGTATTGTAAAATGCTTGAATTGGTTAGGAGAGAGGGAGAGAAGTATCCCGACTGGAGAGAGGAGGAGGGTATACTATTTAAGCGGGTGCCCTCGAGATACCCAAAACTGAATAGCGAGGGCGATGAGTGGAAAGAAGTGGTCCCAAAGGATAGAAGAGCAGCAGTTTTGAGACAAAGCCATGACGATATCTTAAGCGCACACGGGGGAATACAGAAAACGTTCGATAAGGTGGCACGAAGCTATTATTGGCCAAAAATGAGACATAATATAGCTCGTTACGTTCGTAGCTGCGTAATTTGTCAGACGGTGAAACCTGACTTACGGAAACCGGCAGGGCTTATGGCGTCACGAAGCAAGGTTAATAGACCGTGGGATATGTTATGTGTGGATTTCATCGGGCCACTTCCTCGGTCAACCAGAGGATACAGCTATATTTTGACTGTAGTTGACTATTTTTCGAAATTTCCCCTATTCTTTCCTGTCCGTTCAGCTACAGCGAAATCCGTCAGGACCATCTTGGAGGAACATGTCTTCTTGGTATTTGGGGTACCTAAGTGGTTAGTCTGTGATAACGGGGCTCAGTTCAAAAGTAAGGAGATGGCTGACCTGGTACGTGCTTATGGGGTTACCATTGATTTTACGGCATATTATCACCCACAAGCTAACCCTGCGGAAAGGTATAACCAAACATTGAAAACTAAACTCCGAGCATATATTTCCAACAATCATCGCAGTTGGGATATCCTTCTGCCAAAAGTGGCGTGTGCCATTCGCAATGCAACGCATGAGGTTCTAAAGACAACCCCATATTTTGTCATGTTCGGCAGGGAAATGCAGGTTAAAGGCGATGGTTCCCCTTTTCCTGCAGAGGGTTTTATTGCAGATAGATCGGTCGATGTTCAGGCTTGGTCAAAGGCGTTGGGTGAACTAGTGGAAGACGTTAGGGCGAGTATGGAAAGTTCGGCTCACAAATCCTCCAGCAAATATAATTTACGTCGCCGAGATATTAAGTTTTACCCAAAGGATTTGGTACTTAGGAAGAACTTCGTTCTCTCCGATGCTGCTAGATTTTTTTCTGCGAAACTTGCTCCAAAGTATGTAGGACCTTTTGAGGTCATTAAGCGGGTTTCACCCTGGACATATGAGCTAGGTGATCGTAGTGGGAAAAAGGTAGGAGTGTGGCATGCGCAAGATCTAAAACTGTTCACGAATAAAGACGACCTTGCCTAATAGTAAACATGAGTCGGTTATCAAAGCGACGAAAACCTTTAGAAAGGAAGGGGGGAGTATTATGGGTTGTGTTAATAGGTTTTCGTCCACCTCTTTGGAATTAGCAAAAAAAAAAAAATTATATCACTTATTTTCCTTGCCAATACTACTACATATGGGCACCCACACTCCGTCGTAGCTAGCGAAGCCTAGCTCCACGGGTTGCGAACCCGGCATGTAGGCTTTCACGTTCGTAGGTTCGAGTCCGCATGTAGGATCGCAGTTGTCCTTCCTTTTTTTTTCTGTTTTTTTACTTGAGGGCCATAGTTCCATAGTCATACTATGGCATGAGGACTTACTGTTGGGATTAGCGGATGTGGAAGATCAGGAGATGTGGTCTGATGAACCTGTTGGTACGAGAGAAAGACGTACCGTATGGAGTTGAGCGAAAACTTTCGAGAGGCAACGGGTAGTGTTGAGTGGAATTGGAAAGGATTTTTGGTGGGTTAATGGGGAGAAAACAAAAAAAGATAGGCGAGTGGTGAAGAGTCAGTCAAGGAGGTCGGTCGAGGCGCAAGTTAGGAGTTCAATAAAAATAACAATAATAATACGGGACGAGGAAAGTAAGCCAAACAGTTCGGCAATCCGGGCGGCCTTCTCTTAAACAAGAAAACAAGGAAAAGAAAGTGTACGGATAATGGGAAAACAAGTATTGAGAAATTAGTCAGAATGTGTTAAATGCCCTTGTTCCTTAGCGTGCGCTTGTAAAAAAAAAAAAAAAAAAAGAGAAAAAAAAAGTGGTAATAAAAGGGGAGAATTTTAAACCCTTGAACGTTGAACCTTGTGCGGTAGTGCAAAAGAAGAAAAAAAAAGAATTAAAATATCGACATAAGGAAATTATTTTCTTGGGTGTGGAAAAAAAAAAATTAACAAACAGAATAGACAGAGTGTGAAACAATTTTCCTTGGTGGCTGGAGATCGTTCGGCGCTCCGAGTTCTTTGCCCCATTTATCTTTTGTGACCCGCACCATTTGGGTGCTTGAGCTTTAAACAAAAAAAAAAAAAAAAACGACTGGAGTAAAGAGGATCGAGACGAATCGAGTCTGGCGGGAAGCAGCGATACGTACCAGATAAGCTACCTTGTTTTATATATGCAATACACACATTATTATAGTAAATTCGTCATATACGGGCTTGTTTTATAAAATAGTTAGCTCCCTTAATTGCTGTCCGTGTCGCGAATAAGCTATCTATAAGCTGGGTTCGTTCCCGCGGTTTTAGTTTAGTTTTTTTTTTTTATTGTTTGTTTGTTCGCTTTTTTTTTTTCTTTCTTATTTTTTTTTTTTTGTATTATACTTGTAAGCTATTTGGATTGTTAATGTAGAATTAAGCTAGATTGTAAGATTGAAATTTTGTAATGCATATTATAGGTTAAGTACAAAAAGAATTAAAGGAACAGAAATTTTATAACGTTGGGAAAGCATTCGTCATTTTTTTTCTTGTTTGGTCAGTAAAAGAAGCGCGAATCTCACGTTCAGTCGCGATTCTGGATGTGGGTAGTTAAACGGAAGAGCAATCGCGTGGCGCCCATTTTTAACACCTTAACCTACGACCACTCTCCTTGGTGGTTGGGCACTCTTCCGTGGTACGGCGCGTTGAACGGAGAATTCGGCGGTAACACTATGTTTGAATGCAATGATTACTCATAGACAGTACCATTAGTCAATTGATTGCTAATAATATCATGAATCTTGATTTTATATTGAAAATGGTGATTAGAATTCTCCAATCCTATAGAAGGAGAAACATTTTAGTCAAAGGACTTTAGCAGTCGAAGTACTCGTACTAAAGTACCAAAGTACGTTAATTTACTGTGGTCAAAAGACTTACTGACTACAAAAATTACTAACAATTTTAGAAGAGTTATAACTGACTAGAAAACTGTAAAGAGTCACTGAAGTACTGCAGGCATTTAACTAACAGTCAATTGACTGCTTCAAGTAAGAATATTCAAAATGGCTGGTGACTGTAGTTTTAAAGTTAAAGTACTATTGCCTATTACAATTGACTACGATTTTCCGATTGCAGTACCAAAGTAATGCAGCTTTGAACAACTCAGTCATATACCTAAGTATGTGTATGCAACAAGTTTGGCTCTCTTTTCCCTTGCAAGTCCCTTCGGTCCCTCTTCACGTTGAGTGGGAACACGGAGCTCTGGCGGAGGTGGAGGGCAGTCCCATCAGCCAGTGGCCCACCAACCCCAGACCTCGGAAAACAACCCACACAGGTTTCACGGGCAGTTTTCCCTGCAGAGATAAACGAACCAGGAACCAGGAACTCCAGGGTGTGACAGGAGGTCCACCACGAACATCGTTGTCGGAGCCCATAGATAGACGTGAGACTCGCAACGGGCTGCATCAGACATGACGTCTGAAAGTCGTCGACGGGTGGGGACGGACGGTCATTTTAGTCCAGACACCCCAACACGATGATGACGGGTGGGTGAAGACGATCCCTGGAACCTATACCCCAACAAAAACCAAATAAAAGAGGCTCGATGAACACCCCATCCTGCTACCGATGTGGGTACGAGCACCAGCATCACATCACTACAATAGATGTGGATGCACCGAGCCAAGCAGACGATGGGGGAAGAGACGACGATCTATTTTATAGCAACACCCCAACGAGGGAGCAACAATGGAGGAACAGCGGTGTGCAGTTGGTTGGCCAAGACAATCGAGCACATCCCAACGATGCACCAGCTGTAAAAGTTAGGTTCGATGGATGAAGGGATGACGACCTCTTTTAAGCCAGCACCCCACCGATGGAGCACCGAAGGAGAAGCAGAGGTGTGTAGGCGAACGGCCAAGTAATAAGACCACCTCCACCGAGGCAAACATACATACAATGCACATACATAGAACACCAACCAACAACAAAGAACAACAACCAACACCAATTAACAAAGAACTATTGTACAAAAAAAAGAAAGTAGAAACTGGCAGAGCGGCCAGACGGCAGAAGGGCTCAATTACAAAAATAATTGTAAGGAGTGACACGCTATCTACCGTAGTAGATAGGGATCCGCGGTAGAATATATAAAAATTTGTAAACGCTTAGCTTTTGCGAGGGGCGGCGATCCAACGGATGGTTGGGTCGAGATCTACACTTTTTTCCTTTCGTCCCAACACTCCAGCTACCGTCCGATACAGCGCATTTATTTTCTCCTTCGCGATCGTGTTAATTTTTGCAAATAATTTTTATTAGTGTAATTCGATGGGGGAAAAATACCCGGGTAGCATAAAGAAAAGAAACTCTGCTTTTCGCAATTTCTTTTGTAGAACCCAAGAGTAGGAGAATAGTTAGGTATAGTTAGGATCCACAGCTTCCATAAACTCGCTCAATGGAGTTCCCAGTCATTACTGGAAGTGGGAACGAACTCCGAGACTGAGGAGTTTAGTATGATAGTGGAAAATGGTATGCGTGAGAGGCTTAGTCGGACACGGGTGAACACACTAGCAAACCTTGCTAGTGTTGTGGCTATAGGGTTTTCCAATAAGGACTTGACAATTTTTTTTTAAATAAAACGCAAACCATTTGAGATATTTCAAAAACTTTATTATCGGCTTGAAGTACAATCAAAACATTTATGAATGGAACTAGATTTCGTTCATATGGCCACCGCGGGTACCTTTCGTTGGACCCAATTTTCAAAGACTCGGCCACACATATCGGCAATGTTGGCTCTGACCTCTTCCGACGTCGTCGGCGTGTTGCCATAAACCAATGACTTAAAGTAGCCCCACAGAAAATAGTCAAGCGGCGTTAAAACGCACGAACGAGGCGCCCAATCGATTGGCCCATTTCTTGAGATAACACGCTCACTATACTTACAATTCAATAAATCGATTGTAGCGTGTGCTGTGTGGCTTGTGGCATCATTCATGAAGCACATGTGGATTTTCACCCGACCAATAACGCATATTTTGCTTATTGACGAACCCATTGAGCCAAAAATGAGCTTCGTCACTGAAGATGATTTTGCGGTGAAATTCATCATCTTGGCGCATCTTCTCCAGAACCCAATCGGAGAACGTACGTCGCTTCAAATGGTCCATCGGCTTCAATTCTTGAGTCGGCTTGATCTTGTATGGGTGTAAACCAAGATCCTTAAGCAAAATACCCCATAGTGTGGTGTGACCGATGCCCAATTCTTAAGAACGCCATGGAATTTACTGATTTGGATCGTTTGCTATGGACGCCTGAACGGCAGCGATATTTTCGACACTTCGACCAACCCGTTGTCTCACTGACACGGCAACATTGCCTGTCTGCTAGGGCGAGAATTACGACCGAAAATTGGAGTTAAAGCGCTTAAAGTTGCAGTCACCGACTCCGAAATTCGGTAGACATTTTTTATAATTTGCAGACATTGCTCGTTCGTGTACTTTACCATGATGAAAATGTTAAGTTTACTGAATAAATTGACAGTGACAGTTTGATGATTAGTGAAAGAGTGCGTTCACATATTAAATTCAAAGTTGTTAAGTCCCTATTTGAAAACCCTTTAGAAATCCCGTCCTTGGGTTCACTAGTGCTGAATGAATGTGCGAGAGAGTGTGCATATGAATGTGTGTGTGTGTGTCTGGCGAGAGCTGTGGATCGTAAAAGATCTGGAAGACACTTTGGTGACGACCAGCGAATTGGGACTCGGAACAAAAATTCTGGCGGATATTTTTCACTACTTCACTATACTTCAACCCCTATGTCAACTTCAGACAATTCAACAAATTCGTATGGGAAGTTAAAATTCGGTACCGAACAAGAGTAATAAATTTGTTAAAAAAATTTTTGTTTTCAAATACGTGTTGGGTTGAAATGTCGAGAAAAAATACGCGAGTTTCGAAATAAGTGCTTGTGAAGTGTTTAGATGGGATAGTTTAAATGAACACGAAGAAATTGTTGTGTTGTTACTTTTCTATTAAATATTTAGTGAATACTGTGTAATATAGTGTCTATTTGTTAAACATATGGTTAAACAAATCAATAAAGATAGTGAAATGCGGCTGAAAATTCGCATAGTTGGAATTCTACACATGTGTATGTATATGCATATGCTCCTAGCAGAATATTTCTTATCAGACAAAAATAAATTCTTTAACTAATTTATTTATTTTGTTCCACACCGAAATTAAACTTTACATATGAAATTGCTCCTGTCTAGCCGTGGATAGGAAGGTCAGCCTAGGTTTTTTTTTTATCTTTTTTGCGAATTTTGCTGAGTATTGCGAAAAGCAAGTTTTTTTTCTTTTAAGAGTTGCGAATTGCGAAAAGCAATTGTCTTTTTTTTTCATAAAGTAGAGTTGATTTTTTTTTGGAATAAAGTCGCGAGTTGTGCCTTAAACAAACAAATAAAAAAGAAAGGAAAAGGGGAGGGAAAAAAGGAAACAGGAACGGATATGATAGCGGGAATATCGGGACAAAAGGACTGGAGAACTGTGCCAGACAGGAAAAAAAGATCAGTACAGTGCAATGCAGTGTAGTGTAAAAAAAAGGTTAGAAATGCGATTTTTGCTCGGAATTGAGAATTGAGACTCCGGTGGGCCGCGCGTGTGTTAGAATTCCCGTGAATAGACGGGACACGGGACACGCGACCTGTTAGATCAGCGTCTTGCGTATACCGGGACTGTGAAAATAGAGGGTCACTCCATCGACGAGTGTACCGCTACGTAAGTCGTGCTCCAACGGAGCCGTTATAATGTGGTATAAAAGAATTTTTTTTATTATTCTTCTTTTTTTTTCTTCTAGTTCATTGTTTTTATTTGGGAAGATTATCCTTTTGGTCCTTTTTTTCTCTCGAAAGGTTTCGTGATTCCGGGTGAAAAATCACATGGCGCCCTTCTTAATTTTACCCAGGTTTAGCTGCCGTCTAAACACTACATGGAAGAACCCACCGCGGGGATAGGTAGATCCCAGAGAGTTAAAGTGTTATCGTTTGGTTCGGGGCATCGCCGTATCGCTGCCGGGAATCAAACATAACATATGTATGTTATAATTATTCAGAGACGAAAAGTGGAATGTATCAAAATAAACATAAACACCAGGAAGAGAATAATGATCTCTAATTGTAAAGCTTTACTATATAATGTGTAATATTTTTGAGGAACAACAATGCATGGGGATGGAGATGTTACATTAATAATTAACAGTATCTTGTTTACAAGTTTTCTTGGAAATCAAATCACTTGTAAACAAGGTACAGTTCCGCATCATTTAATCAAATTCTACCTTTTGAAGAAGACAAAGCTGAGAGAATGAATCGGCAGACGAGAAAATTTTTCGGTTGCAACTAAGTGACTCGCAGTCTAGAGAACGCTGAGCTAAAGAAAATATCTCCCTTGCACTCGTAATTAAAATAAACTTGGACTAAACATTCGGTTTGTAACTAGTATTCTAAAAAAAAATATAAATAAATACATATTTGAAACATTTCTCATTCATGTGTTTGATATAATTGTATTCTTTTACTGGAATTACTCAAACTTTCGTAGAAAGTGTTTAAATGCGCTTCAGTGATAAAATGCAAAGCAGCAGCACCACCGCGTCGGCTGCAAACATAGGTCAGACTCTCACAGAGATAATGCCCCGCTGCGTTGTCATCACTACAGCAAGCATCGCAGGACGTTGTATTACAGGGCACTTAAGTGCTTAGCAAATTCGTAGAGCCCTCTTACGACGTCAGTAAGTAGTTTATCCCATTTAATTGAACGACATTACTATGTTCTATGTAGGTTCATGGTTTTTGACCCAATTAAAACCTCCTTTGTATACCTCACTCAGTCTGTATCGACGGTATAACGAAAACCAATGCAATGGTTTCCATTCTGCAAGATGGCCTCCCCACTAATCATATTGATCTGATGCAACTTTTTATACGTTTTCATGAGCAATTAGATATGACTCCTAATGACGTGGCTAATGATCTCTTCTACATATCACGTAAGTTCTAAATGCATACTACATCTTCAGAGAACACGGTCTTGTTTCAAAAACTATAATTGCCCCTAACCCGCCGCTCAATACTTTGCCGAAGCCACCCAAATGTCTGTCCCATTATTATCAATACGTTAGAGGCTTACGAACTGAGATATCTGCTATACACTCGTACATATCTTAATTCGCAGATTCTTCCCTACAACATTTTTGCCCTCACAGAAACCAATCTGTCAATTCCTATTTGCAAACACAACCTATATAACTATTTCTTGCTGCTGTATTCGTCCAGCTAGTTGTTGATGCAATCGGTCGTATTTTTAATGCTGCTGATCCCAACGACTTTGTTATTTTCTTAGGTGATTTTAATCTACCTAAATTTCTACGGGCCTAGACTGATCAGTCCTTTTTTACTGCAACAAATCCCACCTTTGATAAAGAAAATCATTTCATCGACTGCCTTACTGACTCTGATCTGTACCAATTAAGTGTTCTCACAAATAACATTAGCAAACAATTCGATCTAGTCTTCTCCACTGATACTCGTAAATGCATCGTTTTAGAAAATAGAAATCTTCTCTCTAAGTTGGACAGTTACCACTCTCCCCTTTCTTTTACATTATCTTAATACCATTTCCTATGAGTATTCTTACAGTTTTGATTTTCAGAGGGCCTCAGTATGGCCAATTTTAACTTTCTCTACAATAATCCTAACCTTACGGTTAACAATGCATTCGCATCCTTTTATACCGACATTTTTAAATGTCTCTCTCAATCCAAATTTTTTTACCTAAAAAGAATCCCTCATCTTCACCACGCTGGTATAATAAAGAGCTGTGATCTCTTCTAACAAGATAAATAAGCTCTGGTATTCCTTAAAATTGCGTTCCAATACCGATTTCTTTTACTACCAGTCTGCCCAAATAAATTTCTCTGTACTTTGCCAAACTCTCTATGAGAAGTTTAGCTTAGTTTATCACAACTAAAAGTAAATCGAATATATTCATCAACTCTAAATTTTCCTGATAAGTGTCTTTGCAATTTTTTTAGCCAAACGTTCGCCATCCATACCCAAAAACCAGATCACTCTTACTTTTGCTATTTAAATAGCTGACTACAAACAACTTTAGAAATTGTTTCTATAACTTTAGAGCTTATACAGGATTATTCTGCTGAACTTAATAATCTTCCCCTATATTTTTAAAGAAATGTGAGATGTACTCGTACCTAGCCCAACTTTCTACAGCTTTCTTTCAGATTTCTATCACCCTGGGACTATTTCCCTCAACCTGGAAAAGGTCTTTTATCATTCAAAATACATACATAAAAAAGGAAGCAAAGACGTTATTTCCAACTATCAATCAATAGCTCAGCTATCCTGCATATCTGAGCTTTTTGAAAGAAAAAAGATTTATGACATAATTCTTTTCGATTGTAAATATATTGATTCCCGAAACCAGCACGGATTCCTCAAAAATAGATTTACAACCACCAACTGCACTTTATGTGCACTAAAATCTGGAAATGAAATTGACGTGATTGCTACCGAATTCAGCAAAGCCTTTGATAAAATTTCTCATGATATACCATAATCCTTCTAAAATTAAAGGCTCTTGGTTTCCAAATAAGCTTTTTAACGTGGGTTCAATTCTATATATTATTAATGTTCTATTTAGGTACATACATAGTTTCTGACCCAATTAAAGCCTCCTCTGGTGTCCCTCTAGGTAGCCATCTTGGTCCCTTATTATTTATTCTGAATATTATTGATGTTTATTGATTCATACATATCTGTTTACGCAGATGATGTGAAAACCTTTAGATATATATCATCTTCCTCAGACAGTCTACCACTGCAGGAAGTCCTACACAGATTTTGTACAATAAGTGTCAGGCTATAACTTATACTCCTAAGCGCCCTGCTACTTCACATCGCTGCTATCTGATCTTTAATCTGCATTTTGCCTTAGGAAATAAGTTGCGTGATTTAGGTGTTATCTATGATTTCCGACCAATTTCCGTTCTGACATTGATAATATGATAAAAATAGAAGCAACTCTGCCCTTGGCTTCATCAAGCGCTGGTCTAAGGGGTTTTCCAATCCTTATATTACCAAATCTCTCAACATAACCTTTTTCAGGCCTGTTCTTGAATATGCAAGTTTGGTCACTAGAGAACTCACATACTCCGGATTGAAGCGACATTCTCTTTACTCATCAAATCAACTTATTTCTTTTACCACCAATCCACGCAATCTTAGGTCTGTACCACTTTTCCGACTCAATCTTCACAGAACGAATTACGGGCACATGAAGCTAATATCAAGAATGCTTCGTGAAGTTAACGACTGTCCCGTAAGAACATTCTTATTTCCACCTATGCTTCACATCCTAACTTTCTTTAACCGCTCCCACACTTTAGTTTTAAGCGAAATTGTTAGTTTTAAAAATATGCTTGAACTAAGCTTTAATAAATCTTTCCTACTGAGAAAAAGCAGGAAAATCTCTGACCGAGAAGTATTCGTTAAGTCTTCCAGAACCTTGGGGACTCATAACTTCTGCAGTTATGCTCAAATGACGCATAGAATATAATTGACCTGATTATATCTAATTACATTGAACTAATTAAAGCCGTTAGATCCAAAGGAACCTCCTCCGTGATAAGCCCGAAATATTGCCGTAGACTCCTTTGCACTGTTACAAAGCCGAGAACGCTTTGGAGGTTTTCGACGTGGCTTTGCTATCTAGCCAGAGTGTGTGCAGAAGTTTTGAGAAAAGACCTGGAACCCCCTGATTACTTCAAAATGGAGTGATACGGATTTACGATTGAGCCATAGTCATAGTTGAATAAAAGAGGAGAGTATTCCTAGGGCATATGGGAGAATGTAAGAGTGTTTGTGGGTGTTTGGGCAACACATAAGGAATGACGTCGTCTGCGTCACATTCCGCGACCACTTTCAAAATTAAACACCCCATTGCAGCGATCATAAGTTGCATTTGTGCCTCTACTGTTGAGAATAAGACAGATGAGTATTTGTATCCAGTTTTTGAAGAGAGTTGATGCGAGGACGTGTCACCATTGTTGAATACTCCTTGGATATCAATGAACACCATCATTGTATACTCCTTGAAAAAGAGTGATTTTTAAATAGGTCATAAGAGTAAGTGTTGTACAATTTCAACCAGTATTCCTTTTTGGTAAGCATGCTAAAAACTCGACAGATTCTGTGATGGAGACTACACTTGAATAAGGAACCTGATTATCGAAGGTAACGAGATAGATAATAACTTGGCGAGAAAGAGTTTGGCGCAGCATAAAAAACATCGAGAAGGAGTTCTTCAATTGATCTAGGAGTTTTTTGCCAAAAAATAAGCAAAAATAAATCGCATTTCGTAAGCAATCTAAATAATCCACGAACGAGTCTCTGGTATCATATCATGGTACGATGAACAACTTCTAGTTACTCTCTCCGGATACAAGGAGGAAGACCTATAGTCTTTTCAAAATCTGCTGCATAACTGACCTTATTCTCTAAAATAAGAATGATAACATTGCGTAGCTATATACTTCTTCACAGAACTCGATTCCTTTCGGAATATTGAGCAATGGAACCTATCATTCGAATCTCCATAGGTTTCCAGCAGCAATCCTTCCTACCTGTTGATCTGGAGTAAATAGTTTATCCAAGATGAAATAAATAAGATTTTAGGTAATAAATTTTAGGCTCGTACCAGCTTTGGGGCAAGTATGATTGGGACATAAGATTGTTCTCATATTTGATGATGATTTACAAGTATCCCCTCTGGTCATTGCGCATTCATAAAGCATCATAATGTACTAGGCCAAAGCGACACAAATGTTCTAACGAACTCTCCTATGTAGAAAAAGGTGAGTCAACCAAACGTTTCCTCTCCTACTGTCCTACCTATGGTAGTGGCAATCATTTTATGAAAGTGAACCTTTAAAAACCGGCTTCACTGTACTCGTAATTTATTACATTTTTCAACATTACAAACCCGTCTTTGGACCAGCGATTTCAACTCTAAAAGCTGTAAAATTTGAAGGGGTTTCAATTTTCTTCGCTTTATTTTTTTTTTCTCTTTCTCTCTCTGTCTCTGCCTTTACTTTTCGTAAACCAGTTTCAAAGTAGTTTACTGGGTTTTTCTTTCTTCGCTTTTGCTCATTTATTTATACTTAAAAAACAAATAAAACTATTCCTCAGCGTGGAACCGATTACATGCGCAGCTTTTTTGCAATCTCACGGAGTGATCGACCCGGCGGCGGCGTGTGCATTACTGGTGCATTCTCATGATTTCGAGATTTAATGTGGAATGACAGGGAAATGAAACGAACATTTTTTTACAATCATTTCTTCAAGCTATTGTATTTAATGACAATGACAGACACAATTGAAATCACGTCTATAATCGAACAGAGATGACTTTGTTTCATCAATCATTTGCTGAACATAACCCATCACACCGTTAGATAAACACTCAAATGGCATTCTGGAGACAGTTAAAACTTTTTTTTTGCTGACATTTGACTCTAAGTTGATGATAAAATAGAGAACATAAGGAAAAGATAAAAATTTCCATTTTGCTGTTGTTCCTGATCAGAATTCAGTTAGATCCAAAGTCCGATGGAATTTTACGTGCGTCCAGCTCAAGCGTTAAGTTATTACTTCATTTGATCACTGCCATAATCTACTATCAAACTACGAGTACTTAGCTGCGGTGAATCATTTTTATTGGTATGCTGTTGGAGGGTTTTGTTTACGATAACACGTTATGCAACGGCAACATTTTAGTCGTTAAACACTTTCTGTTTGATTGCATGTACGAGTAGACACTGCAGAGAGAGGTTCATAGCAATGCTCTGGGATGACCTTGACATCGATGTTTAGCGAAAAAAAGGTGTAACGCATTCCTGCGTTGTTTTTATTTCTTTTATAAATGCACTATACTTATTACTTGCCGTATATACGAGGTTTTTGTATATACGTAGCTAAAAATTGCAGAGAATTCACACTTTTTCTATGAATTCCAAGCGTTCACAGTGAAGAAAACAAATTCAGCGTAAGTGATAGTAGAGTTGCGGAAATTTGGCAGACTTTAGTGGTCTTGAACTGGGGACAATGACTTGTAAAAGTAGCTATGAAGTAACATAGTTTGTGGTTCTATAAGACATCAATCGGTGTTGCCCACTAGACCTTAAACATGCAATCGCTTTTGAAAGCAACAAGAATGGAAAAGCATTATTTTTATCTTTAGGCAGTTTTCAGTTCTGCACCCAAATGTGGAATAAACTGATTTTGAAAGGAATGCAGGTCTCGAGATTCTGCGAACGAAAAGCAAATATTATGAGATCGCAAATGCGGCAGACATGAGTATGACTCTAAGGAACGAAACAAATAATCGAAGGAGTTAGCACCGGTACTTAAAAGTAAATAGATTCAACCACACAAACCGTACCTAGAGAAAATGTAGAGGCTTGACAGGAAAATTCTCGAAGTTTATATATTTTAGCCACATCCGCTACACTTTTCTTGCCAGATTAAATCAGTGTTTTGCGTGAGAGAGAGCGTGGAGATTTAAGATCACAGGATGCCCATACATACATGCCTGGCCACCTCTTACCATCTTTCGGTAATACCAAAGTCGAAACCTGTGGGCACAAGCAGCACCCTTGATATTAGGAACAGGCAGGTTTCAACCAAAACATCGATGCCTGATCATGGACAAATCTGTTTCGACATAATTTTAAGCCCCAGAATTTCCGAATCTTATAGATAGCCTAGATCCACAGATTGGGACACATATATCCTAGACCTCATGGAATCCACGGCCAATTACGATAACAGCATAAGACACTTTGACATCCTAGAACTTGCCTGTGAATGTCTCAGCGCTGGAATTAAATCTGCCTATCGTCAGGCTAGCCCAGAGAAAGAACAGTCTGGCAATCGCTCTACTCCATGGTGGAATATTAGACTCGCCAAATTAGGAACACACACCACAAAGATTTTTAATAGTGCGAATTGTGATGGAGAATAGGGCTGAGTACTTTGAAATACTCACAAAGTTAACCGAGAAATCAGAAGAGCTAAAAGAGAATCATGGAAAAATTTCTGCCAAGATCTTTCTGACATTCGAAGTAACGCTCATATCTACAGATTTCAATCAAAACAGCGAACAAATCGAATCGGACTACTGAAAAAACACCAAAAACCACCAGATATACAGATACATACAAAATACAGGAGTAGATAATACTACATGTAACTGGATAAAATATATACTAAACGCTAGAAATATCAACGCTACATTAAAGAGTGACAGAACCAGCATCACGACTGGTCTTCAGGTTAGGTTCAGATCACCAGGGTGGTGTTCTCTCTCCCCTGATATGGTTCATCGTAGTAATAGATACGCTGACGTGACAAATTCGAAGATACAATTTCGGAACTCCTCCAGAGGGCACTCAACATTCTTGCTAACTGGTGCAAGAAAGTTGACCTAATAGAAGGAAATTGAACAAATTTAAAGATCCAGCACTTTTTGGTGAAATCGTAAAGTTTTCAAGTGAAGTGATATTCCTAGGGGTTACCCTGGATCAAAACTCACTTGCTTACAACTAAACAAAAGTCTACACAAGCCGGACTAATCCAGCTTCAAAGACTTGTCTGTGTGTGTACTACGGGTGCAATGAGAACAGCACCCACAGTAAGATCTGATGAAGCTCCTACGTCTTCATCTCCATATACAGAAAGAAGCTTTGGCAAACATCTACACGCTTATCTCAGTAGATGAGAATAACTCCAAAATAATTCACCAAGAGCTTTTACTAAGATAGAGCCCTGCATTAGGGAGAACTTAAACAGATCTGCCACCAACAGAACTCTGATAGCAAAGTGGCTGGTTCCGCACTATAATTCTCAAAACACTAGCCAGCACCAACAGCGTCCATTTAATCTGGGTGCCAGGTCACAATGGTTATGATGATAATGAAAGAGAAGACAAATTGGTCAGAAAAGGTTCGGCCTCAACATTCATGTTGCCACAATCTTTGTGCAATTTACCAATTAGCTACATAAAAAGCTATATAAATAACTGGCTAAAGACAAAGGCATTTCATTACTGGGCGGAAGCTGATAGTAACAGTCAAGCCAAAAACTTTCTATCAACCCCTTCCCTGGAAAGAACAAACCAACTCCTACAGCTTTCTAGGGATCAGATACACGCAGTAACCGGTTTCCTAACGAGGCACTACAGAGTCAAAATACACCTTATGACTATAAGAATAGCACAAAACAACAACTGTAGCATGTATTGTACAACGAGGGCGAAGAAAGAGCATAGCATATCCTTTGCCACTATGGAGAAGGAATAAAGCCGACTGATCAAGGTCCTCAAAAGAGATATAGTCAGACAGAAAATAAAATCTGACGCCACTTACACTACGTTAAGAGACTCTCAGGCTTATTCTCAAAACCCAGATGGCAGAAAACCCGGTCAGAAACGGCTTGGAACTAGCTACTATCACTCGAACCTCAAGTGTATAATGAAACCCACAGAACTTAGTTTTGGTCCCAAATGGAACCTTAATGGTTATTAAATGCTCTGCTGCTTCCTCTGATGACTTCCTGTTGTCAGGTACTGATTGTATGTACAGAGCTCTGCTGCAAAACGTTCTAACGAGCTGTTGCCAACTTTCAAGAGTTTTCTTAATTGCTAGTCAGCCATTTGCCTATATGACGAACCACTGGTAGTGAGGGTTTTTTCTTTTATGTCGAAAATCGGTACAGGTGTTATCTTACCTGCTAAGAGCGAATGCAACATGCCTACCAATGCAACGTTTCTTGTGAGTCTGCACTTAAAAATCTTACATGCAGAATTTTTATCGAAATTTATGGTGTCTTCGACAATGCGATTTTTTCAGTCGGCCTAGGAACCTAGCGCCCGCAGGGCAGTGTCCTGTCCAACTTCTTATGTTTAAGTGGGTTCATTCCCTGTTCGATGCGTTTAACAGCTTTAATATTTTTAATCACGCATATACAGATGTTGTATTGTAGCTATATTGCCTGTCGATTCATGCCTAGCGCATGTTTATTCTAAAGCACGACTGGTGCCCTACATCAACGTCAACATTTGTTTTACGATATACCCCGTTTTATTTATTTAGTCAGTGTTTGGTGAAATAAGCTTTCAAGACAATACGGCATTAATAAATCTTCTTCAACTTGATATTCAAATCATAGGTTGCGCTGCCATGTTTCGTCTAAAAGAACTGGTATCTGGCACAACTTGCACCGGAGTTCCGATGATTTTGTGCGCTGAATGTCTTTTGATTCTGTTCTTATGTAGATGCCATCCGGTGACTGCGATCCAGACAAAAAATCTTCACAGATGACTCCAAAACCAATCAAAAACATGGTGTCGACTTAGGAGAAAATATAAATATATTGTTAGACTAAATGAATACTTAAATATCAACGACATTCTTACTGTCCTGCAGCTGAAAAGCGAAGTCCGAAATGGATACAATTATCAAATTCACTTTTATTTGTATTCAACTTAAATTTATTACAATATTAATTGAAGATAACAAACAAAATAGTACCACTTGGTAGCGAGGCAATCCGAGAGAGCAAAAAAAGAGAAAGTGGCTGTTTACATTGGCGACGGGATGAAAGTCCTCACCATGAACGTCGTGTTCACATTGTCATGGGCTTGAAAGACTTTTTGACAAGTGGAACACTTGAATCGGAGCATTTTTAATTTTTGAATTTGAGCAGTTGGTCTGAAACATACCTTTCTTCCTATTCTTCACACTTCCTTTCTCATCAACGATCAAAACTAAAATGAAAAAATATGTCAGAAATGGAACGATATGGAAAAAAACGATGTGTTGCACCCGAGACTCCACTTTAGAAATGGATTCTCGGTGGTAGTAACCCTTCTTCTTCCCACTTCAATAAAAAGCGTTCCCTCTCTTTCGGACAATCTTCCTGCCCGCGCTAATGTGAACAGGCACAAAAACAGACAGAAAAGCCAAAGGCCTAAAAAAAAATGACAATTAGTCTCAGAGATGTTAAAAAAAAACTCAACTTTTTCCAGATATGTTACAACATTCCGCCGTCTTGTTACCTTGAAGAGGTAAAGGTATTATCAATTTTAACTAACAATTATTAGGAACAATATTACATTGGTTAAAGACTACTTGAAAACTTAATTATGAATTTAAACAAAGCAAAGTATTAATATTTAGTTCAGTTACTCGTAAACTTAATTATATGACTATAATAAAGCAAGTACAAAATTACGTTGGAGATCTAATAGGTAGTGGACACAGTTTAACAACAGGTCTCTTGAGTATGGAACTCTTGGTCTTGACTCTAACCATACGACTCAGTCCATCGCGTCCAGGATGAATCTCCACAATGCGTCCAAGAAGCCACTTAGCAGGAGGATACCTTTCATCTACGATGAGAACTAATGAGTCCTTTTATATAGGATAAGTTACCTGTTTCCATTTTGAGATGGATTGAAAACGTTGAATATATTCGGAGGACCATCGAGTCCAAAATCCATCTATCACTCATGTGTTGCCAGCGAGTCGTGAAATTGAAATCGTTTCAAATGTTAATGGCTCTGGCATGGTGTTACTCGTAAGTGCCGTACCGATCAGAAAATGAAAAGGTGTAAGAGTTTCGATGTCATCAGCGTCATCTGGTATGTGAGTGTAGTTTGTCCGATGACACATCTGAAGTGGAATTTGACTGATTTCACCCCAGCTTCCCACTTTCCGCCAAAGTGAGGAGAGGATGAGGGATTAAATAGCCACTGTGTTCCATCATTTGCTCAAAGGCCCGCCAGGTTTCCTAATTGTTGGGAAGCGGATAAAAGGAGTCTTCGCAGTTCGGCGTCTGCTCCGATAAGATTCGTTCCACAGTCGCTGTGGAGAGTTGAGCAAGTCCCACGACGACCAGTCCAGTAAAACGTTTAAACGCCGTGAGAAATCCTTCAGTTAAGTAATCTGTCCCAACTTCTAAATGCACTGCTGATGTTGCGAAACAGATGAAAAGAGCAATATACCCTTTATACCTCTTCGCTGAACGCCCCCTCCAAGTACATAGTGTGAATGGTCCAGCGTAATCGACGCCTGAATTGAGAAATGGTCTTGCAGGATTAATCCTCGTGGAAGGTAGATGTCCCATTAGTTGTTTTGCGATGATACCACAATGCCGAGCACAGATAACGCAACGTAAAATAAAGTTTCGAACTGGCGTTTTGCCGCCAACAATCCAATAATTTCTACGCAGAAATGCCAAAGCAACTTGCGTCCCACCGTGAAGAGTCTTTTCATGAGCGTGATGCATGATTAGCTTCGTTAGTACAGAGTTCCTAGGCAATATAAGAGGATGTTTAGTATCTGGATCCACCGTCCACCAACACGAAGTAAGCCTAGTGAATCTAGAAAATGTATTAATTTTATTAATGGATTATTATTGGCTATTTCATGATCTCAATCTTTTATCCAATAGCAACGAGCCGCATCAAGTTCTTCTGTTGTTAAGGGTTGGATTTTCATACTGGGAGATTCTTTCCGAAGTATTTTGATTGCTCATTGGCATGCTGCTGTAACTCTGATGAGGCGATTCAAAGTAGAGTAACGGTCGAATATATCCCACAGCTTTGGGTCCTCAATATTATAGATAGTAGATACATGAGATCTTTCTTCCAGATCTACGTTATGTTCTAATCGAGATACTGTAGATGGCCATAAAGTTGAGTGTTGCGAGAGGCAACGTCTTCCCTTCCACCAAAGAGTACGTTCGCTGAGTTGACAAAGTGACACTCCTCGAGACGCACAATCAGCAGGATTTTCCTTTCCGGACACATGATGCCATTGAGTCCTAGGAAGAGTATCTTTTACAGAGATGACACGATTTTGTACGTAGTCCACGTGAGCGTCACGGAGGAATCTGTCCTCAAGTGCACTGTAGCTGGGTCAAGACTAAGCGTCTTGCAAATATGAGCAGCCTGTTTAGTTAGCATAGCAACAGCACAAAGCTCTAAACGCGGAATTGTAACCTTCTTTGTCTTATTCTTGTCGATTGGAGCAACCTTTGTCTTTGCTGAGATTAACTTGATTTCGATATCTTGCATGGTTTTCATTACTCGCAGAAAAAGAACAGCTGCCATTGCATCGTGAGAAGCATCCGAGAAGCCAAGTATTTCAACAGCATAAGCATCATAGGTGAGTCCTAGCCAGCGAGGTATGCGTATTAGAGTGACATCATCGAGCTGATCGATAAAGCTAATCTATCAAGAAGAAAGTGCATCCGAGAGCTCGTCGTCCCAACCAGCCTTCTCAAGCCAGAGAGCTTGCATGATTACTTTGCCACGGATAGTAACCGGTGCAAGCCATCCGAGGGGATCAAATAGTTGAACAATCCGAGAGAGTACTTTCCTTTTGGTTTGAGGGGTATTATCCTTTTCCGAAGGTATCGAGAAAACAAATCCATCAGAATGCGGTTTCCAAGCAATTCCTAATGCTTTGAAGAGCCAACTGCTTAGCTTCGATTAGAGAATCTGCTCCACCAAAACAATCATCCACGTACATAGGTACCACGTTTGAGTATTTCTGCAGCCAATGGCCTTCGTCAGTTACTAGCTGTTGGATGACTCTATTAGCCAGGAATGGAGCAGGGCCAAGTCCGTATGTCACGGTTGTCAGTTGGTATTTGCGGACTGAATTCATACTTAAAGTCGTTGACCACAGAATACCTTGAAAATCCCAATCGGCTTTATGGATCAGGATTTTTCTAAACATTTTTTTCATATCCGCGGAAAAGACATACGCAAATTGGCGCCACCATGTTATAACGCGACATGTTAGACATGTTATATAGCGTCTGGAAGGCCAGTGCGCCTAGCGAATGGTGTTTCTGGAGGTCCTTTAACAAGATCAGGTTCAATGAGTTGAGCGTAGAGGTTGATCCCTATTACAAGATCTATTTGTCCTGGATAGACATACGATGGGTCGGCTAATGTGATTCCATGCAGATGAAACCAATGCCCATTGTCTGATTCAAATGAGGGCAGATCTGCGGTGGGCCTCGGTAATATATAGGCTGCTGCATCCCATTTGAGTTCTGAAATAAAATGAGGCTTTAGAGTAAATTTTACAATACCTTTTGTCGTTCCTGATAATTGAGCCTCAACTCCGTAAAGTAGAATGCATGCACGTTTGCGTCTGAGATGTAGTTGTTGTGTGGCAGACTCACTAATGATTGTGAGTTGAGAACCCGGTGGAATCTCAGCATTTGAGAAATTTTGAGGATCTGCGGATAATTGGTTGATATTTTCCTTATTGGATTTTGTTGATGTTGGTGCAGTGGACTGTAACCATAGATTGAAGTATGATCATGTTTGTCACACAACAAGCACCCCTTTGTTGAACGGCAAACTTCGATGAGGGCCAAGACAACTAAAACAAAGATCCTTTACTACGAGAAATTCGTTAATTCGGCTTCAAATTTGCATAAACAGTGCAAGCAGATATGTAATGTGCCTTGTTACACATACACACGTCTGGCTAGATGCAGTACGTTGAGTATGAGTAGATTGTGATGTTCCCGATGGGTTCTCCAAGCAAGCAACGTGTATTTTCGCAGAAAAGTTATTTGACGAATGACTTTCGGATCTATTTGCTTTGTTAGTTGAGGAAATGGGATTTCGCGTTTCCACAATTTCGAGTGCACGTATTCTGCCACTGAGGAATGATTTAAGTTCTTTAAATGACGCAGGGTTCGTCGACGCACCACGATAAACTTCCCACGCTTCGTGCGATGCTGAATCCAGGCGACGTACGATGATGTAAACTATCATGTAGTCCCAGTGTTGATTTGGAGCACCAAGTAAGTTGAACGCGCCCAGAGACTCCTTCGTTTACGCTAGGAGACTTTTAAAGTCACTTGCTGAATTTCTTTAAATTGGTTTAACCTTAAAGAAATTATCGAGATAAGTATAAACCAGTAACTGCTTGTTTTCGTAGCTGGCCACGAGGGTATCCCAAGTACGTATGAAGTTTTCACTGGAGATCGATATATTGGCAATAAGAAGAGCAGCTTCATCTCTTAAACATGTTTTGAGGTAGTGTAATTTTTCTACATTTGTGAGCCGCGCATTGTTACTTATCACTGAGGTAAAGAGGTTATGAAAATTGCGGCAATGATGGTATTCTCTTCTAAAGGTTTGTAATAAAATGTTGGGAAGAGAACGTACCTGATGAGATGGACTTTTCACATCTATAATTAGTTGAGAAGGAACTAATTTTTCCATCATGGCTGCCCGGGAGTCTGCATACACCTCTTCACATTTGGAGTACATTCTATCAGTAAAGTATGGAAGTTCTCTGATAGCATCCATCATACGAGCGTTTGTGAGGCGATCATGCCCGGTCTGGAACGTTTCCCACTTGACATCGAGAATTTTCAGTCTGGTTTCAATTTGAGATTTGTTGATTTTATCTTCTTCAGGCGCACGTAAATTTTTAACCGATGCACAAATTCAGTTATATCGTTCTTTTTGTTTCTCCACGAGATTTTCTTGTGCAGCAGACATTTTGTTGAAAGAGACGCGTACTTAGACAAATTTAATCTGTTTCCATCCGGCCAAGAAGGACCAAAAATTGTGGGAGATTTTTGAAAAACGAAGTCCGAAATGGATACAATTATCAAATTCACTTTTATTTCTATTCAACTAACAATAATTAAAGATAACAAACAAAATAGTACCACTTGCCAGCGAGGCAATCCGAGAGAGCAAAAAAAGAGAAAAACAGATAGAAAAGCAAAGAAAGGCCAAACGCCCAAAAAAATGACAATTAGTCTCAGAGATGTTAAAAAAAACTCAACTTTTTCCAGATATGTTACAAAAGAATGCTTAGTAGTACTTCAGCGAACACTTTTGCAAGCAAGAACTAGTTCCTTGTGCGAATCCTCTATTTCTATTTACAGAAAAAATGCTTCTTATTTGGTGAAAAAAGGTTATACTCATAGAAAATTTATCTTGTCAGTCCTTTTACTTCTGTGGCTCCGAGTACTGATAATCAGAAAAGTATAGAAGAAACTGCTCAATTTCGGGAGGGAAATAAATAATCAGCAAATAACCTCAAACTCCGAGAGTTGTACACAGATTTCGATGTGGTGTGAGCAATTACGAGTAAGACTGGCTTGGGGACATCGAGCAAGTAAACAACACTGCTTTGTTCTAAAGACTAACCTTGCATGATTTGCGGAATTCACAATAGAATGCATAAAACGTAGATCATAATAAGTTGCAGTATCTTCAGAATGGTCCCTAAAATGTTTCAGAACTCTGTTAAAACAGTAAATGTTCCTACATAGCAAAGTAGCAGGAACGTCCACGTCCACGTGAATAAGCTGCCGTGGTTATGCAAGTTATTAGGCAATTTCGTGTTATTCGTATTGCGTTGCTTATTCAGATGCCCTGAACGTCAGCAATTTAATATCCAAAGTCTCCCTAACAAGTATTATACAGATACATGTAATATAGCGTGCGCGATATTACAGAGTTAGTATTTTTTTTACAATTAATCAGGTATGAAGAAGTAGATTGCATATAATTCAATCTTTAACCTCAAAAGATGAATTCGCACATTACGAGTACGACTAAAGGTAATTCACATTTTGATTTTATTTCAGTTTAAAATTGTACGTGACTTGAACGCTGTCTTCCCGGAACATTTAAGTGGAAAGATTCATCTTGTTAAGTGTCATGACTTTTCTAATGATACTTCTAACGCATTCGAATCTATCAAATGCCGATGACGTAGAGCCTTGAAATCTTAATGGGTTTGTTGATGTTGTATTTAAGATCATTTTTAACTGCCAAGCGGAAAGTTTTGCGAAAACAACTGTCAATCATGTCACCGAAAAAAACAATAGACAGACAATAATTGTTAATTACCTTTTTAATTTTAGTTTTAAGGTCTTCAAAAAAAAGTTAAAAATTAAAAAATTAAACGGACATTGTAGAGCTTTTCTCTCAAATAACCTTTAAGTGTCAATAAATAATGAGACATATGACACCCAAATTGAAAAAAATTACTATTTTGAGGTCCATAAATCCACTTACTTATAATGCATTGCCCAAATTCAAGAGCTACTCTTTATATGCACATAAGTGCAGCATATAAAGGACCTCTTCCGGAATCTACGCCTCTATTGCTTTTTGCATTGTATTTTTCGAAGTCCTTCGTTGAACATGCAAATATCGGATGATTTATTTAGCCTGAAGTTTTCTAGCTGGCAAATTTAAACTCCTTCATCTGCTATGCACTGAGTCGGATGATGAATCTTATCTCGCTGCCTGAAATAGTATTTCAGATAAGGAAGACCTATTTACTGACTGCCTTTCCAACTCTGGCCTTTTTCAAATAAATGTTACTTTCAACAACATGGGAGGACAACTGGACCTGATCTTTACATCTGACAATATAAAGTTGTTGCGGTAAATTTTCCCGCAACAAGTTTGGCTCTCTTTTCCTTGTGAAGTCCCTTCGCTCCCTCTTTTCATTGAGGGGGAACACCGAGCTCTGGCGGAGGTGGAGGGCAGCCAGTGGCCCACCAACCCCAGACCTCGGAAAACAACCCGCATAGGTTTCACGGGCAGTTTTGCCTGCAAAGAAGAACGAGGAGGTTCGGTGGGTGAAGCCCTAAGGATAGTAGTGTGACAGGAGGTCCACCAAGAACACCGTTTTCGGAGCCCATAGATAGACGTGAGACTCGGACGGACGGTCCTTTTAATCCAGACACCCCAACACGATGATGACGGGTGGGGGAAGACCTGGAACCTATACCCCAACAAAAGCCAAATAAAAGAGGCTCGATTAACACCCCATCCTGCTACCGATGTGGGTACGAACACCAGCATCACATCACTACAACAGATGTGGATGCACCGAGATAATTGATCGATGGGTGAAGAGACGACGATCTCTTTTATAGCAACACCTCAACGAGGGAGCAACAAAGGAGCTACATTGGTATGCAGGCGGACGGCTAAGACAGTCGAGCACACGCCAAAGACAGCCTCCAACGAGGGACATACAAACACACAACAACAAACCATAACAACCAACAAATACACATTCAATAACGACAACCAACAACGATTGTACAAAGAACAAAATTATAAATCGCAAAACCGGCCGTGGCCAGAGGGCAGAAGGGCTCAATTACGAACAATAAATAAATAATTCTAAGGAGTGACAACCTATTGGTCAGCTACCACCGGGTCACTCTATCGACGAGTGTACCGCTAAGTAAATTAAAAATAAATCGCCGAGTTTCAACGGAGTTTTATAACGTAGATGAAAAAAAAATCTGTTTTTTTTTTTGGTCGTGTAATTTTTTTTTTATGGGAAGTACTTTCTTTTCTGACTCGGATTTTTTCTTCCCAAGTCGTGAAGGTTTCGTGATTCCTAGGAAAAATCACGTGGCGCTCAACTCCATTTTTTCGTACCCAGATCTAGCTGCCATTAAAGCGCTACCTGGAAAAACCCAAAGCTGGGATAGCGGGATCACAGAAAGTGTTATTGTTTGGTTTGGGGCATCGCTCTATCGGTGCCGGGAGTCAAACCTAACAAATTGTGTTGCCTGTGTGAATTTCTCCTCTATAGATAAAAGCGTCTCCATTCTATTTTCTCATATGATAGCAATAATTCTATTACATCCTGAGAAACTTCCCTCCATTTCAACTTCCGCAAAACAAATTACAATAAGCTCAACAATCTCAATTCTGAAGCTCAATTCTGAATAGCGTTGACTTTAGTTGTATACTCTATAATAATACCACGGTTGACTCCACCATCGAAATCTCTTACGAAAAGGTCTTCCACTGAATTATGCAAGCTATACCTCCTTCGTATAACAAAGAACTAGGTGCACTCCGCAACACTTGAAATAAGTTACATATAGCACATGTACATTAACTTACTATCACTTCTTCCAACTATTCACTATAACAGTGCAATCTACCCTAATATCTGGCCCCAAAAAATCCTTTCGCCTTATTAATAGGAAAAAAAATCCGATGTCATCGTCTGATCCAAAACCGCCGCCAATTATTTCGGTAATTTCTTTAGTGAATCGTTTTCCGCAGAGACTGAAGTTCCTGATCCCGAATACATCGGTTGCCATCTCTAATAAAACCAGCACGTCAGCCGTCATTGCTATGAAAAAACTGTGTCCATAATCTCCTAGAAAGTATTTTCAGACTTTCGATCAACCTGAGACTTTTTCCCTCCTCAGGAAAATCGCTTATATAATCCCTATTAACAAAAAAGGACGCAAACAGAATATTACAAACTACCTACTCATTGCAAAGCTATTGTAGAATGTTTGTGTGGGTTCAAAAGATAGAACTTATTTCTTTCAACACAAACGGTTTATTTAAAATCACAATACAATAACAATTTATAATTCAGTCACCTCTATCAACCACTTTTACTTTACTTACTTACTTAGGTGACGCTACAGTTCGGGGTGGACCTGGATCTCAACAAGCAAGCCTCTCCAAGTGAGGTTGTGTTCCCCTTCTACTTCTGCGCGCCACCTAATGTGAGGTCTTCCTCTACTGCGCTATCTCTCTTCTTAGATTCGAACACGCTGCTGGTCTGAGTATTAGTGTCCTCTACCTGTCGTAGCGACCTCATACTATTATGACTAGATCAATGTCGCCGTACAGGACACATATTTCGTCGTTGGATCCGCAAATGGGATCGAATATTTTACGAAGAAGTTTTCTCACGAAACGACCGAGGACATCCGCTTTGGATAGAGTCGATGCTCCAGCGCTATAAATTACGACTGGGATGAGCAAGATCTTATATGGAGTCTCCGTTATTTTTCGGGATAGAGCCGTTATATTGCCGATATTGCCACCTTAGCCCAAAGAAACAGCGATTGCCAAGAGTGATGATTCGTTTTATATCTGTTGAGGCGTTGTTGGCAAAATTTATAACAGAGCCTAGACATTTATAACAGACGTAGACATAGTCCATTACTACCTCAAAATTGTACAGTTCAATGGAGATGTTCTGTCAATTACGCTAGTAGTTGTACAGACCTCCAGTGTTCGCTAGTGAGTATAATGTTAAAGAAGTCACGAGACAGCGTATTTTACATATTGGTAAAACTTCCGTGCATAGTTCTATGAATATCAACTATCATTATCTTATATCGCGCGATTATCTTGCTCTTTTTTCTTCTTCTGCACAAGCAAATGTTGTTCTTGTCTCTTCGTAGAGCTCACAAGCGGCATCCTTCTTTGCAGCACCGCTTTGTATTCTTCTTGTTTAGCTGCATATGCTTGCCGGCATTCTTCATCAAACCAGGGATTTCTTGGTGGAAGTCGGGTGAAACCCAGCACAGCAGTTGTAACTGCAATATTGGCTGCCCATAACTTTCGGACGACCAGAATACTGGATACATGCCTTACGTCTATCGCAATGTGAACAATTTGTTTTAGAGCGCCATGTACTCGTACTCTTGTGTATATTGAGACGATGAAACCGTGTGGTTGCTATAGTGATATATCCTTGCGCTGCAAAGACAATAAGTCTAAGTCCGTTGCCAGACGTGGTGTCGTGCAGGCTATGCTTACCATGTCCATATCAATAGACTTACAACTGGCATTAGACTAAGTTTAATTCATAGAATTGAAAAAGATGCCACAGTACTCGTATAATAAAAACTAGAGCAAGGGAAAAGAACTTACTAGAAGGAAACAAGAGGACTACGTAGTCCTAACGAAAATGCTAAGCAACTACTTTTAAGCTCAGCATGTATAATCATTGTAATCATAGGATAAAATAGATACTTGGAACGCCACCTTTAGTAGCTATTTATTTTGTGAGTAAAACAAAAAACATCAACTACGATCCATAGAACGGATTTGCCAAAAAGTTATTCTGCATCTTGTAAGGACTTTTGAGCCGTAACTTCATAATCTTCAAGCTTAGGCAAATCATAAAGAAGACCATTTTAATTCTAGACTAAAGACCTTTTCATTAATTTTGAATTGAAATCCCGCGGTAAATTTTTATGCATTTGGCTTAGCAGTCTAAATCAAATTCGCAAGTCCAGAGACATACATCCCAACATTTACGAAACGTTCCTGTCTTTCATATGTTTAAAATTTTTCACTTCTAAATTTAAAAGCTACTTGAAAAAGTAAAGATACGCAATAACATACTCTTATGTACATGCACGAGAATGTACATACATACATGCAACAATTTTTGTATCTATTGAAACACAATCGCATGTTGAATACCCACAAACGAGTATTGTGCTCATGGCATACGTATCCGTATGGAGTTGTAGTGGGAATGTCTTTGATTATTATCAACTGGTTAAACCTCTACGCTCTAGGTGTTCTTTTTCATATTTAACACACTATAGTGAATGACTGAAGGACGTTTAAATGAACCAAGCCGTTGAACTCGGACTCTTGGGAAGGTCTACTGGTTTTGCTTCTTTTTTAATCTTGTTGCTGAATCAAATATTTGTGCTCCTCGTCAGATGGATTGATGGCATCAGATTTGCTATCGATTGCTTGAGATGTGGTTACCAAAGGTAATTTGTTGATAACGTTTACAATCCGAATAAAATTATACCGGTTTGCGGAATATCTTCATTGAAATAGGCAAAAGCAAACAAATTGGTCTTATCTTAAGCAACTCTCTAACCGAGGCATATCTACGTTCCACTTCTGAGAGCATCTGTAGATATCGTTCGCATGTTTAAGCATTCTAGGACATACCGTCATAGAAAAGCACAGATTTTATGAATGGGCTCTGCGCTGAAAGTCAGAAAGACACCTAGTAGAGAAAAGTTGGATATGAGTTTGTTCATTGATCTCTCCATAACATCCGAATCTAATCCTTTGCTCCAAGCAAACTATTATATTTCGCTTCCAATTGTGGAGTTAAAAGTGTCATGATGGCGCTGGTCACGAAACAGAAGGACCCCGTTTCTGACTCCGCATCAATTCTGCTAAGTTATTTTGATCCCGACGGAAACCTATAAGGACATCTTAAAGATTTATGAACGAAAATCTCGGTTTTTCAGTAATTGTTCAATTAAACGATGAGCGATCAGATGCTTTATCAGAATCAAGAAAACTTTTCTGATTTATTGTAACAACAACCGAGCGATGAAGCAAATATTGCACTCAATAAAAAGTAATGAAGAGTTTCAAACAGGCGACAGCGCAATATAGGTAAGCTTCTTGGAAATTAATGCAGCCCTGGGGAAGACAAGTCAAACTACGGTGAGTGATCACAACGATGAATCCTAAACGACTTCTCTACTTCGCGCCGACGTATTTTGAAGAGTGCCCCTTATAAAAACTTTTGCGAAAGGATTAAAATCAGTAGGATAGTCAAAGCCAAAGAAGGAAACTAGCCAGACCGAAAACACTTAGAAAACGTGATCGCACCTACGCTGAGCCAAAAAAAAACCCTCTTTGGTCGTGAAGCTGAAGTCACACCGGATGGCATATATACATTTATGCTACAAAAAGGTACAAAGCTGCTGGTAACTCTGGAGAGAACTACAATGTAACTACTAGCTTAACATCCGAATACATGGCAAAGAGTAAGAATAGCATATTCCGAAAAGATGATAACATGAGATATCAATCTAAGTTCTTTCGTTCTGAAGAGTAGGAGAGAAAGTTTGAGTTTCATGAGCTAAAACTGCTTTGTGAATACATGCTTTGTTCAAGATGAAACGTATCTACTAACGCGGAAGTACATGAGGATGTTGTCGACATCGAAACTTTTGACGGCATGTGTAACCAGTCAACACGTCATAGACGAATCACTAGTTTTGTGGATAAAAGCAATGCTGCTGAGTTGGACTTTGATTCCGAATTGGATGCCGAAAGTAAATCGTGGTTGCTTGCAAAGCAACATCTTGTTTCCATTACTATGGTACCAGGTATATGTTGTTCGCCTCCCTTCTTAAGGTCATCAATAGTTCTAAGGTATACGCTCAGGCATATGCAGATGAAGTAGCTGTGCGGCAGCACAGTAGATGCGATCATCAATCCTCTCAACATTAAGGTTGTTCTCTTTACGAGAAGGAGGAAACTGACTGGACTAACTCATCTAGTGCTCAAAATTATCGCTATCCGTTCATCGAATGAAGCTAAGTGTTTGGGTATCATCCTGGTGTGAAAGAGCTTTTGGCAAGACATGGGGTTTGTCACTGAGAAGAGTGCTATGGATTCACGGGGCTATGATAAGGCTAATTATATCCAATGCACCGGTTATCAGATGGAACATGATTTCACTAAAATACGTTCCTGCTAATTTCGCCAAACCTCAAAGAATGGTCTCTCTTGGCTACCGGGAAGGCTCCCCAAGCACTACTGGCTTTGATCTAAACGTACTGATGAAATACCTTCATCTCATTATTTAATTTTAAATGCATTTTTATTTTATATTGTAAAATGTTTGTGTGGGTACAAATGATAGAACTTATTCTTTTCAATACAAATCCCTTTATTCAGTACAGTTACAATTCACTATTTAATTGTTTCTCTCAATACAATACAATTTCTCAACCGCTTATACTTTTCTTATCTTTTACTTAAACCACTTAATTACTTCTCCTAATTAACACTTCAAATTTCACTTTAGAACTGATTTGCATACCTTGGGGATGCTGGTATTTATACTCGAATGACATACTTCGAGAACAATCCTCGCCATCCAGCGTCCCATACAATTTCCAATTTGCTAGAAAATTCGATTCCACTCTCCAGTCGAGACTTTGTTATTCCAGTATCGAAATCTTCTGGTCTTTGACTCTAGATGTCGCTGCTCACATTTAAGTGGTTATCACATTGCTCCCTCCCTACAGTTGTTCGTCCCGAACAACTTCGTCATTCAGCATCCCGTTGAAATGACACATTCTATCCAAATGGACCACTTTCAATTTTCCTCGATCCCCACGCTGGATCCGGTAGACAACGTCATTAATGCGGGTTATCACATTGTATGGACCTTCCCAGTCCTGTTGCAATTTTGGTGATTTGCCTTTCTTACGCTGAGGATTATACAGCCAGACCGGATCTCCTTCGATTTCGCCTTGATATCGTACCTAGTTTTCATGCGGCTGCTTGCTAGCTTCATCTTTTCTCTGGTGTCTTCATGCAATTTACGAATCCTGCTGCGCAAGTCATTCACGTAGTCGTTCACCTCTTTGGGCTCCGTCGGTGGGGATCCGAATTTTGCTTCACTTGGCAACCGAATTGTTTGACCAAATAAGATCTCGGATGGTGTGCGCCCTGTTGAGCTATGGACCGCGTTTCGATAGGCCATTAAGAAGAGGGGTATGTGTCGATCTCAATCCCGCTGGCAGTTGCTGACAACCTTAGATAGATGCTCATTCAAGGTCCGATTGAATCGCTCGACCATTCCATCAGATTGAGGGTGTAGTGGCGTTGTCCTTGTCTTTCTTATTCCCAAATATTGGCATATTTCCTGGAAGACTTTTGATTCAAAGTTTCGCCCTTGATCAGAGTGCAGCTCCATTGGGACCCCAAATCTGCTCACCCAGTTATTGACTATCTGTTCGGCTACGGTCTTAGCCTCTTGATTTGGGATGGCAAACACTTCCGGCCACTTACTGAAGTAATCCATGACTACGAGAGTATATCGGTTTCCATTAAAGGTTTCGGGAAACGGCCCAGCGATGTCGATGGCTATTCGTTCGAAAGGTGCTCCGACATTGTATTGTTGCATTTGTCCATGTGGCTTTACTTTTGGGCCCTTGGTGGCCGCACATCTTATGCACTTTTTGCACCAATTCTCGACATCTTGTCTAGCGCTTAGCCAATAGAAACGTTCCCTTACCTTTTCCAACGTCTTATTTATTCCCAAATGGCCTCCTGAGATTCCGTCATGTATTTCATGGAGCACTTGGTTGACTCTGGACCGTGGCACAATTAGCTGCATACGAGATGTTGTCCCATCTGCACTTTCCCATTTTCTCTTCAGCAATCCATCTTGCACAAAAAGCGAGTCCCACTGTGCCCAGTATGCCTTCAGAGTTTGGCTCCGATCTGATATCTGCTGCCAGCTTGGTCTTTCCTCGTGCTCTTTCCAGGCCAATATTGGTTCGATGTCATTGTCTGCCTGTTAGGAGGAACGGATTTCGTCTATACTCCAACCCTCTATTGGCTCAGTCCTGATCATTTGGATAGCTGCCTGTTCTTTTGCTTCTTTACGATTGCAGTGTTCGCATTTTACTCCGCATGGTCGACGAGAGAGAGCATCAGCATTTGAGTGGAGTGTTCCCTTGCGGTGTTGCACTTCAAAGTCGTAACCCTGCAACTGCTCGATCCATCTTGCAACTTGGCCTTCAGGGTTCTTAAATTGGAGTAGCCATTTCAGAGCTGCGTGGTCTGTCCGGAGAATGAACTGTTGTCCGTAGAGGTACTTATGGAAATGCTTCGTAGCCAGAATTAAAGCCAGAAGCTCGCGCCGGGTTACACAGTAGTTCCGTTCAGGTCTGGAGAGTACTTTGCTGTAATATGCGACCACTTTCTCTTGACCGTCATGAACTTGGGAGATCACAGCTCCGACCCCAACATTGCTAGCGTCTGCGTCCACGATGAACATTTTTCCGGGCGTCGGGTAACCCAAGATGGGGGCATTGCACAGTTGTCGCTTCAGTTCTTGAAATGCTTTTTCGCATTCTCCAGACCACCTGAACTGTCGGCCTTTTTCCGTAAGTTGATGCAGGCTCTTTGCAATGCCAGCAAAATCCTTTACGAACCTTCTGTAATACGTGGCGAGGCCCAAGAAGCTTGGTTTTTATCTTTTGGAGAAGGCCAACTTTTCACGGCTTCGATTTTGTCAGGATCCGTTCTTACTCCTTCCGCTGATATAATGTGACCCAGATATTTTACTTCCGGACGAAACAAGGCACACTTTTCTGGGTTGAGCTTTAAATGAGCACTTCGTAGCCTCTCAAACACTTCTTTTAGATTTTCGCGGTGCTCCTCGTACGTCTTGCCTATGACGATAACGTCGTCCAAATATACTAGGCAGGTTTTCCAGGTGAGTCCTTGCAATGTTCGTTCCATTAGTCGCTCGAAGGTGGCCGGAGCGTTGCACAGTCCAAACGGCATCACTGCAAACTGCCAAAGACCGCTTCCTGTAGTGAAGGCAGTTTTCTCACGATACGCACGATTTATCTCTACCTGCCAGTAACCGCTCTTCAAGTCAAGTGTTGAAAACCATTTCGCTCCAGAAAGCATATCCAAAGTGTCATCGATTCTCGGAAGTGGGTAGCTGTCCTTTTTAGTGACATCATTGAAACGTCGGTAGTCTACACAAAATCTCGTGCTGCCATCTTTCTTCTTCACGAGGACCACTGGAGATGCCCACGGACTTTGCGATTCTTCAATCACTCCCTCAGCTTTCATCTTCGACATCATTTCGGCAACTTCTGTTTGCTTTGCCAATGGAAGACGACTTGCAGGTTGACGGATTGGTCGAGCGTCTCCGGTGTCAATGTGGTGTTGAACAATATGCGTACGTCCATATTCTCCGTCTTGTGTAGCAAATATATCAGCGTACTCACCGATTAGTTTTTCTGCCAGGATTCGCTGATCTTCGTCCAGATTACAGAGGCTGAGAATTTTGTTCTTGATTTTTATGCTCTGAACTGTTATGACCGGTTTTGCACACTTTTTTTCCGTTATGGTCGATATAGCCTCAACAGGTACGCATTTTCCCACTATCTCCCCCTTTTTCACCTTTACACTGAATGTCTTTGGATTTAGAATCCTTACAGGGACCATGTTGTTCTTTGGCTCCACTAAGGTCTTTCCCACCATGAAGTCTCTTTTCTTTTCTGGCTCCATCAAATAGAATCGGTGGCTACCAGGACCACCTTCCACTTTTGCCCACAAAATTGCTTCTGACGAAGGCTCTAGACTCTGATTGCTGCAGATGACGACATTTGAGACTGTGGTATTGGCGTTTCCGTATATCATTGGTATCTCCATGTTTCCGTATTTCAGGGTTTGTGCCCCCAAACTACAAGTCCATGTTCTCTCATGAAGTCTGTACCAATGATGCACTCGTCACATATGTCAGCTACCAGAAACGCGTGAGTGAATGTTATTCCGGCCAGTTGGATTTTTATGCGGACTTCATCATATACCTTAATCGTTGCTCCTGTAGCTGTTCGCAAGCTGCAGCTGCTAGTGTTATGCAGCCAAGACTTCTGCACAAGATTCCTCCTGATGATTGAGGCCGTGGCACCGGTGTCTATTGTTGCCATCCATTTTTATTTTCCACTGACTACTTCTACTAGAAGGCTTTCGCTGCGTTGTTTTGACAGCGAGACTTGGATGATGGTCCTGGGGCCGTCGACTCCTGCTACCAACTTCTGCCCCGCGAAGTTGGTGCTTAAGCATTTCCCGACTGATGGCTTCGGGAAGGTTGACCGGCTTCTTGATAGCTGTTTCTGCGGGTTTCTTCCTCTATTTGCTTGTCACCACAGTGAGGGCAGTCTTTTCGTCGCACCGGTTCTTTACACTGCCTTTGAAGGTGTCCTATTTTATTGCAATTCCAGCAGCGCATTATTCGTCTATCCCGTCGAGTATCTCGTTCCTCGGCACTAATTCTTGTGCAGGAACATTCGACAGATGCTACTTCCCTGACGAAATGTGTTCCCCTGGAAGCCTGATTGGCTGCTTCCATCGCCAGAACGAAGGCAAGTGCTTCAGCAAGGGTTCTTTTCCCGGCCATCCTTACTGCTGACTGTAGCTTCGAATCTGCAATTCCCCTGATAAATGCATCTTTTGCCATTTCGTCGATAATTTCCTGTCCTGCGGTGGGGTATGACAGATGTGCCAGTCTACTCACGTCTGCTTGGAGCTGCTGCAGTGTTTCTCCTCGTTGCTGCGTTCGGCTTTGCAATTGGACCTTGTAGACCTCCTGCATGTGGCTATCCCCAAACCGTTTCTCGATAGCCTGTACTAAAGTCACATAATCTTTATGCTTTTCGATGTCTACTGTTTGCAGCAATTCTGCTGCAGGACCGTGCAAGGACATTGTTAGGCAAAGCACTTTTCCTCATTGTCCCAGTCGTTGTACAGGCAGCCATTTCAAACTGCTTCTTATAAGTAGACCACGAAGTCTGGCCATCGAATGAGGGAGGCTTCAACTCTTTTCTCCTTGGACCGCTTAAAGAACATTCTCGCAGTTTCTGTTTTCGCACTGTGTCGAGCTCTTTTGCCAGTTGCTGAACTTTGCTGTCCATTTGTTCGAATTTTTCGCCAACATTCTTCTCTATTCTTTCAAATTTGTTATCGATTTCTTCGAACTTTTGGTGTAGAACGTTATTTTGTTCTTCCAGTTTTTGTTCTAGACTATTCTTTTGTTCGTCGATTTTTTGTTCAATGCTGCTCTTCTGCTCGTCTAGATTTTTCTTTTGTTCATCCAGCTTTTGTTCGAGACAATTCTTTTGTTCTTCCAGATTTTTCTTTTGTTCGAGGCTATTCTTTTGTTCTTCCAGATTTTTCTTTTGTTGGTCGAGACTGTTCTTCTGTTCGTCCATTTTTAACAAGAGGAGTTGCATCATCGCAGCCATATCACTGCCGGTACTTGTCTGTTCATCCTCGTCAACATCAAAGGAATATGCATCAGGATCATGTCCCTCGTTGTTCAAAGCCTCCTGAAGTCGGAGCACCAGGTCACTTTTTCCTCCACTGGCGCTGAGGCTTCTCTTGTTCAATTCGGATTTGAGTTGGACGAGGGTCAACTGCAATAGTTTTCGACCCATTCTAGCTTTTTCAAATAGTCAGAAAACACAGTTTTTTTTTTTACACACACAATAAGTCCTATCCCACTTCTGACACCAATGTAAAATGTTTGTGTGGGTACAAATGATAGAACTTATTCTTTTCAATACAAATCCCTTTATTCAGTACAGTTACAATTCACTATTTAATTGTTTCTCTCAATACAATACAATTTCTCAACCGCTTATACTTTTCTTATCTTTTACTTATACCACTTAATTACTTCTCCTAATTAACACTTCAAATTTCACTTTAGAACTGATTTGCATACCTTGGGGATGCTGGTATTTATACTCGAATGACATACTTCGAGAACAATCCTCCCATCCAGCGTCCCATACAATTTCCAATTTGCTAGAAAATTCGATTCCACTCTCCAGTCGAGACTTTGTTCTTCCAGTATCGAAATCTTCTGGTCTTCGAGTATCGACATTTTCTGCTCTGTGAATCTAGATGTCGCTGCTCACATTTAAGTGGTTATCACAATATCATTCATTAACTCTTACATACTTAAGCTTACGCTTAAATAACTTAAAAATTATCATATTCTAACTAACTGGCCTCATGCGGGAACTCTAAGTTAAACATAATACTTAAAATATGTATGTCTTTCGACATTTCGTACAGTTAGCAGTTGTTCGAGCAACATGGCAGATTAGCGCAGCACCGCTAATCTGTTCTGGATCAGATCTTTCATATATTTCATATCGAGGTAGAGGAACGTTTCTGAAGGAATAAGCGTACTCTCTTATAATATATATCAGTAACGTAAACCCCGCACTAAACCTCCGTAAACCCCGGATATCAGGTTATTCGACGCGGTCATAGCTCTTGCAATGTGCCTTCGTAACCTCATTGGGATAGTTTTTTATATAATCAGACTCCGGTTTGAGACCAGCTGTCTCAAACACCTGAATCCTTTCCAATAAACTTGCTCTTACGTTGAACCACACGGGACATATAACAAGCATATATGTACCGGATAAGGTCAATGTTGCAGATCACCTTCATCCTCGCATCGAGATGGCGATGTATTGAAGGCTTTTTCCAACCTTTCTTAATGACGTTTGAAAGAAGACTGACCATTGGATTTGAAGTGTCTTTATCCCTTTTCGGGATGGGGTGTATTACCGCTGTTTTCAATGCGCTAGATAATGGCCATTATTCATTGCATTATTAAACAGGATGGTATAAATGTCCACCGTTTCTAGTGGTAGATGTCGAAGCACAATATTCGGTATTCCATTGGTTACATGATTTCTTACTTCTAAGTGATTCCAAGATTATTTGGAGCTCTTCCTTCGAAATGAACGGGGGTAGTACCCTCTCATCGACAATGACATTATTTTCCATATTGTTCACGGCCCGTATTTTATTGTTCCAATACAAACTTATAGAAGTTCTATAATTCTCTTTTATTAACAATTTGAGGATTTTGAATAACGACTTCAATGTCATGATTCCCGGGTTATGTCTGTCAGTAAACTATCTGTACAAGGGTTTTAGTCTTGACAACAGTTTACTTTTATGTCAGTGCAGTACGTCAATCGTTGCATGCGAAATAAGTCTTCGTTGTCAGTGTGTTGATGCCGAGGAATAATTTTGTCCATCGTTCGTTTAATTGTCTCGTCCAATTTATTTTAGATACCTGTCAAACGCTTCATTTGACACATTTCTATTGAGAGTGTTCCTACATAACAAGAGAGTTAGCTTTTTTCTGACGCTCCGTTCGTACCTAGAGCGCATTCCTCGGACTTATGGTTCTTTTCGCACTTCACTCATCAAGGCTGCGTGCCTGAACCTTTGGCAACGAACACTTGTATGCACTGGGATGTTTTCTTGCTGAGACAGATTCTGTTGTTTTAGTGCTTGTTTTTGTTAATGCTGAATTTGTGATTGTTTTTCAATAGTCTGGTGTTTTTGTTCTTGAAAATGTTGAGCCTCTTGCAGCTCTCTCGCCCTTCACGCTATTTGCTTTATACTGTTGTTAAAGTATTTTATTTCTTCTTCTGATTCCAAAGCCATCAGAGAGGCGAAGCCAGTCAGAGTTACCGTTCTTCTCCTCATGTTTCACATGACAAGTTTCCCGAAAGTACAGTCTCATCGGCTGATTTATTGGCGTCATCCGCTGACCCCGCTATTGGTGGAGCGGGCCGTTCACTTTTATCCATCGCCTGATTTTATCTGCCTTGCTAGTACTTTTTAAACCAAAAATGTCATGTTCCTCGAACGGGACTCGAACTTTCACCACTTTGATTTGCGTTCGGACATCACTTCCACTGTAGTACAATTTTTTTTTTGAGAAAAGCCAAAACACGTTTTTACACCACAGCGGTCTGTGAATGACTGAAACTCCCTCCTCTTAATATTATTATTAAGATATTAAGAAGTGGTCTTTGAAATAACATGGATTGCAGTTTTAATGATTTTGTGCCCGGCGATCTTCTGACTATGGTTTTGTGGACATATTCTCCGATGCAACGACAACTGTTGCTGCGAATGTAGTCGGGTCTTCACGGTTGGCTGCAAAACCGATCTCGGATGCGGCACTTTCTAGAGGTTGACAATGTTCGACTTCATTCCTCCATAGGACAAGTTGCATCTGTCTTCCAAGTAGAGGTACATATATGCAGACTTAATGGCAATAAACTATATCTGTATATGTAGAGTCTATAGTGCTTCAAACCTTGTTGCGACTTCTAAGCTAGTTGGAGAAAGCGAAGTCAAAAGTCACAATTGGGGCATAGAAAGTAAAATCGCCGAAGAACTTGCTAAGCAAAGCTCAGAGGAAAGTTTTTCAGGACCAGCACCTCAACCTAATTTCTTTGGGACTGCTTGCTTCCTCAGTTAGAGCTTCCATTGACAGCTGCATTTCAAATGAACACAACTGCAGATGCATGACTCTTCAAGATGTCTATAGACTAAACGAATGCTCTCCGATGTCCCTAAGAGATCAGCGACTTTCCTGCTCTCCCTCAGCAGGGAGCTATACAGCTTGTTGGTATAGCATCAGAGCATCACGCTTTTGCAAGCACTTAACTGCGCTAGGCATAAGTGATACAACATTATGCGATTCTTAATCTCACTTTTCTAAATCAAAACTCGAGACTGGCGCTCCTTCAATAGAGGACGGTAACACCGACTACAGGGAAGCCTCCTGCAATGCCAAACCCCGAAAGAGTTTCAAGGACTACGGCAAGTCATGCGCCTATCACTCTCCACCCCAAGCTGCAGCACGTTTGTGGCAGGCTATGGACTTCCTGCTGCTACTAAAATTCCTCCCTCAAAAGAGGGATCAAAGGCTCAGCCGCATTGGCAAGCCCCATCCAAGGTGCTCAACATCAGACTTCGAAATGCGGCACCCATAATCAAAACTCTCGCATCTATTCCGAGATGAGGAACAATGTAAAGTGGGCCAACAAAACGTCTACTCCAAAATGCTAAAAGACTCCTCCAAGCGCCAGAGATCGTTAGAAGAAACCATGGCGGTTTCCAAAAAGCCCAACAATTAAAAGCGATAACCCCCCCCAGGGCGCCCCAACATTTAGCGAAGTCCTAAAAAATTCAATAACGATCGCGGTGATCGATAAAAGCTGCGTCGACGGTTCAATTTCACGTGAACGGTGGCAATTGTCCAAGTTAAATTTTTCAGGCAGCTTCTTGGACATCATGCGGGAAAATCCTGGACCTCGATCCCTCGATCTTTATACAAAAACCGTAGGTGGACTAGGAGAGGTCTGGCTGGGTCGAGGTAGTGGCTAAGGAGGATATCTCTAACAAACAGAGAACCCGCATTTGGATCCCAGCTGACCCCATTTCCCAAAGACATTCTGGAGATCATTAAGCTCAGCTGGGAAGTCGCGAAACTAGATGATGCGTGTTAGGTGTATTCAATAAGGAATCATTTAATCCTCTGACTCTGACTCAGACCAAAAGCAAGATTCAGTTCGGATTCGAGTTCATATACCTAAGATTATACAAAAAGGATGAGCTGGATGCTGGTAAGGAACCTCCACCTCCTTTAATAGCACCAAAAATACAGTCTAAGATCCTGCAGCGTCGTTCTCCTTTCCTAAAGTGGATAGCGAAGTCTCCAATCTTTCCGAGGTGACAGCCAAGTCGACGGTCTCTACCGCTGGCTCACGGTCGAAAATAGAAACCGACTACGAATCAAAAAGAGTTCCTTTACGATCAGAGGATGAAGACGAGTTTTTGGACACATTTTTAAAATCGGAGGACTAAAACGACACCGTGGTGGAAGCTTCTCTAATTAATTATGGCAATGATGCTTCAAGAACCATGGATTGCAAAAGACGTGGTTCATGGACTTGGTGCACCTGAATACGTTCCGCTCTTTAAAAAAGACAAAGGTAAGATCAGAACTTTTATATTAGTTGAACGTAGCCTTAACGTATGTACTTTTACTTCCTAATTTCAGCGACGCCGCTGCTAGAACGGAGACTGAAAAAGGTATTTACTGGTTGGCATCGACATATCTTGACCACGACTATGTAAGCCCTCTTCCTGGTGACAACCTAGAAAGGTGTGGTATTGGAAGCTGGAAGGCAGAAAAGCGCCTCATCATCGGATGCGATGCTAAAGCACATCACACGGAATGGAGCAGTACCGACATTAACCATAGAGGTGAATCACTTTTTGATTACAATATAAGTACTAACCTCATTGTTCGTAATATTGGCAATGAGCTCACTTTTATAACTAAAAGCCGACAAAAGTGCAAAATATCACTTTTGCCTCCCACAACACCAGTTCAGTTTTTTTTTTTCAGTTTTTTATGCATTTTTATTTTTTTAACTTAAATTGCTCCGATAACACCACTCAAATGATAATGAACTGGATACTATCGTCTGAACACTCTTTTTCAGATCACCGATACATCCAATTCTCCTCCTCGCCAACTAGCAGTCCAAAATTATCGGGACACTGATTGGCCAAAATACAGAGCAACACTTTTAAAACTTCTCTTCTCCATTTTACCCCGGCTCTCAATCAAGCAATGGATGCATCCTGCCCTCTTATTCAACCTAGAGGCAAGAAAAAGCCGCACTCTTGGACATCAGCACTGGGGCCGCTCAGAAATGCTTGCAGGCAAACTTTCAACCAAGCAAAAAGAACTAGTAAGGTGACAGACTGGGACTCACATAAGGAATCCCTCAAATTATATAAAAAGGGTCAGACCCTTCAGACCAGAAGTCAAAGCGACAATCCAATTCTGTGGCAAAATAACAGAAAATTCCGAAGTATCACAGCTAAGAACCCTCGTCACTTACTCGTATCACAATGCGTGCAAATGCTATTTGAAAAAAAAATAATAGCTCTTCTACGACCTCAAGTGCTGAATCAATCAACTTAATACTGGACACCCATTTTCCAGGTAGCTCCCTATTCACGGCCAGTGACTACTACTGACGCAATTAAAATTCATGACTCGAACACAAGAGACGAGCTGCTCTGGGCGCTTCATAGCTTCAAACTATACAAGTCTGCTGGGCCGGACGATATAATACCTACCAGGCTACAAAGGTCCTGCCTACGCTAGAGAATATCATGAGGAGCTGCATAGTAATATTTTCATTCCCAAGCCCGGAAAATGTCCTCATCTTGCCCCAAAGGACTTCAGACCTATAAGCCTATCATCTTTCTTTCTGAAAACTCTAGAACAACCACCTGGAATTTATCCAAGACTTTTGTCTACGGCTCAACGTGCCTACTATAAAGGAAAGTCGGTGGCAATGGTTCTACATTTACTGACTAGCCACATTGAACGATCCATACACTATAGAGAGTACACAATGGTCGTGTTCCTGAACATAGAATGTGTCTTTAACAACGTCAGCACATCCACAATCGCGACTGCGTTGTCAACTCTGAAGGTAAATGACTCACTTGGGGAGTTGATCAGTTTTATGCTAAATAGAAAAATAATCAACTCCAAACTGGGTGGAGCTTCTGCTAAAAGAAGTATCAGCGGAGGTGTCAAGGCGGTGTCCTTTCCCCTTCCCTAGATGTTTGCAAATGCCGATGACGTTGCTATAGCCTCAGAAAAGTATCTCAATTCCATTAAAGAAATCTTACATCTTAATCTTCACAGATTAACCAGTTCGACGGATCCGTGTGAATTGAGAGTAAACCCCCTAAAAATGATCTTGTCCTCGTTTCCAGGAAACATAAAATTCCAATCATAGACTCTCCTTCCATCATCGAGACAAGCTTAGTCTTTTCCAATACGAACGAACACTACAGTAGCTTCCAAAAACGCCATTGAGAACAAATGGGGCCTTCAATCCAACATTGGTGTAAAAAAGACTTTCATGCAAGCATCCCATAGATATTTTTTCGAGTAAGATGCTTTCATGGACAACAAGTCAATCCATTTCTACACAGATGGATCCAAGACTGATAGCGAGCTTGCGGTGTTTTCTCACATAAGCGTAACCTAAGCCTCTCCTTTTTTCTTTTTTTTTATAATGAGCGCGCGCTCAAGGGCTTTGAGTACCCTTAAGGTGATTGTACACAGCGCGGGTAAGAGAAATTTAGGGAGGAAGAAAAGAGAGGTACCGATGTACATTGTTTTTAAATGTTTGCAAGTTATAACGACCAGGAAATACAGAGATCGGCAGGGCATTCCATAAGCGAGTTGTACGGCTTAGGAACGAATCATGATATTTTAGAGTACGTCCGAAAATGGGCTTGAGGGTATACTGATGAGCATTCATAGCGAGACGAGTGTTACGGTTGAAAGTTTGAATGGGCGGAATGCTACTGGCGATTTCAGTGGAGAACTGGTGGTGGAAATAGCGATAAAACAAAGTGAGACACGAGACATTTCGTCGGTGTTCGAGGGTGTCCATTGATTGACTGATATTAGTATCGTCAATAAGTTTTATCGCACGATTTTGAATCCTATCTAGCAGGTGCAGAGATGTTTTAGGAGCACCTGACCAGATGTGGGAGTTGTACTCCAATTTTGGGCGGATGAATGCCTTATATATTGAGGCCAGATCAGAGGGGGTAAAATATTTCTTACATCGCTTGAGGAAACCTAGACATTTCGTAGCATTTTTGGCGACATCAAATATGTGGTCATTCCAACGTAAGTTGTCATTGACACACATACCGAGAATGGAAAGTTTTTCGGTTTCGACGATGCCATTCATAGATAATGGCTGGGTGTTTAAATTTCGCTTTAAAGACAGCAGACAGCAGACAGCATTGTGTTTTGGTAGCATTAAATTCCACTCTATTGATAGTTCCCCAATTGGTTATGCTATTGATATCGGAATTTAATGAGCTTAGCATACGCTGCCGGTCTCGTACTACAGCCGAAGAGCAGGGCCGTGAGTCCGCCTTTCAAGTCACTGTAGAGTGTATCAGGCGGAAATTTTGGCGATTAAAGCAGTCCCGCTCTGGCTGAAGAAAACGTTACATCTGTAAAGGTTATCTACATTTTTTCAGATATTCAGGCCGCTCTAAAATCTTTGAATCCAATCTCACAAAATTCTAAAACTGCCCTTAACTGCGGATCATCTCTCAGGGGATGGCAGAGCAGTTCAACATTCTCCTATGTTGGGTGCCGGGCCACAGATATTCCAGGGAATTGTCGAACTCCACAAAATTGGAACTACTCTACCTATCCTACCTGAAAAAGTTATCATCGGTATACCAATCGCTACTTGCGAACTAAAACTAATGCTGGATTCTACAATATTCGAAGAACAAACCTTAGGTGGACTGTTGGGTCAACATGTCTAGCGACCAAAAAAATCATTCCAAAGCTGGGTCTGTCATCACTGGATACCGTCTTATAAGCAAGCATGGAAAAAAAGCCGTGGAGCTTTTACAAACGACTTCTGCAAAGTCGCATGGACGAGGAGAAGATTGCCCACCCACTCTGTACATTCAAAGCTTTCTTCTAAGGAAAGAAAAAATCCACTTGGGAGCTTTCTCTATAATGATTTAAAATTGGTTCCAAGAGTAGGAGGATCACAGACCCACGTGGCATCACAATGGGCCAGTAGGCTTAAGTGGGTCGGTTTTTCCAACATCCACTGTAACCTAACCTAACGTAAGTTACATGATCAGAGCAAACCAGTTTCGTAGATAGTTTGGGCAATGTTATATTTTTAGTATCGTCCAACTCTACCACTTCCACTTCACTTAACACTGTATGTGTCAACCCGCCTTCTACTGCGAACTAAACAGAGATTCATCCTGGCGTTAGCCAATGACGATGCAATCCATCCAATTCCAGACTTTTTGCCATGTTATGCCCACAGTTTTGTTAAATATTTTATTAATGGTTGAATTTTGAATTTTCCAAATTCTGCATTGCCATTTGTGAACCATTCTATAAAGTTTTCATGGCACCATGATACCATCCTCTTCCTTAAGCAGAACAAAAACTGTCCATTACGATAAATACTCATATGTATCTCTCCTTATGTAAAGGTCGAAAAGGCTATCAAAAGGCTCTCGTGGTTTTATTAACAGTAGGTAGTTTGACTCACTTAGCAAAATCGTTTTCAGTTTAGGAGCACATTGTGAATGTAGAAATTTGAAATGTGCTACTCTCCCACTCGCAAAGCAACTATTTGTTTATAGCTCATGGAAAATTATGAATACGATTAGCTGATACAAGCCCAGCAACAAATTCACTTACCGTTTGTCATTCGATGGTATCTACGATCCACAACCACAGTGCTGTCAGTTTCAGTTTCCATCGACGATCACAAAATAAAATAGTATTGCCGATGGTCGGCTGTGCGCGCGTCACTTATCCCACCGTTTGTCGTTTCGCATCTGTAATTGTTTATACTTCAGCTCTTATTGCGTACAAGACTGTTTGGATTCCTAACCGATAATGTTGTCAGTGCGCGCTAGATTATCCGTATCTCTGCTGTCACGGAGTAGCCATTATACTCGTATCTGTCGTCAATTTCAGGCGAGCGCCTATGACCCGACTAGTGTAACAGAAGCACACCCTCTACAGGGTATTCGCATACTCGATTTGACGCGAATCGTAGCCGGTCCGTTCTGTACTATGGTTCTAGCTGATCTCGGCGCCGAAGTGATTAAAATAGAGAGACCAGGCACTGGCGATGAATCACGAAAGTGGGGACCACCATTTCTGCATAATTCCAAAGACGCTGTCTACTTTTTGGCGGCAAATCGAAATAAACGAAGCGCATGCTTAGACATCAAGAAAGGCGCCACCATTATTCGAGAGCTGGCTACCAAATGTGATGTTTTGGTTGAGAATTACGTTCCCGGCAAGTTGGGAGAGTACGGACTAGATTATGGTAGCCTCAAGGAAATTGCTCCTCAGCTGGTGTATTGCTCACTCACGGGGTATGGATCGGAAGGACCGTACGCAAAACGACCGGGATACGATGTGATTGCAGCCTCAATGGGTGGCCTGTTGCATATAACTGGTGAAAAAGACGGACCACCAAGCAAAGTCGGCGTAGCAGTTACAGATGTTGCCACAGGACTGTATGCTCATGGAGCGATTTTAGCTGCACTCTTGCATCGCCATCGAACGGGAAAGGGGCAGAAGATCGATGTTAATCTCTTCTCAACTCAAGTCGCAATGTTAATAAATGTAGCAAGTAATTACTTAAACGGTGGAAGTAACCCCGGCCGTTGGGGAACCGCTCACGAGAGCATTGTGCCATATCAAGCGTTCAAAACGACAACAGGCTATCTAACAGTTTCGGCGGGAAGTGATGATCAGTTTAAAGCACTTTGTCAATTTATGTCGCTAGATAAATTGAGCGAAGATCCAAAATTTATGACCAATCGGGATCGTGTGACGAATCGAGTGGAGTTAATTGAACTGTTGTCCGCAGAGTTTGCTAAAAATTCGTCGGATAATTGGATGGAGAAATTTGATGGCGCACCATTCCCAGTGGGGCCTGTAAATACCATACCTGAGGTGTTTGCAGACAAGCATATTCAAGAGATCGAATTGGTGAAACATCTGCCTCATTCGAAGGACGGCACTGTCAGGGTTGTAGGACCTCCAGTAAAATTCAGTGAAGCCAAAAATGATGCTCGCACAGCTCCACCTTTCTTGGGACAACACACCGATGAGGTTCTGACTGAAGTTTTAAACTATACCAAGGACGACATTGAACAATTGCGAAAAGATAAAATTATTCAGTAGTTTTTGTAAAATACATCAATCTTTACACAAATCTATAGTTTAACTTTAACGAACTTACGAGAACTTACTATTTTCCTAAGTGCCTCCTTTTTTATTCTCACATCTGTGTATGGACTTTCTGCTTTTTAAGGTGTTAAGGTGATATTGAAAATAATTCTAAATATTTCAGTTATGCTCGTATGTATAATAAATGTTCATTTTAAAAAGTAAATAATTCTGAAATATGAAAATACTTTTCTACGACAAATTGAAGTAAATAAATATGCTATTGAAGGACTTCTCCTTCGTTGGAAATAAAGTTTTTTCATTTATGATCTGATTCTCTTCCAGAAGAATAAGCTGTGTGATTACACAGTGAGGTGGAAACCATGAGCGATACATTACGGGCTACGATCACTGACATCACAGGTAAATGTGTACTTGTGGGAACCAGTAAGTTATTTATATTACTTAGGCAGCTCTAAAGTTCGGCGTGAATCTGGGCGTCCACTAGCCCGATCCTTGGCTAACTCCCTCTAGTTGCGTGCTCCAAGTCGGCTAAGGTCCCCTTTAATTTGTGCGCGCCACCTAATGCAAAGCCCTTCTATACTGTGTTGTCATTTCGGATTAGATTCGAAGACACTGCGGGCCGGAGCATTGGCGTCCCAGCCATCTCAGTCGTATAGTCCGTCGTTGCCCACCATCGTAAACGGGATAAATTTCGATTATGGGCCCGCCAAGTACTCTTGCACTTAGATTTGTTTAATCCGCACCCGCAGGCATAGCATACACTATCTTTTACTTGTTATGACCAACCTGGATGTAAGTTGTGAGTTATTGGAACGCCTTAAGTCTTACGAAGAATTTTTCTCTCGAAACGATCGAGGATGTCTTCATCCCCTTTGTATAGTCTAGTGCATGCTTCAGCGCCATGAAGTGAGACTGGGATGATAAAAGTCTTATGTATGAGTAAAGTGTACTTAGTTGTTCGGAATAGGGCCCTTCTACTCAATAACCTTATTAGCCCAAAGAAACAGCGATCGATTCTTCGTTGTATTTCTACTACTGGCGACAGCCCGCTGAATTCTGTTAATTATGTTAATATCATCGGTGTACGCCAGTAGTTGCACAGATTTTTAACAGATTGTGCTTCCGGCTTTGGCACGTGAGTTCTGTACAATCCTTTCAAGGATGCATGATGAAACAGAAGTTACATGACAGCGCGTCACCTTCTCTAAAACTTTTTTTGGCATCAATGATATGGATTAACTCGCTACCAAGCTTGACGGAGCAGCGAGCGTTCTCTATCGTCATTCTAGACGCATAAGTTTGGCAAGAATATTAGTATCCCTTAGACTGATGTCTTGTCAATCTCAGCATCGTTTACCTGATCCAAAATTAAGAAGAGGAGATCCTCTCAACTACGCCAACTATAGAAGTATATCTCTTCAACATTGCGTACAAGATCTTATCTGCCACATTGTGTGAATGTCTGAAACCATTCGTCAATAATCCGATTGACCCCTAACAGGAAAGTTTAAGGCTTAAGGTTTCAGACCGCATATGACAGAATCTATAAGGACTTGCTGTGCAGAGTCACGTCTGGCCTTTGTAAATGGTAATTTTTTTCTGTTTGGTTTTCCAGTGCAATATTTTTGACAGCTCACGCGTGATTCATGACGTGTGTCAAAATAAAACATGCTCATTTCATCATGGAAAGACTTACACTCGAACAACGCTTAGAAATTATTGAATTTTTTTATTATCAAAATTCGTGCTCAGTGAAAAATGTTTTTTGCGCACTTTGACCATTTTACGGTCGTCATAATCGAGCTACTAAGCAAGTAATTCAAGCCATAGTGACCAAATTTCGCCCTCATTTCACGCTGTAGAGCATCAAGCCACCTACCCGTATGTGAAGAGTGTATATAGAGGAAAATATTGCTGCTGTATCCGCCAGTAGTAATGAAGACGTGGAAGATTTTACGCAAGCATCTTGGTCGAAAGGCTTACAAAATACAGCTCGTGCAAAATCTGAAGCCGAACGACCTGCCACAGCGTCGAATTTTCGGTGGGTGACCTTAGAACAGCCTGGTTTTGTAAAGAAGAAAAGACTGTTAGCTAACCCTGACAGCCTCTGGCTTTATACTCTTCATCTGATGGGTGATGAAAGATTTCATTCCAAGGGAAATACCTTGTGCATATACGGGAAAAAAGCTGATGTTACACTGTGGTCCAACGAGCGTAGAATGGAGAGCAGATCAGCAGTGTACGAGTACTTACCAGGATGGAAAGTTGAAAACAAGTCCAGGCCGTTTTCGGCATAACTATCAACGCTGAGTATTCACGTAGGCTCATTAACAAAATGGTTTAAAGTGTTTTTCACACCGAAGATCTTAACACACCGTCCTTCGATTAGCATTTTATGAATCATGGCAGTGGAAAAAAAGTTTCCCCGGTATGTTCAGAATGCATACTGCAATGAGAAAGTTAAGGAGATCTTAAGTTTCAAACTATCGTATACTTTTAACAGTGTGGAGAGTAGCTTTTATACCGAAAATCAGTGATGATAACTACTCATTCGTCAAGAGCTTTAGATCTATTAGTCTGGCTTCCTTTTTGCTGAAAAGCGTGGAGACTATAGTTGACCTTTATGCCTTTAGAATTCGCGGTGAATGGGCCAAGCCCGTTGGACTGGGAATCAACCCGAAAAAACCATAATTCACACAGAAAAAGATAATTCCACAATTTGACCTTCCTTCAAAAGATTGTACAACCCTCCAACCCAACTGAGTTGGAAGTCCAATTTCGAAGGACGGAAAAGGAAAGCCGTATGTTTGAGAGAAAATGGGAACCTAACCCCGAGACTATCCTATGCGAGACTATAGATTCACGTGGCTACCTTAAGGCCCATGTTAATCTACGATAGTTTGTATGGTGGCAATCCACAAATAACACTAGCAACCTTAAGTTAATGATAAAAGTACAAAGCATTGCATGTATTGGCACAACTCATGCCAAGAAAACGACGCCAGTGGCGGGGCTAGAAACTATACTTGGTCTCTTGCCCCTAGATCTATAATGCAAGATTGGCAGCGAAAAGTGCTTTAAGGCTTAAATCAAACACGATGGGTCAGGCTTCAATTCTTTCAAATGAACTGGGTCTATCCTCCAATACTATAAGTTACCTAATCATGACTTTGAAGCATTATTCGCCTGAATTTTCCCAACCAGAGGTGCATGAGACAGGAACCAAATGGTAGAAGACTCGGTATCTCCTTTCACGGAAGGATCAACGATGGAGATAGGAACCGGTGCTGGCACCTTCTTCCATCAATTGAACTTAAAGTGCTCACGTCGCCTGCAAGACTACAGCAGTGACTTCCAGGATGAGATATTGGCAGTAGCAGAAGCCTGCATATTTGCGACAATAAAGGCAATACCCGACGAGAATATCATCACATTTATTGAAAGTCAGGCTGCCATTAAGGCCATCGTGGCAGTCGAGATTAAATCGAATCTTGTGAAGAGCTGTCGTGAAGAGCTTAATGCTCTTTGCTTTCAGCACAAGGTTAAGCTCTACTGGGCCCTGCCAACAAAGAAGTGTCAGGCAATGAACATGTAGACGAGTTAGCTCGAAAAGAATCCTCCCTTGATAGGGAACTGTTAGATCAACGTATCAAACCTACACTCTGCACTCTACGAATGCAAGTGGAGTGAATGATACAAATAAAAGCCAATGAAAGGTGGGAAAACCTTCCAACCTGTGAAACTTCAAGAAACTATGACCGGAACTCAGAAAATCCAGAGCATGTAACATTATCTTGAAAAGCAGAGCTGAACTTATTGGATTACTCAAAGGCCATGATCTTCCCGGGATGCGCACAATAAAGCTGCGCCTTACCATCGAAGACTCCTGGAGAGACAATGGGAACGTGGGCACACGGAAGGATACCCTCCACTTTCTGTGCCACTGTCCCAGCCTCTGTAATTTTAGACAGAAGGCTTAAGGATATTACATTCTTCCATGACCTGTCAGAGCTATCTGCTGCTTCATTTACATTTCATTCAGATTCGAGGATGCTACAAGATGGTTTAGACCCGATCAAGGACCAAACGACTAACAACGCGAGACGGAAAGTGGAATCCAAAACTAGGAACCATAATCCAATTTATACCTTTGCTTATGCATATATGTATGTATGTGCTGCCGAACAATGCTTCAAATAACGCCTGTTGACTACTCGGACGTGGAAACTGAAATATAAGTGTCTAATTAGATTTTAAAGAGTGTTTATAAAGACTTTTGTGAAAAGATCGAAACACTCGGTAGAACAAGCAGACGGGTCGAAATGCTCAAAAAAGGCAAATCGTTCAGAGAACACGATCAGAACATCTGTTTCATCTACACAAAGTTTGTCTTCCTTATACAAGACACTCACTTCCCAGGTCAACGGATCAAAACCAGTTCACAACTAGCTCCTAATACTGAAGCTGCGAGCTTGTTGAGTAGCACAACCCATAGTAGCTGTTAATATATCTTCGGCAACTCTAGATGTGATCGTCAGTTAGTGAATTAATATGAACTTTCAGGCAATCCTTTCAAAACTGAGGGTGTACCCTTTACGATAAGGAGGAAGGACTCACTATCCGTTTTTCCAATGCAATGCAGCTAGGTATTTGCCTATAATCTTAGATAAGAAACTTTTTGGACTAAAGATATAGCGTCGAAAACTTCCTTGTCGCTACCGGTTTTCTGGCAGTTTAAAAGAACTTTCGGCAAGATATGGGGCTTATTATAGAAGATCGTACATTCCATCTATATACACGACCAAATATATCTAATACGTTGGTTCTCTGGCGAAACAAGCTTTCACAAAAATACGTCACTTCTGCTTTTACAAGACTGCAAAGAGCGCGCTGCACTCTCAATGCCATCCCCAGTTTAAAAAAAGTGATCTTCGGTACAATACGCACTGGTCTTTCCAAATGACTTCAAAACCGCTCTAGCATGCGGGGCTGGTGACTTTTTGGATGACAACAACGTAGATTTCACTCTTCTTTAGAAAAATGTGAGTCTGTCAAGCTGCGCTTAAGGTATTGCGGCACCCTTTCATCGCTTGCAAGCTTCCAACTGAAAGGCGGTCGGACGACTGAATTTGCTGGGTCTTCTTTGGGTCACAAATAAGATAGCAATGTTGTTGCTGAACATGCTAAGCAAGACTAAGAAGACCATTTTTCATGACCCGAACCCGCACTGAGACCGGCAGCCTCCTCGGTTAGAGCTTTCATTAACAGCTGGTTTTGCTCTGAGCATAACTGCAGATGGCAGAAGCCAAATGAATACTTCCCAGTATCTCTTAGAGGTCAGTGATTTTACTCCTATGCGTCAGTAGGAACACTGTAGTGTTCCCGTAACGGGGAGCTATGACTTTATTAAGCACCTAAGTGTTCTAGACATAAGTGGCACAACATCCAGCAACGCTTGCTATGTGGGATGTGTTACCCACCACACAGTAGAAGCTAAGTAGTATATTTATCATTAAGTTATTGAGTATCATTTTCAGATCGTCGCCCGCCGACTACATGACCACCGAGCATCGCATTTCGGAGTCAATGTTTTATGCCCGCCACATATTGCCATGACTAATGTCCACAGACGACCCATCTGATTGTTCACGAATCGAGTTACCGCCAAGCAAAGTAATCGCTTCGGTATCGATTGTGAGTAACTGACTCTGCATGATCCGTCGCACAGTGAACTGACCTACATTTGGACGAAGATAAAAAGCGAAGACGATTAACTAACAAAAGCAATAACACAAATGTTGTCATTAAGAGGGATTGCGATTGTGTTGGGTCTGGGCGGTGGCGCACTTGTGCTGCCGTTGCTGATGAAGGTGTGGACATGGTACAATGTACTGAAGGGGCTAGGGGTCTGGCACTGCTTGGGATAACATGGCGAGGGGATTCTGTTCCGAGTCTTCAACACGAGCGGTCGGCTGGCGGCGATTTCGAATATTTGTTTTTCTTTTCAATTCGTTGTAACTTAATAAATATTCTATCAATTATTTTTCAATTCATTGTAACTTAATAAAGTGATGAAGACACTGATGAGGAATATTTCTGTAAGTGTCTGGCCTTCGCTCATATCAGGCTGCAAATACCCATTCTCGACCATGATGAGGCTGGTACTGTAGGCACTTTACCACTAAAGCGATTACTTATTTTTACTTTACTAGATTGAGAAATTACAGAAAAAGGAACATGCAATGAGTGCAATAGACTAGTTCTTAGTCTGGGTACTCTGTTCTCTTGACAGTTGGCTTTGTTTAGCACAATTGTAGAAAGCATGAACCTCTACGGTAGCAGACCAAACAAATGCTTTCTAACTTGTTTACATGTCATCGGCATTCTTGTTGTCTTTTGACAGATAAGCCTGTAGGCTGCTTACGAGTATCTACTTCCCTACGATAGCCTAAGATGTTGAGCAAGCTGTAATAGATTGATGCTAGTTCCTCTTCTATATATACTATATTTACGAAACAGGAGCCCGTAGAATAAGGCAATTCATCGTATGTATTTACTTTGCTACTCGCCCTTTGCTCTGTCTGAATAAAAGACTCATGAACATACATACATATGTATACCGTTTACTGTTTGAATTGGATCAAATTTGTGAGCTAGATAACGTTCGTAGTAAAATTTAAATCAATTATACTCAAGCCTCGATGCAAACCTTCGCTCCATTTTCCGTTTCACACTTCTTTATTGTCAGCAGATACCATCCTTACATCAGTTGCATAAATAAGCAATTAACAACATAAAAATTAACTATTAAAATAAAATCAGCCAGATTTATATAACACACATCCTGGTTGGATTCTTCATATTCATCTTGAACTATGCTTCCCGTCGAATCACACCAAAATACACAACCAGAGCGATGATTTTCAAAAGAACAATGAAGATTATCGTAAAGATACAAATTATTTGTTTTTTCTCCTCCCTTGGCCTTTCCCTCCACGGTGTGGCTGGTTCCCTAAAACAAAAGGTCAAATCTCGATGAATTTTTTTTTTTTAATTTTCATGACATACCCCCGTAGGACGTTCATTACGGTTCAGTGGTAAAAAGTTAATAGATTTTATTTTTAAATTTTGATGTCAAAATTTGTATTTTAAAATAAACTAAATCAGGGCGAATGTATTTTTTTTTTAAATCGCGCACAGTACAACTGAATTTTATATCGTAGAAATAATAATGCCATACTAACGCGTCAAAGCCAAACAAAGCACATAGATTTGTATATGTCAGGACTTTTTGTAGTCAAAGCACTAGTGCGGATAACAAGCACTCACGTCAGTAACCTTAGCAGACATTTTGAGAATATTGGATTTATTAAGGCTACAGCCGCAAGAATCTGTGTGAGGCTTTGCTGCATCGTTTCGCCTAACCTTTCGCCAACATCAGAATTAAAAAGAAGTTCTCAGAAATACCGTCATTTATAAATCCCTAAGCGAATTATCTGGTCTAGTGATGAATGTTCCTGAGAAATACAAAAGCTGCAGTAAGCAATGCGAACACTGAAAACTTCAGTATCGATTTCTAAAAAGAAAAGGCGATTCTGGATGAGCTCTTTTTAGACCGATGGCAGCTCCCATACAATATATTTGACATGAACTGCTGGAATAACTGGTCCCTTCTTCAAAAGTTAAAATAAAGCTCGACCTTTTAGATTTGGAGTTGTTCTAAGGAGCAAGTGCGTTACATTTTTTGGAATATTCAAAAGCCACAGACAAGAATGAATCTGCCTTCAAAACGGTCCTTTCAGGGACGACAGCCAAACCATTAACAAAAGCCCAACAGAGGGCACAACATCGGAATTCTCTACTTCATGTACGAGTATGTACTGGAAAAGTTGACAAAGTTGTTAATGCCTGTACCATTCGCTGAAAAGTTTTGAAAAGAATGGCAACTAATATGAATTGAGTACAATGTGAATTCAACAGCTGGCAGAAGTTATTTATTTATTTATTTATTTTCAAAGGATCGATACTACTGAATTTGTAAAGTCCGGGATTTTACGCCGGGGTACTATGCCCATGTGGCGTTTGTCAACAGCACGCAGTGTACCGAGTTCCCATGTGGTCCTCCATCTAGGTACTTACCGCGCTCACACTGCTTGATTTCGGTGATCTAGTGGGAACCGATGCTTTCAATATACATAATCTTGTTAAGCAAATCTCTTGAAAAACAAGACATAACCATAGAACCGTCTTATTGCCTTAGGTGTCTTAAAAATTGGTATTTCATATATTTTTGCACTGAGACCTTCTACTCATCAAGAATTAGACGACTTATGCGACCGTTTATATAGTCTTATGAAACAAAATAAAAATTTGTCAAGGACAGGCATTAAGTACTGATTGATTACCACAAAAATAACAGCAACATCAGCAGCCTTAAGAAATTGTGTCGGGAAATTTGAGCAACAATCAAAGCATCTCTGCATTTCAACCGCCAGGATTACCTTCGTCACAAAGGTTTGTAGGAACTGCTTTGCAAAATATGCTTACGAAATTTGCAGAAGCTGCACAAATTAATGAGAGACTAATGCACCCACCAAGGCCATGTATTGTACTATCAGCTCTCAAGCTTCAACGACATTACCGTCATGTGCAAGGTGTCTTCTGAATCCATCTGCTTCTAGTAGACTTCAATATGTTGGTCAGCATGGACGCGCTTATGATTCACAACCAACTATTCCACCAATCCTCCTCAGTAGTTCAATGTACTCGTAATTCAATTCCATTGTGACCTGGTACCCAAGCAAAACTCAGTAAATTCAACCTTCCGACTGCGATCAGGGAAATTTTGGACTTTCGAATTATCTTGGAAGTCGTGAAAGTGTTCAACAAGATCATAAGGGCAGCATGGCTGTCGCTAGACATCCAGACATTTCTCCCCCTCTGCCGATTGTTCTCAATATACGAGTAATTTGTTCATTGGATTGAGTACACACGTATCTCCGTATGTTTGCTTAACGAGGAGTGAAACTTAACAATGTCGTCCTCCAAAAAGACACCAGCGCCGCAACCTAAATCGGTTTTGGAGCCATACGCGAAGCCCCGACTACATTCCTTTTCTGGCTCAGATTATGGGTGAAACTGTTCCTGGGCACATAGAAAGGCGATTTCGTAGTTTTGTAGGAACAGGAGTTTTGAATACTCTTCAGGACTCATCTAAAAGAAACAAAGTCAAGCTCTGGTAGGAACTATGGCACAAGGATATGGAAGGTGATCAAAAAGCCAAAGCTTAACCAGAACCAAAAATTCCGCTACAATGGATACTGTATGTATAGAAGAGACCGGCCACACTCCATACAAGAGGGTGTAGTTTTTATCTTCATACGCGAAGGCTTGCGCCATGGGGCTCTATATAGCAGGGACGTGCGTAAGTTAAGGTCGCTGGAAGCATGCATTGTATGCATTCCTCTCCAAAGTCGCTTTACGCTAAAGCACCCCATTCCAATCAGCTTATAACCGAACTTGAAAAACTTTTTCGTTGCCCTCAGCTTCAGTTGGAAGGCAATTCTTACTTTTTGGCCGGAGATCTTAACGCGAGCCATGCGACTTTGGAAAATAATCCAACCAATACTAAGAGTAACCAGCGGCATAACTGGCCGCCACAATACAGATCCCGAACGAGTGAGCGTAGCTGGAACAATATGATCCAGTCTACTCATACGGAGTGAATGGGACCGACTAATAGTAACCTTACAAATGACGAGATCGACCGACACTTATTGGCGATGGAAACTATCGTTAAAGGAACGATGGAACAGAAAATTTCTCGCGTAGAACATCTCGACGACAACCAAGTCGACACATACAGAACCTCAACGAACAACAAAACGCACAGAAAAGTACATCGCTCTCGAATCTTAAACAGCTGTACAGACAATTTACCGATAGCAATGACACAGTAATAAGGACACTGAAGTCAATGATTAAAAACCTGAAACCTGAAAGAAAATTACAATAAACCTGTATTGGAGCAACAAGATTCGGGTAATACAATCCAGTAGTCCGAATATATTCCCGCAGATAAATAAATTGTTTAGGTGGAAAAATTATAACGACATTCAATTTGTACGAATTCTACAGACGACAGAAAACAGACAGATGCTACAGTTGTCCAGGAAGATGTAGTATGGGTAGTTGTAGATGTAGTGTCAGGTTTTTTCGTGGTTGATGTGCCACAGGAGAAAGTGGACTTGCTATGAACTTTTTTCGAAGCTGTGCATACGATGAACAATGCAGTTCAGCGTAACCACAGCAGAATATACTGGTATGTGAATCACTACTATCTGCGCATTGAACTTCAAAATGTTCGATCTGCGAATCAAGGTTTTACTGTGTTCAATAAAGAAAACGCGGCAAATGTCATCGTCACTGATGGACGTGAAAAGATGAACTCCTGTGCATCTTTGAGTCACTAAAAAACAAAAAGTCGAAGGAAGTTGGTGGTATCCCAAAATAGGAAAACAAATAGGACTAGCCCATCTAATCTTCAGACAATTAGAAGGTAGTCAATAAAGCTCTTTTGAAATGGGTTGAGAATAACGAAATCATTCCGGATAATCAGTTAAGCTTTAGGTTTGCCCTGTCATGCACTATCCATATTACGTTAAAACCGATCTCCGACAATGGAATTGCCTTTGCGAAGGCATTCGACATCGTATGGTATATGGTTTACAACATGCTGATGGAAAAGAGGTTCGCTGTCAAATCGCTGGCACCGCGATTTCGAGCAAAGTCCTTAATATTAAAAACGGCTTACAACAGATGGCGGTAAACTCTCCGATACTGTTTAACATTGATCTAGTAAGTTCCTAATTCAAGCTATAGCGCAGACAAATGATTTAGTGTCGTACAGATCAGGTCCAAAAATTGAGGTCATCAACAGACTTTTGACTTTAAATTAAACATCAATTTTCAAATATCGGCAACGATCTTATTTTAAATTCCATTGTGAATAGCTTCTAGGGATACCAGAAATAACTGGCAAAATTTGGTCAACATTTGTAAGCATGGACAGGCATTGGGGGTAAGAAGCGTAGTTAGGCAGCATAGCATCTGGCTTGATAAGTATTTATATTTTGACAAACATATAGATCAGGGATTCCCAAAGTGGTCGATATCGGTCTCCCAGAGGTCAAAATAAACGGGGGTCGACGAGGTCTAAAAATCGACCCCTATTAATTAACACAAGTTCTTATTTGAAACGTTCTGTACTATATAAGTTGTATTACGTGTACCAACTTGTTATAAGAATGACTAATATTTTAGTAGGAAGTATCATTGTTGGAGTTTTAAAAAACTCAACAAGTCGATAAGCGTGCTCAAGTTCGAACGAGATAAAAAACTCAGCAAGTCAATATGCGTGGTCAAGTTCGTGCAAGATAATGTGTTCGGGCTTACAAGTCTTTCAGAGACGTTTTGATTTGCACGAAAAGAAAATACAGACAATACAATTTGGACTACTTGAAGTTTGGATTTATTTCACCTCTATCAAATCAACACTTGCCGATGTGTCTCATGTGTGAAAAGGGCCACTTATCAAGAGTAAATGCTGACAAAAAAAGTAAGCCATTGTCCTTCTTTTAAGCACTTAAATAAAAACTAGAGAATAAGCCATCCATAAGATCGATGTTTGCGTCATCATCTATGCAATACGTCAATTTTTTAAGAGCGTCCTATAATATATCTTTACTAATAGCGAAGTCGGAGAAACCCCACACAATTGGAGAGCAGCTTATTTTACCAGCCATTGTGGAGGTCCTCAACAATGTATTGCACAAGCCCGCACATGATGTTATTAAGAGAATTCCTTTTAGCAATAACACCGTTCAGAGACGAATAGACGAGATGGGTCGCGACGTGGAAAACATTTTATGCAATTTCTTACAGACCAACAGATTCTCTCTCCAGTTGGACGAGTCTACATTACCCGGCAATGAAGCTCTGTTATTAGTATATGTATGTTCAATATATCAAAGATGAAAATATGTGCCAAGAACTGCTTTTTGCTACTTATTTAGAGGCTGATACCAGAGGAGAATCGATTTTTCAGGCCGTGGAACGTATTTTTTATCGACAAAGCTATTCCATGGAAGAACATTGTTTCTGTTGCGACTGATGGTGCACCATCTATGGTTGGTCGTCATCGTGGTTCTATAGCCCACTTAAAGCGACAACTGCCTGAGGTACTGGTCATTCACTACGTGATTCACAGACAGCATTAAAAAGCTTAGTTAGGCACCTTAGTATCTGCCTTGATAAGTATTTATGTTTTGGAAAACATGTATGTAGATGCATTCGTTGGGGCGAAGAAAAGTTTAGCCCTAACAAAAAGATTATTTCACAGCAGTCAACTTAACACCAGTATAACAGTTGCTCTAATAAGGTCAATTATCGCATGTCCCATGTGGTTCAATATAGCGCCTTACTAAATGGAAACAATTCGTGACGGAAACAAACAAACGTGACATATGGCTCAACAATGAAGTAGTTAAAGCTCTAGAGCTGTTCCGTTTTAATCCCGCGATTGGCGACAGGGATTGGATCGATGGTGAAAAGCAGTTCTCCGAATATTGATGACTAAGGGAAGAGGAGAGTATTAGTACGCTCACCTAGGTCAGTGCATAGGTACATAATCCTCCTAATTATAAGTTAAGTTTAGGTTAGCTAGGGAGTTCTCGCAGAGAGGCCAGGCTCATCAACATAAAGCGGTGCCTCCGAGAGGTAACTGCTCCTTTCTGGCCTCGGTTAAGCGTCGGAGGTGAGTGTGCACGATGTTGACGATTGGCAAGGGCCTGAAAACGCAATGGGACTATGACAACTCAGGACAATAAGAGTGCTCACCACCCCGATTACAATTAAGTTAAATTAAGTAGTCTAGGAGTATGTAGGTTAAGTAGAATAGGCAAATAGTTTTAGAGTTTTATAAAAAATCAAATTGTTATGGCAATAAAAATAAAAATTTTCTTAGAAACATTATGCATACATACTCGTACATACATATGTATACATATTTCAGTATATGTACATGTAGGTATATGTATATTTCAGTAAAGTCGTAAGATAGTTTATAGTTATTGTTACTGGTTCAACGCAACGAACTGTCACTAGTGTGTTTACAAGAAATGAAACAGAAGTGGCAAAAATACTCGTAGGTCTATCTGTGAACTGTATTATAGATTGAGATTGGTAGGTAGGGATTTTGTCTCCTTCTGACCCACTTTTATTTCTGGCAATCAAACGAAGAGTTACAATTACCAATCACCGTTTCTTTGACCTAAGCCAGAAACATGGGCGTTTACAAAAACAGATAAAGATGTCCTTTGTAATTTTTTTTTTCGTTTACAAAAAAAATTTTACAGCTTGTTATCGCACAATTTACAGAGATTTCAGTACAGAGGTGTGATATACAATAGAATATCTTTCTACTGAAGAATTGTGTACAAATTTAAGAAAAACAAAAAGGTACAAATATGATATTCTTGGGGAAAAACGATTAAAAACCCAAATTTTAATAATTTGTAAAAAAAAAATATATATATATCTATATATATATATATTTACATAAAAGTTAATAAAAATCTTAACGATATAAGTACGAGTAATTAATTAACAAAAAGCCATATTAACTCAAAAAAGAGAAAAAAAAAACTACAACTAGATAAAGAATTTAAGTAAATATGTATATTAAATATATATGTATATTATATATACGTATATTATATATATGTATATTAAATAAATAAATAAATAAATAAGTATAAGAATTACGCACTTTAATCTATATATAATTGATTAATGAGAGGATTCTCAGGAATGTCGCATCTGATCCTAAATGATTCGTTAAGTTTATGTATTCTATTGGAGATCAATTCAACATTAGCTACTCGATGAAGGTCTGATGTGGAATGATGCCAGGGTGGGTTTAACATCATTTTTAAAATTTTGTTCTGAGTTATTTGCAATTTTTTTTTTATGACACGTTGCACATTTACCCCAGACTTGGCATCCGTACAAAAGAATTGCTTGGAAAACAGTTTTGTATATTAATAATTTATTTTCATTCGAAAGCAATGATCTTCTGTTTATAAATGGGTACAACAATTTAATGGCAATATTTATTTTTTTAATTGTTTTATGCTATGCTCTTGAAAAGTCAGTTTCTTGTCAAGATAAATACCCAGATATTTTACAGATGGTTCCAAGATTATGGGGTGCCCGCCAATAGTTAACTGGTTAGTTTAATTTTCCACTTAGTGTAGTAATCTTGCAATATTTTAGCCGCATTTTTAAGATTCGTCTCAATACTGAGACCAACTTCATGTGATGAAAATATTGCCGTATCATCAGCGTATATTGCTGCATTGCAATCTGGAAGGTATGGGAAATCTGCCGTGTATAAATTGTATAACACTGGTCCAAGAACAGATCCCTGGGGTACACCAACGGAAAAGTTAACCAGGTCTGACACACCACAATTAACATGCACCTTAAAACATCTATTCGACATGAAACTTTGAACGATTTGAGAGAGGAAAGGAGGAAAGTTTAAGTTTAACATTTTGTATATGAGACCTTTGTGCCACACAGAATCAAATGCTTTTTCAATATTCAGTATGATCATACCTGTGGATCTACCTATTTCACGGTTTCTTGTAATGAAATTGCATATCCTGAGAATTTGGTGCGAAGTTCCGTGGTTTCGTCTAAAACCAAACTGTGCATCAGGATATATGCGTTGGTCATTAATTATTTTAATAAGTTGCTCCTTTAAGATTTTTTCATAAATTTTACTTACAGAGCTTAGTAAACTTATTGGCCTATAGCTTTCTGTTCTATCTAAAGGTTTGCTTGCTTTTGGTATTGGAATTACTTTCGCATGTTTCCATCCATCTGGAAAGTACTGCATTCTAAGGCAAGAATTTACTATAAAAGTGAGATATTTTATTCCATAATTAGACAGTTTTTTAAGGTAAATATTTTTTATTTGGTCCATTCCACTCGATTTCTTTGTAAGAAGATTACTTACGAGAAATTTTATATCAACATCGGTTATAAGCTCGTTTGGTGGAGTTTCACAGCTTACCGTGCTAAACGACTGAAAAGCATCTTCTACAATACTGTTTGTATTTGCATCCCCTAAATGCTGAGATACAGTATGATTTTGTGAAAACTTAGAAGCTAATACTTTCGCCTTTTCGGTTTCTGTATAATAAATATTGGGGCCACTTTTGAGACAAGGCATATGCTTGGCTTTATTTTTTATAATTTTAATAATGTTCCAAAAGGGTTTGGATGCTTTGTCTAGCGTTTGGAGCTTTTTATTCCACTTGTTATTTCGGTGGGCTTCAATACTCGTATTGATTATTTTATTGAAATATTTTACTAGAATTTGCGTGACAGGTTGACAATTTCGTCTGTGCATGTTCCTTATTCTAATTAATTCTAAGATGTGATATGGGATCTTAGCCCTGTAAGTTTTTATCGCAACTTTTGGGATGTTGTTTTCAGCCGAACTAATAATGTCCTTGGAGAATTTCTGAACAATTGAGTCAACATCCTGTTTGCTTTCAATATTTTCAAGTTCGCAACTTTCTTTTTACTTCTGTTCTAAAATTAGTCCAGTTTGCGTTTTTCAAATCTAGAAAATATTGCACTTTTTCTAAACCCGACCAACAAATATGAGAAAGGACCGGATTATGGTCAGAACCAAGCTCATTTATCGAAATTGGTTATGTCACAACCAGGGACCAGGTACATTTGTTACAAATAAATCGATAACTGAGGGACTTCCACGAGAACTAGATGGAACATAAGTAGGACTAGGTGGAAATATAATAGACATTGGCAGCACAATAGCGAGACTAGACAGTACATTATCCCATGAATTTGCTCTTAAGCAACCCCAATCTCTGTGCCTGCAGTTTAGGTCACCTACCATTAAAAATTCACAGTTCATACTAAATAGTTTTCTAAGATCATTTTTTAGGCCAAGTCTTTTTTCTTCAGCCGTTAAGGCACCCGTAATTTTTCCGGGAAAATACACACAATAAATTTTCAGTTTTCTTTGATTACGTAAAGTGACTTCAATTCCTACATTTTCCACGTATCGAGTCTGCACACAGGGCAAGAGCTCGTGTTGAATTGATCTCCTAATCAAAATTGCAATTGTAATTTTAAGCGGAAGATTTTTTGATTGTCTTGTGTTGATCAATATTGGTGGAGCAAATTTAGCGACGAACTCTAAGAGCTATACGACATAGTCCTCGTCAAAAAAGTATACACAAATCGCATAAGTTGGCTTGGATTTGTAGAGTGGGTGGTCATCAACCCTATGCCCTAAACAGTCTACGATTTCAACCCAATGTGAGAACTTAGTAAAGGAAGATTTCGGCGGATACAAGTGGACGAGGACCTCAAGAAACTTGAAGTGCTAAAATAATGGAATATATTAAACACTGCGCTAACTGTGAATGGTTATTGGCATGAGGTGAAATCCCGGGCCTATAGCATCATTTGAATAAGTTTTAAGGAACTGTAAGCTCACATCGCCATCTTTAAAAGAAGTCTTTCGGTAATCCGCTCTGAAAACCTGTTAAAGATGAAGTTCCGATCAAGCTTTGAAAAAGAGGTCAATAGAAAGCTGCAATAATTTAATCACTTAAATTCACAGCGTGGTGATTTATTGGGAAACTGCTGACTGTCCTATAACTTGTATTGAGCCCGCAGCGCAACAATGCAGTTCTTAGCGTAATGCTTGCCTTACCTCCTATAGGTGGCCTGCGGTAACAGGATGGGCAGATCTCTACTCATGAAGACTAATATGGCAAGTGGTCATATAATGGCCTATGTGGTCATAAGGCTCACAACCATTTATAAAAATGTGAGAAACCAGCTAATAGCTCCGTATAATAACGGATCCACTGTTGATGAGCCTGGCAATTGATTAAAGGACAACGATCGTTGGATCTGCACGTGGAATGTTCGAATCCCTAACAAATCGCGTATCGCCGAACAATTAGAGGAGATTCTTGACTGCAGACATAACCACTATCTAAGAAATGCAATTTAATGGTTCAAGTAAAAAGAAGATGAAAAGCTGTGATATCCATATCCATAATGGAAAATTTTACAGACAACCGGTGAACAAGGACAGCAGTAGAATCGTTTATTCGAATGTGAATTCGCCATAAGGGGAAAACTGAGGGAAGCAATGTTGAGCTCCAAACATCTAAGCGTACGTCTAACGACGTTTCGCCTAAAGGATAAATTCGCCAACATAAGCTTCATAAACGCCCACGCACCGACAGAGGAGAAGGACTACCTTACCAAATACTTCACAAGCCATAAACTCCGGAAACGCACTCAGGCTTATTAATTTTGTATCGGAACATAATGTACTGGCTATAGGTACATGGTTTTCACACTTTGATATCCATAAAGGGATCTGACAATCGACGCAAAGCACTCGTCTATTTGCATGTTTTGGATATCAGAACACTCCGAGCAGCTAACATCGAATCGGACCGTACCCAAGCATAAATCCAACAAAGCTGCTGGAGACAGTGGCTATACTGCCGAACAGCAAGTGATGTTTGGATACGGAGTATATATCAACCCATCTCCAAAATCTGAGTGGATGAAAGTGTGCGCGAGGAATGGGACCTCAGCATTGTTTGTGCGATCCTAAAAAAAGAAAATCTCCTGAACTGCGCCAACTGGAGGGGAAGAAGTCTCCACAACATCGCATATAAAATACGCCTAACACCCTTCCTTAACAGTCTGAGTGCCCTCCATCAGTGTGGTTTTATGCCAGGAAAGAACATACATAATCTTAAATCGAATTTCCACATTACGGCAGATCTTGGAAGAAACCCACAAGTTGCAAATCGATACACAACAACTCTTTATTAATTTCAGAGCTTTTACTGAGACGAACCACCCTATTCCATGTCACGTTTTGGCATCCTTGCCAAGCTCATTCGACTATGCAGGATGAAGATGGAGAATGCACGCTGATAAAGACAAATCCGCAAAACCGCGACCTTAAAATCAGAAAAGGACTTAAAGAAGGCAGTGCGATGTCAAGTGATTTTTTTCAATATAGTTCTTGAAAAAATTATGCGGAGCTCACAAGTCAACTCCAGAGGCGTCATCTTTCAAAAGTTTGTTCAATTATAGGACTCGCATATGCAGATGACATTGAAGTAATAGGGAGAGCTGTTAATGGAGCGTTTGCTACTATTGAAGGAGAAGCGCTAAAACAAACCAAGTATCTATGTCAACAAAGAAGGACACATCGAGTCCTTGGACAAAACGACACGATACGCAGCTACAACTTTGAAGTAGTAAGGGACTTAATCAACACGGAAAACAAGCGAAAAATCACTCACACTTGCATCTTCTTTTAGCTAAAAAGGCAGTTAAGTAATAAACCTTTCATTCGAGCAACAGCTTTGCGGTGCAGAAGTGGATGAAAATGCTCTCGGGAGCTTCGAGAGAAAAGCTCTTCGAGTAATGTTCGATCCCGTTTGCATCAATGAACAATTTAGGAGACAATTCGACAGCGAACCTTACGGTCTGAACAGCGATGCCGACCTTGTCAGAAAACCTCAGATAACCCGGCTTAGACAGCTAGGTCACCTTAAGCGCTGAAACAGAAGCGTCTTTGCCCGGAATTTGTTCGACTCCATCCCAGAGGGATAACGCGCAAATGACAACCTCATCTTATGTAGCGTACACAAGTGAATCAGCTAACTTCGTGTGCGCCATGCTACCTGCGTGCGACCCTGGTTTACCTCGGACTGTAGCGCCATCTTAGTAAGTAAATATATGCAAAAATATCTGGTAAAACGATGTCCCGAACTCACCAGCGATCTGTAAAAGTATCATTCTAAAGGACTGAAAAATTTATTTAACATCAACAGAGAGGGATCCCGAACTTATTACGCGAAGCTGTAGATAGCCCATAATCAATATAGCTGGCTGAAGGTGTTCTATCATTGTTCTTAGGTCTGCCATTCAATGAAACCACCACCAACCGCTCAAGAAAAATGTGTATTTACCATAGCATCTACTCGAATTTAATTTATCCACACTCACATAGATAGACGTTGCACAATTATTGGATTTCTATTTAATAAACATGTATTACATAATAAAGTTCCGACTGATTTAATAGAAAAATCGCATTACACACTAACCCGAACACTGATGCACACATCCATTAAAAATTCTATAAATGACAAAAATACATAAATTCATGGGAGAGGAAAATTCTATTACTCGTATTATACCTTCCTACATTCTTATGCAACAGATGCGGATAAAGAGAAAGCAAAAGAGTACAATGCAATGCCGTCGGGGTAGTACTCGTATTTTGTAAATTAATTCGCACTTTTTGATGTCATGAAGTTTTTACTAAGGCCTCTACCTTCCAATGTTTTTTTTGTTGGTTCACTTTCTTGATTTGAAAATCGGAAAATAAATTTGACACATTTTTTGGGAAGAAATGAGAATAAAAACCATGGTACTCACAACATCAATATGTCATCCACTTCCCAGCGAAAGAACGCACAAATCGATTTTACAACATCCATGGGTGGGCGTGACAGGTAAACAAAACGTTTTAAGGTTAACCAAACTCGTAAAAAAAACTAAATAAAAAGTACAAATATTATACAATATCACACAATTCTGAAGTACAAGTATCTTTAGTAAGGCACTGATTTCGTTTAAGAAAAAAACCGAAACTATCGTCTTGATGTAGCTAAACGTCAAACAATTCTCTCAAGACTTGCCTCGCCAACAGTCATTACCAGTTTAACCACTATGTACTGGGATCTATGTCAGCTGGTGGTTACATTTGTGGTTGTGATGTGACTGGCTAGAGTCTCCTTAGTTTATCCACCACCGGTTGCCCTTACATATGTACACAATGGTGTCCCCGTGTTCGAGCGTTACCACTAGTATCATATTTGACGTGTACTCACTGACGTACCGTCTTACAGCACATCATTGACTGCACTCGAATCTTTTAGGTGCCGGCTAATTGCTAGCTCGCAGAGTAAAGCTTCACGTGCCAAACACCCACTCTGTCACATACCTACCATAAGTAGTTTTCGAATATGGCGGGTGAGACGTATGTATATCTTGTCTTTTATTAGGTGCTAATGTAATTCTAGACGCACATCAAACCTGAGAGTAAGTCTCACATTACCAGCTAATTGAAATAAAACGTCAAGGCTACCAAGTGGTTTTGGGATTTACAGCTTCAGCTATCGTTCAATGGTTTCTAGAAAGTAGTTGGCAAGGTAGGTCAAGCAACAAATGAGAATGTAAACAAAAATAATAAGAATGTCGAAAAAGAAAGTGGAAGGGTGATTTTCTTGTTTTTGCTGGTACTCGTATTATGCAAGTGTTACACTACTTGAACAAGTACTCGTGCTTACGAGAATGACAGCTTTGAGTGGACAACTTTAAGGTGCATGTTCAATGCAGCAAGCCAGCCACCAAAATCGGGAACGGAAAAAGAAAGCAAATATGGGCGCATTGAATTCAGCAAGGTCAATTGAAAATGGTTTTTTGCATTATAAAAACGGTAATTTTTCATTGAGTAAAATTTGGTATACAAAATGTTTTTGGGTATCAAAATGTCAACTAATAATTTCTTAATTGAATTTGACGTTGACAGCAGTCAAAAGTTTCCATGGATAGACGTCATCTTTGGTGGTCGAAACGAGATTGTAAGAATGAATTTTTTGTTTGAAGCAGTCTTGAGATTGAGAGAAAGGCAGTGAAGATTAATTGTTTTCAGTACAAAGAATAATGAGTTAGGATATGCAGCTTATAGAAAAATTGCCATAGGATGACTTGCTGATTAAGTGTGTCTAAGAACCTGGCTTTCTAGGCATATCCACATCACACCTTTTTTCCTGTCCGCACAAAACACTCAGCCAATGAACGAGACCACAATTTCTCAGTCTATCGTAGAGCGCCTCTGTGTTGTATAGTGCCTACAGAAGTAGCACCTACCACTGACCTCTTGAAGAAGTTGAGAACGGTTCGATTAGTCTGCTGGCAACCTGGAGAGTCATACTATCTTCAGTTATGGTCATGTGAAACCCAACTGTCAGAGGAAACCCCCGCTAAGTTCGTAGGCAGCCCTGAAAAACTTATTTGTGAGCCTTGTCTAACACGAACCTTGAATATGATGAGCGGATTCAGAAAGACCTGCGACCTAAGCTGCGTTAGCTTTTTCTGTCGCTACATGGGCATATAATTCTCCCCACTCATCGATTTCGCATTTACTGCCATCAGGATTGCGTATATCTCTGCTTGCAAGACAGCCGCAACATTCCCAACGAGGAGTGAAATCTAACATTGTTGTTCTCCAAAAAACGTCCGCGCAACATTCATCTTTAATTTTTTTTCTTGCTAAAATTCTGACCGAAATCATTGTTGGGGTTGACGATTCCGTACCTCCGCAGCAAGAAGAGTTCTGTCGTCCTTGCATCAGAACGCATGTCCCTAAGACCAGAGTCAAAAGATAGTCGGAGCGCCGGGCCATCAAAACTAATTAATGAAAAGATGGCTTGAGGGGAGCCATCTATAGGAGAGCCAGGCGTGCTACGGATAGCCCCCATATAGCCGAGACAGATCGTTGATTGAAATCCGATATCCGACTCTTCAGATACAATTGATCTTATCAGAGTCGCGTAGATGCAGAAGACACTTTCTTCAGTGACAAGCTTTATGTCTTGCCAAAGGTTACTTTACGCAGAACCCCGCTTTGCATTCAACGCCTGCTGACTTCTGCTATCACATATAGGACACAGTCAGCATCTCCAATCGGAATCCTATTCTCCAGCATTTCTTTTATCCAGAAAACTAGTAATTCGTCTACAACGCTTTGTCTGGCTGCCGGCAAAAGTTACGTTGTCGAAAACACCCTTAATGTCGATGAAAATGCCCAGCAGGAACTTCTAGTTGTCGGGTGTGCTTTCAATTCTGGCCACCAAATTTTGAAGCGCATTTCCGCAGCGTCTTCGTTAATAGGTATTTGGCATCTTGGACAGTGGGTGCATTTGTAAATCATTTTGCGCATATGAAGCTTGACCATATTCTATACGATTTTCCACGTGAAGAAAGTCAGAGTGATAAGTCTGAAGCTCATGGCAAGCGTGTAGTCATTTTTTCCGATTTTCAGTGCAAAGGCAATTCCTACTGTTAACCAGGGTTCATGTTGCGGTTTAGACTCTCTTCAGAGTTGCCACTGCTGGTCCATACTTTTTTGTAGAATAACGAGTTACGTGCCATCAGTCTTAGACTTGAAGCCACTAAATGAAGCAATAGCTTGTTTTATGACCTCATCCGTCACCGCAACCGATGAAAGTTGGGCACGTGTTGTGTTGCTTAGTTCACTTGAAACTTCGGTGATAGGAGCCTCACCGCACCTTTCATAAGCTATCATTTATTGTACTCGAATTCGAGCAAAATATTTGAGATGACTTATTTCAAAACTAGTGGAAATAGAGTACCTTTAGCAGATTTTTTTCTATTTCTTTCTACATGTACCTTAACTTAAAATATGCTAAGCAATCCATCGTTGCCTTCAAATCGACCTACCCCGTGTTTCTATCGAGTATCTTCTACTTCGCGTTACCATCCAAATTCTTGATAGTGCTGCGTATCCGTCGTATATGAGTTGCGACATGGATCGGTTGGTTTTTATCCAGATAGAGAAATGCTTCCGGGGTAACTAAGCCGTTAAGGCAGACACTTTAGTGTTATTTATAGTTGGGATAGATAGCCTCGGAGATAAACTCTTTTGTCGAGGTCATTCCTCTTGCAATGTGCCTGCGAATCAACATTATAATGACATTGTCCATTGGGATCGTCCTATTGAACCGGTGCTCACTTAGGTTCAGGTGCTCGTTAGAAGGGACCGTATAGCAAACCAGACAAGGGTCAATTGCAATTGATTACTTTCACACGCGCTTGGAGATGGTAACTATAAAACAGTCAATTCGTAAGGCAAACGCACATTTTGATTTGAGCAGGGCAACATTTAATTGGTAAAATAATATTGATTTGCGAGATCTTAAGCTATTTCGACAAGCAAGTTGTTACCTGCTTTATCCCGCCATCGAAAACATTCGGTAATTCGGCCCCCATAAAAAATCGGAAATATTTTCCAAGTTCAGAAAGTTGATTTTCAACTGCAATACCGCTGAACCTTATTGGAGTCACGTTGTTATTAATTACCCCAATCTTTGGACTTGATCCGTAGACGATCAATTCATATGCGTCCGCTATGTCACAGTTCCTCTTACCACATGGTGTCAAAATGTCTGCCCTGTCATTGCAGGAAGGCCTAAGAGTAAAAGATCATAAGATTCTTAAAAAAGAGGTGGTCGTTGACCTAGGCGCTAAAGACGTCCAAGCTAGCCGCTTAATTGCTAAATAGTATGAAGGTGACTACAAAGGATTATACCCAATGTGGTACTCAGCGAAAATCCATCGGTGGTCTTCTCGACCGCAGCCGTACACGGATTTTGCAGGCCCAAACAAACATAATAAAAAACTCATATCATTTACCGGATATACATACATACATATTTTCAAATTTGGATTTGAAGTGTACAGATGACATCATATATTTTACTTATTGCTACATCATGACGGATAATCTTCAGAAAATGAATAAGTTTGTATGCCTACATTGTGCGTGTTTTCTGTCCCTCGAGAACTGCCTAGTGTTTATTATAGCGGTACTTTCATTGCTGCAAAAATGTTCACTACCAACGACACTACATCGATAGCCGTCATTTTTACATGTGAATTTGTTCAGTTGGAAAAAGTTGCAGCTGCGAAAAATTGTTTTCTTTTTGCTGCCTGTTACACTTTTGAATTATTTTTAGAGCTGAATTTTGAAGTCTCTGGAGCTTTTTGATGTGAGTTGTGACTGCGTTTCCCCATGCAAGAATACCGTATCTAAGCTTTGATTCTATTAATGCATAATAGACCTGTCGTAACACCTGCGCAGAAGCATGATACTTCAAGTGAGAGAGGGCATAAAGACCCTTCTTTAGGTCACTGCGTAGCTTGCTTATGTGCTTGTCCCAGAGGAAGAGTGGGTCAATAACTACACCAAGGTACTTGTAACTTTCAACTATTTCGATGCGTTCTTTAGACATGTTAATACAAGATTTATTCCTGGAGTATATTTGCTTATCTGTCTGTTTGAAATGTGGACTCCGAATACGCATTAGCTTTGTTTTCGAAGCGTTAATCACTAATCCGTTGTCGTGGCACCATCGCACAGTTGCATCGAATTCCTCCTGCATCATCATTGTTGCCGTAACTAGTGTCCTATGGCGAACAACAATTGCCGTGTCATCAGCAAAAGCGAATGGAGTACTAGTCTTAAAAATCCGCAGTAGTTCGTTTGTGTAGAGAATGAACAACAGTGGACCTAGATTAGATCCCTGGGGAACGCCATATTCAATTTTCTTGGCCTCACTGTACGCATCACTTATCTTGACGGAGAACGTTCTGTTGTGAAGATAGTCTGCCATCCAATCAGCCATCACACCTCGAATTCCGATTCTTCGTAACGCTTCTAATAAATTTGAATGGTTGAGAGTGTCAAAAGCCTTCTAAAATCCATAAACAACACCAGTACATGGTAACCTTTATTTAAGCCCTCGTTAACGTAGTTAGAAAATTCACCCAGTAGTTGTCCTGAATTTTTTTTCTTCTGAAACCCGTACTGACTTTTGTGTATAAGAGAGCGTTTTTCAATAAAATGTTGTAACCTTCTTACGACGATTCCTTCTAAGCACTTTTCAAAAACGGGATGTATTGAAATTGGTCTGTAGTTAGTTAATTGATTTTTAGCTCCACCTTTATAAATCGGTCTTACCACAGCAATTTTAAGTGTTTTAGGTATTTTTGCTTGTGTGATACTGTGATTTATTATACTGCATAAAACCGGAGCAAATACAACAGAATGCTTTTTTATGTCCATCGCTCTGATTCCATCGATTCCAGGTGATTTGTTTTCTCCAAGTGACTTAATAATCATACTAACCTCATTGTTATTTGTCGGATATGAGAAGATTGAGTTTCCTATGAATCTATTTATGTTGTCCGATGTCTTCACATTACAATGATGTATTGAATTTGCCGATTGTGAAGAGAAGAACTGGGCAAAGTCGTTAGGAAGAGAGCCGGTTTCTGTTTCGAAATTATTCGTTATTATTTCGTCGATACTGGATTTTTTCCTTCCTAGGATTTTATTTATTAAGCCCCATTTTCTGTATAATTTGTCTCTTTGTTTACATTCTGCAATGAGTGCCGGCGTTATCCAAGGGTTGCTTTTTCGTTTTTTTAAATTTTTTTTTGACAGTTGTTGCCTTTTTGTAGATGTCTTTCAGTTTAGAAGCCAGTTTTTCATACATCTTTTTACCATCATCTTCATCTAAAATCGAACTCCAGTTCTCTTTTTGAATGAGTTCATCAATTTTCGAATTGCAGATGTACGTAGTACTTACAACTGAATTAATTGAGAGTTCTTGCTCTTTTGTATAAAACAATATTGGATAATGATCGGTGATCTCGCTTTCAATCACCATTGAGTAGATTGGGTTATCGACCTTGCTTACTAAGATGTGATCGATCAACGACTTGGTTCCATTATGTAAAACCACTCTTGTGCACTTTGTTATGACGTTGAATAATCTTAATGAAGCTACCATCTCCAAGTAATCTTTAACATAGCTTGAATTTAAATTTGAGTTTTGTGCATCAATATTTATATCACCCATAACAATGTATTCCTCGTTTTTCTTCATATTTTTCAAATCATTACCTAGTTCTTCAATAAAAGCAACTTTACTGAAACCTGTGGTATTCCAACCACATATGTTTTTTTGTTTCCTTCTGTAAAACAAATTTTGATGTTTTCATATGATTTCGTTGGCGTGAATATTCAGTTGTGATCTAATTTTTTTCGAGCGAACATCATTATCCCGCCACCTCTTTGTGTATCACCCAGTTCAGTGACGAGAATATGGCAAATAATGTCATCACCAACGATAGGGTACTACCCCCGTTCATTTCGAAGGAAGAGCTCCAAACGATCTTCGAATCACATAGAAGTAAGAAATCGGTGGGAACCGATGAAATACCGAACATTGTGCTTCGACATCTCCCTCTAGAAGCGGTGAACATTTATACCACCCTGTTTAATAATGCAATGAATAATGCACATTATCCAGCGCATTGGAAAACTGCGGTGGTACGTCCCATCCCCAAAAGGGATAAAGACACTTCCAATCCGGCGAATCTCCGGTCGATCAGTCTTCTTCCAAACATCAGTAAGGTGTTCGAAAGGGTTATCAATAGAGTCCTGACTAAGTGGGTCGAGGACAAACATATAGTTCCGGATAATCAATTCGGTTTCAAGGCGGGGCAAGATATCATTCATGCTGCGTCGAAACTGGTTTCTGATATCCAATGGAACAAAAGCAAGAACCAGTGCACTGGTATCGACAAAATTAAGCGATATTGCGATGACTGGAAGTTGAACATCAACTTTCAGAAGTCGGAAACCATACTGTTTAGGACGCCTTTGTCTTGGGCCTCTAGGGATACCAGAAAGAATTGGTGAAAGTTTTCTATCGTCGGACAACACGGACAGCCACTTGCTTGTCGAAATGTAGTCAGATACCTTGGGATCTGGCTAGATCAATATCTGTATTTCAACAAACATATAGATGTTGCTCTGGCCAGAGCCAAAGGTGCTTTTGCCCTTACAAAGAGACTGTTTTATAACAGCCAACTCGATGCGAGGGTGAAGGTAATCTGCTACATGGCCCTTATCAGGTCCATGCTTGTATTTGGATGTCCCGTGTGGTTCAACGTGAGAGCAAGTTTATTGGAAAAGATTCGGGTGTTTGACAGGGCTTGTCTTAAGACTTGTCTTCGCTTATACAGAACACCAGAGTTTCAGTACATAAAATGCTATCCCAATGAGGTCTTATACAATAGGGCGAATCTAATAAGGGTGGACAATTTCGTCACTAAGTTGACTCGAAGGCACATTGCAAGAGCAATGGCCTCATCGAACAACCTGATCTCCGGGGCTTACTACCCCAATTATATGTATCACGAGAGAGTTCGCTTTGATGGCTTTATTCCTCCAGAAGCGTTCCTCTACCTAGATAGCAAAGGTCTGATCCAGGACAGATTGGCGGTGCCGCTAATCTTCCACGTCGCTCGAACAGCTGCGGACAGGCGACTTAACTACGACAGAGACGTCGCACATGGGAGGGCGGTAGGGAGTCGCGACATGAGGGATGTTGTTCGGCAGCACCAACACTTTTGGTGGCTTCGTCGTCGAACTCCTCCAGTGATAATTAGCTTCATGTGAAGCAAGGAGGGCCAGCCAAATTTTTTTTTTAGCCATGGCCGGCTTACATAGTTCTAGGTAGGTTTAAGTTAGGTGTTAAGAAAAAAAATATACAAAAACACAACAAAAAAAAAATATGTATATATACATATGCTTATATATTACGTATGTGTATGTATTAGACGTAAGTAGGTTAAGTAGTTTAAGATTTATTTTTAGGTAGTCTATAAGTTTTTAGTTTTAAGTTTTTATAGATAAAAAAAAAAAGTCCAGACACTAAGTTTTTCTTTCATTTTCTTAGTTCTAATAAATGTTAAAATAAAAATAAAATTAGACTGTAAGTTACGTCGAAAGACATAGATTAAGTATTATGTTTAATTTAGAGTGCCCGCATGGGGCCAGTAAGTTACAATAAGATTATTTTTAAGTTATTTAAGCTAATTTTTAAGCGTTTTTTGTTTAGCATATAAGAGTAATTTAAGTTATAGAAATAAAATGCATAAAAAACTAAAAAAACCTCTTTGTGTATTTCGATTTAACGGTTCCTGTTCGAATCCATCTAACTGATAAAAATCATTTTCATTATCGTTTATATTCGTTTCTACTAGAATAATGATTTTTAATTCATTTATTATGTGACAAATATTCAGACAGAAATTATTCCAGTGTAAACGTAATGATCAAATGTTAAAACATAAGCAGCAATTATTATTTTTCAGTTCATTTACATCAATGCTGCTAAAACCGTGCAATACCCTACAGTCTAAGTTGACTATTATATCGTTGTTTCCATTTGAGCTATTCATTTTTTATAATCGGTTTTGAGTCTCTGTTTGTTCTGTTTCATACAACAACAATTATTTTGTACGCGTTATATTGTTCACATCAGAAGCGGTGTTGATAATTATTGAATGTGTGGTCTCGTTTCTACGTGCTAATATTCTACCCATGATCTCCAACACAAACTTATAGTCTTCTTGCTTTGCCTTCTCTTTTGTCAGCCACAAGATATGCTTACTCTGCCTGGAAAGATGATTATTCACAAAAACTGTAAGATCTAGCTCAGTTGGTGTTGCGTTTGTCTTGCAGTTTTCGGTGTTTTTCATTACTGCAGACAATTTAATAGGCCGAGTAGCCCGCGCTTGTTGCATAAATTTAGTTTTACAGATATTTGAAAAAAATGAGACAATTATGCTGGACTTTTCGGGGTTTCTGGTATTTGTTCTGAATATGTCTGTGATATCTGAGTCGTTTATCTCATTGTTTATTGTTTTCCCAATACCTTTGACGATTTCAATTAAGTTTTCGTGTGGTGTAGGTGGAATGTTTTTGATGTCCACATTATTTTCCAGCCTTTGTTGTTCCATTGTGTTAATTTGTGCCTGCATGTTATCTATGATAAGATCTTTTTTTATATATATTAGAGTCTTTTAGCTCATTAATTTCTTTTTTAAAACTTTCAATCAGGTTATTGTTCTTCACCATGTTCGCGTTTATCTCATCATATTTGAAGGCCAGGAAATCACAACTAGCCGCTATTTCCTTCAATTGATCCCTGAGTAGGCGGATTTCCGTAAGTACAGACTGGCTATCAGTGCCGTTGTTGACAGTTGAGACTTTGTCGTTGACATCAGGGCTGTTTCTTGGTCTAATTCGTTTAGCAGGTTGTGGCTCCGGTGATCGTGCATCAGGTGCACTCACGCTGGCAATATTATGGCTGTCTGATGCATTTCTGCAGAACTGACATTTCCAAGTTTCTTTCCTAGCAGCGCCCATGTTTCTCCAAGTCCTTTCGGTTACCGTTGTACAGTGATAGTGCAGTTTGCGCTTGCGCTGTACATTCGACGAAATCGCCTTCCATAGGAAGCGAATCACCGCAAGAAGAACAGGTATTCATTTAATATTAGATTAAAAAATAAAAAAGGGTAGAAAATAAGTAAATAAAAAACGATTAATAAAATCACACGTTCTTTAGTCTTTTTTTACGCACTTGAAAGCTTTAATTATTATTTGAGACAGAATGTCGATTTAAAACTGTGAAGCACAAGTAAAACACGTCCGGTCACTTTGACTAACTCAAACGTTTGCGAGTTGTTTCAGTACTCGCATTGATAGAAAAGGGGCAGGTGAAGTACCGTAGGTTACAGTACGTAGCCGATAATGTCCAATAGGTCTGTTAGGACTTTCTCGCCACACGATACGTTGAAAGTCACGATGTTTCGTATCGACCCAAATTTGCCGAAACATCTTAACAATATCAGCACAAACAAACATATTTATGTATCCGAAAACGTAAGCAAACGTTAATTAAATTGCGCTGAAGTGGGGGCCCAATATGTAGAATTTCATTTAGGCTGATACCATTTCCATCCTTATGGGACCCATCAAAAACAACCCTCAATTTATTTGTGACCACAGCATGATGTGGCAAATAGAAAATCTTCCCAGAGGTAGGTTCGATCTCACTTTCTGGAATAAGCTCCATGCGCTCTAACTCCTGATAAGCCTTCATAAAACGACAATACTCCAAGCGAAGATGTTCATGGTGAGCAAAACGACGTTCCATAGCTGACAACCGGGACAAGGCTCCTGAGACAGTATTCCCAAACTTTACATCCCTATGTCGAAACGGCAATTCAACAATATATTTATTATCAGGTGCACGAGAAAAGGTTTTACAAAAATTCACGTCTGCAAAGTCCTCAGAATAAGTACTGTGAAGAAGTTCTTCCATTTCCCAAAACGACTTCAGCAGAACATCAACATCCGGTTCCATTCCTACACGCAACGAGACAATATCCTTAGCTGCGATGTTTCCGGTTATTACCCACCCAAAAATGGTATTGTGCGCAGTCAAACTACCCTCTTCATCTGTACGACGACCGTCAAGCAAAATACTCCAGGCTTTGTCAGATCCTAGTAAAATATCAATACGACCTGGCATGTTAAATCCTGGATCGGCCAATTTTAAATCATCCAGCATCAAAGATTTATTAAAAGCAAAAGGCAGTAGAGGGGTTTTTGAAGTTGTTTGATTCAAAATGAAGGCTTCAACTTCCATTTCATTTGCATCAAAACAAGATTTGAGACGTAGGCTTACGGCGCCCTGTGTACTGCCAGCGTGTAGAGAGGAGATACCAGAAACAGGAAAACGTGCGTGACGACGACGAAGGCTTAACCTTTTTATCAAACCTTCCGTAACAAAGGAAGCCTGTGACCCGGTGTCGATCAGCATACGACAACGCTGTGTCCTACCAAAACCGTCTATAACTTTAACCAAAACTGTAGGCAAAATGCCGGAAACACGAATTTCATTTTGGGTATGATTGCTAATAATCGATAAAGAGGGATCTCTAGAAGTCGAAGGTTTCCCAGCCTTTGGGTTGTTAACATCATTAACCGATGGATCCAAATGTACTAGGACATGATGACGAATATGGCAATGAGGACACCGAGTTTTTGAACGACATCTCGACGACGAGTGATTACTACCTAGCATAGCATAATTTTTGATCCCTAGCATAACTGCGGCGAGAAATAATGGGCAAGGCAATAAATTGAGGATATTGCGGCAATATATGGTCACTTTTTCACATGGGACATACCGGATTCGAAATCGCAGGCTTTTTATGTTATTCGCAGCACTACCCGAACGCGTCAAATGCCTATTCCCGCGGTTTTTCGAGTCGCTCGGTCGCGTTTCGCATGCTTCTAAAGCATCGCATCTTTCCTCCAAAAACTCGATAAGTTCCTGAACGGCCTTTTCAGAATTATTGGTATGGAGCGCCCAGGCTCTACGCGTGTCAGAGTCTGTTTTACTGAGCAAAAGATAAATCAACCACGGATCTCTGCTTTCTGATTGCAAGGCATTCAAAGCTCGTATAACTTCATCGGATATATCCGCTAAGCGACGTAAATGTCCACTATCCGCGACTATTACCGTTGGCATTTTCAGAAAACTTTCAATATGCGCGTTAACAATGTATAACGGCTTATCGTACCGACGCTTAAGTTTTTCCCACGCTTGTACATAATTCGAATCCTCGATTTCGATACCGTTCAACAATTTTGCCGCATCATCGCGCAAAAATGATTTTAAATGACGCATTTTTTGAGCACCAGGAAGATTTTTCTTACAGTCAATGCTCCCTAGGAACATATCCCGAAACTCTGGCCATTCACGATAATCACCACCAAACGGAGCTATCTTAAATTGCGGTAGTTCAATTTCAGCGGACACCTTTAACGCGGAACTGGTGGGAGAATTTTTAAGAAGATTGTCCAACAAGGCGGCTTGTTGCTTAAGAAGTTCCTCAGATGATTCAACGTTATCTGTAACACGCGTTGGAATGGTAGGTGTATTCCTACGAACAGCCTTAAGAAATGCACTTTTTGCCTCAATGTATTTTATTTCGGTTGCTTCAAAATCAATTTCAGGGTTACCGTACCCATCTTCCTCGAAATATTGAAAAAGTTTATTTTGATTCTCCCAAAAGGCCTTCCACGTCTCCTCCAACCGTGCTAACCGCGTTTTTGAACCATCTAAATCTGTTTCATCTGCCTCCAAAATATACGTATGCGCACGAGTTATAGCACCCTTCAAATGTCCCCGAGATTGCTTTAGGACATTCATAATTAACTAGGGATTCTAATCGTAATAGTCAAATTAAAAAACCGAACACGTGGGAGGGATAGTTTTATCAAACGCGCTTTCACAATAATCTTCTTGTTCAACAACTCTAATATGGAAACTCCAGCAAAATCCGTAACAGCACACCGATACGGCCTAGCAGACAGCAAACAGGAATTTCTGTAGATTACCTTTTACCAAATACTTATCCAATGTCTCCAGATCCAAAAATCTAGCAACCACCATTTAATTTCAAAGGCGTTTCAAATTACAACAAAAATCTGGCTTTCAGGAAGGACCAACTTTGAATTTTATTCAGAATATATTCTTATACAAGGTTTAAATCTATTGCTAAGCAGGTATACATATTTTCGAGGGCACTGACCCGTCATTAGAGAAAGTAGGAAGGCAGAGCTGGCACGCAGCTGCTCATGTCCCTAATGAGCGCTCCGCCCGATTCGATATCTAACGGTCATAACTTTCTTAATTATTGGAATTTTTGAAAAATTCTTGCGGCATTTGAATTGCAAAAGAATATAGAATTTTTTCATGCAAAAAAAAAATCGATTTTTTTGAACGGAGAAACATATGTAAGGGGAAAGACCAAAAGAACACTCATATTAGGACTTGAACTGTAAAGAGATTGTCAGGTATAAAGAAAAGTTTTCTCGGTCCTACAAGACCAAACCAACAGACGAAAACTGAAAAAAGTTCACACGAGTTCAATTTTGGTCATTCGTAAAAACATTAGAAATTCTGCCTCATCCTCCATCTCAACACTCATTTGCAATAACATTCCAGCTGCCAGCTCTTTGGACAAGGCCAATCTACTTGCTGCACTCTCTGTAGCCAACTCAAAATTTCAAGATTGTGCTTTGTCTCCGCCTACACTTGAGTACGTCGAATCTTCAGTAGGACGAATCCACTTTCACACTCTTGTAATAGCAAGAGTATTTAAAGATCTAAATATATACAAATCCGCTGGTATATATTCCCTTCCTCTGAAGAGGTTTTCTTACACGCTGACAAAACCACTGCGTAAGCTATTCGTCAATTTTAGAACACTTTCCGGACAGATCGAAAATAGCATATGTCCAGCCTATCCCCAAAAAACGCGAATCATGTTCTCTCCCCTTACGCACTTACGTCCCTTCTTTCCAAGGTCATGGAAACACTGATAAATCGTCAGCTCAGAAAATGTGTGCACTTGGGATCGATGCCTCTCTCCTTCAATGTATTAGAAATAACTTTTCGGAACTTTCAATTCAAGTTGTCTTGTATGTTTTCAAGTCTGATATTCACAAAATAAATGCTATTGGTCCTCAGGACTCCGTTCTGTCTCCGACACTCTTTTTAATTTCCATCAATGATAACTTGTATGCTACTTTTAAATCAATATATTCCATTGCTGACGACAGTACTCACTGCTTCTCATATTCGTTCCCGGACTCACGTCCCTATTCTTCGGCTGTAGATAGATAATTGGGGAACTATCAACAGAGTGGAATTTAATGCTTCCAAAACAGAACGCTGCCTGCCATTTAAATACCCAGGCATTATCCATGAATGGCACTTGCATCGTAGAAACAGAAAAACTTTCCATTCTCGTTAGGTGTGTCAATGACAACTTACGTTGGAACGACCATATATTCGATGTCGCCAAAAATGCTACGAAATGTCTAGGTTTCCTTAAGCTATGTAAGAAATATTGGGATCCTCTGACGTTTATCTGCACAAAATTGGAGTACAATGCCCACATCTGGTCAGGTGCCCCTAAGACCAAAATCGTGTAATAAAACTCACTGTCTCCTGTCTCACCCTGATGTATAGCTATTTTCACCACAAGTGCTCCACCGAAATTGCCAGTAGTATTCAATTCGATAAAAATCAATCTTGTATAAAAATCGAACTAGCCCAGAATGTAATCACATATGGCGTTTTTCTAAAACTTTGGACTCCGGAAATTTTGCAAAAATTTTTGGATTGCATAAATAAGTACGGTGTAAAGTGTGTCTAGCAAAACGCCCACAAACACAATACGTTCTTATAAAGGATTTTAAAGCAGTAAATGTAAAAGAATTAAAGAAATTCTTTGGGCTTTGCTTACTATAAGGACCAATACCATTCCTTCGCATACGACACATATTTATTTACGAAAATTCCAGTATACGAGTATCTCCAATCAACTTTTGCTCTATCATACAATGTTTAGAAGACGTTTTCAGCAGATACACAGTGTCTAAGCTATGAAGTATATAAATTAAATTTTAATATATTTAGTTGGTTTCAAAAAATAAAATTTATTTCTTTATTTATTTATTTTCTCGATTACAATTAATATATAAAGTAAGATATGGACACGAGAGTTGACATCGGGCGATAGACTGCAGATTTGCATAACAGCGCACCTGCTTAAATAGCATCCGCCACCAGCAGCAGTGCACAACACGATGGCTTCGTGTGCACGGTCTCAAGTGACACTTGCATTCTTTCGATGAGCGTTAGATGATCACCCAGATGCAGCGTCGTTCTTCCAATTGCTGATGCAATACGATTATCTTCTATTTGCCGATGTAATGTAATTAGCCTTAACTCCTCCCCTCTTAAATGCGGACGTCCTCGATCGCCTTCACCTTAGAATAGTGGTATTTGGTTTACTCTTGATATCTTGGGTGGGTCTTCTTGCTGTTTACAAGGATTGGGCATGGGCTGTGCTGTTTCTTCTAATACAACTGTCTTTCTAGTATCATGATGTATCAACTTTGACTTTTTGGATTTTCGAAGTTTAAGTATGATGGCCGCAATTCGAACGATGATTGTTAGGCACAGGTTGATTGTTGTACCCCACTTGTTTTTAGTTTCTAAAATTTGAATCGTCTTGGTGTTATTTATATTCAATTCCTTCACCATTTCAAGGGATAGCATCTCCTTTAGGCGTGATTTCTTGGATTCAGGTTGCAGGATTGGTGGTAATGGTCGTGACTTGAGGACTTCGTACGACTCGTAACTTTTGTCGTCAATAGTTACTGTTTCGTTTCGATATAGGATGAGAAAGGTGCCAGATAGGTTAAACGATTCTTTGCCTATTCGTACAGATTCATCATTGTTTAGGAAAAGAGTTCCAGGAGTTATCTCCTCTACTTCAGGGTAGTGTTGGCTGTTGACTTTGTTACAGCTGCTGAGGTGACTTTTTAAAAGGTTAGGAATGCATGATGAGTTCGTTATGTCAACCAAGTTTTTACTGTTACAAATTGAAAGTTTATTTTTAGATTTACATTCTAAACTTATTCCATAAATATTAGCTTTACAAAGTACAATTTTATTAAACGGTATTTTATTTATGACATTTAGTTTTCTTACACTTCTAAGTATAGTTATTTCACAAATTTCTTCCTTTGTTTTTGGAAGGTTTATAATATAAAGGATTAAAGTGCCATTTGTGGCTATTTTAATTTCGGCACATTCTAGTGCCTCTTGTATATTTATAAATGGTACATTTTCTTTTTCTAGGATTTCTTTACATAGTTCAATTTCATAAGTTGATAATATAAATGAATTTACTATACCTGCTTCTGACCAGAGTATAGCGTAAACGATATTTTTTATTTCTTCATTAATAACATTGAGTTTAAATTTATATCTTAAAGCTAGTTCATTTTCAGAGTTACTTTTCCTTTTACAATTTTTATTATTTCGTTTGTTTTATTTGTTATTTCCTCAATCTTTTTTAAAGTCAACTTATTAATTAGTACTTGATTATTATTATTATTTTTAAGGCATTATTTATTTTGCCACTGATAATTTTAAAATCAGCGTGGTCGGGGTTACCCGCAATCCACTTCCAAGTTGTGCCGATAAAATCTAAAGATCTCTTACCTCTGATCTTAGGTGCTAAGTCTTTGAGAAGGTTTTTAATAATGGCAATTTCATGGGAAAGGAAAGGATAATAAGGGTTGTTGTGTTGTAGGTTTCTCCCGATGTCTGCCTCTATGTCGGTAATAAGTCGGTTGTGTTCGTTAAGGGCAATGGCATCGATCAGCTTGAAGGTTCCAGTTTGTACCTTTGCTGTCTGTACAGTTACCAGCTGTGAATTTGTGTAGTCCAGAATGTTAGCTTCTGGTTTAACATTCATCAATTGAACGAAAAACCTAAGAAGAAAATAAGAAGTTTGTCTTGTCAATTGTCAGTTTCGTATGTGGCTTTTGTGAATAATTTTTGCGCTTTCCGTTAAAATGGTTGAGTTTCTATCTTCCTTTACCTTTTCTTCTTTGAATCTGATGGAGAGTTTGGTTCCTAATCTTTTGTTCACTTTAACGTAAATTATCTGTCCTGGTAAATATTTTTTTGTACGTGTTTTTTCTTATTATGATACCTAATATCTTCCTTCTGCTTGTGGATTAGGTTAGGTTAGGTTAAGTAAGAGTGGCTGTTGGAAATACCAACCCACTTAGGCCTATTGGCCCATTGTGATGCCACGTGGATCTAAAATCTTCTTACTACTGGAACCAGTTTGAGTTTATAATAAATCGTAGGAGACTGTTAACGTCTATTTTTTCTAGATCGTTTAGGTCGTTGTAGAAGAAAGCTCCTAGATGAAGCTTCCTTCTCTGAGAGAGAGCTGGGCATGTGCAGAGTAGGTGGGGGATTGTCTCCTCCTCTTCCTCGTCCATGCAGCTTCTACAGAAATCATTAGTAAAAGCGCCAAGCCTTCTTGCGTGCTTGCCTATGAGGCAGTGTCCGGTAATGACACCTATTATGGCGCTGAGATGTTTCCTATCTCAGCCAGTTTCTTTTCCGATCCAGCCTTGGCCAGATCTGTTTGGTTGCTAGACATGTTTGTCCAGCAGTCCACCTAAGGTCTGCTCTTTTATTGGCATCTAGCTTTAGTGTTAGTTTGCACGTAGCGATTGGTATACCTATACTACCTTTGTCCGGTAGGATAGATAGAGTGGTTCCAATTTTGGCGAATTCATCGGCTCTGCAGTTCCCTGGAATGTCTCTGTGGCCCAGCATCCAACAAAGGTGAATGTTGAACTGCTCTGCCATCTCCATGAGAGATGATCGGCATTCAAGGGCGGTTTTAGAATATAATGAGACCGAGTCCAGGGACTTGATGGCAGCCTGACTATCCGAAAATATGCGGATATCCTTTGCAGATATCACGTTTTTCGTCAGCCAGGACAGAGCTTCTTTAGTCGCCAAAATTTCCGCCTGGAACACGCTACAGTGATTTGGAAGTCGGAAAGAGAAAACGCCGCCACCAACGCCGCTATCGGTTTTAGATCCATCTGTGTAAAGATGGATTGACTTGTCCTCCATGAAAGCATCCGCCTCACAGAATGGTCTAGAGCGGAGGCTTACATGGAAGTTTTTGTCAAACCAAAGTTCAGGTATGGTGTAATCGATGTTCTCTGTAAGTATTCCTAATGTATTAATAATATTGGCGTGGCCAAATGAATTATTTGTAGACTGTTTAGTCGCTTTAAGGCGAATAAGTGGCAGCTACTTGCTTGCTAAAAATGTCGAGGGTGTCAAGTGAAGCAGAATATCTAATGCCGCAGAGGGGGTAGACCGCAAGGCTTCGCTTGTGCATAGACATGCTGTTCTTTGGACTCTGCTTAGTTTAATGCGGTTGTTTGCATTTTCCAAGGCCGTCCACCAGACAACCACCCCGTAAGTAAGTATCGGTCTTATGACCGGGTTATACGAGGTTGAAGGCCCCATTTGCTCCCAATGGCTTTTTTGCAAGAGAATAAAGCTATTGTAGCTTTATTGACTCTTTCTTGAATGTTAGGTTTCCAGTTTAGTTTCCTATCAAAAATGAGACCTAGATATTTTGCTGTATCGGAGAAAACTAAACTGGTACCGTTTATTGAAGGAGGGTCTATGATTGGAATTTTATATTTCCTAGAAAAGAGGACAAGATCAGTTTTATGGGGGTTTATTCCCAATCCACAGCGATCTGCCCAGCGGGTTAATCTGTTGAGATTTACTTGGAGGAGTTCTTTAATGGTATTTAGATATTTTCCTGAGACGGCAATGGCAACGTCATCCGCATAGGCAATCACTCTACTACCACCCGCTTCCAGGTATATCAGTAGTTCGTTAACTACTAAGTTCCAGAAAAGGGGAGAGAGGACACCGGTGTACCTCTACTGACATATTTTTTAGTAGAAGTCTCACCCAGTTTGGAGTTGATTATCCTGCTTTTTAGTATTAGACTGATCAGCTCCCCAAGTGAGCCGTCTACCTGCAGAGTTGACAGCGCAGTCGTGATTGCGGATGTGTTGATATTGTTAAAGGCGCCCCCTATGTCTAGGAAAGCAACCATTGTGTACTCCTTATATTGTAGGGATCGTTCGATGTGGCTAGTCAGAGAGTGCAAAGCCGTTTCCACCAACTTTCCTTTACAGTAGGCATGTTGAGCCGTGGACAGAAGTCTTGGATCAACTTTAGCTCGAATATGGATATCAATCAGTCGTTCTAAAGTTTTCAGAAGGAATGATGATAGACTTATAGGTCTGAGGTCCTTTGGGACTACATGAGAACATTTTCCAGCTTTGGGAATGAATACTACATTGACTTCTCTCTATAACAGTGGAATGTGGATAAGTTCTACACAGCTTCTCATAATATTTTCCAACACTGGTAGAATGATATCTGAGGACCTCTGTAGTTCGGCAGGTATAATACCGTCCGGACCAGCAGACTTGTATGGTTTGAAGCCATGCAGCGCCCAGAGCAGTTAGTCTCTCGTAATCAGACCATGAATTTTGGTCACGGTTGCAGTAGGCCTGTTTGGGCTGCTACTGGCCGCGAGTTGGGAGCTACCTGGAAAGTGGGTGTCCAGAAGCAGGTTGAGTGATTCATCACTTGAGGTTGTCCAAGAGCCATCGGTTTTTTTCAAACAGCTGGGGATCATAGGATTTGTGGAGAGGATTTTTCTAAGCCGCTATGCCTCAGAGGTTTCTGTAATTTTGTCGCAGAATGACCTCCAGGATTGTCGCTTTGCCTTCCTCAGTTCTTTTTTGTATAATTTGAGGGATTCTTTATATGAGTCCCAATCGGTCACTTTTCTTGTGCTTTTTGATGCGTTGAAAAGTTTTCTGCATGCGTTTCTGAGCAGTCCCAGTGCCGATGTCCACCAATGTGGCTTTTTCTTGCTTGTGGATTAGTTTTTCTAAATTGTTTTTTCTAGTCTTCTCGTAATCGTCAGGGGTAAAGTGGACATTGGGTCCAAAAAAAAAGATCTACGGGTTTTTTACCAGTAGTGGAGTGAATGCTATGCCTGTATTCTTTCAAGCAGTTCCTCGAAGTTGCGTTCTGTTCCATTTTCTTTGAGGGACCTCATTACTTCCGCTAAGGTTGAATGGAAGCGCTCAGCCTGCCCATTAACTTCACTTTTATATGGGGGTGTCGTGAAGACGTTAATTCCAAGTTCATCTTTCATCATGAATATTGATGATGCTGAATTTAGAGAAGGCTCACTGTCGATGACAATTGTATTTGGAACACCATAGAAGAAGATTAGTTCTCGTAATGGTTGCCGTATGTCTTCAATAGCTCTGCTTTTAAGCATTCTGGTCTGAGCATACTTAGTGAATTTATCTAAGGAAGTTAAAACAATTCTTTTGTCAGTAAGGAATATATCAAAGTGGACGGTATGTCCTGGATAGGTGAGGACAGGTGTTTCCCCATGTTTGGGTTTATTTGGATGTCTTTCGTACTTGTTCTGTTTGCATACAGAACAAAGTTTTGTGATGCGTTTTATCTTACATGACATAGAAGGGAAATAAAATTTCTCGAGAATTTGGAGTTTATTCTCTTTCGCATTTCTATGGGCGCGGTTACGGATTTCTATTATAATTGTTTCCTGGTCTTGTTGGCTAAAGATGTCCTCTACCTGTAATTGAGTAAATCTGATTTTATATGATTTGAAGTGTTGCGGAAAAAGTTCTTGTACTAAGCCCATAATAGATTTTTGAGTTTTGATACAATTAATGACGGAGGGATTGAGAATTTTGTTTAGGATTTTTAGAAGGTTTTCGGTATTATATTTTTTTTTAGTAATGATATGTCTATGATACCCAGGGAAAGTAATCTTAAATTCTTGAGTAGATGGTTCGCCTATATTGAGAAAAATTTGACTTTTGAAGACGTTAATTGGGACTTCTACACTTGGTATAAGCTGTTGCGAGGAGCTTTCCTTGCTATGTACCGTTGAGGTTAAAGCGTTTGCGAAACTGGTTTGCGGGGGTCGAGAAAGCGCATCTGCTACCACATTAGCTTTTCCAGGTTTATACCTGAGCTCGTAGTTATACTCTTCTAAAATTGCTTTCCATCTCTTCATTTTGCTATTTCGATTTTTATTACTCAGCGCGTAGGTGAGGGGTTGATGATCTGTGGAAATTATAACATGAGCGGAACCGTAAAGGTAATTGCTAAGTGATCCGAGAGCCCATACTATGGCAAGCATTACTTTTTCATTTGCTGCATAGTTCTCTTCGGCTCTAGTAAGTGTTCTTGAGATGAGCGCGATTGGTCTACGATTTTGTTCTAAGACCGCTCCGATAGCAAAATTTGACGCATCAGTCGTCAGTTCAAATGGTTTATTGAAGTCTGGATAATAGAGCATTATATCTTTAGAGATAAGCGAGCTTTTGAGTTTATTAAATGATTCCAGGCATTCCTTGTCGAAATTTATAGGAATTTTCGCTGACTTGTTTTTCGATATTCGTCCATCCTCTCCTCTTAGCATGACTGATAGAGATTTTGCGAGTTTTGAATAATCTCTTAAAAAACATCTGTAATAACCCGATAAGCCAAGGAACGATCGCAATTCTTTAAGATTTGTTGGCTGCGGGAAATTTTGAATGGCTTCAACTTTAGCTGGACTTGTTTTTAATCCGTCGGGAGAAATGACAAAACCTAAAAACTATACTTCTTGTTTGAAGAAGTGACATTTGTCCAGTTGAACTTTCATGTTGGAATGGAAAAGTGCTTCAAACACTTTCCGAATATGTTTAGAATGTTCGTCTTCACTTTTACTAAAGATGACTATGTCATCGATATAAACATAGCAGTGTTTCCCTATTTATCCGTGTAGGACATTATCTAGAGCTCTCTGAAAAATTGAAGGAGCGTTCTTTCGACCAAAGGGAAGACGAGTAAATTCATATTTACCGTTGTTTAGAGAGAATGCTGTTTTTTCAATATCACGTTCCTTGAGTGGAATCTGATAAAAATCCGCTCTTTAAATCTAGAACCGTGAACAATTTGTCACCACCAAGTTGTGCTAACATGTCGTTAATATCGGGGATAGGATATCGATCAGCTCATCAGTATACCCTCAAGCCCTTTTTCGGACGTACTCTAAAATATCGTGATTCGTTCCTAAGCCGTACAACTCGCTTATGGAATGCCCTGCCGATCTCTGTATTTCCTGGTCGTTATAACTTGCAAACATTTAAAAGCAATGTACATCGGTACCTCTCTTTTCTTCATCCCTAAATTTCCTTTGCCCGCGCTGTGAACAATCACCTTAATGGTACACAAACCCCTTGAGCGCGAGTTACGATCGCAACACACCAAGGTCAACTACCTTGACCGCCGATAACCCCAACAATACAAACAGAATACACATTGGGTCAGCAATCAACCGGATGCAATTGGAACCCACTTCCGCAATAAACCTAATTAATCAAAACTTTGTAAATGCCAAAACAACACAAATGTAAAATTGTAAAGTAATCAAAATTAAACATATAAATAATTGTAAAGAAAATCTAATAAAGTATTGTGTATTGTTCAGACAAAGGAAAAGGTTGTTTTTTTTAGTATCCCGCGGATCTCCCAACGTAACTGGAGCAGTCGGTAGTCCGGTGAAACAGTTTAGAAACCGAGTGAAGATAAATAATTGCGAAACATAGTGATTGAATCGTAAACTAGTTCGATATTGCATCGTGCAGTATAGGTGCTCAATTCAGAAAAAAAAAAAAAAAAGGAAGACGAACAATTTTTTTTAATTCCTAAATTAAAGTGATTGAATCGTGAACTAGTTCGATATTGCATCTTGCAATATAAGTGATAAATCCATGCTTTCGTGATCATCAGACCACAATCTTCATCACTAATCCACATCAGCTGACCTCAACCACCATCAGTATCATCGGTAATGCTACTAACCAGCATTATCATTTCTATTGGGTGCATGTAAGTGACTATTGTATGTAACATAACCATATAACACTGCGATCCTTATTGCAAGGCACTCCAGTTAAAATAAAAAATAAATAAATAAAAGAACTGCGATCCTTATCGCAAGGAATTCCAGTTACAAATAAAAGAACTGCGACCCTTATCGCAAGGCACTCCAGTTAAAATAAGATAAAAAATAAAAGAACTGCGACCCTTATCGCAAGGCACTCCAGTTAAAATAAAAAATAAATAAATAAAAGAACTGCGATCCTTATCGCAAGGAATTCCAGTTACAAATAAAAGAACTGCGACCCTTATCGCAAGGCACTCCAGTTAAAATAAGATAAAAAATAAAAGAACTGCGACCCTTATCGCAGTTAAAATAAGTAATAAATAATAAATAAAAGAATATTTTCATAAAACTGTATGATCTAAAAATATAAACTTTATATATAGATATAAGTATACATATATTACTAATGTGTTTATTATAAACAAAATTAAAGAACTACGCGATTTATAACAAATAAAAAGAATATATTCACACAATTTTAAACTATCGTATATGATCAAAAAAAAATATATATATATAATTATTTTCTATTATTAAGCACTTAAATCAATTTATGTCGAAACAAAAATCTAGATTTAACCCATACAACCTAAGAGGACTGTCAAAGAACTTACCCTCTATCCCAGAAACTACCGATTCAGGAGTTCCTCTCGAAACCTCTTCGTCACCCCAAATTTCTCCAATTCTAAAACAATGAACAATAATCAATTAGAGCAAGATCCCAACATATTAACTAACCACATGGACATATTCAATTCATTAAGAATTCCGGATGCCATCAAGGGTCTCCCGAAATTTGACGGCAACCAAAGACTTTTATATGAGTTCCTTAATAATGTGGAGGAAATCCTCCTCTACATTAAAGAAACCGATAACACCCCATACGGGAAGATTTTGTTGAGAGCCATACGCAATAAAATTAGGGGTCAAGCCAACGAGGTTCTCAATATGTACGGAACCCCTCTCAACTGGGATGATATTAAAAAAAATCTCATCCTACATTATTCCGACAAACGTACGGAAACATCCTTGATAAGAGATCTCCACCGAATAAAACAGCTAAACAAAACAGTTGAATCTTTTTACGGGCAAATAATAGAATTACAATCTGCTCTTTGCAACAATGTGCTGATCCGCGAAAATGACAATAATGTCATCAAAGCTAAAACGGATCTCTACTCAGAAATGTGCCTCAACTCATTTCTCAGCGGACTCAATGAGCCTCTGGGATCCAGAGTCAGAGCATGGGCATAGCACTGACTCAGTGCATCAAAGAACAAAATATTTCGTACCAAAAGTATACTCAAAACCCAAACCATTACAGACCTCACCAATATAAACCCTACAATTCCCCACAAGATAGAGCTCATTCAAGAAATTCTACCCCAGGCCCATCCTCATACGAAAGAAACCAAACCAGACATTCCAACCCAATAAATCCACATATTAGAACAAACCCAAACACACAGAATAGGAACACAAGATACCAAGGGCCAACAGAGTAGACTCAAACTGATCCAAACCTGACAAGGCATCACCCACAAATCAAAGCAAGCCCTAGTCAGCAAACCAGAAACACTAGAAGGAAAAACTTCAATTTTCAAGAAATGCACAATTTAGAAAATAATAATTATCAACAATTGGACAGTTTCTTCGAGAATGACCCAACTAATATCGTGAATGAGGAAAATTTTTCCAAACAAGCCTCGAACAAGGCACAGGATACATAGATCAAAAGAAACATCCGGCAATTTTGCCATACATAAATATTTCGTCACCCTTCGGGCGACACTGGGGCTTCGACATCATTCATAAACCCCGAATTTATACCACAAGATAGGCAAATTAACTGTGAAACAATTACCATTACCACAGTATTCAAAAAATACCAGTTGAACAAAGAATCGATTATCCCCATTTTTGCAGAATTCATTCAACGAGGTTCCTTAAAATTTCTGATATTCAAATTCCACCATTACTTTGACGGATTACTAGGTATTGACGCACTATTATCACTTAACGCTAAACTTGATCTCGAAAACAAAACCCTTATTACAACAAACGCTACTAACGAAATCCACCTCAAACCCAACTACACTTCAGGTCAACTCGTAATACCTTCCAAATCTAAAATATTAGCGAAACTTCCTGTCAACAAAGAAAATGGCAATATTTATATCAACACAACAAAACTAAACCCACATCTGTACGTAAGTCAAGGCCTATATAACGCCGAAAGCTGGTACAGCACACTTGAACTAGTAAACCTTTCTGAAAATGACCAAAAGATCATCATTGAACAACCCCTAAATGGTGAAGCATATGATTCCATTAATTTCATCGAGATAAATAACTTCAACAGCGAAACTGAGGACCATGAACCTACCAACACGCATGTAAATGACTTAATCAGAACAAACCATCTGAACACAGAAGAACGCAAAAAACTCCTTAAACTATGTAGAAACTACAGTGAAATACTGTATAGAGAGGGCGATCCACTTTCCTTTACGAATAAGATCAAACATGACATAAAAACCACCGACGAAGTACCAATCTATACCAAATCCTACAGGTATCCGTTTATTCATAAGGAAGAAGTAAAAAATCAAATCACTAACATGTTAGATCAAAGAATCATCAGACATAGTTACTCTCCAGTTTGGATTGTCCCGAAGAAACAAGATGCCAGCGGACGTAGAAAATGGAGATTGGTCATTGACTATCGGAAGGTCAATGATAAAACAATATCCGATAGATACCCAATTCCGAATATCTCAGAAATACTGGATAAACTAGGCAAATGTCTATATTTTACAACGCTTGATCTAGCAAGCGGATTTCACCAAATAGAAATGAACCCAAAACACATAGAAAAAACGGCGTTCACAGTTGAAGGAGGCCATTACGAATTCGTAAGAATGCCATTTGGTCTTAAAAATGCCCCTTCAACTTTTCAAAGGGTGATAGACAACGTCCTGAAAGAACTCATCGGAAAAGTTTGCCTAGTTTACCTCGACGACATTATCATACGAGTATACTCTACATTCCTGCAGGAACACCTAGAAAGTATAGAACTAGTATTCAAAAAACTAAAAGAATCTAACTTCAAGATTCAGTTGGACAAATGTGAGTTCCTCAAAAAGGAAATAGCCTTCTTAGGACATGTCATCACCCCCGAAGGCGTAAAACCCAACCCATCAAAAATCAATGCCATAAAAAACTTCCCCATGCCGAGAAATCGAAAAGAAATAAAAGCTTTCTTAGGGTTAATAGGTTATTATAGGAAGTTTATTAAAGACCTCGCTAAACTAACCAAACCCCTTACTAGCTGTTTAAAAAAAGGCGCCGAAATTATCATAGACAACAAATACACTGAAGCGTTCGAAACATGTAAAAACATGTTGATGAATGACCCAATTTTACAACATCCAGATTTTTGTTTCGCTAGTCGTACCCTGTCGGAAAGCGAAAAAAATTACTCCACTATAGAGAAAGAACTCTTGGCCATCATCTGGGCTACAAAATACTTTCGCCCATACCTCTTCGGAAGGAAATTCCAAATAATAACCGACCACAGACCTTTGACTTGGCTTATGAGCCTGAAGGAACCGAATTCCAAACTTGTTAGGTGGCGACTCAAGCTTGAAGAATTCGATTACGAAATCATTTTAAAAAAAGGCAAACTAAACACGAATGCAGACGCCCTTAGTCGTATCAAAATTAATAACCAAGAATTATTTAATAATCACGAAGAAACCTTGAGCACCGTGCATAGCGGCGAAGAAAACTTAAATGATGGAATCCCCATTTCGGAGAAACCATTAAACGAATTCAACATTCAAATAATTCTTGAAGTAAGTAACACAGGTTCACCAATGACTACAGAAATAATATTTAAAAATAAACAAAGATGGACCATTCGAAGACCCCAATTCGATGAGAAAACATTGGTAGACATTTTCAAAAACTTTTTTCCTCCAAATAAACTCAGCGCAATATATTCAGATAATAATACATTCCGTCTCGTACAGTCCACCTATTCTAAATTCTTCAGCCAAAATAAAACTTTCCGATTAGTTAGATGCACAGAAATTCTTAGGGACATTAGGTTAAAGGACAACCAAGAAATACTTATTAGAAACTACCACGAAAACTCAAATCACAGGGGAATAAATGAAACCTTCCTGCATTTAAAGAGGGAAGTTTACTTTCCCAAAATGAAAGAGTTGATAACGAAAACAATTAATAACTGTGACAAATGTAAAATCCTTAAATACGATAGAAACCCAGCTAAACCTCATTTTGAAAAACCCGAAATTCCACTAAAACCACTAGAAATTATCCATATAGACTTATACAGCATTAATAACAATATTATCCTTACATTAATAGATAAATTCTCCAAATTCGCTTGCGGATACACTTTAAGTTGTAGAAGCAGCATAACTATCTTAAATGGCATAAAGAAATACATCAGCCTTTACGGCATCCCAACAAAAATTGTATGTGATCAAGGATCAGAATTTGTTGCCAATATTTTCAAAGACTTCTGTAAGCAACATGAAATAACCTTGCACTACACATCTTTTCAACAAACCAGTAGCAATGGTCCAGTAGAAAGATTACACTCAACCCTTACAGAAATATATAGACTTATTCTATCAAAAAGACCAGAACAGAGACTCACTACTGAACATGAAGAGATACTAACGGAAACCTTCATAACTTACAACAACGCTATACACTCTTCAACAAAGCACACCCCTTACGAACTGTTCTTTGCCCGGCCTTACAAATTTAGGAAAACCCTTGATTTCTCAAACAAACACGAGTACCTTGAAAAGCTAAACGAATTCCTTAATGAATTATATCCAAAAATTCATGAACAAGTAAAAAATATTACCAACGCTAGGATAGAAAAGTTAAACCAATCGAGAGAAACTCCAGAAGAAGTAGTTGAAGGCAAACCAGTCTTTAGAAAAGAAGCTAGACGCAACAAAATAACACCAAGATTCTCAAAACATATAGCAAAAAGAAATAAGAAAATAACAATCATTACAAATGAAAACAAAAAGATCCATAAATGTAAATTACGAAAGAAACACAAAAGACATAAATAAAAAAAAAAAAAAAATAATAATAATAATAATAATAATAACATATATATATACATGTATTTAATTTTAAGTTGCACGCATTTTTGATACGAGACACTAACCCCTCCCAAAATACTTATACCAAAACATTCAACCACTTTCTCTCACTTCCTAACCTACAGTACACCACTCGCTGACACTCAACGAATAGAAATATTCAACATCCCCAAAGAACATAGCATATTACCCCTCCGACTAGGACCATCTAGATACATCACTAGTTTCCAAAATTTAATACACATCATAAATCTCGATGATTACAATAACAACATAGAAGATATCACTAAGTCTCTCCACCTCTTCCAGAAACATACTACCATCAATAGCTCTTTCCAAATAACAAAACTTAAAATTGAAGAACTTAACAGAAAACTTCAAACACTATATCCCTTTAAAAGAAATAAACGCGGACTGATAAATGGATTAGGGTCCACAATTAAGTTAATAACAGGAAATATGGATGCACAAGATGCAATTAAAATTAATGACCAAATACAAAATATTAACACTAACATTAACGATTTAGCAAATTCACTAGAAAAAGAACATGTCCTTAACTCTCAAATGATTGAAAGATTTAAAAATATAAGTAACCACATTAATATAGAGCAAAACAACATAGAGAACTTCCTCAAAAATACGGCAAATAAAATTAGAAGAGAACACGATACACTTACAGACATACAATATTTTAACCAACTTAATTTCAATATCGACCTATTAACTAATCACCTCTCAAATATAGCAGAAGCAATAGTCCTTAGTAAACTAAATTTCTTTCCTAAACTCTTACTAACATATGATGAATTAACGCTTATAAAAAATAAATTAATTGAGCAAAATGTTACCATTAATGCACTTGAGCAAAGTTATGAATTCTTAGGACTCCAAGCCTATTATAACGGATCAAATATTATATTTAATATTCGCATACCTATAATGTCAAAAGAAAAATACTATATGTATCATATTGTTCCACTCCCAATAAATGACACAAAAATAATAACAGTCAAACCATACATAAACTATAATGAAAAACACATACAACACTTCGAAACACCCTGCCCCAAAATAGAAGATACCTATTATTGCTCGACAACAACCTTGGAAGAAGACACCAACAACTCCAAATGCATTGGGAAACTTTTTGACAACACGGTTGCACACTGTCCACTCAGCGACGTGGGCAGAGTCACAACAATAACACAACCGCAACCCAATTTTATATTATTTATTAACGTATATGAATTAGTAATAAACTCTACCTGCAGGCCTAAAACACATCTTATAAAAGGCACAGTCTTGGTACACTACGAGAAATGCAACATATAGGCTAACGGGATAACATACCAAGGCAACCCGGACACCTTTTGGGATACGGTACACATTCTTCCTCCATCAAGCAGCAAGATCCATACCAACACTACAACAGACGTGTTAAGCCTACAGAAACTGCAAGACTTCAACTTCAATACAGAAGCTAAAATATTAGAAATAAGATCCACCACCGATATATCCAACTACTTAACACGAACATCAATAGTTATCATCCTTATCATCATCATAATCATTCTGGCTACCTCTACAACCAAAAACCAATTCTACAAAAATTCCACGCTAGATCATGTAACTACCCTTCACCCAACATACGCTCCTGCTAAAGAGACATCACCTCATCACTCCGAGACCGCTTCGATGACGTCACTTTGGCCATCGCTTTACTCTAAGGGGGGAGGAGTTACGATCGCAACACACCAAGGTCAACTACCTTGACCGCCGATGACCCCAACAATACAAACAGAATACACATTGGGTCAGCAATCAACCGGATGCAATTGGAACCCACTTCCGCAATAAACCTAATTAATCAAAACTTTGTAAATGCCAAAACAACACAAATGTAAAATTGTAAAGTAATCAAAATTAAACATATAAATAATTGTAAAGAAAATCTAATAAAGTATTGTGTATTGTTCAGACAAAGGAAAAGGTTGTTTTTTTAGTATCCCGCGGATCTCCCAACGTAACTCGCGCGCTCATTATAAAAAAAAAAAAAAGCTATAGTCACAGCGTTAAGCTTCCATTACCGTTCTGTACTGTTTGGCTCCAGTTGAGTCTGGTTTTTTTTTTGGGACAATCCAAACAGGTGAATTGTACGGGGACCGTGAAGGTCGGATAATACCATCAGCTAGCAGTTTATTTACCTGGATTTCGACTTCACCTTTTAGGGACATGGGAAAAGGGTAGTGTCTCGTGTAGATTGGTGAATCTGTCGATGTTCTAATTTCGCCTACAATTCTGGTTGTGTAGGTAAGGCTTTCATTAGGTTTCGAAAATAGATTAGGGAAATCGCTTATTACCCTATGTAATAATGATTTCTGAGAAGCTGTTAATTGGTTTTTATTGACATTGATAGAATTTACGGATTGAGATTTTACATGCTTAATTCTTATCTTTATTGAGTTAAGAATTGTCATATAGCTCTCTTTAGTATGGATGACAGCTGATAATTCTCTCAATGGGCAATGATACCGCCTAAAATGCCATGAAAGGTTTTTAAATTTGGAAGTAGAAAAAATTTTAAATTTACGTCCCTAAGACCAAAAAGATTTAGAAGGGTATGGTGGCTAATTTCAATATCGCCAGCTTCCGATTTGGCGAAAAAAATATTCTCGTTTGGGATAGGTTTCGGGACTATTGATGGCTGAATTAATTTTTGCTTGATCCTGTATCTATAAGAAATTTATATCTTGCGCCACTCTTCGTCTCGCATTCGAAGTAGGTCCATGGGTTCCTTCATTCCTAAAAGACGAGGAAGATCACCTCTAAGACCTCTGTCTCTGTATGTTTCGGTGAGTAAGCGTGCAGCTTCAGCACCTACCTCCATACACGAGATTTTATTTAAAATCAAGGAAAGGTGGGAGTACACCTTCTGATAGTACTCCTGAACAGTGCTATTTCCTTGATATAAGGACGACATTTGATATTCGAGGGTCGTCACATCCCTCTTATCGGCATAATGCATTGTAAGGCATTGCCTAATACTTTCCCAATTCAAGGGGTTGTTGTATGATTCGAGGGCTATATCAACTGAGCCCGTGATCTTATTTCGGATTACGTTAAGTATTCCGAAGTATTTGGGAGTGCCTTGTAGATGAGAGTAAATGTTTAGTACTCTATCCACACTCTTTTTCCGGGAGGAAAATTCGTTCTGGTCACCAGAGAAATCTCGGATGCAGCGCACAATATCGGGAATTTTATCTAGGTCGCTGACCTTATCTCGGTGTTGTGGCGAAATAACTTCATCCGTTCCGTGAAAGATTCGCGCCTGGTGATAAACCGCATTAGGAGATAGCGATTTACTATGTTGTTGAAACACTTGGCGAGCTATGTTCGCAACGAGTGCTTCAAAATCAGGAGTTGTTCCGACTTCCCTAGTTGTTTCAGTAGTCATATTTGACTGAAATGAAGTGTTTAAGTTTGGGCCGGTACTTCGACCAGGTAGAATCCGTGAAGGATCAAGCATTTGTGGATTCCGTGAAGTAGGATTTTGGGGGATTCGGTTCGAAAATCTTTCTTCGCTGGGGTTAGTAGTTGCACCTGATCGTAGGTCCGGCATTTTTAGATTTTTTATCTTTTACTATATTTTGTACTAATGCTAAATTGTTTTAATTAGATATTAAAAGCAGTTGACTAAAAATAAGGTATTCGGATTTTCAATGTTCTTGGTTATATAAAAAAAATGTTTTACTTAATATTAAGAATATTCATATGGTATGTCAACGTATTTTTGAGAGAAAAATAATTTCCCTTTCTCTATTTATTTTGGTTAAAATCTTTTCTCAAAAAAAATTATACTTAAAATAACTTACATAACTACGCAGAGCTGCGTACCCGCGCCGGCCATTTGGATGACGCCCTTTTTTCCTTGCTGGTGACTTAGGATCCTCTTGAGCACTTCACTGTACGGTTGACTAGCGGTTTTCTTAGGACCGGTGTCCACACTGGTGTGGTAAACAATTTGAGGCATTATACTTGGATGAATCTCTGCTACTGTTCAAGGGTTGCTTATCTGTTCGTCAATATACAGGGTGTCCCCTGATTCGTCAACGATAATTGGGAAATGATTCCGGGGTATATTCTATGAAAAAAATCATTCTACAGTAAGGGTCTATCTCTAATTTTGATAGCATTTATCGAGGGCTTAAGAAAAGGCTTACTTTGGTGTACCCTGAACCATGTTAATGGAAATTGCTCTGTTAGTACTAATTGTAGAAACTTCGTGTAGGACTTCATTTTTAGAAGAAACACTGGCCTTTGTAACGGCGTTTAAATAAAGTTGGTATCCTATTTGAGTCTTCAGATATCCAACTTCTAAACCTATTCCATTTTCGATTTAAAATTTTATTTAGATTTAAAAATTTATATTTTTGTTCCTTGTTGTGGTTTTTTTTTTTAAGAACTTAACACTCAAGAGGGTGTTATAATACTACTCTTAAAATTCCGGAACACGTGTTAAGTTTTTTTTTTATTGGAAAATTGGATAGAGAGAGAGAAAGATGTTTGGGTTCAGTGGTTATTTCGCTGCATGGGTGGCATTCAACGGTTAATGGGGAGACTAAATTATTAGTGTAGTTGGACTTGTTGTTGTATTATAGGCAACAATTCTTCTTACGAGAATTAAGTTGCCTGAAAATGTCTTTCGGGCGAGGTAGTTGGAAGCCAATACACTACCACTTGGGCCACGGCCTGTAACTTTCCATCCTTTCTTGGAAATGTGTGATAGCATCATCCTTTGTGCAGATACATAGGAGGGGGCTCAACACTCTACCTTGTCTCACTACTTCTGACGTCTCAGAATAACCGAAATGTTATTTGTATTGCTACTGGATACCAGCCTGAAATGAAGAAATAGACACAGAACATCCAAACTTAAACCAATCGAAATAGAAGCTTGTAAAACCAACATGGCAGGTTAGTTTCATGTATCAGATACATACATTTCAAATATTTACTTACTTATCTTACGACTATTTGTTCTGTGCAGGTATTGACAAAGGTAACAAAATGATGTCTTATAACTCTTGTCCGGGAAAAACCTTACGATGGCAGAAGACAATAAATTTTCAAATATTGGATATCGCAGTATGGAATAGTATGCTTCTATGATATTTCCAAAATATACAAACGCAAAGATCAGACAAATAGAATTTCGGGATCAGCTAATAGCCTCTTTATTAGGAATAAAACTGCTTTCGAATATTGCGAAGACCGGAATGCACCAATAAATTATCAACTAATAAATTCCAACAACAACCAAGAAAAGGTACGAGTACAGGACGAGTACGAGTACAAAATTCCTCCGGGAATTATTGGGATAAAGCGAGGTCATCACTATTACGTTGTAAGCAAAATATTAGACGGGAAACTTCGTATCGCTGTAACACATGTGCAGATAAATCTGCTTTATATGCCGGACTATGTTTCGAAATATGGTACACATCGAATGATTGAATTTGACTTTATCGAAGCTATAGATATCCAACAGAATTAAGTGTTTTATTTTCATTATTCTCTTTGTTTTATTTGCAATGAAGTTATTATTTCCATGGTACCTACATATGTACGTATGTATTAACTTTTTTATTACTGAAAATGCTACGAAATAAGAAATAAAGTTTCATTTTAATAAATAGAACATCTAAGGCATTATTACTAATTTTAATTTAAATTGATGAGCACTTGAAGCAATAATGAGTTATAGGAAAAACCAAAGGATATGTATTTTTGACAATATTTCATGTTCTGCTTGACGGTTATTCACGTCTTTATAATGTTAACAATGATTTAAATCATTTAAAATACCATGACGTGAAAAACCCACAGAGGTGTGGTGTCGAAACATGGTTGAACCCAGATATGCAAAAAAACCCTTATATAATTCGGGGCTATGAGATGTACCGTGCTGGTCGACTTGGTGCGCCATGGGGGGGTGTAGAATTTAATGTAAAACATATTCTTAAGCCTAAATCAGTAAGAACATCAACGATATTAGACGATACAGAATTTACTTTTTTAGAAATCGTTGCAGAAAACATAAAAGTGCTAATAGGAACTTTGTATATGGCACCTAATGTTTCGCACTACACATGGGGCCTCTTTATCCCAAAGTTATCTTATGTTGTGATTTTATTCTGTATACTCTAAAGGGGAAAAATAAGCAATTTGTTGACACGGTAAATTCGCTGGGCTTCCAATTTGTTAATGACATCAACCCCACTCATTTTCAACCTAACAAAATACCCTCTTTGATCGATGTACTATATTTCTTGTTTCCCAAAATGGACTTAATAGAGCGTTATAACCAAATTGCCTCCCCAGGATTCTCTTACCATAATATGGTTATTTTGTTTTTAAGTGTTACTCGTATGTCTCCTTGTTCATATGAAACATTCGTTCAATTCCGTAAATTTTCTTTCATTAATGTCGCTACTTTGTTTAATAACTGTTATAATCTTGATTGGTCACGAATATATTGCTCGTGCTCGTGTAATGTATTTACTCTGAATGGGTAACCTATAATATATTTCCTTTTGCAATTATTTTATTATGGTCTTCTTGCACAAAATAGTAATTTGAACTATATAGTTGTTTTTTTTTTCTTTAAATTATTTATTAAAATACATTGTTTGTGAAGTTATTTTTCCTAATTAAATTTTAATATAAATGAGAAGAGTACATTTCTACTCTACCTCGTGCAACGAATTCATATATTAGAAATTTAAGGAAACAATACTTTATCTGTCAGCTCAACGCCGAAGCGACATTCCGCATTGCAGTTTACAAGTTCATGCTTTTGACGCAAGTTATCGTAAGTTCGATATAAAGCGTGTATGAAGCATGCCAAAGCACGCGCGCGCTAACGCGACCTTGTGGTTTGGCCATAAAGAGAACATTGAACATTTCAATAAATCTCAAAACTAAGAAAATAGAAAATAGAAATACGACCCTTGGTTCACCCAACAGATTCAAGAATTGATAAACAAGCATAACTTAGGTGGCATATCTACGCCATTCCATTCATGTATGACCAATTCCATCAAATCCATAATGCTGTAACCTCTTTGATACGTAAAAACAAAACTAAGTACTACCAAGCTAAGTTTAATTCAAGCTCAGCTTGATTTATTCGCCAAATCGTCATCAACAAAAGTGACTCTGACTTCAGTAATATTGTCCTTAATGAGATTAATGGATAATAATGGAACACCAGCCAGTAGCAATAAAATTGACTTCTCCTTTCTAGACACCTTCACAGCGGGACAGCACACTTTCTGTCCTTTCTCTTTTCAATGTGTCAATGAGACAACCGTAGGTGAGGCTATTATCTTTCTTTTTAAACATGTAACATACTTGCCAATTGCTATCCTTTCTTTCCTCAACAAAGTGTTTGAGAAAATCAAAATAGGTGGTATTTAATTCTCTAATTTGGAGGTGTAAGCACTTTAAACGCTATAATTTCTAAACTAGTAAAGGTACAAAAATAGTTTTGGACATTTTGGAAAGATAATTTAGTAGTGCATACAAGTCTTAAATAAAATAGGTACATCTGTGCAGCAACAAAAAAGGTATCGCTCGTTAAACTCAAAATTATGAAAATTTGCAGTTCCATTTTTTTTTACTTGAAATGCATTTTTCTTATAATTTTAACTTAATAAATTTTCTACAATTTTATGAAATTTTTATCCTTGCAAAATTTCCTAAAAATTATGTTTAGAAACTTTTTACGTACGATCACCAAATTTTCTAGTAAAAGCCACTTTTCGTCAAACAAAAATGGCCAAAAAGAAGTGTACCCATTGAATTACTCATAAAATTTCTTAGATATTTTTATGTGGTCCTGAAAAGGAACTCTTCGGGAACTTCGGGAATATGCCTTTTAAGGATTATACTGCTAAACTGGGACACCCTGTATATGATACAATTTTTTTTTCTTTGTATGGATTACCCCTTTTTCCAAAGCCGGTCACGGCTAAAAAACTAGGAACAACTGAACAACATTGTATCCTATGGAGCTACCTAGTACTGGAGAAATTCGACAATTCAGTTCCTTCAACAAGCCACCAAAATTATTGGTGCTACTGAGCAGCATCCCCCATATCGCGACTCCCTACCGCCTTACTAAACTGAAGACGCTCCGCATTCCCATGTGCGACGTCTCTGTCGTAGTTCAGTCGCATGTCCGTAGCTGTTCGAGCGATGTGGAAGATTAGCGAAACCACTTATTTGTCCTGGATTAGACCTTTCATGTCGAGACAGAGGAAGACTTCTTTTTTAAAATAACTTAACACTCAAGTGGGTATGAATACACTTACATGCCTCAGTATGGGTTAAGTTTTTTGGAAAATGAGGTAGAGAAAGAAGGAAAGATGTTTGGGTTCAATGGTTATTTCGTTCCATGGGTGACATCTAACATTTAATGGGGAGACTAAATTCTTAGTGAAAGTTGGGTTGTTGTGATTTCTGGCCAACTACTCATCTTACTTGATTTTCGTTAACTAAAAAAATGAGTGTCGTTCGGCCGCGGTTGGGATTCGAACACATAACCTTCCGATTTGGAAGCCAGTCCAATACCACTTGAGCCACGACCGTCAAAGTGTACACTCTCGTGATAAGCCCCCGAAATCAATGTTCAATGCAAGCGACGACAAGCCCTCTCAAACACTCGAATCTTTTCCAAGAAACTTTCTCTCCCGTTGAACCACACTGGACATCCAATTATTTACAAGCATAGACCGGGTAAGGGCCATGTAGCAGATCACCTTCACCCTCGCATCGAGTTGGTTGCTATGAGTAAGATCATGTCAAGTGGATCCCCCTCTTTCCACTTGGTCGTGGAATTCAAAGTTATATATTTTAATATAAAGTACTTACCATCAATAATGAAACCTTGGTACAGTTTTTCAAAATTTTCAATTTAAAAACAATTTTTTTTTATAATAAAAATGTTGGAGTTTTTTAATTAAAAAAATGATTATAGTAAAACCGTTAGAAAAATTTGAATGAAATTTTCAGGTTTTATTGTTTAATATTCATCTTTCGATAAACAAATCGAAATTAAAAATTATTTATTAATTATCACAATTTTAATTAACTTTTCAATAAACAAATGAAAATTTCAATGACTTCTCCTTCGAAATTTGATTTTTTTTTTAGTTACATGCCTTAAACATTTAAATTTAATATTCCGCAGAAAATTCCATCGCCCGCTAGTAGTTTAAATAATAAAAATTTGTTTATCCCCAAGCGATGAGCGCTGTCAGTACGGCCTTATCTCCGACCAGTCGTAATGAAAAATTGATAGTTTTTTACATTCAAAAATAATATTATGCACCAAATTATATTTTTTAGTTGCAATTCCCTCATTTTCATGTTCATCATATTTAAGGAGAGCTTGCAACTGTTCACGAGTCAAAAATTCTCCAAGGTCATCTTCATCAACCTCGTTATCATCCTAGGACAAATACCCATTTTCTAACTGTTTGAAGTAACTTACAATATTCTCATAAGAAATGGTTTTGCACTTATATGTTATTATGTAGTCAAAAATAAAAAGCAAACTATTATGTATTTATATAAATAAAGTACTAGAACGTACTAGCCTTTGTTGATTTTATTTTTTCAACACAATTTTCCTAAAGATGGAATTTATAACAAAAAAAGAAAACTTTCGATTTAATTGCAAAATTGCCGACTCTGAGTCAACGATGCCATACAAATCACCGATAACGGAACAATCATGAGGTTTTTTTTTATTTTGTTTTAGTTAAGAAAATATTGTTCTCTCAAATAAAAAATTCCGTTTCCTGGTAATCAAAACAAAAACATTTCTAGAGCTGGGAAAAGTTGTTGTATCATTTTCGATACATCATGCATTTAAGGTTTAATAAAATAAAAAAAAGATCCAACTTATCAATGTAATGCGATTGATAATCAATTAAAAATTTCTAAAGTTGATAAACTTTTATTTGAAATTGGCGAGCCACCAATAAAAACAAAACGCGTATCAAGTGTTAGTGATTGTGAAAACGCTGTCAAAACTGCTGTGAGTAACTTAAAAAATAATAATGATTCTCAAAATAATAAAATTAACCTAAATGACGTTTTTATGACTAATTTCAAATCTGCTTTTAATGAGAAAAGAAGCAGATCTGAAAAAATTCTATACAAACTACACTTCCATTAGATTGGTCCACGAAGATGATAAGACGTGAATTTCAAGTTTCTAAAAGAATGGCTCGAGCTGCCAGAAAAGTTAGAGAAAATTCAGGATTTGCCTCACAACCTCACTATGAAAAGGGAAAAATTCTAAATGATTCAACACTTGAGCGGGTTCGAAATTTTTAATTAGTACTAGTAGATGATGTCAGCCGTGTGATGATGAAATAAACTAAAAAAAAGAAAAACTATTTTTCCTGAAAGCTACCTGATTGAGATCAGCCTACACCACCATGTTTTTTTTCGATTGTTCTAAGTGCCCAGGAGTTGATTTTGTTATTAACAAATTAAAATTATTACTAGATACACTTAAACTTAACGAAATAATATTTAGCCAGTGGAAAAGTACCGACAGGTAAGAAAAACTAAGTGTATATATTTTCTTAATGTAATTATTTATTTTGGATTTTACAGGATTGAAATTGTTGAAGAAACGTATAAAAAGGAAGATTTTTTGAGTGATTTACTCGTAAATATCAAATGGTCCGAATTACTGAGACATGATTTCTTAGCTAAGTCTCAAGCATCTTATTTCACGAAGCAAAAAGAAACGGTTGAAGCTGGAGAATTTGTAGTTTGCCTCGATTTTTCCGAAAATTATTCTTTTTTTGTACAAGATGCAATTCAATCCCATCATTGGTCAAATAATCAGGCTACACTTCACCCGTATGTAGTATATTATCGAGAAAATGAAGAAATAAAACATGAAAATTACGTGATAGTTTCCGAAAAAGTCAGTCATGATGCAAGTTTAGTCCACCTTTTCAATTCTAGATCAATTGAATTTTTAAAAAAAATTTGGAGCTAATAATATTCGAAAGATTAGTTATTTTTCGGACTGTGCAGCATCACAGTACAAAAAAAATATAATTTTGCAAATTTAGCGAATCATAAGAACGACTTTAATGTTGAAGCTAAATGGAACTTTTTTGCCACATCTCACGGTAAAGGAGCATGTGATGGCTTGGGAGGAAGTCTGAAAAGGCAAGCTTGTTGTGTTAGTCTTCAACGCGATAATGACAAGCACAATGGGCCAGGACATCTTTTAAAAAATCGATTTTGGTTTTTGTTCTCAAGAAGAACATGATTCTCACGAAAAAAATACAAACAACGTTTTAACGAATCTGTAACGATCAAAAATACTCGCCAGTTTCATAATTATAAAGCTTTAGATGATTTGTCACTTCAGTGCAAGCCTTTTTCGGAAGATCAAAAAATAATTACAAACAAAATTTTTAAGAAAAAAGTTAAAAAAAGTAATACGCTGCTGTGAAATTCATATTACATTTAACTCTATGTCTGATTTTTTTTGTCTTTGTTTGTTAATAAAAAAAATTACGACTGGTCGGAGATAAGGGCGAGTCAACGGCGCGCGAGACCGCGCTGTATTGACGGGCTCATCGCTTGGGGATAAACAAATTTTTATTGTTTAAACTACTAGCGGGCGTTGGAATTTTCTTGCGGAATATTAAATTTAAATGTTTAAGGCATGCAACTGAAAAAAGAATTTTCAAAATTCGAGGGAGAAGTCAATGAAATTTTCATTTGTTTATTTCAAAGTTAATTAAAAATATGATAATTAATAAATAGTTTTTAATTTCGATTTGTTTATCGAAAGACGAATATTAAACAATAAACACTGAAAATTTCATTCAAATATCTCTAACGATTTTACTATAATCAATTTTTTAATTAAAAGTCTCCAATATTTTTATTATAAAAAAAATTTTTGCTAAAATGAAAATTTTGAAAAACTGTACCAGGGTTTCATTATTGATGGTAAGTACTTTATATTGAAATACATATATAACTTTGAATTCCACGACCAAGTGGAAAAAGGGGGGTCCACTTGATATGATTTTACTCTATAGAACAGTCTCTTTGTAAGGGCAAAAGCACCTTTGGCTCTGGCCAGAGCAACATCTATATGTTTGTTAAAATACAGATATTGATCTAGCCAAATCCCAAGGTATCTGACTAAATTTCGACAAACAAGTGGCTGTTCGTTAGGGTGGTCCTTATTTGAAAAAAAGAAATTTTTTTTTTTATTGAGCACCCGTTTTTTTGGTCAATGGTTTTCACTTTTTTTTTCAATTTTTATGCATTTTTATTTTTGTTGAATTTATCAGATTACCAGTAGATTATACCAACGTTCGTTCCGCTGAATATTCCTCGAAATAAAATTACAAACGCAGCTTAATTCAGAGTATGTTTATTATAAAAGATTTCGAAATGAACTAAACTAGCTTTACATAATTGTACATAGACTAGGTAGGTAATACTTCTGTTATACTTTACTTTAAGAGCACATAAGAGTAAGTTATACTTTAAGCGGTGTGAATGTGTGCATGAAGGAACAAATAGAAATGAGTACATCAGAGTTAAACAAAAAATTTGACAAAAGCCACTTTTTGTCGATATTTAAACTGTGCTAAATCTTAATAAACTTTAAATGCACCACACCATAATAAAAACTTTAAATTACTTTTCAACTGAAACAACTCCCATCAATCCACACAGAAACTGAAAACGTTCTCTTGGTAGAGCTTTGGTAAGAATGTCTGCAACCATTCCCTTTGTTGAGATATACTGGAGATTAAAGTAGCCTTCTTCGAATTTCTCACGAATGAAATGAATGGTATCTTACATCAATATGTTTGCTTCTCCTGTGGAACTCGGGGTTCTTTATTAATCAGATAGCACTTTGGTTGTCCATAAAGAATAATGTGATGTTATCAATCAATCCGCGATATATTCTGATTCTGTCGTGGAGAGCGCGACACATTTCTGCCGTGTACTGTTCAAGCTTATTACGCCATCTTTGTACTTAAAGACGAAACCTGACGTTGATCTTCGTATTACAACATCACCAGCATAATCCGCGTCACTAAAGCCACACAAACGACCATTATCACCGCGTTTGTACAGCAGCCGACAACTTATTGTACCCTTTACATGCCTCAATATTCGCTTTACTGCATTCTCATGGACCAATGTTGGTTTTTCTACGAAGCGACTGACGTTCCCGACTGCGTAGCTAAGATCTGGCCTTGTTGCAATGGCTAGATACATCAGACTTCCAACCAATTGCCGATATGAAAACTTACTTAGTCCTGACTCATCGAATTTAGTTAGACCTGGTTTGGATCACTAGGAACAGAAACCGGATTGCAGTCCTCAAAATGGAATCGCTCCAAAATTTTCCGTGCGTATGCAGTCTGATGCATGGAAATAGAACCATCGCCTCGCTGATCGATCTCAAATCCTAGAAAGCAAACCACTTGCATCGTTCTTATTTCAAAATGATTCTGCAGGTGCTCGACTACCGATGTCACAATTGCCTTATCGTAGCCTACCACAATCCCGTCATCCACATAAATCGCCAAAATTGTTGTATTTTCTTTTTGGTGACTCACATAAACACAGGGGTCTGAATTGCAGACTTTAAAACCGAAGAGCTCGATGAATGACTTAAATTTGCGACTTCAACAGCGCGAAGCTTGCTTTAGGCCAAAAAGGCTCTTCTGCAATTTACAAACGCGTCCACTTCAATATCCGTTTTAACGTCAAACTGCTTCATATACATCACCTTTTCTGCGACAAGAGCCAGAATTGCTCGCAATGATGTGAATCGAACCACTGGACTAAATGTTTCCAAATAGTCGATGCCGTATTCTTGAGTGAATCCACGACATACCAACCGTGCCTTGTAGCGTTGAGTTGAATTACTTGGATTTTTCTTCACCTTAAAAACCCATTTATTGTCCACTAACATTTGACCATTTGGTTTTTAAACCAGCACCCAGGTCTGATTTTTCAACATTGAATCTATTTCCTCGTTCATTGCTTGTAAACACTTGTCACTTTCTGAGTTAACTGCCTCCTCATATGATTTTGGTTCATCACTGATGGACAATAAAGCCATCGCCATTGAAGCATTCTCCTGACGACTACGTAAACGAGTTTCCGGAATATTGCTTTCATCAATGTCTTCCAATGCTGTCGGGCGTCGTCGTACATCCCCTGTTATTTTTTGCGCTTCAGCTTCTTTCTTACAGTCTCGTTGGATACTATCATTAATGTTTGTGTCACAATCTGCTTCATCCTCCTCGATATTGCTTTCATTTATGTCTTTCAATACTTCCTGGCGTCGTCGTACATCCTCTGTTATATTCTGCAATTCAGCTCCTTCCTCGATAACTGTGACTACAGACGGTTCTTCTGCCAAAAACTTCATTGAGTTATTGAGTGAGTTTGTTATTAAATTCTTCCATTAGTTTAACTCCACGTTCAGCTGTATAATTGACTACTTTTAATGATCCGACTATTTCCTTTGCTCGCCTGTAATCTGGTTGGTCATTCAAAACTATTGGATAAATGTGCAAAAAGTCTGAAGACAAGCCAAATGTTTCGAAAATGTTCATAGATTTAGCTAACATTAGATCTGATGGAAGATTTTTGGTAATGAAGTGTGAAACATCAGCTGGTTTCTTCTTTACTTCGTCTTCCTTTTGGTCATCTCCTTCCAAAACTTTTAAAACCATTTTTCGCATTTCTTCAACATTCAGCCTGTCATCGAAAAACGAAAACGCTGCACATTCCTCATTCAGGTACCATAAATGATTAAGGAACTTATTTATTGCAATTTCAGCTACAGCTTTATCATCTTCTCTGTAGGAATTGAGTCTTTTTAGAAAATTAATGTCATTTAATGGTGCTTGTATGACATCTGGCGCACAATACCATGATTGTGTGTAGCATTTGATAATAAAGTAGCAAATAGTTGAAAAAGCGCTTTAATCTTTCGCGTTCAGCTCGATTTATTGCTGAAATAATATTATTTTAAGGGAATATATTCCTTTTGCCATCCACCGACCTAAATAATAAGCTCCTGGTTCCCGAAATTCAATGCCACTTGGAGGAGTTCCCCCAAATAAAAAACTATCAGCTCTAGAAACTCCTTATAATCATCCCGAGGGAAATTATCTTCTAGCCTTTTTATAGCAAATACCAATGTTGCTTCCCTTACATTTGCAAGGATGTTCACAGCCTTTTTGTCCATGAACTATATGAAAATTTTACTTTTATCAATCGTTTTCCACTGAGTTTTAAATCTTTTAAACAAAAAAATATCAGGCCCAGAAGATGGACCCAATTTAGATGCATTAAATACGCCTTGAAGAACAATTTCAAAAATGTGATGTCTGCAAGCTAGGTAGACTATGTCTCGACCAATTGGAAGTCTGTCAACTTGTCCAGTTATATCGGGAAAGAGTTTGGAGTCTCAGTGTATTACCGCAAAGTTTAAAATCAAGTTGGCAATTTTTTTTTACTTGATGTAGCTGTTTGTTCGCGAAAATATTGACGAGAAAGCCTTATAGAGGTGCGGTTAATCACACATTTTAAAGGATCCAAGGAAGTGGCTTCAATATAGGCTTTCAAGAGGTGAATTGCATCTCTGTCGCTTATTTTACATTTATCGAGCACTGCCGATAGCCTGGAAGTTAAAATATCTACCCTAGCTCTTTTCAAGCCTGACGGCCCTGGCACTGGCGATTCAGAGCTAGAATTTTTTCAACTTCAAGCTCCTCTTCTTCAGATGAAAAATAGTATCTAATTCTACTAGCAAAACAATTTGTTCATTCAAATGCTTAAACATAATAAAACCACTACCTACCTTCGAGATAATTTAATGAACTTTGATCTTCAACTCTTTGTTTGGTTCTCTTCTCAAGATCCTCTTTTCTTTTTTCCATAACTGCAAGCTTGTAGTCCGTTCCAAGCATACACCCAGATCGACTTTTCTGTCTTTTTAAATGCAAAAACTTTTTATCCTCTTCAATTCTCATTAAATCCATTAAATAAATCGTTTAAGGTTTCCGCAGAATCATATTATTTTTTTTTGTCTCAGTGTTTCTGTTTTTACTTGTTTGTTTCGTACGAGTAGCTCTTCGTAAAGTTTTTTCAATTGTTTTAAGCAATGACATCGATCACGAGTAGGAATTCTTGCGTTTTTCCAAAATATAAAATACTCATATATTATTAAACTAACACTATATGCTAAACTTAACTTCACTCTTCGCTTATTAACTTATAAAAAAGAACACCAAGTATAGGGTCCGCCAAAAAAATTTTTTTTTGAAAATGCTATAAAAAAAAACTACTGAATATTTTCTCAAATTTCTTTATTTATTTGAAAGTACAATCCTTCCGGTTAATAATGGAAAATAATTTCATTCAAATGGCTGCCTCGGCTGGCCATGCAGTAGCCTACACGATCGGTCCAATTTTTAAGCACATTATCGATTGAAGCAGCTGTATTTCACCAATGGCTTCACGAATATTGTCCTTTAAAGCGTCAATTGTCTCTGGCTTGTCGGCGTAACACTTATCTTTTACGGCACCCCACAAATAATAGTCCAACGGTGTCAAATCGCAGCTCCGAGGTGGCCAAACGACATCAGCTCTGCGGCTGATAATGCGATCTTCAAAAACAGGGCGCAAAACATGGAGTGTAGCTTCGGCTGTGTGGCACGTAGCGCCGTCCTGTTGAAACCAAATGTTGCCAATATCCTCCTCTTTAATTTTTGTAAACAAAAATTCGTTCAACATGGCCCGATAACGATCGCCATTGACTGTAACGGCCAAAAAAAAGAAAAATGGCCCAATTATGCCTCTGGACCAAAATCCGCACCAAACAGTGACTCGTTTTGGGTGAATCGGCTTTTCAATGTATGCGTGCGGGTTTTCTGTGCCCCAAATGCGACAATTTTGCTTGTTTACATACCCGCCAAGATCAAAATGAGCTTCATCTGAAAAGATGATTTTTTTGGCAAAGTCGATCGCAGGCCCACGTTCCCAGCGTTGTTCAAGCGTATACACAACCATATTCGTTCAGCGGAAGGATAAAACTAATTATCTGTCAAATCAGACATGAGCTAAGTGTTACCATTCACGAAATACCAGTAAGCACTAGTTGAAAAAAAAAACGTTAGATGTCGGACCCTTTAGTTATCGTTTTGAAGGTACTCGTAATTTAGAACCTAGAATTTGATTTTTCATAACTCCGACCAAAAATCATTTACACGTGGCATTTTTTAACAACTTAACCCATCGCGGGCTGCTAAAAGTTTCGATTGACATAAATAATGAAGTGCATTTTAAATTACATCACCTACGCCTGCTTAGAAAAAAAATAACTTTATACAAGAGAGTGAAAGAAAGTTACATACATTACATGCAATAGGTACTAGTTTAGTAGATGAACTTTCGTAAGAGCGTGGACTTTAAGCGCAGTGCGGCACGTGTTAACGTGGTCATAAAAAATGTTTTTCAGATGTCACTGAACAAAAAAATTGGGTGCTCAAAAAAAAATTTCGTCTTTTGAAAATAAGGACCACCCTACTGTCCGTGTTGTCCGACGATAGAAAACTTACGCCAATTCTTCCTGGTATCCCTAGAGGCTCCAGACAAAGGTGTCCTAAATAGAATGGTTTCTGATTTCTGAAAGTTGATTTTCAATAATTTTATCGAAGTAACGTTGCAAAAGTATATTCGTATTAATGACCTCAATCTTTGAGCCCGATCTTTACGACATTAAGTCGTCTGCGTACCCTATGGCATGGGGCAGTTGAATGTTGAATAGGATCGGTGAATTTATCGCACCTTGTTGCAAACCGTTTTTAATGTGAAATATTCCATTAGTTGTCACATCGCCATTTTTCACGATGAACTGTCTTTCTGTGATCATATGTATTGTAAAGAATATAGAGAAGTGGTTTACTTTACAATATGTAAAGCTTGAAAAATAGTCCCCCTAACCATACGGTATCGAAGGCTTTTTCCAAGTCAATCAGGCATGCACCAGTGTGTTGAGTGAAAAAAAATGAAGAGAGCCGGTCGCTATGTGCTGCAGACTGCCTCAACCGTTCATTCTCCTCCGATTGTACTCTCCCTCTAGGTCAACCTCGTAATCGAGCCGCCTCAGTTAACCGGGTCGGTTGCGCAGCATGTGTGGTATTCTTGCCTTTGCCAAGTGGGCAAGAATACGTAACATGTGCTATTGTCATTTGACAGCCCATTGTTGTATTTGACCTGTATTCTTGCATTCGTTTCTGAGTCATGTGCTATTGTTTCATTTTCGTATTCTTTTGTGTGTTTTGCAAGTATCTCATGTGTTGTCTCGTGTGTGGTCTCGGGTTGGTGCAGTGTTGGGCACAACAAGTGTTCTGTTCCATTGGATATCAGAAACCAATCTTGAAACCGAATTGTTTGTCTGTTTGTTCTCAACTCACTTAGTCAGGACTCTATTGATCACCTTCTCGAAAACCTTACTGATGTTTTGAAGAAGACTGATTGACGGGAGATTCGCCGGATTGGATGTGTCTTTATCCCTTTTAGGTATGGGGTGTACCACCGCAGTTTTCCAATCCAGCGCATTATTAAACATGATGGTATAAATGCCCAGAGCTAGTGGGACATGTCGAAGCACAATGTTCGGTATTTCATCGGTTCCCACTGATTTCTTACTTCTAATTGATTCGAAGATTGTTTGGAGTTCTTCCTTCGAAATGAACGGGGGTAGTACCCTATCGTCGGCGATGACATTATTTGAAATATTCTCGTCACCGAGATCTGTTGCACTCACACTAGTCGAAATGGCGTGTTTATCCGTCTCAATACGGCGTCACTATCTATCTCGCTCACACTTGGTTCTCATTTTAACTTACTAAAAAGAATTAACTATGAATCGGGTTTCTTTAACAAAATATTTTTGTTGTCCTCAATTAAGCGTTAGTCTAGCAAGTGTCATACCATTTTGGAATCCAGACTAAATACGCCATCTTTTAAAGTTACTTGCCAAAATGGCATAGTAGATTTGGAGGATTAATGATTTTCAGATACATGGATGGACAAAAAAGCAATATTTTAGTTAAAACCGATATAGTTATGTTTCAGTTTTGGGCTGTAATTTACAGAAGAGTTACTTAGGGTTACGTGGCAAAAAAAAATCAAAGAAAAGTAAAGATTTGCAGCCACATCACTAGAAAGATCTTCACAGGGTGTTAGATTTCTCTATTTTTTTGAGTGCCAATAGTTTTAAAAGTACATGACTTAGATTTTTTTTATAATTTTGTGATAACCGACACCACTTGACCTATCGCCCGTTTCCGGCTTGACGTTGATTTTTGGGACACCCTGTATAGGGCGACTAGATAGCAATGATAGTTTTTCTAATTTATATGTTTCAGTAACTGTTAAAGTTACCAATGACATCAGCTGTCACAATATTCGATAACGTACGTGCGGAAATTATTAAAAAGTATTATCAAAATACCGGAAGTTTGAAAGTGAGTACACTCTTTTGGATCTTAAACCACCAACCGGACAGAGATTGGTGCGAAATGAAGAAAACATAGCCGCCGCAACGGCCAGTATCGAAGAGGACCTAGAAATGTCGATTTAGCGCCGGTCAGCAGAATTATGCATCGCAAGAGTGAGTCAACCCGGCTTATTTTGCGGTTGGATTTGGGCCTACATCCGTATAAGATGGTGCTGACACAAGAATTGAAGCCGGACGACCATAGACAACGCCGTGAGTTCGCTAATTGGGCGCTGGAAATGTTGGGCGGAGATCCAGATTTTGGCCAGAAAATGTCAAGCAAAATTAGCGTTATTGGAGTGAACACAATTCAGAAGTTTCATCAAGGCGTCTATCACCGTAATGACGTCTATATTCGTCATACTTTGCAACAACACGTGTTAAAGTCGTAAGGATTCATGACTGCACTAGTCATTGTAGTAGGTGTCGTAGTTTTTATCGGTTTTTCCGACCCATACGCAACGGCAAGATAAAATAAAACCTTTGGATAAAGAGCCCGGTTGAACGATCCAGTGCCAGTAGTCTCGTTGAGGTTATAAAAGCCGCCGTCGGCCTACTTAAATTTTTACGAAGCTACCTCGTATAGTCTTTACACAATCATGGAGCACCCTTTAGACGTGTTCGAATACGTCAAAGTAACTCCAAAGGGGAGTGTGTAGAGCCATGGATGCCGCTGCTTATCCGTATAAGCGATTTCATATGACTGGCCTAGAGAGCCTGGGATTGTGATTCGTACATTAAAATAGATACAAGATCACGAACCAGAACATCCAGGGAGTGTTAGATTGAATACCTTTCATAATCTCAGAAGAACGTGTACATAAAAGAAATACCTTACAACCTCGGATAGTACATTATCTAAGTCGCATCCAGGGTTTGGACTGTAATGCTTCAGTCGCGAGGATCATCAATCAGTTTTATACATATGTGTGCTGAACTTGTATCTCAATTTAATTTATATATGTACGAGTATATTACCGTGTTGTACCTAAAATGTGTTAAGTAAATACTTTTGCTTATCAAGTACCTACTATCATACTTCTAAGAACAATTAGCCAAAATCATCTGCACCAACTATGTTACTTGACGGTGACTTCTATATGGACTGTTCTTTGGAGCCGCCCATTGTTAAAATGAACTAAACACAATTCCCAAGTACTCTCGCTTCGAATAACTTCGCATCGAAACAATGTGATTCCGCAGATAGACTAATTGCAACACTTGAATGGAATTTGATAAGACTTGTTTGTAATTGCAATTGAAAAGATAAAAAAGCTGGGCTTGGGTGGAAATTCTACAGTCTTCCATCGCATCACATCGATATGGTACTTTGTAGATTTCAAGAGTTCTTCCAGGCTACTTGCATATTCCTGTTGTTTAGGCTTGCAATTGCAGATTTGGAAAACAAATGTCCAGGTAAGGTTTAAGATCTGTATGAGTCCGTTCAATTCTTTAGAGGAATGAAAACGTACTTGCAGAACGTAAGGCTGTCGTTTGCTACTGGGCCAGTTGGTCTACATATCGTCCCGGTGATGGAAATCAAAAAATTGGACACATCATCCCAGAATACTGTACTCACATAGTGTATACCTTTGCTGGGTTGGACATTGACGGGAAGATAATAAGTCTGGATCCTGGATTAGATATCCAAAATGGTAAGACAGAGATTTTCAATATTCCAAAATGAAAACTGAAGTTATGAATCTGGTCTCTTGAAAAGGTGGCTTCAAAGACATGGTTGCCTTAAGGGAACGAGATAAGTCTGGATGTTTGAAAATTCTTCTAGCCATTGGCGGATGGGGAGAAGGTTCTGAGAAATATTCACTTGTAAGTTTTAGTAATCTTAACGATATACGAGTGTGCTTTTTAATATTTTCTCTCAATAGATGGCAGAATCAGAGAGTAATCGAGAGAAATTCGCTGAGAGTGTTGTACGTTATTTGATTTACTATGGATTTGATGGAATTGACATTGATTGGGAGTACCCAACTCAGCGCAATGGTCTACCATCTGATCAGGAAAACTTCACCAAACTTCTGACTTTGTTGAAGGAAAAATTGAAGCCAAGGAATAGAATCGTTACAGCCGCGGTAACCGGAGCACTGGATGTAACCAAAATTGCTTATGAAGTCAAATTGATTTGCAACGAGCTTGACTACGTTTCGATCATGGGTTACGACTTCCATGATGTAAATGTGACAAGTATCCACTCTCCACTAAGAGCTGAACACCGTGAAGAACGGCACACTATTTCAGATACTGTAGATTACTACGTCCAAAATGGATGTCCAGCTGAAAAAATAATTTTAGGAGTGCCAGCATATGGAAGGACCTTTACTCTTAAGGATGCTCGTATTACTAAAGTGGGAGCAAGTGTTTCTGGATCTGGTAAACCCGGAGAATTTACACGAGAGAGTGGTTTCTTAGGATACAATGAAATCTGTGAAATGCAGAAGAAACAGAAGAATTGGAAGAAAGTGTACCTTGATAAAAACGCAGCGGTTTATGCCCACAATAGCAAACTATGGATTAGTTATGATGATGAGCGCACTATCAAACAGAAGGCGGACTATGTTTTAGAAGAAGGTCTTGGTGGGATGATGATATGGTCTATCGATACTGATGATTTTAAGGGGACGTGTTCGAATATTTCATACCCTTTGTTGAGTGCCATAAACAAGGGGTTAAAATGGAATGTGAAGATAAATGAAAGAATAAAGTAGTGTGAATTTCATTTTCATTATTCATAAAGTCCTTAAGTCTATTATTTTGGCACTTTGTAAGATACATCCTTGTACGATCACATGATATGTTAGGAAGTTTGAAGAAACATGGATTCCCATTGAATATTTATTGATGGCTAAAAGACGTCCCACTAGCAACTCGGGGACTTTTGATTGTTTTCACAACTAATGGTTGATTCACACCATTCATCAAGCTTTGCTTGAATGTAATACATTTTTCTAGCCCAGTGCTACTGAGTTCCACATCACTTGATCTTTCCGACGAAGATGTAAGCGCACTTCCTTAAAGTTCACCAGTAGGTACTACCTTATATCCTTCACTATAACGATATCCGCATTAGGCGTTTAATTATTGTCAATCATGTCTTTGATCGGTTCATGATAATTTTAGGAGTGCAAACTTATTCTGCTTTGATAAAAAGGCGTGGGAATCTAGCCGTAAGAATCCGTCTCCAGGATATGAAATATCGGACCTCCGAGTGGTCCCATTCCTGTTGGTTCGATCCGTCTTACAGTCCTTTTCAGATGGCGCTACATCGCCAATGGCTTCAACCATTAGGCCTCTCCAGTTAGTGCGGTCTTTTGCTAACCGCCTACAGTTGCGCATTCCAAGTAAGTTGAAGTCCTCTTCCACTTGCTCGCGTTAACATAGGCGAGGACTTTCTCTACTGCGGTGCCCCTCCGTGTTGGAATCAAATACTTTTCGACCTGTAACGCTGATGTTCATTCGCTCAACATGACCTAGCCATCTTAGACAACTAATGTGCACTTTCCGACCAGGTCAATGACCCTGTATACCTCGTAGAGTTCGTCATCTGCATTCGAACCGGTCAGGGATATTTTCATTCACCTTCGCTAACGTCCATGCGTCTGCATCATAAAGCAGGACTGGGATGGCGAGGCTTTTATAAGTATAGAATCTTCTTAGTGTTTCTTGATAAGGCCTTTAATACAATTTTAAGAAAGGCGAAAGGCGAAATCTGACTGCAAACTCTATGAGCAAAAAAGATGGGAGAAGCAATGGCTTCTCAAAAAGTTGAAGAAAAAAATAGAGAAGCGCTCGATTGAGGCATTGAAGAGTTACTACTGCAGGAACGATGTTCGGAAAAACGTGCGAAGGACACCAATTTCGAATAAAGGCACGCATCGATCTATGGGAACTCTGTTGGAAAATTTTTCCAAATCGAAGCAGACGATACGTATGTCTTTCGAAGCGTCGCGATTTTTCTCTATCATTACTCGTAAGCTTTGAATCACGCCATAAGTTGACCTACCTCAAGGGTGTCCCAAAATTAACACATCTACCCTATATATAGAATAGCGTATAGGGTAAATAGCCTTCATGGCTTTGTTAGCACATACGCACTCTTTTGTCGAAATTCTTCACGACAGTTTTGTCAAATGTGGCCGAATTTCATTGATACAACGCTCAACTTCAAGGCGTGGACTTGTTGGCTTAAACCTTTGACTACAAAAACCTTCAAGGAACAAACGGAGTTAAATCGCGTGATCTGGGCGGCCAAGTCTGATCACCGCCCCGGGAAATTACATGACCAGGAAATGACTCATGCAAAAATTGAACTGTTTCTTGGGCTGTATGGCATATGGCACCGTCCTATTTAAAGTACATGTCGTCCACATTCATATCATGCAATTTAGACAAAAAAACTGGATTATCATGTTGCGATAGCGAGCACCATTAACTGTAATTGCCTGACCAGTAGCATTTTCAAAGAAGAATGGTTCGATGATGCCTCCAGCACAAAATCTGCACCAAACAGTGACATGCTGTGAATGCATTTGTTTCTCAACAATCATTCGTAGACTTTCTGATACCAAAATTTGACAATTCTGAGGATTAACGAAGCAATCAAGATGGAAATGAGCCTCATCGCTGAAGATGATCCATCCATCATCCACTTGTTGTTGTTCTATAAATTAATCCATTCAACGAACTCACTTCGCTGTGCGTGGTCAGTAGGCTTCAGTTTTTCAGTTGCACTTTGAATACACGAAGATGCAAAACTTTCGTGAGAATACGCTGTAGAGAACTTCTCGAAACGTCCAATTCTTAACTACGATTCCGAATTGATGTTCCTGAACTCCCAGTAAAACTCTCACGAACTGTTTCGATGTTTTATGTTTTGTGTTGAACGACTTATTGAAGAACAGACAGAGTGTCTAAGATCACTAATTAAACCAGTTTCTCTGAATTTTTAAAATAATTGAAAATAATAAGAGTTGAGGTTAAATCAGTTAAATCACTATTCCAACCATATTTTGTACGAAAATTGCGAGATGAAGCTGGTAAACCTCCATTATATTTAAAGTATTATGCAACAATGAAAACGCATTGTTTTTTCATGTAGCGCTCCATTTTTAATAACCCTGAACTGTCAGCTGTACCGTTTTCTTGTTTTCTTTCGTTTATTACGTTGCCAACTGTCAAGAACTCTCCCATATAGTAGGTCGTGACATGTGCCAGTATTGTAAAATTGTGGCGAGGTACTGGGAGGTGAGACAGAACCAGACAAGGATCAGATGCCGACTACTTTGTGATGCAAATAGCTTTCAAATGACAACAAATTGTGATCCTTATGTAGTGCTTTCCTCCCGGCTAAAAGTAGCAGTCGGTGCTTAGAATATGGAAACACCACTACTGCTGACTGTATAACGGCGATGATAGTCAAAATAGGCCTGTCACACAACAGAGAATTTCTTCCTTGTCTCTGAAGCGGACGCACTGCTTAACTATTTAAAGCAACTGGATATGATCTAGTTGCGAATATGCACCAGCTCATCTGATCCACATGAAAGGAGGCACTTTTGCCTGTGCCCACTATAGAGTAACCAGTCTCTTAAACATCACCTATAATATATTTTCGGAGGTATTGTGTGAGCGTCTGAAACTATTCATGAACATTCTGCTCCATATAAGTGCAGTTTCAGCACAGGAAGATCTAAGGAAGATCTTGGACCAGACCCGGGTATTTCAGACCGATACACACCATTCATTTGCCGACATCAATGCCGCGTATGACAACACGCATAGGAACGAACTATATTCATACAACGCCATGTCTAGTTTTGACATCTCTGCCAAGCTCATTACATTGTGTAGAATGACTAGACAGAATTCTCGCTACTCCATCAAGGTCGGTAATGAACTAACAGAGATATTCAGTGTCAAGGACGGTTTTAGACAAGGCGACGTGTTTTCATATGACATTTTAAACATAGTCCTGTAAAGAGTGGGGCAGAACTCACTGCCAAACAAAAGAAACGTAATATTTCTCAAGTCCGCCCATTAGCTTGCGTGCGCGGATGACATTAATGTGATTGGACAAACATTGCAAGCTTTCATTATTACTCAGGCGGAAGCGGTGAACATGGCCCTGATGGTAAACGAGGGCAAAACAAAGATTATGCTGTCTTCAGAAAAGGCCGCTCACCATTTTTGGCTTGGCCAGAACGTCACCAGCAGCAGTTTTAACTTTGAGATGGTAAAGGACTTCGTTGGTTCATCCCGCTCCTGCTTTATGGCGTAGAGGCTTGGTGCTTGTCAAAAATGGATTATCCGTTTCCAGAGTAACATAATGCTCGTGATTTTCAGTCTCATTTATATTGACGGGAAACGTCTGAGATTGGTGGGCCATGTTGAGCGAATGGACATTACAGCTCCGGCCCAGAGTTCAATTCAATTCCATTTTTCAAAGTATCTTCGAGTCTAACCCCGATGGCTGATCTAACCCCGATACTGATCGATGCTCAAAATTCTGTTTTCTATTGGAATTTATAATTTGTAATGTAGAAATATACTTATTATTGTTTGATGTGCATATAACTAGGGTAGGGTAGGTAAGAGTGGCTGTTGGAAATACCAACCCACTTGGGCCTATTGGCCCATTGTGATGTCACGTGGATCTATGATCCTCTTACTAATGGAACTAGTTTGAGTTTATGATGAAGCGTAAGAGACTGCTTACGCCTATATTTTTTAGATCGTTTAGGTCGTTGTAGAAGAAAGCTTCTAGATGAAGCTGGTAGAGAGCTGGACATGTACAGAGAAGGTGGAGGATTGTTTCCTCCTCTTCCTTCTACAGAAATCATTTGTAAAGGCGCCAAGCCTTCTTGCGTGCATGCCTATGAGGCAGTATCCAGTGATGACACTAATTATGGCGCTGAGATATTTCCATGTCTCTGTGGCCCGGAACCCAACAAATGTGAAGGTTGAACTGCTCTGCCATCTCCATAAGAGATGATCGGCATTCAAGGGCGGTTTTAGAACATAATGAGACCGAGTCCAGAGACTTGATAGCGGCCTGACTATCCGGAAAGGTGCAGATATCATGTTTTTCTTCAGCCAGGACAGAGCTTCTTTAATCCGCAAAATTTCCGCCTGGAACACGCTGAAGTGATTTGGAAGACGGAAAGAGAGGCTCAGATTTAGCTTATCTGGGAAAACACAGATCCATCTGTGTAGGGATGGATTGACTTATCCTCCATGAAAACATCCTCCCAGAATGATCTAGAGGGGAAGTTTGTCAAACCAAAGTTCAGGTATGGTGTAATCGATGTTCTCTGTGAGGATTCCTAAGGTGTTAAGAATGTTGGCGTGGCCAAATGAATTATTTGTCCATTGATTAGTCGCTTTAAGGCGAATAGCTGCAGTAGCAGCTACTTGCCTGCTGAAAATATCGAGGGGTGCAAAATGAAACTAAAACCGCAGAGGGCGTAGACCGCAAAGCTCCGCTTATGCATAGACATGCTGTTCTTTGGACTCTGCTTAGTTTAATGCAGTTAACTGATTTTTCTAAGGCCGTCCATCAGACGACCACCCCGTAAGTAAGTATTGGTCGTATGACCGAGATGTATAGCCAGTGGGTTATGCGAGGTTGAAGGCCCCATTTATTCCCAATGGAATAGAGCTATTGCAACTTTATTGTCAAAAATGAGACCCAGATATTTTGCTGTATCGGAAAATACTAAACTGGTACCGTTTATAGAAGGAGGGTCTATAATTGGAATTTTGTATTTCCTGGAAAAGAGGACAAGATCAGTTTTATGGGTGTCCATTCCCAATCCACAGCGATCTGCCCAACGGATTAATCTATTGAGATTGGGAGCTACCTGGAAAGTGGGTGTCCAGTAGCAGGTTGAGTGATTCATCACTTGAGGTTGTCCAGGAGCCATCGGTTTTTTTCAAACAGCTAGGCATCATAGGATTTGTAGAGAGGATTTTTCTTAGCCGCGATACCTCAGAGGTTTGTGATTTGTGATTTTGTCACAGAATGACCTCCAGGATTGTCGCTTTGCCTTCCTCAGTTCTTTTTTGTATAATTTGAGGGATTCTTTGTTTAGAGTCCCAGCCAGTAAATTTTCTTATGCTTTTTGCTAAATTGAAAAGTTTTCTACAAGTGTTTCTGAGCAGTCCTAGTGCTGATGCCCAAAGTGGCTTTTTCTTGTCTCTAGGTTGAATAAGAGGGCAGGAAGCGGCCACAGCCTGATTGAGAGCCAGAGTAAATTCCTTGACTTTCATGTCAAGTTCATTGGCGTCACGCGGGGAGCTTGCAAGTTCAAAGGGTGTCCTTAGTCCACGAACCACGCCTTCTACAATTCATGATTACTGGATTAGGATAATGTCTTCTGCATTTTTGGAAAGACGCAGAAAGAGTGTGGCGGAAGCCTTTTTTGAATGATGGAGATTAATCTGGAGAAACCGTATCATTACTACAGTCTTCCAGAGTAGCCTCCACCACGATGCTGTTGAGGTCCTCCGATTCTGAAGATGTGCCCAAGAGCTCATCTTCTTTCTCTGATCGTACGAGTATAGGACCTCTTTTTCTTTCGTCCTAAGTTTCCATTTCCGACAGGGTGTCAGAAGAGGAGACCGACGACTTGATTGTCACCTCGGATAGATTGGAGTCGTCGCTTTCCATTTCTGGAAAGGATATTGGCGCCCCAAGATCCAAGGTTGTATTTGCTAGTGTCTCCGATAAAGAACGAGCGCGCCTTTCGTCTGCACCAGAGGGCTAAGGGTTATTGATCACGATCAACGCGCATCCATAAGAGTCCCTTAGTTCCTCCAGTTTCTCGACTTTCCAGTCATTAGTCGGAAGAGTCGGTTGATGATTTCCAGAATATTTTCTGGGGAGGTGGGTTCGGCTGGGATCCAGGTGCGAGTTCGAGGTCTACTAGGGATGTCCTCCTTAGACACGACTTCGAGTTTTTCACCTGGCCAAATCTCTCCTATACCACCTATGGCCTTGGTGAAGAGATCAAGAGATCTATAATTGGCACATGCGATGAGCTTGAGTTGGCCTTGGTGCCAGCCAGTGTTGCTTGTGATAGGAGGTGGTCTGGGTTTTCTCGCATAATGGCCAAACAGTTGCTCGAAAGCTTCAGCTTGACCAGCTGCCACCGTTCAGGTGTTACAGAACACCTGTATCGTGCCTATCGATTACCGCGATCACTATTGCGCATTTTAGGACTTCACTCAAAGACCTCAGAGATGTGCTGTTGGATGGCCCGGTTTCCTAAAACGATCTCTGGCGCTTGGAGTAGTCTTTTGGAGTTTTGGGAGCAGTTGAAGCAGTGGGTAATCCGTCTTTTAGGATGTTTTTAGCCCACTCAATCTTGCTCTTTACGTCCGCACTTCTCTCAACCTCCGGAATGGATCCGAAGATTTCTAAGTCTATTCCAGTAATGGAAGCTAACAACTCATACCACTGAAAGAACTTCCTGGCTATATTACCATCATTGGAATTACCAAAACCCGGTTTAGGGTTGTCAAAAATCAACGACATTTGCTCCTTAAATATTTTCTGTATGTTGCTTTTAGTGTTTTTTACAATTTGCTCATTCGCCTTATTCACTAGTCAAGACGTCACAGGTAACTTATATGAAATGTGTAAAAAACATTCAAACATCCTTATCCGTGAAAATTCCAAAAGGCAAGTTGTTCATTTTGATAGGCCTTTCAATCATATCTCCTATTTCGTTGAAATCTTTCGATGAAGCTTCAACAAGTAACATCTTGACGTTGACTTCGTTTCAGACAACGCGTTGCAAATTTTGCCATCAACCAGTGTTAAGACCAAGGCACATTTTATAATAAATTTCTTACCATCAACGGTGAATTCTGTTGGTGTTAAGTTGTTTATTTGGTGTTCAATGCTTTCTTTTTCGGATTTTGGAAATTTAATTGTTTCTTTCTTATATAGGCCTGCACAACCGTGAAGTTAGTGGCCGTGGATTTTGTCAGACCACACATTTACTATGATTTAGATCGCTTATCAAGTTTAAAGGCACAATAGATGATAAAAACATATATCTGCTGCCACTGTTTTGCAATGAAAATGTTTGCATATATTGTGTATGACTTAAGCTTTCTGATCCCCGCTTGCAAACTAAAATCAAGTTGGTTGAGTTATCTAAAGAGGATATAATTTCTTTTTGCGATTGTAATAAGCGTGTAATTATGTGGTCCAATAACGACTGCTTCAATTTCCGTTATAGATATTTGTTGCGAATAACATTGCAACTTTTCTTTTTTTATCTCCTTATAGGATGGGAAAATCTGTTTTGCGTAGTTCCGAATTACATATATTATATTGGTTTTTAGATAATTGAGTTTTCATAATCATTGATAGAGCTTACACGGAAGATACTTTGATGGGACTTTCCTCATTTATATTTTTATGACTAGAATCTATTTCACCTAATGTTTTCAACATCTTGGAGTGATCGGGGTTTCCGGAAGTTCTAAAGTTCATTTTCGCAGCATACGCCAGCTTATCTGCACTATAAGAAGAACGCAATCCAGCTGTTTTTCTCCGTTTGGTTAGTTCACTACTCTTTAGGAAATCAGTCGTTGGGCGACCACGCTTCAGAGAACGATGGTTCACCGAGTAACCAAAGGTTTTCGTCCTTCAATAAACTCTCTCTATGCTTGTTACAATTTTCCCACTCTAAGATAAATTTATTTATTTAACAATACAAATAAATTTGTAAAGTCCCGGATCTTAGGCCCATGTGGCTGTAATGGTCCATTGTACTCCATTGCCAACAGCACGCGGATTGGTACCGAGGTCCCATGCGGTCCCCATCTATTGTACACTCCTCGACAACTACGGCGTTTATCGCGTATATGCTGCAAATATTACTGTTAAGTAATGACTACCAATTTCTAAGAAAATTCTAATCACCATAAATCCTTTTTTTTCCTTAATTTTCTTGGAACTTGAAATAAGCATCAGACCACAGATAATAAAGTTACGAGTACATAGATATCGCATGCAGAGTTAAAAAATATGTCACTTTTTCAGGCGAAGGGAACGAACTACTACATCCCAGTTTGATCGAACTCATTCGAATCGTGCATAAGACATGATGTTCTTTCAAATTTGGTTGGAGCAACAAATTGCTTTTGCTTATTTCTCTTTGTGTTTTGTTTTTCATTATGTCGGTTTTTGTTTTCGTGTACCTAGTGTGTTTGTTTTTGATTTCAGATTCTGATTGTGATTTAATGAAAATAATTTCTTGCTCAAGGTTATTTCTTTTTTTTTTTCTTAAGAACAGTGAGGGGAAAGTATATCTTGGAATAGCAACTTGGGATACTGATTTTAAATCTTGCAGTGTTGGTTTATAGTGAGGTCCCGGTGCCTCTCACTCTTGTGGTGCTGGTTTATAGTGAGGTCCCCGTGCTTCTCACTCTGGCGGAGTTGGTTCGATTTCGTGATAGTTTTTCATTTGTTTTCCTGACAAAATTTGATTTTATTTTTTTATTTTTACTGGTAATTCTTTTTTGGATTTTCCAGGCATAATGATTTCGCAAGAGAATAAGAAGTGCAAAGTAAAGAATGCTCAAAGCATTGGTTTTGCTCATCAAATCAGTTCGAGTCTCTAAGGTTTGTTAGGTATTCTCATGCATTCCAAGGCCATTCTCTCCCTTATATTTCTAATATGCAGACGATCTCTAAAAATTGTATGGTATACTTTGAAATGGAGCTTACAAACATTGAAAAATTCATCAGTTAGTACTAAGAGACTTCCAAAATCACTATTTTGGGAAAAATTCTTAGCAGAAATGAAAAATTCTGACGGACATGTTATTTGTTCATCACTTTTTAAAAATAATTTTGGACAATTTGCACACTTGTTTTTTAAAAGCATTTTAAACGCCAGATATCCCGTAAAATAACGCATTGTAGTCGTTTCCAATGAAATTCCATTTGTAACTTTGATTTCATTTATCACTTTTTCGAACAAAGTACATATTATCCAATGCAGCCCATCAATGTACCACAAAAAATTTTTGAATGCTCTGAAATATCGAGTTCTTGAATTTGCGATGATACACTAGTTGATATTTTGCTGGTTCGTAGTGTTTTATGCGTTTTTGTCCTAGAGCGAAGTTTTCTTCCCAAGCTTTGAATTTTAAGTCTGCAGCTTAATATATATTTTTTTCAATTCAGAATTTGTTTTCTCCTCTTGTGCGCATTTTTCTGATAATTTATTGCATCTAACGCAAGAAATATTTGAAGTACTAGAGATCCTTCTCCGTTTTGGTAGCAAAGACGAAAGATTTCCCAAACTTAAGTCCAAATTTAAATTACAATTTAGATTTAAGGAGGGTGTTCCCTCCTTGAGCATTTTTCCTCCAATAAATTGCGAAGAAAAATGATTTCGACAAACAAAATATTTTCCTTCGTTCTTAAAATCGAATGCCTGCCTCCACAAATTACTCAAAATTTCAATTTTTTTCATTTAACGGACATGCAAAAATTTTCAAATCGGGGAAATTACTTTTCGATTTTTAACAAATCTAACAAGAAACTCCAGACTTCCTTTTATGTGTATCACACATTGCTATATAAAGTATACCGCTGAAAGAAATCGCCCAATCATAAACCAAAAACAGCCAAATCCCTCGAAAGTTGACGGCGAATGAAAATGGAATTGAAAAATAAAATCGAACAAAAGCGACATTGGCGTCCTTCTCAAAATATGTATATTCATATGCATATGTACGATGTGCCTCCTCAATAAATATATACACACAAACACACGACAGTGTAACGATCCAGATAAACACCAGCGACACAAGTCAGTCGTTCGTATTGACACCCGGTAAAGTGCTTTCAGCGCCCCTTGGTGGCATTTTTTGTACCTCCACGACTGGACAGATTTTGGCTGGGAGCAAAACCATATGTAAAGTTTAATTTCGGTGTGGAACAAAATAAATAAATTAGTTAAAGAATTTATTTTTGTCTGATCAGAATAAAGTTGAAATGTCGAGAAAAAATACGCGAGTTTCGAAATAAGTGCTTGTGAAGTGTGTAGATGGGTTAATTTGAATAGAATCGTGCTTTAAAAAATGTAAACAAAGCACTTGTGAAACACGAACAAATTGTTGTGTTGTTACTTTTCTATTAAATATTTAGTGAATACTGTGTAATATAGTGTCTTTTTGTTAAATATATGGTTAAACAAATCAATAAAATAGTGAAATGCTGCTGAAAATTCGCATAGTTGGAATACTACACATGTGTATGTATATGCATATACTCATAGCAGAATATTTTAAAAGGACTATTTCGTTCGGTGAAAGTGAAAGAATACTGAAAGCTGGTTGCAATTAAGTTGCATTTCACTGTCTTTATTGACTTGTTTAACAATATATTAGATAAACACTTTATATTATTCACTACGAACTTAATATTGAATAAAAAAATAACAAGAAAAACAATTTCTTCGTGTTTAACAAATGCTTTGTTTACATTTTTTAAAGCACGATTCTATTTAAACTATCCCATCTAAACACTTCACAAGCACTTATTTCGAAACTCGTGTATCTTTTCTCAACATTTTAAGCCAACACGTATTTGAAAACAAAAATTTCTTTAACAAAATTAATAATATTATTCCGTACCGATTTTGCACTTTTCATACGAATTTGCTCGAGCCAACGATCTGTCAGAAATTTATGTAGTCGATATAGTACAAAAAATGTCCGCAAGAATTTTCGTTCCGGGTGTCAATTAGTTCGTTCGCAAGATCGATTATGACGTAAAACAAAATAAAGGGTTGCATGAAAACGAAATATGAAAATAATTTGTGTATGTCGAAGTTACACTGGAGGATGGTGATACATATACAATATACATATCTTACACCAGTAATAACCGAGTCAAGATTCCGCTTAAGACTAACTTTACTCTTTATCTTGTAGTACATTACATATTCCCCTGCTTATGACTAACGGGTTAGTTTAGTTTTAGTAAGAGAGGGAGAGAGGAAAAGAGAGGGTGGAATGAATATACCTAATACATATCAGATGGTTGATATCCACGACTATACAATTTAAAATGGTTTCATACCGAATTGAAACCGAAACCCTTAGTGTAGCGCCTTTCGTGGGAGTTCGGGTAGGAAGAAAAAAAAGACTGATCGATGTTTTCTTTACTACAGTTTATTTGCAAGTCCCGTTAACATTGAACGTCGGCGTATTTATAGCCAAAAGTATTTACATATATGTAACATGCTAGCGGGAAAATCATTCGATCATGAAACGACCATGAAATAGAACAATTATGCTATATATTTACTTTATCTATTTACTTAAAAGAACAGTGTGTTGCACAAGATCTGGTAACACCAGCACTAGTGTGATAAATTAACTGCCTACAGATCGGCCATCCTGAACGGAAATCGTACCGATTGCATTTACAAATAAAACATAACATCGTATATTCACAAAAATAAAAAACAAAAATTGGTCTCAAGTTAATCGACTATAAATTCTTTTGAACTTACTAAATTAAGATAACGTTATCATAATTTACAAATCCTCATTATCTAACGATCAGTATGTACATTTAAAATATTCGTTTTATGCTTACATACATTTAATCACACAATCAATATAAATAGTCAAGGTTAAAAGTCAAAATGAAAGTTTTTAAATATTCAAAATTATTCGAAAAATATCCAGGTCAAGCGAGAAAGGTCATTGACAACATTGGTAAGTTTATGGTCGATTTGAGCTTAATAATCATTCTCATTATCATCCGTGTCTCTTTCTTCATCATCTTTCAACCCAGTGCCAGGTACCGCATACAGTCGCATGTTGTTGGGAGAGCAAATACCTTTATAAGGTAATCTTGTCAGCTGAAAGCCATCTATGTCGCAAATAAAATACCTATCATTCGGCAGGACTTTTTTAACTTGATAAGGACCTCTATACTTAGCCAGTAACTTTTTATTTATGCCTGAAAGGGTGACTATATTCCTTATCATAACATGATCACCGACCTTATATTTAGTGGGTTTTTTATGACGGTTGTCATAATAAGCTTTGCCTACTACTTGTGCCTTTTGTATGTTTCCTAAAGCCTTGTCCCTAACTTCCGCTATATTCAGTCTTCTAGGTTCTGTTTTATCAATCAGATACTCCTTAATCCTGTCACAGAATCTTCCTCTCTGATCTCTTCCGAATAATAAAGTACAAGGCGTAAAACCTGTACTTCTGTTCACACTATTATTTATAGCAAACTCAACTTTATCTAAATTTTTGTCCCAACTACTAGTAGTAAATGCCTCACACTCTTTTGCTAACATCGGAGTTATTATGCGATTGAGACGTTCAACCTGACCATTCGATTGTGGAGAATGGGTTGCTACTTTGATATGCTGAATATTGTTGTCGGTCACAAAGTCAGCAAACTCTTTCGAAGTGAAACAACTTCCACGGTCAGAAATAATTCTATTAGGTCTTGAAAAATTTGTGAAGTACGTACTCAAGCAAGATATAGCGTCTTTAGTTTTCGTTGTTTTAACAGCGTATAATTTCACGAACTTGGTAAAAGCATCTACTACTACCAGAATGTGCTTTTTGCCTAAACGACTTGTAGGAAGTGGGCCTAGATGATCAATATGAAGACTATCAAACGGTAAGTTACCTTTGGGGATAGGGTGAAGAATACATTCTATTTTTCCCGACTCAGGCGAATAATAAATGCACTTCAGGCAGTTTTTAATAAATATTCTGATTCTCCCCTTCATTCCAGGAAACCAATATATTCCTGCCAAGTGCTGGTAGCATTTTTCAACCCCTAAATGAGAAAGTGCCTCATGGTGCGTCCGAATTACCTGCTCCTCCATGTGCGATGGGACGTAAAATACAACTCTTCCTTGTTTCTTCCTATAAATTAATCCATCTACCATTTCGTAAAATGGACTCTCGGACTTACTGAGTTGCTTGGAAATTGAAACTATCGTTGGATCTTGCCTTTGGGCAGCTGCTAAGATGAATTCAAATGAATCGTCGTCTATATGCAAGATATTGAAAGATCTGCTAAGAGAATCTACGTGGGACATCCGTTCACTCTTTCGATGTTCGATAGAGTAATCATATGATTGAAGCTCTAGCGCCCATCTTGAAATTCGAGGATTCAATAATTTTTTGTTCAGCGTCAGAACAAGGGCTTGACAATCCGTAACAATCTTGAACGGGATTCCCAGCAGATATACTCGAAAACGTTTTAGTGCATATATTATACGAGGGCGGGTCAATAAGTCCATGACTTTTGGAATAAAACACAGATTTCTTGATAAAAAAATAATTTTATTTTTCAACGTAGTCTCCCTTGAGCTCTATACACTTTGTCCTACGCTTCTCCAATTTTTTTATCCCTTCAAAAAAAAATGATTTGTCGAGGTCCTCAAAATAGGCCTTTGTTTGCGAGATGACTTCATCATTGGAGTCAAATCTTTTTCCACCAAGCCATTTCTTCAGGTTTGGGAACAAGAAGTAGTCGCTCGGAGCCAAATCTGGAGAATAGGGTGGATGAGGGAGCAATTCATAGCCCAATTCATGGATTTTTGCCATGGCAACTGCACATGTGTGTACCCTTGCATTGCCTTTTTTCTCCTCAAATTAGTGAGTAGTCTGATAAAAATAGCTGTCATACACAAACTAACTGACGCAGCAAGTTTAAATTTTGACAGGAGTCAACTGACAGATGCCTGTTGACAGGAGCAGTGTTGCTGCTTCAGTAAAGAGGTCAGAAATTCAAAAAGTCACGGACTTATTGACCCGCCCTCGTAGACAAAGTTTCTAGCTCATAGCTATGATATCGACTTTCAGCATCAGTTGCTCGTTTGGAGAAGTAAAAGACGGGGTGAAATTTATCATCCATTTGCTTTTGTATAAGGACTGCTCCGAAACCAAGAGTGCTTGCGTCACAATGCAACTCCATGACATTATGAGGGCTATAGATGGATAAAACTGGTGCTGACATTAATCTAGCTTTTAATAATTTAAATACTTCAATTTCATTAGACCCGAAAACAAACGGAGCATCTTTCTTTAGCAGATCATAGAGAGGCTTTGCGATATTTGCGAATTGGTGTATAAATTTCCTGAAGTAGGAACAAAGCCCCAAAAAGCTATGAATATCTCTAGTGGAAGTGGGTATTGGAAAATCTTGAATGGCTTTAAGGTTTGCATCGTTCGGACTTACACCGGCTTCAGTTATTTTATAGCCCAAATAATTAATTTCGGCTTTGAGGAAAAAACATTTGTCTAACCTGAGTTCCAAACCTTTATTGATGACAATATTGATGACTTCCTGAAGAATATTTAGATGTTCCTCGATTGTTTCGGTTGCGATAAGGATATCGTCTAAATAGGTCAAAATTTTCGATTCTACAATCATTTTCCCAAACAGATGTTTCATGTAACGCTCGAAAACTGAAGGTGCGTTTTTAAGCCCGAATGGCATGCGTGTAAACTCATACTGACCAATTGGGGTAGTAAAGGACGTAAACTTCATAGAATCGTCTTCAAGTGGTACATGATAAAAACCGTTTTTTAAATCGAGTGCTGTAAAAAACTTTTTATTTTTTAGTCTATCAATATTGTCTTCTATCAGGGGTAATGGATAGTTATCACGTAAAGTGATCTTATTAAGTTCCCTAAAGTCTACACATAACCTCAATTCTTTATTCTTTTTTTCTACTAGAACGATAGGCGATGCGTACTGTGAATCGGACTCTCTAATGATGCCTTTATTAAGCAAATCGCTAAGAATTCTTTCCAACTCTACTTTGTGCCCGTATGGCAATCTTCTAGGTGGGCAGTGGAATGGAGAATCCTTTGATAAAACTATCCTCATTTTAAATGTATCTTCCCGTTCACAAACTTTATCCGAATTCTGACAGAAAGCTGAACTCAGTATTTCTTTTACTTTAATTTGCACATGGTATGGTAAATTTTCATTAATTTTTATATCCAATTCTAATTTATTATTACTGATATCTATGTTAAAGATTTCTTCTACACAATTGGTTTCTTCATTAACTGTACTTACATGACCATATAAACTATAACACTGACTAGATGGCGATGACGATGACGATGACGATGACTTTGAAACTAGGTGACTCTGGACACTGGACTGTTTTGGCGATATTAATTTTTCTTTATTTTCAGCTTTCTTTGATGTTCGCTGCAAAACCAAACCAATTTTGTCAATGAAATTTCTCCCGAGCACAACTGGATAACTCATTGAATTGTTTCTCGCTACAAGTAAAGATAAATTAGTTTGTGAATTTTCGAAAAATATACAACAATTGACACTTCCCAACACATGCAGTGGACTCCCATTAACACCGCAATACGATTTGTTACTTTCTTCCAAAGGTGATATCATGCACGACGGTAGGAATTTCTCTTGAACGAAGCTTATTGGACTCCCTGAGTCCAAAAGAGTTGTAAGGGTTGATGAACTTTTAGCGTATCTTCCGATAAACTGGAACACTATTTCCTTTTCGAAGTTATTTGATGTGACGCGTAGTGGTTGTTCTAAATTACTTTCGTTGTCACTCGGCACGTTGTTGATCGTATCTCGGCTTATGTTGTTTGCATCACTTTTGTCTTGAAGCACTAACACTGTCTTATTTGTAGAACAATTTTTGGCGATGTGTCCTATAGTACCACATTTGAAACAGGTAAACTCCTTTTTGCTATATGAATTCACTGGCATGTCGCTTGCTGTTCGTTCGATATGCCGATCTGTTGTCTTCTGCGAATTGTTTGGATGCTTGTACCGATTGTACCCCTGGGATGTGCTAGGCTTATTTGAGTAACTGTCACGAGAATTGTTCTTGAATTTTTCGTACTTCCTCAAAGCGAGCTTTAACTGCTTGATGTTGTTGGCGTTATACAGTATGCTCTTGTTTACCTCAGTGTCTGGAATGCCTCTGATGATGGATTGAATTAAGTCTTCTTCTTCAACGGGATTATGCGACGCAATCTCCTGCATTGACAGCACATATTGTTGTATAGTCTCATCGCGTCGTTTTTTTCTCCCATTTAGCTGGTTAATTACATCAGCTTTTGTCACTACACACTTGAACTCACCCACTAGAGCTTCCTTTAGTTCCGCCCAATTCCGTAACCTTAAAGATCGTACAAACAAGCGTGCCGTGCCATTCAGAAGTCTTTTCACAAATAGGAATTTTGTGCGTTCATCCAAACGAAGGATCTCCGAATAATCTTCAAAATGCTCCACCCAAAAGATCAATGGGAAAATTATCGTCTCCGTTAAATGGACACATCATGTCTTCCATGTCTCTGAAATTATGATTAGTAATTGATACCTGACTTGGAAGTGCATCTTCCGTTTGCAGTTCTTTGAGTTTACGCCGCAAAAGCATAATCTCATCCTTCTTCTTACATGAGTCTCGAAGACTTCTAAGTTCTTCATTCAGGTCATTCTGAGGAATCTCCGGATCACTGTCTTACTCAGATTCACGCTCACTTGACGACTCTGCAACGTCTTCTGGACTTTCGCGCGAACAATACTGGAGAATATTTTGCAGATCTTCCTCAGAATACTCCTTTACGGCCTCCTCTACTCTCAATTTCAATGTCGCCTTACTGCCACTTGTTTGCATTTTCATATGTCGTAAAATGTCTTTCAAGGTAGCGACCGTTGCTTTCTCTATAAACTTCGTAAACAACTCGGACATATTCACTGATCAATTCTCAGGCAAAAACACACTGATTAGCGGGTAAAATCCCACTTCTGAATTATTGTAGAGCCTTTCGTGGGAGTTCGGGTAGGAAGAAAAAAAAAGACTGATCGATGTTTTCTTTACTACAGTTTATTTGCAAGCCCCGATAAAATTGAACGTCGACGTATTTATAGCCAAAAGTATTTACATATATGTAACATGCTAGCGGGAAAATCATTCGATCATGAAACGACCATGAAATAGAACAATTATGCTATATATTTACTTTATCTATTTACTTAAAAGAACAGTTTGATGCACAAGATCGGTAACACCAGCACTAGTGTGATAAATTAACTGCCTACATTAGGTTTTAGAGTTGTGCAATGTAGTTCACTAGAAAGAGCTTGAACTACCAAGTTCAAAAGCCTTACTGAACTAGGCAGTTCACTTGTTTGAATCTTAAATGCAGTTACATATTTCTCTTTAGTTCGTGAATTACATTAAACCTCAAAACAAACTAGTTATGTAGGTGGGCAAGAAGGGAGGACAGACATTAACAAAGTAAGATAGAAATATAAAACAGAATAACAGATGCAGATTCTACGCTTATCGTATTGTATTTAAAATACTCATTAAAAGACTCATTAATCTTAAACATCCAAGCACAAAATAACCCCGACAAAATGAAAACAATCAGAAGGAACAACCGACTCTAATCGTAACCCTTATCTGCTGCCTGAAAAAAAATCTCTTTCTCTTGTTTCGTCCTTATCTCACTGCAAGTACTGAACCGCGAACGACGACAGACATCTAAGCTTGTGTAGTTCGCGACATAGACTAACTATACCTAGATATCAAACTCTACTAATACTTTTGCAAACGTTTAACTTTCGCACAGAAACACTGTAAGTGAATCACCAACACATTCTCAATCTCTATAACCTGTCAGAATGGCTAAAATGACAACAAATTTCACCTAATGTTCGCTAAGTATATATAATAAAAGCAAAAATAAAAGGAAAAATATTTTTCGCTGGTGAATATTTAATTCAACGTGGTGAAAAAGTGAAGATAATAGAATATATTTAAAAAAAACCCTTTTTTTTGTTTCAATTGAACGAAAAGGGGATCGTTTCAGAATAAAATTAAAAAAGGACCTAAGGATTATATTTTGAAAGTTTCATTTGAAGATACGAGGGCGGGTCAATAAGTCCGTGACTTTTTGAATTTCTGACCTCTTTACTGAAACAGCAACACTGCTCCTGTCAACAGGCATCTGTCAGTTGACTCCTGTCAAAATTTAAACTTGCTGCGTCAGTTAGTTTGTGTTTGACAGCTATTTTTATCAGACTACTCACTAATTTCTTGCGAAAAAAAACCAAAAAACCAAGACAATGCAAGGGTGCACACATGTGCAGTTGCCATAGCAAAAATCCATGAATTGGGCTATGAATTGCTCCCTCATCCACCCTATTCTCCAGATTTGGCTCCGAACGACTACTTCTTGTTCCCAAACCTGAAGAAATGGCTTGGTGGAAAAAGATTTGACTCCAATGATGAAGTCATCTCGCAAACAAAGGCCTATTTTGAGGACCTCGACAAATCATTTTTTTTGGAAGGGATAAAAAAATTGGAGAAACGTTTTTTTTTTTTTTTTTTTTTTTATCAAAAAATCTGTGTTTTATTCCAAAAGTCACGGACTTATTGACCCGCCCTCGTATAAATGAATTGAAACTATTACAATTCTGAAATCAAGCTTAAGCTTGTATTGAGAGTCAATTGTATAAGCATTTTTTATGTTTAGGCACAAACTCTGTACTCTGGACATCAATGAAAAGGATTGTTTATTAATGGCAACTTTTAAAATCAATTTCCTTGCTATTCTTTTAGTTTGAATGTGTTGAGTAAATAAATTAATTAAATAATACTGATAAGTACAATTAACATTTTTGATCATTTTTTAGTTTTTTAAGGAAAATATTTGTTTTTCTATTTGAATTTAAAGCTTTTCCAAAATATTTCGAGAATCTTTTTTTTCACACATTATAAAGTACAAAAGCGGTGGTATTTTAATTGTTTATTTTTTAAAAATAATTTCCAGAATTTAACAAACAATGTGAAATGATATCCTAACTTAATTTGGTTTTGTCGAAGGGAATTTTTGTTTATAATTGTTTTCAACAGATTTTGCTACTACTTTGTTGAGTATTCTTTAATGCTGTTAACATCTTTAAGCCGGTCTGGCATAGAATGCGTCAACTTTTCCATATATTCACATATTATTTCTTGCCATTCCGCTAAAAATTAAAATTTTTAACTGAGGCTTCGATGTGATGACATGTTTTCGTAACCTCATCATTTAATGATTCCAAAGGCGTTCCAAAGAGAACGGGTTAAGATCGGGGCTATGTGGTGGCGTTACTAGCAAGTGAGGGACTTTATGTGGATATGGACTTATGCTTGAAATCGTTGTCCTGTTGGGAGTAAAAAATGTTTCGCAATAAGCATTGTTTGTGTCCTTTGAAGCAAATTTTCGCTGTAAATATTTTAGTATACTTCTTTTTCTGAATTACTGTGACTAAATTACCGATCTCAACAGTGGATATTTAGCTCCATATTACACAACCACCATTTCCGTGCTTTACTTTTTGCCTTGTGTATTTGGACTGTAAGTTTCATTTGGTTGTCTTCATGCTTTCGAAGGCCTATTTGATTCATAAATGCTAAATTTTGACTCTTCTGAAAAAATCCTAGAAGACAAATCCTTTGTTTTTTTATTTATTAGCAAAGTCCTTTTGTTTTTTTTTTATTTTCTTCGCTGACGAAAGGTTTCTTTCTAACGATATAAAATTTATACGCCGATTTGATGTCGTTGACATTCACGAAAATCCAGCCAAATTTTAGAATTACAACGTGATATTTGTGAAACGTGCAGCGTTGTGTTTACATCGATTTTCTTCTTCTCGGAAATTTTTTGATGCAAAAATTGGGCAAAGTATATGGAAATGTTGCGTTAGTAATGGAATTAGTAATACAAAAGCATTAAATATGAGCTAAATTGTCCAGTCACATCCATAGTTTTTCAAAAAATAATTGGTCAATTCGCTGTCGTACTAAATGGACCTATAAAGCACTAATTTTCTATTTATTGTTCTATTTTCACAAATAAAAACAGTCAAAATAATCATTAATTATTATTTATTACTTCATATGAAAAGTTAATACAATATTTTCCATTTAATCTAATAATCCAATTTATTCATGAATTGTAATTTACATTTTTTCGGAACATGCTCTCCTGATGAAAACATTCATGGTGAAGCGAAAAACTTACCCACACCGTGGTGAAATGAACAAATGTCAATAATTTATTGAAGAAGCAGCAAATCCAAGAAAGAAAAAACAATTTCTTTAAATTTATTGTATTTATTGGATAAACAAAGCAAAACAAAACAAAAATCGAAAAAATGCTTTAAGTTTATTTGATCAGCTCACGATGGTTCCACACTGGGAACGCTTTTCTTGAAACCATTGCACTTCAAATGTTGGATCTGCAAGGAAAAAGGCATTATATGTATAGCTATACGAAAATGTATTCTTTTTACTTACATGTAATTAGTTAGATCACTCATCCACATTTCTTAAAGCTCTTGAATGGTGCATTTAGATTCATTGTTCTTACTGTAAAAAAGAAGTAAAATAAATTATTTTGAAATTAAAATGTTTGTAGTTACTCACAAGAAAATGTAAACAAACTTTTCCAACTGCTTTTGCCACCTCCAATCCAAGGCACTCTGTTCGTGGCCGCAGTATTCTATTGAAAATGTTTTCTTCTTGCTCCAAATGTGTAAATTTTTCTTCTTTTGTTGTCCTAGAAAATATAATAAACAAAATTATTGTTCAACATAAAATTTTTTTGCAACTTACACGAAATTAGATTTGTAAATATGAGAAATGTCAAAATCGAAATTCACCGCGTCATTTTTATATGGGTGACGTCACTCGTAAAACTTTTCGAATTTTGACATTGTTGACAATTCTCACGTATTCACGGACAGGTTCACACGGATAGGGACGATCAGTACAAAACCGATTTTGATTTTCCAATATCTGGAAAGTTTGATATCTAGGTATAGTTAGTCTATTATTATTCTATTATCTTCACTTTTTCACCACGTTGAATTAAATATTCACCAGCGAAAAATATTTTTCCTTTTATTTTTGCTTTTATTATATATACTTAGCGAACATTAGGTGAAATTTGTTGTCATTTTAGCCATTCTGACAGGTTATAGAGATTGAGAATGTGTTGGTGATTCACTTACAGTGTTTCTGTGCGAAAGTTAAACGTTTGCAAAAGTATTAGTAGAGTTTGATATCTAGGTATAGTTAGTCTATGGTCTGACCTATGTCGTTCAATTGAACGAACGAACTACATAGTTAATGTCAATACTTCTCGGCTCTTTTTGTGTCAGCGGATCAGCGCTCACCAAATCTTTTTATCAGTGAACGAACCACACTTTTTTTTCATCATAAATCAAACGCAGGCTGACAGTGACACAGCCGCATGGCTCATCCTTCACTGTGTGCGTGTGTTGGACGCATGATGCGATAGAAAGAACAAAAAAGGGTAGTTCGTTCACTGCATGTTCACTGATAAAGAGATTTGGTGAGCGCTGACATAAAATGAGCCGGGAAGAATTGTCATGAACTATGTAGTTCGTTTGTTCAATTGAACGACATAGGTCAGTTAGTTCGTTCGTTCGCGAACTACACAACCCTATTAGGTTTGAGAATTTTGTTGTCGTTGAAAACGTGGTCATTTTTTTTTTGCTCTGCATGCGATATCTATATAACTTTATTATTTGTGATCAAACGCTTAGCATTGAAATTCAATGTTTCCAGACATAAAATTTCACGGAGAAAATCTTAATCCATACCACCTGAGCAAGAACTGCTTCCCGATGATTTGGAAAAGAGACTTAAGTTTTCTAAGTGATTGATAGGATCACAAACTTTCCTAATCGTCATACTTGGGCTGCGGACAATCCACACACACGGAGACATAAATTATTTCAACACAAATTAATCGTCAATGCACTCCACGAAATAATGATAAGGACAAAGAAATCTTTGTTTGTTCACTTAGGTTTTGATGAGATCTAATTCATTGAACGCAGCAGCATCATCGCTTCGTCTTATCGCGTCATAGCGATAACCTTTTTTTTTCCTAACACATCTGTTTTACACTGATGAGTGATCTTCATTGTGGTACGAAATATTGATAAGGCCAGTTGTGCTTAAGTGAAAGAATAATTTAAAAAAATATAAATTTAAGCTGAGTTTCGACAGAAAAAGGGTTTGTTAGTCTTAAATATTTATTTATTTGTTAGAAAAAATTGGAATGCTTTAGATTTTCGCAAATATCAATTACAATGCCTCATGGAAAGCCATTGACCGAAGAGGAGCAAGGACGTGTAGCTGTTTACAGAGAACAGGGGAAAACAACAAGGCAAATCGGAGCTATTCTAAAAGGAAGTAAAACTGTTATAGCAAATTATATAAATCTTGGCGAAAATTATGGAGTTAAGCGAAGTACAGGAAGAAAAATCCGTACGCAATTTTCGCACACATTCTGCAACATTACCATGATTTTCAAAGTAATGTCACAATATTTCCCAGCGTTGTTCAAGCGTATACACAACCATATTTGTTCAGCGGAAGGATAAAACTAATTAACTGTCAAATCAGACATGAGCTAAGTGTTACCATTCACGAAATAAGCACTAGTTGAAAAAAAAAAAACGTTAGATGGCGGACCCTTTACCATTGAATATGTTAAATGCACGCCGAAACCGACGCTTACAGCACGACACATAGCGAACAGGTTGACTTTTGCTGACAAATTTCAATTTTGGGACGAAGAGTGGTGTAAAGTGGTATTTTCTGACGAAAAAATATTTAATTTAGATGGGCCAGATGGTTGCCAAAAATATTGGCATGATAAAAGGGCCGAAAGGCAGCTCAGGCATGCTCGCAATTTCGGAAGAGGCACGTTAATGGTTTGGGGGGCTATAAGCTGCTCTGGAAAGTCACCTATATGTTTTATATCAACTAAAATGAATATCCAAAGAGCTGATGTTTTAGTTGACCTTGGGGATCAATTATTCGGTAGCGAGTTTATATTTCAACAGGGCAAAGCGGCTATTCATGCATCCAAGTTTACAAAGAAGTTTCTAAAAACCCGAAATATTTCTCTATTGGAATGGCCCGCTTGCAGCCCTGATTTAAACCCCATTGAGAAAGTGTGGGCGGTTTTGTGCGCAATGTTTTTAAAAATGGGTGTCAGTTTGATAATTTGAAAAATTTCAAAAGGGCCATCAAGGAAGAATGGGAAAAAGTCGGCATAGATCAGATACAATCACTGATTAATTCGATGCCACGACGTCTCCTAGATGTAATTAGAAACAAACACTAAGCACTAAGATTTGATTTGATTTCGAATCAAAAATATTTCAAATACAATACTAAAGTAAAAGACATTGTCCTTATCATTATTTCGTTCGTATAGAATTTAAAAAAATAATTAGAAATATAAAATAAGAGTTAATTTTCTGGAACCGTCATCAAAAGTGAGGCAGCAGTTAGCATTAATAAACATTCGCATTTAAATCCAAAAACGGGCTCTAGTCCGTGAATGAATCATTTTTGATTCATAGCATTTGGAGCTTAAAGCAAAAAAACCTTTTTTATAAATGTTGCCTGCTGCAGGTTTTTTCAAGTATCATAAACAGATTTTATTTTTTACAGCAAACTTGATGATTTTTTTTTACTGTCATAAGAAAAAAATTGTTAAACGTTAATTAAGCAAAAATTAGCATGGGCAATGTAAATGGAACAGGCTTAGAAATTGGATATCTGAAGACTCAAATAAGATACCAACTTTATTTAATCTCCGTTACAAAGGCTAGTAGTATTTCTTCTAAAAATAAAGTCTTACACGAAGTTTCTACCATTAGTACTAACAGAGAAATTTCCGTTAACATTGTTCAGGGTACACCAAAGTAAGCCTTTTTTTAAATCCTCGATAAATGCTGTCAACATTAGATATAGACCCTTACTGTAGAACGATTTTTTTCGTAGAATATACCCAAAAATCATTTCTCAAATTATCCTTGACGAATTAGGGAACTCTCCCTGTATATTCACTTGTTCACCCCCACATTGTATTTATCTGCTGTGACAAATATCTCTATTTATTTCACTGAGTAAAAATGTCACTAACTATTATAATTTAAATTAGATAAATTGTTGGAATTGTAAGAATTTGAATAAATTATGAATGAATGTATGAGTATGAGAGTAATAAAAATAATAAACTGAGTAAGTAAAACCCCTTGAGCGCAGATTATAACACAAAAATAAAAAATATGACGACCGCATCTAATACGGTGTCATGTTTGAGTGAGTATCTAAGTCCCAATTTACATTTTCAAACTTTTCCAAAATGTTTCAAGAGTTTGTCGGCAAGGAGGTTGGAACGTGCGGTAAACGGAACGTGATTGATGTTCCGCTGGATTCCGTTTTGGATTTCTTCTCAATTATTCTATTCCGTTTTATTTTGCCATTCAGTTAATTGAAGTGGTATCGCTCTAATCAAGTTTCGTGGAGCTCTGTTTGTTTTAAACGTGAGAAAATAAAAAAAGGAAAACAGTCTAATATTTACAGTGACTTCAGTATTTAATTTTTTCTGCGTGCTTTATTAACAAAAATTCGAATTCAAAATTCAAATAAAAATGGAACAAATTAACTGGTCGAAAGAATTGGTTGAGGAACTCATCGTGCATTATGAAATGCATGAAAATTTATATGCTGCTGCTGGTCCTCGATATTTAGACAGAAATGCCCGTGCTGCCTCATTGAACGAAATCGCCAATGAATTAAAAAAATGCAAGCCAGATATGAGTACAAAATATATAAAAGCGAAGATCAACATTATCAGGACGCAGTACACGAGGGAGATGAGGAAAATTGAAAGCTCAAAAAAAAAAGCGGAGCGGGATGGGACCAGATTTATAAGCCGACTTTGTGGTTTTTCGATCAACTGCATTTTCTCAAAAATCATTGCAACGACAACGACAATACTTCCTCACATGTCTCCAGTAATTTCAATACGATTTCACTTTCACTTTCTACAATTGCTATATTGGTACACTCTAATAAATCTTCAATTAAAACCAAACGTTCGTCACTCATTTTATAGCTTTCAAATTAAATTTTAAAGCGAACTGAACACACGAAAAAGACGAAGCGCAACCAACCAAAAACACATTTCGAACGAAGATAGCAATTAAAGTAACGAAAAACAAATCGACGATTGCGACATTGAACGTGTGTCTATTTATCAAACATGTTTCAAGAACTTGACTGGAAAAGTTTGAAAGTGTAAATTGGGACTAAGGGTGAGTGACCGTTCGTCATAGCTCTTTTCGTTGTCATTACAAGATCCTGGAAAAAGCGTATCGATGGCTTATGTGCCCATGGCTTAAAAGAGAAGGTGGGGTAGGCACAAAAGGAAGCATCCCAAAAGTGTTGGGTGAACGGGGGAAGAAGTCCAACTTGTTGTAGCAAATTTTACCGCAACAAGTTTAAGATAAATAATATTTGGCAGTGGTCTGCGATGAAGGAATCAATGAAACTTTACCTGCGAATTAATTCAAGAAACAACTTTTTAGAACGAGCAGACTTTTTTTGGTTGTTGAAAATAAAAGATTAGCTGGGTTAAGGTTTATTCTCATTTTTCGTTTATTGGCCATATTGACAAGAATTGTTTGCAATTGTAATATTTATTAGTTGTAACATTGACATACATTTTTGTTAAATATAATTTATTGTTGTGCTACATTGAATTTACAAAAAAAAAAGTAACATAACGATTTTTTTTTTATTTTACTTCTTCTTTGCCACTTATAAAGTAAATATTTCAGTTTTTTATTTAAGTCTCCCTTTCATTTTATTCTTCTTTATTTTTATTATTAAAAAAAAAACATAAAATACAAAATAACAAAATTTATTAAAGAAAATAAAAAAATACACACTTCCGTTGGTGTGTGCTTAAAATTGCAATAAAACATGAGAGTTACCATTTAAAATTAGATTTTCTCAGTGTTTAAGTGAGTTTTTATTTATTTAAGTAAATTAAAAAATTATACAAACAAATTTTAACATTAAAGATATACAATTGCAGCATAACTTAAAATAAATATTTGAATACAAAGAATTCAATTTTATTATTTTTGTTTTATGTAATCAATTTAAACAAACAAATTTGTTAAACAGAATGGAAGCCTAGTGAATCAAAATAAAATATATATAAATTTATTTGAAGCATTTATAATATTTTATTTTTTTTTATTGCAGATTTGTTTTCCTTCTTTTTTTTAAGTAATCATTATTTATTTTTATAAACAAAATAATTGAAAAGCTTAATTATGTAGTTTTCTTTTAATTAGAAGAAAATAAAATGTAAAATGATGACCCCTTTCACTTACATGGTACAGTTTTTATTTTTAGAGTGAGCGAAAGTAATCGATCGATAGATTTTGAAATATAAAATTAGAAAAAGGTTTGTTCTACATCTAATATATATATATATTTATATATAAAAATGAAAGCTTTACTTAGTTTTTTTTTTTCTCTCAAATGTATAATCATCATCTTACATGCATAATTGTAAAAATAAAAAATAAAATTATAGAAAAAAGTTAAAAATGTAATCAAAGAGAACGCACAAACTAATCGATTATATAAATGGAACACCAAAGTCAACAAAATGTCATACTGCCATTCGTTCAGCAAGCAAATTGTTCCTAAGGAAAGGAAAGCTGTAAATATAAGATCCATGAATATCAAAGACATCATAATTAAATAAATGCTTTTATAGATAATAAAAAAGTAAAACGTTCAATCTAAAATATAAAATAAAAATAAAACAAAATAAATCTAACTTAAAACTCATTGTCTTTTATAAAATCTTTCGGATTATTTACATTTCGTTTTTGATTTATCGTCTATCAAATAAGTTCTGAGCGGAAAATTGTTTCGTGAAATAACCGTGCATCACCACGAAATTTAAACTGTTTTAGCAATAATCTTTGCTTGATTATGAGAAAAAAACATCAGCAACAGACCTCCTTGGGGTTTTGCTAGTAAGCCTTACTTCACTTCGGTCACAGCGAGTGATTTCATGAGTAAAGTTAGCAATATTGGAGTTTAGAACACCACCTTAATTAACTCTGAAAACAAGCAGCATGAAAAAGCCACATAATGTGTAAATCTTTCATGAATAGGGCAAAAGTCAGGCCCCAATAAACTTCGAATTAAGAGTATATCAAAGTTAACGATATCTAAAAGTGGTGTCTGACTGGTACGCTGAGCTGTTATAGCGCCCTTCAATTGTAGAAGAAAGCTGAGTCTGAAACAGATAACCAGATAACGATACATAATTATATATAAAGGGTTTTTTTTTTTAATAGGGACGTAAAAATTTTGCATTTTAATACAAACGCATCCTTAAACTTATTTTTTTGATCTGTCAATGTCAGAACGCCAGTCAATTACATTTTTATCACGGTGAGCACGAACGAGCAACGTTTGTAAATTATAAAAATTACTACCGAAATTCTAAGTCGGTTGGCGCTACTTTAATAGCGCTAACTCCATTTTTCGGTCGTAATAATCATCCCACCAGATATGCTGTACGATAAATTCGAGTCAACATATTCACTATTGAATGTTCCTGTGCCAGTGAGACAATGCACCGGTCGAAGTACCGAAAATATCGCAGCCGTAAGTGATTTAGTTCAAAATGTGACAAATCAGTCGATTCCAGGGCGTTCACAGGGGAATTATGTCCACATTGCAATTGTTGCGAATTTTTGCGTAAAGATCTTAGCTTATATTCTTACAAGATCAAATTAAGTCAAGAACTGAAGCATTTGGCAACGGATGCTCAACAATTCGTTTTTCATTTTATCCATTCAATTCTAATGTGCTTATAAGACTTCTTACAGACGGTGAAGATTTCTTCAAGCTCAGGTATGCGTTGCAAACACAGATACCTTATAATACTATTTCGTTGCTCTTTGCCCTGTGACGGTACCAAATTTATATATCAGATTCATTTTTTAATTTGCTCTATAAATTCTCTCAAAATTCTTCCAAAATTCATTTCAATTCATACATATCCATCAACCGCCTCTTCAATTATTCATCAGCAGACCTACAATACATATTTTTGTTTCAATAATATGACTACTTGAAGTAAACAGACATCGAATCAAGTCGTTAGGAAATGCCGTGGCGATGCTCACTTGTGAATTGAAATCAAATCAGAACAAGATTGGGAAGATAAACCAAAACGTTAAACCTTTAAGCGTAACCCTCATTTTATTAAAGACTTTAAATAAAAATTTTCTTTCTAGTAAAAAAATTAAAATAAATTTGTACAAAGTTAGCTATAAAAAAAATGAATCACAGAACACTGCAAAATACATACATATGTATGTACGACATCGTACTAGAATTAAAATAAATATATATATATATATATATATATTTCTAATAAATACAACTGAAAAAAAAAACACATAATTAAACGGAACCAATACACATCCTACAAACAATATTTTACTCTAAAGTGTTTATTAAACATTCAACTATATGCAGATCAAATACTCGTATATAAATTCCAGTTTCTTTTTTGTTTTATTTGTGTTGTTTGTTTTCTTCATTATAACAATAAATGGACCGTGCATTAACACCAATATATTTTTAATTAATTAATTTATATATAGTATAAAATATTTCTGTTGCGCTTTTTTTTATGTTTAATCAGTACAACAATTACCACATACAGTTTTTTTACCTTTATTTTGTATTGGGATTTAATTTGTTTGTTTTTTTGTTTTTGTAAATATATATTTGTTTCCGTTCTTAAATGTATATATAAATATGTGTATATGTATATATATATCTATATTTATCTATTTGAAAAAGCAATTTAACGTCAACCAATTGAATTGACATAGATTTGTAAAATAAATTCGTTTTCTTTTGTATTATATATCATAATATTTTAGTCATACGTACATACAGTTAAAAACAGAACCCGACACATACATACATACATACAAACAGACGTTCGTACATACAGATACAAGTTTGAAGATTGTTTTGTTGTTTTTGTGGTATAGAAATATCTTGCTTTTTAAGTGAACTTGTGTATAATAAATCATTGTAAAATCACAACAAAGCAATCTGTGAAGTCAAATTAACTAGAAACCTTTAACAATTAGAGTACTTAACATCTAAGCCTAACTATTCATTCATTCATTCCTTACGTTGCGTCGTTTTAATGTATTTTGCAAAATGCATAAAATTGAAAAATCGAATTACGAAAAACTGAAAAATAATTAAACTTATGACACAAAACCTGAGCCTTGTAGCAGTTGTAATTTGTTGTTTTATTTGCTTCACGTTCAAAATGGTAACTAAATTAAAACAATAATTCGTAAACAGATCTTTGTACGACGGGAGAACTGGGCAAAATCAAATCATCGTCTCTTCGACACCTCTCTGGTTACTACACTGTCATACCAAGCAAAAAGAGCGTATCTCCATTTTTATAGTTTTGAGTAATTCAACTTTTAGTATTTTATTTCGATGCATTCCGGTGTCACTATTTCAGTTGTTGTATTGAGTCATATCCAGATGTTAACACGCCTCTTTTAGTAAACGGACAACGTCGTTACAACTTCAATCATAACTTCGAGGTTACATTCCCTGATCAACAGAACTGGGAATAGAATAAACCTATGTACGAGTATAAAAAAGATTTACTGGTGTGGTACACCGACGGAGTTGGAGCAGACTTATACGAAGAAACTTCCAACACCTCACTGTAGGTAATTATGGACAGTAGCATCTCTGTATTTCAAGCTGAAAAATAAATGGAATAGAGCTCTGCATTAGGGAGAACTTTAACTTTGCACTGCACCCAACAAGAGCAATTGTATTTTCTCTAAAAGCAAAGCGGCCCTACTTGCTATCAACGCTTTCGAGATAACCTCAATAATTGCCTGGGACTATATTATACTTCTCAAAGCAATAGTACCAATAGAGTCCATTTAATCTGGGTGCCATGTCACAGTGGTTATGATGGTAAAGAAAAGCAGTCGAATTGACCACAAAAGGTTCGGCCTCAAGATTCATATTGCCACGACCATTCTGTGGGTTACCAATTAGCTCCATAAAAAGCTATTTAAGCAACTGGCTACAGACAAAGGCATTCCATTACTGGACGGAAACTGAGCGTAACAGTCAACCCAAAAACTTGTTATCAACCCCTTACCTCGAAAGAACAAAACACTCCTACAGCTTTCTAGGGATCAGATATAAGCAGTTACCGGATTCCTAACGAGTCACTACAGATCAAAAAACACCTTATGACCAGATTTCGAAAGTACTACTAAAGAGATTGCTGATAGACTGGAAATTGATTATTCGACCATTTTTCACCATTTAATAAATATGAGATACGTTTCCAAACTCGATACTTGGGTGGTACGTCTTTTAACGGAAAACAATAAGGGGACCTAGAAAGCGGCAGGTAAAAGTGCAGAGTCCATTCGAAAGGCAGACTGGTTTGCACCCAGTGAAAATTTTGCTGTGTGTTTGGTTTGGATACCCTTATAACAGAGAAGTGACCAACTTACTAGATTGTATACGAAAATTCGCGAAATTCTGCCCAATCGGAATGGCGTCATATTCCATCACGACAATGCTAGGCCGCATATTATTAGACAGACGCTGGGAAAAATACAGGAGCTGGAGTAGAAAATGCTTCAGCATCCACCATACTCATCTGACATTGCGCCTTCAGATTATAGAGGTTGTCGAAAAGCAACTCACGAGCTTTTTCCAGGGGAAAACAAGATCTTTTATGAAAAATGGAATCGAAAAGCTTGTTGAATGCTGGAAAACAATTGTAAACAGCGATGGAAATTATTTTTCATAAAAATTGTACATATTGAAGTTTACTCTCAAATCGGGCACGAACTTTTGCAATCCTCCCATATAAGAGCTCAAGTGGGTATCAATAGACAGTCTTTATAGACAATTGTGTGCAAAGATTTGAAGTTGTTTCCATACAAAGTTCGAATAACAAGCAGCAGACTTGCCGATACACTTAAATTTAGCCAGAAAATCCTTCAAAGGGTGGAAGAAGACGAAAACGTGTTAAACTGCATTTTTATGTCTGATGAGGCACATACATACGAATATTGACCTAAACGACAATGTCAACAAAAAAAACTTTCCTAATATGGAGTGACAGAAATTCAGAGATGCTTCATGAGTCGAATTTGTATCCACAACTCGAGTTACAGTGCAGTTACAGTGCAGTTTCATCCAGTTGCATGGTCGAGCCAGATTTTTTTTTTTTAAAGAAAACAGTGGGGTTGTAACGTCAATGGAAACCGTTATTTAAATATAATGAAAGTTTTTCTGTTCAAAGCTATGCCGAAAGGAAATATCGTTCAAGTTCGTATGATTTCAGCAAGATGAAGTATCTTCTCACATAGCCTGGTTCCTTTTGACAAAAATTTAATTTCAAGAAACCACACATTTCGCTGACTCACAAGGTTACAACAGGAAATGTATGAAACAAATCATCTAATTTAAACAATTAAAAGCAATCGATTCAAATATAAATTGAGGCGATTCTCGATGCAATTCTCCATTATATGTTATATAACTTTTTGATAAGAAGTCGCATATAAATGACTTATGTTTCAAATCAACTAAGACAAAATAAATTATATGAATTAAAAGAAAAAGGTAGTAGACCTACTGTTTTAGTTTCTCACAAAATAGTTTACAAAAATTATACGACTGCTGCTGGATTTTGTGTCATTTGAAAACCCTCCTATTCCATTATTTAAAAAAATATTGGATGTCTTACAAAGTTCGTTTGTTTCAATACAACAGGTCGATTAAAATAAAGGTAACATATTTAGCTAATAGATCGTCTAAGCAATTAACAATAATTCATGTGTGCATAAAGCTGAAAACATTAAGAGTTTCTCTTTCAAACTAGCAATAAAATATAAATATCTATATCATGTCTAAACAGCAACATTGTAAATATATATCTGAAAATCTACATAAATTCGTACATTTATCAATAATAAATATTGTATTGAAAAATATAAATTTGAACAAATGAACTACATCACAACCATAACAGCTTTTCTTTTGTTTCATCCTTTTTGTTTTTTACTTGCCCTGCTTGTAAATCTTTTTTTTTTCTTTACTTCCAATCAAACACACAACACAAGTACATATGTACACTCTTTAAATTCAATTTCTCTACGTATATTAAATGTTTTAACTACAAGTATATGATAAATTCTTTTGGTTTTGGTTAAAGCGAAAGCCTTTTGAGTGTCTTCTAAGAAGAACAAAACCATTTAGTTGATCATTTTTTGATAAATATGTTTATATATAAATATGGAACTTTGCCAATTAGTTAATACGTAACTGCTTCGGTTTCTTCTTTTTATAGATATTCCTTAATCAACATACATATTGAACACTAGCTATTAAAAAGAACAAGGGAATTATAAGTAAGTATTGTACATTTGCTATCAATTAGTGTTAGTCCCAAGAACCGGAGGAAGGGGAACCGACTATACGAGACAAGTGTGCTTCTCTTAAATTATTTCAAAAACACGAAAGGGGTACTTGAAAATGAAACCAACATAATTGCAAAACGAATTTAAAAAACGAAACAAGATGAAACTTTGAATTTCAATTAAGGGCTAAAGTAATTCTGGGTTCACACCAAGTGATGTCGTCAATCTCCAACTCATACAATAAAGTCAAACACTACTCACAAAGCCAGTGAAATAGGTCTCATCGCTTAAAATTTCTTCTATGAATAGAACCGTCCACTTTTTTTCAGAAAGTATACCACTACAATTAGGAATAGCTATGTATTTGCAAACATCATGTCCAGGGCTTGGCATATATCAACCAGACGCATGCCTATGCTGATTGGGGAATATCTTTACATGAAAGGCTGGAAATTAGCCTGTGAAAATGCAATTGGCTATTACAGTAGCACGCTTTCAAAAAACAGAACGATACAATGTTTGCTAGTCAACTAAGCGAAAAAAATAATCTACGATTTTTTGACCATTTCAAACGGCAGATATTGGTAGACTTTGCCGTAGTCTAAAGTTGTTATTTTTGGGTGATTGCCGCCTGCCGAATGTTGATAATGATTCAACAAACAACTAATTTTGTCACCCCTTCAAAACTTCTAACAGTAACAGTATGGCTTATTGCTATGGGTACAATTGAATCGAATTACTACAACAGGGCAGTTTGGAAATAAAGTAGCTGGTAAAAACAGACCAAGCGTTAGTTAGAAGTGATTTGCGACGTAATGAAATCAAATATTAAATTATCTTCACTCGACTCATTTATAAATTGTAACTGGATATTGCGAGTGGGAGGATGAAGGTCCTCACATGAATAGGGGAACCATCAATTAAACTATACTCACACCGATACATTTCACAAAAGGTGAAAATAATTACATTCAGGGGAAATTTCATATACTGCGATGAATGATCAGTAGAAGATGTTCCCTACATTGGCTTTTCAGCAATAATTGTACAAATAGCTTTGATTACATCAACATTACACGAGAAAGGAATGCATGACATTTATTTACCTTGAGGATTCTCACTTCCGCAGTCAAATGAGAGCAAAAACTAATGTAAAACGGTATGAGAGCAGTATTCATGCTTTCATTCTTTCTTATAGAAACATGTTTAAATTGCAGACATCTCCCTTCTCTACATGAACAAAAGATATTGAAAACCCCAACTCATTTCATAATTGGATTACTATTGCTTTTCATGTTGTTCTATTAGACAGAGTAATTTGAAGAGGTGTAAATTAGTTTCGAAACTCGAACAAGATTCTTACAACCGTCATTATGAAGATTATGTCAATAATGTCAACTCAATAACGCCACAGAGTATTGCAATAAGCACAATATTTTAAGGTTAGTTAACTAGGTCTACCATAAGACAAACTGATGACGCAGAAGTTAATGCACCAGCAAACGTTTTAAAAGTCACAATGGAAAGAAAATCATTTAAGGGTCCAATAGCTAAAATATGATTGCTTACAGCAGATTCGGCAAGAAAAGATAAAATAAAATAAGTTATCGGCTTTCCAAACGTGGAGCAAGGTACGAAACACTTGCTTTGTCACTGCCCAGGCATAGTACAAAGCGCATGATTTATTAAGGACAATTCTTCTTTTCAGATTTAGCGGGGAACTAGACAGATTAACAGTGTTGTATTCAATATTGTCGTCTGTGTCATAAAATGAATATTTATATGAAAATTGTAATTCTGACCACGCTAATATTAAGTCAGGCTCTAATACATTTCATAAAGAATACCTATCAAGTGGAAGTAGTGCAACTCAACAATGAAGAAGCAACTGCAAGAACTCAAGTACCAACAAATCTGGACAATCTGGATTTGCCATCATCATACTACTGTGGATTGATTGTATTAAACCTAGTACACGAAGAGTTAGAGTCTTGTGAATATCCCAAAACACATTCAAGATATGTCAGATCGTTGAAGATTGAAAAAAACTTTTTCGTCGACATTTAGTGAAAAGAGTTTCTACATTATGAGGGTATAATAACTTTTTAGACAGCGCACCAATGTGTAGCACAAGAATGGGCAGGCAAACTTGCTGACTAGAGTAGCAACATTAACCATCCTGTATTAAATGTGAACAACAACCCATGTATTACAAATGTATTAATATTGTAGTTGGATTGGACTGATCCCGCAATAGAGAATGTGAGAATTGAAAAAAAGATGCATCCCAACAACGTAGAAACCGAATAGAGTTTAAGAGTACACTTTGGAGTTGACATAGTCCAACAAATAAAAGAAAACATGAAATGTTTATACGGGCAACATTTTCAATTTCTACTTTTGGACAAGAAATACAAAAGCAATGTCAATGATCTGACATGTTTGGAACATCACAAGTACATCCATATGTTTGACAAAGGATTCAGGAGATTTTCGGAAGAACTTATTTATTTATTTATTTTTTTAAATTATAACACTAACGAACGCACCTGTTGCTACGAAAAACATTCTGCCGGGCATTAGGAAGTGTCCCGACATATTTCATGAACTGACGATTTAACAGCTTTTTTATGACATGGAGAAAAAGGAAAGTAAGTGTGAAGTAGTAAGTAAGAGTGAAGAAGATTCGACTTTTTTTGGAGACGGGGTGAGCGAATGATGGAGGTTTTCATTTTCTCGGAAAGATTCCTATAGAGTAAGATTGATAGATAATCTTACGCAGAAACACCATCTAGATCAGCCGATTTGTGTTTGTTAAGATCTTTACTTATTTTTAGAGCTTCACGAATTCGGCAGAGTTCTTTTTATTTTCGACGAATGACCAATGACCTTTGCGAGACTGTAGTATTTCGTATTGAAACTTTACACGTTTAATGTACGGCAGTCATAAATTCATTTGATGTTCACCTCATAAATTAGCATTGCAGAACAACCAGAATAGGAAGTATCATGTTTCCAACACAAATGTCCGAAGAATGAAAAAAAAAACATACAATAAGCTTAGTTACCAAACCACGTTTGACATGATCCAATGTTGAATTGATGTTGATTCATGCGTATAGAATATTTAGTGCTATGAAAACATTGTCTTAGAAACAAAAAAAAAGAACATTATTCCATTTTCAAAGCATGCGAAAATAGGGCACAATTGAATTGAAATAAAAAGTAAAAAAAATTAAGGTGATAGTTGAATGGGCAATGAAATAGTAGCCACTAGGTTCATAACGAAAGAATAAAAAAAAAACGATACAGTCGAGATATTCATGACTGAGAAAGAGTTGGAGAAAATTAGGAAGGCTTGCCAGAAACGTTACAAAACCCGAATTGTACAAACTAAAATCGGACTTTAAATAACGAAATAAAATAGTTCCATCACATAGACATAGACAATACAACAGGTATCCATAATGAGAGCGGAAGGCACTACACCGAGAAGTAGACCCCGACACATGTACGAGCAAAAAGATCATACCGAGAGATCAACAATGGAGTCGAAACCGGGAGCAGTGGTACAAGCGATGGATATCCCGAGACAACCCCGACTTAAAACAGACAACGAAGAAGTAGCAAGAAAAATACCACAGAATTTCGAAATTTCCATCTTTCGTTGTATACTGAACGTCTACTTTATTCAATACCAATATTTAATATTTTCACAGCGAGACATAAATAGAGTGTGTGTGCAATTTATATTTATTTGTTTGAAGAAAGCTGAACCTTAAATTTACAACAATTCAATAATAACAAATAAAATAAAAATACGTACTTATATAATACCATACTGACCTTTTTTAAAAACATCTCCTTTATAAGAATAAAATGTTCTGTGTGTGTTTTTTATTTGTTTTTTTTTATATATACATATATATATAATATTATCGGCCGTTGTTATATATATATATATATATATAATAATAATAATAATTTTTGTTTCGGCGTTTAATCCTCCTTCATTGACATAAATTCTTCTCCTTTAACTTCTTTTTATTTTGTTTCTTTTTATTATAATAATTAGATTTCACAACAACGCAAATTTATATCACCATTAAAAGTATGTGTACTTTTGCTTCCAACAAAAATTTTCCAAAAAAAAATCCCATCTTAGAGTGACTATTTGTCTAACGCCAAGATTTATTTTTTCTCTTCGGAAATTTTTTTCGTCGAAAACACATACGAAAAAAATTGACTTTCATTGTTTCATCTTTTTTTTATATATATATATTTGTGTATACAATTAAATTTAATCATCAAAATCTATTTTTTTCTGTTTTTGTTTATCGTTGTAAAATAGTATTTATCATTCTGGACGTCTAAAAATTGTTTAGGATTTTTCGTTTTCTTTATGAAATTGTTTTTTTTTTTTTGTTTGTATTGTATTTCTTTTTCTTCTTGTTTTGTCGCTAATTTAAATTGTATCAGTAAAACCGCTTTGACTATATTGATTTAATTGATTTATGAAATCCTCCACATTATTTTCCACGCTATTTTCTGGTTGATATAATAAGTTGTCTCCTCTAAAAAAAACCAAGGTAGATAAATACACGTAGATAGGAGAAGTGGGGAAAAAAAAGAGAAAAAAAAGAAAAGAAAAAAGTTTCTCTATAAGAATTAAACTTATACAAAAAATAAATATGATTTAGCATTCAAAAATAAGAAAAGTATAACAAAAAAAAAACTTTAGAAAAAAAATAAACAAAAATCCATGCATACAAAACAAACTAACCAACAACAACATTCAACAAACAAAAAACCACAATGTTAATAGTTTTTTTTTTAAATGAAAAGCGAATATTTGCCGAGACATCAGTGATATCAGTGACAACACATTGATATCTGCGACATCTGAAATTCAAACACCAAAAACATCGATCAAAAACGAAAAGCACATGCAACATTTGGACACGCGTAGAGTATTATTTGTATGTTTTTCTTTGCTTTTTGTTTAGTGGATGATAAGACTACAACAATTGACAACAATTTCTGTGTCTTTCTATCACTTTGTATCTATAGCCAATTACAATTTTAGTTAACAACATTTCCACTGCAAAAAAATATTACATCTCAACAATTACAATAGATCATTATTAAATTTTCTCTTTCGTTTTTTTTTTTTTAAGTAGTAAAGCAAAACATGATTCATGGGATTTTTGTTATTATAATTATTTGCTTTTTTTTTTTTTTTTGAAACATGTAGAAGATTAGTTGCTTTTGTATGGAGGGAGAGTGAACTTATCAAACGTTAAACTTATGCTTTTGTTAGATTTCTTTTGGGTTTTTGTTTGTTTGTTTTTTTTTGTGGATTTCTTATCATCACTATTCGGTATACACAATCAAAAAACAGATTTGTACTAGAAAAATTACAGATGCATTAGGGTGCTATTCTGGAAGCTGCAAGTTAAAAAAAAAGAAAAAATAGAGAAAAAAAAATACAGCATGTGATTAGGCTTGAGTTTTGGTTTTGTTTTTACAAGATATACTTTGCAATCGTTAGTATACTTTTCATGATGTTAGCGGGCGCAATCTGAAAGAATGATGTATGACGGGTTTTCGTATTTTCATAACTTGTCCAATTGCTGTGAATTTTCCTTTTGAATATTTTTTTGATGGCCAATCAGGTTGTATTGGGATTTTATGAATGAAAATGGACGAGTAGCTTTATGTGTTACCAACTGAGGTATATAGCACAATGTGGTGAGTGACAGGAAATAGTCTATTGTTTAGGATCTGATGCAACCACGATTTAATAGGTCAATATCTTCCGATTATCTCGAGGCAACAGTTCAGATACTTCGAGAGGATTATTTAATGTTCTGTGTAAAAAAAGACCGCTAGTAAAACTTTAAAACTTTATGAAGTTACCACTTTTAAATTTCACATACTCTTAATTTTTTTCAAATTTAACAAAAGAAAATCATAGGCACTTCTATTTTGGTTTACCTTTTTTTTTTGTTAAATAATTAGAAAACCTTCATAATGAAAAGTAAAATCCAATTGCACTCCTGTGTGAAATAATAAGGCCGGAATGCTTTCATTGACTTTTCGAATAAGAGAAGCCACTAAGCTGTGCTATGCCTAATATTGTTCTACGCCTAGTCTTCTTCGCTTATTAACCGTGGAAATATGTAATGCATATATTGGGTTGGTAAAAGAGCAATTTCGGTTTTTGCAAGCAGATTGCGTTATTCTTGTGGATTCTTACTTTTGCAAATGTTTTTGCTTGCTTATTTTAGAAGTAAATCAAGATTAATTCTGTTCACACCTGTTAGTACCGTATCAAATTTAACATGGATTCCGAAAATGAATGCGATAAAATAGGTCGAGCAAAAGGAGGATGAGAAACTGTGATAACTACTACGGTGCCGTAGATATGCGGCAGATTTAGGTAAAAAGTCTTGAGCTTCCGCACGCAAGCGAGCATTTTATGACAATCCGCATCCGAGCTACATTCGCTAAAATAAGCCTAATATACGCCCATGTCCCTACGGAGGAATAGGACGACGACGCCAAAAAATGTCTCTACGAGCTCCTCGACAAGACATATGAGCAGTGACAAGACATATGAGACAGGTTACACCACGTCTGGCAACGGACTTGAGTTTGTTGCGAAACGAAATATCACCTTCAGTATTCACAACGGGATATGGCAATGTCCGGATTATGAAACACCAAATCAAATCGATAATTTTGCATCAAGTACCGAAGATCAGTGGCAACGGTGCCAACGTGCCATCAGAGACGCCGCAACTGATATGCTGTATTTCACCCGACCACCAATAAGAAATCCCCGGTTTGATGAAGAATACCGCCAAGTATATGCAGTCGAACAAGAAGCGTACAAAGCGGCGCTGCAACGAAGGAAGAGAGCTGCTCGTGAACTATACGGACAAAAGAGACGAGAAGAACATCGGATTTTCTAGAAGAAGAAAAAGGAGGACGAGAAACGCGCGATCGAGGATATTAAATGTTTGTACTCCAGCAGGTAAAAAGAACGTACCAAGGCAACAAAAGCCTCTAGAGACGAAGAAGGAAATGTTGTAATAGAGTCACAGTCGATGCTGCGAAAATTTACACACTTTTTCTGCAGACTGTATAACGGTGCAGAAGTCCAACATGCCGCCGACAGCATATTCAGCTCAGACAATGCTAGCCAAAACTTCGGTCTACCAGACCGATTCAAAGCTGCTGGAAGTAACTTTGTGGAGAGCATACACCTACTCAGTTTTTAGATCTGCTCAGAAGAGTGTATGCCTGATGAATAGAATCTCAGCATCGTTTGCCCGATCCACAAAAAACGAGACCCCCTCAGCTGCGCTAACTATAGAATGGCAAGTCTCCTCAACATTGTCTCCTCAATATTGGTGTGGTTTTCAACCAGGAAAGACTATAATCGATCAAATTTTCAAACTTTGGCAGATCCTGGAAAAAATTCAAGAAGTCCAAATCGATACCCACCATCTTTTCATCGATTTTAAGGCTACATATGACAGCGTTTACAGAGACGAGCTATACAGAACCATGTCTAGTTTTGGCATCCCTCACTAGCTCGTCCGTTTGTGCAGAATGACGATTGAGAACGCTCGCTGTTCCGTCAAAATTAGTACCGACCTAACCGAAACCATTGAAGCCAAAAAACGTTTTAGATAAGGTAATGTGCTGTCATTGAACTTTTTCAAAATCATACATGACAAAATTGTGCGAAAAACGCAAGGCAACACCGAAGCCACAATCTTCTAAAAGTCTGTATAACTACTGGCGTACGCTGATGATATTGACATACTTGACAGAACAGTATTGAAACTGAAGATGCCAAAATGGATTTACTGTTGAATGAGTGCAAACCCAAGTATATGCAGTCAACAATTACAACTTTGAGGTAGTAATGGATTTTGTCTTATAATAATTTATGAGAGAGCCAATAAATTCTGCCAACATCACCTCGGTACAAATAAAATAAAGACTATCTCTTGTCAGTCGCTATTTGCTGGGGCTAAGAAGACAATTGAGTAATAAGGCTATATCCCGAACAACTAAGGAGACTATATAAAACCTTGATGATTCCAGTCCTACTTTACGGCGCTGAAGCATTGTCTCTATCCAAAACGAATGATGATATCTCCAGTCGTTTTGAGAGAAAAATTCGATCCCGTTTGCGGTGACGGGCTCTAGAGGAGAAGATTCGACGGCGAACGATATCGATCTAGTCAGAAAATTGCGCATCAGTAGCCTGAGATGATAGGACATGTAGAGCGAATGGACACCAATGCTCCGGCCACAGAGCGTTCGCATCTAATCCGGAAGACCTCACGCACAAGTAGAAGGGGACCTCAACCGACTTGGAATACAAAACTGGAGGCAGTAGAGGTTCATTTCACCCCGAACTGTAGCGCCACCTAAGTATGGTGGTTACTGTGGTTAGAGGCATCACACACAACAATTCACATAAAACGTCTTGGACTCGTAAACATCATTCCAAAACTATCGTGGTCTAAACGTGATGAACCAGCACAAACCATATCGAAAGCTGAACTGCATCAAAAGGAGGTTATGTTGTCAATTTGGTGGGATTATAAAGGTGTCGTGTTATTTGAACTGCTTCCAAAAACGATCAATTCAGATGTTTTCTGTCAACAAGTAATGAAACTAGAAAAAGAAATAAAAAAAAAAACGGCCACAACTGGGAAATCATAAAGCAATGATGTTTCACCATGACAACGCTGGACCACACGCATCTTTGAAAGCTCGTGAAAAATGATTGAACCTTGGTTCGGTAGTTATGTGACATCCACCATACACGACCTTACAACACCAGATTTTCATTTGTTTCGAAGTTTACAAAACTCTGAGTTTTTCTTTGGTAAATGGTAAAACTGTGTTAACAATGAAATTACTGACACAAAAACATTGGCAATATTGAACAAGTATTTTGACAACAATGCTCTAAAGAAAATAGTGCTCTACGATTGGCATGCACGCATCAGAAGTAGTCTTGAGGCTTTAGACGTGTCGCTTCAAAGCTGGTACGGAAGGAATAGAATTTCCTGAAAAAAAAAATCAGGGTGTGGATATTACAAAATATACTGTCCGAAGTTGTTTCCGACCAATTATTCTCCAAACATACGTGGGGCGTTCAACATATTCTCGGTATCGGAGTGAAGCTGTGGTTGTATATATAAATTGTTTATTAAGTAATACTATTATTTTAGTACATTCATGTAAAATTTCATATAAATGTGATTATTAATTCGCGTTTTATCTCTAGTTAAACAGAATCATAATGACAACTGAGACGATGATGGTGAAAACTGAGCATCGCGCTGTAATTAAATTTCTCACTAAGCAAGGAAAAAGTCAAAAAGCTATTCATGAAGAGATGGTGGCTGTTTACCAGAGTTCCGCACCTTCATTATCAACTGTGCAAAAGTGGTCAAGTGAGTTCAAGAGAGGCAGAGAGAGCATTGAAGACGACCCCCGCTCCGGCGCCCCGGCTACTGCTTGTACGGGAGAAAGCATCAAAGAAGTCGAAAAACTTGTTCTTGAGGATGCCCGAATAAAGGTGAAAATGATGGCAGAGATCACCAAGCTTTCAATTGGTACCATTCACACCATTCTTCATAACCATCTTAACCTTTCAAAGGTCAGTGCAAGGTGGGTGCCACGAATGCTCACAGCGCCTCAGAAAAAAGTGAGAATCGCATGCTGTAGAGAGCTTTTGGAGATGTGTAGTGAGAACGCGGACGGTGTTATGGATCGAATTGTTACTGGGGACGAAACATGGGTCCACCACTATGACCCTGAAAGCAAACAAGAGTCCACGCAGTGGCATAAAAAAGGAACAGACCCCCCGAAGAAGTTCAAAGTCACTCCGTCTGCCGGGAAGCTCATGGCCACAGTTTTTTGGGACTCAAAGGGAATCTTGCTCATTGAGTACAAAAAAAAAGGTGAAACCATCAACGCCACATCCTACGCTTCCACTTTGCATAATTTGCGGGAGGAAATTAAAAAGAAAAGACGGGGTAAACCCGCAGCGGGTGTGTTGCTTCTTCATGACAACGCTCCTGTTCACACGGCGCGAGTTTCCAAGGCTGCTGCGCGAGATTGTGGTTTCGAAGAAATCCAACACCCACCATATAGTCCAGACCTTGCCCCTAGTGATTATTTCCTGTTTCCGGATTTGAAAAAATATCTTCGTGGAAAAAGATTTTCGGATGATGAAGAACTCAAGTCGGCAATAAATGGGTATTTTGCAGAGAAAGAGTAAATTTATTTTTTTGAGGGTTAGGGCAGTCTATATTGAAAAATAAAAACAATTTAAATTGAATTCGCATTTTCCTTCATATCGATACCGAGAATATATTGAACGCCCCTCGTATCATTACTGGTGACGAGAAGTGTGTTTATGAGTTAAACGAGAAAAGATCGAAGAAGCCACGTCGTTTTCAATCAACAAAGGCTCACAGTTTTCAGAATTGGTGTTATTGTTGTTGTTTTAATAGGAAGTATTATTTGTGTGTTATGAGACGTTTGCATAATCAATTCGCAAAAAAGACCTCAATTGTGGAAGGACAATTCGTAAATATACGTACATTTCTTATCGAAAAACAATACTACCATCCAGCAACCACCAAATTCATCTGATCTGTCACCATTTGACTTTTTCCTGTTCGGCCGCCCCGGAAACGTGTTTTAATAGCCAAGAGGAAAATATAGAAAAATCTCTCCGAGCACTTGAGGCCATACCGAACATCAAGTATCAGAGATTTTTTTAGGGCTGGATCATTTACTGGCACAAGTGTGTTGCAGTAAATGCAGTTTACTTTGAAACCATTTATCAGCCTTATATCATAATTTCGTAACATAGGATCATTCATATTTCATCTAATATGTATGTTTATGGGCACACCATAAACCCAGTTTATCTAGTCTATATTACACATTAACGTACCTTATACTTTTTATTGGACTTACGTCGCTGATATTATAAGATACAACCTACAATTATATGATCGCTGTCCTCATTTTCTTTGCAGACGAGCAGTGGGTGGCCGTGGCTCACGTTCTAGTGGACTGGCTTCCATCGGAAGGAAAAACATCCTGTGCTGAACATGTGCAAGCGGAGCATAATACTTTTGAGTAATTTCTACAAAGTCCACCTCTTATTTATTCATATGCCCAAAACGTTTTCGTTCATACGTATATTGCAGAAAAAAAAAGTATTAAGCGATCTAATTAAAACGTAATAGTGGTATTGCGCTATATTTGGCTAGCAAATCACAACTAACTATCCTTAGACGGCTTAAAAATGTTGGAGTATTGAGCCATAACTCAATATAAAGAAGCTGGCAGCTTAACAATCACTAAGATGGTGGTCTGAAAAAAACAGCAACATCAAAAAAAAAAAAAATGGTACGAAAAACGAAGGCTAAAATTAAACGGAAATCGCGCCGTGTTGTGGCAGAAAACTGAGTTCGAGCCAGAGCCCCTTAGATTTTAAAAAATACATGAGCTTAAACTACAAATAAATAAATTGGCTGGAAAGAGTAAAAGAGTTGTTTTCCTCGCATGGAATTGGCCAGTTGTCAAACATCGTGTTCTCGGATGAAGCATTATTTACAATCAAGAAACAAATGAACAAGTAGTACGATTGGATTAACTATCAGATGAAAATATAAAGGTTTGGTAGGGCTAAAAAAAAGCAAACAGCACTTGGTATTTTTGAACCGTGACGTTAAATTAAATGCGGTCGTATATCGTGAAAGTGTATATGTACTTCTCAAATGTAGGTAGTAGACGCTGAACATTCCAACAAGCGCATGTGAACCAAGAATAACTAAAAATCAATGTTTGACACAATGCCCGTTCAATTTTTCGAATGCAAACCAGATGGACTTTTCGTTACGGCAATGAATAGTCTGAGGTTTCTTGGAGGTAGAATCTTCCTTAACAACAGAGAAATTGCCCAGTCAAACAACTTGCAGATCTGCTGGTAATAGCTACTTGAAGCTACACTATCTGGGAATTCCTTCAAACGTTTATGTCATTGGCAAGCCCCCTGCGCACCAAACAAGATAATGCTGTGCGCATAGTGATTCTACGAATATAAGCTATGCGGCACTGTAACAATATATGGAAAGAGTTTTATCGCAAGCAAACATTTTCATAGACCTTTACCGCACAACGCAGCTTCACCATGCACGCATCCTAAATGCCAATTGTTATAGCCCAGTGAGCCGCATCGTAATTACTCACAACATTAATACTCGTAAAATGTCTCCGTACGCGCACGACGTATACGACCAACGACCGCGTTCTGAAGACCGTTCTCAACTCACGATAAAATGGTACTGGAGAGTACAGTCTACCAACCGAATATTTCATGTAATGAAAACCATGCAGTTGTAGACTTGGCTAAAGATGAAACATCAAGACAAGAGATTTCAATGCACATATATATCCATAATGGATGTGCACAGTCTCACAAATCGGAGTGAAAACAACGAGACTTTTTTCAATTTCTATGATGCCAATCTTAAAGTGTTCAAATACCGGATCTGCCACAAAATCAGTTGTGCCTCATCTGAAGCCAAGCAAACTTCGAACTAGGCGACTTAGAAATTGCCAGCGTGTCGGCACCGAATATAAATGAGCGTTTCGAAACAACAAATTCCCATCCACCTTAGCAACATACAAATTGCAATTATGGCTAGTGCCCATCATAGCCAGAGCAATGCAAAAAGGCGTTTTGCAGAGGAAAGAAATTAAATTATGATTGTTTTTAACTTTCGCAGGGTTTAGGCTCTAGACCTCCCTGCACTAATCAGCTTCGAGTAGAATTCTTTTTATTGACTTCGGGAAGACTTGTGACAGCGTGAATGGGATATTCACAGGAGGGGCGTTTCAGGCAAAATTATTGTTATTATTAAGTCGACGTACAAGCAAGCTTTCAGATGTTTTCGAAACCAAAGTGCAATACCGAATTTTATTTTATTTTACTATGGCTTCGTTTTTGGTAATAGCAAGCGGTGATATTCGCGAAGCAATATCAGAAGGAAGCTGACAATTTATTTGACACACTTAGACATCTGGCTGCCTTCGTGTTAGTTTAAGGACACTCACTATATTACAATCCAGAATGTAGAACCTTAGACAAGCAGAGTAAGGTGGAAGATAAAGACTTTTGAAAGCCAGGGCTTTAACCTGCTTCTCAGGTTAGTCCACTCAACTAAACATTTAGAAAATATCGTCTAGTCTAATGGCGACAACGAATTTGACGTGGGGAACAGAAAGGTAAAATGGTGCGTTCGATATGCTACTGGAAAGTAATGACAGATGTCTCTTGTGTTTTGCGTGAACGCCTGTCGTGTAGACTTAAGTTCACGGGATGCCCATAAATCTACGGCGGTCAGGATATGGCTGCTGGCGCTGTCCCTCTGGGGCGGGTTCGAAGACTTTTCAGACCGGAGCATTGGTGTTCATCCGCTCTACATGACCCAGCCTCCTCGGTCGTTAGATCTCCACTCTGATGGCTAAGTCGATGTTGCTGTGCAGCCCGTAAAGTTCGTCGCTGTATATCGTCCTTCACTCACCGTCTATGCAGACGTCCTCTCAAAGCAGCCAAGAACACCCTCATAGATTTTTGATAAAGTCTATGCCCCTACGATATAGAGCGTTAAAGAAATCGCTTGACTAAATTGTCGAAGTCAATTTTTAACATCAAAGGTCTCAATGAGTTCTTTAACGACTTTGATGGAACAGTGAGCACTCTCCAACGTTATCCTGCACAAGCGGATGCCAAACAGGGGTGCCAAAGCTAGACATTGCTCTGTATAGCTTGTCTCTATAGATGTTGTTATACACGGCCTTAAACCCGATGAATAGGTGGTGTATCGATTTGGAGCTCATGGGTTTTTTCAAAATCTGCCGTAGTGTGAACATATGGTCAATGGGTCAATGGTGGACATTCCTGGCCTAAAACCACATTGATATGGATCAACAGGTTGTTGACGAACGGCTTCAGGCGTTCAATCAATATGTCAGATAGGATCTTGTAGGCGATGTTAAGAAGACTGATGCTTTTGTAATTGGTGTAGTTCAGAGGGTCCTTTTCTTAAGGATCGGAGAAACAATCCTGAGGTTCCATTCATCGGGCATACTTTCGTACGAACATATTTTATAGATGAGTTGTGTATGCTTCTTCCCAAGTCATCGCCTGGCGCTTTGAAGAGCTCGGCAGTCAGGCCGTCCGCTCCAGCAGCTTCGTTTGTAGCATTGGTTTAACCCCATTTATTATTATACTACGTCATTAAAGGGCGTAGCCTTGATAATAGGGCGGAGGTTCGGAAATCCTGACAGCAAGATTTACACTAGTAAGGTCATACGACAGTTTCTTTGTCAGTCTGTATGAATCTAGTAAATGGAAAAAGAAGCCGCAATTGTCACACCTGAAAGTTTTCTGACCAAACCGAGTAACACATTAGAACCGGTTAGCACCCTTTAGGGGGAATGAAATGACACCAATTATTCAGAAGCGAAGATAACTTCAATGCAAGTATGCCAATCATGTTATGCAATGAAATTATCTTACCCAGTCAGCCACAACAGTTGAACAGGAATTGAGGACACATGGAAACGTTGAAGAGAATTGAAGCGAATTGTAGAAAATCGAACATGGTTATGTGAAGACATTGTTAAAAATGTATGTCCCATGGGAAGTAATAGGAATTCGATAGTAGTAGTTAAAGGGTTATGTATTTTTTTAAATTGATTTCCCGCAGAATGCGGATGAAAGAATCATTAGGCCATCATGGTAGGTTTATAAAAAACGCTCGGTATTTTAGAGTGCGACTTTAATCGGCAGAATGTTACTACCAATTCTATTGCGGTGATAAGAGACATTTCTTCGGGGATTTGGACTGTCATTTGATAATGTTACTTTTGTTGTCGTAAATTTTAGTTTCATTGCACAATTTTCAGCACTGTACTTTTCGGACAAAAAAAAAACCGCTTATACATATACTAAGGTAGTTAGTTTTTCGCGATGTCAAAACTAAAGTAAATCGTTATTGGCACACACATACTTCGACTGAGTACTAAAATAGTAAGCCATCTGCAATTGATCGGATTTAAAAGGGCTTCCGAACAATTTCAATCGTATTGAGAATTGATTGGTCATGGGTAGCAGATATACTAGAGAGCCTATTCCTAGCTAACGAAAAAGTTAGAACAAGTTATCAAAAGACAAATTCGAAAGAAGTCTATAGAAGGAATGCATACTCTTACACTCGGTTAAAATTGATTTATTTATGGCTGCGCTCAAGGAAGTAATTTACAACATCATATATGATGTTGGCCATTGGAGGTGTCATAGAAATGAATGTGTGAAATAGAATCAGGAAAATATGATCTACTACATTCGAAACCTACTACTAAATACTTAAAAAACAACGCTTACGCACTTACGCAACTGATCCATTCCAAATTCAATTAAATTTTTGAAAGATTACTACTAATGCTATCACAAGCTGCAACATTTTATAAATAACTGCTTGGTGAAAAGTTTAAGGATGATGGAGGTCGCATTGGAAACCTCCATTGATATTTGTTGATACAATATATTTGCATCCTGAGACTGTGACCCTTGTGATCCCAAGTACCTGCTTGTACAAGCCGTTGTGGATTCAGTTGAAGACTGTATAGTTGATATGGATTTAGATTTTGTATAACTGAAACCCATTTGGCAACAAAACCGATACATGCCATGGTAAGGCCTGATTCAACGATAGCCACTTTACCACCAGAGCAAAAGAAATTTTTTGAAGGTTCCGACAAAAGTACAAGTCACGTGTCTTTCTGCAAATCCCGAACTTCCTCCATATAGGAGAGAAAGAAATAAAAGCTAAAACATCATTAAGATGATAATCACCAGCCTAGGAATTATTTTTCTTCTTTAATTAGCATTGTAGAAGAACCGGTAGAGAAAGTAGTGCCTCTAATACATTGGAAGTATTGAATAACCGAATAGCCGAACAGCCGAATAAGCAACCCAAAGTCTAAGTTTGATATGCCGTCCAACATATACAATAGAAAGACAATGCTATAAGCTTAAAGCGTAAGTTACGACCAATTCCGATTCAATGTTGAAAATAAGGCGACACTTACATGAATTTCCCTTTTCTCCCAAATTCAACCCCTAGCCATACAGCCGAAAAGGCATCACTACAGCAAAGGAAAAATTGGTATTAGCTTTAACCAAAATGCACATAGCCATAGTATGAAATGCGTCCGTGCAGAATTTTGCTGAGCGCACGTTTAGAAAAATTTAGAAAAAATTGTCAATAAAGATTTAAAATTATAACAAAATATTGTAAATTAAAGAGATACAATACAATTAAGACGACAATTTGGGAGATTTTCTCTTTCCAATTTTTGTTTGTTGAAGTTTTATTGGACAGAGATTATTGGTAACTTGGAGCGTTTTCGGAAATGTCATTCACATGGAATACAAAACATAAAACATAAGTTACAAAAGGCATTTGTTTAAAAACACCTTCACAATAACTCTGTGATATTCGATAGTAGTAGAATTCGTAGTTTAACTTTGATCAAAAATACGGATACGTAAAAATCATTTTTACGTGTTAATTGCTAACCAGAAAATGAGAGCACAAAATGTACTCGTATACTGGCACTGTAACTATTTCTCATACTTTGTTGTTGCATTAAATAGAGTAAACTGTTTTAACGATTCCGAAAACGCTCTTTAACATGCCAATTTTGGCACAAAAAAAGTCTAAAAGTCAACATTTGAGACGACTTTAAGTTCAAATAACTATTAAATATTATTTCAATTTGCTTACGATTTGTCTTAAAGCACCTTCTACACACGTACGAGTCTATTTACACAATTAACTGGATAAGTCTTGATACAAGTAGAACTAATCAACGTCAAATATGATGGAATGATTTGTTATTCTTTTACCATTTACCAAAATCCGTAATTTCGATCTTCTTTTTTGAATATCCTGTAGAAAAAGGAAGAGAAACCTTTAAGTTATCGTTTAGTTAGTTAAGATGAACGTATTCAAAATATAGATAGATCATTGTTTGAATCAAACTTGGCCACTGGCAAAAACACTCAACCCTCGCTTGGTACTGGTCACTTTGCTTTGGGGAAATACAAAGTCATTAAAACTGACGGATGCAGTATGTTACCAATCATATTTACATGTAATAAGGACTCAACTAAATAAGTATCTTTCGTTCTCTATAAATTGTGATGAAGAATGAAAACAGTAAAGGTAGTAAACAGATTTGAAAACATAAAAAGGAAATCAAAGTGGCTTAGGACTCCTCTGACTTAGCTGACAAGACTCGTCAACAGAAATCCAACAAACTCTGCCTGGGTAATTGCTAATGGTAGGTTCTCAAAAACATCTTCATCTCTTCATCCTATATAATAGATATATGAAGGGTGACAATTAAATAACGAAATTGGTCTGAACTATTTCCATTTTCTATCTAAAACTATTTCATGATTTTTTTTGCTGTCCAAAGCAGTGCTGCAGATCATCACTTGATGATCGTTTATCTGGAAAAGCCTGAAGATTTCGGTATCCATCGATCACTTGGCGGTATTTTAGAAGGTGATCTTCAATCACTCGCATATGACTTCGCACAAAATCCATAGAGAAAACAGTGAATAATTCACAGCCATGATAAACACCAAGCTGATAGTGATTTACTCCTGAGACCCGAGCGGTGTGAATCTCCAAACAGCGTTGGGAAAGCATTGACCATCAGAGAACTTAAGAGAATCAAACCGCCTGGTACAGACTCCATCCCTGCAGGAATCCCACAACCACCAAAAAACACTTCTGCTGAATGATCAAATTCTATCCAACAGAATAAAACACAGGCATAAATACCGGAAAAGTGTAGTTTGGTTTATAATTGTGTATTATTCGCTATTGGGTTAATCATACATGCTACTAACTCTTTATCGACTTTAAGAAAACATTTAGTTGTGTAGATCGCCAGTTCATTTGGATACCCTCGGAAACCATAAATCAGAAAACAGATAGAGAACCTCTTCTCCGTTTCTCAAGGAAAGATTATGTCAATAAATCTCTCCAAACAGCAGGAAGATTAATTTAAAAACAATGTTGATAATACTGAGAATATGATTCAGCCAGAAAAAAAGCCTTTGTGTGCTTACGATTGGTACGGAAATTATGTAGAAATCATGAAAAAGCAATGTACCAGCAAATGATCCAAACCATGTGCAAAAATACACTGAGCAGTTGGCTACGACAGGAAAAAGGGAGTGAAAAAGAAGAGCTTTCTGAAATAGATCCATTAACGGCACAACTTTTTCGTAGGGTATCAGATTTAAAACACCGCTTGCAGACTAGCGTTCCAAACAGCTGTTATATCCACCATCTAGTGGAATCCAACAATTGCATTATGCGCTACCGTTCCGGAGTGTCGATTCATTGGATACCAAAATTATAGTGCAGAACGTCTACAAAATTCTACATTAAGGCGGTTCCGACGTGTGATGGGTTGAAAAATCGATTTTATTTTTTGTATAAATTGACTCCTTAACATTCTGGTAAAGTGATTTTTTTAAAATTTGAAGTCGTTATGAAGGTACGGTAGTTAGAAGAAGCAGATGTTCGGAGCGCTGAATTGAGTAGTAGGAGGCCGGGCTTATTGTGACGTGTCGGCTTGATACGCTTCTATACAAATGTGCACTTATATTGTACAAGTATAGACAAGTATAGACAAGTTTAAACAAGGATAGAAGGAAATTTTTATGGTCACTTGTTTTGTCAAACTTCGCATCGCAGATTGATGGTAAGTTAAGATTTTCATAACCTTAACAGTACTTGAAACTTTAAACGCGTTTCTTTTAAAACGGTGTTTTTCAAACTTTCCTCCATCATATCTCGAGAACGGTTTGACCGATTTACTTGAAATCTATAGGGTGTACTCAGGACATATAGACGCACGAGTATTTCTATTTTTTTCGCAAAAAAACCTTAAAAAAAATCATGAAATTTTAAACTTTTTTTTCCAGAAGTCTGTCTTCGAGTGACCTAGAATCATTTGACATCAATATTTTCAAATGATTCCAGGTCACTCGATGCATTTAGGCTTACAGATTAAAACGCTGGTTTTTGTTTTCTTCCTGATCAGCCGAAATCATTGCGGAAGTGAGTGTCCTTTTTTTCAAGGGGTGTCTTCGGAGTGGTACAACTTACGTTCTAATGAAGATTTCTACTTGAAATTTGTTTTACATACTCTTGAAATAGTAATAAATAAATGATAAAAAAAACTCAAAGATCTATCTTTTCATTAGACGTTAAAAAAAATTTCCAAAAAATGCTTAAAAAATAGGCCGTCACACGGGGTAACGCACCGTCTTAATGTAATAGGTATGTGAATATGAAATGTCGATTTTTTTGCGCAAAAAAAAAAATGGATTATTTACGAGGGGCGTTCAACATATTCTCGGTATCGGGGTGAAGCTGTGGTTGTATACATATATAAATTGACTTATTTATTAAGTAATACTATTATTTTAGTGCATTCATGTAAAATTTCATATAAATGTGATTATTAATTCGCGTTTTATCTCTAGTTAAACAGAATCATAATGGCAACTGAGACGATGATGGTGAAAATTGAGCATCGCGCTGCAATTAAATTTCTCACTAAGCAAGGAAAAAGTCAAAAAACTATTCATGAAGAGATGGTGGCTTTTTTTTTTTTAGGGATTAGATACCCTTTTACTGTTGCCAGGGCGCGGGCGGAAAGACAGAAGGAGGAGAAAGGAAAATTGTTTTTGTAGTGGTTTGAAACTCAGGTGTGTTTGGTTTCTATGTTTGCTCTCCAGGGGTGGGAGTCCGAATAGGACGAAGAGTTTTTCTTCACTCAGAGTGATTCGAGGTATATCACAGTATTTTTCTGTTCTGTGCTTGAAACTCTACAACAGCCAAATCTACGTGTCAGTGTTATGCCTTCACACGCAGAATTTTTCTGTCTGAGTTCCAATTACACAATGAAAAACTGACTTGCTATGGGCAGGATTCGAACCTGGACCCTCCGAGTGAGAAGCGTTTGCTACTACCACTACACCACGGCCACCCCCTGGTGGCTATTTACCAGGGTTCCGCACCTTCATTATCAACTGTGCAAAAGTGGTCAAGTGAGTTCAAGAGAGGCAGAGAGAGCATTGAAGACGACCCCCGCTCCGGCGCCCCGGCTACTGCTTGTACGGGAGAAAGCATCAAAGAAGTCGAAAAACTTGTTCTTGAGGATGCCCGAATAAAGGTGAAAATGATGGCAGAGATCACCAAGCTTTCAATTGGTACCATTCACACCATTCTTCATGACCATCTTAACCTTCCAAAGGTCAGTGCAAGGTGGGTGCCACGAATGCTCACAACGCCTCAGAAAAAAGTGAGAATCACATGCTGTAGAGAGTTTTTGGAGATGTGTAGTGAGAACGCGGATGGTGTTATGGATCGAATTGTTACTGGGGACGAAACATGGGTCCAGCACTATGACCCTGAAAGCAAACAAGAGTCCATGCAGTCGCATAAAAAAGGAACAGACCTCCCGAAGAAGTTCAAAGTCACTCCGTCTGCCGGGAAGCTCATGGCCACAGTTTTTTTGGGACTCAAAGGGAATCTTGCTCATTGAGTACAAAAAAAAAGGTGAAACCATCAACGCCACATCCTACGCTTCCGCTTTGCATAATTTGCGGGAGGAAATTAAAAAGAAAAGACGGGGTAAACTCGCAGCGGGTGTGTTGCTTCTTCATGTCAACGCTCCTGTTCACACGGCGCGAGTTACCAAGGCTGCTGCGCGAGATTGTGGTTTCGAAGAAATCCAACACCCACCCTATAGTCCAGACCTTGCCCCTAGTGATTATTTCCTGTTTCCGGATTTGAAAAAATGTCTTCGTGGAAAAAGATTTTCGGATGATGAAGAACTCAAGTCGGCAATAAATGGGTATTTTGCAGAGAAAGAGGAAATTTATTTTTTTGAGGGTTTAAAAAAGCTTATCTCAAGATGTAACAAATGCATTGATGTTAGGGGAGATTATATTGAAAAATAAAAACAATTTAAATTGAATTCGCATTTTCCTTCATATCGATACCGAGAATATATTGAACGCCCTTCGTAAACAACATAATGAATAAGTTCAACAATCAAAGTATTGGCCATCGCTAGCTATGACTTTTTTCCATCTTTCTTGCAAATGATGGGTTCCGCGACAATACCACTGCTCATCTTTTGAGGCCAACCATTCATAAGGCCAATCTTTCACTTCTCCGTAAGAATGAAAGGGCTGTTCGAGAAGTCTGTGCTGCATCGATCAAACAAGCTTCAGGAGGGGTCCATATACGAGTATCTGTGCGAGTCTTTCGAATACCATATGCGATAAAAGGGTTTCTGGAAAATGTAACAGTGGTGCAGAACTTAGAACAGAACTTAACTTTTGGTATAGATGAAGTGTAGAAGTATCCGACAATTTCATACGGAATATAATTGTTCTCATATCCAGAAAAGAAGATCAAAATAACCCAAGCAACTACAGAAGCATGTTGTTCATGAACTCAATATTGAAAGTATTGATGGAGACAATTTTGGAAAAGTTGATAGCTTGGGCACAGGCAACGACTTACTCAGCAAGTTTCAAGTTGGGTTTAAAGAATTAAAGAAAGAATTAATACACGTGGATAATATTTTTAAACTGTCATTCAGCGGTGGACCTTATCTACACAAAAGTAAGACTTTGTTGAAAGGAAGCCCCTCTTTAGAAAATTCAACAAAATTTCCTTACGACGAAGTCAGGACTACAGTTCGTGTATGGGTGTTAAACAAGTTTATCTCATGAATCCTGTATTCTTCGAGATATTCCTGGATAGCCTGCCAACTACTCTGCAAGTAGGAATAGAATCTGATCGCCGATTGAAATAAATCGTCTAATGCACGCGGAAAACATATTCATTTTGTCCGAAATTCCAATTGCAGTCTGAGGAACCTTAAAGTGAACACCAGCAAGTTCAAAATAATAGTCTTCTAAAATGAGCTTGGGAACTAAGCTTCCACCATCTTTGCATTAAGACTGTGCTTTCCTCTCTATTTTCAAATTAATTTCATTATATACTCAACGTATCCCATCATGTATAGTTGTAATGCACCAAAATATTTGGTAAAATATAATATAATGAGACATTATTGATAGAAGATTTACATGAACTATTGATAAAGAACGATGCACCCCCTTGTGCAAGCTCTAGAACAAAAACCATTTAGACGTATTTATCGAGAACCTTAATACGACCTCCAAGAAAATGATTACTTTCATAACCGATACGACCTGGATACGATCTCTACTATCTTTCAGGCTAGAAAAGACCAGTCTCTACAGCAAATACATACATACGAAGCATTTAAAAAATGTAATGTTTAGCTTTACATTGAAGTTAAGAAATTGTAAATTTGCCGTGGCTTTTGGGATTCCCCGCGTTGTAACTTGAAAAGACAACCGCGTGAATTTTGGCGAAAATGGAAAAAAGTGAATTTTGTGTGCTCACGTATTATTTTCTGCGGAAAAAAACCACTACTCAAACCAGCCTATGGAAACGCCGGACCATCAATTTCAATGGTAAAGAAATGGTTGTTTGAATTTTGTTTTGGTCTCACAAGCATGAGTTACGTCAAGTGTTCTGGAGGCCCAATGGCTTGGCAGATAGAGATTTAGCTCCAACGATGACATCATCGCTCAAGCAAACGTCCGGTTTGAGAACCTCGACAAATCTTACTATTGATGTCTGTATCTTATAAACTTTACTTTGTAACAAATGAAATTATTTATTATTTAATATTATGTTTACTTATGTTTACAGTTATTATGTATAAGAGAAATTTTTGTCATTGTTGACCGTTAGTAAACAATCTGAAGTTAATAAAACCGGTTTAAGAACGTAGATTATCACGAGGTAGATGACTTAGGTAAAGTGTTGTTAGTCAATAAGGGTTTAGATTTCGAATCATCAACATGAGTAAAAAAAGCACACTTGAAACATTGTCTACTCTATGAGTTTCAAAAACGCAATAACGAGGTGCAAGGAGATAAAACTTGTGTAGTGTTTGGAGAGGTCGCAGTAACAAACCGAACATAATATTAAAGGTTCTTTCTTTGAACGATGAACCTCGATTAAAAAGAAAAGACTATCAGATGTTAGACAAAGTGCTACGCAAAATGATCCGAACAACATTAACCTTAATAGATTTGATCTTCAATATTGGAGTTCATTAGACAACTGAGTTGGATCGCATGAAAGGCTTGATTTCTGTATGGGTACTGCACGAATTCAGCGAACTAAATTTAATGCACCGAATTTGTTAAGTTGCAACTTATAACCGTATAAGATCCAACTGGTGCAGCAACTAAAGCCACGAGACAATGGCTTGCGACGGGATTTTGCCGATTTGGCTCTGGAGCAGCTTGAACTCGACCTTTATTTTTATCGAAAATTGTGTTTAGTGACGAGGCTCACTTTTGACTCGAATGTTAAAAATCCAGAAAAGATTATGAGACTTAATTACAAGCACAAAAGTAAACTGTTTGGTGTGGTCTTCACACTGGTCGCATCATCGGGTTATATTTTTTCAAAAATGAAACTGAGGCTCGCGTTAAAGCCAATGGTCAACTTTACCAGAGGACATTGATCGGGGTGATGTGTGGTTCCAGCGAATAGACCTAAGTACTCCATTTAACGACAAATAGGCCAGTGAATCGGCCACAGAAATCAGGCCATGTGACGAGATTCGATTACTTCTTGTAAGACTATGAAAAGTCTTTGGTGTATCCGATAACCCGAAATTATTTACCCCTTGCAAGCCAATATTCAGCACGTTATTGGTAAGATAGAGCCGCAAATGCCCGAAAGAGTGACCCAAAATTAGACCGATAGGATGCGCTTCATCAAAAACATCTAAGGAAGCCATATGCCTACACTCATGTCTCCACATTGAATACATATGTAAATATTTTTGATTCAAATTTAATTCCTGTCGATATTCTATAGCTGGTAAAATACGCTAGTAGACAATGTATAGACAACAACAATACACAAATTTACAAAACTGATCGATTTTCCTTTAACCGCCCAAACACAATTTATAAAATAAATAAAAAGAAGGATATCATTGTTGGCATAAGTACCCTATAAAGTTTATGAGTCATGAAAAGTATGATTGCAATATCCCTCAGTTAGCATTTTTTTTTCTAATTGTGTAGCATGTGTTTGTTTTGTAGCGAATCAAAAAGTGTAATTTATCAAAATCGAAAGCATGAGTTATCCTTTTGCTTACCCTGCACCCATGTGTATGTCATGTGGATTCGGTGAATGCGCATGGTTGGGTGTTTGATTTGCAGCCGGTTGTCTCATTTCAGGAACAGTCGTTATGATAACATTTCGCACATATCCGTCTCTGGTTCCTTGTTCTTCTGGAAGAATAATTTGTTACCAAATAAAGGAAAAGAAAAAGAGAGAAAAAAGAAAAACCAAACGGAAAAAGAAAAAAAACGCAAAAAGTCGAAATGAGGTCAGAAAACGTTTCGTAAAATTGAAAACGAAATGAAAATATGTTACCTGTGCGGGAGTAGAATTCACCAAATGCCTCATCTTTGTTCTTGTTATTGGGAAAAACATATTTCAGCATCTCCAAGTCTTGGATACGATCCGCCAATCCGCGAACATTTAAATCCTTAGCTGTCCAAGGTTGAAGCATGTATACTTTATGATCTTCTGCCTTAAGGAACGCCACTGATATACCACCTACAAAAATTCATAATAACAAACAACAAATACATCAATTTGAGAACGAAACACAAAATATAAAACACAAATCATACCCAATTCGCTGTCTGAAAATCTTAACAAAAATGTACCAGGAGCACACTGATTTAAGATATCTTCTGTGGTTCGCTTGTTAATAAATCCTACAATTAAATTAGCCTTCCATGGTCCCACTAAATGATCCTTGGTGAGTTTCATAGTCGAAAAGAACCAATCCCAAAATGTGAAAGTGCGATCAGGTAGAGGTTCCTTGCAGAATTGTGTCCAGGAAATGTGATCGTTCTGATCTATCATTATTTGCTCGTTGCGAAATAGTTTTTCATCTAAAAATAACAAACAATTCACTATAAATTTTCTTATGATTTATATTTATCATTTATCTATGTATTTATGATTTTTTTTCTGTTGGAATTCCCCATGTGCTCAAGTCTACCGCTGAGTTGGACATTTATGTTATCTTAATAAGTGGCTGTGGTACCTTGTAAAGGGCCGCAGTTCCAAACTCTTTCAACTGATTACATTATTTTATGACATTACTAATAAAAAAACGCAAAGTTCGATTACATAATCTGATTTGATTAATGGATTCGGAGAAATGAGAAGTCATGAGTAGAGATGGGTGTTGAGCACACGATTGGATATACAGGTGTAAGAATGCTTGGTATCTTGGAGGAAACAATCTGGGTCTTATCATAGACTTCTACGGAAATAAGCGTATGCTCGTTTTTATCAAAAAAGCGTGCGATTGGCAGCATAATAAAAAGATAGTCAAATTGCGTGTTAAATTTACAAGAATGGAACAAAAATCCACTAAATATACAAGCTACGTGGAACAGTTTCGAAAATGTAAGATTAGTAACAAAATTTTGCTTGGGTTTTCAAAATCCCTGCTCTACATACATAAATATATAAACATGATAGCTTTCGACCCATGAGTGGATGCCTTATAACAATATGTATCAAAGGTAACATCAGTCTGATATGGTCTCACGCCCCAACAGAGGAAAAGGACTATGCTACCAAAGAGAGTTTCTACGAGCTCCTCGACAAAATCTACGAGCAATGTCCGATGTATGACGCGATCGATGTAAGGCACTCAAGTATTTTAGATGTATAACATTCTTCGAACCACTACTTAGTTACAGCCAAAGTACGCCTACGGATATCTCAGACGCCACAGCAACGGGGAAATACTATGAGGAGATTTAACGTTGAACGGTTGCGGTTGCAAACGCAACAAGCCGACAGAACGTTTGCCGATCAAGTATCCCTCTACCTCTCGAGAAGTCCTTTGCAGCCAGCATCAAGTGCTGAAGACCAGTGACTTAGATGCCGAGAAGCCATCAGAAATGCCGCAACTGATGTGCTGGGTTTAACCTGCCCACCACTCTGGTTTGATGAAGAGTACCGGCAAGCACATACAGCAAAATAACATGCCTACAAAGCGGCGCTGCACAAAAGGGCGAGAGCGGCTCGTGAGCTCTACGAGCAAAAAAGGAGGGAAGAACATCGGCTTCTCCGAAGAAAAAAGAAAGAGCATGAGAAGCGCGTGATCGAGGAAATAGAGAGGTGCTACTTCAGGAATAATGTTCGGAAGTTTTACCAAAAGTTAAAAAGAGAGTGTCAGTGTAATAAGACCCGAACGGAAACCTATAGAGGCGAACAAAGAATCCTTGTAGTAGAGTCACAGTCGGTGCTGAGAATGTGAGAAAAACATTTCTACAGACTGCTAAACGGCAAAAACGACAAAAATTACTCTGTCAGGCAGAGCGAACCATTTAATATTGACGTTGCAAATCAAGAATTCCGTCCACCCGACCAAAATGAAAAGAGCATAGCAATATCTCAACTGAATTCGAACAAGGCTGCCGGGCCGGCAGAGAGCATACACCAACTTATTTCCAAGATTTGGTCGGATAAATGTATGCCTGATGAATGGAACTTCCGCATCGTTTGCCCGGTTCACAGAAAGTAGACCGTCTAAGCTGCGCCAACTGTAGAGGTATCAGTCTCTTGTACATCGCATATAATGTTTTGTCTGCCGTATTGTGTGAGCACCTGAAACCATTTCTGAACGATCTGATTGGACCCTATCAGTGCGGTTTTAGGCTTGCTAAGTCCACAATTGGCCAAATATTCTCACTACGGCATATTCCAGAGAAAACCCAAAAAGTACAGATCGATACTCACCACCTTTTTATTGATTTTAAGGCCGCATATGACAGCATCTACAGAGACTAGCGCTGTGTGCTAACATATTAAGGGTACTTAAATTCCTTGAGCGCGCGCAAATTATAAAAAAAAACCGAGCCATGTCTAGTTTTGGCGTTCTTGCCAAACTCGCCCGCTTGTGCAGACTGACGATGGAGAAAGCTCGCTGCTGAATCAAGGTCATGCCACTTATTTAACATCATACTTGAAAGGATTGTGCAAAACTCACACGCCAACCCACGAGGTACGATCTTTCAAAAGTCTGTTCAATTACTTGCATACGCCGACAATATTAATATTATTGGTAGAACAGAGCGAGCTGTCACTGCTGCGTTTGCGAGTATATGGACAGAAGCAGCAAAAATGAATTTAGCGGTGAACGAGGGCAAAACAATGTATATGCTGTCAACATCGACGAACCCAGAATGTCACAATCGACAGCTATAACTTTGAGGTAGTAAGGGACTTTGTCTGCCACGGCTCTGTTATCACATCTGAAAATGACATGGACCCTTTCTAAAGCGGATGAAAATATCATTGGTCGTTTTGAGAGAAAAATTCTTCGTACGATATTTGGTCCCGTATGCGTTGACGGTTTTGAAGGAGACGATTCAACGATGAACCTACGAGCTGTACAGCGATATCGACTTGGTCAAAAAACTGCGCATTTTGAGTTTGAAATGGCTGGAACATGTAGAGCGAATGAAAACTAATGCTGCAGTCCGCAAAATCTCCGACTCTAATCCGGAGGGACAACGCCTTAGGTGGCGTGGAAGGGGACCTCAACCAACTTGTAGTGTGCAACTGGAATCAGTTAGCCAAAGACGGGGCTAATTAGAGAGGCTTATTGATTAAGGTCCAGGCCCACCCCGGACTGTAGTGCCACCAAGTAAGTAAGTAAGATAGTTGAACGACGACATGAAAATGGCAAAATGGAACAGGGAAAACTTTTCTAGCGTAAACTAAGTATAGTGGAAATAACGAGACCGATAAAGTGCGTCTTGAGCACTTAGAGTGCACTGTAGACCACATGTGATTGAAGTCAAGACATTGTATAGGGAACTAGAAGTGGTATCCTCACAACATATAAGCAGGCGGCAACAAATAGATGATGTAACGCCGAAACACCGGTAAACGAGCTAATATTTTTAAAACTACGTCGGCACAACGAAGAAACACCAATTAAAGGGATCGTAAGAGTACTGCAAAGCGTTACTAAAGGAACAATTCTCGCGCCGTACCATTTCCTTGCCTGTTGTATGCAGCAAATTTTACGGAAACCGAAGTTAGCCAAATATTAAAAAGAATAAACTTCAGCCGTATCAAATAAATTTGTTGCGTGCAAATCACGCCTCAAAAACAATCCATTCCTTTTTCATTTGTTGTCTGTTTGCCTTCTTTTATTGTCTCTTTCCCCGTCACCCTCCGGTAACCTAGTCACAGGCTGGATTTCTTGCATCTTTTAGATCCAGTTCCTTCCTTGTAATGGAAGGCCAACAATACTCTGCGGTCGTTCTTTCATCCCATATGCATACATACATACATACATATATGTATATAAGAAAGCAAGAAATTTTACAGGACTCTCTGTATACTCATGATATGACCAAGAAACATAGTACATCTAACTGCGTGAATGGCGGGGGATTCAAGGAAAAGCTGTTGGAACTTGGATGCGGCTCTTTTTGCTCTAACAGCTAAATTGACTAAATATCATGTGTTTGAGTGCATGCATGAGCGATAGCTTATCGCCTTATTTGCAAGAAAAACAAAAACAGGACAAAGTACAAAAACCTAACGAGGACGAGAACAAGATCCAGAACGTGAACAAAATTAAAAAGTGAAATTAACTAGAGGACAAGAAACACACCAAATTAGCGAACAAATACAGCATCCTGGAGAATAAGACCAAACGATTAATAAGACGACCAAACGCACACGCAATTGTGGCGGAGATAACCTCCACGAGAAAAAAAACCCGACTAGAGAGCAAGCTCTCATAATAGGTGAGAAAACTCCGAATCAGCCAAAAACCTTTTTCCAATCATATATATAATATATTTTGTTATATTCTGTATCGCGACCCGTTCGTTACTTTAAACCGTACGTGAGACGTGACGTCTTCTGTTTGTGATATTTTATTCTCTGTTTCACTGCACTGCTGAGCAACCAAACAGCTACTTGTTACAATTCCTGTTGTTTTATTTTTTGCGATTCCCTTTCTGTATTTCGTTTGCTTTTGAATTCGCTTGCATTTGCTCATCAACCACCACCCGTGTGGTTGCGGTTGGCCTTTTGCTTCTTTAATTTTGTGGTTTTGCAGGTAATCTGGTATCTGTAACCAATTCATTATTTTATTTATAAAGTCGGAAATTTCGCAACAACCCCCGACGTACCCGTGTGGATTTCGTTAAAAAAAAATTAAAAGTCAAAGCCGACGCAAATTGCAACAACTATCGATCGGTGAAACCAATAACGCATAGTATGAAAATATATAAGAGAGTTTTAAACAGTCGAAAACGCAAGATTATTAAACTCCACGGCAGTCAATACATCAGCATTCCCACAAATCGAATAACAACGGCGTTAAGATATCCTGAGGCATAAATAAAAATGATGACGTTAAAGCAAAAATAAACGCAAAACGGGAATGCGCGGATAATTCAAAGTTAAAGTTGGAGTAAACCAAATGCACTGCATAAAGTTCGTTCCTTTTTATTCTTGTGCTTGATTGGAACAACACATGAATACGTCCGGATCGACTTCTCTTCTTTCCGCCGATGGTAGCGCTATTACAAGCATCAAAAAGCCAGCTCTTCAGCCAACCCTTAATAATTGGACTAGACGCTAGAAGATGACAATGCCACACATAGAACTAGCGTGGATTGGCTTAAATATTGCCAAAACTGCGCAGTATATTATGACAGAAATATGCGGATTATACTGAGTTTGTTATACACGGCAGTTGTTCGTCCAGCCATAACAAACGCAGCGACCCTATGCTGGCAATCAGGTCATAGAATTGTTACAGGTTATAAAAAAGGAAAAAGCCCAATACTGCCCATCTTCTAAGCCGTCTCCATATGTCATATTTATAAGGTTAATTTGTAAAAATAACGACTACTGCAGAAGCAAAAAAAGTAATTTGTTCGTCAATTATCGGGTGACTGTTCTGATCTTGTCGACAGAAAAATGAGAACTGATCTGCAGACTCTTCGGAGTTTCATCGAAAAACAATTCTCATGCGGTCCTAACCGTGTTAATATCACGACTGCTATTAAAGTCAAAATAGTTTATCTAAATATTTTGTTTTGCACCAAGAAGAAAATTAAAAAACAAAATCCGAAATTTTCCTACGATATCTGCCAACTTCCGAGCTTAAGATACCTATACCTGTGTAAGACGGAGCTTGTCCAACATAAATATACTGCTTATCACTATTGTTAGAAATCTAATTGAAAATAACATAAAACTTACATAGAAAATGTTTATTTTCCTTAGTTGGTCCACGTCCAGTCGCGGACACATACTTTGTAAAGAGGGCTTCGGAAAGTTTTAACCACGAAACTCTATCCGGAACTTGAAAGGGTTCACGTACAATTTCTGAAAAGGCATTATCCCATGTGATAGTAGCCCAAGACTGTGGTTCTTGGTTTCCATGAACAATAACAACAACAGGTAACGATAAGGTCCAAACCTTTAAAGAAACAATATCCACAATGATTTTGTTGTATTTTTAGGATGACAATATAAATTATAAAATGATTAAGACCTACACGAATGCGAAAATCATTGACTATAACTGATGCGTAGAAGAGGAGGGCAAATTTTTCATCCATAACTGACTCGGTACCTTTCTTTTCAGCTCGTTTGATCTTTTTCAATTGCATGTTTCTGCAATTGCACAATTGTTTAGTTTAAGATGCGCTTCGAAAAACTAAGATCCTTACCTGAAACTTGCAGAAAAGATGCGAGTCTGTTGTTGGTACTCCATTGTTCCAACGTTGTTTAAGATTTCTCCGGATGAATGAGGTGTAGCTTCGCTCATTTGCCTTTGTGTGCAATGACGCTGTGCTTGTGCCTCTGTAAATGAAATAGAAATGCAATTAATAACTTTTTACAAAATAAAAACAAAAAATGAGTAAAATTAAACAAAAAGCAATGCTGCAGCGACTTTCAATAAATTCTGATCGGTGATAAACTTCTGAGACAACAGACTATTATATTCACTTGTAACTCTTTAACGCTACTGAATAATATCATCCAAAATATGAGCATAATAAATACGAATGATGTTAAACACTCCTTCAAGCAAGAGCATTATGCCGAACTAGACGAAACCCACAGTTCCTGAATAAGTTTTAAAGTTTAAGAATCCATACAGCAAGCAGATAGTTGGATCGCTGAGAAACCAGCTGATAGCATTAGTGGCACTAAGACCTGCTATAAGATCGATTAGGTTCCAACTGTTCCACAACGAACGACCATAGAGATCGACCAGGAAACATCTTATAATAAAAAAATGAACACCAAAGTTGCGGAACAACCACGTTTTTAAAACAAATCTTCGTAGCCCTCAAATCCGTTTAGGACGCAACTATTTAAGGAACATTTTGCTTCGGGGATTTATGACCAAATAAACATAGACAAGCACGGGGTTGCTGAATAGTTGATTTTATAAAGATTTATTGAGCAAGGCTATCTGAAGAAACTTGATCGATATTCGAAAACGTATGTTGGTATTCCACTCACATTAGTGATAATTTTAGATGACACCATGCATAATAGGTGCATACAGCTCAAGACAACATCTCGTGATAAGTCTCCTGGTGAGAATGAGAGAGTGATAATCTGCTAGTCGCCGACGAGCACCAACTTAAAACTAAGAACAGAGATACAAACTCAAATTGTTCCAACAAGCGTTTACAAAATCCCGTTCATTCACCGTATCCCTCAGGAACACTTAAATAGGCCATCGGCCATCAGACCAAACAAAAATGAAGTGGATAATATGTACATACAAATGTACTTAGTGCAGAGCTTCTACAAACAGCGCTGATCATTACGGATTAGTTTCTGCACTATATTATGTGACAGCCAGGGGAGAAACCGTTGTGTAAAATTTTAGTTCTAGTTCTACTCGAATAAATCATATTATTAAGGCAACTTACAAAAGGGTCAAATGTGATAAGTAAATTTATATGTAAGTTGTCGGAGGATTGAGTTCCAAATGGGGAATAGGGCATGGGGGCAAACTTTTGCTAAAAATAAAAAACACTTTGACCGTAGACCAACCGACTGTGTCTGTCGGTATTCGACACCTGAACCAAACAAAACAGAACTTCAAGTATGCACACCAACAATTTAAGCCATTAGTATTTCTAAGCTTCTCGCAATACTGCTGAAAAGTATCAACATTACTAGATGTATTCGTACTATCTTATTACATATTCTGGCTAAATGGTATCTCTAACGAAGAACTTCATAACATACTGGGTCAAGGTCCTGTGAATTTAACCTTATGGAAGAAAAAATAAAACCAATAAATCGGCCAGATTCTGCAGACTACAACGGAACTAAAACAGCAATCAACAGATTTTGCGCTACTTTTAGAGGCTTCCATGTCAGACCATAGGTGCTCCGAATTATGAATACAGGCTCAGAGCGATTAAAAATACCCGAAAACTGTTTGACATCTCACTTCAGGCTAATTTGGAGAAAAACTAAAATTTTTGCATATCGAAGTAACAAGAATTTAAGGATCAAATTCGGATTTCGAAGAGTGTCTCCTATAAACAAAGGATCGAAACAGTCAGGTCAAAGTCCTAAAAGGGATCAAATCAGCCAGAATGAAAACGCTCAGATTTCACATTTTATAGTACCTACAGTAAGTCTCATACTCAAGACTCACTTCCCAAGTAACCTGGTCACACGGATCACCATGCCCTATCATTCTCCTAATCCGATCTAGCTACATCGGTAACGGATGAGGCCAAAAAACACGCGGTTGTGTGTCTTGATGGCTGCAAGTTTCTTAACACTGATTGTATATGTGTATCCAATTATGCTAAGAAAAAATGTGTACGCCAGGCATTCAACACGACATCAATGAATCACTAGTTTTGTGGATTAGAGCAATGCTAGTTAAAAGAACCCTGATGTGGACGCTGATTGCATCCAATATGTGATTTCTAGGATAAACAGAGGTTTCCAACACCAGCCTCCTGTCTCTAATACTATGCTGCATACCAGTTGATTTTCTGCTAAACTCTCTCAAGAACTCTAACGTGTAAGCCCGGGCATATGCCGATGATGCAACTGAACTTTCTTGCAATCGTTTGCTGTAGACATGATCTTTGATTAATCCAGTAAAAATGGGCTTTTCATCAAACCTCTCAAAACTGAGAACGAAAATGAGGAAGCCGACTGGTCTAACTCATTTAGTCATAAAAGGCGCCAGCATCCGTTTTTCCAACTAAGCTAAGAATCTGGGTGCCAAACTTCTCTGGAATAAACATGACTAAATGGCCTTCTGGCAGTACAGAAGAGGTTCCGGCAAGATATGATATGTCATCAAGAAGTCCAATTATTTCCTTTGCGTTGGTTGTTTAGTGCAGCAAGCTTTCACGTAAGTACATACGTCTCTGCTGCTTTAACCAGATTGCAAAGAACGGTTTACTTCCGCTCCATAACTATTTTTCGTTAAAAAACAAGTGGTACAAGACGCACTGGAGTCTTGATCAGCTTTCGCATCGGTAGTCTTTTGAATTTGATTTTATGGACATGATGTCTGTTGCAGTGACACCAGTGGTCGATTTTACCTGTGCTCAACTCACTCAACACTCAACTCACCACCACTTCTAAGCTATTTCGACAATGCTTCTACTCTAAATGCACTTTGAAGGCTAAAGTGACTAAGTCTTGTTCGGGTAACAGCTGACAATTAGACCGATAAAAAGTCTCAAAGTAGAGTTTCTTAGGATCTGAACCTGCGTTAGGACTGCTTTAATCCTTGATTAGGCTTCCTTTAGTGAGCATAGTTGCAATAGAATAACTCCCTGGCATCCTGAAAGACTAAACGAATGCTTTCCCCCGTCTTTAAGAGGTCAGCAACTTTAGTGTGAAACTTTTGGTAAAACCTAAAAAAAAAAGAAATGAATTATGCATTTCCATTATTGTATAACTATTTTTTTGCATATCTTCATTTGTTGCAGGAAATTGTATCACATTTCCCTTGACCCGCAGTATTAGTTTGCAAATGTATAGCACACACCAAGAAACCGAAGATTGACTTAATGCAATAGTATAATTATTTCCTATGCATATTTGGTAGGAGCCATTTCCGAGAAAATTCAATACTGAAAGGAACTCTTGTAAGGAAAGGTATAGATACTACATGTATATTGGATTTTTAGCAATGAAATTACTCGAATATGAAAGGAAGACTACTTGATTGGTCATCGTAAATACGCAGCTCTTCTATGATATCCCTACACAATGTCTTCGGAATACGGAACAATTTGATGAAACAGCTATCGTTTAATGAGAAAGCATTGTAATTTAAAAGAATTGAAATATTTACTACATTTGTATACTGTCCAATAAGAAATAAATATATTTTTTAAGCTTTCGTCTTTTTTGTTTGCAAAATCAAAACTCTTTCCTCCATTTGTTTTTCAAATTTAACAATACGTTATCGTTTATTTTTCTCTTGTGATCGGCTTGTGAGCTGCTCAAACGGACATCACAATTTCGACAGTTCTTATGATGCTCATAACTTGTGAGGTTTTGGTTAGAATACGAAAACCTCACAAATTGTGACCTACCACGCTCTTGTGAGGTTGTTGGGACATATGAGGCATCACAGAGGTATGAGAGTCGCAAAACAGTATCAGGAGACTTTGCTGTAAGCAGGGACATTACTTAAAATGGATGCAATACATCCTTATTGCCACAAAACTAAACCACTGATTGACAGTAAAAACAATCGGCTTCGTTATCTCAGAAGATAAGATAAGCCGAAGACCATTGAGAAAGTCAGAAATCGAAAGCAACGAGTAGCAAAACGCTAGACCTATATAGACGCAAAAATAACTGGTGATAGAGCTAACACTAAAAAAAATATTTAATATTCTTCCACTACCCTAATCAAGGAACAATAATGCTCCAGTGAAAACTGCACGCTATTGTTGTATAGCGAAAAAAATGCCAGAAAATTATAGACCATTAGAAAATGTATAGGCCTTTTCCAAAGAAAGAATACATCGAAATGAAAAAGATTAGACTTAAAACTTACCTGACAAAATTATACATTCAACATTTGGACTGTTCATGTTGATTCCCAATTGTGGACCGACCAGCCACCTCACAGCAGCAGCAAACCTTGTGTTTGTTTTCATAACTTGCGGTGGTTGCTTCTCAACAATGAATGCCGACAAAATTAAGTATTCCTGTTGAAGCCGAACATGTTGTGCTAATTCATCAAGACCTCCTTCGGAAGTCGTTGTCCTACGCACAAGTTCTACTAACTGAGAAATTGTCGATACAATTTCAACCAAAAGTTCAATACAACTCTGTATTTGATTAAGGTTATCATTTAAAGGCGCACCATTGCCAGCCAAAGCTTGTTGCCGTTGCCAATTTTTTAGTTCAACATCAATAACCAATTTATGTAAAATATCATATTCGTTTACATGTTTCTTTAATTCCATTAACACGTGGCTCCTCTGATAGTAAATATGCTCCAAATTCTGTTTCATTTCATCTCGTAACGGCATTGTACTGCAAAAAGTTCGAATTTGTTCGAAATCTGTACATGTGCGTTGAACTGTTGGCTTAAGAATATTAACTGATTTCATAAGCTCTTGTATACGATTGTATAAATCATTAGTGTGGTCCATTACTGCTGGTGCGGGGGTGAAACTGTTTGGCGGGATTGCTGGAATTGCAGAAATAAACTCTACCTCTTTAGCTAAGCCATCATGCAAATATGTATAGAATTCAGCTGGAGAAGTCTGATTCATTTTGCTTATGAATTCAGACAATTCGTATTCATTTAGAAGGGTTCGCGCTGAGTTCATAATGTGTGCTTTTAGATCCTGGTAGAATTGAATTGCTGACTGTTCAGTTGGGATTTTGTCTTCTCTTCTGCAAAATAACAACAAAAAATGTATTTATTAAAAACTACTAATAGTGCAATATATAAACTAGTAAGTACTTTCGAATAATTTTACATTTGTTTGTGGAGCGTTGTGGAGGCATGTGCACCTCAAGAACCTAGATTTTACAGAATCTCACCTGAAGAAGAGGCTCTAACCAGGACTTCAAACAATCGGTCGATCCACCATCGAAATATCATCAAAACGGTGGGAAAATGGAACATGCAAAAAAGCATGCAATTTGGGAAAAGGTAAGGATATTAGGAATATTCGAGGCGATATTTGGTTATATTTACGAGAGTGAATAAAGCAGGAAAAATACACGTAGTATCCTCTACGGGCTGTTCTAAGATAGGAGTAAGTGCAGAACATAAATAATAATTTAATAAAATTGGAGACTAATTAAATATCTATAAAATTTAGACAAGCTGGAAACGAAGTAAGGCAATATTGTGGAGAAGATATATGAACGATATATGAACGAGCCGGTCCGATGATTCGACGATGAATTGAGCATAATCGAACACGAAATAGGATCGACAACTGATCAAAAATTCAACGCCAAAAATATAAAAAAAACCGATTCTCACGCAGGCCAACACCTCTACGAAAGGTATAAATGAAACTTCGAAGGAGTTTATTTTTTATCTAAAAAGAGCGGCTGCTGAGTTTAAACAAAGCATACGCCCAGAAATCAATCAAGGCTGGTCTTTTTTTTATAATTTGCTCGCACTCAAACGATTATTTGAGTACCCATACATTGCTTGCACACAGCGCGGGCGAAGGAAAAGAGAGGTAGCGATGAACGTTGGTTTTAAATGTTTGAAGGCAGGGCATTCCATAAGCGAATTGTACGGATTAGGAACGAGTCATGATATTTTAGAGTAGGTCCGAAAGTGGGCTTGAGGTTTCGACGACGCAAGTGCCATTCATGGACCACGGTTGGGTGCTTAAATTTCATTTTAACGACAGCAGACAGCATTGTGTTGTGGGAGCATTAAATTCTACTCTGTTTGAGTTTCCCCAATTAGTTATGCTGTTAATATCAGAATTTAATGAGCAGAGAGAACTATCGTTAGCAAAGGAATATATTGGATTAGAAATTGAGATTTAATATGGAAAGTATTATAATAATTGAAACCAGCTCAATAGATGATCCAAAAAATCGTGCGCCACCAAACAATGTATACAACAAAGTATATAGTAAAAAAAAGTAAACAGCACTTTCTAAAAATAAGAACAAAAAGTTTTTTGGCAAAACCGATTTATTTTATTAAAAATAGTCGCCTTCCGACTCTATACAGCCATTTGCACGGTCGAATGAGTGCTTTAGATCGTCGGCCGGGCTGCCCTTCAGTATGTCGGTACAAGTATTTTGGAGGGCTTCGACGTCCACAAAACGCTTATCTTTCATCGGCAAATGGATTTTTTCGAAATGGTAAAACTCGCCCGGTGTGTAATTAGGGATTGATTGACACTTAAACTGCTATTTTTATCCAAAAAATCGGTTGCGAGTATCGATCGATGAGATTGCGCATTACCGTGCAACAGACGCCAACTTCTTTCTGACGCCTTCCACTCGGATCTTTGGTATTATATAGTTTCTGGATCATACTCAAAACACCACATTTCATCACCAGCCACAATGTGTTCAAGCAAGTTTTTGTTCTCTTTGGCCTCCTTGATGATATTCTTCGAATATTGAATTCTGAGCAATTTTTGGCCGTTAGTCATTATTGTACCGATGGCACAAACATTATGTCACTTCAGACGTCATAACTCCGCTTCTATTCGTCCAAAAAAAGGGACTATATTCTATAATACAATACAATCCACTTTCAAGTGTGATGTGCTCCACCATTCAGGATCATCATGAACTAATTGCCTGTTTAAGACAGCATTTTTGAAGTATCGTTCGAAAATGTGAGTGGCATTGCGAAAACACAGAAAAATGTTCGTACGAGGGCGGGTCAATAAGTCCGTGACTTTTGGAATAAAACACAGATTTTTTGATAAAAAAAATAATTTTATTTTTCAACGTAGTCTCCCTTGAGCACTATACACTTTGTCCAACGCTTCTCCAATTTTTTTTTATCCCTTCCAAAAAAAATGATTTGTCGAGGTCCTCAAAATAGGCCTTTGTTTGCGAGATGACTTCATCATTGGAGTCAAATCTTTTTCCACTAAGCCATTTCTTCAGGTTTGGGAACAAGAAGTAGTCGCTCGGAGCCAAATCTGGAGAATAGGGTGGATGAGGGAGCAATTCATAGCCCAATTCATGGATTTTTGCCATGGCAACTGCACATGTGTGCACCCTTGCATTGTCTTTTTTCTCCTCAAATTAGTGAGTAGTCTGATAAGAATAGCTGTAAAACACAAACTAACTGACGCAGCAAGTTTAAATTTTGACAGGAGTCAACTGACAGATGCCTGTTGACAGGAGCAGTGTTGCTGTTTCAGTAAAGAGGTCAGAAATTCAAAAAGTCACGGACTTATTGACCCGCCCTCGTATGTCGCGATGTGCAATGTAAATGTAATAGATATGTTAATTTTACACATGAAGTACGAAATCACCGGCTTCTCTTTTGATGATGTGATAGTGGAAAGTCAGCAACGTATGTAAGCCATTCAATGTGTTGTCGGCGCTTATGAGCAATATAGTCAGAAATCGAATTTATCGCTGCCTAAATAAGTAAAACGTTATAAAAGTAGTAAGGTGTGTACTGGTTTTGGAAACCCCACACCGTTTAGAGAGATATGATTGCAACTTGGAAATCTGAGTGGCTATACGAATGGTATAACCCACTAAGTGGAACAAGAAAAACAGCAACCGATTTGCACCGGCCATCCTAAACACATTATGCCGTTTGCAGAGTTTTTGTCAAGGAAAAGGTACATGGCCTACAGATGTTCTACGTCTGATGTGTTAGACAATTCGAATTTATAAACTCTTGGGTAGAAGTGGTAGGCTAGTCAGAAAGCACAGTAACAAGAATGCCTTGGAGGTAATCCAAAAAGCAACGTGCGTCTTCACACAGTCGCACCGCAAGTCAAAATATTGAATCGATGAACACATCTAGCATTCTGGATAAATGCCCAAAGCTAAGGGATTAATTGCTGCAACACTGCTAGTTCTATTACATAACGGGGAGTGCTAAATTATAAACAGAAAAGAGTAGAATGATATATGCTCCTTCTTTATTTTTTGTTAATTATTAAAATATGTAACGGCTATAGTTACATCTCCTTCCTCGTAGCTGCATTACTCCATCACTGCTTGTGAGGATGCTTAAATTTACGGTCTTTAGAAACATTCTAGGAGAAGCTCCATTTTCGATCAGCTAGTTATCGAGGGTAAGAGTTTATTGATGTTTTCGCCTTTAAGTGATCCAATTATTTTTCCTACTCCCTCTTCTTCAAACATCTATTGGAAATTGAGCCTCTTCTCCTTTTTGGATCAGATTTTCCAATTACCTTCGTTGAACATTGCAAAACAAGCTGATTTGCTCAGCCTGAAGTTTATCCACTACCGGTTTCTTAATGGTCTTATAAGATCACGTTTTGTTGTAACAATTTTTCGTAACATTTTTTCTTTAAACTTTTCGTACATCTTCTAATCGCAATGATGCGCATGCCAAAGCTAGACGAACGACTATCGTATATAATAAAGCTTTAAGTTTTCGCGTCATTTTTGTGTTACCAAATACTGCGGAGTTTTCGCGACATTTAACCCTAGAAGACTAATCATATTTTTTAGTATATTAAGACTAATCATTCGTCGAATCGACGACGCAAAGTTTAAACCCAATTTGTAGAAAAATTTATTTACAAATTGCGTCCGCACACAACAAGAACTCATGGATGACTAGAGCTATACGAAGAACGAAAGGGATCGCGGAAAAAGCAAGAGAGAAATTAAAGAAATAAAAAAATGTGTTCGTCGAATCGACGAACCTTAGTTTTCTAGGGTTAAGGCACCTCACATTGATTCTATTTGTGACATCGTTATTCCAATTTTCTTGATGATTAGCCTTAGTATTTACATTTTTCGCGCTTTGGCACGCTGACTTCTTCTAAACAGATGTCAGGAGTTTGATTTGGTAGTCGCAGACATTTGGTCTAAGTGCGACTCATTCGCAACACGATATCTTCTACAGCCTCTCTCCAATTATTAAGAGTTGCTTGAAGGGCTGTTTCGTCGTTGCCTATCATAGCGCTATCAACTGCGAAAAGAACAGAAGTGGTTCCGGAATCGTAAAAGTGCTGCTCCAATAGAAAAAAGTGGACGCGTCATACGCCTACCTTCCTCCAACAGCTACCGATTGGTAGTTATTTCAATTTTGTGTGCAGCTTTTGCCTTTATACAGTGGAACAAGAAATCCCTTCGTAAACCAGTCGTCATTTTATTGAACAAAATCGCGAGCTAAGATTGCCAATTTGAGCCCATGCTTCGCATAATATGTGATCCAGCCGACAGCTAGTAGATGTCCTACTTATCATCAATATATATTGGCGATTAAACCTCCTCCGAGTTGTCGTTATGCCTTGATCTTTAAAACATTGGCTTGTTGCCGGTGCTTTGAAGTTACCCCTCGTCTATTGCTTGTCAGCTGCTTATAAGTTTGGGAGGCCTATTTTAATTTCGGGTTTAACATCACTACAGTTTTCTTCGCCCCTTTATTGTAACGTTTGTATATTAGTTTAACTCTAGACGCACTTTATCGGTTATTTCCACAGTGTTTGGTCCACGCTTGAAAAGCTTTCCCTTTGTTTCTTTCCGATATTCTTGTATAGTTGTCTCAGCACCACGTTTCTTTATTTAAATGTAGCCCCCCTACAATTACAAATTTCTTCGAAATTGTACCACTTCCCCCGAGAGCTGGAGTCCTTTCTATTAAAGTTGTGTTTCGTTTGTTTTTCTGTCAGCAAATGTCGGTGATGACTTGTTATTTGTTCGCCCAAGATCACTTTAGAAACTTTTGTTTGCCGTTTCGCATTATTTCTGTATAGATGGTTATCTGAGTTTAGTGTGCCGCTCAGGGTTTAAAAAGAGCCAAACTCCAACCACGCTAGAATTGTGAAGAGTGAGTGGAAAGAGAGATTTGCTACACTCGACTTTTAACCTCTCACTGAAGACTAAGCTTATTGAGACTGCACCAAAACTGGCATGAAGGGTTTGAAAATTTTATTTTTGTCTCTCAACAAACCGATACTATCTACGAAAATAATTCAATTAACGCTGTGCATTAAGTGCATCGATTTTAATGTAAAACAATCGTTACATATGTAAATTGAAAAGCTTACCCCATTCTCTCCTCAATCCATGATGCAAAGAATACACGAATTTCATATAAGCCCTTTTGATGGTAGTACACCTTCATATACGCCTCCGCCTCCGGTGAACTACTTATCCTTGTCCATAAATTCATTTCGCAGTGTCTTTTGTCGCTGCCGGTAGTAAAATGTCACAATGTTGTGCTACCTTACTCTGAAACGAATGAACAAAACAAAATACAATTACAAAAACTGTACACATACATATGTATGTCTCAAATGTCTAATGATAATTGTTCTCAATGTCTAGTCAAAGCGTTTAGAGATGCCAGTCTCCATAATGTGCAATAGATTGTAAATGTTTTACCTTCCGCATAATAAAGTGACATTCCACTGCCAACAATTGATAGAGAAAGCAACATGGAATCACAAGAGAATGATGGAAATTCTACTAAATCCTACTAAAGGTGAATGAAACAATTATCCGGGGTTGTTGGTTAACTGGTTGATCGCTTGGCTATACCTGCTGCAGTCATTCTAAATGCAAACTATCAACCACCAACAGCAACTTGAGCAGCAGTAGCAGTAATAGCAACGACAACAAAACAGGACAAACTCCATTCGATGTTGAGTTCTTCGTTTAGAGCTCAACTTACCTGTAGCCATCGTTGTCTAGCTAACAAGTACTGGTGTTGGCGTCGTTTCTCAGGGTCAACCATCAACCGTCAATCGTCAACCATCATCATCAGCAGTACAAGCGCGCATGGGTTTGCTTGTATAAGTTGTGTATGTTTATTCGCGATAATAATCTAATGCACAACTTTGATCAAGTGCTAAGGAGGATATCACATAAGTTTGTCATTCTTTTAGCTTACTTTGTTGTTTCAGTTTTTGTTTCTTGTGTCTTTGGTCGTTCGTTGGTTTATTTGTCTTGTTGCTGGAAAGCAAAAGCGTTTTGTTATTTTCTTATTTCATTTTTTATTTTTGTTTTTGTTATATTTTCTGTGAGTTTATGTACGAAGAGAGGAAGAGTAGTCATACATATGAGTTACTTGTAAAGGAAAAATGATGAATATGACGTTTTTTGTTTAGAATATGCAAAGATGGGAAATTTAGTGCCAACTTGCTGGTTTAGAGCGTTAAGGAGAAGTGTTGAATAAATATACAATAGATACTTTGTTAACTTGTCTTATTACATATTTTTGTTTGTTTGTTTTTCTGGCAAGTACACACAACGATCTTCGGACCTGTACATGGAATGTTGCGACCATTAACAGACTGCAGCTGGATGATCCTCAACTGCTACAAAGCAGACATAATCGCCATTTAAAAAGAACGATAGGACCGGACAAAAAGAGGTTGAAGAACTATAAAATCTACGATTATTATGGTGAATGTCAGAGGAAGACTTAGGTGAAAAGTCTTGAGCTTTTATAATTATAATTCATCAAAGGAGATGTTTGTTTACTGTGGCGAGAAACCTCTCAAATATACTTCAGGCACGAACGCTTGACCACGATTCGCATAAAGGATATATTAGACAACATAAGCGTCATAAACGCCCACACCCCAACAGAGAAGAGGGACGACCTTACCAAAGACTGCTTTTACGAGCTCCTCGACAGAACGTACAAGCAATGCTACAAATATAACGTATCATTTGCGCATTTAATGTCAAGCTAGGCAGAAAGGGCATCTTTGCTAATATCTAGGGAAAAAGACACAGACTTATTGATTTTAGAGCGGGACGTAACGTAGGCCTATATAGACTGCAGCACTTCTATCATACATAATTTTATGTTGCGTCTCTCGCGCGTTTTTGAGATTTGAGAACGAACTCTTAATCAGTCAACTTTGAAAGAGGCTATATCTTATCTTGCATCATGATATGTGATAAAGCCATACCACAGTAGTGCCATAGTAGGTCATAGGCCGCAGATTTCTGTGATTGAACTAAGCCCTGCATAATCGCTCAATTACCCTTTAATTGTCACATTACCTGATGATATAAAAGGTTTCGCAATCCATTGTTTAAAACATTCTTTTTTTCTGCATCGGAAGTGAACACATCGGATTAGTGTCAACATTGTTATCACCAAGCGCTAATTAGCTCAAGTCGCGTCACGTGTTTTCAAGTTCAAACTTGTTCGTCACCCTGTTACATAGCAATGGATTTGCAAGTTAAAGGTATATACTCTCTATTTATCTATGTATTTTGAATTTTAATTATGTCATTAATTTTATTACCTGGCCCTACGGCGACATATTTCTTACGTGTTGTTTTTTTTTTTAATTTGTTTGGAATCTAAACTTTTACTCATATTTGTGTGTAGTTGTAGGATTGAATTTGGTATCAAAATGTAGCTTTGTTGCCTTCTCCTGCCTTTGCAGGAGGTAGTCAGGGTCAGAGTAGTAAAGTTAGTAGCAGATTAGTTATAGTTACGATAGCATTTAATTTTGGATTAGCTCGATATTTAAATTTTATTTTCCAGATGTGTATTTCTACAAAAATCGGCCATTCATACGAAAAAAAAATAATAATTGAAAAGTCAAAAAATGTCAGTAAAATATCAACAAAGGTTCAGTGCTTCAGTTTCAAAACGAAACAAAATATTGTTTTAATTGGTTTCTTTGTTTTTCGTACCTCGAACTTTATGGCAACTCTGTAATTGCTAATTAATTGTCTGTAGATCTAAGAACAATTATGTTATTTTACGATACGTTCATACGAAACCCCTATGACCGCCTTTCTTAGGAAGCGGAACCACTGTGCATACCTGCGAAAGATGATTGAGATGGCAAACGACTACTGGCATCGTAAAAGCATATTTGCCCAATGAATGCCAACCTGAAAAAAAAAAATAGGTGATGCATCCGCAGACGAACATATACAACACTACCAGTAAGTCCTACTTCAACACTTCCATACGGTGACTTCAGTACACCGATAGCCCTATCTGCTTTGCCTATAAGAAACTCTGTTAAAACTTTGAAATCCTTCAAGATCCACAATCCGACAAGCATTAAGGTCGAAGTCCTCGGAAAACTAACTGCTCCTTTCCATATTTATTAAATTCAAAATGCTTAACGAATCTAGGAACTGCAGGTGATATGATGATAACGATTATATCAATGCCTAAAATGTTGTGTGACGAATGAAGTAATACTTAACTGTCGAAAATTGAATGCTTAGATTAATGTAAATAGATCTTGTAGGGAGAGAAGGTCAAAGTAGGAACTACTGTGGGGTACCGCTTCTGTACAATAAGTGCGTTAATAGACAAATATCACGGACTCATTTGGAGGAGCTTAATACACAAATACCCTTTATTCGTCATCACAAGTAATGTTATAAGTCATCAAACTAACTATCTCATCCCAAGATTAAATCATCAATCATCATCGATCTATAAAAAATATTAACAGCACGTTTTTTCAACTAAATCTGAATGAAAAAAGAATGAAGCATAAGGACCTTTAATAAAGGGTGACCAGATAACAATGATAGTTTTTCCAATTGTTATCTTCAAGCAGCTGTTAAAGTTACCATGGGTGGCCATTGCTCAAATAGTAGTGTATTGGCTTCCCAATCGGACGATTCGGGATTCAATAACAGCCGTGACCGAAAGACTTTTTTTCAGGCAACTAAAACCTTATGAAATGAGTGGTTGCCTAAACACAACATCAAGTCAATTTACACTAATAATTCAGTCTCCCCATTAAATGTTGGATGCCACCTATAGAGCGAAATAGCCACTGAGCCCAAACATATTTCGTTCTCTTTTTCCCCCCATTTTACGAAAAACTTAACGCGCATGATGCATAAGTGTGGTCATACCCACTTGAGTGTTGTTCTTAAAAAAAAAAACATGGCATCCAGCTGTCAAAATATTCAGTAGGGTTTGCCATTTCTTCATGCATCTTTGTTTTACGCTTGCCGAACGTGCGGAAATTATTAAAAAATATTATCGAAATTCTGTCTCACTTGTAAATACGCAACGGGTATGTCGTCGTGAGATCGTGGAAAAGTTTGAGCGTGAATACAGTCTCTTGGATCTTAAGCCACCAACCAGACAGAGATTGGTGCGAAATAACGAAAACATAGCCGAAATGTCGATTCGGCGCCGATCAACTGAATTGGGCATCGTCAGAGAGTCAACCCGGCTTATTTTGCGGTTGGTTTTTGGGGCCTACGTCCATATAAAATTGTGCTGACGCAAGAATTGAAGCCGGACGATCATAAACAACGCCGTGAGTTCGCTAATTGTGGCCGGAGATCCCGATTTTGGCCAAAAAATCATCTTCTCGAACGAGGCCTATATTTGGCTCAACTGCTATGTCAACAAGCAAAATTGCCGTTATTGGAGCGAACAGAATCCACAATTGTTCGGCCAAGCATCAATACATGCACAAAGATTGACTGTTTGGTGCTGTTTATGGTATGGCGGCATCATCGACCTTATTTCTTTCAAAGTGAGGAACCGAGTTTTCTTGGTCAGAGCTCGACAACATGTGCTGTGCTTCCAACAGCTGTGGTTCCAACAAGCAAGACGGTCCTACATGTCATACAAGCGACGCAGCGCTCGAAGTTGTGAACGAGAAATTTGGCGACTGGGTCTTCTCACGGCGAACGTTCATCAATTGGACGCCGCGATCATGCGATTTGACACCACTCGATTATTTTCTCTGGGGCTATGTCAAGTCCTTAATCCATGCAAACAAGCCAACCACTTTGGATGAGCTCGAGGTCAACAGTCGACACGCTATTGCCGGAATAACGCCGCACATATTGGACCGACTCTTTGAAGCACTGCCAGCGAAACCGAGACGGCCATTTTAATGAAATACTATTCCACACATAATGGCATGAACGTAGCTTCAAAATAAAGCTAGAATCAATTTTATATCTCACATCGTTGTTGTTTTATTTAAATTTTTTTTCCTATCGTTCTTATCTGGTCACCCTTTAAAACAATCAGATGAATCGAAAAGACTTTAAAGATTAAAATGTCACTCACGCTACCGGACTTACTTGTTTAGCGTTTTTTCGACGAAAATATTTACTAATTTCTATACTTGATTTAATACTGACTTCTAGGAATGACATCAAATGCATTTTCAAGTTTAGTAATATGATGCAAAACTACTTTATAACTAATAACGTAAACAGTTCGCAAAATGAGCGGATATGAACTGATAACCCAATATTATAGGTCGAGCAACTAGAGTATTAAGAAAAAACTAAGAAAAATATATACCTGTGTGCAACCACTTTACGGGTACTATAACCCCTAAGAGGTTTTATAACAAAAACAAAAAAAAAACTTATATTATGAAATGTATCCACAAAAAATCCTATCAACACTGAATAAAGAACAAGCCGATGCGACAGTTCACAGTATAAAAGAAATTCTAGTCAATGAAACGAGGAAAGTCAAAACACCAAACCACCTTCACTTTATAAGCCCAGTAGATGGGTAAGCATTAGCAAATTCCTAAAATACGTACTGGACGTCCCTTTTTTACGAGGAACTGAGGAAAAGCAAAGTGGTAGGCACTGATGGCAAGTTAACATGATCCAAGCGACATTGACTTAAGGGGCTATACCAGTGTGACACTTTCAAAAAATCGTTTTTTTGTTTTTTTGCTTATTCGATAGTTTATACTTTTAAAAATATCCTGTGAAAGCGGCAAGGTCGTATCTTGAATAGTTTTTGGATGGCAGCGTTCTAAAGAGCGACCACTCGCAGTATAAACCTGCCAATAGACGGAGTTTCGGAGTTAGTGTGTAGTTACTCGAATCTTTCGCATTGTAAACAGTACATAGGTAATATAGGAGGCCTATATAGGTGTATACGGTCCTATATAGGTCGTTAGGCACTGTTGTCGAAGCGTCTGTTCAGTTTACTCTCAGTACACAATGCAACGAAAATGAGTAATATCCAAAAAGGCTCTCACGATAATCCTTTATCTAGATCGAGTTCTAAGAAGAGAAGATTTTCAGGAAATCGTTTTACATACGAACAGTCCACCGCAAATACTGAAAAACTGTTACACACCGGAGATAACGAAATTGTCGTTGAACAAACGCATAGATACTGCAAGCTCAAGGAATGGACTTATCAAAGTTCAAGCACGATTATTTACCGCTTGATAATGATGTTACGGAAACTTTGAAACCAATTTATACTGATTTGAGTTCAAGAGAATTGCTAGAGCGATGCAAAGGAGGAAACACACAAAACAACAACAAAATGTATAATGGGTTGCTATGGCACTTTGCTCCAAAGCACCTTCACAGCGGGATGAAAACGATTGAGCTCGCTAATTTCCTAGAAGTTTCAATATTTAATGATGGTTTTGATAGTATTTTAAAAATGATGGAAGTAATGGGCGTGGTTGTCGGCCCTATTGCATAAGAATATGCAGTTCAAAGAGATTCGCCTGTATAAAGCAGGCGGAAATACGTCACGCGGCGTCCTCAAAAGAGGGACGAACAGCCCGGAGACAAGCATCAGCAGGCATTTTTCGAGGAAGAGAGGGTGTATTGTATGGGCCAGGCATAGCAGATTAGCAATTTTTATGGTAAATATAATTTTATCTAGCAAAAATCGATAGTTGAAACATTTTTCAAAATTGCTGACATCATAACTCAACGAGAAATTGACCGATCGACTTCAAATTGAAACTGAGTATTCTTATATTTACTATACAATGACCTACTATCTTTTTGATTGGTTGAAAATTGTCAATCTGGCATTAAAAAAACGACCAATTTTTTACCCCAAAACACGAATTTTTTTTTCTGAACTACGCCATTTTGTTAATTTTTGATATTTTTCAAAAATCGTAGATCATTGTATAGGAGGAAATACCTTCAACTTTAATAACCTTTTTGAATTTTTTTGTTTCAGCTACTCATTCGGCCGAAATCATGTCAGCAGTTGGGGAACTTTTTTTTTTTGGCACCTCCAGAGACAGCACTCCGGTATTTTTCAATATTTTTGTATTAAAAAAATCTTAAAATATACCTTATTATATCCAAAAAAAACTTCAAAACATTCTATCGAGTACTTTCTTTTAAAAAAATTCCCGAAAATCGCCTAATTTTTTATGGGTTACACTGGTATAGCCCCTTAAAGAAATGTATTTGAGGTCTAGTCCATAGTAGAGGTCTGTATGAATACATTCATTTGTTTTTTTTAACAAGTACAGTACTTCAGTACTCAATTCATTGCAATTATACGAACAAGTACCACAATGCAAAGAAACAAATACTCTACAATCTTGTTTACCTAATACCAAAATGAGTACAGTGTTTGCTTTCTTTCCTCTGTTTGGGTGCTTGAATTTAACAAAACAAGTTCAATGCTAACTGTTAATAGTAAACTGAGTACACTGACTGCAATGAATGAAACGGGTGCTCAGTTTGATTTTGATTTTTACGGCACACAATTGTCCTGTTGTGTCTACTATGCGTCGTTTGGCGGACAAATTCGAATCTACTGGTTCAGCTAATAATCAGACAACACTCGTACGTCGTTGAAACGTGAGGACTCCAGAAAACCTTTCTGGAGTGAACGAGCGTGTGCAGGATAACCCGATGCAATCAATTATTCGTCGCGCCAAAGAACTTGGTCTTTCGCAAACCTCAACTTGGCGAATTTTGCGTCGGTACTTTGGCATGCAGAAACTGAAGGTAAACGACCATCGGCAGCGTCGGGCATTCGCTGACTAGGTTCTGCCCAGTTTAGTTTGGTCTGACCCAGTTTTCGTGAAATGTTGCATTAAAAAAAAATGTGTTTTAAATATACAAAAATAATTCATAAAATGTTCTCGTACAATACATACGAGTACGTTTTATGTTTCTATTTCTAATTGAAGTTTAAGATCTATTGCTATCAGCAATAGCAGATTTCACCAGGCTATCCGTTGAAATTATGAATGTCAATTTACATATGTAATAATTTAAATGTTCACACGTGTAGCAAGACCAGTTATTGAAACTTCTTGAAAACTAAAGCAGTATTCTAGATGGTCACATATTTCGAGGTGCCAACATTGACTCGCACCACTACCCAGTTGATAGGGAAGAAAGTACTAATGTGGATATCCAGTCCAGTACAGCAACAGGAAAATATTATTTATAAGTAAGAAGTCGAACACGTTTAATCACAAAACACCGCCAGAACTTTTGCCGACCCCATTTTCCCAAATCTCTCTCATAATTCCGAATCTTCAGGATGCTATGCTTCAAGGCCAAAAAAAATTCCACCTCTGATGTTTTAGGTTTCACAAGGCGATTAAAAGCAATGCTGGTGAACACTTTCAGCTAAGCACTGCGCGTATCGTATAGCAGTGCTTTCAATAACGGGACCTGAGATAAAAGCTACCCAGGAGAGCAGATTAGCCAAATATGGTGCCGAAATTGGTGCACGAACCATTTCGGCTGTCCGCCTGCTTAACATCGTATAAAAAATCTTGCCTGACCTAATACATATATGCATTCAATTATTATCAACCTGCCAGGTCCATATAAATGCGGTTTAATCATTCACTTTGAGAAAGATCTTGCAGAAGACATAGAGATAAGCTATTCGGAGCCATGACTCCTTTTGTCATTTCTGTCAAACTCGTTCGGCTTTGTATGATGGAAAACTATTATTGGTTTATTAAAGCCTGAAGAAATATCACCGAATCTTGTGATGTTAAAAAATGTTTTATGCTGACTAATTTCGCAATAGTTTTAGCACTTTGAGCTTAAAAGAACAAAACCCACAAGCCAACATCAAAAGGAAAATATTTCAAAAATATGCCCAACTCGTCAAGACCTAGGAAAAAATCACAATACTTCAGAGTTCATTCGAAAGTAAGATTGATGACTATTCATTACGAGAAGGGTGTTATGATTGAATGAGAAGAATGATAAGGGCAATGGCAATTTCGTTGGAGCACTGATGGTGGAAGTAGCGATAGAAAAAGCAAGTATATTACATGAGGCATTACGTCGATGGTTAGAGGGTGGCAATATTGGTGTCACTTTTGAATTCTACCGGACGGTTTTAAATCCTATCTTAGGAGCACCAGACTAGATGTTAAGAAATACAGTCTATTTCGCATATATCTATTTCGAATATTTCGCAGAATTTTAGTCGACATCGATCAACGTTGATCTTCATTGACACACGTACCGAAAATGGAAACTAAATCGGATTCGACAATGCAAGTGCTATTCATAGATAATTTCTGGGTATTCAAATTTCTATTTAACGATAACGATAACATTTTGAAAGTATTAAATTCCACTCAGTTTGTGGTACCCCAATTAGTTGCGTTGTTAACACCTTAATTTTTGAAATGAACTTAACATATGTGCGCCAGCGTTTTGGTTCTCCGACCGAAGTACAGGGACGTAAGATTGGGAACAAAGCAAAGGATGCTGCCGTCAGTAAAAAAAATATACTGGATTGGAAGAAGCAGACATTAAAACTGTGGAGACAACTGGTAGCACACCAGCATTTATTTTGTGGATTTCAGACTTGAAATTGTCCAGTTCGAATTAAACGTTCTGAAAAGATTTTAAGAAGGAATTGTGTAAGCGTTGGTTCCACTTTTCGGTGAGACATGACATCAAATCACCAGCCGGTGATTCTAGAACCTAAGAAAGAAGGGCCGTAAGTGCAATAGGTCTTTGTAACGGGCCCGACGAATGCTGATTTCCATGTACTCGGAAAGAGTTCTAAAGAGTAGGATTGGGTGTGATTTGCCCAGTGTGGAAACATCACACAATCTGGGTGGCGTTGCGCTAAGTGTAAAATGCACACCAAGTAGATTGGTCTTATCCAAAGCGCTGACAGCGGGGATGCCATTATATTATATATATAGGTATATAGGTTCGAGAATAAGACTTTTACTACTTTTGGGACACTGTATTATTTGTTGTCTCAATTTTTGGTCGTATTGAAACTTCACACGTTTATGTAAATGAAACGTTGTAGTCAGTCGTGACTCGTTCGAACTGGGACAGCATATAACAATGGACAATAATAATTTTGAGAGTAAATAAATGTATCTAACAAGACTCTGCAGTGATTTCCAATAATGAATGCCCTTTAGACTTCAGTTTATTTGTCGCAGTAGTTACTTTACGGACGCAACAGCAAAATCCCACCGGGCTAAGTACATTCGTGATAGTACGGTACTACCAACCGCTATCGGAATCGTTGCCCTAACTGATGTTTCCATGCCTTGATTTTTTTGCGATCGCAATTTATTTAAAAGGCCATCAACGAGATACTAAACAACGACATTTTAACGCGACTCATCATCTCTGCTTATACGAGTAGATCTTCCTTGTTTTCTATTTCAACCAAAGAGAACAACTATTATTATCAATGCCAATGTCAGGGGCAATGAGTTAGATTATTTTAATTAGACTCCGCGTATCGCTGAGCATATTTTTCAATTTAAATGAGAACTACAATAGCTGGCCCATTACAGTTCTTAATTCTCCTGTATGAAATCAGCAACAATTTTACAAGTGCAGCTTGATTTCAATATACACTTGTTGTACTGTGTTATACCTAGATATGGAGAAATTAGTAAATTTCATACTTGTTGTGATTGTCCATATCACTTGTACAAGTACCAGTTGACTTAATATTTTGTGTTGCACAAATGTTGTTTCTATAGGACCTTAATGGGTATATGTTTGGCAACTTTGAACTTTTCTCCGATGGTTGAGAACTAAGGCAAATAAACAGGAGATCATGATGCATTCGGCAAAGACAGAAACCGTGGCCTCTTCAAACTGTCATGTTCAAGGGAACATTGCTGTGCAGCGTGTCGCGAAGGCTTATACATACGAGAGGAGCTAAATGTATTCTCAGTATCGGCGTCAAACAGACACAAAAATTTAATAAAACATATATTTTTCAATATAGTCCTCCCTCGCTTCAATACACACTCTCATGTATTACATAGAGAAGTTAACTTTTTTCAGTAAGTGTGTAAGAAAAAGTCGACAGAAAACCGATGTATTCGAGGGTTCTTCTTACCATTAGCGAATGATTGGTGCCACGTCTGAACATCGAAGCTACAGTCTCTTACAGCAGCGTTGAAAACGGTGTGTTGCCGTGAAGAAGAAGCAACACACCTGCGATCAGTTCCATTCGCCTTTACTTTATTCTTTGATTGCTTCCCCAAAATTAAGCAGGACGGTTCACTAAGATGTTGCGTTCACATTGTCACCTCTCTTGTTTACTTGATCAAGATAATTCCAATTCAAAACCCAATAGTCATGGTTATTCCGGCCGATGACGTGATTTTAAATTTCTTTTGGAAGTCTACACGCTTCTCATGCCACTACATGAACTTCTCCTTACTGTCAAAATCAAAGTGATTACGCATGTTTTATCTAATGTACTCGTAACTATTCGGACGAAAATGCTCGACGAATCTTCAAAAACTCTCAACAATTGTTTGCGTGCGCTTATTTCGCGCCGCCTATCTTGCACTGACATTTGGAAGGTTAGTGTGTATAGAACCGATGGTAGGGTTAAGTTAGTCATCTTTGCTAATATTTTAATATTTATTCTGCCGTTTTTCAACTATCTTTACATGCACCTCGGTTTTAGATTTTCTTAGACATCATAGCGTCCGTCTAGGCTGTAGAGTCGCAAGTGTTGGAGGCGGTGCAGAATGTACATACCAAGTGAGGTGAAATTTTATTTTATTCAATATAGTCCCCTTTTAGCTTAATACACTTATTCCAGCGATTTTCCAACTTCTTGATCCCGTCCGAAAAGTAATTTTCCGGAAGGTCTGCAAAATACTCCTCCGTGGCGTCGATGATTTCATCGCGTGAGCTGAATTTTTTATTGATGAGCCATCTTTTGAGCCTTGGGAAGAGATAATAGTCCTAGGGAGCCAAATCGGGCGAATACGGTGGATGCGACAACAATTGGAGCCGTAAGTCATTGATTTTAGCCGTGGTTGCGATGCTCTTGTGCGCCGGCGCATTGTCTAGCAAAAACAAAATTTTGTTCGCTTCATGTGAGACCGTTTTGCAGCAATTTCGGTCTTCAATCGCTCCAATAATGCACAGTAATACTCCCTGTTGATGGTTTTTCCTTTTTCAAGGTAGTCCACGAAGAGTATGACATGACAATCTCAGAAAACCGACGCCATAATCTTCCCGACCAATCGAGCCTCCCCGGATTCAGTCTATTGCTGGGCACTCATTCTGTTCTCTGGTGTGTAATAGTGGATCCAAGTTTCATCAACAGTTACCAGTCGACGCCAAAAGTCCGCCTGATTCCGCATCAGCAAGTCCAAACACTCTTTCGAAGTGCTCTCGCGTTCGTGTTTTTGGTCAGGAGTGAGCATGGGCGGCACCCAGCGGCAGGATAACTTTTTCATATGCAGAATTTTGCCCAAAATATGGCGTGTGCGCTCAGCACTAATCTTTGTGGTATCTGCTAGCTCGCTCACCTTCTCTTTCCGGTCAGCCAACACCATTTCATGTATTTTTTTGACATTGTCCTCTGTAACCACCACGGAACTCTCGAAACCAATATTTGACGGTGTAATCTGACGGAGCATTAGCCCCATAATATTTATCCAACTTTTCTTTTGTTTCCTTCGCCGTTTTGCCTCTCAAAAAATAATGTTTTATGAGAGAACGAAAATCGTTTTTGTCCATACTCAACATGATGCCAAACACGTCAACAAAAATCAGCTGTCAAAACAAAACTAAAGACAGTATCGCACTGAAATTGTGCATGTGTGCCTAAATATGAACGGACTTCAAGGCACCATAACCTTATTTGCAGTAGCAGCGCTTTCTGGCGGTCAAGGAGGTTACTTTTCACCCCACCTAGTATGTTCGAAAAAATCTCGCGATTTACGGATGAAAATAATTTGGATATTCAGATAAAGTCTTATCAAACGATGACAATTTCTGTCTATTGCACTTGATTGGGATTCTGGAATATCAACACTGTTCTAGACCCAGGTAGTGAAGAATATGATATTTCCAAGTACTGACAATTGAAACGTAAGTTTAGCCGGAGTAAGTTAGGCAAATTAGAAGTGAGCAAGGTGAAATGGTTGGGTGCCAACGAATTCATACCAACGGGTGGGTAGTAGTTCTACGTTGCTCTTTTATTCTTTCTATTAGCCCCATGGCAGTAAGCACCAATATGGAGTGGGCCTGATTCTGTCATGGACCCAAAGTAATTTACTCTCTCAGCAGCACCCCGAAAGCATCATAACATCCAGATTCTTGAATATAAAAAAAAACGACACTGTCACACTTTGCTACGCTCAATCAAACAATCGAACTGAATACGAGGGGACCGATTTGAACTCCAACTGATCGCCGTTAATAAGGTAGTAACAAAGGAAAATATAGTCATTGTGATGAGAGATTAAAATGTCTAGGTATGTACTGACAACGAAGGGTTCAGCCATGGAATGGGCACAGGATATCAAGACAGCAGAATGGCGATTAGGAGGAAGGACCTATCACAAAGTTAGTTGGGTGTCACCCAGCTAGGATACAGATCGATCATCTGCCGATAAGGACAATTTATCGGAGTGGTCTCATCAACATCAAAAACAGATGCGGAGGAGACATGGCGACGGCGCTTGATGGCCATTTTCAAATTTCGAACTGTTTCAATAGCAAAACCCGGAACATTAAAAAGATGACCAGATACAACAATTTTTGTTAAAAATTTCTCATTTCCGGAGCGGATCACACTGTCGGAAGATGGCAAAGAAGACAAAACACGCGACATTCTTAGGATACCTGGAGACCGATCGAAGAAGGGAGAGTCTTGCCACAATCCCAGCTGTAGAAAGGAACATAATTATATCATTTCTCGACACTGTGCAGACCAACCTTATCAACGATACTAAGACTTTTTAGCAATTCGTCAACTACAAAAGAAAATCTGACTATAATCCCACCACATCACTACCCTCTCTATCGTTCGATAACATATCATTGACCGACCCACATAACAATTGACAACTATTTTGCAACTTTTTTTTAAACAATCATTTGCAGACAACTTCTTCGTACTGGACCCAATATATTTCAAGTATGTGTATGTACCTTCCAAAGTTCTCCATTGGCGCGCTACCTTGTAAAAACATAAAAATCTTTTGATCCTACCCTTATCGAAGAAAAATTACAAAGTCTCAATGGTGAATTTTCACCCGGACCAGACGGATTCCCCACCCCCATTCTTTCGCACTCACTTGCCTCCTCATTTCATCTATACCTCACATGAGGGGAATTCCCCCAAGTTTGGAAGACCTCTTTCATAACCCCGGTCCATAAAAAGGGATGAAAGAATGAAGTAACTAACTATCCTCCCATTGCAAAGCTTTCTCACATACCTAAAATGTTCGAAGTGCTAAACTTTCAGTGCAAGTCCCTTATATCACTCAGTCAACATGGATTTCTGAAAGGTAGATCAACTACTACAAACTTAATTGAATTCCTATCCTTTGCGCTTTCACCCCTAGAAAATGGGAACGAAATCAATGTTATTACTACCGATTTTGTAATGCTTTCGATTTTTTTTTATAATTAGCGGGCGCTCAAGGCCTTAAATGTTAAATTACGCCGATGACACTAAGTTCTCCAAAACTATTTCTTCGCCCCAAGACTCTATTGTTTTCCACTTGGTATCTAAAAAATTGCTTAGAGCTGAATATCTCCAAATGTCAATCTATGACTTGGTCACGTAAGTCCAATCAATCTCCTCGACTTTATTTTCTGCATGGCCGATCCCTTCACGACCTTGGAATATTATACGATGCAGGGAAACATTACACGTATCGGAGATAATAGACGAACTAAAATAATATTAGAATGGAGACTAAGAGAAGACAGAAGGAATAGGAGACCAACTACCCGAACGAGCGACGACATCAAGAGGATAGCTGCCGACGACTGGATAAATTTGGCTCAAGATCGAGGCCAGTGTAAGCACTTAGAGGAGGCCTATGTTCAGCAGTGGACACAAGTGGCTGATGGATAATAATGACAGTACTATCTTAGCAAGATAATGGGTTAATCCGATTATCGAATGATATGGCTCACCAAAGCGAATTATAAGTTAACAAGACTAAAATATACATCTTATACCTGGTTAACCTTACCTTTCACGTCAACATTGCTGGGAAATCGGTTAAAGCAACTGAAAATCTTCCTCTTATCAAGGAAGTATTTTATCAGACACAGACGACACTTAACTCACTGTAGGGGCAGACAATGGAATTGAATGCGAGTGTTGCGAGTACGGTCAGTATGGTGTCAAAAAACTGAAAAAAAATTGTTTAAACAATAAACACTAAGCTTCGTCTTTTTCAGTCTAATGTTGAGTACGGTAGTAGGCTGATCATGCTTGTCCAAGCAATGGAGGACTATGTTTTCCCGGTTTTCACACGTACAATGTCATGAAAGCCAATCACTATTGCAGAACAGTACCGGAGAAAAGTCAAGTGATCTAGAAATGATTTAAACTAGGCCAAATACTATACAATGGTTTAAAAAAAATTACAATCCTCACCTCAATCTGTATAACTCGTATTTATTCTGATAAACTTGATTACACCTGCACAATGCAATCAAAAAACACCAACTGAAATCTTTAGAATTAAACTTGATCAACTCATGTACTCGTACTTCTAACTTGTTTAAACATCAAGAAAAAAAACAATTATGATCAGAGTCGGTAGTCACGCTATAACTTCTCAATCGTCAATTAATTATCCGAGTGATGATCAACATGTGGTTTGCTTACTCGCTTGACCACTAAAGATAAACAAAAACAAAGCACAACGAACGTTACGATGGGGAAAAGCTATTGATGCTGTGCAGCGCTTCGCAAAATACGCAATTGATAAGAAGTATTTAGTTAGTTAAATGCGATAAAAATAGAAACAAATAGTCAGGCCTTAAAGTTTGTGACGTTTCTTGAATGAAAGAAACAGCAACTCATCTTAAACAGTTGAAAGTCCAAACTTAATCACAACAATAACTTTTTAGTCGTGTCGACTAAAAAGTCATCAATAATTTCATAATAACTCCTAATCATAGTCAATGGGTCTTTTATATGGCTGAAGCAGCTTACAGGCTTAAACACTTTATAAGAAATTCCAATGATTCAGTACAGTTACTGGAATTTCTGGAAACACTCATGTGGGTATTAAGTCTGGTTTCATCGTCATTACAACAGTTCTTACAGTTTATCAACCAGTGTATATTCTGAAGACTTTACATTGACCTTTTTGTTGTAACAGCTTAATCCCAAATGCCCTTGTCCTCGCTATATATCCTCAGATAATCTCAACTAATTTTAAAATTTAAGATAAAGCTATGACGTCTATATCATGTGTTACATAATCGTACGATTAGACTGTAAGTAGAAGTATGTTAGTCGTACGATTAGTAGCACGCGCATTCCCAAGAGCGCTTTTCTCGAAAATACATATGTATCTACAAGTATAACGAAACCACCAAAACGGCAATATTACAAAAGATCATCTTTATAACCTATGCAATGCATCACAACCTCTATGGTGTACGACTTAAGGGGTAGAAGGTTCTGGAAATCGATTTTTTTTCTGATACTACAACTTATAAGAATCAAGTATTGAAGTACTCGGTTTTCTTGGCTACAATAACGAAACTTTTAGTTCGAAGAAAAACACATACAAACAAATTACATAGAGAACGTTCCTAAATGTAAGAACCAGCGCTGCTTGTGAACTCTACGAATAGAAAACGCAGAATGAACAACCTCTTCTTAGAAGGCAAAAGGCGCAAAGTTCCTGCAAGAATCAGGAATGAATAATTTAAGCAAAGAGTAAAAATGCATAGGAACAAAGGAAAGTAATAGTAGAATCGCAGTCGATGCTAAGGACACGAAAGGACTATCTCTGAAGACTGTAGAACGACGCTGCGATGATGAACTAAGTGAATTGAATTGAACAAATATTCAAACTGCGGCAGATCCTAGACAAAACTCAAAAAGTCCAGATCGATGCAATTAAATTAAAAAAATTAAAAAGGATTTCTTAGACATCGTCCTTATTCAAGAATTGAAAAAAATACTCCAACACCAGAGGCACAATTTTTCAATTTTCAATTATCCCCATACGCCGCCAGCGTTGACATAATAAGAAAAACGCAGCGGGTTGCTAGTGCAATAACATGTTCGTGAATATTGTTCCAGTTGCGGCAAAGATGTTTTCAATGCTGTCAACAAACAAGGACATTCAACGTGGGCAAAGTTAGGGTTTTTGTCCATCTAGCATTTGCTATTTATACTGAAAACTACAACATCGCTCAGGTTAAGCGAATACTAGATCTGTGGTTGTTTCTTTTGACTAAAAATGCGACTTTTTTTTTTAAACTTAACACTCAAGTGGGTATGACACACTTAAAGTGCCTGAGCATGTGTTAAGTTTTTAGGAAAATGGGACAGAGAGAGAAAGAAACATTTTTGGGTTAAGTAGTTATTTCTCTCAATGGGTGGCATCCAACATTTAATAGGGGGACTAAATTATTAGTGTAAATTGACTTGATGTTGTATTTAGGCAACCATTCATCTCACGAGATTTTAGTTGCCTGAAAAATCTTTCGGTCACGGCTGGTATTGAACCCCGAACTATCCGATTGGGAAGCCAATAAACTACCACTTGAGCCACGGCCACCCAAAATTAAATTGCAAAGCACTGTCTCTAATAAGAGGCGCATTTTGCGATCTGACTGGGGACTCAACAGGCGTTCTGTTCATATCATATACGATGGCCTTTTTGTTGCCTGTGCAACATATGGAGCATCGGTATGGTACGACAAGGTTATGACTGTTGATGGTCGAAGGCGGATCTTGACTTGTCAAAGAGTCGCCTTGCTTGGCTGTTTACCGGTGTGCCTAACTGTCTCCACAGAGGCAATGCAGGTGTTGCTTGGAGTGCCACCTCTTGATCTGGAAGTGATGCGTCGTGCTATTGCTTTCAAGATCAGAAAAGGTCTCCCGTTAACTGAGCGCGATTGGGTTTCCCCGGATGATTGCTACACGCATGTGTTCTGTCTAGATAGCAATCTAGATGGGATGCTAGCGAAAACGGCAGGGTTACTTATGGCTTCTTAAGGGATGTGCTAACCATGCGAATCTTTCCTGAACGGAATTTTAACCTCAGCCTGGGCTTTTTGTTGACTGGGCATGGCTCTCTTAATGCATTCCTGCATAAAAAGGGGCTTAGCGAGGTTGCGAGCTGCTCATGTGGAGCTACGTATGAGGACTGGCGACATATCCTATGTGAGTGTCCCAATTACGCTGACATAAGGAACTTGCAGGCTATTGGCATCACCTTAAATGGTGAGACCTACGATGTCAGTGGAATCATCACTGATACCGTACGGTTCGAAAGAACCCGTAGTTTTGCAAAATAAAAAATATTCAATAGAAGGCGCAGTAGGCAGCTAGCGTGAAGTTTGTAGGAATTTCTTTTTGTTGCAAGGCCGCCAATCCTGGGCAGTGAGGTGCCCAACTGGAAGTAACCTCAAGGTTGCGAAGCTCGACCGGAAGCTATATTCTGGTACCACGGGAGGTCAGGAGCCCCCGGAACTATGGTTCTGGCCTGACCTAGGAGTTGGCCCCTTGTGGGAGTATCGTGGTGGCTGTAGGTTTATACCCAAAATCGCGGGGAGAATGGACCGAATGGATCTTGGACATCTCATGGCTTAGCATATGTTGTAGTGTACTACGACCTGTGCTGGGCCATGGGATTGCTATGGAACCAACTGGTTTATTCGATGTGGAGTTGCATTGCAACCGGATGCCATGACCCACAGAATGGCTGAGGTATTAGATAGGCCTCGACCCTTCACCAAAGGGGAAGTTCGTGCCTTACACACGACTTCGAATCTGGTACTGGTGGTAGTACTTGTACTACCCGATGGGCGCTTATCAATGCATTGTTTTGATATCTTGTGCGAAGACGCACCGTAGGCTTAAGCCCTCACGGCAGGTACCTACGTTAAACACAAGAGACATCTGTCTCTAATAAGAAAAGTGACTACTACTACTACTACTTTGACTACTTTATTGAGGCAGTTGACCGGCCTGAACTCGAGACAGATAGTTAGCAATCGAGTTGGATGGACAAGCCAGTAGCTAGAGGGCCAGCCCATACCGGAATGTAAAGTAAAGTAAAATGCATACATCATTTGCATGAAGCTTGTAGAAAAGAAAACGCAAAAGATGGTAAATGCAGCCTGCACGCGGGAGTTAAAAAGGACGTCAAGAAATTCGGTGTGGGTTATATAGTGTACATATCGCCCATAACAATCAATCAATTCACGTCTTCATTCCACTGATAGGCGTTAGAGATGATGTAACGGCTCCGTAATTCCAAGAAAAAAAGATCAAGTTGATTGTAGGACCGATCGATAGTGAAATGATCACATTATCAAAGCTCGTAGGTACATAGGTTGCTACTTAACAAATATGTATTTATAATCGAAAATGGCTTTATTGTTTTTCAAAATACTCTCCATGAAGATCAATACACTTTTGCACGCGTTTGAACCAATTTTCGAAGCACTCACTCCGAACGTGATAACTCCAAAGCATGCATTTTAAGGACACCAAACTGCTTCTGCAGGCGTCGAAATACTTTGACATCGCAATTTATTTTCGATCTGCGGGATTAAAAAGAAGACAATCGGTGTCAAATCAGGGTTGTACAGCGGATGACAGTAATTCGATGTTTTCGAGCCAACCTTTTTCTTATTTCTCCAAAGACTTCTGACAAACAAATGGTGGTGTTTAGTTTCGTGCACATATACATGGATCCATGATTCGTAGTCTGTCAAGATCTTACAGACGTTTTTTGAAGCACCGCGTTCGAATTTTTTCAACATTTCTGTAGGCCAATAGACACTAGCCTTTTTTTGATCGATTGCCAAATTATGGGGTATTCAACTTCATGCAATATTAAATGTATGAGAGTGGAACTAATGTCCAAGAATGCCTCAATTTCACGATAAATTACATGATGATCTTGCTATATCAGTTTCCGCACAGCATCGACGTTCTATAGCACCACAAACGATTTTGGACGACCTTTACGAAATTCGTCCTGGAGCGAACGACGACCGCGATCGGATTCGGAAAACCAGCGAAAAACGGTGGCCAGGGATGGTGCTTCATCACTAAAGTCAAAGCGAGTAGATCGGCACACTGTTGTGGACTTAATTTACGTCGAAAATCATAAAAAATCATCGCACGAAAATTTTAGCACTCGTATGACATACGATCTGAGCACGTGTACCATTGAATAGGCCAAACTTTCAGATGCTGACGTCAGATTTGACGTATCTACACCTGTATTTGCCATATATCAGTAGTACGCAATGATCATCTGTACTTGCACAAAAACCACCATATAGTCATCCGTCAGCAGCAAAGGTATATCAGTAAACACAACGGAATCATAAAGCAAAATATTGAGGATCACTGCAATCCCAAGAGTCTGACAAAACTTTCGACCATCAAGTAGGTATCCAGCAATCCCTGGAGAAACAACGTCAAGTGAAGACGACCAGAAAGCCAAATGAAGTGCTTGAAATATCATTTGCTGATGGGCGAGCCCAATCAGAGGTTAACGGCAGAAGCAAAAGCAAAAGAATGGGGCAACTGGTACAATAAAAGCCTCCGGCAATTTCAATCTTTTAATGTGAGAACTACAAAAAATTTAGTGAAAAAAGCCGCAGCTTTATTTTAGCCCCAATCAAGACAAAAGTGTTATAAAAATTCATTTCCACTCGAGCTATTGATAACAAAGTCAATCTAACTCGTATTCGTCCGGCAAGATCAGCTCAAAATATCGCTGCCGTAAATGAGAGTGTGACTGAAAACCCAGAAGTGTCCATTTCGAGACGATCACAGGAATTGGACCTATCCGCAACCACTTTGTACCGCATATAAAGATCTTGGTCTGCATGCTTATAAGGTTCAGTTTCGCTGATCTGGTGCAGGAAATTAATGAACAAGATCATGATTTTTTACACAAAATTATTCTGAGTGATGAGGCTCTTTTTCATTTGTCTGTCGATTTAATACCACTAGACTGTTTCCTTTGGTAAAGATGACGTATACGCCAATGCTCCATTAAAGATTCATGCACTAAACGAACATATCAGAGCTGTTATTCGCGAAATACAGCTGCAATTATGCGAGAACGTGATAAAAATTTCATCAAAAGAATGACAACAGAGTTTGTATTTTAGATTAAAATAAAAATATTCCACAAAAATATTCCGTTTTTCTATTGAATGACCCAATAGAAACGGGCATCGGGCTAACTGGAAAGGCTTGCTAGTTGAGGCCAAGGTTCATCCCGAACCTAAGCGTCAACTTAACCACAAACAAATAATAGTCCAACAGTTAATAAAAAAAAGAAGAAGAATGGGGCTAATTCTTTCAAAAGTTACAAGTGTTTGAAGTTTCATTTCATATGCATATCAAAAGTAGCAATCGCGACTAGTTTAACGATCAGTACTCGTCAATGGCTCTTTAATATTCACCTCTACTATTATAGCAAATCATTCTGAGTTACATAAATCAAGTTTAAGCAGAGGTCAAAGTCTGAAGGAAAACCCCTCCACATCACGTTGATCGATTAAATTGACTTAGAGACCAGTTCGGCATTACAATTGTAATTGTGACAACACAAAAGCTTAACAAACTCCAATTTGGCAATTTAAAATTCGCACAAAGTATCTGTATTTGATTGTACAACAGTTCGAAGAGATAGAAACGAAAACCAGTTAGACCAAAATTCTTTTCAATTCACCACAAAACGGGAAGTCTGTACAACCCACGACTTTTAAGATAAATTGTTGCCCATTAGTGGGAACAAAAACACCACAAACAATAATAGAGCACACACGTGTCTCTGATAGAGACGAGGAGTCAAATCACCCTAGTGTCTCTCGTCGTATCTAAAATTTCAATTTCATGCGAAAGCAGTTCATAAAACCGAAGACTGTTGAATGGATAAACAAACAAAGTCAACAAACTTATGTTTTTGATAGTTTTTGGTATTCATATCTCAATATCTGAATAGCGCGCGTCAAAAAATCTCAAAAGTATCCCAGTCTGAGTATGAAAATTGTAATAGAGACCGATTTTGCAAGTAAGCAATACTCCACTCTGGCCAATTTGACTAGAGGAAACAACAAAACAACAGGAAAGCCATTCTGTTTACTTTGTGACAAAGTTACAAAGTATGACAAGTTCGCATTCGAATTCACATTCACCTCGCACTTGGTCGTGGTCGTGGTCATAGTCGTAGTTGTGGTAGTGGTTGCAGCAGGTATTTATCGAATTGTAGGAATGACAATAAGCTAGAATTGGAATCTGTGTTGGAATCCGCTGGTGCTGCATCCAAGTCCAAACGCAAGTTGTTCACCAGGCAAACTTGTTTTCGTATTTCTTCTCTCACGAGTGGATACACACACATTTGCACACATCCAAGCATTTATAAATATATATATATATATATATATATACGTACAAAGTGAATGGATACATACATATAAATAAGCACGAGCAAAAGGTACTTTCAAGGATTTGCAATTTAAAATGTATTCTCCTGTCAATCACATCTTGTAATGGCCACAATTAGAAACCAACAACGAAGATAATGACGCGTTGATAATTGTTTTCGTTTCTCTAGTCAAACGCCACAACACCTCAACATCAGCGAATGACGGCGGACTCTCTCGAATTGAACTTTTATGATAATTTGCAGTGCTCATCCCACACTACTGGTAGGGGGAGGCGGCTACCGTGGAAAGCATTTTCGCCTTTACAGTGCGGTGCAATGAAAAAAAAAAACGAATCCAAACCACTCTCGCTCGACTAGAGAACAAATGGATTGGCTGTGGATACTCCACGAGTGTTCTGGAGTCTAAAATTTTACAAGATTGCCATGTATTTTGTCTGCCTGAGGCGCTCGCTCCGTTCTGCATTAGCATACGATTTCAAACGAGTTTTCCTATTCTTTTTGTCGTATTCGCCTCTTCTTAGAATTAAATAATCCAATCTAAAGTGGGACTTGCTACTGCGCTAGTTTACAAGCGAACTACTCACAGAGGAGCACCTACAGATTTCGTAGTAATTGTACGATGTTACCGATAGGCTTCTTATCACTCTCTCTATACGAAAAAACAATAAAAACTTCAAGATTCTCGATGAGTCTTCTTCTGATTAAAATAAACAAAAACTGTTCCGGGAACCGAATTCCGATACTACTCGCCTTTTGTTGTATCGTAGTATCAGTAGATTAAGGGCAATGCACAAAGCGATTAGAAACGACACATAACTTCGATTGCACTCCGACATTAAACAGAAACTGCCACTGCCACTGAGTTTCGATACCGAGATCGAAACTGCGACTGTGATTACACTCTAAGGACTGCAACTCTGGGAGTTTTCCCGGCTCCAACTGCGGCCAAACGATTAGAAAATAAGCAACTCGTTGTTAGTCGTTTGCTGAGTCAATGGCTGGTAAAAAAAAAATCGTTTTTTCTTGTTTTTTTTCAACAAAAAAAAACGAAGAGTACATGTTTTTTTGGAAGACACACGAGCGGGTGGATATGGTGAACTCTTTCGCACGCTGGCTACAGTGCATGGGCACATACCGAGAGTCTAATCGGGTGTAGCTCTTCCTTTGTCAGAAAGTGGAGAATATTTTTGCAAAAATTCTAAAGTACACTGTTTGGTGGTAGCAATGGAGCAATTGTTCTCCACCATCCCCCCGGTAGAATAGAAATTCTTTAATTTTTTTTACCTTTTCATGGTTTTTTATAATCGTTTTGTCTTCTTCGACTTACCTTTAGATTAGGTGATCCAAGCGCGCAGTTTTTCTTCTTTTTTCGTTTTTTCTGAGTATAGATGGGGGATTAGAATTATGGAAAAATGATGTGGACCACACAAATGACACTAGTTAAACATTCGAGAGATTATTTAGTTTGTTGCGGCGGTTAATTTGTTTTGTTTTTTTTTATTTTTGTATTTTTTCTTTGACATGGACAAGAATTTACACAGAGAAAAAATCACGACACCTCGGCTGGATCTGAGAGTACAAGTGAAAAAATTTAGCCGTGGGCGGCCATTTACAAACTGCGTTTGAGATGTGCGTTGCTGTGCGATCAGCGACAGTGAAAAGTTGTCAATTTGGAATTTATGTCAGGTTGAGCTATTTTGTGCTTGAATTTTGCTCGATTCGGGGTGAGTTCAGAGAGTGAGATGTATTTGAGCGCTACGCAATATTATTATTAATTTATAAAGAATTTTTAAAAATAACAAATTTGTGGGGCTAAATTAGGTGCAAGATTTGGAGAGGGAGTAAACTCGTTGATGATTGCGTCATGCTCTATCAGGGATATCGGAATATGACTTCCACACTTAAACTAGCCGCATAAGCGATCATGTTTTATTATTGATAGTTCGTCTTTCGACGATTGCGGGTGTACATGTAGCGGGTGGCGATTGCTTGTTCGGTATGCGGAACTGTAACTATCGGTGGCCAAAGTAAAACGGCTGATCTGACATTTTCTAGACGTGTATCGAAAGAGATTATTTGAGATAGGAGTGACGCCATTTTTTTTCTTGACATTTTTTTAGTAATGAAAGCAGGGCTGTTACTTATGTTACAGAATGCGGACTAGTATTTACTAGACATTCTAAGATTGACTCACCAATAAATTGGGGTGTGTATTTCCTTCGTAGCCTAAGACGATTTCCTCTTGATTGTGATCGAGTTCATCAACTATATACTTTCCTGAAGTGTCCGAGTTCGCGATCATTCATTATTGGGCAGATTCCCAGATGGGAACCATGTCATTTTGCCATCCTTGGAGGTCAGCCATGCCACTGCGAAGTCTGCCTTTTATTCACGGAAAAATGGGAGATTAAGAGAGCTAAAGGATCTTTCGTTCACCTAAAACATCTTATATTGCAGTGTCAACATGGAATGCAATTACAATAACAATATTTCCGTAAAGTGCTATATTATAGAGTTGGCTTTTGACATTTTCTTCTCCACTCTCGAATATTCGGCCGCTGAAGGCCTTGCAAGAAAGATATTTTGGTGTACTAAATGTGTTAGAAGCAACCATACACCAGATTTATGTACAGCACCAGACCAGAAGAATCCTGATGTTGCACAAACCTAACGTTGTCCTTATTTGATACCGAAAGGTTGCCACTAAAGAGTCGGCTCAAGCTCTTGCAATCTTGTTCGCAGCAATACAGTTTTTGCGTACGCGGGTTGCTGGGCCACAGGCCAACAGATACTTACTCTGTTTTATGGCCCACAGCGTTCGACAATAGATCTCTCCCATTGACGAATTCTGAAGAAATCCTCGGTTCAAGTAGGTCCTTCTAAGACACTTATAAGACATAAGGATGTAGCGGTTCCTGAATTTAGTCTGGGACGAACTTTTCGTTCCTCCGCGCGGTAACTTTTTAGGGAATATTGCCGCAGTTAGTTCCCTGATTCTAGTAATAGACAACTTACTTACTTCTCTACTAAGGTGGCGCTTCAGTCCGGAGTGAATCAGGGTCTTAGCTAACATGCCTCTCCAGCTAACGCAGCCTTTTGCCGAGGTGCCCTTCTACTTATGTGCGCCACCCAAGGTAAAATTCACCCTCTGGATTGGAGTCGAAAACTTTCCACGCCGGGACGCTCGTTTCAGATAACCTAGCCATTTAGGAGCTTTTCGGGTGAGGTCAGCACCGCTGTACCCTACGGTTCGCTGTTCAAACATTGAAGATCTCGATTTGGCATTACCAATCTGTGGTCTAAAACCACACTAATAGGGGCCGGTCAGACTGTTTACAAAGGGTCTTATGCGTTAATATAATATGGCAGGCACGATTTATATTGCATGTTAAGAGACTTATTCCCTTGTAGTTGGCATAACATAGGATCTCCCTCCTGTCAAACTAGGGGTTCATTAGTTGGGGCCGCTTGAATCCCAATAAATCAGAGGTGATCTCCCTGATTGCTCTTTGGGAATGATGACATTGGTCGTTTGATGCTCCTCGAGTAGTAAGGGAAACTTGATAAGAAAAGACCGTTCGACGTTGAACTTCCTCACAATTGTTTGGCAATTTTGGTTTGTTGCGGATATTAGCATCCGTACCTTGGCTGTCACAAAGTGATCGTCCGAGTCGATGTTAGTTGCTCGGAACGTTCAGACATCCAAAACACTGGAGAAGTGCCTTGCGTAGATCGCAATACGAAGAATGTGGTTGACAACTTGCTGATCAGGAGTCAGCCAGTTTCTGCTATAGGTGATGTCGTGTAAAAGCAGCTCATAAAAGCAGCATTTGGTTAGGTCTTCATTATCCTCTGTCGGCCGTAGGCGATCATGAGGCTTATGTTGGCGAATTCAGCCTTTATGCAGATTCACCTACATGTCCGGAATTCAAGACTTGTTACTTAGTCTTCCTCTTATGGCCAATCCGCGACCGAACAAACGTTGCGACTGATGTCTTTGTTGCGGAAGTTGTCTATAATATTCTCCGTTAGTATTGTAAAATGTTTGTGTGGGTACAAATAATAGAACTTATTCTTTTCAATACAAATCCCTTTATTCAGTACAGTTAAAATTCACTATTTAATTCTTTCTCTCAATACAATCCAATTTCTCAACCACTTATACTTTTATTATCTTTTACTTAAACCACTTAATCACTTCTCCTAATTAACACTTCAAATTACACTTTAGAACTGATTTGCATACCTTTGGGATGCTGGTATTTATACTCGAATGACATACTTCGAGAACAATCCTCGCCATCCAGCGTCCCATACAATTTCCAATTTGCTAGAAAATTCGATTTCACTCTCCAGTCGAGACTTTGTTATTCCAGTATCGAAATCTTCTGGTCTTCGACATTTTCTGCTAGATGTCGCTGCTCACATTTAAGTGGTTATCACAGTATTATAGATATCACAGTTTATCATCCTCTTTTTATCCAGTCCATTCCATCGCATTTTTTGGATGGCGGTTAGATTTTCTTTATATCAGTCTAGGACATCCGCTAGTTGTTCTGCACGCGGTCTATTAGAGTTCCTAACATTCCACGTGCAAATGGTTCTATGTTAGGTGCTATTAGTTCGTTTGTCACACTTTTTTGTATCTCTTCCATATAGGATTAAGATCCCGAGACGGCGTACATAGGCCAGTATCATGCTACTGATCGAACACGTGCTTGCGTGCGTAGAGATTTACTCATGCTGTTATCAGGAACCACTGCTGGGAGGTAGCACAAGCACTACGCCACGAACTTGATTGTTGTGTAGATGGGCAAATCGAGCTCCCACGTCTGGAGACTCTCGGTGGGACAAGAGAAATGTCGGATATATACATACATTTATCTGAAAAAAGCTGACTAAAGAATAGTATGAAAAAACTCCATTATAGAAGCGAACGTACATGTATGACGTACACACGGGCAATTCTACGACTACGGAGAAAAGTGATCCCGAGGTGAATAGAAATATTCGTGTCAAAACTCGAAGGTTTCTGGAGATGAGCAATATAGTACATTAACTAATTATTTATCGGAAACTGGAACGTCAGCACAATAACAGGCAAACGTTTTGAACTAGAAAATGCATTGTGAAAAGTTAGAATCGACATATTTTAATGTGTGCTCAAGAAACCATGCGTTTATTTAAGTCTCGTGAGAAAAGTCCATGGGTATCGAGTTCCCCACCACCAACAAACGACAACGTGCGGAATAGGAAGAGCAAAGGACTTCAGCGAAAACCAAAAATATTGAACGTATCGAACATCGTCCCAGATGGAAATGCCCTCTAAAGAACATAAAAGGGAAGTAGAGAAACTTGAGGATAGAAACGACACTATGAGTAATACGTCGCAATGTCGGAAAAGGTATATCTTAAGTTACTAATCTTCTGGTAAAATTACCTATCGAGAAAAACTTAAGTTGGGAAACTGACTGCATACTGCAGATATGATGATCGTTTAGTATCTCAAAAGCTAAGTACGAAGAAAATTCAATAGTATGGTTATGAGAACAAACCAAGTTGCAGCTAGAGGACAACATGCGATGTGCCCAAAAGATGATATCATAAGTGACTTCAAAAACAGAAATTTTATTTGGTTGATGTCATTGTATGACGAGAGAAGCAATAGTTGAAAGGGAAGGAAACTACAGATAAAACCGAACATCTTCATCTATGACATAAAAAAGATTCTCAATACGGTTATTAAATTTGAGCCTCTGTGTAAGAATATAAGATTAATTCCTGAGTAACGTTTGCCAAGGATTCAGTTAGACGCAAACTTATCTCAAAAAAGAGCTACGTTGTGTAAAATGGGCCGGTAAACACCCCTCTGTGTAGTAAGTATTGTAATAACCCGGTTAATTACGGCAATAGTCAAGAAGCTACAAGAGCTGCAAGATATATTCATTAAGTAGACACTAAAACTTGAAAATAAAGAAAAGCCTAAGCCCAGTAAATTAGCAGCAATTAAAGATAATCCATCAGGTCTTATTCATAAAAACACTAAGAAAACTCAGTCTCTCATGTTTTCTCCTCTGAACTTGAGAAACTTGAGGAGCATGGTAAAGTAAGTAAACTTATGTGCGAAAAAACGATTAATATCGAAAATAATTGACGTCATGCGCGTACTACATCGATAGCACGAGTATTGTAAACTGTTTGTGTCGGTTCAAATGATAGACCTTATTCCTTTCAATACAATTACATACTTCATTCAATACAATTACAATTTACAATCCATTCACTTTTCTCAACCACTTTTACTTAAACCACTTGATCACTGCTAGTAGTTCACCTTACAAAAACCACTTTAGAACTAGCTCATTTATATCTGATACCGGTATTTATACTCACTCACTGCTATCTATCGAGAACATTTTGTACTTTCCAGTGTTCCATCTTTTCATATTGACAGAATATTTACTAAATCGTTGTCAAATACTTCCCATTATTCATCCAATGGAAGAGTGTTCTGCTATTCAAATATAGATGACGCTGTTTACATTCGTCCCGAACAACTTCGTCGTGCAACATTCCGTTAAAATGACACATTCTATACGTATGGACTACCTTCATCTTTGATGCGGGTTGTCACCTCTTATGGACCTTCCCAATCCTGTTGCAATTTTTGTGATTTGCCTTTCTTACTTTCAGAGGGTTATCCACATCAGGTCTTCTTCGCTGAAGCCGGATAATTTTGCTATGATGTCGTACCTAGTCTTCATACGGTTACTCTCTAGTTTTACGAAGCCTCCTACGCAAGTCATCCACATAGCCGCTCACCTCCTTAGGCTCCGTACGTGGGGATTCTTTCGTTTCACTCGACAACCGAACTATTTGAACAAATAGGATCTTGGATGGTGTATGTCCTATGGACCGCGTTTCGGTAGGCCATTAAAAAGAAAGGTATGTGACAATTGCCTACGACCTTAGACAGATGGTCATTGAAGGTTCTATTGAATCGCTCCAACATTCCGTCGGATTGAGTGTGTAATGGCGTTGTCCTTGTCTTCTTTATTCCAAGATATTCTCATACATCCTGGAAATTATCGTCCTTAATCAGAGTGTAGCTCCATTGAAACCTCAATCCTGTTTACGCAGTTCTTGACTTTCTGTTCTGCTACGGTCTTAGCCTCTTGATTTAGGATTGCGAACATTGCGGCCACTTACTGAAGTAATCCATGACCGATAGGGTGCGTCGTTTGCCATTGAAGGTTTCGTGAAACGGGCCAGCTTTGCCAATGGCTATTCGTTCGAATGGTGCTTCGACATTGTATTGTTGCATTCGTCTTTCTGGCTTTACTTTTGGGTCGTTGATAGCTGGCTTCGAGAAGATTGACTCGCTTCTTGGTAGCTGTTTCTACCGATTTCTCCTTCTTAATATTAACTTGCTACCCTAATGAAGGTAGCCTTTTCGTCGTACCGGTTCTTTATGGTGCCCTTGAAGATGTCCTATTTTATCGCAGTTCCAGCAGCGCATCCTTCGAAGTTACGTTGTATGTGCGAAGTGTTTCGTTGATCGGCACATAGTCTTGCGCAGACGCATTCACCAGATGATGACGGATTTCTTTGGTATCCTGATTGGCTGCTTCCATCGCTGCAGCAAAGGCGAGTGCTTCAACAAGGGTTCTTTTCCCGGTCGTCCTTACTGCTGGCTCTTGCTGAGCGTCAGGGACGCTGATATTATATACTCTCTTAACATCTTTCGAGAACGTTCTGTACATAGATAAACTAAACTAGATGTCAAACTCTACTAATACTTTTGCAAACCCTTAGCTTTCGCACAGACACACTGTAAGTGAATTCCATCACTTTTGCATCTCTATAACTTTGTCAAAATTTGCTGGAATGAGAGTAATTTACAATTAAAATTGCTAGAATGAGAGCGATTTGCACGAGTGTGTGTAATGTGGATGACGTTTTTTGGTTCAAATGGGCGTGGTTTGTATAAAAAAGGAGATAAATTGCCATTGATCACAATTCACACGTATTCACGGACATAGTCTCACGGATAGTGACGATCAGTAGAAAACCGGTTTTGATTTTCCAATATCTGGAAAGTTTGATATCTAGGTGTAGTTAGTCTATGGTTCTGTACTATCCAGCGTTAAATACATGTTTCCATTTTGCCAGAATATTCTCTAAACGTTTCCATTCTCCAATGGTTGAGTCTTCTGTTATTCAAATATGGTTATTTTCTCCTATTCAAATATAGATGACGCTGTTGACATTTTAGGTGGTTATCACAATATATTCAATTTGCTTAAATTGAGTTTTCATTATTGACGGTGACTTTAATGCAAAAAACACAACTACTGAAGCTCAAGAAGCACCTCACAAAACAGAATGAAGCTGCTTTGGAATACAGCTTTCACTCGACGGGCATACCGACATACTGGCTGAATGACACCACATAAAAAACCGACCTTATGGATTTCTTCGTTTCAAACGGAATATACAATATCTCAATTTTATAAAAGTTGATGAAAGCTTTGACAATCCTACAGCAATTTTAACAATGAGTGAAGCTCTGACTAAAAACCAAGACTAACTGACAGTAATACTAATTAAGAAGGCTTCAAGACAGAAATTGAAGAAAACATGGAACTGAGACGCGATATGAACTCAAAGTCATAGTTGACAACTTTGTTGAAAACCCCCAATATGACGCGCGGAATAACACGCACTTTCGAAGGAAAAACCAAACAATTATATGAATGGACAAGGGCGTGGTAGATTGCCTTCAATGACACCCAATTGTTTCAAGTAAATGTTGCTAAGACCGCTTTTACACGGCGCATGTTTTGAAAGATTCAAATGAGTGCAAAAGAGAGGAATAATGAAACGAAAAATACCCAATTAACCAAAATCCCACTGCATGTGGGTAAATGCCTGTTTACATTGGCGACGGGATGAAAGTCCTCACCATGAACGTCGTGTTCACATTGTCATGGGGTTGAAAAACATTTTGACAAGTGGAGCACTTGAATCGGAGCATTTTTAATTTTTAAATTTGAGTAGTTGGCCTGAAACATACCTTTTTTCCTATTCTTCACACCTCCTTTCTCATCAACGATCAAAACTAAAATGAGAAAATATGTCAGAAATGGAACGATATGGAAAAAAATGATGTGTTGCACCCGAGAATCCACTTTAGAAATGGATTCTCGGTGGAAGTAACCCTTCTTCTTCCCACTTCAATAAAAAGCGTTCCCTCTCTTTCGGACAATCTTCCTGCCCACGCCAATGTGAACAGGCACTAAGATTTTCATTGCATCTTTTTGACATTTCTTTTTCTCCTTCTTCTTTGTTTTTCGAATATGCTTCATTACTAATTCGTCTGTTGTTATGAGTGTAACATTTCAGTATGGCGGATGAATTTAAATGAACCAAAGGACTAACAACCGAGCTCATTTTCAATTATGAAATGTACCCGATTTTATATCCATGCAATCAATAATCATTTCCGCAGAGTACAATAAATTGTTTAGATCTTGAAATGCCATTTTTATTTTTACAATTAATCTCACTATAAATTTTCACACTTTCAACGCAACAGCACGAAAGATGAAATGAAAGAGAGCTATCAAATAACATGAAAAACCAAAGAATGAGAAAAAGGCTTAGTGTAAAAATGCGCGCGTCACAGAAGGACAGTTCAAAGAAAATAATCAAAACATGCGCATCAAACTCATGCGCTGTGTAAAATCCGTCTTACAGAAAAACCAGCAGGTTGCTTATCCTTATAAACTCGGCCTGTGTTCCGTTCACAAACGAGTCATTGTATCTCTGAATATGTATGTACTTAAATTAGTTAACAGATATAGCTTACGAGATCGGTAACTTACAGGAAAGTACGTTTATCCACCATTGCCCGTTAATCCCTATACTCTGGAAGCCACCACAGTGCCATCATATCTGATATATGTAAATCAAGCCGTACCATTGGGAATTTCGCCGGATTAAAAATATCCATGTTATGACCGACTCTAAGATCCTACATTTCCTTTGGCCACTTTCTCGATTTCAGGCTCTTGATATCAGTTTACTTTTTCCACGAGGGGTTATGCCTTTTACATTAAAACTTGAAGTGTAAATAGCGGTATTTTTATGTTAATAAATTAAAAGACAAACATCTGAAAACTCATTGCGATGCAGTTTTTCTAGAATCAGGTTATCCCGTCTTGTTCTGCTTTTCAAACATCCCCATAAACATCATCATCATTCATGTTAAAAACCTAGAGCCAATACCACTCTATGATTAAAATTGTTTCTTTCTATTTGTATTTCCTTCATCACCACTCGTTCGCCTAAAGAATGTCAAGGTGAAGAACGGGCATAATAAAACTAAGGATTCATACGATTAATTTCGTTCCAAAAATAAATGTGTAGCAAAGATTTTTAGTATACTGGGTCCATCGCTCAACGATGTTCTGTAGGTGTTAATGGTGAAGATTTGCCTTAATGTATTCGAGGATTATGGTGACTATTGTGATATTCTAACAATTGCAAGAAGCACATTCCTACCTCTCCAGTTTTCGGAATCTGTGTGACTGATTTTCTTTGGAAGCTTGACATGCATTCTGCTTCGGGTAATGGTAAAAACTATGACAATTTTTCTGCTCTTTCGCGATTCTGTACATATTTCTGCTATGGCATCTATGTGCTGCTTCTTCGACTTATTCAGCATGTGCGTTGATGATTTTTCTTTTATGGCAACGTAATTTACGCTGGACCTCTCTCGTGTTCAAGCGGTCCAGGGATTCAAGTTTTAGCCTATGCACGATGGCTGCAATGCCAAATTTAAGTTATCTGCGCTCTTCGATCTGTTTCAAGCTATCGGTAAATAACCACATAAAATGGCTTTTCTAGGTTCTTCCGACATAACTTAGTGATAAAATTATTCACATAGGGATTTTCCCACGTAATGGTGGTTTTGTCCCTTCTATTTCCTGAGTTTTTGGCAGTCTATGGGATTCGTTAATGTGTCAATATGGACCGAAGTACGATTCCATTGTTTGTTCGCACGGCTTCAGTTCGGGTTGATCTCGTTCCAGTCAACAGGCAGCAAACATATAACAAATTTGACCACCTGACGATTTAAATGGAATGATGGCATTCTCATGATAACTTACATACATATCTTCCAATAGCGTATCACAGAAAAAATTGAGGACTCTTGATGTGCATTGAAACACTAAACTATGGAGTTTAAATTAAAGAAAAATTTTGTTTGAGGTTTAGCGATTACGTACGATACACAGAGCGGTCCTGCATAAAAGAACGAGAAGGACTCGCGAGCTCTACGAGTAGAGAAAGGTAGACCAACATAGGCTCCTCAGAAGAAAATAAAGAGTGCACGAGAAAAGCTCGATAGATCTTACAGAGGTGCTACCAGAAGAAAGAAGTTCGGACGTTCGGAAATAAAACGAACATGCCAAACCTGTAAAGTTCGAACATAAATTCGCGAGGATGAACAAGGAAACCTCATTATAGAACCACAATCGGTGCTATGAATCTGTAAATATTATTTCTGCACACTGTTAAACGATTATGACGAACGACATTCCACAGTCATCTCCCGAACTGTTTGCCGTATTATGTTAACGCCTAAGATCCTTCGTCAACGGTCTGACAGACCCCTGTCAGTGTGGTTTTAGACCAGTTAAGTCCGCTATAGATATAATTTTTACATTACGGCAGATATTGAAAAAAGACCAAGAGTCCCAAACCGATACACACCATCTCTTCATATGATTCAATGCCGCATATGACAGTGTCTATAAAGACAAACTATACTAAGCCATGGTAGTTTCTCTGCCAAGAGAACGTAAACTCCATCAAGGTCGGAATTGCCTTAACCCAGAAAAAGATTTAAATAAGGCGTTGTGCTGTCATGTGATTTTTTCAACATCGCTTTGAAAAAGCTGTGCGAAACTCGCAAGTCAACTCTTTAAAAAATCTGTTCGGCTACTCACTTATGCGGATGACGTTAACATAATGGGAAGAACATAGCGAACTTTCAATGGAGCATTTGCTACTATTGGAGCAAAAACGGGAAAGATGGGTTTAGCGGTCAACGAAGTAAAAATAAAGAATATGCTGTTAACAAAGCGGGACGCACAACATCGACGTCTACGACAAAACGTCACTATAGGCAGCTAAGACTTTGACGTAGTAAGGGAGTTTATCTATGTATAATACCTCGGCCCCGCTATTAACTCCGACATCGACACCACCGAGGTGGTTTGGGGTTAGAAGACAATAGAGTAGTAAAACCCTCTCTGAAGCAACCAAAAAGAAACACTGATCATCCCAATCCTACTTGGTGCAGAAGCTTGGACACCGATGAAAGCAGATGCAAATGCTCTCGGGCGCTTCGATAGAAAAGATCCTCGGGTAATTTTCGGTGGCGTTTGTATCAATGGAAAATGAAGGAGACATTTTAACAGCGAACTGTATAGTGGTACCGATTTCATCAGAAAAGCTCGGATAACCTGTCTTAGATGGCATGCCATAGGTATATCGAATTCAGAATCGGATACGAGGTTTCGACATTTTTGAAGTGGAGAAATCCGCCGAAAACTAACTAGACGCGATTTAAGGAGGAGATCAACAAATCTGTCAATACTCTCCCTGAATTCAGAGCACGGCAAAGCTGGAGAAAGCATTATAAAAGATGCAACACACCTACAAATGCGGAAGATCCAGTGGGAGTGCATTTCAAAATCTGGTGAGCAGAATTGAAAGCGCAATGCCCTGCATCGGGCATTTTCATCGACATTGAGATTGCTTTCGGTCCGCCTCGGCTGCATGGAGGTCTTCCCTCACTCCCCTCCAGACGCATTAATGAATCTCTCTCCCCTCGCTATTCATATAATGAGCTGCACTCGCAAGCCATCTTCCGCTTAAAGAGAGGCTTTGGCATAACACACACGGGAGCCACTCTCAAAGCCATCTTCCGTTTAAGGAGAGGCTTTGGTATAACACGCATTGGAGCTTTGATTACCTTGCGCGCCGACTGTCTTTTGATTCTGTTCTTATGGACATGCCGTCTGATGCAAGTTAGGGGTTAGGTTAGGTAACATGCCACGTAGATCTGTTATTCTCCTACTCTTGAAACCATTTTGAGCTTTTGATGAAGCGTAAGAGACTGAACATCTATATTGTTTATTGATTGTAGAGGAAAGCTCTTAAGTGGACCTTCCTTCTTTGGGATAGAGCTAAGCATGTACTTCTGCTCCTGGGCTTCTGCAGAAATCATTAGTAGAGACACCAAGTCTTCTTGCATGATTGCCTATAAGGCAGTGCCCAGTGATGACACTTTTGATAGTGTTGAGAAGTTTCCTGTTTTGAAAAATCAAAGATTTGTTTGGTCGCTAGACATGTTGATCCAACAGTCCATCTAAGGTTTGTTTTTCTATTAGCATCCAGCTATAGTATTAATTTGCACGTAGAGATTGGCATAGCGATGCTACCTTTTTCCGGTACAATAGGTTGAGTAGTGAAAATCTTGGCGAGTTCGTCGGCTCTACAATTCCCTGGAATATCTCTCTGCCCCGGACCCAACATAGATGAACGGCAGTCAAGGGTTGTCTTAGAACTTTATGAGACTGACTCTAGAGATTTGATTCCGCCTGGAACACGCTACAGTGATTTAGAAGGCGGAAGGAGAAGCTTACATTAAGCTTATCTGAGAAAACACCGCCATGAGTCATGGATCCATCTGTAGAGAAGCGGATTGGCTTACCATTCATGAAAGCAACTTCCTCCCAGAAATATCAAGAGGGGATGCTTACATGAAAGTCTTTGTCTAACCAATGTTGGGGAATAGTTCTGTGGAAGGATTTTGCTTGAGAAGATAGCCACTGTAGTTTTCCTTACTCTTTCTTCAACATTAGGTTTCCAGTTTAGTTTCCTGTCAAAAATAAGACCCAGATAATTCGCTTTATGGGAGAATATTAAACTGGTAACGTTGATTGAGAATTTTATATTTCCTGGAAAAGAGGACAAGACCAGTGCGACCCACCCGACGGGTTAATCTGTTAAGATTTAGCAGTAGGAGTTCTTTAATTGTATTAAGATGCTTACCTGCTATACATGCTTACCATGCTACAGCAATGTCATTCACATATGCAATCAGCCTGCTACCACTGACTTCCAGGTATATTAATAGTTCATTGACCACTACGCAGCTCCTCATGATATTCTCTTGCATTGGCAGGATAATATCTGAGGACCCACGTAACTCGGCAAAAACATTAGAAATTCCGCCTCATCCTCCATCCCAACGCTCATTTACTATGACATTCCAGCTGTCAGCTCTTTGGATAAGGCCAATCCGCTTGCTGCACACCTTGCGGCCAGCTCAACACTCCCAGATTGTGCTTTGTCTCCGCCTACACTTGAGTGCGTCGAATCTTCAATGGGACGAATCTACTTTCGCACTCGTGTAGTAGCAAGAGTACTTAAAGATCACAACATACATAAATCCGCTGGTCCAGATGGTATATCTCCCCTTCTTCTGAAGAGATGTTCTTCTTCGCTGGCAAAACCACTGCGTAAGCTTTTTCATCAATCCTACACTTTAGGACTCTTCCCGAACAGATGGAAAACAGCATTTGTCCAGCCCGTCCCTAAAAAAGGCGAATCATCTTCTCTCTCCTCCTACAGACCCATTGCACTTACGTCCCTTCTTTCCAAGGTCATGGAAACACTGATAAATCGTCAGCTCATGAAATATCTCGAAACACGAAAACTTCTCAATGACCGGCAGAATGGTTTTCGTAGCAATAGGTCCACTGGTGATTTGATGGCATGTCTCACCGAAAAGTGGAACCAAAGCGTACATCAATCTGGCGAAAGCAAGATATTTGCACTTGATATTTCTAAGACATTTGACAGAGTTTGGCATCAGGCTCTTTTGTCGAAAATGCGTGCATTTGGGATCGACGACTCTCTTCTTCAATGGATTTAAAATTACCTTTCGGAACGTTCAATTCAAGTTGTCTTGGACGGTTTCAAGTCTGATATTCACAAAATAAACGCTGGTGTGCCCCAGGGCTCTGTTCTGTCTCCGGCACTCTTTTTAATTTTCATTAACGATCTCTTGTCTGCTACTTCTAATCCAATATATTCCTTTGCTGATGACAGTACTCTCTGCTTTTCATATTCGTTCCCAGACTCACGGCCCTGCTCTTCGGCTGTAGTACGAGAACGGCAGCGTATGCTAAGCTCATTAAATTCCGATATCAACAGCATAACCAATTGGGGAACTATCAATAGAGTGGAATTTAATGCTTCCAAAACGCAATGCTGTCTGCTGTCTTTAAAGCGAAATTTAAACACCCAGCCATTATCTACGAATGGCACTTGCATCGTCGAAACCGAAAAACTTTCCATTCTCGGTATGTGTGTCAATGACAACTTACGTAGGAATGACCACATATTTGATGTCGCCAAAAATGCTGCGAAATGTCTAGGTTTCTTCAAGCGATGTAAGAAATATTTTACCCCCTCTGATCTGGCCTCAATATATAAGGCATTCATCCGCCCAAAATTGGAGTACAACTCCCACATCTGGTCAGGTGCTACTAAAACATCTCTGCACCTGCTAGATAGGATTCAAAACCGTGCGATAAAACTTATTGACGATACTATTATCAGTCAATCAATGGACACCCTCGAACACCGACGAAATGTCTCGTGTCTCACTTTGTTTTATCGCTATTTCCACCACCAGTGCTCCACTGAAATCGCCAGTAACACTTCCTTCGCCCATTCAAACTTTCAACCGTAACACCCGTCTCGCTATGAATGCTCATCAGTATACCCTCAAGCCCATTTTCGGACGTACTCTAAAATATCGTGATTCGTTCCTAAGCCCTACAACTCGCTTATGGAATGCCCTGCCGATCTCTGTATTTCCTGGTTGTTATAACTTGCAAACATTTAAAAACAATGTATCGTACCTCTCTTTTCTTCCTCCCTAAATTTCCTTTGCCCGCGCTGTGTACAATCACCTTAAGGGTACTCAAACCCCTTGAGCGCACGCTCATTATAAAAAAAAAATTATACCGTCCGGTTGAATAGTGTGAAACTATGCATTGCCCAGAGCAGACCGCGAATTTGGGGTGGGATATTGAAGATCTGAAGATGACCCTAATTATTGGCAATGGTCTTGGGACGGGATTGGTGATGGAAGTTGCATTTATCGTAGAGAGTTGAACGGGGTCTTCGGTGGTAGCGGCTATTGAATGAGTTGGGGCTGAAGTGGTTGAGGGTGATGTATAAAGCTCGTCGTGTAAGGATTTGTTACTCGGGCTTACTGCAGATGGGGGTGCATCCGGCTGTGCTTTAATTCCTCCAAAATCTGCATCGTGGGTGGTCTAGTGATTGTCAGTTTAGTTTAGATTGTCATGGCTCTCGGAAATGAGTTTGGTTATATTTTTACTGCTGAATTGAACTTCGCATTTCAGCTCTGCAATCGAGTCTGCAAGCCCAATTAGTTGCTGGTTATTACATTTTATAACCAGCATTATATGTGCCAGGGAGATGAAATTGAAACAAGTCCGAACGTGATGGTGGGTAGACACTATTAGGATGATGTGTTCGGAATTTTTGGATAGACGCAGAATAATTGCGGCCGAGGCCTTTTTGGACTGATGGAGGTTCATCTGAAGAAACCATAGCATCTTTGATACAATCTACAAGAGGAACCTCAACCACCGTATTGTTCGAGTCCTCCGAATGTGCCCAAGAGCTCATCTTCATCATCTTATCGTAAAGGATCATAAACGAGTAGAAGGTTGCTTATCAGCATCCAGCTCAATCTTTTTGTAAACCCTTAGGTTTATTGCGCTAGAGGGTTAAGCGATTCCTTATTGATCACAATTATTTTGCATCTATAAAGGTCTCTTAGTTCTTCCAGCTATTAAGTCATGAGTCGGAAAGGTCGGATTACTGAGCCTGTTGATCCCCAGAATATTTTCTATTTTTCGGATCCATTTGCGAGTTCTAATCCACATACGGTTCTTGTATAAAGATCGAGAGATCTTTTGTTGGCACGAGGGATAAGCTTGACGTGACTTTGGTAGCTGCCAGCGCTGCTAGAGCTGGTCCGCAGACTTTCCGTATAATGGCCAAGAAGTTGTCCGAAAGCTTTAGCTTAACCAACTGTCACCGTTCAGGTGCTATTATGCGTACATCATATCGGCGTCTGTAGTATACATATAAGGCTAGGTAATCCGGAGATCACCAGTTATCTGGATACCCCGTTCACGACTGAGCTATTTTTCGATACTGGGCCTCCAGCCAAGCTGTCGTAAGACAGCTTGATCCAGCCTAGGGGAAATAGGAGCGTTTGGGAAGGGAGAGAAGGAGGGTGAGCATCCTTTAGTTTCAGGACTCATCTGAAGAACTTCTCGAGATTCATTAACCTTACTCAGCCACGACAACTCGACAAGTTTGATGCTCAGGGTAGAGGCCATCTGATGTAATGACAGCAACATTTTAGCTGTTCACAGAAATGGTTTCGTACAGAATCTAAGCCAGGAAAGGAATGTAAGAAAACTTGCGTCTGTATTCAAAGCAGAGATATGCGCTATGCTGACGGCAATGAACACAAGTATTGTGAAAAATTGACGGAGATGGCGAAGCGGTTGCATCTAGAGTGACAGCCACGCCGCCTTTAGAACCTTGCTGAACCCTCTCACAACATCCAAGCTACAGTCAGAAGGCTATATTCACTGAGTCTTGTCTGGGTCCCAGGTCGCATTGGGATCAAGGTAAATGAAATCGCAGATAAACTTGCTAGTAAAGGCAAGTCTACGGGCTGCTTACTGGCGTCGTGACGTGCCTCTACGCTTTTGATAGGCAATTAAGTGATACAACATCCTCCAATGCCTGCTGCGGAAGTAATGACGACCCCGCAGAGCGTTATAACGCTGAAGCATGGACTCTATCGAAAGCGGAAATGCTCAGTCGTTTCGAGGGAAATATCGTTCGAAAAATATTCGGTCCAGTTTCCGTTGATGGGCTTTGGAGGAGAATATTCAACGATGAATTATGCAAGCTGTTCAACGACATCGACCTAAGCATCAGTCGCTTAGATGGCGAGGATATCTGGAGTGGAGGCACATTAATCTTCCGGCCCGCAGAGTCTTCGAATCTAAGTTAGACAATTAGAGACAGTTATGTCATCTGTGTGGGCCATACGCATCGGTGTTTTGGTGAGTTTCACCTCCTGGATCTGCCGGCTTAATGCAATAATTGTGTTTAAAACAGGCTGATTTTGTAATGATGCAAATGCAAACAAATCCTTATTTAAAACATGCCAAGCAGTCGATGGATGAATCCCTAATGCCTGAAAACGTCGTGATATCGATGTTAAAGTTTCTTCAGCGACACTTTGTGCTGCAGTAGCAATGCTCTCAGTAAAGCGTCCAGTTTTTGGTCTACCAGACATTTTCAATCCGCGACAGAACCTGTTTCTGCAAATTTTTTCACTAACATTTGAATTGTTAACTCATTTGTACGGTTATTTACAACAAATAAATCACGAATTTTAGGATATGTATTTTTTGAAGATCGACCATTTTCATAGTAAGTTTGAATAACTTCAATGCGTTGTTCCAACGTGTAATTAGCTATTCATGCTTAAAATTGTACATGTGTCTACTTCACAAATGTCAAAGATGACATAAAAGTAGAGTTCAGAAATTTTATGACTTTAAGACAACATTAACTTTTCTCGACATTTATCGTAATCGTGCTGTCCTGATAGCACATTGAAATCCTTTGAAATAACCAACAAGTTGCCAAAATAAACAAACACTTGCTCATGTAAGTGACAAGGCCTGCGCATTGTGGGGCATTACAGAACCTAAACGGTATTACTGTATATTGGTATAGCGGACGACTTGGAACTGTGAAAGCCATTATTGTATGAGAATTCATTTCTGCCATTTTTCAGATCTGCATATGGATACATTTGTATACTGGAGATGGATTCCGCTCTAGGCAACCGAGTAAGAATGCCGTGTATATGCAGTAGTGGATAAGCATATTTCGTGGTGAGGGTTAAACTTGCGAAAAATGGCTTTGCTGACACATATGCACTCTTTTGTCGAAATTTTCCATGACAATTTTGCATGTGACTGAATTTCGTTGATACAGCGCTAAATTTGCTCATTCAAGGCATGGGTGGTCGTGGGCTGTTGCCATAAACCTTAAACTTCAAGAAACCGCAAAGGAAAAAGTCCAACGGCGTTGAATCGCTTGATCTGGGCGAGCAATTCTGATCACCAAAACGGACAATGACACGACCAGGAAATGACTCATGCAGTAACTGAATTGTTACTTGGTCGGTATGGCATGTGTTACCGTCTTGTTGAAATAACATGTCGTCCATATTTAGGCACAAAACACTGAATTATCATGCTTCAAAAAGAGCACCAATGACTTTTATTGCCTAACCAGCCACATTTTCAAAGAAAAACTATCAATGTCTCTTCCATTGATATCTGGAACTATATTGAAAATTTTTCAGACATCTATGCCCAAGTAGAGATTTTGTACTATGCCCATGTTTATGGCTATGTTTAATGGCTTCGTTTTACTACGGAAAGTGAGGTTTATCTTAGTGCTACCGGGAACTATTTGCGAACGCTCTTCGGCAGGTGTTCTATCTTCTCATTATATTTTAATATTAGCATTAACATTAGCATTGTTTGTGAAACTATAAAATGATAAAAATACTTCAAATAAAAAATGTATAAATGAAATGAAACAATTATTATAGCATTTTTAAGTTTATTTAATAATCGAATAATTCTTAAACAAATGTCAATTATAAGTTTACAATAAAATTTTAGCAACATCAATCAAAACAAGCAACATTCAAACAGATACACAAAGTGCTATTAAAAAAGAAAATAAAACTGAAACTGTATAACGTATTACAGCACAGAACATTACAACAGTTTTATTTCTTACAATAAGTTCTAACTTCAATTTATGTATAAGTTAGAATCAATTTATAAGTGTGAAGAATGTTGATTAATTGTGCACATCAAGGAAAATTAATCTGAAAAATTTACCTGTCCATATCAGTAGCTACAACACACAAATTTTATCGCCAACAACTGTCCACAAATTTTCCTTTATCAATTATATTGCATAAGTAAATAAAATGTCCTAAGGAAAGTTCCAGCTTAATATCCTTGCTACCATCAAACAAGATAAGTCCAATTTCAATAAAGCCGATAAAGTTAGACTAGGGAAAATTAATTACCTTAAATTGAGATTAGGTAACCGGTTATCACTCTTCCAACATTTTCCGGTGGATACGAAACGTGGAGATCTTTTCACGACATGTTCGTATTTCTGGTTGCTACCAATGCAGCACTGTCAGAAATCCAGGAATTGCATTATTTGGAATGCAACGCCCATTGACAAGGGCAATTATAATCGTGCTTGGGAGATTCTGGCAGAACGGTGCGGCCACAAAAAAAGCACTTGTAAATACTCAATTAAAACTATTTTTCGGTCAGGCGGATATGAGCAATGACTCACCAACAAGTATAAAATGTATCTGAGACACATCGCAAAAAATTATTCACTCTTTAGTAAATTTGAGGTACCGGCAGGACAATGTTAATTTTTGTTTTTTGTGATCTTAGAAAAATTAACCAACACTATGGGAAGAGAGATTAGGGAGTAATAAGGATTCACCCAAAATTAAGAAATTCTACGACTTGGAAGAAGTTGAACAACAATCGATCACAAAACCCTCAAACAAAAACAGAACCCCAACTCAAGTCAAACGCAACGTCTACTAAATTGCAAAGTTTGTCAAAAGGGACAACATACCTTAAGGAAATGTAGAGTTTTTAGAAATGGATGTAGACCAAAGTAAAACAATGATTTACAACATAAAGGTATGTGAAAACTGCTTGGCCTATAGCCATTTTAAAATTAATTGCCCTAGCTCTAAGTGTTGCTATCACTGCAAACAATGGCACAACTCATTGCTGCACCCTATTCCACAACATAGTAGAAATAATTTTTCCAAGTACACAAACTTTAATCACAATACTTCAAAATTTATGCCAAACAACCAAAATCCAACCCAAAGCTACTGACAAACAAAAAAATTTCTACCTACAAGCCCAATTAACCGATCCAATCACGTCCCACTGTCAAAAGTTTAACCCCAATCAACTACACGTTCTCAATCAGCCTCAAAGTCAACAAGTGGAGACAAATATGCCCTCAACTAGTCAAAACTATAGCGTGCACATCTCTATCACTTCGCAGATTCTTCTGTCAACAGCGTTAGTCAAGGTAAAGGCAGCCAACTGAAGTTACCTAACGTTAATGGCATTAACTGACACTGGTTCACTGAAGCAGCGATTCAAAGACTGAATTTGAGGTTCAGATGGGCATTTAGCTAAATAAACGGGTTGGGGAGGTGAGCAGTGGGCAATCAGATAAAATCGTCGACCTAACCATCAAGTCGCTCGTCTCGAATTTTGCAGGTCGAGTACAAGCCCTTGTGCTCAAATCTCTGACTGAGCTCCTTCTGGGCTAGCATATCTGAATGAATTGCAGTTAGCAGATCCAACATTTAATGTTCCAGAAAGGTGGATATGTTGCTTGGCAGTGCTATCTACGCCGAAATTATCCCTGGCGAAGTAATTAAAACCAGCGAGTGCAAAGGTACAATTGCACAAACAATACATTTAGGATGGATCCGTGCCTTGATCTCAGCACAACTTTGCAAATTTTTTTTGAGGCCTACGAATCATAAGATACAAGGTGTGAGAAGCATTACAAAAAAAAATTACAAAACGAGTACCTGACGGCCGTTACGAAGTTCGTCTGTCCTTTAAGGGTAGGGAATATCCAAGTATGAACCCAATACATCAAGGTGCTGTCAAACGATTCTTGCAGCTGGAGGGGACGTTGCAAATAAACCCCATTCAACACAGCATATAGAAAATATTTGACCGAGTACATCGAGCTCGGACATATGACTCTAGTCGAAGAGTCCGATGAAGTTCTTAAATCAACTTTCTATTTTTTCATACCCCATCATGCCGTTATTAAAGTATCCAGTACCACCACAAGGTTGCGGATTGTCTTCGAAGCACCTTCAAACCTTTTTTGGGTCTTCCATAAATGACAAGTTGATGACGGGCCCTAAAAAACAAACAATTGTTATTGACATAATATTAAGGTGGCGAAAGCATATGTTTACCTTTACTGGGGTTGTGGCGAAGATGTAATGCCAGATCTGAGTAAGGTCAGATGATGTGAAGATCCAGCTTAGGATTTGAAAATTTATTGGCTTAACACGGTAACATTTGTTACGGCCCCATATCTGGCAATTAGGGTACTTCTTCAGCTAGCAGAAGACGAAGCATATCGATTTCCCTTAGCCACCACCTTCATCAAGGAGGAAATCTATATCCACGATGTCGTCAGTGGAGCTGATACCATTGAAGAAGCGCAACACAAACTAAAAGCCGTAAGGGAAATGTTGGCAACCGCGGGATTTCGCTTACGCAACCCAGTCAGCAACTCTGCAAAGGTATTGGGGAATATTCCAGCAAATCAAAGAGCGATGGATTTCTCGCTACCATTCATAGAAAATACCGATGTCAAGACCATTGGTATGAAATGGCTGCCAGTTACGGATGTATTCAAGACCTGAATTAGAACGAGAATGGGTAGCTTGTCGCCGAGAATTACCAGCTACTGAAAATGTCCAAATACGTCGTTGGATCAACACCGACAAAAACATATATAAGGAAAAAGCGTACGCAACGACCATATATTTGCACTTATATATATGGCACGCATAAGGAACGTCATGTGGAAAGATGTTCCATCTGAACTGAATCCAACGGATAAGCGTCTTGCGGAATTTTTCCGATCATAAAAAAACAAGTTGCGGTGGGAAGGACCTGCATTTCTGCTGCAACAATGGGATACAATTCATAATATCCCTCTACAACTGTGCTCCACTACATAGAAAAAAAGGAGGTAGCTTAATTATCGAAATACTGTTGAAATTTTCGTCGCTTCAAAAGGCATTACGAGTAGTTGCCTACTGTTTACGGTTCGGGCACATAAAACAACCTCATCTATATGCAGACGTATTATCACCGCATTAGAAGCCCTGATAAGGGTCAATCTATTAGTCAAAAAAAAAATATGTTCGCTGCACAATAAGAGCAGAACAATATCAAAGGATACAAGTCACTCAATCCCTTTAGAGACACTGAAGGTATCCTCTAATTCTACTCTAGCCTTTAATAAAACACATCCAATCCCTCTGAAAAATCAACACTCATTTGCGAAACTCATTATCAGCGATGCCCACGACAAAACTCTTCACGGCGGTAACCAAAAGATGATTGCCTACATACGCCAGCCGTTTTGAATTTTCAATTTGAAGAATGCAATCAAAAAGGAGACCCACAATTACAACATTTGCTTCAAGTTTAGGTCCAAACCGCTGGTACAATTAATGGGCAATCTTCCAGCATCACGAGCAGCAATTCAAAACCTTTCACATGCACCGGAGTGGATTATGCCGGACCCACCGATGTAGAAACGTGGAAAGGGCAAAATGCGAAATCCTTGAAAGGATATTTCGCGATATTTGTATGCATGGCAACGAAGGCCGTATACAAAACAATCATGCTCCACCGCTCTCAAAACACACTTCTCACAGCGCGATCACAAAGCAAACAAAACCGCCCAAATAATCACTCGAAACTATGAATTAAATAATCATTTATTGAGTCATTTACTCACCTGAAAATGTAACAATTAACAAAACCGATTAAACAATTAATAAATATAATTTTCGACACAAAAACAAAAGCAACAATAATACGGAAACCCAAAGCCGATACGCGTTCATTGTCCACACAAGGCGACAAAAGGAGACAATTATGTTGCTACTTATTACTGTCATGAGGGTGGCCAGTACAGAAGATAACCAAGCATTTATGGATGGTACAGCTTGTTGAATTTTTGTATTATTGTCACTTTTTTACATATTTTTTTCGTATAGATACATGTATTACTGGCTTTACATGCCTGAGATGACATTACACCGAACTCAATAGCAGGGTTGTCTACGAGGCATCCAAGTACAAGTTAAGGCCAGCCCACAATAATCAGAAGAAAGATGAGCTGAGTATTTATGGTGAATAGGGTTCACAGTGAGGGCAGAATGTTTGTGAGACTTAAATAAAAATGTATAAATGAAATGAAACAATTAATATAGCATTGTTGACTTTATTTGATAATCGAACAATTCTTGAACAAATGTCAATTATAAGTTTACAAAATGATTAGCAACATTCACACAGTTATACAAACTGTTATTCGAAAACTGACATTAAAACTGAAAATGTATAACGTAACAACGCAGAACATTACAGTTAGTCTTATTTCCTACAATAAGTTTTAACTTTAATTTATAAGTAAAATACTTTACAACTATAAACTCTTGAATACAACCCAACACAGTCATTAACAATTACTTCATTGCAATTACTTAATAATAATAAAATTAGCTGCAATAAAGTGGTCATATTGCAATATTATATTTATCACAAGTTTTTGAAACTTTGTGGAACTTAAGGCACTGATAAATCTATTTTGCGGCAAAAGTAAAATACGATACAAAGCGATACAATACAATAAAACAAATTAAAGCTTATTGTTTTAAATAAGCGTGATGTATCGTTATTAAACTCATTAAGCGGGTTTCAGATTTTCAGATAATTAATAAATACAGAGATGCTGCTACAGAAAGAATGTTCTACAGTTTTACCAAAAAGTAAAAGGAACATTCCAAGTTTACATGAATGAACAGAGGCCTGTGAAATGAACAGGGTGACAGTAGTAGAGTTATAGTCCGTATTAAGGATATGGAAAAATCGCAATATCCAAGCTTAAGTACAACGAGCTATTTAAGGTACAGTGAGATAACTTTTTTAGAGGGAAGCCAATACACTACCACTTGAGCCACGATCAACCGTGTTATAATTGACATCATACATGCTTGTAGTAGGTGGTGTACAATTTGGCTTAAATACGCTGACGACATGGTATTTATTTGAATTTGTTCTCTAACCTCGAAAAATCAAAAACAATGATGTTTAGAGCTGGTGGTGGCAGAGATTCCTGATGCGTAAAGTGGTACTATCATGGAGAAATACTAGAAATTGTACGTGATTATAAATATCAAAATATTCTCGAAAATAAGTTGTAAGAAGCTGAACGTGCAATTTCTTCAGCCTGGAGTCGATGCATCCTCAATAAATACACAGCATACTCGTCTAAGCAGAAAATATTCCATGTAACTGCAATATCAATAATATGGAACACAAGTATGGGGACTCCGTTCGCTCGATGCAGTTGAGAAATTCCTCCGTTACTTCCTCAAACGAATCTTTCGGCTGCCGAATAACATTCATAACTATATGTTGTATCTAGAGATAAGTGTACCTCTCATGTTATTAGACATGTTAATTATGCATCTGGATTATATACAATAGTAAAAGTTGTGGCGATGTTGTTTTAACAACAAAGGGAAGTATTGTCCAAGAGTGGGAAGAACTACTGTCAGAATGTGGTGTCAACTTACGCTTAGTCCCCTATGAAATTCAATTATTAATTCAGCATTATTCTAGAAAATATGGGACATCACCTCTATAACAAAAGTTCATCTGAAGCTTAGCTGTCGCAGCAAAGGTTTTTGATTAGGCTTTCTATGAACAGCGGTGCATTTCCAGAGTCATGGAAGGAATCAGTTATTACCTCCGTTGAAAAAGTTCGTGGAAAAGATAAATGTGAAGACTTTCGACCTATTAACTCACTGCAAGTATACGAGAAAGTTTTTGAAAAAATAGCTCTAAATAGCGTACTCATCAGTTGGAAGGAAGAGCTATCATCAACAAATTACGTAGTAGCCGTTTTTCAGGATTTCAAGAGGGCTTTCGCGACTATAGACAGAAATATTCATCTGGTTAAAATGCAAAATTATGGTGTTAGAGGCAAGGAGATGAGTTAGTTTACTTCATTCATAAGCAGGAGATCACAAAGAACAAAAGTTAATGGGTCAATGACTAATAGAATATCAACAACTCTGGGTGTGCCCCAAGGTTCCATTCTTGGAGCTCTGCTCTTCAACATATATACATATATACGATATAAATTCCTAATGCTGATTCGCACAGATAGTCCTGTTTGCTGACGACGTTCTTCTATTTATATCAAGAAAAGACCTTGAGTGTGTTAAAAGAATACAGGAGGACCTAATAGTCAAACTCAAATTGAATATCAGTTAATCTAAGCGTATGGTACTGAAACATCGAATAAATATAAATATTATCATTGAAAATAAGTTAATGGAACAGGTTGAGCAAATAAAGTACAGTATCTAGAAGTAAACATTGATGTGAAGTTAACATGCGGGCTTACATTTAGAATACTCGTATGTAGGGAGTAAAACAGCAAAAAAAGTAGGATTTTTTGGCAGGATGCGAAGTAGAATCTCTCTATTGAGTGTAATAAAAATATATAACGTAATGATCAAACCACACTTCAAATACTGCTCTTCAATTCTTTACTGTCAAACTAAAACGTATGCAGAACAGGGCTATGAGAGTAGTTTTAAAATGTAATCGATACACTTCAATCAGATTAATTTTAAATGCTCTAAGATGGTTAAATGTAAAACAAAGAAAAACTTTTAATATTCTGAAGTTTATTTTTAAAATAAAATATTATTTATTTATTGCAAACTCCAATATTTAAAGAAGTGCCTACGATATGTAAGAGATCCGCAACCATATAATTTAATAAGCGGAGAAGATTTTAGATTGCCTGCATATTTGGAAAATATCACTCAAAATATTTAGTACCTATATAAAGGGTCCAATTATATAACTCTCATCCACTCAATATAAAAAATGAATACAACTTCAAAAGGTTCCAAAAAGGAACCACCGACTATGTATTGTATATCAAACTGAATTTTCCACATTTTTAGTTAAGTTGCATACTCGTAGATTTGTACAGTTAAGTTTAAACTGTATATACTAGTATTTTATATTTTTGAAATTTAATGGCATGATTTGCTAAATAAATAAATAAATTATTAAAAAACAAAAAGTCTAGCAAAATCACTTGAAAAAATTAATTGGGATTGTAAACTAGAAATAAAATACAAAATATTGTTGTTGTTCTTCACTGCTTAACTGTGGTACTTGATTGGCAGGCCGACAAGTATCCTTTTTTATGATTTTATGGTTCATTCATCCTTTTATTTTTTTGTCGGACCTATGTAAACATACATAGGATTCGGTTGTTTGTTTTTCTTTTCGGTGTATTATTTTATGATATCAGCACTGACCCTTTACGTCGACCCATTGTCTTCATCCTTGTTCATTTTTGCTGTACACACTGCACTCTTTGTTTCCTGTTATCACTACGCATTTAATTGCATTTGATAAGTTTTAGTTCCTTTTCTTTAGTTATCTGCATAGGGATTGAATGGTAGATTTGTTGGCATTGTCCCTTTTCTTCAAAAGAAAAATGGAGTGGGGGATGGCATTCCAGCGCCTTACGCGTCTCCTATTCTAATGAAGATTTCATTGAGTAAGTAGTGAGACTCCAGACAAGAAAGTTGATAGATATAGTGTGATAGTGAAAACAAAGAAAATAAAAATCTGAGATACCATAGAGGACAGTTGGTGAGTTAATCACTGGGTATTTCTCAGCTAATTATTAGTAATTGTTATTTATTTAATTTCTTTAAGTATTTCATATATATAAATATATGTATCTCATATATTCAATAGTGATTTACAACGAAATATGAAGTATTATATTTTTATCATAATTTATAGTTTGTTTTTGGTATGTATGATACATTAATATTTATTTGTTGTGTTATCGCAGAATATTGCGTTCCTTATAATTCTTGAAACAAATCCTTTAGCTATATTATTTTGTATGACGGAGCTGACGGATGATGGAGGACGGAAGTGCGTGTATTTAAATTACTTTTTAATTATGTGTAATGGAGTGAGTAGATCCAGTCTTGTAGCGTGAATGGGGGAACGTGGATATACCTCTCTATTCGTTGCTCATGAAGTGGGCGGTGCTTCACATTCGCATATTTCGTTGGGAGGACTTGTCGTTGTTTTCCGCTTGCCCGTCCGTTGGTTCAACGCTCGGAGATGTGCGTTCTCCTGCTTCGAGTGTACGCGATCGCCAATCGTACGACATGCGTGATCACCTCGTCTTATAGTAAGTAAGGTTGAATTTGGTTGTAGACATGTGCCATCTTGTATTGAAAAAAAAATATTGATTGTTAATATGACCCTTTTGGTGGAAATCACAAAATAGATCAGGAGTACGTGATATATTTGTATTTGTGCCAAAATGGAGTGAGAGGATCGACTCTTGTAGCGCGGATAGGGAAACGGGGATATACCTCTCACGCCCTCAGTAAACAAACATCTTCTTTGATGAATTATAAAACGCTCTCCAGCGAAATCTGACTTACAATTGCAAAAATCACACATAGAAACATAGATTGCAAGCTTTCCAGATTTTGGCGGATTTAAAAACCACTTCTCACTGATTGGCTCTATCCGTGGACCTTTTCTGTGAATACGTGTGAATTGTCATAATGTCAATTCCCCTCATATTTTGCACTAAAACGTCATTCATATTACACATACATAATTAACTTTACTTATAAATTGCTATCATTCTAGCAAATTCTAGCGTTTTACAGGCTTGGAAAAATGTTGGTAATTCACTTACAGTGTATTTATGAGGAGTTTAAGGGATTGCAAAAGGATAAGTAGAGTTCGCCATCTATGTTAGTTCATCTACGAGATTGAGGACCACGAAGAAGAAGTACCAACTTGTATTCTCTCCGAAATTGAACTTCGAAAAACTCAATACGTTCACATTCTTTTACTGATCCACTTCCACTTCTGACACTTGCAGCTCAACTTGCAATGAAATTTCGAAGCAAGTGGAATCTCAGAAATTACAAATAACTAAAAAAACATTGGGTGATCTAGTGCGGTAAAATCAAAAAGAAATTGTTTTGAAATAAAAAAAAGGGATTTTAATTTGACAGCGTAGATAAATTATTAATTGTGCTTTATCGTTCTCATGCCCTTCTATGGGATATGAACTGCAATTTTTTTTTTTATAATTTACGCGCGCCTAAGGGGTTGATACACTTTTACTGTTGCCATGGCGCGGGCGGAAAGATAGAAGGAGGAGAAAGGAAAATTGTTTTTGTAATGGTTGAGAAACTCAGGTGTGTTTGGTTTCTATGTTTGCTCTCCAGGGGTGGGAGTCCGAATAGGAACGGAGAGTTTTTCTTCACTCAGAGTGATTCGAGATATAATTCCCAGTATTTTTTTCATTGATTGAAACTCTTATAACAGCCAAATCTACGCGTCTGTGTTATGCCTTCACACGCAGAATTTTTTTGTCTAAGTTCCAATTAAACAATGAAAAACTGATTTTGCCATGGGCAGGATTCGAACCTGGACCCTCCGAGTGAGAAGCGTTTGCTACTACCACTACACCACGGCCACCCCTTGAACTGCTATGTGAATAGTTCTTAAAATCCCTCTACCCTTCTTCCGAAAACAAATCGTTGAGCAAATGATCTAAAATATCAGACTATTTTATTAGAAGAGGTTTCAACCAATATTTTCTTTTAGTTTTCTTTACTTTTTTTATTCCCTTTTGACATTTACTTTGTAACTTTTTCAGTCCGCGGATAAACGCAATTGTAGCGAGAATCTTTACATTCAACGACATTTCTTAAATGAATTTATATGTGCACGTTTGGCCACTCAAGTGACTTGCACCTAATTTTCGAAAATTTTCGGAATTTTCGAAGATAATATGTATTGTAAAATGTTTGTGTGTTTACAAACTTATTTCTTTTCAATTTAATCGCTTTATTCAATACAATTACAATTCACAATTTAATCGCTTATCTCAACCACTTAAACTTTTCTTATTACTTACATCACTTAATCACTTCTCTTAGTTCACACCATAGATAAACTAACCTAGATGTCAAACTCTACTAATACTTTTGCAAACCCTTAACTTTCACACAGAAACACTGTAAGTGAATACTTTTACATCTCTATAACTTTGTCAAAATTTCCAAGAATGAGAGCGATTTGCACGAGTGTGTGTAATGTGAATGACGTTTTTTTTTAGATTAAGATGGGCGTGGTTTGTATAAAATGGTAGAGAAATTGCCATTGATAACAATTCACACGTATTCACACGTCTAGGGTCACTGAATCACACGGATAGGGGCGATCTGTAGAAAACCGGTTTTGATTTTCCAATATCCGGAAAGTTTGATATCTAGGTTAGTTTATCTCTGGTTCACACTTCAAATTCAACTGATGAAGTGACTTACATACCCTGGGGTCGCTGATATTTATATTCCCTTGACCTCTTTCGAGAATATTCTGTACCATCCAGCTTTAAACACAAATTTCCAATTTGCTAGCTAGAAAGCTCGATTCCATTCGCCATTCACCAATTGTTGAGTATTTTGCTATTCAAATAAGGAAATATTCTGCTATTGAAACATATATGACATTATTCACATTGAGATATAACAATATTTTCAACTTGCAAATGGCAGCAGTGTTAGACACTGAACAAATTCAAGCACAATGGACAGAATCCACTACTATCCTTTGCATAAAAAGGAAAAACGGAGACAAAGCAAATATAAACATCTTACGACCCATCATACCGAAGAATCCGAAAGACGAACGGCAACCTATAGAGCAGGCTGGCTTTCGCGAAGGTTTAAGCACTACGGGCCACCAGAACTTATGTTTGACATACGAGTACATCGATTTTAATAAGGCATTCGATACAGTAGAACATGTTGTCTTAATCACTTAAAAATCAAGGTACTCGTATATGCAGCTTTGGAAACATCAAAATATTTTTGATTCGAAACTTAGCTCAATCTCAAGGAAATATCTTTTCAACGCAACGATATTGGACATTATATGCATTCTTCAGCGCATTGTTAAATAGCGTAGTGAAAATTTCCACTGCTTCCAGGGGTAGATGTCTCAATATGATATTCGAACACATTGGATGTCATTGTGATCTTTCCACCTGAACAATTTATTTATCAGCGGAAACATGTTAGGGCTACTGGATTTTATAGCCCGGATTTAATTGACCCAGTCTGTATTAGATTTACTGAAATTTTCTTTTATTATTTGTTTCAGGTTTTTTATCACTGACTTTAGTGTTCTTATTTCAGTATTGTTCCTGTCAATAAGCCGTCTGTATAGCTGTTTTAGCCTCGAGAGCAATCTACTTTTGTGTGCGTTAGTGCATATAGTGCGTCGATTGTTGGAGTTCGGTACTTATTAGTCTGATTGTCTTCGGAGTGTTGTATCCGAGGGATAGTTGGTTCCATAGTTTGTTCGTTTTAAATACATATATGTATGTAGTGATCGAAACAACAGATGAGCTTTTGCGGGACCATATTCGGGTTACTGGTGGTCACTGTCATACACGAACGTGCGTACAGAGTTTAAAGTTGGTTAATAACGGCATGTTATATTCGTAAGTCGAACAATGGGAATATGTGTTGCTTTAATATCGTGTTGGTAAATAACTCTATGCGGAGTCAGCATAGACTGAGCATCAACTGAGTAGTAATGTTCCGCTTATAACATAATTGTATATTAGCAAACAATGCACAAATAGCAACTTATACAATTTATTCGTCTTTCCTTGCTCTAAGTCCTTATTTTTTAATAATAGTAATGTACGAGCACATAATGAGTCACCTGAATTTATTAATCAACTTTTAGAAAAATATAGCACATTCAAAAATTTTGAATATTCAAGAAAAAGAAAAAAAGAAAGTTATTTAAATTTGCTGTTAATGGATTTATTATACAAATTTGTATTAAGGAGAAGAAAATCTTTTCAAAAACCCGTACAGAAGGATTTGAAAGGTAAATGAATTTGTTACGAAAGAAACATGTGTTATAATATTTTTGACAAAGAATATTTATTTGACAATGTGAAATTTCAGGACTTTCGAATTTACATATATAAGTCCAACCTTAAAATCTTTACATGTATTGTGTTATATATATTTCCGGTAAAGTTAGCTTTTAGTGGTAACCAGCATTGAGCAGGTTCGCTTATCGTACAGAAAGCCCTTCGTAATATAACTGGCTTTTTATATCCTCACACCTAAAGAGCAGATTAAAAGGTCATCATGATCTGCTAATATCAGATACGTTTAATGGTCGAGCTGTTTGGTCATTTTAGCAAAACTAAAGAGCATAATGAACAACTAATGAGCATGGCGAATGCATAGCATTCATACAGTTTCTATAAAAATCGTTGAAAAGTCTGCCAAATATGCAAAGGGTCGCAGACTTTTGTGCGTATCTGTCCAAATTTATCTTACTGAATAGCAGATTATGACATTTAAATTTGATCTCATCGATCACATCTAGTTTGGAATCAGCATCCCTATGTCTTTAAAAATTAAATATGTAATTATTGAGCCACTTTGACCGGTTAACTAGACAACGTTTGGCTATAGGCTCAAATACAGATATATGTGCCTAGGATATGTTCCATTCCACTTTAGGCATAAGGGAGTCTTTGGAATTGTCAAGAATTTTGCTGAAATACAGTACAATGATTTGGGAGTAGCTCATCCACTTGACGCTTCCTGATTCGTTTTCGAAACAGTCAATGTCCATACATATGTATGTGAAACGATTCTGTTTTCGAAAGGACAGTAGCCATCTAAAAATAATTCAAAAAATTATATTACTGACAATATTCCTTTCTTATTTTTTTATGTATGGATGTGGCCTGTTCAGAGACTGGTCCCCTGAGAATTTGCCTCCAGAAAACTGATAGTACAAGCCGCTGGTTTATCTACTTATCAAGGATACTCTGTCTAGGGTTGACCACCAAATTTATACACCATACATTAGTACACATTGGGGTATCAACCCAAGTGTAGAGCAAATTAGTAATTTGAGACTGTAGACCCCATTTTTCCCCTATAATATTGTAACGAAATTCGCCCAGACCTAAGATAGCCGAACGAAAACAACAGGAATTTAATTAGAGATTAAAATGAAACTACGAATATTCTGGTTCCCGAGAGATAAACTTTTTTTTATTGTTTTCTTTTTATTTCGTTCATTCAATTTTAATTTGTCTTGAATGTCCCTGTTGCTTCGTCTGCTAACTCGTAACTTTTTGTTTCTTCCCAGTCTTCTGTCCGTGTTATATGCCTTGATTCTTTTCTGTCTCCAGTTTTCGTTCATCCGTTGTAACGTCTTTCAATCCACCGCTCGTTAGCAGACCACTCATGGTTGGGGAAGATATACGTCACAGGAAACGGCAACTATATATATGGTGGTCTCTCTTCTTCTTATCTCTATGGATACAACTTGATCTTTTGCCATCTTGAATTCAAAATAGTGTTCGAGAAACAGAACACCTTATCAAGCTGTCAAAATCGGGTGCGTAAATAAAACGTGAAGTAAGCATTGGTAGGAGTTGTTTTCCTTTAATTTTTGTTGCTTTCTTTTTTTAATGTTTTTTAGATTCAAATCTGATTTCGCAAAATTATCCCCTCCTTAAGACTCAAAGCTCCGACTGAGTTGTAGGTAAGTTAACGTACGGTGCGAGTCGGTTCACGTGTACCACTTTTTGTCTTCTTTTACCAGGTACTTGGATTCTGTAGACAAGATCCGACAATTGCTTTATTACCTTGACCGGGCCATCCCAATCACTTTGTAGTTTTGGACAAAGACAAACACCCTTTTGGGGTTGTAAAACCATGCGCCATCCCCTGCAGTAAAGCTGATAGCATTAGTCTTTAGGTCATACCTATCCTTCATCGATTCGATGTTATTTTTAAGTTTATTCGCGCTACCTCGTGTACCTTAAGCAGACGTCTTCTTAACTCCGTGGCATACGTTTGCCTTTCCTGTCCTATTTCTGTAGGCGATCCAAACAGCACATCGATCCGCAGTTTCAGTTCTCTTCCGAAGTTCAACATAACTGGTGAGAATACTGTTGATTCGTGCTCTGCTGTGCGATAAGCCAGTAAAGCTGGTTGTAAAAACAGATCCCAGTCTGTTTGATGAGGGCTGACAAACTTTGCTAAGTAGTCAAGCAGCGTTCGGTTGAACCGTTCTGCCATCCCGTCAGATTGAGGGCGTAATAGTGTTGTTCGAGTCTTTTGACTGCCCAAGACCTCCATAGTTTTACGGAACACTTCCGATTCAAAATTTCTTCCTTGGTCCGAATAGATGAAATGCAGTAGTCCGAATCTACAAAAAATGTTATGGATTAGTTGTTCGACTATTACCTCAAGAGTTTGATTGGGAACGGCAAATCATTCTGGCCATTTGATGAAGTAGTCTATAAAGACGATTACATATCGGTTTCCGGCTCCGGTTCGTGGAAGTGGACCAAAGATATCGACTGCAATCCTCTCGAACGGGTATCCTGGAAGGCTTGGTTTAAACTTGCCTCTTGGGCTGTTATGATGCTGCTGAAAGATTTCTTGTCTCAACTTCGTTGGAATAATCGGAAGCATCTTTTGTTCATGGTCTTTTTCCCAGATACGATTGACTACGCCAGCACACATCCTCAACTGCTGGAAAATAGCCCACAAACTTTTCGTATTCGGATCCTCATGCCTAATGTCTTCTTTATTGGGTCGCCTTCCTTCTTTTAGTCATTTGATGATTTTTGCTAATGTTGGATCTTTTTGCTGTTCATCCGCAATCGTGGATTTTTCGGCTTCCAGGTGTAGGATATCACATCGCTCTTTTTCTTTAAATTCCGTTCTTGTGCAATGTTTGCAGTCACCACAAGGTCCCCTGGAAAGGGCATCAACATTGTCATGTCGAGAACCAGGACCATGTTGGATAACTTAATCGCTCGTGCCACCTGGCCATTTGACCCTCGGGTTGCTTAAAGTTGCACAGCCAACGAATCGATGCGTGGTCCGTCCGTAAGAGAAATCGCCGTCCGAAGAGGTAGTGGTGAAAATGATGGGTTGCCAAACTACGGCAAGCAACTCCCTCCTAGTAACGCAATAATTTCTATTGGCTCGGCTCAGTGTGCGGCTGTAATATGGTACTCAATGACTACCTCTGAGTCTCCTTGCTTTTGACTAAGCACAGCACCGATACCAACGTTCGAAGCATCCATATCTAGAATAAAAAGATCTTCTAATGTAGAAAATGCCAAGATTGGAGCGCTGATAAATTTCAGTTTTAGGGTGTTGAATGCCTTCCCACAGTCCTCATTCCAAGCAAACCAACGTTTTTCTTCCGTGAGTTCTGAGAGGGGCTTCGCAAGTGTTGAAAATCCTTGAATGAATCGCCTGTAATACGAGCAAAGATCAAGGCAGCCTCAATCTTGTCGCTTGGTCTTTGGATCTGGCTAGAGTTGAACAGCTTTTATTTTCTGCGTGTTTGTGCTCAATCCGTTTACAGGCACAACATGACCAAGGTAGGCAACTTCAGTTTTTAAAAATTTACACTTACTTGGACTTAACTTTAATTTATCCGTTCGTAACCGCTCGAATACTTATTTTAAATTTTGTAAGTGCTCTTCGAATGTCCGGGAATAAACAATAACATCGTCCAAGTAGACTAGTGCAGTCTTCCATGTGAGTCCCCGCAGTACTTCATCCATCACCCTCTCAAACGTCGCCGGGGCATTACAGAGGCCAAACGGCATGACGTTGAAGTGCCATAGCCAACTGCCGTTTGTGAACGCTGTTTTCTCCTTGTCCCTCTCATCCATTTCTATCTGCCAATAACCGCTCTGAAGGTCCACTGTGGAAAACCATTTCGCACCCGCCATTGAAACGCATCTTTTTTAGTCACCTCATTCAATTGTCTATAATCTACGCAGAACCTTGAAGAGCCGTCTTTCTTCTTCACTAGGACGATCGGTGCTGCCAGGGGCTATTCGAGCGTTCTATCACTCCCCTGTTGCTCATATCCTTAATGAGCTCCTTCATCTCTTCTCGTTTGGCCATTGAAACTCTTCGTGCGGGTCCTTTTGAGAAAATTTCTTGAAATTCATTCAACAATTTCTCAAACTCCTTCAACTGCTCTTTGGACAAATCGGGGTGCTCTTCCTGCAACAGATCACTCATTCCTGCCACTTTGCTGTACGCGGAGTTTTTTTGGAATCTCACATAACTCTACCGATTCAATTATTCCCACCACAGTGTTTCTAGGTAGAACAGTGTCAAGTGATGAAATGTTTGTCATCCTTACGAAGAACATTTTGTCGCCGGGGTCGATGAGGCTTCTTCCGATCGCTACTCCTTTTGGTAGTTCAAAACCTGGCTCAGGCTCCACAAATGCTGCCAGCCCTCTTACAATCGTCGGTCGGTTTACTTCAACCAGGGCTTCGCTTTCGGCTCTAAGGGTTTCGGACGCCGCAAGTGTTACTACCTGTGATGCTGATCCGGCTGGCAAATTTAGAGGATGCTTCTTACCTTTTACTTCAATTGTCAATTCTTCAAAGTCTAAGTGGCACTTTTGCTTCAACAAAAAATCGATCCCTAAAATATTTGGTACTTCGTGTGGCACTATAGCAAAACAATGAGAATATTACTTATTGTTAATAACAAATCTAACCTCTGCTATTCCTTCACTCCAAATCGCTCCTCCAAAATGCCTACCAACTTTATCGCAGAACCGCTTGAAAAAGTCGTGCCAGAAAGGAAGACAAATCCTTCAAGCTCAAGTGAATCGTCATCATTACGGGCAACGCTGCAGGAATATATGGCAAGCCAAAGTCAGCTTTGGGACCAGAAGCTATCCGAATGGAAACAAGAGCTTGCGTCTCGGAACTTGGCGAACGAAGAGAAGATGGAGGAGTTAGAACGGACGGTGAGCTAGTCGACAAGGGACTGCATTCGTCGCCCAAATGTCGTTCGAACGGTGTTAGCGGCAATAAAGGTGCCCAAAACCTAGCAGCAAGGGGACAAGCTACCGATTTTCATCACATCGAGATAGAGGTGACACCGATGACGGCTACAGCTTTACCGAAGGAGCCAACTATTCCAACCACTGCTAACTATACCGGACGGCTAACTATACCGGTGGCCGTACAGCCGTTCGATGGTATCGGTTCGTGGACAGATTATCAACGGCAATTTGAGATTGCCGCAAAATGTTTTAGTTGGACACCTGGAGAAAAAGTAAAAGTGTTAGCGATGTAGTTAAGAGCAGAAGCACTTTCGGTATTGAGCGCTTTACCTGTGAACTGTAAACCAGACTACGAAGCACTAGTCAGTTTATTGCGGCAGCGATTCTGCGAAAATAGTAGATCTAGCTTCACTCAGCTGCGATGTCGTGTGCAGGCCCAGATAGAGTTTCTTCGAATTTGACTTAGCTCTTCTGCTTCTGCTTATTAGTAATGCTTGCTATTAGTAATGTTGCCTTCATCTCCCAACTACCGTTTAGCGAAAGTAAAACTAAGTCATAGTTTTCGGTCGCAACTACCGCTACTTGGGAGCCACGATATAAAAGTAAATGAGTCAAGGGCACCACTAAGCATCTCGTTGTCGAAACAATACTATATTTCGCATATTGGGAGCGACCGATATCGATGATGTTGATGTTGGCTTCTGTGCTAGTAGGACAAGCCCAATCTACGTATATTTCGGTCGCAACCACAGCTATTTGGGAGCGACCGATGTTGACGTGTAAAGTGCATTGGCTGCTGGTGCATTTGGCGATGTTTGTGCCATTGACAATGCTAAAAAAAAAAAAACAAAGGAAAACATATTGTGATGTTTGAGTGTTTTGCAAAAGACAACCAATGTTATTTAATTGCGAGTAGCAAAATAATGCATGTCTCTCAGGATCGAGTTCGAGTGGTATTGGACATAACTTGATATCGCGCGTTTGTAGATACCTGTGGCTGTTTTGATATTAGCCACGCAAGTAACGTCACGACATATGTTTATATGCATATGTATATAAACATAGTTGAAGTAAATAAAAACATATTACTTTGTTGTTAAGCTAACAAATGTTTAAGTGCATTAAACGGTATGATTTGCCTATTGAAAGAAACGGAACAGCATCGTACGCTGCTGAGCTGATATTTTGCACAATTTAAAAAGAACAGTTTTCGTAACAAATAAAGTAAGCCAAGAGTCAGTTGGATTTTGGCCTCTAAAATAAAAAGACCTTTCTTTTCTTTTGCTCCCATAAATTATAAAACTGGCGCAGTCGGTAGGATAAATTACATACAAAATTGAAATTACATACAATTACATGCATAATCCGCCTAGAAATAAAATAGTACGGAATAATTAAAGTGAAGTGAATATATTATATAGAATACATATGCATATATAATCCAGCTAAACTTGAACTGAAACATAGTGATAACTTGAATAAAAATAAATAGAAATAAAAGAAAAGAAGAAAAAATAGTGAAATTGAAATATTCATGCAGTGTTATCAATTTTCAAAATGAATTTTGGAATAGCTGATCTTATAAAGGAAGCCAGGAGCCTTCCACAGTTTCGGGGAGATGATTCGTACGCACTTTCATCGTATATAGACGAAGGGAACTACATGCTATCGTTGGTCGATGAGGAAGCAGCGAAACATTATGTACAAAGGATCATAATATCAAAGATTCAGGGAGATGCATTGAGTGCAACAAGAAGACGAAGGGAGGAGATAAAAGTGCAGCGTAAAATAACATTTGGCGTCCCGGAAGAGTATTCAGCATTAAAGAACCAAGCGGATAGAATTAAATATATTAATGTAAGTCAATACTATCATGACCTAAAAATTATTAAATATTAAATATTAAATATTAAAATATTAGATAAGCTTAATCTTAAATACCGTTTGGATTCAAAACCACCATTAGATTATAATATATATATAACGAAGAGAGTATTCTTTCTAAGTTCCTTTTTAAGATCCCTAGGGAAGAAGAGATGTACCTCAGAATAAAAAATATTAAGAGCTTAGAAGAGGCATATTTCGCGTTAAAAGCTACGGGAATAGAAAAAAATGTCAGCATAGATCAGACTAGAACGACGACGACGGATGTTATTCACTTCCAATAATTAATATTACTATGCATGGACAAAAAATTGATTGCCTGATTGATACAGGATCGTCCATTTCAATTCTTGATCAGTCTTTATTTCCGCAATTAACAAAAAATAGGATTCCCCCAATACCAATATGTACTGATACCGAAGACACATTTATTCATTTCGAAAAAATTGCGAAAGTACCAGACGAATTCAGGCTAAATGCCACCATATCTTGGAAATTGCTAGATCTTAAACACAAAAAGTTTGATGCTATATTAGGCATACATATTTTAATACCACTAAAAGCCAAAATAGATTTTGAAAACCATTTCATTGAAATTAACGGAGAAATAATTTTTTTTAAAGGTTTTGTAGGGACACAGCTATGAAGATATTAACACATTAGAATCAATAACACTTGAGTATATCCTAATCAATAGACTAGACATATCAAAATTAAATAAAGAAGAATTTGAAAGTTTAGAAAAAATACTAAAAGAAAACAGTGATTTATTTTTTATAGAGGGTCAGTAATTGACAAGTGTCAACAAAATAAGGCATCAAATTATTACCACCTCAAATGAACCAATTTATTCTCGAACATACAGATTCCCTCCAGTACACAAAAAAGAAGTAGAGAAGCAGATTAGAGAAATGCTCTATCAGGGTATTATAAAAGAAAGCAATTCTCCCTATAACAGCCCGATATGGAGTTCCAAAAAAAATAGATTGAAGATTGAACGAGATCACTATAAGCGACAAATTCCGAATATTGACGATATATTCGATAAATTGGGAAAAGCGCAATGTTTCACCACTCTTGACCTCGCAAAGGGCTTTCACCAAATTTTGCTTGATGAAAAGGATCAATTAAAAACTGCCTTCTCTACACCGCAGGGACATTATGAATACATTAGAATGCCCTTTGGGCTCAAAAATGCACCTGCCTCATTTCAGAGGATGATGAATCGAGTGCTTAAAGGACTAATTAATAAAATTTGCGTCGTGTATATGGATGATATACTTGTATTCAGTACGAGTTTAGAAGAATACAGACAAAGTTTAGATTGTATATTTAAAAGGCTTAGAGAAAATAATTTGAAAATACAGGTGGATAAATGTAATTTCTTTGCCAAAGAAACCAAATATTTAGGCCACATCAAGGTATCAAGCCCAATCACAAAAAAATAGAAGTTATAAAAAATTTAAAACTACCCACTACTACGAAGCAAATTAAAAGCTTCCTTGGATTAACTGGGTAATACCGAAAGTTTATTCGGGATTATGCGAGAGTAGCACAACCTATAATTAAATATTTAAAAAAAGACACAAAAATTAACCCTTCTGACACTACGTTTATAAATGCATTTGATAAGTTAAAGGAATTAATTACAAACCCTTCTATTTTGCATTATCCCAATTTTGAAAAAAGATTCAAGTTAACGACTGATGCGAGCAATTTTGCAATCGGTGCTGTACTAAGCCAGGAAAATCACCCTGTTTGCTTTGCAAGCAGGACATTGAACAAACATGAAACTATGTACAGTACCATTGAAAAAGAACTGTTGGCAATTGTTTGGTCAATTCACCATTTCAGGCCATACCTTTACGGGGTCGAATTTGATGTGTACACTGACCACCAACCCTTAAAATGGTTGCAGACAAAAAAAGAATGTAGGGATATCAGCCCTAGATTGCAAAGATGGATCTTAAGATTGGGGGAATATACATTTAATACCGAATACATAAAAGGTAAGGATAATAATGTAGCAGACTTTCTTAGTAGGATTGATGTTGACGATAACAAATTTGTAAAAATTAATTTAATAAAACACAAGTTTGAAAATGAAAGAAGTATTGATGAAGTAAATGAAATAGAAAGTTTAGAGGTAGAGACAATTCACAGTCAGGAAGAAAATTTTGATGATTATATTTCAATAATAGAAACAATAGTGAATAAATTTAAAACGCAAGTTATTGTAGTTGAACAAAAAACTAAGGAATTTCAGTTTACCAATCAAAATAGAAAAATATACATACCTAGACATGACATAGAGAGAGGCTACTTAAATGACATTTTTAGAAGAACTAGAATGAAGGGAACTATAGGAATATATACCGAATTGGATGATTCATTGTATAATCAAGTACAACTCAAGCTAATAGAAATGTTTAGCAACGACAGAAATGTGAAATTTAGAAGATGCACTTATTTAGCAGAAGAACTTAAAGACGAAAATGAAACTATAAGATATATAAAAAATGTACACGAAAGGGAGTCGAATCACCGCGGAATAAATGAAAATTATGAACTACTAAAAAACAAAATATATTATCCAAAATTAAAAAAAATTAATACACATATTTATAAACAATTGCGATATTTGCCAATTACTCGTAGCTAAATACGATAGAAGCCCAATTAAAGTAAAATTTAAACTCCTTCTGACCAAAATGAAATTGTAAACATTGATATTTGGACTATAAAGGGACAGCGATTTTTGACTAGTATTGACCGATTTTCAAAACATGCTATGATTTTCGATTTAAATGATCGAAATTTGATAACTATAAGAGAAGCTTTAGGTAAACGGCATTCTGTTTTAGGAAAACCAAAAATGTACATATGTGACAACGAATTTGACGGATTTATATTAAGAGAATTTTTGAATCAGGAAAATATAATACTGCATTTGACTAAGCCTAACAGCCACACCGGAAGTGCAGACATCGAAAGACTTCATAGCACTCTTACTGAACGAATTAGAATTATGAGCATTGAATCTAAATTTAAGGATATTAATATAAAAGATAAGTGTTTCAAGGCAGTAGAATTGGGTACAAATGATAGAACTTATTCTTTTCAATACAAATCCTTTTATTCAGTACAGTTACAATTCACTATTTAATTCTTTCTCTCAGTACAATTCAATTTCTCAACCACTTATACTTTTCTTATCTTTTACTTAAACCACTTAATCACTTCTCCTAATTAACACTTCAAATTACACTTTAGAACTAACTTGCATACCTTTGGGATGCTGGTATTTATACTCGAATGACATACTTCGAGAACAATCCTCGCCATCCAGCGTCCCATACAATTTCCAATTTGCTAGAAAATTCGATTCCACTCTCCAGTCGAGACTTTGTTATTCCAGTATCGACATTTTCTGCTCTGTGAATCTAGATGTCGCTGCTCACATTTAAGTGGTTATCACAATAGGAAGACAAACTCAAGCAAGCAGGAAAGAAGAAAAAGTTTTGATAAAAAATTATAAAGCTCTTACGCATAAGTACGAACCTAAATATAAATATCATGATAATATCAATCTACATCCTTTGAATATTAAAAGGAAATATAAGCAAATAATAGTTTATAGCGATTCTACAATCATAACCCTCAGAAGTTATAAAAAATTAAATTCCAACAACAACTATAATAACAATAATTATCATTTTATATTTGAAAATTTGTCATAGTTTATTATTGAGTTATACTACGAGTACACAAACTTTACGATATTACTTATATATATATAATTAATTAAACAAAGAATTGTTAATACAGTATATTATTATTTATACACTTTAGATACAGATATTCTACGTCAATTATTTTCTTTTAAGGTCATGATAGTATGAACAAAAAAAAAAAAAAAACACCAAATTAATGTAAACAATATTATCTTTATTTTGTGTTCTTAAACTTAATTTTATATTGATGAATATGTTTTTACACATATGTATTTCATTATTTTTGTTTAATTCTTTTAATTCGAGTTCGGTGAACTCGAATCTTGAGGAGAGAGAAGTAACGTCACGACATATGTATATAAACATAGTTGAAGTAAATAAAAACATATTACTTTGTTGTTAAGCTACCAAATGTTTAAGTGCATTAAACGGTATGATTTGCCTATTGAAAGAAACGGAACAGCATCGTACGATGCTGAGCTGATATTTTGCACAATTTAAAAAGAACAGTTTTCGTAACAAATAAAGTAAGCCAAGAGTCAGTTGGATTTTGGCCTCTAAAATAAAAAGACGTTTCTTTTCTTTTGCTCCCATAAATTATAAAACTCGCGTATGTTTCTATCGCCTCGTTGGTAGATTTCAATAATTCGTCCCATTGGCCATTTAAGAGGTGGTGTGTTATTTTCCTTCAAAAGAACTAGCTCATTGATGTGGATATTAGGTTGCGAAGAATTCCATTGCTTCCGAAGTTGGAGTTGTTGAAGATAATCATGCGTACATCGTCGCCAGAAATTTTGTTGCATCCACTGAAGGTATTAGTATCGTTTAAGGTTGCTAATGTTGCTAGTTTCAATGCGAGGTTCTGCAATACTGGTTAGCGGTGTTCCATCCAGAAAATGTCCTGGTGTGAGCGCTGTCAAGTCGTGTTTATTACTGTAGTGATGGTGTCGAATACGAGTGTAAATGAATGGATGCGATTTTGGAAGCAAGAGTGGGTGCAATGCATTGTATGGTAATGATGGGTTTGCGATTTGCGATGAGTTTTCGGATACTTGATTTGAGAACTCTTCCATTAAGCTGATTTCCTCGGCAAAGGTGTGGTGTTGGATTGTGCAGAGCAGGCACATAAGGGTTTCGTAAAACTCTGATGCTGTTATAGGACCACTGATCTTAGGCTCGTTCTTAAAGACACTGTGGTTAATGTGCCTGCGAACATAACAAAATGTACGGATTAATTTGGAATAATTGGTATAATATTTGCATTTGAGAATGATGTCAAAAGTGCTATGAGAAACAAGAACCACATCTTGTTCAGGAACCACGTTGTTCAGGAATTTCGTCTTTGTTGGTTTTGTTGCGAAGTTTGGGCCAGTCTGTTTCAGATAGAAGCAAAACGTTAGGGCCTTGAAACCAAAAATTGTTACCAATGAGTTTGTGCGGGAACACTCCTCGAGAAACCCGATCCGCAGGATTATCTGAAGTTGGTATGTGATTCCAAGTGAAATGTGGAAAATTTTGAATTTTAGCTGGTCGGTTGCTCACGAATGTTGTCCCTCGATATGGTTCAGATGCTAGCCAAGCCAGCACGATCGTTGAATCCGTCCAGCAAAAGCTATGTATGTGTTGCTGTTCAAAAATTCTTGTGACTCTGTCGAGAAGTTCCATCAGGAGGAGCGCAGCCCACAGTTCGAGTCTGGGAATTGTTGTCTCCGCAATGGGCGCTACTCTCGATTTTGCACAAAAATAAAATAATTTTTTTTGTACTCAATGAGCAAGATTCCCTTTGAGTCCCAAAAAACTGTGGCCATGAGCTTCCCGGCAGACGGAGTGACTTTGAACTTCTTCGGGGGGTCTGTTCCTTTTTTATGCCACTGCATGGACTCTTGTTTGCTTTCAGGGTCATAGTGGTGGACCCATGTTTCGTCCCCAGTAACAATTCGATCCATAACACCGTCCGCGTTCTCACTACACATCTCCAAAAGCTCTCTACAGCATGCGATTCTCACTTTTTTCTGAGGCGCTGTGAGCATTCGTGGCACCCACCTTGCCCTGACCTTTGAAAGGTTAAGATGGTCATGAAGAATGGTGTGAATGGTACCAATTGAAAGCTTGGTGATCTCTGCCATCATTTTCAACTTTGTTCGGGCATCCTGAAGAACAAGTTTTTCGACTTCTTTGATGCTTTCTCCCGTACAAGCAGTAGCCGGGGCGCCGGAGCGGGGGTCGTCTTCAATGCTCTCTCTGCCTCTCTTGAACTCACTTGACCACTTTTGCACAGTTGATAATGAAGGTGCGGAACCCTGGTAAACAGCCACCATCTCTTCATGAATAGTTTTTAGACTTTTTCCTTGCTTAGTGAGAAATTTAATTACAGCGCGATGCTCAATTTTCACCATCATCGTCTCAGTTGCCATTATGATTCTGTTTAACTAGAGATAAAACGCGAATTAATAATCACATTTATATGAAATTTTACATGAATGCACTAAAATAATAGTATTACTTGATAAATAAGTCAATTTATATATACAACCACAGCTTCACCCCGATACCGAGAATATGTTGAACGCCCCTCGTAATATCAGTCAATCAATGGACACCGTCGAACACCGACGAAATGTCTCGTGTCTCACTTTGTTTTATCGCTATTTCCACCACCAGTGCTCCACTGAAATCGCCAGTAGCATTCCGCCCATTCAAACTTTCAACCGTAACACCTGTCTCGCTATGAATGCTCTTAAGTATACCCTCAAGCCCATTTTCGGACGTACTCTAAAATATCGTGATTCGTTCCTAAGACGTACAACTCGCTTATGGAATGCCCTGCCGATCTCTGTATTTCCTGGACGTTATAACTTGCAAACATTTAAAAGCAATGTACATCGGTACCTCTATTTTCTTCCTCCCCAAATTTCCTTTGCCCACGCTGTGTACAATCACCTTAAGGGTACTCAAACCCCTTAAGCGCTGATTATAAAAAAAAAAGAAAAAAAAAGTAGAACTCCGATGTGATTTAGTTTCGATAATGTTGAGTGTTTTACAGCGCCTCTCCATGAATTTGCAAAGATCGTTCCAGGTTGGGAATTCAAAGTCATCTCTGTTGATAAGAGATGTGAAGTCCAAATTTTGTGTTAGTCTGCTGTTACTGCCTTCTGATCTTGCTTCCCATTTGGCTTGGGATTCATTGTCAAATGATCAAATGCAACTGGAATCCACCAGAAATTTGTTCTGTTGTACATATTGAGTTCAGCGCTCGGAGGTTGAAGGTAATGGTGTCGATCATACATCGAATAGTTTCCACGCTTGGTTTTACTATGGAATGCAGTTGTAAAATTCCTTGTATGTGTGCCTGGAATAAGAATCGTTTGTTGTCTTACCTGTATTTTAGAAGTTCAATGGCAGTTTCATAATTTTGGCTGGCGCATTCCAGAGACTCAATTACTCTGCCCGCGTCTCCATGGATGCAAGACCGGAGATACTGGAACCTTTCGATTTTGGTGAACTCCTTGTTGCTGTGAGTAAGCGAATTAAACGGTACAGAAAATGATGGTAGCCTTTGCAAGTTGAAGCGAGATTTCTGCGAAGTGGTGGGATTATTGGGTACGATGATGCGATGGTGCGATTTGGCAAATTTGGGGTGGAAAAGGTGTCCAGATGTTGAAGCATATCTGATTGTAGGATGTAGTACGTCTCTTCAAAGTAAGTTCCTCAAAGTCTCGTAAGTTCCTCTTCGTCAAGACGCCCAATCTGGGACTGTATCTTATCGAAGTTGATGTTCTGCGTCTCGAGGATCTGTAATTTGGTTTCAACCTGGAAACTATTTAGGGAAGACAAATTAGTGGACAGAAAGTTATTGGCTTTAGTTTGCTGTCCCAGAATAACAGCACGTTGGGGTCGAAAAGCCTTTAGTTCGGATTCACACGTCTCTTCGGCCTTTTTCTCATTGTTTGCCATGATAGCGACTGTTAATTGACCGAATGAATTTAATGCAAATAAAGCGATTTAAAATCAAAAACAGACTGATTAAACATCCGACTCGAAGGACCTTTATAATGCGGCTAGCTTTTTAGCCGAATGTTTAGCTAAAAATTGTGCGATTGCGCAAAGAGGTCAAAATTGGTGAAAAAGAAAACGAACAAAATTGCAATTAATTTCAAATCATTTTTATTGTTTATTTATCTGTAGAGAGCGATTATTTCTTGATGACGAGATAAAGGGAAGAGCTTTTGCTCTTCCTGCATATCCAGGAAATGACGTACCGGAGGTCGTGGTCAGCCAGTTTATAGAGAGACTGAGGGATGACTCCATCCAGGATTTAATAACTGTCGGACGTCCTTCTACTTTGACAGATGCTGTTAATCTGGCCCAGGAACTGAGTGCGCGGAACAAACGAAGGAAAGCAGTTCTTCATCAACGACATCAAAAAACTAAAGCACTGTGGCAACAAGAAATGCATGCGCTTCTAAACTAACAATGACGGACTTGGATTGTACAACGGACTATGAATACGAAACTACGAGTTACAGATATGAAGCGCAAAACCGAATCCAAGATGCCGTGGAAGCTAGCAACCTTAACGAAGAACGTAAATTTCGCCACACTTTCATCGGCACCACGGGGATGCGAGTCTCTCTCTGGAAGGATTTATCGAAGGCCGAAGAAGCTTTTTTATTGTAGACTCTGGAGTGAACACTATCTGTGCTGGCAGCGAAACATCTTTCCGACACGAATATTCCAAGCGTTTCTGCGATAAAGTTGGTAGGCATTTCCGGAGGAGCGATTTGGAGTGAAGGAATAGCAGAGGTGAGATTCGTTTTCTTTTAATTTTTGTTGCTTTCTTTTTTTTATGTTTTTCAGATTCTAAATCTGATTTCGCAACAATATTTTGCCTGTGCAAATTTCGGTAACGCGCTGCCGTATATTTGGCTTCCAATTCAACTCAATGTCTAGAATCTTCTCTAGAACTTTGAACTGGTTAACTGTTTGACGAAAATTTGTTGAATTTGGAATAGAGTAAGGGAAACTATAGATGGCATTCTCTATGGTCTGGTAACCAATTCGGTTTTACTTGTCTCGCAATTTAAACTTTTGTGTCCAGCTGAAGGGTCTATTTAGAACTATTTTCCAGACCCCTTAAAGTATCTCGCTACTTGCCAGTAGTACCTACTGCAATGTCATCTGAAGAAACGAACACTTTCAGGAGGCTATGTATTTCGTTGACTTTCATATTCCGTGGAAGGGAACCGAGAACACCACATTGCAGTGAGTCTCAATTGGCATGTTTCCGAGCTAAGGATTATAAGAAACATATCAACAGGCTTGAAAAGCCATTACTTCCAGATTTGATAGCTGTACTTGACGTCGTTGTCGGCATCTTTGACGTCGAGGAAGGCCCCTACACTTAACGTTTATGGCGGTTCCTACTGATTTAGCCTTGTAGTATACATATTGATATTTGTCATATGTCAATGACAGGGTTAGATTAATGCTCTCATGTAGTTTGTTTTTAACCAATCTTTCCAAAACTTTTAAGAAGAAATAACAACAGTCTGATAGCTCTTAAATTATTGGAATAAACATAGGAACTTCTTCCTTAGATATTAAAGCCACATGGATCTCCGTCTTTAATAGTCCAGACGATTGAAGCGGGGTGTCTTCGACTGACTGTATAAACGAAGGAAAGAAAGATTTAAGTTAAAACAAAGTAGTTTCTCTACTGGAATTCATTCCAAGTTTATTTATTGTAGCGTACACTTTTGGTCCACGCAAGCATGTTTTGTTTTCTGTTTTTATAGTGTACCATGTAGATTTAGGGGATATCCGCTTTGTGAACGTTAGTATCTGAATGCTCAATTCGCACAATTTGGTTTTAAAGTGGTGCATGATATTTCACATGTCGTGTCTAAATTGATATTTGATATTCAGTGGAACAAAAGTAAGAAACAATGCACGGGTGCCTGCCTGATTAACTTAGAGGAGGCCTGCGAAACCGTATGATTTTAAGGACTACTCTTCAACAGGTGGGACATAAGTAAACCACTGCCATACTTTCTTTCTAATATGCTCGCCAGTGAAGAGTGGCGATGCGAATTCTGCTGGAAAAATGTGTTTAAAAATCATACTTCACTATGTCATAGCTTACTCAGGCGAGGTCATTAATATACGCTTATAAAGCGACTTCAATAAAATTAAAGGATATTGCGATGACTGAAAGTTGAAGATCAACATTCAGAAGTCGGAAACTACTCTTTTTAGAACGCCTTTGTCTAGGGAATCTGCGGATACCAGAAAGAACTGGGGAAAGAATTTGATCATGGCACAGAACGGGCAGCCACTTGCTTGTCGAAATATAGTCAGATCTGGCTAGACTAATATCTATATCTTAACAACCATATAGAGACTGTTTTATAGCAGCCAAGAGAATGCTAGATAAAAGGTAATATACTACATGGCCGCTATCCTACGATTATATTTACATGTCCCGTGTGATTCAACGTGAGAGCATATTTAATGGAAAAGATTCGGGTGTTTGAGAGGGTCTGCCTTAGGGCTTGCCTTTGCTTGTACAAAACACCAGAGTCGGAGTATATAGAATTCTATCCTAATGAAGTCCTGTACAAAACGGCGAACCTAATAAGAGTGGACAATTTCGTCATTAAGTTGACTCGAGGGCACATTGCTAGAGCAGTGACCTCGACGAACAATCTAATCTCCGGGGCTTATTACCCCAATTATCTACTCATATATCACGAGTGCGTGCGCTTCAACGGTTTATACCCCGGAGGTATTCCTCTATTTTGATAAAAAAAAAGAGCTGATCCAAGACAAATTAGCGGTTCCGCTGATTTATCACGTCGGTCGAACAGCTGCGTACAGGCAACTCAACTTGGATGGAGACGTCGCCCACAGCAGTGCGGAGTGACCTCGGTTCAGTAAGGCGTTAGGGAGCCGTGATTTGATGGGTTTTGCTCGGCAGCACCAGCAATTTTGGTGGCTTGCTGAGGAAATACCTTCGTCGTTTCCCTCAAACTGGGGGTAGCCCATTTCGGGCAAAGTCGTTATGCTTAAATCTAAAGCCAGCTGTCAGCTTTTTGGACAAGGCCAATCTGCTTGCTGCACACTTTGCCGCCAGTCCAACACTTCCAGATTTTACTTTGTCTCTGCTTTCATTTGAGTGAATCGAATCTTCTATGGGACAAATCCATTTTCGCACCCGTGTAGTAGCAATAGTTCTTCAAGATCTTAACATTCAAAAATCCGCTGGTCCAGATGGTATACCTCCCCTTCTTCTGAAGAGGCGTTCTTCCTCCCTGGCAAAACCACTGCGTAAGGCTTTCGATCGATCATACTCTTTAAGACTCTTTCCGAGCAGATGGAAAAGAGCATTTGTCCAGCCCGTCCCTAAAAACGTCGAATCTTCTTCTCTTTCCTCCTATAGACTCATTGCACTTACGTCCCTTCTTTCCAAGGTCATGGAAAGGCTGATAAACCGTCAGCTCATGGAACACGAAAACTTCTCAATGACCGGCAGTACGGTTTTCATAGCAACAGGTCCACTGGTTGTTTTTTTATAATCTACGCGCGGGCGGAAAGATAGAAGGAGAAGAAAGGAAAACATTGTTGTGATGTAGTGGTTTGAAACTCCGGTATATTCCGTTTCGATATTAGCTCTCCGGAGGTGGTAGTCCGAATAGGACGGAGAGTTTTTTCTTCACTCGGAATGATTCGAAGGTTTTCAATTTTCACCCTTGTTTTGTGCTTGAAACTCTATAACAGCCAAATCTAAATGTCAGTGTTATGCCTTCACATGGAAATTTTTGAAATTGAGTTCCAATTACACAGGCATCAGGCTCTTTTGTTGAAAATGCGTGCTTTTGGGATCGATGACTCTTTTTTTCAATGGATTAGAAATTACCTTTCGGCACGTTCAATTCAAGTTGTCTTGAATGTTTTCAAGTTCAATAATCCAAAAATATACACTGGTATGCCCCGGGCTCCGTTCTGTATCCGACTCACTTTTTAATTTTAGACTACAATTTAATGCTTCCAAAACAAAATATTGTCTGCTGTCGTTAAACCGAAATTTAAACACCCAGCCATTGTCCATGAGTGGCACTTGTATCGTCGAAACCGAAAAACTTTCCATTCTCGGTATGTGTGTCAATGACAACCTACGTTGGAATAGCCACGTATTCAGTGTCGTCAAAAAAATGCCAAGCTGTATGCAAGCATTTTAACAGTACTCAAATCTCTTGAGTGTGCGCAAATTATAAAAAAGTATCAAAAAAGAAGTTCGGCGTACATAGTTTAGGTTTTAAGATTATAAATAAAAATAAAAATTACTTAAAAAAACAAAAATAATATTAAAAAATATATAAAAAACAATTTTAAAAAAATTAATAAAAAAATTGGTTCGCAACTTCTCAAAAAAAAAAGAATTTCTCTGGAATTAAGATACATAGTGTGATAACCACTCAAATGTGAGCAGCGACATCTAGCAGAAAATGTCGAAACTCGAAGACTAGAAGGTTTCGATACTGGATTAGCAAAGTCTCGACTGGAGAGTAGAATCGAATTTTCTAGCAAATTGGAAATTGTATGGGACGCTGGGTGGCGAGGATTGTTCTCGAAGTATGTCATTCGAGTATAAATACCAGCATCCCAAAGGTATGCAGATCAGTTCCAAAGTTGAATTTGAAGTGTTAATTAGAAGAAGTGATTAAGTGGTTTAAGTAAAAGATAAGAAAAGTATAAGTGGTTGAGGAATTGAATTGTACTGAGAGAAAGAATTAAATAGTGAATTGTAACTGTACTGAATAAAGGGATTTGTATTGAAAAGAATAAGTTCTATTATTTGTACCCACACAAACATTTTACATTGGTGTCAGAAGTGGGATAGGACTTATTGTGTGTGTAGAAAAAAAAAAAAAAAAAGTGTTTTCTGACTATTTGAAACGGCTAGAATGGGTCGAAAACTATTGCAGTTGACCCTCGTCCAACTCAAATCCGAGTTGAACAAGAGAAGCCTCAGCGCCAGTGGAAAAAAAAGTGACCTGGTGCTCCGACTTCAGGAGGCTTTGAACAACGAGGGACATGATCCTGATGCATATTCCTTTGATGTTGACGAGGATGAACAGACAAGTACCGGCAATGACATGGCTGCAATGATGCAACTCCTCTTATTAAAAATGGACGAACAAAACAAAAAAATGGACGAACAGAAGAACAGCCTCGAACAAAAGCTGGACGAACAAAAGAAAAATATGGAAGAACAGAAGAACATTCTCCAGAACAGTCTGGAACAAAAATTGGACGAGCAGAAGAGCAGCATTGAACAAAAATTCGACGAACAAAAGAATAGTCTAGAACAAAAACTGGAAGAACAAAATAACGTTCTACACCAAAAGTTCGAAGAAATCGATGACAAATTTGAAAGAATAGAGAAAAACGTTGATGACAAATTTGATAGAATAGAGAAGAATGTTGGCGAAAAATTCGAGGAAATGGACAGCAAAGTTCAGCAACTGGCAAAAGAGCTCGACACAGTGCGAAAACAGAAACTGCGAGAATGTTCTTTAAGCGGTCCAAGGAGAAAAGATTTGAAGCCTCCCTCATTCGATGGCCAGACCTCATGGTCTACTTATAAGAAGCAGTTTGAAATGGCTGCCTGTGCAAACGACTGGGACAATAAGGAGAAGTGCTTTGCCCTAGCGATGGCCTTACGTGGTCCTGCGGCAGAATTATTACAAACAATCGATATCGAAAAGAATAGAGACTATATGGTTTTAGTGCAGGCTATGGAGAAACGGTTTGGGGATAGCCACATGCGGGAAGTTTACAAGGTTCAATTGCAAGGCCGTATGCAGCAACGAGGAGAAACACTGCAACAGCTCCAAGCAGACGTGAGTAGACTGGCACATTTGTCATATCCCACCGCAGGCCAAGAAATAATCGACGAAATGGCAAAGGACGCATTCATCAGGGGAATTGCAGATTTGAAGCTACAATCAGCAGTAAGGATGGCCGGGAAAAGAACCCTTGCTGAAGCACTTGCCTTCGCTCTGGCGATGGAAGCATCCAACCAGGCTTCCAAAGGAATGCATTTCGTAAGGGAAATAGTATCTGGTGAATGCTCCTGCTCAAGACCAACTACTATGCAACGAAATATCCCGCGGGAGAGCCGAAGAATGCGCTGCTGGAACTGCGATAAAGTAGGACATTTGCAAGGGCATTGTAAAGAACCGGTACGACGAGAAGGCTGTCTGCACTGGGGTTACAGGCAAATAGAAAGAAAAACCGGCAGAAACGGCTACCAAGAAACCGGTCAAATTTCCAGAAGCCATCAGTTAGGAAATGTTTACTTCGCGGGGCAGAAGTCTGTAGCAGAAGTTGACTCCAGGGTAATTATCCCAGTCTCACAGGTAAAACAATGCAACGAAAGCCTCCCAGCAGAAGTAGTCAGTGGTAAAGAAGCGAAAGAACTGGCAACTATCCAAATGATCAGGACTGAGCCAATAGAGGGTTGGAGTATAGACGAAATCCGTTCCTCCCAACAGGCAGACAATGACATCGAACCAATATTGGCCTGGAAAGAGCACGAGGAAAGATCGTAGCCGAACGGATAGTCAACAACTGGGTGAGCAGATTTGGGGTCCCAATGGAGCTGCACTCTGATCAAGGGCGAAACTTTGAATCAAAAGTCTTCCAGGAAATATGCCAATATTTGGGAATAAGAAAGACAAGGACAACGCCACTACACCCTCAATCTGATGGAATGGTCAAACAATTCGGTTGCCAAGTGAAGCAAAATTCGGATCCCCACCGACGGAGCCCAAAGAGGTGAACGAGTACGTGAATGACTTACGCAGCAGGATTCGTAAATTGCATGAAGACACCAGAGAAAAGATGAAGCTAGCAAGCAGCCGCATGAAAACTAGGTACGATATCAAGGCGAAATCTTCCGGTTTCAACGAAGGAGATCTGGTTTGGCCGTATAATCCTCAGCGTAAGAAAGGCAAATCACCAAAATTGCAACAGGACTGGGAAGGTCCATACAAGGTGATAACCCGCATTAATGACGTTGTCTACCGGATCCAGCGTGGGGATCGAGGAAAATTTAAAGTGGTCCATTTGGATAGAATGTGTCATTTCAACGGGATGCTGAATGACGAAGTTGTTCGGGACGAACAACTGTAGGGAGGGAGCAATGTGATAACCACTCAAATGTGAGCAGCGACATCTAGCAGAAAATGTCGAAACTCGAAGACTAGAAGGTTTCGATACTGGATTAGCAAAGTCTCGACTGGAGAGTAGAATCGAATTTTCTAGCAAATTGGAAATTGTATGGGACGCTGGGTGGCGAGGATTGTTCTCGAAGTATGTCATTCGAGTATAAATACCAGCATCCCAAAGGTATGCAGATCAGTTCCAAAGTTGAATTTGAAGTGTTAATTAGAAGAAGTGATTAAGTGGTTTAAGTAAAAGATAAGAAAAGTATAAGTGGTTGAGGAATTGAATTGTACTGAGAGAAAGAATTAAATAGTGAATTGTAACTGTACTGAATAAAGGGATTTGTATTGAAAAGAATAAGTTCTATTATTTGTACCCACACAAACATTTTACATTGGTGTCAGAAGTGGGATAGGACTTATTGTGTGTGTAGAAAAAAAAAAAAAAAAAGTGTTTTCTGACTATTTGAAACGGCTAGAATGGGTCGAAAACTATTGCAGTTGACCCTCGTCCAACTCAAATCCGAGTTGAACAAGAGAAGCCTCAGCGCCAGTGGAAAAAAAAGTGACCTGGTGCTCCGACTTCAGGAGGCTTTGAACAACGAGGGACATGATCCTGATGCATATTCCTTTGATGTTGACGAGGATGAACAGACAAGTACCGGCAATGACATGGCTGCAATGATGCAACTCCTCTTAATAAAAATGGACGAACAAAACAAAAAAATGGACGAACAGAAGAACAGCCTCGAACAAAAGCTGGACGAACAAAAGAAAAATATGGAAGAACAGAAGAACATTCTCCAGAACAGTCTGGAACAAAAATTGGACGAGCAGAAGAGCAGCATTGAACAAAAATTCGACGAACAAAAGAATAGTCTAGAACAAAAACTGGAAGAACAAAATAACGTTCTACACCAAAAGTTCGAAGAAATCGATGACAAATTTGAAAGAATAGAGAAAAACGTTGATGACAAATTTGATAGAATAGAGAAGAATGTTGGCGAAAAATTCGAGGAAATGGACAGCAAAGTTCAGCAACTGGCAAAAGAGCTCGACACAGTGCGAAAACAGAAACTGCGAGAATGTTCTTTAAGCGGTCCAAGGAGAAAAGATTTGAAGCCTCCCTCATTCGATGGCCAGACCTCATGGTCTACTTATAAGAAGCAGTTTGAAATGGCTGCCTGTGCAAACGACTGGGACAATAAGGAGAAGTGCTTTGCCCTAGCGATGGCCTTACGTGGTCCTGCGGCAGAATTATTACAAACAATCGATATCGAAAAGAATAGAGACTATATGGTTTTAGTGCAGGCTATGGAGAAACGGTTTGGGGATAGCCACATGCGGGAAGTTTACAAGGTTCAATTGCAAGGCCGTATGCAGCAACGAGGAGAAACACTGCAACAGCTCCAAGCAGACGTGAGTAGACTGGCACATTTGTCATATCCCACCGCAGGCCAAGAAATAATCGACGAAATGGCAAAGGACGCATTCATCAGGGGAATTGCAGATTTGAAGCTACAATCAGCAGTAAGGATGGCCGGGAAAAGAACCCTTGCTGAAGCACTTGCCTTCGCTCTGGCGATGGAAGCATCCAACCAGGCTTCCAAAGGAATGCATTTCGTAAGGGAAATAGTATCTGGTGAATGCTCCTGCTCAAGACCAACTACTATGCAACGAAATATCCCGCGGGAGAGCCGAAGAATGCGCTGCTGGAACTGCGATAAAGTAGGACATTTGCAAGGGCATTGTAAAGAACCGGTACGACGAGAAGGCTGTCTGCACTGGGGTTACAGGCAAATAGAAAGAAAAACCGGCAGAAACGGCTACCAAGAAACCGGTCAAATTTCCAGAAGCCATCAGTTAGGAAATGTTTACTTCGCGGGGCAGAAGTCTGTAGCAGAAGTTGACTCCAGGGTAATTATCCCAGTCTCACAGGTAAAACAATGCAACGAAAGCCTCCCAGCAGAAGTAGTCAGTGGTAAAGAAGCGAAAGAACTGGCAACTATCCAAATGATCAGGACTGAGCCAATAGAGGGTTGGAGTATAGACGAAATCCGTTCCTCCCAACAGGCAGACAATGACATCGAACCAATATTGGCCTGGAAAGAGCACGAGGAAAGATCGTAGCCGAACGGATAGTCAACAACTGGGTGAGCAGATTTGGGGTCCCAATGGAGCTGCACTCTGATCAAGGGCGAAACTTTGAATCAAAAGTCTTCCAGGAAATATGCCAATATTTGGGAATAAGAAAGACAAGGACAACGCCACTACACCCTCAATCTGATGGAATGGTCAAACAATTCGGTTGCCAAGTGAAGCAAAATTCGGATCCCCACCGACGGAGCCCAAAGAGGTGAACGAGTACGTGAATGACTTACGCAGCAGGATTCGTAAATTGCATGAAGACACCAGAGAAAAGATGAAGCTAGCAAGCAGCCGCATGAAAACTAGGTACGATATCAAGGCGAAATCTTCCGGTTTCAACGAAGGAGATCTGGTTTGGCCGTATAATCCTCAGCGTAAGAAAGGCAAATCACCAAAATTGCAACAGGACTGGGAAGGTCCATACAAGGTGATAACCCGCATTAATGACGTTGTCTACCGGATCCAGCGTGGGGATCGAGGAAAATTTAAAGTGGTCCATTTGGATAGAATGTGTCATTTCAACGGGATGCTGAATGACGAAGTTGTTCGGGACGAACAACTGTAGGGAGGGAGCAATGTGATAACCACTCAAATGTGAGCAGCGACATCTAGCAGAAAATGTCGAAACTCGAAGACTAGAAGGTTTCGATACTGGATTAGCAAAGTCTCGACTGGAGAGTAGAATCGAATTTTCTAGCAAATTGGAAATTGTATGGGACGCTGGGTGGCGAGGATTGTTCTCGAAGTATGTCATTCGAGTATAAATACCAGCATCCCAAAGGTATGCAGATCAGTTCCAAAGTTGAATTTGAAGTGTTAATTAGAAGAAGTGATTAAGTGGTTTAAGTAAAAGATAAGAAAAGTATAAGTGGTTGAGGAATTGAATTGTACTGAGAGAAAGAATTAAATAGTGAATTGTAACTGTACTGAATAAAGGGATTTGTATTGAAAAGAATAAGTTCTATTATTTGTACCCACACAAACATTTTACAATAGTAATTATAATAATAATTAAGATGGTTTGTAAGTTTTATTTATTTTTAGAAGAAAACTCATTTTCTTAGTGTTAGTAATAATATTTACAATAGAATAAATAAATTAACATGTTCAATTAGGTTGAAAGACATAGACTAAGTGTTATGTTTAGCTAAGAATGCCCGCTTGGGGCATAGTATTAGTTAATTAAGCATTTTTTTTTATCTAGCTTTACAATCCGATATAATAAATATTCTTATAAAACCAAAGGAAATGCTCAATTCGCAACTGAAATATTTAGCTAGTCAGTCGGGTTGATTATGAGTACGGGTTGTATAACAGTGTGCGCCCGTGAATTTGGAAAAAAAACTTAAAAATCCCTAAATGATCTGAGCTCCGAATATGAGGAAGAAGCTCAAATAAGGTTGAAACTGTATTATCCTCTGACATTGCCATTGATTGCATCATGGGAATTCATTCACTGAATCATCCATTGGAATCCTTTCAATTATTGATTGATTCGTATATGCTTTCAGCGTAAGTCCACAATTGTTGGTTTAGGTATTACCCACTGATAAAGGTCTCTCTATTTGGTTCAAAGTTACTCAAACCAGTCAGACATGTTTTTTTTGTTCTCCCTATTCACCTGTTCAATTTTCAGTCAATCAATCAGTCCCTAACACACACGCCTTTCCCTAATTTCGGCCTCAGAACTGGAGCTAAGTATCCTAACTTCATCAGTTCTCACATTTTAAACCCCACTTCTGACATCCTATCTGTTGCGACATCAAACCCCTCTTCTTTAATCACTCCCTTTTCTATTGACCCCCTTTCGCCACCCACTGTTAAATTAACTCAGCAAACTAGTGATGCAACCGAATGTCGCTTTCTTAACTTAGGGATAAAAATCAGAGCTGTAAACTTTGAAGTACCAGTACGAGTCCAGTACCCAATACTCTGTACTTGTACTTGTACTTATAAATTTCAAGTACAATATACTCCCTACTTAAAAATAAATAAGTACCAGTATTTGTCTAAGTACTCTGTACCAAATACATTTACTAGGTACTTGAATACACCCCAGTACATTTGTAAGTACTTTGCAAGTACTTTTCAAGTACTTATCTTTTACAAGTTTATACTCAATTTGTAATTTTTGAACCAACTCTTGCTAACAAATTACGGTTCCTAACAATGTTGTGGTTTTGCAAGAAAAACTAATTTATTGTTTTTTTTTCTTCGAAAGACTTAAGAAAATTAGAGTTAGTTTTCAATAAAACTAATTCCTCGAAATGCTGGTCAGACAGCGTGCTGCATTTTGGAGTATTAATCAGGCCAGCAAAGGAAACCAACCTTTCCACAGGGCCCGATGACGTCAAAGGAGTATTAAGTTTGATTGAAAGGTTTTTAAATATCGGATATTTGTCCAATATTTTCATTCCGCTTCCTAAATGAGTTATGTATAGTAAATATTCTTTTCCAATAAAAGCAGAATGAGAGTATTGACGAGGAACATAGGTATGAAGGATTTGTATGTACTTGAAAAGTACTTGAAAATGTACTGGGGTGTATTCAAGAACATAGTAAATGTACTTGGAACAGGGTACTTAGGCAAATACTTGTATTTATTTATTTTTAAGTAGGGAGTACATTGTACTTGCAATTTTTAAGTACAAGTACAATTACAGGCTACTTAGTACTTTCACCATACTGCAGTACAAATGTATTTCATTACTTTACAGGTCTGATAAAAATATATATGAGAATATACATACGTCTATACATCGCCTATCTGCACGATAAATTCGACTCGGTCTACTACGAGGGCAAAACAAAAACAAGCGTCGTGATTTCCATCTAGCAGGAAGTCCTCCCTACCGATGTTACCAGTCTCAAGAAACTTTGAGACGTAGTCGACTTGACTACGATAAATTTTTTCGAACCTATAAAGTCATGCAAAAACCTTCCTCTCATCTTCTATTACCAGAACGTAACAGGACTAAAACCCATGCCGTTTAGTCTCAATCTCATGCTATTCCATTTTATATCTACTGAAATGTTATCCCCAACATAAAAAAGCAGGAGTTACTCCCTCTTTTAATGATTTTCGGGATGATGATAGCACACCCCCCTTGATTGACTCTCCTTTTCGAGGTGTCCTACTGGCCATTCACAACAGTTTTAACTCCTCTCTCGTTGCAACTTCATCTTCTTTTAAGCTCAACTTTGTGTCATTTAAAATAACACTTACTCGTATTGATGCAATTGACAATTTAATCGACTTATTATCCGACTCGCTTGATGATATCATTATCTTTAGCGATTTTAATCTGCCTCAGCTGAAATGGACTTCATCTGAAGACATATCTTTTTTCATCGCTTCTAATCAAATTTCTACTAAGGAATGTCTTTGCTTAGATCGGTTAACAGGCCCTGGTCTATGTCAAGTCATTGGCGTTTTCAACTATATGGAAAGGCAATTAGACCTTATCTTCATAACTGATCCCATCAGCTCCCCAGTATCGTGTTGTCCCCTATATCTTTATGTGCCATATTCACGATATAAACATCTTCTATATCTCCTGCTTGGTATAATTGTAGAATCCGCTCTCTAAGAATCAAAAGCAACAAGTTATGGGCCCCTTTTTTCAGTTTGTCAATTGCAAAGGTATGTTAAGAGCGATAGTTATCCTTGCTCCCTCCCTTTCGAAACCAAATCTTCAAGTGATCCTCCTACCATCGCCAACAAGCTAACAACTACTTTGTATCAGATCTCGCTTACTTCAATGAGCTACCAAATTTCTCCGTTGGTCCCTTTCTCACTCCAAATTTCGATCCTGCAGTTATTGAAGAAAAGTTAAAAAAAAAAAAAAAAAACTTAAAGATAAATTCCTACCCAGCCCAGATGGCCTGCACGACGTTTTTCTTTAAAAATGCTCTTCCGACCTGTCTCTATCCCTTTCCTACATATTTCATCTATCCCTTCCAAGGTAGAATTTCCTCAGATTTGGAAGACCTCTTTTATAATCGCGATTCACAAAAAGGGATTCAACCATGAAGTATGCAATTATCGTTCCATTGCTAAACTCTCTCATATACCCAAACTCTTTGAAAATATTTTATACAAAGCCGTATGCTTCAAATGCAAGCCTTTTATTTCGCCTCAACAACATGGTTTTCTAAAAGGTAGATTAACTACGACAAACCTAGTTGAATTCGTGTCTTTTGCTCTCGCAGCCTTAGAAAATGGCGAATAAATCGATGTTGTCGCAACTGATTTCACTAAAGCGTTTGATAAGATATCTCATGAACTAATCCTCTGTCTGCTTTCTGTTTCGTTCTTCCTGTTCCATTCCTGGCCTCATCTGGAGTTACACAAGGCAGCCATCTTGGTCCTCTTCTCTTCATTCTTACTATTAACTATGTTAAAAATGTCATTAAACACTCCTCCCTCTCCTTTTACGCTGACGACACACATTTTTTTAAAGCAATTTCCTCTCCCGATGACTCTGTCCTTCTTCGAGAAGACCTTGATCGGTTTTCAACCTGGTGACTCAAAAACTGCCTAGAACTTAATATAGCCAAATGTCAATCTATAACCTTCTCACGTAAATGCAACTCGCAACCCGTCTCCTGCCCGACTTTATTCTCGATATGGTCAGCCAATTCCCCTGGTTCAGTCTTTTCAAGACCTTGGTATATTATCCGACTGTGAGCTTAATTTTCATTCGCATATCGATAAGATGATCCTTAAATCTAACTCATCACTTGGCTTTATTAAACAGTGATCCAAGGAATTTTCTCTCTCTTTATGTTACCTTTGTTCGCCCTTATTAATTAATGAAGCTGCGAGTGAGCTGAGTAACACAACACACCGTAGTTGGTATCTGTCATCGGTTATAGCGACGAATATGGCCATCAAACACGCTGTTGCTTTATTCGATGTCGCCTGGCACTGATGGCATATATCCAGTTATGCTACAAAAAGACCAGCTGCCGGTAACTTCGAAGAGTATCTTCACTGCTAGTCTGGCATTGACGTATCGAAACCCTGGCAAACAGTGAGAGAAGTTTTTATACCGAAAATCGAAAGATATAACTACACGTTTGCCAAGTGCTCCAGTCTTATTATTCTGACTTTATTCATGTTGAAGAGCATGAAAAGAATTGTCGAACCCCAGTTTTCAAGACTGCTTTGCGATTGGATCCTCTGTCTAAAATGAAACATGCCTATCAACACGGATGATCCTGTGAGAGTGCACATTAATATCTGGTGGGCAAAATTGAAGACGCACTCGATACCTAAATGGCATTTTAATCAACATTGAATGTGCTTTAGACACAACAACACGGCGTAGACGAATCGCTTATTTTGTGAATAAAAGCAATGCTGGTGCATATTACTCTGATTCCAGATGCTGGCTGCAGCCAATATGTGATGGCGGGAGGTAAACCGCGATTACCCGCAAAGCAGCGTCCTATTTTCACTGATATATGCATAATAGTCGACTCACTGATCGCTGGATCGTGTCTAGCGACTGTCTGCTCTAAAGCAAAGATAGCTCCAGACGTGATCGACGACTGGTACACTAGAAATGGGCTTTCAGTCAATCCTCTCAAAACTCTATACGAGATGAGAAAACAGACTGTTCTGCATCATCTAGTACTTAAAGGTGTCACCATCCGGTTCTCCATCCAGTTAAGTATCTGGGTATCATCTCGAATAACAAACCTCTTTGGACTTAACATGTTACGGTGCCGTGACATAAGGCCAAATATCAAAATTTGTGAAAATGACATAGGGCCAAATTCTATCATTTGGCATAATGATACTTCGATAAAATGACATTAGGCCAATTTAGCATAGTGACATAAAGCCAAGTTTTCATCAACTGTTTTTTTGGGAATAACAATTCGAAAAACGGATGAAACTTGTTTCCTTTTTTAAATGCTCCTTTTTAAGGCGGATTTATCATTTAATTGCCAAAATTATCTGAATTCAAGATTTCTAATAGTTCCATATTTTTAAATGTTAAACGAAAAACATTGTTTACGAATAATACGCTAAGGGTAAGTAAGCCTGGCAAAATTAAAAAAAAAAGTAATAAATTGTTTTTGTTTTGTTTTGAGCATTGAAAGCCATAAAAGTACTGAAAATATTAACTTTTCTTATTTCTGTGATTTTAATGGTTTATATATTTAAAAATAAATATTTACAGTTGTTATAAAATCCTCCGTATTAAGAATTGTGAAGTTTTAAAGGTGGTTAATTGGCCGTTTGAAATTTGATCAGGTAAACTAATGCATTTGAATGTCACATAAGGCCAAATTGGCCTACACCATGTTACGTGAAACCGAAGCTTTCGGCAACATGGACCTACACGGTTATAGTAAGGTCAATTATATCTTATGCGGTTGTCTGATGGAACAAGCTTTCACAAAAAACGTCAGAAATGTACCAGACTGCAAGGAACGGTCTGTCTCTGCTGCATGGGGGCTTTCACTAGCATGTCTGGTTCTACTCTAAACTTGTTGCGTGCAAATCACGCCCCAAAAATCCTCCACTCCCTTTTCCATCTGTTGTCTGTTGACCTCTGCATTTCTCCTCCCCCTTCTTGTGCTGTCCCTTCTTTTCTTTCCTCTGTCATGCTCTGGATGCCACGGTACAGGTGGGATTCACTGGATCCTCTGAATTCAGTTCCCTTCCCCGGCCTACCGCTCCAGAGATGACCACATAGGTACCCCTGATAGAGCCAGGCGGACAGCCTGGAGACTCTAGCGGACGGACGGTCCGCCCCCTGATGCCCTGAGAGGTCAACACCATCAACAATGGCCGCGAGCCCATCCTATCCGATATTGTTTGCCCCAGCACTACAAATTTGTATAACCTCCTAACCCCACAAAAGTTAAAAATTGTAAAGGAAAGCCCACAACTCCCCGCGGTTGTTCTACTGCTCCATATGTCTGCAAGAAGGTTTACTGACTCCCCATTGGACCCCTAATAAGTTAAGTTTTCCTCCCTATCCGACGGTCCTAATGGAAGCTCTCAACCATAGCTTCGGTTTCGGGTCAGAGGGCTGGCTTCGAACCAAAGCAATCACTTGGACGACAAAACAAACAGAACGAACAAACATGACCCACAAACATAGAACATCGACGTGTGTGATTGGCTGGGGATTCGTGAGAAGCTGTTGGAGCTCTGGATGTGATTCCCTTTGCTCTAACAGCTGAATTGACGGAACCCCATGTGTGTGTGTGTGTGTGTGTGGGCGGACGAATGGCGGCGATAGCCAAAAAGCGCGGTAAGCTCATTCGATAGCTTATCGTCTTGTTGGCCAGAGCCTCAAAAAAAAAAAGAGAAGAAAAGAAAAAAACAAACGAAGACAAAAAAACCAACCAAAAGAAAACGATAAAAATAACAAGAACGAGAACAAGAACAGGGACAACAAAATTTAAACAACCGAGGACAAGAAACACACCAAAGGACAAAGGAAAGGAAATTACAACACACAACTTACACGACCGGACAAAAGTCGGTGATTGTGGCGGAGACGGTTTACCCTCCTCCACCAGCAGAGACCCAGCCAGAGAGCGACCCCGCATAGGCAGGAAACCCATAAAACAGCTAAGTACCCCCTCTTTTCAAATAACACATATTTGTGCAGTAAAACCGCGTCCGTAAGCCTTCTTACCGTTTTACGTTGAAACCCTTCGTAAGACGGTTAGATTTCTCTAATTGCGCGACACGCTAGTTTTATCGGTACGACAACTTTTAACGGAAATTTTTTTAAAAACTTTGTTTGGTAAAAACTCGGCATACCCTGTAATCCCCCTCAAAAGAAACGAAAAGAAATCAAATAGACCATCATAAATTCCCCATCAGGGAAAAGATAAATCGTGTGTTTTTTTTCATCTGTTTTCCCAATTTTGCCTTAAAAATTGGATGGCGCCTACCTGTTGTGTTTGTTTTCAGCTTTTGTGTCGATCGATCGGAATCCTTGAGGCACCGAAATACATTGTGAAGAATCGACGGTGAGTGCGAAGCATTTACATCTGTGGCGACTGCCAAGCTACGTTTGACCCCTTTCTAAACCATCTCTCGACTTCCAAATTAATTCAAAAATGCAGGTGAAATCTCGTTTGGGTCCCAAGTCCTTATGGGGTCACGGGAAAGTACTTGCCGACGAACTTGGTAGGCAAAGCATGGGAGAAGGGTATTTTAGGACCCGAACCTGCACAATGGCATACGTCGCCATTAGGGCTTTAATTGGGTTTCCAAAAATGTACATTATCTTCAAATCGTTGTTACTTAGATGTTTCTAACTCTGTTTGAATAAATTCAACGATTTTACGACTTCTTATATGCATGTTTCATTTGTTCCTTCATTAATCAATGAGCGAAGATGTCACATATTCGATTTAAACAGAATTTTTCAATGTCACGCAGCTTTACGTAATCTATAAAATTTAATGAGTTTTTTTTCGATAGTATCTGAACTTCATCGGATATATGTAATTGATTTGCCTTGTTAAAAATGTATTGTAAAATTGGACTACGCAAGCAACTGAAAAGCTAATATGAAACTAATGAAGTCGAATCCTCATTTGGGGTAGTTACTTATTTTATATATCGCCTCCTAATTGTACTATATGTACGTATATGTCTACTGAGAACTACTAAGAACGGAAAATACGCAGTGCTCATCAACGCACTGCCTAGCTTTTGTCTATTAATTCCTATTCTATTTGAGTGGCAATAAGGAAATACTATTCCAAAGTAGTCTCTTGAATTCCAGATCGTAAACGGATCTATGCACACCCTTTCTAAACACTCAAGCGGGCCAACTTAGGCGAGGTCCTCCTTAGGGATTCATTTGAGTGCAGAAAGAGTACAAAGCACAGCTGTAGAATACTATGAAAGATCCTTTCAAATTGAAAGCAAAGTGCTGAAAGAGTGATATTACAGTAAAAATTATAAATATAAGTTTTATATAAATATAAAAGAATTTTTGTCGGGTGTTGGAGGATAAGTGTAACTACTAACCGGTGTTAATTTGGTGATTCTGTGACTATGACCACGCACCGAAAGTGCTTATTTTAGCTTCTCGTGGTAGCCAACGGATTCTAGTTTAATACAACCGAACTTGCCTTGTTATACTTATAAATACGACTGCTGAGCAAGAGCAACACTATAATATTCTGCCGGGAATGGCAAACCTTCAGAAGAAGTGTGTGTGGTGTATGCATTGAAGCGATTAAAACAATCATGGCTTCAACAGACAGCGTGGAAAATACCTTATATGATCTATTTCAATACGTTTGTGGCTGATATCAATAAGGATTTTTCAGAAATAATCAGTATCCTGAGCGATGATAGCGTTGATCGAGCTGCCGTTAAAAGCTCTCATATCCCCGAAATGAGCAACTGAATATTGAATATCTAGTGTCTTTCTTTTGCCGTGGGTCAGAATATGACTATAACTAGCGTACAGGACCGAATATCATGCGCATAATTTTTCTTGCAAAACAATCGAGGATATGTTTCGATTAGAGCCCATGCTTTAATGCCATGAAGTAGGGCTGCGATGATAAAGATCTAGAATCTCCTTAGTTGTTCGGGATAGGGCCTTACTACTTAATTGCCTTCTTAGCCCAAAGAAAAGCCGATTGGCAAAAGTGATTCTTCGTTTTATTTCTACTGACCTGTTGTTGGCTGAATTCATAGCAGAGGCAAGGTAGACAAAGCCCATTACTACTTCGATGTTATGTGTCCCTTCTTGTTGACAGCATATACTTATTTTACCCTCGTTTACAACTAAACCCATTTTGATAGCTTCAGTTTCAATACTAGCGAACGCACTGATGATAGCCCGCTGAATTCTGCCTATTATGTCAATATCATCGGCGTATGCTAGTAGTTTCACAGACTTTTGAAAGGTTGTGCCACCGGTGTTCGCTTGTGAGTTCCGCACAGTTCTTTTAAGTATGCGACTTTGATGGAGCAGCGATCATCGTCATTCTGTACAGGCGACCAAACTTGGCAAGGACCCCAAAACTAAACATGGCTCTGTGTGGAAAATTTTGCGAAATAATCTAGGCCGATACTCCAATATAATCCACCTTGTGCAGGAAATAGGGCAACGAAACCGTGGCTTGCGATGGGAACTCGAGGATTGAGCTCTTAAGCAGCTTAAAGTCGACCCCTATTTTTGTCGAAAAATCCTGTTTACTGACGAGGCACGCTTTAGGCTCAATGGGCTAGTGAATAAGTGAGGCGGCTCCAGAAATGACCATTGACACTCAATTACATCCACGAAAGTGATTTGTTAGATATGGTCTGTAGGCTGGTCCTTATTTTTTCGAGAATTAGGCTGCAGCTTGCTGAATTGCCGACGTTACGGGGCCATAATCAGTGATTATTTCTTCGAAAATATGTACAACATTGATGATGTGGTTCCAGCACGATGGCCATACTGCTCATTAAACCATTGACTTACCGACTCCATCCTCGATCCTCATTTTATTGCAAATTTGGACCAGAGTTAAGATCGTGTGATTTGAGGCCACTCGATAGTTTCTTATGGAGATATGTAAAGCCTTTGGTAGAAGCTGTTAGACGGTACACTATTTATGTAGGTCTTGGAAGGCAATATTCAGCATGTTGTTGGTGAGATATGCCCCAATACTTGGTATTGGCGTATACCATAAGGATTGAATGGGAAACTTCTGACTGTTCTATAACTTGTATTGGACCAGCAACGTGAAGTTTTAATCGCGGTTTTAATCCCATGCTGGTCAAGTGGGACAGTGGGGAAGGCCAAAAGACCGCCAGGGACTTTTCCGATCAAGTTTCTCTTATCTTCTTGAGGAGCCCGATTCCACCTGCATCGAACGTAGAAGACCAGTGGCATCATTGCTAAAGAGCAATCAGGGAGAACACCTCTGATGTACTGGGTTTCCACCCCCCCACCCCTCAACAAAACAACCGTGATTCGGTGAGAAATGCAGACGGGAAAATCTGAAAAAAAAAAACAACGGATCTAAGAGTACGAGAACACTTCGATCGAAGCCTTAAAGAGGTGCTTCCGGAAGAATGAGTTTCGCAAGTTTTACAAAAAAATAAAACGAACATGCCAAAGCTGTAAAGATTGAATAGAACTATGAAAGAATGAAGAATGAAACCTCGTAGTAAAACTACAGTTGGTGCTGAGAATATGGAAACATTATTTCCGCGGACTATTAAACATTCCACACTCCGGCAGAATGAATCATTCAACATGATGGAAGACAGACAACATTTCTGTCCTACTAGACTCTGTTTGTAGTATTACGTGAACGCCTTGATTTTGCATCAATACCAAACTCATTCGACTGTGCAGGATGGCAATGGAGAATGCAATCTGCTCCATCAAGGTCGGAAATGACAAAACACAAGCTCTCCTAGCTAAACCCATTTTTCCCGCTTTTGTCAACGACGTAAAAACAAAGAATGTGCTGTAACAAAGCGGGACACATAACACCGTCGAGATAGGCAACAACAATTTTGAGGTAGTAAGAGAGTTTATCTACCTCAACCACGCTTCAACTCCGACAACAACACCAGTGCGGAAATCTTGTGAAGGATCAATTTTACTTATCGCTCCCTTTTTTGAGCTTAGAAGACAATTGACTAGTAAAGCGAGTAACCAAAAAGAGTTTATGCAAGACATTGATCACTCTGTTCTACTCTGTTACGGCGCAGAAGCTTGGACACTGATGAATACGGATGAAAATAAAAAAGTTTTTCTGTTAATTTTCGATCCCGTTTGCATCAATGGAGAATGGAGCAGACGTTTTAACAACGAACTGTATGGGCTCTACAGCGATACCGTCCTCGTCAGAAAAGCTCGGATAGCCCGGATTAAATCACAAGTAAAAGCGGACGTTCGTGTGTGCAACTGGTGGCAGTTCGCAGGGGCAGCCAATACCTTTACAAAAGTTATGAAAAAAATAATACTTGGATGGTTTTTTTTAAAAACTAGAACTAAAAAGAGTCTATAAAAAAAACTTGCTTATTATTCTAGCTATCCTGATTATACCTGACACATGAAGGTGCTCTAATGTGGGGAATTTATGAAAGGCCACATAGTTACAACAATATTTGCATTCAACTATTTAAGATGTCAAATTAAAAAAATAATAAATCTTTCACATCTTCCCAAACAAGCTATATTCATCACTATTAACTGCACATACCCGTATCTATTTAGTGCAAGCCACATAATCACTAATTACTGGTATAACCCTTAATTAAGCCTGACAAACTAACAACCCCTCAGCTAGATAATTTAATATGATCTATAAATTTTTTTTCCCTCACCAAAGTTCAAAAAATCGACCATCATTCCAAAATCACGTTGTTTTGATACAAGTACACAATAGATACTCGTACGTAAGTGAATACAAAAATATGTCCCTCGCAACTTCGAAAAATCAGCAATGACAGGTTTCCGTGTATATAAATGACAGAAAGGTTGTTCGATGAGCATTATTTGTATAGTGTCAGTTAAGAAGATCACTCTTGAAATTTGTGATCGCACGCTCTATCATGATTGCTGTTAAATTTTTGCGTACTTGGTTCTTCCTTCTGCCACTTACAGGTAGTTGTTATTACCTTTGGTAGTTGTTATCAACTTTGTTTAATCTTATTTTTTGTTTAAAAAAAAAAACATAATGCAACCGAGTACTCATAGTTGTCAAACATCATGTACATAACCTAGAAAATAATGTTACTTATTAAAGAGTTTCCTCGTGTGCAGTGACCGGTAAAATAATTTAAATCTACAGAAAGAAAAAACGTTAAGTTGTGCAGTTGTAAAATGTCTCGAATTATGAGCGCGTAATTGTTGAAACAAAAATTGGATGGTAGTGCAACGGGATAAGTGTTTATTGTGTTAACCAAACTTTGACAAGATTAACAAAAAATGGCCATGGAGCTCATTTCATGGATTTTAAATGGACATAAGAGCCCAATTACAGTCAAAGTTTTTTAAATTTTAAAATAGTGTTTGCTTATTAAACGTGGAATATCACAGGGTTCGGGACACAGTAGCGCCCTCCGTTCTCATCGATTTCAGGCACTCAGGCCAAATAATTTGACAACCGTAGTACTTTTGTCTTGAATATGGAAAGACATCATCTCGAAATTAAGACCAAGAGCAGATCTTTTACACTTCGTTTTGGTGCGCTGCGGGACTGAAATTCTTTTTTCTGTCGAAACAGGGGACTCAGACAAATACTAGTTCATTGCGCAGCCTGAATGTTCCTTTTACTGAAATTTCTCAGTCTTTTGCTTACATCATCAGCACCCATAACATTAGCGCTGAGTACCAGCAGCTTCATGCGAGCGTAAGTCTGACATTCAAAGAGATAGAGGTCAGCGATGTCTCCATCACTCTTACAGGAAGCGTCGCAGGATATTGTGCCACTTATGCCTAACACACTTAGCTGCTTAGTGCCCCGTTACGATATCAGTAATTGGTCTGCTATTTTTCCTATTGAGGGAAATTCCCTCCATCCATCCGTGAATACTCAAGTGCATCCTTTTTCTGGATCCCGCCCGAAATCATTTCCGATCAGAGGGAAAGTCGACTTTGTTCCTTAGCAGAATTAGTTGTTCTGGTGTCATTGCACTAGACTGCATCTCTGTAAGATTAAGGTCAAAAGACAATCGATGTGCACTATCATTAAAGTTCCAGTAGTGTTGTACCATAAACCACTTGCTTTTAAAGTGAAAATGGTTTTGAGAGGGCAGCCCGTCATATTTAGGTGAGGGAGACTCGTCGTGCATTTAGAATAAAGCCAGGCGTGCTATAGAAAGCTTCTATGCATCCGAAACAGATCGTCTTCTAGAGTCTGATAAAAGCAGTAATGTGGTTAAATCTTGCTCCACCATTTAACCGACGCTAAGGATATGGCATGCCGAAAGCCGTAAAGACCTAGGGGACCCCCCTCAATGACAAAATTCCTTTACACTGCCATGAAGCCGTCAGCGCCTTAGAGCTTTTTCGAGGCGACATATTAAGTTAAGACACTTAAATACTTAGTTTCGTTAGTGATGTCTTTAAGCACTAGACGGATCAGACTAGTCAGCTTCCTCCTTCTCGTAAAGAGAACAACCTCAATTTTGAGAGAATTGACCGGAATGATCTGAACCAGACAGTGGATGCCTATCCAGCAGGCAGTACAGCTACAAAGTCTATATATGCTTGCACATAGAATTCAGAATTATTAAGAGCATTAGACAGCAAGTCAACCAACATCCGTCATAGCAGTTAAGTCAGGATGCCGCCTTGCATGCAACCCATGTTAACTCCACTATATATATGCTACCATATTTGTTGCAGTCAGCATCTGCAATCAGAGTCCTATTCACCAATATCCCTTTTATCTACGAAACTAGTGATTCGGTCGAGTTTTGTAGCATGACTGGATATTTTCCAACATCGCCAACATCCTATTTGATCTAGGAGCTATTTGATCTAGTTCTGCTTAGGTTGCCTAAGAAGTGTTGTTATCATCAGGTTTTCTGAGTGGACTAGTACCACTGATTTTGGCTTATTTTCTCGCTTTGAGGACTTTGTCTTGCCTTCTGGTTCATCACCAGTCTTTTCACAAAGATTGAAACAATTTCGTTTTAGAAGGAACCCTTCAAAATTCGAGTTCCTAAATACGAATACACACCCTTTAAGGGCAACCTATAGTTTTACTAGATATATATATAAGCTGTTTGTGAGACGTCCAAAAAACCTTTTATTTATAAAAAGATTATGTCAGTGCTCTTACAAAGTTTGGGTGGTTCTAACTGAGGTGCACTTCGACCATTTATGGATCAATTGTAGCACCTTAGAGATTGCATTCCGTTGCTTGTCAAAGGACACTTTTTACCTTTTTGCGGAGTTTTGAATCGCTGCTAATTTCATCCAATGACATAGTATTTCGTGGTTATGCTTGTGAGTTTGGATGCATCTCTTCCGCTAAGGTTGATCAGTTCCGACTATGGACCATACGAGTATTAGTCTTGATGCATCTCAATTATCCCGATAAGTTAATCTATGAGAGCTCTTAGAGAGCAGTTGAGAATTTTTCATTTGTTTGGCCAGTTCATTAGCGACGAAATTGCCTGGGATCACCGAACCTAGCAGGGTGTGAATTTGTGTTGGTTAGTCTTAAATAATCTCCGGATTGATCTGTAGGTGTATAGCCACCTATCTTCTTCATAAGAATCCTGAGAGCCAAACCAACTACCATTCAGGTGATTAAGTACGCTTGAGATTCATGCTGTTTTGAACAGAATATGCTGTAGTCCCGGGGACTTACTTGCGCTGGTGCTCCTTTCATATAAACCGGTTGCTGGTCATACGAGTACTTGAAGGTCGGTCACTAGGATCTGTAATTGAAATGATTTAAGTTGCATATATATATGAATACGATGTTTTTAGGCATTTTGGGCGGATATTTTTAAGCAATAATTCATGATATTTACAAAATTATAAAACAGGTTCATTCAATAACAAAAACCATATGCACAACTCTTTATGGTAAGATATAAAATTTTGTAAAGGATTGTGTTCATTCGTTGTGTAAGCTATACTATAATCCACTACCGATAAATAATATCAAATTTGTAACAAGGGTTACAGTTAAAGAGGACATAAAGAAACATTTTTTTTTATTTTATCAAGTAATTAAATCAATTATCCAATTGATTAACTTGTGTTTTCTTAAAACAACAAGTCTCTTCTAATAGAACTGGAATAAAACAGCAAATAGATAAGATAAAATTTTTATTTTAAGGCACTGGTTTTTAAGGGAGCTTAATGTTGATATAAAAAGAAGGATTGCATCAGCAGATCTTAAATTAATTTGTGCTGTTTGAAAAATCCGGTTGCAGAAATTTTACCTGCAATATCATGAACGCAGTAAAGTTTTTACGGTTTTTGGTATTTCTATTACCAGTTGCAGGTATTTTCCTTTTCATATATATATCCGTGCATTCTTCATAAATATATTTTGTTTTTTAAATTTGCATATTTAATATTTAACAAATAACAGGAGACTTGTGAATCTTAAATGTGCAACGACTTCATCCCGATGTCAAATCGACTGCTGTTTGCGTTTATTTCAACATCCATTCATTCCCAATTTTTAGAAGGAATTTAGAAACGAATCATTTAGAAGTCGCCAGATAAACATTGGTAATGCGCCTTGGTTATATTTGTGCATGATTATTGGCCTCTCAGTTAATTTTTTTCTGTCAATACTTAGTTATTCGGGTGGTGCTACAGTCCAGGATGCACCTGAGTCTCAACCAGCATATCTCTCCAGCCAACCCCAGATCGAAGGTTTTTTCTCTGGAAATGAGCGAGCGCCGCCTCATTATTTTTTTAAGAAAGTCCATTCCTCGTGCTGAGACGATCAATGTTTTATAGAGCGGTATTTAAGTTGTCCGAGAAATGGCTATCGAACGAGTAGGTAACCAATATCTTTAATTCCCTCAAAGACATATCTGCTTATTGTGACGTTTTGTCCGAATTGTCCATATTATGTGTACCTACTTCGTTTTTCTCTCCTTCACCACCAGACTTAACTTCGCTGGTTTTGCTTCCAAAGTGGAAAAAAATCTCACAAACATCTCGCTGTGTTCGGCTGATAATGTTGGGTCGTAGCCGTTTACCAATCTGTTGTCTGTGGAAATAGTTCTTCCATATCCTCAGCACTGACTGCGAATCTACACCAAGGTTCTTTTGTTAGTTCTTGCAGGCTCCCTATACGGACTTTGTATGTTCGATTTAACTTCTGGTAAAAGTTTGCTCAAGCTCGCGTTTCTCGTACACTTTTTTCTTCCTCTTGCTCATTCTTCTTTGTAACATCGCTCTATATGTTTTCCGTTTCTTTGCATTCATCGTCAAACCATGGGTTTCGCGCTGGTGGTCGGACGAAACCTTGCACATCAGAGGTGGCAGCTCTGTTGACTTGTTCCTTTTGGGTTTCGTGACAAGATTGTTACAGCGAAAGAAGTCGAGCGGCATTTAATCGACAAAGACCCTGCCAGTTTCGTTCGATTGCTGCATTCCAACATCAGACTTTGTTATAGTATTTTCTCTTCTTAGAGGCCTTGGGAATATCCGCATTCGACCTAGGCCACATCACGGTAGTCGTGAGAGTCGATGTTGTACCTTCGGAACATTCGTACATGCAGAATACTGTAGGACTGTCTTGTGTTGATCGCACTGCGATTGATTGTCCAGGAGTCCACCTTATGAATATCGCGATATTGAAACTGCGTGCTTGCCACGTCATTTCATCACTAAGCAAAGTCAATAAGCCTGAATCCGTCATCAAAGGTGGAGTGGTGCAGACTATATACAGTATATATACCGACTGATCTACCAATGATATCCTGCTTTCTTATAATGTGTCATCATGCTTGAGCATATGCTTGAGCATATGCTCAAGGCAAGGCAGACCCTTTCAGCAGTCTGCCATAAGCTGAACGTGGACTGTTAGAGGACCTCTCATTCCACATGCATTACCAGTAATCTAATTCTTTCTTTGAATCCCAGTAGCCCTTCATATCCAAGGATTTCGGTTGTTTCTACAATGTATGTAATTCGCTGGACATTACTCGTCCTTTGACCGTATGAGGTTACGCGTGCTGTCCTCAATTTGAGTTCTTTCGCCACCATCTCTACTTCAGAGACTCGTACAGCTAATTATAAAGCCTCTTTCAGACTTATTATGTTAACACCAAAAATGTAAACTCTACACCGAAATTACAATATTTGAAATGTTGTACTCTTTCAAGGTATCTGTCTATCTTCTACTGCTGCATAAGAAATGCTAACAGATTGCCAGCTAGTTCTAATGGGACTTTATTATATTATTTAACATTATATTATATCTACAAGGCTTGTGTCGCTAACTAGAATCCTAAATTGATTGCTTTAGTGCGCGATCAGCGACGATGCTCTCAGGCTTAACATTGTGGTTTTACTTAAATTTTTTTGAAAATATTGGTAGTAATCAGGTGCAGGATGATTATAATGCATATATACATAGAAGCTGTTCTAAGTGAACCTATTATACAGATTCATGTCTATATTTAAATTTTGCCTTCTTTCTCATAAAACTTTTGCTCTATAGAAATGAAGAGCAATGGTTGAATTCGCGTGTCCAACCTTTGACGAATGGTATCCTTTAAGTTATGTTAAATGATGAAATTTTAGAATGTGGCCAGGTTCAACTTGTTTCTAAGAAAGATATCATGCTCGCCACATGTGTCTCCCAGTCTCTCAGTTAACTTTTTTAATATATGCAAACGATAAGCTTCAATTTTGTGAACTGACACTACCTACCCTCATTATTATCCTGTTTCTAGGTGCACGTTACTAGATGGCTCCTCAACACCATGTTAGTTTTATCTGGAGTATTTGCAACGTCATCTATAAAACGTGGGAAGGCTAGCCATTCACAAATCGCTAGTAGCCTTGGTAGTGGTGTCTTATAAAAAATATCTCCTGTTAATTATAGTAGTTAAGCGTATACAATCCAAATAAAATTAATAAATATATGTGGTCGTAACTCTTCAAAAAAAAATTTTAATTTAATATGAAATTTAAATTTTATTTAAAATATATAAAAACACTTCCATGCTTTTGAACCAGAACAGAAAAGTTATACGTTAACAGTAGTTTTTTGCAATGTTTTAGGGCAAGATTTCAACTATGACAATCCTAATCAATGGGCCTTAAAGTGGCCACAATGCGCAGGAAACAGGCAATCTCCAGTAGCCATATACATGCGTAAAGTAAGTATTTAATTAACATCAATATATAATACACTAATACCTATACATAAATACAATCTTGTCATTATTATTATTATTATTTTTTTTTTTCGAAGTATTTAATTCAACCAAATTTGTTTTAGACTTACGGAAAATATTTACATTTTGAAGAGACCCGTGTAGTGAATTGATAAAGCAAGTAGGCAATGGATTACAAATTTAGAGAGCTTAGCTCTTCCATTCAATATCCAGATTATGACAATCCAAAAGGCTCTCTTCCGCGCTCTACGACTTCTGATGCTGCCGGTCCGGTTGATATCGACAATGTCTTGATGAATCTAGCAAAGAAAGTGCTGCTTACAAACAGCTTCTATTCTCTGCTCTCCTGTTACTTCATTTCGTTCCGCGCTTGTAATAAACTACCAGTTTCGTTGGTTCCATTTTAGTAGCTCAGTCATTGATGTTCTTGATTGATTAACTATTATAAAAATCTGAGTTCTAATTCTTTACGTCATAGGTAGCGTGCATAGCACCAATTCTAGGTTAAGTTTAGTTAGGTTAGACAAGGCATATTAAGGTAATAGTGTAAGATAATACTAAAGGGAAAAAACTCTATTCCTTTCATTGATAAACATTCAATTTTCTCCCATTATCTACTTAGCCCCCTATGGTTGATGGAGTGTATTTGCTCTAAATATTAAAAGAACTATTTCTCCAGGAATTTTTTTTGGTTCCGAGATACTTAACGTTCTCACAGAATATGCTCACCACTGAATCAACAAGAATCCAGTTTTAAAAATTTAAGTATTCTGGCATATTTCCTTAGAAGAGAGTGCCCCGACATGATTCCAATAAAGCCCCCCACCACCGACATTTCTTATTATAAACATGGACGCGTTCATTCTATTGCATTATACTCCTATATCTCGTGGTTGGAGTATATGAGTAGGATTAAATCGTAAAGCCATTCACTTCTTACGCTTATATAATATTATAAAATTATACACATATTACAAAACTATATTTCTAACTATATCGCGCAGATTACCGCTGTCAAGTCGCTGATGCTGTAATCCGGACTTCAATTTGATCACCCCCATTTTGTGATACATACCCCTATGACGATGCTTCCACAAAGCAACTGTTCTTGCAAGCAATAAACTTACACACGTCCTTCTTCCCAACCAGTGCCATCAAGTTGGAAATCTGTGTTTCTTGTGGCCGATAATTCCTTCCACACGGGGTTATGGAACTTCTCTTGAATGTTTTTGTACTGCATGATCGCAAAGCTCCTGTTCGTTTACTACAACAAGGCGAAGCTCCTATTTCGGATCGCTTTGCCTACGATGGTTTGTGGATAAGATATCACCCTTCACCTTCAAAGCTTTTAGCATTGCCCTTTCCTTTGCTGCATAAGACATGAAAAGTGCCAAGCCCAGCATCAATACTCACTTTCACTAGCTCCCTTTCTATCTTACTCCCTGGTGGCACTAGGATGGCAGCCCTCGTAATTGACTACTTTGCACTTAGTGGTCCCTAGCAACGTTATAGTCCTCTGCTGCGCGTTCAGTTTGGCATCCTTTCTTTCCATATGGAATTGATTCTATAAGAGCGACCTTTTCCTTTACTTTGGTATCTTATTGTTAAGCAAATAACCCGAAATAGCCTTGGGAATACTGAAAACTCTTGCTGATGTTGCTCTGCTTGTCACCGACAGGAGTTCCAGGCTGTTCACTTATGCCTTTGATATCTATAACGAGGGTTTTACTATAGGTTTATCAGAGGTTTCGTTGTGATGGTGGTATGACACCCAGCACATCAAAGGCGGTGTCTCTAATAGTATTTTGGCCGCGCTTCCAGTGGTCTTCACTACTTGTTGTTGATGGCATAAGGTGTTTTAACAAATTAAGGGATATTCGATCGACAAAGTCTCTAGTGATCTCTTAATTGTAACCTTCCGACATCAATTCAGCAAATCTGCAACCGTGCCCTGTCTACAACAAGGTAGTGGTCCAAGTAATGTTCCCCGCTCAGACATCGAAAATACAGAAGCAACGTCTTGCAATGTGTTCAATCTTGTTTACGTTTGATGAACCGAGAGCCTTGTCAATATTGAAGCGATTTAAGTGCTTACTGTGTTTCGAAAACCCAGGAATCCTTGCCTTAGTTTGGCTGCAATAACAAATCCACATTCAAATAAGGAATTTTTTTATATTCAGTACCAATCACTGCATTAATAAATGCTGTAGCTTATCATCCTCTTTTTGGCCGGCTCGGCTCATTGAATTTGTTGGATGTGGGTTATTTCTGTTTTGCAGTGGTCTGGGTTTCCCCGAATTTTTTTACTTCACGCAGTCTATTAAGAGATATATCTGAAATTCGTTGTCCTTACTTTGTTGCATGTGACGTCAAGAGTAGATCCATGTTTATCAAATGCTTTTGGTTGGTTCAACAGTTTATCACAATTCATAGATGGAGAGCCATATGCTTGGCGAGATATTCTAGAATCAGAAAATCATTTCAGCACACTAACTAGTCCTATAAAATCATTATGGACCACTGCTCTAAATACGTTAAAGTACCTCACAAAAAGAATCTGCTGTGCTGACTGCTGGTGACACCACAGGTTTAGACATGCGAATTTATCAGTTTAGCTTTTTCCTCCTCTTCAACACTCGCATTAATAAGTTTGGAAAATAAACCCCGTAGGACCACACCAGAACCCAGTGGCTATCAAGAGAAAGAAAAATAAGAGCAATCGATGCAAAGTCACAGCCACAATCTTGGACATAAGTAAATTAACCCTAGTCTGTTCCTACCCTAATCGTCCAACACCCGACCATCAACCACCCAATCAGCTTACTAATGAAGCTAGTTTTAATCTCGCTCGCCAATCACAATACGCTTTCTGGGTTCCTTTACAACGGTCTAGAATCTCAAATCCTCAAATTGTTCCTTCTTATATTCTTATGTGGTCCATAGATCACATAATATATTGATAATGAGACGCAAGAAGCCGATCTTGTGAACAAGAGGTCTTGTAATTCCCCTTTTCATTTACGGCTTTCGAAGACACGCTTAGGCACTACTCTGATGAGGTAAGGCTCTATCTACTCTATCTGATTCATTACAAAGTCGCTGAGGTTCACACAGGTGCGTGAACATGTTATCACGTTTGACATGTAGTTAACTAGAAATAGCTATTCAGGTGAAACAGCTTTGAGGTAATGATTCAATTGTATGAGAACTTACCAAATGATCCGTAGACCTTGCCGTTTTGAAAACAACTTATAAGCCAAAACTATATTGATTTCACTTATTAGACTGTCCGTGACAACTTACCGCTAATATCGTTCCATTACTACAATGATCCAATCACAGCGCCTGTGGAAGTCACAAACAATGGTCACACCGGTAAGTACAATTGAATGTCTCATTTTCCTTTCTAATGAAACAATACCCCTAGTTAATATTGCCATTCAAAATACTATCAGTGGAAACCGTCCATCAATATCTGGCGGGGGTTTGGACGGGGTTTACGAAGTTCAAGGCTTCCACTTCCATTGGGGATCACCAAGATCTCGAGGTTCAGAACACACAATTAACAACAGACAATTTGACCTGGAGTTACATATCGTTCACAAAAACATGAAGTACGAAACTGTCGAAGAGGCCAGCAATGATCCCTTTGGCTTGGTGGTCTTGGGAATATTATTCAAGGGAGTGCAAGTAAGAACCCAAATTTTGACAGCCTTTTCGAGGAAATTCAAATCATTTATCCAACAGTATAAAAGAATAAACGCCACTGGCTTGAATGCAATCTATGATGCTTTGCCATTTTTGTCACAATTTGATTCGAAGCATACTCTGAATCAAACAATTACAATGCAATCGATCGTAGGTGATCTGCACACTAAACAGTTTTATAAATACCAAGGTAAGGTAGTGGAATTCAGTTTTCAAGAAGACACCATCAAATTTATATTTGTAGGTTCATTGACAACCCCGCCATGTTCGGAGGCAGTTACATGGTTTGTTTTCCCAGATATCCTCCCTATTCAAAACAAATATGTAAGTATCTGTAATTCAAATCTGTTCAATTTCTCCAAACTCACATTTATATACATATATGTTTTTTGAATTTCTAAACTTAGCTTAAACGGTTCTGGACTTTATTTGACAGTAGGGGCGTTAGACTTTTAAATAACTTTAGACCGGTGCAACCTCTAAAGTATCGAAAGATCTTCTACCGCAAGCGAGGAGTCTTTTAATCTGGACACAGATCAATTGTATAATTGACAAGTGAAAATGATTTATTGATCTCCTTAATTTTAAATCGCATTTCTTTTATATAAGATTGTAAAATATTTATGTATACTTTCGAAGCGTTTAGGTCGGCTTTTCAGGCCATTTGTAGAAGCATAATTTATGAAATCTTTATGATATGATTATTATATAGAAATATCGTGTTGTGTATATAGAAACGCAATTAAATAATTTAAAAAAAAATAAAACAGACTACTTTTATTTATTCTTATTTTATAATAAATGCAATTATAGAATGTTGCCGCAGTTCGTTCTCCCGGTTGTAAAAGGCGAATAAATGTGGAAATATTATATTCAGACACTCTAACACTCACCTCCCGGTCAGGTCAAACCAGAAAACGTATTGTGACAACATAAGATCGTTATCATATGCATTCAAAATCTAAACTTGTACGAAAGCATACAAAATGTGTTATTCTGGAACGGAATAAAATAAGAACGGTGTTGGCGTCGTCTTGATGCCTAAACTCCTAAATAAAATCGCAATAGAACTGATAATCGAAACTCGGTATAGGGCTTACGCATCGCAAGCAGACAGAAAACAATCAGGAAAAGTAGTAACCTAGCGCGACTCTGATGAGATTTTAATTTCAATATTAAATGAGGAAATGCGTGGATGAATCGAACTACAAATACGAAGACTTCCACGGAACAAAAAGCTTAGCGGGAGAACATGTACTTCTTCTTCCTTTTTTATGTGGCGCTTAGGACCTCGACCAACAGCTCTTTTTATTTAGCGCAATTGTACGCTAATCGCAGAAAATAGCAGGTCTTGGGGAAAATCGATATGTATTAGGAGTGCATACGACAGCATTTATAGAGACGAGCTATAGATACATATACATAAACGCGATGGGATGACAATACAGAACGCTAGCTGTTCCGTCAATGTTGGTAACATCATCCTTGAAAGAATTGTACGGAACTCACAAGCCAACACCGGAGGTACTATCTTTCAAAATCCTTTGTAACTACGCTGATGATATTGAACGAATGATGATATTGATGATAGTGAACGCCGTCACCCGTGCGTTCGCTAGTATTGAAGCGGAAGTTGTCAAAATGTGTTTATGGCTAAATAAGGGCAAAACAAAGTAACAGGGTGGTCCAAATACAAGTTTATTTTTGAATCATTTACTGTTTTGACACTGACAGCTGTTTCCTGTTCGAAATCTTGACTGTCAATCAGCATCATACCTCCGCAGAACAAAATGGGTCGTTTTACACTTGGAAAACGTTGGGAAATATTTCAAACTTATTTCAAAAGTGAGTTCTGGCTTGCTCTAATAGTTCGTTTATTGAAAATAAATTTTGGCCGAAATGGAGCACCCACCGCGCCTGATCTACGCAAGTTTTTGCAAAAACACATGAGACTGACTTGTTTGTAGTCAACACTCACAGTCTCCGTCGTCGTACATCGTACCGACGAGAATGTGGATGCTGCAGCCGAGAGTGTTCGAATCAATCCTGAAAGATCGGCTCGACATCGATCTTAACAACTCAACATTTAACGCACCAGTCTGATGAGAATTTTCAATAAAGCTCTCGAATTATTCCCTTACAAAGTGCAATTGGCTCGGCAATTGAAGGCTATCTGCTTCGGTATCGCTTCTCGGTTTGGGGCTTACAGAAGCTCAAATTGGACATCGTATTTGGCCGAAAAATCATTTTTTCTAACAATGAGTATTTTCATCTCTACCGCTGTGTTAACTAACAAAATTGCCGCATCTGGTTATTGGAAAACCCTCAAGAAAAACCGTCGAGAATTTAATTTAATTAAATTTTTTTTAATTTTGCTTGTGGCTGAGGCCCTAATTAATAGCTACAATTACTCTTACAATTATCTCAATAAAACATAAAATTAAATTATTTATTTGACTTAATACAAGCTTAATCTAACTTAAAAACTATCAAAAGGTAAGGGTTAGGAACCAAGTGAATGGTGGAGGAGATCTAGTTTGAGACGAGAAGTGCTCAGGTTGAAACCAACAATGGAGAGGTTTGAGTTGACTATTCGGAGCATGCAAGAGATTGGTTCTTTAGAACCATAACAGGTGCGATGGGGTTTTTCGAGGGTATTCACGTTAAGAAGTTTGAGGCGATCTCGATGAGAGGTGAAATAAAAGAGTCATCCCAAGGTAGTCCTCGAATAGCAAATCGAAAGACACGACGTTGAATGTTCTCGATTCGGGATATAAAACTCGCTGAAAGAGGAACCACACTTCACTGGCATATTGGAGAACAAGGTAGCCAATTCAACCTTGGTGCGGGTTTTGGGGTGGTGGCATCATTGGCCCATTTGATTTCGAAAATGCTGCTGGAAACGCCATTTCGGTCAACGGTAAGCGCTACAGAGATATAATTACCGAATACTTATTAGGTGAAATAAAAGACATGGAATTTGACGATCTTTGGTTTCGGCAGGATGGGGCTGTGTGCCCATCGTGTTATCAGCCGCCTCAGTGCTGTAATTTGACACCGTAAGGCTTTTTTTTCTATAGTGCCCTTAAAGATCGATGTTATGTGGACAATACTAAGACCTTAAAGCTAATATCGTCCGAGACATTCGGGTGATAGAGCCAGAAACAGCCAAGAAGGTCTTGGAAAACTGGGTTGACAGGATGCGCTACTGCGAAGCCACTTTGGTTGGCCCTCATGGCCATATGAATGAAATCGCATTCTATAACTAATGGGAATATTCGCTCTAATAGAGCCATAACATAACGAAGAAAATTGAGTTTTGTTCATTTTATTTTACTTTTAAAAAGAAACTTGTATTTGAACCACCCTGTATATGTCAACAAGAAGAGACACACAACATCAACGAATTGGACTTAACTTTGTGGTAGTAAGGGACTTTGCCTAACTTAGTTCTGCCAATAACACATCAGTAGAAATAAAACGAAGAATCACTCTCGCCAATCGCTGTTTCTTTGGGTTTAGAAAGTAACTGAGCTGTAAGGCCTTATTCCGAACAACTGACGCGCCTAGTTAGTTTCGAGAGAAAAATTCTTCGTAAAATATAGTCAGAAAACTGCGCATCAGTCGCTTGAAATGCCTAGGACATGTAGAGCTAATGGACACCAGCGCTCTGATCCGCAGAATCTTTCAATCTAACACAGATGGACAAGGCAGTGGAGGAAGAGCTCACGTGACCTTAGGTGGTGCGCACAAGTAGAAGGGGACCTCAACCGACTTAGAGTTCGCACCTGGAGGCAGTTAGCTAAGGATCGTGCTAACTGGAGAATTGGAGAGTCTTGTTAGTTAAGACCCAGGTTCCATTCAGTAAATGGAAACAGTATGCTTATTGCACAGATTAACAAAAAAAACATTTTTTTTTCTTGCCGTGGTTTTTCATACATTGACTTGAGATTAGTTAAAATATTGAAACACCCATATATGTTGTATAAAATATGTTTATACAAAAAAAGATAATAATAATTCAGATTTAAAGACATTAAAAAAGTACTCTGATGTCTTTTTTGTGTGTTTTGCTTGTCTCTTATAATTTTATGATGGATAATCTTATTAATGTCCAACAAAAATTTGTAAGCATTCTCGATTGCCATTTTCCTTGGTGTCTGTTTTCAGCCGCCATGATGCCTTGATTTAATCTCTCCCCGTCCTCGTCGTTTACAGGAGCTACGATTTCAGCGAAGAAGTCTAGATGCAAATTAAGGAAATGAATCTTCAAAAACATATTACAATATATCCCAAGACTTCATAATCCTCTAGTAGTTTAGAAATCATCTCCTTATAATTAGTTGAGTTTGCATTTCCCAAACAATTTTTCAACATAAGAAAACCATGCAACACTTCTCCAGCTCTATCCATAGCTTTAATGAAGTTTTTCATCAGGCCTAATTTGATGTGTTAAGCCTGTGAAATGATATTGTTTGGCTCTACTAAGAGGTTTTCAGAAATATTTTTTTGTCCAAGAATGAAATTACTTCTCATTGGCCATTCTAGCTCTGTTGTCCAGCTCGCACAAAAAACAGCATTATTTCGTGTGGCCACCTTGCAACCCAAGCAATACTAGGTGGGGTGAAAAGTAACCTCATTGACCGCCAGAATGCGCTGCTACTGCAAATAAGGTTATGGTGCCTTGAAGTCCGTTCATATTTAGGCAGACATGCCAAATTTCAGTGCGATACTGTCTTTAGTTTTGTTTTGACAGCTGATTGTTGTTGACGTGTTTAGCATCATGTTGAGTATGGAAAAAAACGATTTTTGTTCTCTCATAAAACATTATTTTTTGAGAGGTAAAACGGCGAAGGAAACAAAAGAAAAGTTGGATAAATATTATGGGGCTAATGCTTCGTCAGATTACACCGTCAAATATTGATTTCGAGAGTTTCGTGGTGGCCGCAACTCCACTACGATGCGGTTACAGAGGACAATGTCAAAAAAATACATGAAATGGAAAGTGAAGGTGCGCTAGCTAGCAGATACCACAAAGATTAGTACTGCATATGAAAAAGTTATCCTGGCGCGACTGCTCACTCCTGACCAAAAACACGAACGCGAGAGCACCTCGAAAGAGCGGGCGGACTTTTGGCGTCGATTGGTAACTGTTGATGAAACTTGGATCCACTATTACACACCAGAGAATAGAATGAGTGCCCGGCAATGGACTGAAGCCGGCACGAGTGCTCCGAAGCGTTCGAGGGAGGCTCGATGGGTCCGAAAGGTTATGGCGTCGGTTTTCTGGGATTGACATGGCATACTCTTCGTGAACTACCTCGAAAACGGAAAACAGTCAACAGCGAGTATTACTGTGCATCATTGGAGCGATTGAAAGCCGAAATCGATGCAAAACGGCCTCACGTGAAGCGAAAAAAAAATTTTGTTTTTGCAAGACAATGCGTCGGCGTACAAGAGCATCGCAACCACGGCTAAAATCAATGACTTACGGCTCCAATGCTGTCGCATCCACCGTATTCGCCCGATTTGGCTCCCTCGGACTATTATCTCTTCTCAAACCTCAAAAGAAGAGATCAATAAAAAATTCAGCTCACGCGAGGAAATCATAGATGCCACGGAGGAGTATTTTGCAGACCTTCCGGAAAATTACTTTTCGGACGGGATCAAGAAATTGAAAATCGCTGGAATAAGTGCATCAAGCTAAAAGGGGACTATATGAATAAAATAAAAAAATAATAATAATATACACGGCGCTGACGATACACTGAAACTTGTGTACTTGAATGAAGTAAATTCCATTGCTGAAGTCTGGAACGTAAGAGCTCAGCTTGAGTTTTAGACAAATGTAGATCTCTATCTAAATCATTTAGTTCACCTTGACGTATTAAACGTGGTCTATTTTCATTTACAACAAAATCTTGTGACTTAGAGGTGGTTTGTGTTGAAGATTCTGATTCGATGTCGCTTACGTTGTCCTCTGCATCTTTTTCCTTCATTGGGGGTTGCGGTGGTGGGCGTCGGTATAAGGAAGCGGTTTAGTTAAAGATCCCCATCAAGATATACAATTTCACCTCTTGTTATATAAGAATATCCCTTCAGTTTCGCAAAACGGAAATAAAAGTCACTCACATGATTTTTTGGTTCCCGCCAAATTACAGGTTTACAAAAGCGCATTGTAATATACATATATGTATTTAGTATACCTCGTTAAAATTAATATTAAAAAAAAATTAATTAAAAAAACTTTTCACAATTAACAATAACCCGTTGAAAAAACACACTAGCACGCCGTTAACAGTTGTAAGTGTTGTGGCAATATTACATGTCAATAAATCAACAATACGTATTGAAAACATACAGATGTGAGGGTATATCGTGTACTTACAAATATTGTAGCAATCTTATTTTTTTTAGTAAAGCCAGTTCCAATACTTTTTTCTATATCCCGTCAAAAATTATGCCAAATGTATGGTATATTTTAAATGAATTTTTTTTATTATTTTTCTGTTAATACTTGAAAGATACGAGTACATGAGAGATACCGAAAAAGTATAATTGGACTAACGGTAAAAATCGTGTTGACCAGTTTTGTTTAATACCCAAGTTTACCTAGAACTCTAAACCCACCTATGTAAGTAAGCGTGTACATTTTACTAGCATCTATTTAGGTATACAGTACAGGAAGGACAAAGGTTTAACAAGTAGCTTTAGAAGCTATTTCTAGATATACTCGTAACAATCCTTATTGCAGAGGTTGTTCAGATACTGCTTTTGACCTGGACTTGGAGATTCAGTTCCATTACATTTCTTCAACAAGTTTGCCTCAGTTTTTATACATACATACATATATTATTTATCTAACAAAAAATAAATAAAGAAGGAAAGGAAAGTAACCTAGTCTTTCGTCAACTAAATTTATTTCAAACATCCGTCTTTATTTGGTGCTGTTTACTGTTTTAGAAATTCCATGAATGATTCTCTACCTATTACCCCCAAACGGATAGCGAATCATAATTTCAATTTATAAACAACAACATACGTTCGCCCGGTAACCTTTTATTCCGAATCCAAAATGTTGCTTAGGTTCAAGGAATACATTATTAGCAAATGTTTATTTTTAATAAAATCACTCTTGCTTCATGTATCTAGATCGCTTAATAGCTTCCTGGTTCCATGTTTATTACCAGTGCCCCCAGTTGATGGATATGCAGAGATAGTCGCCGCTATCTGAAAGTGACCACAAAGTCGAGTAAGTGGCGTTGAATGGCGATTTGCTGTACCATGTCATGCCGACAATTAATTTTCCTCGTTTTGCATTGTACGAGTACGACTTTCGATTTTTGTCACTTACACTTTTCACAAAATGTATTCACGTTAAGCAGTTACGCAAATGAGTAGTATTATCAATTCCAAACAAAAAAAAATTAAAATAAAACTCACTATTGACGAAAAATTAATTCACGTCACTTAAGAGGGTTACTGAACCACGAAATTTACTCAATTTAGTGTACGAGTAGATACTTTGAATTAGAACTTGTTGTAGTTCAATAGGTGAAATGCATACATTTAAAAGCTTTACTATGCACAGACAAGGTTAGATTAGGTTAGACTGGTCTTCGTTGAGATACACTTACATTAATTGTAAGTGCTACTTCCAAGAAGAGAAAGTATCCCTAAGGTACATTGCAGAATGTTGGAGAGCATCTGTGGATGCCCCACACACATAGACTAACGTTGCCTGAGTAAACTTCCACACCTTACCAATTATCATCTAATTTGATAAGCAGCGAGGAGTGAGTACACTCCCTTGTGGTGCTTCCGTATGTGGGGAGCGAGTGCCAGAGGTGGCTTTTATGACTCTATATTGACAATTGTAGATCAAGCTGAGGACGGAATCATTAATGATTGAGGGGGTTTATTCCTCGATTACAAGGAACGCCATCACTATATACCAGTTGAAAGGGAGTAATTTTTTAATAGGTGCTAGGGAGCGTCTCGACTGATTTACCTCTTTCGTAGGCGTGCTGGCAGTTCAAAAGTGTTCTTTAATTGATACTGCACTTGATGGGAAGAAAAGCAGGAATGATGACAGACTGATCTAGACCTGGGCCTTAACTAGGCATTTTAACTCGCTTCAAACACACTGTAAAGAAAACCGCAATGAACATGTGTCTTGTACGAATACAAACTCTACTTGTAACGTTCCATTTGCTTAGCATACTTTCTTCCGATCAAATATGTGGAAATGATGCCACCCTCTTTTCACCCCGCGTTTCCAGTCTTATAGTTAAGATATTGTAGAAGGAGAAAGGAAATAGAAAAACACGCTTCGCTGTTCGGTATTTTCTTTATTGATCCCGTCAGGTGTGTTACACTATCTTAAATAGACTAAGCTAACCGGGAAAATCGCGCGATCAGGGCTCGAATTAGCAGGCCTATTTACTTATTGGAAATGTCGAAACATGTACACTGGGTGTGCACTGTGCATACATTAAAACCAGGCTTTGTGAAAGTAGTGATTTTTTTTTTTTTTTCATGGTGGTAACGTGGACTGATTGAAGGGCCCGTCCTGGCTGACAGTGAAGTTTCGATCGTCTGCGCCGTTTAACACTGACTCTGTCTGAACTATTTCCATACTGATCTCTACAGATTTCTGTTTGAGTCTTGTTGGCTTTGAACTTCTTTTTATTTTGCGAACTTTGTTTCTCAAGTATCACTGCTCCACTTTATTAATCACTCGTTGCTTGTGCTCTTTAACTTTTTTCTGGATTAGGCAACATTGTTTCCTACTTTTTTGGTAGCTTTACAAGCTGAAGGCACGAGCTGCTCTCTCGCGGCTTCAAAGGCAAGTTGATTTTTATATGTATTTGCCTGCATTGCACATCAAATCAAAAGATTCGTGCGGACGGTCAGGTGACACCTACCACATCAGCTGCAGCATTTCTTACGGTTTCTCACCATTATTGCCACTGATCTTCAGCACTTGATGCAGGTTGTGAGAGCGCTAACAATTGCTTGATGGATTCGTGATTGGTAAAGGTTCTGGGGCTGTTAAATGAAATAACACTTTGTTAGGGCGTTTCCATAAATAACCACCTTACATCTGGTAGGGGGACAATTATTTATATAAGTGAGACATCAATTTGAAGTTTGACTTGGGTCTTCGTGCTGACTGCAGCCCAACTGCTGAGTTGGCCTATTGGTAGAGTTTTTTTTAATTCGGTAGCGATTCATAAACAATCTCCCGCCGAAAAATGTTATACTTTTCAGTTATACTGAAAAGGTAATGGCTAAGATAATTTCGTAATACTAAACGATACTGGATCGCTTTTGTTGATATGTGCCCGTGTCCATATCTTATCTTCCTTGCTGAGGTAACTAATGTAACCCTCCTGGTAGGGTTTTAATGAGATTTTTGCGTAGAGCAAAGATTATAATTAGAGTAACCAGAAATATGGTACAAAAAGCTTCTCCCAAATACCAGTGCTGATACTCATTGGATCCAGTCGATATGGTTAAATTCATTTGAAATCTCTGCCTGAGATAGCGCAATGCCTGGATCAGTTGGCTGTCTTTTGCCTATGTTAAGTTTTGTTGGCGACCTATCTATCATTGGGGAAGCATAGATGACCGTGGTGAGCGGTAACTGATCATTTATTAACAAAATTGGGCCTCTGAACCAAAATTTGCAGTTGGCTACGTGACCTGCCGGACTTTCAGTGAGGTAGTGAAGCTCCATGGAACTGATAACTTTCCAAATTCGATCAACTCTTGCTTTCACAATTTTTTTATTAATCTCTTTATTATTTTTCACACAGTCGAGTATAACATCACTCTCTGTAAACGCAGATAAACGAGTAGTGAGATTAGAAGAGTGAAACTTGCGCCTAACGTGAGTGAAAAGTTCAGTAAAAAGCACAATTCCTTCAAGTTCCATCTTATGTATCATGCACAGTTTACTTTCTTTGTGTGCTATTGTCTTAAATGGAGTCACTCGACCTCTGGCTGCTAATAGGCGGATGTTGTAAGCTGATCCGTTCCCTTTTTTTCTCCAATTTTTATTAGGCTCTAAATTACTGCTGCGTAAAAATTTCCGGAGGCATTACGGAATCTAATAAGCTGAATAGGCGTGATTTTTCCCCCAGCGCGGAATTTTAATGGTGTTGAGTTGGGAATTTGTTGCCAATACCTTGCTGAATTTTTGTTGTATTTTCACATCTACCACGTCATCGGAGTCGTACGTAAGCATCCACAACTCTTGGATCCATATTCGGAGAATCATAATTACTGGAAGAATCCAACCCATGGCATCGTAAAGCGATGCTGCTAGAGATAATGAACCTCTTTGTGTGTACTTACTCGTAATTTTCCATTGATTGGAGTTTTGGAAAAATAACACACTATTCTACTGAATTGTACAATAGTTCTCAGGATTTTCATAGTTGGATCAGAGACTTCTTTATATGCGCTCAGTTTCTGCTTATCCTCCCTCCACCTTATTAAGAATTTCTGGCTTATTCGATGACCAATTTTTCAGAGACAACTTTCCAGCTTCTAAGATAGCTGTTATCTTAGTGATTTGGTAGACCGCCCGTATAACTTGCTATGGAGCACAATCAACCAGGTATATTATGGTGTTCAAGAAGTATTCAATCTGGGGTTCACTTTTGTTTAGGCGCCAGATGATTCTAAACTTCTCACGATCTGACTCAGGTGTCAGGAACTGGTGGAAAATCTGCTGTATGTCGCTGGTGGAGATGAATTGAATAGGTGGGACTGGAGTTTCGGTCCTGGATGGATGACCTGGTTTAGACAGACTCCGTTACTTGAAAGTACGCTGGCATCAAATACATTCCTCAATTTGTCTCGTAGTCGCATAACAGGATTTGGTGACATATGATGATACCTGAAGTAGTCTACCTATAAAACCGGTTGACATTTTCGTGTGAGTTTCGTCTCTCTCCCATCGTCTTTCTTATCCGATAAATAAATTCCTAGTGCATGGGATATAATGACCGTCATTGGTTCGGGAGTTCTGACGAACAGCTTTTTACAGTGTGAGCTATCATCCTCAGCATTCTCTTTGCTGGCTGGTATATCCAATAAATCTATAATATTACATTTGGCTCAATATCCGAGTGTCGTTAAAGCAGTTTTCTTTCCAACAATGCTGTCGGGACTCCAGATACAATCCATCCACCAGGATAAGCATTTTGTAGTAAGGGCCACCCTTATTTTCTAGGCTCATTCATAACACTGTCGAGTATACAAGTCCAAATAAAAATAGGGGTATGTCTGCAGGTTTATCGAAATGTCGATCTGCAAGTGGCTTGCCATATGATGAGGACTTCCAGGCAATGTGAAGGGCATATTGGGAACAGATCCGGTAACTAGTTTTACTACAAGGGCTTTTATATTTACGAATGGCAGTTCCGGATGATCAAGCTTGAGTTTGATGTTACCAATAGAACGGACTGTTCCTCGACCCCGACAGGGGTACGTTTTTTTGGTGATTGTAATTTTTGTACTAGATCCTTGGATATGTAATTCGGGGGCTGCCCTAATCTAGATAGAAATTGATTGAGAATGCATTGGTGCAATATGAGCTTTTTGACAAATTTTACATTTTAGAACCTGTTGCAGATCAACAAGGGGTGCGATAGTCAAAACGATGGCCTGTGCAAAATATACAGATTTTATAATCCAATAATAAGTTTTCTCGATTTGTAAAGAGAAATTGTGGACAATCTGTCGCTTGATGTTGTGCGGTGAATAGGAAACACATTTTTTTTGTCGTCGTTTGACGGTGCCATGGACCTTTCTGTGTAGAACACAGGGGTCTTTTTTGGGTATCTTTTGGCGTGGTTGCATAATTTTACGGCTATCTTCTTGAATTAAATGGTGCTGGTATTTGTTTAACATGAAATATTCCATTTCTTCCAAGGTGGGAAATCTGGATTTTAGAATTAACAACATCTTCTAGCCTTCCGTGTGTGATAGAAACCAGTGCTCGAAGGATGAGAAAAGCCAGGATCTGTTCTCCATTTACATTATTTTTTTTAGTGTAGTGCATGTAGATTATGATTGATTCGGCATCCCCCGGGATTGTTGGGCGTTGGGGTAGGATCATCAAGGCCTCCAACTCTACTTTTGCCAGGTGCTTTGGATTATTAAGCGTTCTATCTAAAAGTGACCAGGTTATATGATAATTATTTTCAGTAAGGTGCAGATGACCTATTGTCTCCAATTCCAGTCATCCTATATTTAAGTTAAGCGAAACGATCTTCAATCAATGATATGACTTCTTAACATATCGCATCGAACTGTTCCTTAAATTCAGAGAGCTTCGGTTGGCTGGGATGGCTGTGGCTGTTGTGGTGGATTAATGGTGAACCCTTCTGCGGGATTATTTAAAACGAACTCAACTCATTCCACGCATGTATATGTGGGTTGGGCTGCCATTCTGAAATTCTGAGCAGTTAGTAGTAGTAGTAGCAGTTGTTATTGTTGAGCTCCCTCTGAACTTACTGTGTGGTTTGAGGATTGTAATTCTCCGTTTTTTGTGATGTAGTCGGATTGAAATTTGTTGCTAAGTTGATCGGGTTGCCCGTTTTCAGGTTAATACCAGTGGGCGCCAGAGCGTCCGGAGCCTAGCTGCTTCCATGACGTGCTGTCTTGGCATTATCTTCAACTTTTTTATCCTCTTTTATTAGTTTTTTTTTTATTAACTTAACACTCAAGTGGTTATGAATACACTTATAATGCCTCAGCATATGTTAAGTTTTTTGAAAAATGCGATAGAGAGAGAAAGAGAAAAAGAAAGATGTTTGGGCTCAGTGGTTATTTCGCTCCATGGGTGGCATCCAATATTTAATGCGGTGACTAAATTCTTAGTGGAAGTTGGCTTGTTGTTGATTTCTAGTCATGTTTTCCTATTAATTTTTATGAAGTTATCTTTTGCTACCTTGAACTTCGACAGAAAGGCGGCAGCGGTCGTGTAGTTAGCTTTGACGTATGTCCAGAGACTCTTTGCCTATCCGTACTGCCTTGCAAGCGTTTCTGAGGTACACTTATCTAATCCTACATAGCTTCGTAAGGCGAACTATAACCTCTACCAGTAAGACGGTAGCACCCTGAAGTTTATCTATAACCCTTTCAAAATTATTCATTTTAATTTTTGCTGGAAGAACTACTTGTTATTCGTAAATGAAATAAAACTCTTTTAGGGAGTTGTAATAATTAACCACCTTACTTTTGGTAGGGGGACAGTATAACTGAGGCATAAATTTGACTGCTAAATTAATTTGACATTAATTTGACTGTTAAATCATTGGAACAGTATGCCACAAAATTGATGGTCTTCCAACCCATCCCCCACCGCACAACAGTTACAATACTTCAATTTTGGCTGAATTGTTACAAACTGAAGCCGAATCATTGCCAGATCCAGTGCCGACAACTCAACCTTCACCACCACCTCGCACCAGCCCTTTGATCCAAAAATCGTATGGTGATATAATTGCTCCAACGCCAACCAATCCTGTCGCCACCCCACGGAAACTTGTTACACAAATTAACACGACGTGGACACCTTCAGAGTGACAAGGCAGGCTAGACCGACTCCGCACAACGAATTAGATGTTCACCACCCTACTCATCATCCATCCCTAAAGTTGATTCTCCATGTAAAGGTGTCCTACCTGCCATTCGCAATAACCTCAACTCTTCTCTCATCGCTTTCTCTTCTTCTGTTAAACTTGACTTTGTTTCAATTAAAATAACACTTCCCTATAGGTCCCTGTACTTTATGTGTTGCTACATTCTCCCAGATCAACCTATTGAATCCTACATCCTTACTATTAAAGCAATTAACCAACTAATTGACCTAAGTGATTCCATCGACGATATCCTTATCTTTGGTGACTTTAATCTGCTCCTGCTAAAGTGGATTCCATCGGATGATCACTTATTTTTTACCGCGTCAAACGCCAGTTCATCCAAGGAATGTCTTTTCATTGATAGCATAACTGACTCAAGCCTGTGCCAAGTAAGTGACGTCTCTAATTCTATCGGTAGGCAACTAGACCTTATTTTCACTAGTGATCCTATTAACTCCACCGTAACGTTGTGTCCCTTTATCCTATCAACTGTCGACAACTTTCACCCCCCTCTTTATCTCTCATTTTCCATAAATCTCCATCCCAGCCCACTTCTTCAACTATCATCTCTTCTTACAACTTCCATAAACCTAATTTTCGCAAAATCAATACCTATCTTAGCAAATGTTCTTTTGATGTCTCCATTTTCTACAGTGAAATATTTAATTCCATTTCTCTCTACGTCCCCTTTTCACGACATAAAACATCATCTATTTCCCCTCCATGGTACAACAGAAGACTTCGCTCTTTATGTAATAAAAGGAACAAATTATAGGCAGCTTTTCTTCGCACCTTATTATGACTACTCTAACTATCTTTGAACATACCTGCAATTCACCCAGCTCTATAGTTGCCTCTATCAGCGCTTTCTCGACACAGCGCAGACCAACCATATCAACGATCCTAAGACATTTTATCAATTCGTCAACTACAAAAGAAAATCAGACGGTCACCCCCCTCTCTCTCGTTCGATAATATATCATCGACCAACCCACATATTATTGCCAACTATTTTGCAAACTTTTTTAAACAGTCATTTGCAGACAACCTCTTTATACCCGACTCCATCTATTTCAAGTACCTTCCCAATTTCTCCATTGGCCCCTCTCTATCTCAACCTTTTGATCCCACCCTTATCGAAGAAAAGTTACAAAATCTCAATGATGAATTTGTATCCGGTCCAGATGGGCTCCCAGCAATATTTCCCAAAAAGTGTGCCTTCAATATTTCGCACCCACTTTCCTCCCACTTTCATCTGTCCCTCACACAAGGGGAATTCCCCCAAGTTTGGAAAACCTCTTTCATAACCCCGGTTCACAAAAAGGGATCAAAGAATGAAGTAACCAACTACCGTCCCATTGCTAAACTTTCTCACATACCTAAAATGTTTGAAAGTTTTTTATATGAAGTTCTAGGCTTTCAGTGCAAGTCACTTATATCACCCAGTCAGCACGGATTTCTAAAAGGTAGATCAACTACTACAAACTTAGTTGAATTCGTATCCTTTGCGCTTTCAGCCCTAGAAAATGGCAACGAAATTGACGTTATTGCTACAGATTTCACTAAGGTCTTCGATATGATATCACATCAACTGATCCTTTTTAAATTGTCTTCCCTCGGTTTTGACCCTATATTGTTAAAATTGGTATCTTCTTATCTGGAGAACCGTTACTATAGCGTTCGCTTTAGGTCAGCCTTCTCAACCCCGTTTTTAGCCACTTCTGGTGTTCCACACGGCAACCATCTTTTTCATTTTAACTATAAACGATCTTGAGAAGATTATCAAACACTGCTCCGTATCCATTTACGCCGGTGACACTAAGTTCTCCAAAACTATTTCTTCACCCCAAGACTCTATTCCCTTTCAAGAAGACCTCGATAGGTTTTCTACTAGGTGTCTAAATGATTGCTTTGAGCTTAATGTCTCCAAATGCCAATCTATGACTTTGTCTTGTAAGTCCAATCAATTCCCCTCTCGACCTTATTTTCAGCATGACCAACCTGTACCCCAAGTTCAATCCCTTCGCGACCTTGGAATTTTATACTATAGAGAGTTAAACTTCCGTTCGCATATTGATGAGATAATCCTTAAAGCCAACCCATCGCTTGGTTTTTATCAAACATTGGTCTAAAGAATTTTGCAACCCTTATGTGACAAGGTCACTTTACATTACCCTTGTCCGGCCCCTCCTTGAATATGCCAGCCAAGAATGGTCCCCCTTTCAGCGAATTCATATATCCCGAATCGAGAACATTCAACATCGTTTTCTTCGGTTTGCTCTTCTTGGACTACCCTGGAGTGACCCATTTATCTTACCTCCCTATCGCGGCCGCCTCAAACTTTTTAACCTGAATACCCTAGAAAAACGCAGACACATAGCTGACATTCCCTTCATTCATCGACTACTCTCCGGTTCTGTGGACTGCCCTTCCCTTTACAATTCTATTTCCTTCAACACTAACCCTCTTAATTTACGCTATCCTCGTCTCTTCTATATCCCAAACCACCGCACCGCTTATGGCTCCCACATGCTCCGTAAAGTCAAATCAAACCTCCCCCTTTTTGATTTTAACCTGAGCACTTCTCGTCTTAAATTTGATCTCCTCCAAGATTCCCTTACTTCCTAACCCCTAACTCTTGTTAATTTTTAAGTCCTAGTTTTTAAGTTACGAGTACTTTAAGCTTGTATTAAGCGAAATAAATGGGGGCGTTAGCCCCCACTAAATTAAATTAATTCTGTCTTTATTTATTTAAAGTGCTGGCTACTTATATATTTAACTGGGTCAATGATTTTAGCCGAAGCGGCAGTTTGACTGGATTGACTTGGGCCTTGTACTGATTACAGCCCAACTGCTGAGACGTCATTTTGGTGGAGTTTGTTTACTTCAGAAGCGATTCATAAACAGGTGCTTTGTTGGAATTCAGGCATTCAACATTAAATCTCCTCACACATTAAATAGATATAGTACAATTATTTCTGCATTTTTTTTTTTTCGGTTTGACAATTGGTAGCAATTGGTAACAACGAGGAGGAGGAAAGTGGTTATATCAGGATGCTCTATCGCTACATTGAATGACCTATAGCCGTTTAAGACATAGTTTGCAGGAAAGTATTATAAATACTTCTATGATGAAATCTTAATTATATTCGACACAGAGATGATTTACCAATACTTTACTACTTGTGTAACTTGGCGGAGAAAGAAGACTTTACACATTTCGTTGGAAAGTGTTCAGTTTTTAAAGAAACCAGTAGACATATCGACGGATCAAGAACTTATATTTCTTAAACAAATTAACGTAGCAAAACTATTCAATACTGTAAGCCCGCGCTAAAGTATCGTCTTTAAATGAATTTCGCTATGTCTATTTTATGTATATACATAATTGTTGTTAATATGGCAGACGCCAAAACCAAGCTAATTGATTTTTGTAAAAATTATGTATTATTAAAAATTACTATATATTTTTTCGTTGATTTTCGGACCGCTTATAGATAGAAAAGCTCTTTTCTACAAACTTTAGATATGGGTTGTCTCTGAAATTAAAAAAAATACATATGTGAGTATAGTCAAACAATTAACGCAGTATGGGATTGCAGAAATCTCCTCTTATTAAAAATGGACGAACAAAAGAAAAATATGGAAGAACAGAAGAACAGTCTGGAACAAAAAATGGACGAGCAGAAGAGCAGCATTGAACAAAAATTCAACGAACAAACCAAAAATCTGCACGGTCTTCAACAGAAAATGGATGAACAAAAGAATAATCTGGAAGAACAAAAGAACATTCTCCAGCAAAAATTCGAAGAAATCGATGACAAATTTGAAAGAATAGAGAAGAACGTTGATGACAAATTTGATACAATGGAGAAGAATGTTGGCGAAAAATTCGAAGAAATGGGCAGCAAAGTTCAGCAACTGGCAAATGAGCTCGACACAGTGCGAAAACAGAAACTGCGAGAATGTTCTTTAAGCGGTCCAAGGAGAAAAGATTTGAAGCCTCCCTCATTCGATGGCCAGACCTTATGGTCTACTTATAAGAAGCAGTTTGAAATGGCTGCCTGTGCAAACGACTGGGACAATGAGGAAAAGTGCTTTGCCCTAGCAATGGCCTTACGCGGTCCTGCGGCCGCAGGATATCGAAAGAATAGAGACTATATGGCTTTAGTGCAGGCTATGGAGAAACGGTTTGCGGATAGCCACATGCGGGAAGTTTACAAGGTTCAATTGCAAGGCCGTATGCAGCAACGAGAAGAAACACTGCAACAGCTCCAAGCAGACGTGAGTAGACTGGCACATTTGTCATATCCCACCGCAGGCCAAGAAATAATCGACGAAATGGCAAAGGACGCATTCATCGGGGGAATTGCAGATTTGAAGCTACAATCAGTAGTAAGGATGGCCGGGAAAAGAACCCTTGCTGAAGCACTTGCCTTCGCTCTGGCGATGGAAGCATCCAATCAGGCTTCCAAAGGAATGCATTTCGTCAGGGAAATAGTATCTGGTGAATGCTCCTGCTCAAGACCAACTACTAAGCAAAGAAATATCCCGCGGGAGAGACGAAGGAAGCGCTGCTGGAACTGCGATAAAGTAGGACATCTGCAAGGACATTGTAAAGAACCAGTACGACGAGAAGGCTGCCTGCACTGGGGTTACAGGCAAATAGAAAGAAAAACCAGCAGAAACGGTTACCAAGAAACCGGTCAAATTTCCAGAAGCCATCAGTTAGGAAATGCTTACTTCGCGGGGCAGAAGTCTGTAGCAGGAGTCGACTCCAGGGTAATTATCCCAGTCTCACAGGTAAAACAATGCAATGAAAGCCTCCCAGCAGAAGTAGTCAGTGGTAAAGAAGCGAAAGAACAGGCAACAATCCAAACGATCAGGACTGAGCCAATAGAGGGTTGGAGTATAGACGAAATCCGTTCCTCCCAACAGGCAGACAATGACATCGAACCAATATTGGCCTGGAAGGAACACGAGGAAAGACCAAGCTGGCAGCAGATATCAGAACGGAGCCAAACTCTGAAGGCATACTGGGCACAGTGGGACTCGCTTTTTGTGCAAGATGGATTGCTGAAGAGAAAATGGGAAAGTGCAGATGGGACAACATCTCGTATGCAGCTAATTGTGCCACGGTCCAGAGTCAACCAAGTACTCCATGAAATACATGACGGAATCTCAGGAGGCCATTTGGGAATAAACAAGACCTTGGACAAGGTAAGGGAACGTTTCTATTGGCTAAGCGCTAAACAAGATGTCGAGAATTGGTGCAAAAAGTGCATAAGATGTGCGGCTACCAAGGGTCCAAAAGTAAAGCCACATGGATAAATGCAACAATACAATGTCGGAGCACCTTTCGAACGAATAGCCATCGACATCGCTGGGCCGTTTCCCGAAACCATTAATGGAAACCGATATACCCTCGTGGTCATGGATCATGGATTACTTCAGTAAGTCCCCGGAAGTGTTTGCCATCCCAAATCAAGAGGCTAAGACCGTAGCCGAATAGATAGTCAACAAGTGGGTGAGCAGATTTGGGGTCCCAATGGAGCTGCACTCTGATCAAGGGCGAAACTTTGAATCAAAAGTCTTCCAGGAAATATGCCAATATTTGGGAATAAGAAAGACAAGGACAACGCCACTACACCCTCAATCTGATGGAATGGTCGAGCGATTCAATCGGACCTTGAATGAGCATCTATCTAAGGTTGTCAGCAACTGCCAGCGGGATTGGGATCGACACATACCCCTCTTCTTAATGGCCTACCGAAACGCGGTCCATAGCTCAACAGGGCACACACCATCCGAGATCTTATTTGGTCAAACAATTCGGTTGCCAAGTGAAGCAAAATTCGGATCCCCACCGACGGAGCCCAAAGAGGTGAACGAGTACGTGAATGACTTACGCAGCAGGATTCGTAAATTGCATGAAGACACCAGAGAAAAGATGAAGCTAGCATGCAGCCGCATGAAAACTAGGTACGATATCAAGGCGAAATCTTCCGGTTTCAACGAAGGAGATCTGGTTTGGCTGTGTAATCCTCAGCGTAAGAAAGGCAATCACCAAAATTGCAACAGGACTGGGAAGGTCCATACAAGGTGATAACCCGCATTAATGACGTTGTCTACCGGATCCAGCGTGGGGATCGAGGAAAATTGAAAGTGGTACATTTGGATAGAATGTGTCATTTCAACGGGATGCTGAATGACGAAGTTGTTCGGGACGAACAACTGTAGGGAGGGAGCAATGTGATAACCACTTAAATGTGAGCAGCGACATCTAGATTTACAGAGCAGAAGATGTCGATACTCGAAGACCACAAGATTTCGATACTTGAATAACAAAGTCTCGACCATTGATGACTGGAGAGTGGAATCGAATTTTCTAGCAAATTGGAAATTGTATGGGACGCTGGATGGCGAGGATTGTTCTCGAAGTATGTCATTCGAGTATAAATACCAGCATCCCCAAGGTATGCAAGCAGTTCATCAGTTGAATTTGAAGTGTTAATTAGAAGAAGTGATTAAGTGGTTTAAGTAAAAGATAAGAAAAGTATAAGCGGTTGAGAAATTGGATTGTATTGAGAGAAACAATTAAATAGTGAATTGTAACTGTACTGAATAAAGGGATTTGTATTGAAAAGAATAAGTTCTATCATTTGTACCCACACAAACATTTTACATTACTTTGATGGCGCTACAGTCCGGGGTTGACCAAGGGCTCAGGTAATATGAAGCTTCAGCTAGACCAATGTTTTAGCAGCTGCCTCCATTTCACACACGAATTTGGCTGATGTCTCCTTCCACTTGTGTGCGCCACCTAAGATAAAGTTGTCCTCTACTTCGTTATCCCTCTGCGTTGGAGTCGAAAACTTTTCGGGCTGGGACGATGGTGTGCATGCGCTCAAGGTGTCCTAGCCATCTAAGCTGGTTATCCGAGCTTTTCTGACGAGGTCGGCATCGCTGTACAGCGGGTACAGTTCGCTGTTGATAAGTCTCCTATTACCCGAAGGTCTTTTCTCTCGAACAACACGCTAAAGAATTAGCGATTGTTAAGAGTGATTCTTCGTTTTATTTCTACTGAGATGTTGTTGGCAGGATTGATGGTAGAACCGAGGTAGATAAAGTCCCTTATCGCCTCAAAGCTGTAGGTTGACGTTTTGTCCTCGGCGTCGATGTTCTACGTCCCTCTTTCGTAACAGAATATAGCTGGTTTTGCTAAGCCCATCTTTGCCTCTTCCCCATTGCGTGTGTTCTCTGTGTTCTTTCCAGTATAGTAATGTCGTCTGCATATGCAAGTAACCGTAAGTATTTTTTTTGACATTACAGGTATCGGTTTTGCCATTATTGACCTTGACAGAGCAGAGCACGCATTCTCCATCGTCATCTTGCATATTAGAATGAGCTTGGCAGGTATGCCAAAACTAGACATAGCTCTGTAGAGCTCATCTCTGTAGATGCTGTCATATGAGGTTTCAAAATCGATGAAGAGATCTTGTGTCGACTTGGAACTCCTGGGTCTTTTCCTGGGTGGAATTTCCTGGTATAAAACCACACTGATAAGGGCCGGTCAGACTGTCAGACTAATAGACAGGACAGGAAAGGACATATGAGGTTGAAGATACTAATTCCCCTGTAGTTGGCGCAGTTCAGGAGATCTTCCTTCTTTAGGATCAATATAAAGGTTTTACTGTAAGCTTACGATCCCGTACTTTTAGTAGAATTACCCCGATCTCTCCAGTTAATGATAAATTGACTACATGAATAGTGTCTAAACTGGAACCTAAGTATAAACTTAGCTAAATCTAAAATAATAGTTTTTCGCAAAAGAATAGGACGCATATTTCGGTAGACCATTAAGAAGAGAAGTGTGTGTTGATATCTGTCCCGTTGGCAGCTGCCGACGACCTTAGACAAATGCTCATTCATCCTATTGAATCGCTCGACCATTCCATCAGATTGAGGCTGTCCTTGTCTTCCTTATTCCCAGATATTGACACTTTTGATTCAAATTGTAGCTCCATTGGGACCCCAAGTCTGCTCACCCAGTTGTTGACTATCTCTTCTGCTACGGTATTAACCTCTAGATTTGGGATTGCGAACACTTCCGGCCATTTACTGAAGTAATCCATGACCACGAGTGTGTATCGGTTGCCATTAAAGGTTTAGGGAAACGGGCTATTCATTCGAATGGTGCTCCGACATTGTATTGTTGCATTTTTCCCTGTGGTTTTACTTTTAGGCCCTTGGTAGCCGCACACCTTATGCACTTTTTGCACCAATTCTCGACATCTTGTTTTGCGCTTAGCCATTCAAAACGTTCCCATACCTTCTCCAACATTGCCGAATGCCTTCTTGAGGTTCCGTCACATATTTTATGGAGCACTTGGGTGACTCTGGACCATGGCACGATTGGATGCATACGAGATCTTATTCCATCTGCACTTTCCCATTTTTTTTAAGCAAACCATCTTGCACACAAAGCGAGTCCCACTGTGCCAATATGCCTTCTGAGCATGGCTCCGGTCCAAAATCTTCTGCCTGCTTGGTCTTCCTTCCTTCCAGGCCAATATTGGTTTAATGTCATTATCTGCCTGTTGGGAGGAACGGATTTCGTCTGTACTCCAATGTTTAAGCATTTCACGACTGATGTCTTCGGGAAAATTGACTGGCTTCTTGGTAGCCGTTTCTGAGAGTTCTTTTCCCAGCCATCCTTACCGCTGACTGTAGCTTCGAATCTGCGAATCCGTTGATGAATGCGTCCTTTGTAATAGTGCTGCTGCAGGGCCGTGCAAGGCCATTGCCAGCGCAAAAACCTCTTTTCCTCATTGTCCCAGTCGTTCGCACAGGCAGCCACTTCAAACTGTTTCTTATAAGTAGACCATGAAGCTTTCAACTTCTGCTATTTTTTCCTTGGACGTAAAGAACATTCTCGCAGTTTCTGTTTTCGAACTATGTCGAGCTTATTTGCCAGTTGCTCTGTCTTTGCTGTACATTTGTTCGAATTTTTCATCAACATTCTTCTTTATTGTTTCAAATTTGTCATCGGTTTTTTCGAACTTTTGCTGTAAATGTTCTTTTGCTCTGCAAGCTTTTGTTCGGGGCTATTCTTTTGTCCGTCTATATTTTTCTTTTGTTCGAGGCTGTTCTTTTTTTGGTCAATTTTTGACAAGAGGAGTTGCATCATCGACACTATGTCGATACCGGTACTAATCTATTCCCCCCCCCCCCCCCCCCCCACTGAGGTTTCTTTCGTTTAATCGAATTTGAGTTGGAAAATAGTTTTCAATCCTTGCCAGCTTAAACACAATCACAGAAGCACTATTTATTTATTTTTTTTACACACAATAAGTGCTTGTTCATATTGACGTGACGTAAAAGTCCTACCCATGAACACGTGTTCGCATTTTCATGGGGATAAAAAAACTTTTTGATAAGTCGAACACTAGAATCGGTCCATTTTTAATTTTTAAATCTGATCAGTTGGCCTGAGACATACCTTTTTTCCTCTTCTTTACACCTCCTTGCTTATCAACGATCAAAACCAAAATGAAAAAATATGTCAAAAACGGAACGATATGAGAAAAAATGTCACGCTATCCAATTCATTCAGAAGTGGATTTTTGGTGGAAGTAACCCCTTTTCGTCCATTGTAAATAAAAAGCTGCCTGCCTCTTTCAGGCAGTTCCTGCCCACGCCAATGTGAACAGACACTAAATCCTGCCCTATTTCTCACATCAATATAAAATGTTTGTGTGGGTACGAATGATAGAACTTATTCCTTTCAATACAATCTCTTCATTCAATACAATTACAATTTAGAATTCAATCGCTTTTCTTTACCACTTTTACGTTACCTTATCTTTTACTTAAATTATTTTATCACTACTCGTAATTCACATTTCAAATTCCACTTTAGAATTCACTTGCTCCTCTCATGGGATACTGATATTTATACTCCCCTAACATCTGTAATATCCATCGTTCCATATGTCTTTCATTTTACCAGAATATTCGCTAAAAGTTTCCATCATTCAATGGTTGAGCCTTCTGCTATGCAAATATGGAAATCTTCTGCTATTTAAATATAACAAGATGACACTGTTTTTATGTCAAAATATGAGATGATAAGTATTTATGTTCGAAGTCGCACACTCGTACGTGTAAGAAATCAATTTTAAAATGCTGAGTAGAGTTTGCAAAGTTTGGCATAACCAGAAATCTTAGTTTGTCTATTCGCCACTAGTAACATTTTTGCGTCAAAACTTTGACAAGCAATTAAATCGCGACCTTGAAAAAATTCGATGCCGCCAAATGTCAAATGGTAAACAACAACAGCACGTGTCGTCCGCCGTTTTCTTTGTAGTCTTGTCGTATAGTTCCAGTTCCCATAGATACGAAAAATGTTTTACTTAATTGGACTTGGTCTTGGTGATCCAAAAGATATAACCGTCAAAGGGCTAGAAATCGTGCGACAATGTCATCGCGTATTCCTAGAATCCTACACATCAATCTTGGGTTGTCCAAAGGAGGAGCTGGTAAAGTTTTTCTTTTCACATTCATTGAATCATTTCCATTCCGTCACAACTAATTCACTTGTATGTGTTTGGTTGTCTTTGTTTTTTTTTTGTTATTTCTTTTTTAGGAAAAATTCTACGGACGACCATTGTTAGTAGCTGATCGTGATCTTGTTGAGCAAGGAGCTGACCAAATTTTAGCCGGAGCTGATATAGAAGATGTTGCTCTACTCGTTGTAGGCGATCCATTTGGCGCAACAACGCACACTGATTTCATTTTACGAGCCAAAGAGAAGAAAATTACCTACAGGGTCATTCATAATGCATCAATCATGAATGCAATCGGTTGCTGTGGTTTGCAACTGTACAAATTTGGTGAGACTGTGTCCATTCCGTATTGGGATGAAACCTGGAAGCCTGATAGCTTTTATGATAAAATTAAATTAAATCGCTTGAATAATATGCACACATTATGCTTGCTGGATATCAAGGTTAAAGAGCCAACTTTAGAGTCGCTCATGAAGAAGCGAAAGGAATATTTGCCACCCAGATTCATGAGTGTTCAGGAGGCAGCAACCCAATTATTGACAATTGTTGAGAAGAAGGATGCCCTGGAGAAGAACACCGTACTGAATGAGAAATCTCTATGTGTTGGTTTGGCCAGGGTGGGACATGATAATCAACAGATTTTAGTTTGTACACTCAAGCAAATGAGTAATACAGACATGGGCGGACCTCTGCATTCGATGGTGATACCGGCAAAGGATATGCATCCATTGGAGGTTGAGTTCCTGCAGCAGTACGCTATAATTAAGTTAGACGAGTACAACAATTAAACGTGTGTATTATTCGTGAAATTCCACCGAAATATATGATAAAATTATTTTTATATACTTACTGGTGTTACTTTGAAGATAGACTTTGTCTGGAAAATAGTCGGTAAGCGTCTATAGTAGATAGGTCCTTTCATATTTTTCGTGTTTTTTTTTATGACAACATGACTAGAAATGTAGCTATTCTTAGTACTTACTGTTGTCGAAGAAATGTAGGATGGAAGCAAGGTTTTTAAGAATTCTTACATGAAACTCCACACAATCGCTGCCCCTTATTTGAAATCTTAATATTGTGGTACAACTCTTCAGCTGACGAGGAAAGTTCAACAAATGCAAACGACTTTTTCTACTTTATTTACCTCTGTATTGTAGGTATTGCAATGGATCTGAATTAACCATAAATAGGAGGTTGCCCGGACCGAAAATTGTTCTTAGTACTTTTATTTTCAATCGACCAAGTCCACTTTCGATAAAGTTCAGGCTTCCGTGCCACAACTAATGGGATTACTAATGCTTTTTATAGAGTGTGATTTTAACTTTTTGAGAGACAGAATGACTTTTCAGCCCAAGAACACACAAACTTTCACAGTTGGAAAAAGGTATTTTCCGTTTGACATCTACGTTTATTATTTTTTTAACAGCGGAGTCTAGGTTAGATTCGTTTAGGTGGATGTCCTGTGATTAATCCGCAACCGCTCACGTAGATAAGATTAGGTTCCGTTAGAGTGGCCTCCAATTCAGATGCACTCAAGCCAGACTGTAGGTCCACGTGGAGCGTGGGAAGACAGTTTGGTTACTTACAGGAGCGTAGAGATTTTTAAATTTGGAAAAGGCCAGTGGTACCACCGTAAGCCATTACTTTACGGAGGTAAGTTTGAAGATATAACCTACTCTATACGAGTCGTTTATTTACTTGTTCGCCTTACGTTGAGGTTCTAACACTCTGAAGTCGCTGATAATGTGACTGCCGTGCTTTATTACTAACAATAGTCCAGTTTTCCTCGTTTTGAATCATATGCGCAATGGTATTATCGGGAGCAGGCCACTCTCCAAAATAGTTCTGTAAGGTTTCACTCTTGGTTTTGTATCGTGGACATTGAAACTACTACCAAAGTCCACGATTGGAACAATGTAGTCACTATACTTGGCCTGTCTTGATGGTTCGAACTCCTGCTTTATAGTAGCCGTAGCCTAAATTGCGGTGCACCCATAAGTCTTATTCTTTTAGTCTAATCGAGCTTTTGGAAGCCGTGCATTAAGGGAATTCGTCTATAGGCAAAAGCATTATCTCTAGCGCAGCTTGAGGAGAAGACCTTAACGCTCCTGTTACTGCGGTATACGCTAGTTTTTGAAATTGTCTGAGTGTTTTGAGGTAACTAGTGTTTTCCGCGGCTTTCCACCATACCAACGCACCACGGGTAAGGGTCTAACTATGACCAAGTACATCCAGTGTATTATACATAGTAGCATGTGTAGAATGCTCTTAATACTTTTGTGGTTCTTTCTTCGATGTTACGCTTCCAACTGAGCTTACTGTCTGGGATGATTTCTAGATATTTAGCTTCGATGAAAGTTGTATCTTAACACCGTTGATTCTGGGAAGATTAAGCTTTTCTAGCATTCATTTTCTTGTGAACAACAATAGTGCGGTTTTTGATGGACTTATCCCTAAACCGTTTTGTGTTGTCCACTTTCAGAGTGTGTTCAAAGCTGACTCCATTACTTCGCTGAACGTTAGAAGGTTTTTTTCCCCAACAGAATGACTATGTCGTTAGCGTAGGGCACGCATTCCTATAAGTAAATCGTACGTAGTTTTCATATAGCTATCTTCACTCAGTTTTGGTCAGGTAGACGAACGTTTTCGCGGCCTTGGTCCGGATTAAATTTAGATTATACCTAACAGCGACAGGTATAAGTCTGCTCAAAATTGCATACAATATCTTATCTAACATATTGTGTGAACGTCGGAAACCATTCGTCAACACCCTAATTGGCCCCTTTCAGTATGGTTTCAGACCAGGAAAGTCCACAACCGATCAAATGGCAGAACTCAGCGGGCTGTTGCCGGTGCGTTTGTTAGTATTGAAATTGAAACTGGCAAAATGGGTTTAGCGATATATTGAGGGAAAAAAACAAGTATTTGCTGTTAAGAAAAAGGAACACATAACATCGATGAATTGGACAGAATGTCACTCTTAACTTCGAAGTAGTAAGGGACTTTGCCTACTTTGGCTATGCTATCAATTCTGCCAACACCTCAGTAGAAATAAAACGAAGAATCACAGTTAAGGTTTATACAACTATTACCGTATACATATTCTTTCACTTACTTATTTCCCATAATAACTTGTACACCCTATTCTAATTATCAGCATAAAACATTCACCTTCTTTACCACCAGACTGTTAAAGGTAATCACAATTGAATGCTCATATTCCCATTGTCTACCCCATTGGCAGCCGAATGACACATACGCGAATGCCAGACATATGTATGCATTAGACTTGCACGATGTGCGTAACACAAATCTAAGGTTACTATGACGATTCCAATGTAATGAGTTCAAGGTATCGTATTGTAAAATGTTTGTGTGGGTACAAATAATAGAACTTATTATTTTCAATACAAATCCCTTTATTCAGTACAGTTACAATTCACTATTTAATTCTTTCTCTCAGTACAATTCAATTTCTCAACCACTTATACTTTTCTTATCTTTTACTTAAACCACTTAATCACATCTCCTAATTAACACTTCAAATTACACTTTAGAACTGACTTGCATACCTTTGGGATGCTGGTATTTATACTCGAATGACATACTTCGAGAACAATCCTCGTCATCCAGCGTCCCATACAATTTCCAATTTACTAGAAAATTCGATCCCACTCTCCAGTCGAGACTTTGTTATTCCAATATCGAAATCTTCTGGTCTTCGACATTTTCTGCTAGATGTCGCTGCTCACATTTAAGTGGTTATCACATTGCTCCCTCCCTACAGTTGTTCGTCCCGAACAACTTCGTCATTCAGCATCCCGTTGAAATGACACATTCTATCCAAATGGACCACTTTCAATTTTCCTCGATTCCCACGCTGGATCCGGTAGACAACGTCATTAATGCGGGTTATCACCTTGTATGGACCTTCCCAGTCCTGTTGCAATTTTGGTGATTTGCCTTTCTTACGCTGAGGATTATACAGCCAAACCAGATCTCCTTCGTTGAAACCGGAAGATTTCGCCTTGATATCGTACCTAGTTTTCATGCGGCTGCTTGCTAGCTTCATCTTTTCTCTGGTGTCTTCATGCAATTTACGAATCCTGCTGCGTAAGTCATTCACGTACTCGTTCACCTCTTTGGGCTCCGTCGGTGGGGATCCGAATTTTGCTTCACTTGGCAACCGAATCGTTTGGCCAAATAAGATCTCGGATGGTGTGTGCCCTGTTGAGCTATGGACCGCGTTTCGGTAGGCCATTAAGAAGAGGGGTATGTGTCGATCCCAATCCCGCTGGCAGTTGCTGACAACCTTAGATAGATGCTCATTCAAGGTCCGATTGAATCGCTCGACCATTCCATCAGATTGAGGGTGTAGTGGCGTTGTCCTTGTCTTTCTTATTCCCAAATATTGGCATATTTCCTGGAAGACTTTTGATTCAAAGTTTCGCCCTTGATCAGAGTGCAGCTCCATTGGGACCCCAAATCTGCTCACCCACTTGTTGACTATCTATTCGGCTACGGTCTTAGCCTCTTGATTTGGGATGGCAAACACTTCCGGGGACTTACTGAAGTAATCCATGATCCATGACCACGAGGGTATATCGGTTTCCATTAATGGTTTCGGGAAACGGCCCAGCGATGTCGATGGCTATTCGTTCGAAAGGTGCTCCGACATTGTATTGTTGCATTTATCCATGTGGCTTTACTTTTGGACCCTTGGTAGCCGCACATCTTATGCACTTTTTGCACCAATTCTCGACATCTTGTTTAGCGCTTAGCCAATAGAAACGTTCCCTTACCTTGTCCAAGGTCTTGTTTATTCCCAAATGGCCTCCTGAGATTCCGTCATGTATTTCATGGAGTACTTGGTTGACTCTGGACCGTGGCACAATTAGCTGCATACGAGATGTTGTCCCATCTGCACTTTCCCATTTTCTCTTCAGCAATCCATCTTGCACAAAAAGCGAGTCCCACTGTGCCCAGTATGCCTTCAGAGTTTGGCTCCGATCTGATATCTGCTGCCAGCTTGGTCTTTCCTCGTGTTCCTTCCAGGCCAATATTGGTTCGATGTCATTGTCTGCCTGTTGGGAGGAACGGATTTCGTCTATACTCCAACCCTCTATTGGCTCAGTCCTGATCATTTGGATAGTTGCCTGTTCTTTCGCTTCTTTACGGTTGCAGTGTTCGCATTTTACCCCGCACGGTCGACGAGAGAGAGCATCAGCATTTGAGTGGAGTGTTCCCTTGCGGTGTTGCACTTCAAAGTCGTAGCCCTGCAACTGCTCGATCCATCTTGCAACTTGGCCTTCAGGGTTCTTAAATTGGAGTAGCCATTTTAGAGCTGCGTGGTCTGTCCGGAGAATGAACTTTTGTCCGTAGAGGTACTTATGGACATGCTTCGTAGCCAGAATTAAAGCCAGAAGCTCGCGCCGGGTTACACAGTAGTTCCTTTCAGGTCTGGAGAGTACTTTACTGTAATATGCGACCACTTTCTCTTGACCATCATGAACCTGGGAAATCACAGCTCCGACCCCAACATTGCTAGCGTCTGCGTCCACGATGAACATTTTTCCGGGCGTCGGGTAACCCAAGATGGGGGCATTGCACAGCTGTCGCTTCAGTTCTTGAAATGCTTTTTCGCATTCTCCAGACCACCTGAACTGTCGGCCTTTCTCTGTAAGTTGATGCAGGCTCTTTGCAATGCCAGCAAAATCCTTTACGAACCTTCTGTAATACGTGGCGAGTCCCAAGAAGCTTCTCAGTTGGTGTTTATCTTTTGGAGAAGGCCAACTTTTCACGGCTTCGATTTTGTCAGGATCCGTTCTTACTCCTTCCGCTGATATAATGTGACCCAGATATTTTACTTCCGGACGAAACAAGGCGCACTTTTCTGGGTTGAGTTTTAAATGAGCACTTCGCAGCCTCTCAAACACTTCTTTTAGATTTTCGCGGTGCTCCTCGAACGTCTTACCTATGACGATAACGTCGTCCAAATATACTAGACAGGTTTTCCAGGTGAGTTCTTGCAATGTTCGTTCCATTAGTCGCTCGAAGGTGGCCGGAGCGTTGCACAGTCCAAACGGCATCACCGCAAACTGCCAAAGACCGCTTCCCGTAGTGAAGGCAGTTTTCTCACGGTCCGTACGATTTATCTCTACCTGCCAGTAACCGCTCTTCAAGTCAAGTGTTGAAAACCATTTCGCTCCAGAAAGCATATCCAAAGTGTCATCGATTCTCAGAAGTGGGTAGCTGTCCTTTTTAGTGACATCATTGAGACGTCGGTAGTCTACACAAAATCTCGTGCTGCCATCTTTCTTCTTCACGAGGACCACTGGAGATGCCCACGGACTTTGCGATTCTTCAATCACTCCCTCAGCTTTCATCTTCGACATCATTTCGGCAACTTCTGTTTGCTTTGCCAATGGAAGACGCCTTGCAGGTTGACGGATTGGTCGAGCGTCTCCGGTGTCAATGTGGTGTTGAACAATATGCGTACGTCCATATTCTCCGTCTTGTGTAGCAAATATATCAGCGTACTCACCGATTAGTTTTTCTGCCAGGATTCGCTGATCTTCGTCCAGATTACAGAGGCTGAGAATTTTGTTCTTGATTTTTATGCTCTGAACTGTTATGACCGGTTTTGCACACTTTTTTTCCGTTGTGGTCACCTTTTTCACCTTTACACTGAATGTCTTTGGATTTAGAATCCTTACAGGGACCATGTTGTTCTTTGGCTCCACTAAGGTCTTTCCCACCATGAAGTCTCTTTTCTTTTCTGGCTCCATCAAATAGAATCGGTGGCTACCAGGACCACCTTCCACTTTTGCCCACAAAATTGCTTCTGACGAAGGCTCTAGACTCTGATTGCTGCAGATGACGACATTTGAGACTGTGGTATTGGCGTTTCCGTATATCATTGGTATCTCCATGTTTCCGTATTTCAGGGTTTGTGCCCCCAAGTCGACTACAAGTCCATGTTTTCTCATGAAGTCTGTACCAATGATGCACTCGTCACATATGTCAGCTACCAGAAACGCGTGAGTGAATGTTATTCCGGCCAGTTGGATTTTTATGCGGACTTCACCATATACCTTAATCGTTGCTCCTGTAGCTGTTCGCAAGCTGCAGCTGCTAGTGTTATGCAGCCAAGACTTCTGCACAAGATTCCTCCTGATGATTGGGCCGTGGCACCGGTGTCTATTGTTGCCATCCATTTTTTCTTTTCCACTGACTACTTCTACTAGAAGGCTTTCGCTGCGTCGTTTTGCCAGCGAGACTTGGATGATGGTCCTGGGGCCGTCGACTCCTGCTACCAACTTCTGCCCCGCGAAGTTGGTGCTTAAGCATTTACCGACTGATGGCTTCGGGAAGGTTGACCGGCTTCTTGATAGCTGTTTCTGCGGGTTTCTTCCTCTATTTGCTTGTCACCACAGTGAGGGCAGTCTTTTCGTCGCAACGGTTCTTTACACTGCCTTTGAAGGTGTCCTATTTTATTGCAATTCCAGCAGCGCATTATTCGTCTATCCCGTCGAGTATCTCGTTCCTCGGCACTAATTCTTGTGCAGGAACATTCGACAGATGCTACTTCCCTGACGAAATGTGCTCCCCAGGAAGCCTGATTGGCTGCTTCCATCGCCAGAGCGAAGGCAAGTGCTTCAGCAAGGGTTCTTTTCCCGGCCATCCTTACTACTGACTGTAGCTTCGAATCTGCAATTCCCCTGATAAATGCATCTTTTGCCATTTCGTCGATAATTTCTTGGCCTGCGGTGGGGTATGACAGATGTGCAAGTCTACTCACGTCTGCTTGGAGCTGCTGCAGTGTTTCTCCTCTTTGCTGCGTTCGGCTTTGCAATTGGACCTTGTAGACCTCCTGCATGTGGCTGTCCCCAAACCGTTTCTCGATAGCCTGCACTAAAGTCACATAATCTTTATGCTTTTCGATGTCTACTGTTTGCAACAATTCTGCTGCAGGACCGTGCAAGGCCATTGTTAGGGCAAAGCACTTTTCCTCATTGTCCCAGTCGTTTGCACAGGCAGCCATTTCAAACTGCTTCTTATAGGTAGACCATGAGGTCTGGCCATCGAATGAAGGAGGCTTCAAATCTTTTCTCCTTGGACCGCTTAAAGAACATTCTCGCAGTTTCTGTTTTCGCACTGTGTCGAGCTTTTTTGCCAGTTGCTGAACTTTGCTGTCCATTTCTTCGAATTTTTCGCCAACATTCTTCTCTATTGTATCAAATTTGTCATCAACGTTCTTCTCTATTCTTTCAAATTTGTCATCGATTTCTTCGAATTTTTGCTGGAGAGTGTTATTTTGTTCTTCCAGTTTTTGTTCTAGACTATTCTTTTGTTCATCCAACTTTTGTTCGAGACTATTCTTTTGTTCATCCAGCTTTTGCTCGAGACTATTCTTTTGTTCTTCCAGATTATTCTTTTGTTCATCCATTTTCTGTTGAAGACCGTTCAAATTTTTCTTCTGTTCGTCCATTTTTTGTTCGAGACTGTTCTTCTGTTCGTCCATTTTTAACAAGAGGAGTTGCATCATCGCAGACATGTCACTGCCGGTACTTGTCTGTTCATCCTCGTCAACATCAAAGGAATATGCATCAGGATCATGACCCTCGTTGTTCAAAGCCTCCTGAAGTCTGAGCACCAGGTCACATTTTCCTCCACTGGCGCTGAGGCTTCTCTTGTTCAACTCGGATTTGAGTTGGACGAGGGTCAACTGCAATAGTTTTCGACCCATTCTAGCTTTTTCAAATAGTCAGAAAACACTTTTTTTTTCTTTTTTTTTTACACACAATAAGTCCTATCCCACTTCTGACACCAATGTAAAATGTTTGTGTGGGTACAAATAATAGAACTTATTATTTTCAATACAAATCCCTTTATTCGGTACAGTTACAATTCCCTATTTAATTCTTTCTCGCAGTACAATTCAATTTCTCAACCACTTATACTTTTCTTATCTTTTACTTAAACCACTTAATCACTTCTCCTAATTAACACTTCAAATTACACTTTAGAACTGACTTGCATACCTTTGGGATGCTGGTATTTATACTCGAATGACATACTTCGAGAACAATCCTCGCCATCCAGCGTCCCATACAATTTCCAATTTACTAGAAAATTCGATCCCACTCTCCAGTCGAGACTTTGTTATTCCAATATCGAAATCTTCTGGTCTTCGACATTTTCTGCTAGATGTCGCTGCTCGAATCACAATACTGTAATAACCACTTAAATGTGAGCAGCGACATCTAGCAGAAAATGTCGAAACTCGAAGACTAAAAGGTTTCGATACTGGATTAGCAGTCTCGACTGGAGAGTAGAATCGAATTTTCTAGCAAATTGGAAATTGTATGGGACGCTGGGGGGCGAGGATTGTTCTCGAAGTATGTCATTCGAGTATTTGTATTGAAAAGAATAAGTTCTATCATATGTACCCACACAAACATTTTACATTGGTGTCAGAAGTGGGATAGGACTTATTGTGTGTGTGTAAAAAAAAAAAAAAAAAAAAAAAAAAAAACGTGTTTTCTGACTATTTGAAAAGGCTAGAATGGGTCGAAAACTATTGCAGTTGACCCTCGTCCAACTCAAATCCGAGTTGAACAAGAGAAGCCTCAGCGCCAGTGGAGGAAAAAGTGACCTGGTGCTCCGACTTCAGGAGGCTTTGAACAACGAGGGACATGATCCTGATGCATATTCCTTTGATGTTGACGAGGATGAACAGACAAGTACCGGCAATGACATGGCTGCAATGATGCAACTCCTCTTATTAAAAATGGAAGAACAAAAGAATAGCCTCGAACAACAGCTGGACGAACAAAAGAAAAATATGGAAGAACAGAAGAACATTCTCCAGAACAGTCTGGAACAAAAATTGGACGAGCAGAAGAGCAGCATTGAACAAAAATTCGACGAACAAAAGAATAGTCTAGAACAAAAACTGGAAGAACAAAATAACGTTCTACACCAAAAGTTCGAAGAAATCGATAACAAATTTGAAAGAATAGAGAAGAACGTTGATGACAAATTTGATAGAATAGAGAAGAATGTTGGCGAAAAATTCGAGGAAATGGACAGCAAAGTTCAGCAACTTTTTTTTTTTTTTTTTTTTTTTTTTATAATTTACGCGCGCCTAAGGGGTTAGATACCCTTTTACTGTTGCCAGGGCGCGGGCGGAAAGTTAGAAGGAGGAGAAAGGAAAATTGTTTTTGTAGTGGTTTGAAACTCAGGTGTGTTTGGTTTCTATGTTTGCTCTCCAGGGGTGGGAGTCCGAATAGGACGAAGAGTTTTTCTTCACTCAGAGTGATTCGAGATATAATTCCCAGTATTTTTTTTCATTGCTTGAAACTCTTATAACAGCCAAATCTACGTGTCAGTGTTATGCCTTCACACGCAGAATTTTTTTGTCTGAGTTCCAATTACAATGAAAAACTGATTTGCCATGGGCAGGATTCGAACCTGGACCCTCCGAGTGAGAAGCGTTTGCTACTACCACTACACCACTGCCACCCACTGGCAAAAGAGCTCGACACAGTGCGAAAACAGAAACTGCGAGAATGTTCTTTAAGCGGTCCAAGGAGAAAAGATTTGAAGCCTCCCTCATTCGATGGCCAGACCTCATGGTCTACTTATAAGAAGCAGTTTGAAATGGCTGCCTGTGCAAACGACTGGGACAATGAGGAAAAGTGCTTTGCCCTAACAATGGCCTTGTACGGTCCTGCAGCAGAATTGTTGCAAACAGTAGACATCGAAAAGCATAAAGATTATGTGACTTTAGTACAGGCTATCGAGAAACGGTTTGGGGATAGCCACATGCAGGAGGTCTACAAGGTCCAATTGCAAAGCCGAACGCAGCAACGAGGAGAAACACTTCAGCAGCTCCAAGCAGACGTGAGTAGACTGGCACATCTGTCATACCCCACCGCAGGCCAGGAAATTATCGACGAAATGGCAAAAGATGCATTTATCAGGGGAATTGCAGATTCGAAGCTACAGTCAGCAGTAAGGATGGCCGGGAAAAGAACCCTTGCTGAAGCACTTGCCTTCGCTCTGGCGATGGAAGCAGCCAATCAGGCTTCCAGGGGAACACATTTCGTCAGAGAAGTAGCATCTGTCGAATGCTCCTGCACAAGAATTAGTGCCGAGGAACGAGATACTCGACGGGATAGACGAATAATGCGCTGCTGGAATTGCAATAAAATAGGACACCTTCAAAGGCAGTGTAAAGAACCGGTGCGACGAAAAGACTGCCCTCACTGTGGTGACAAGCAAATAGAGGAAGAAACCCGCAGAAACAGCTATCAAGAAGCCGGTCAACCTTCCCGAAATCATCAGTCGGGAAATGCTTAAGCACCAACTTCGCGGGGCAGAAGTTGGTAGCAGGAGTCGACGGCCCCAGGACCATCACCCAAGTCTCGTTGGCAAAACGATGCAGCGAAAGCCTTCTAGTAGAAGTAGTCAGTGGAAAAGAAAAATGGATGGCAACAATAGACACCGGTGCCACGGCCTCAATCATCAGGAGGAATCTTGTGCAGAAGTCTTGGCTGCATAACACTAGCAGCTGCAGCTTGCGAACAGCTACGGGAGCAACGATTAAGGTATATGGTGAAGTCCGCATAAAAATCCAACTGGCCGGAATAACATTCACTCACGCGTTTCTGGTAGCTGACATATGTGACGAGTGCATCATTGGTACAGACTTCATGAGAGAACATGGACTTGTAGTCGACTTGGGGGCACAAACCCTGAAATACGGAAACATGGAGATACGAATGATATACGGAAACGCCAATACCACAGTCTCAAATGTCGTCATCTGCAGCAATCAGAGTCTAGAGCCTTCGTCAGAAGCAATTTTGTGGGCAAAAGTGGAAGGTGGTCCTGGTAGCCACCGATTCTATTTGATGGAGCCAGAAAAGAAAAGAGACTTCATGGTGGGAAAGACCTTAGTGGAGCCAAAGAACAACATGGTCCCTGTAAGGATTCTAAATCCAAAGACATTCAGTGTAAAGGTGAAAAAGGGGGAGATAGTGGGAAAATGCGTACCTGTTGAGGCTATATCGACCACAACGGAAAAAAAGTGTGCAAAACCGGTCACAACAGTTCAGAGCATAAAAATCAAGAACAAAATTCTCAGCCTCTGTAATCTGGACGAAGATCAGCGAATCCTGGCAGAAAAACTAATCGGTGAGTACGCTGATATATTTGCTACACAAGACGGAGAATATGGGCGTACGCATATTGTTCAACACCACATTGACACCGGAGACGCTCGACCAATCCGTCAACCTGCAAGGCGTCTTCCATTGGCAAAGCAAACAGAAGTTGCCGAAATGATGTCGAAGATGAAAGCTGAGGGAGTGATTGAAGAATCGCAAAGTCCGTGGGCATCTCCAGTGGTCCTCGTGAAGAAGAAAGATGGCAGCACGAGATTTTGTGTAGACTACCGACGTCTCAATGATGTCACTAAAAAGGACAGCTACCCACTTCCGAGAATCGATGACACTTTGGATATGCTTTCTGGAGCGAAATGGTTTTCAACACTTGACTTGAAGAGCGGTTACTGGCAGGTAGAGATAAATCGTGCGGATCGTGAGAAAACTGCCTTCACTACAGGAAGCGGTCTTTGGCAGTTTGCAGTGATGCCGTTTGGACTGTGCAACGCTCCGGCCACCTTCGAGCGACTAATGGAACGAACATTGCAAGGACTCACCTGGAAAACCTGTCTAGTATATTTGGACGACGTTATCGTCATAGGTAAGACGTACGAGGAGCACCGCGAAAATCTAAAAGAAGTGTTTGAGAGGCTACGAAGTGCTCATTTAAAGCTCAACCCAGAAAAGTGTGCCTTGTTTCGTCCGGAAGTAAAATATCTGGGTTACATTATATCACCGGAAGGAGTAAGAACGGATCCTGACAAAATCGAAGCCGTGAAAAGTTGGCCTTCTCCAAAAGATAAACACCAACTGAGAAGCTTCTTGGGCCTTGCCACGTATTACAGAAGGTTCGTAAAGGATTTTGCTGGCATTGCAAAGAGCCTGCATCAACTTACGGAAAAAGGCCGACAGTTCAGGTGGTCTGGAGAATGCGAAAAAGCATTTCAAGAACTGAAGCGACAGCTGTGCAATGCCCCCATCTTGGGTTACCCGACGCCCGGAAAAATGTTCATCGTGGACGCAGACGCTAGCAATGTTGGGGTCGGAGCTGTGATCTCCCAAGTTCATGACGGTCAAGAGAAAGTGGTCGCATATTACAGCAAAGTACTCTCCAGACCTGAACGGAACTACTGTGTAACCCGGCGCGAGCTTCTGGCTTTAATTCTGGCTACGAAGCATTTCCATAAGTACCTCTATGGACAAAAGTTCATTCTCCGGACAGACCACGCAGCTCTGAAATGGCTACTCCAATTTAAGAACCCTGAAGGCCAAGTTGCAAGATGGATCGAGCAGTTGCAGGGCTACGACTTTGAAGTGCAACACCGCAAGGGAACACTCCACTCAAATGCTGATGCTCTCTCTCGTCGACCGTGCGGAGTAAAATGCGAACACTGCAATCGTAAAGAAGCAAAAGAACAGGCAACTATCCAAATGATCAGGACTGAGCCAATAGAGGGTTGGAGTATAGACGAAATCCGTTCCTCCCAACAGGCAGACAATGACATCGAACCAATATTGGCCTGGAAGGAACACGAGGAAAGACCAAGCTGGCAGCAGATATCAGATCGGAGCCAAACTCTGAAGGCATACTGGGCACAGTGGGACTCGCTTTTTGTGCAAGATGGATTGCTGAAGAGAAAATGGGAAAGTGCAGATGGGACAACATCTCGTATGCAGCTAATTGTGCCACGGTCCAGAGTCAACCAAGTGCTCCATGAAATACATGACGGAATCTCAGGAGGCCATTTGGGAATAAACAAGACGTTGGAAAAGGTAAGGGAACGTTTCTATTGGCTAAGCGCTAAACAAGATGTCGAGAATTGGTGCAAAAAGTGCATAAGATGTGCGGCTACCAAGGGTCCAAAAGTAAAGCCACATGGATAAATGCAACAATACAAGGTCGGAGCACCTTTCGAACGAATAGCCATCGACATCGCTGGGCCGTTTCCCGAAACCATTAATGGAAACCGATATACCCTCGTGGTCATGGATCATGGATTACTTCAGTAAGTCCCCGGAAGTGTTTGCCATCCCAAATCAAGAGGCTAAGACCGTAGCCGAATAGATAGTCAACAAGTGGGTGAGCAGATTTGGGGTCCCAATGGAGCTGCACTCTGATCAAGGGCGAAACTTTGAATCAAAAGTCTTCCAGGAAATATGCCAATATTTGGGAATAAGAAAGACAAGGACAACGCCACTACACCCTCAATCTGATGGAATGGTCGAGCGATTCAATCGGACCTTGAATGAGCATCTATCTAAGGTTGTCAGCAACTGCCAGCGGGATTGGGATCGACACATACCCCTCTTCTTAATGGCCTACCGAAACGCGGTCCATAGCTCAACAGGGCACACACCATCCGAGATCTTATTTGGCCAAACGATTCGGTTGCCAAGTGAAGCAAAATTCGGATCCCCACCGACAGAGCCCAAAGAGGTGAACGAGTACGTGAATGACTTACGCAGCAGGATTCGTAAATTGCATGAAGACACCAGAGAAAAGATGAAGCTAGCAAGCAGCCGCATGAAAACTAGGTACGATATCAAGGCGAAATCTTCCGGTTTCAACGAAGGAGATCTGGTTTGGCTGTATAATCCTCAGCGTAAGAAAGGCAAATCACCAAAATTGCAACAGGACTGGGAAGGTCCATACAAGGTGATAACCCGCATTAATGACGTTGTCTACCGGATCCAGCGTGGGGATCGAGGAAAATTTAAAGTGGTCCATTTGGATAGAATGTGTCATTTCAACGGGATGCTGAATGACGAAGTTGTTCGGGACGAACAACTGTAGGGAGGGAGCAATGTGATAACCAGTCAAATGTGAGCAGCGACATCTAGCAGAAAATGTCGAAACTCGAAGACTAAAAGGTTTCGATACTGGATTAGCAGTCTCGACTGGAGAGTAGAATCGAATTTTCTAGCAAATTGGAAATTGTATGGGACGCTGGGTGGCGAGGATTGTTCTCGAAGTATGTCATTCGAGTATAAATACCAGCATCCCAAAGGTATGCAAATCAGTTCCAAAGTTGAATTTGAAGTGTTAATTAGAAGAAGTGATTAAGTGGTTTAAGTAAAAGATAAGAAAAGTATATGTGGTTGAGAAATTGAATTGTACTGAGAGAAAGAATTAAATAGTGAATTGTAACTGTACTGAATAAAGGGATTTGTATTGAAAAGAATAAGTTCTATCATTTGTACCCACACAAACATTTTACAGTATGAACGCAACGCTCACAAAACATGGTCATTATAGGGCAATCCCAACATTGAATCCCGTTTCCTTTCCTACAACCTTAACTATGTAAATTAGTATATAAGACAGAATTTTCATTTTCATTTCATTTCATTTTATTGATTGATTGATTTACATCTTTTACATATAGACTCAAAGCCTTTCAGTTTGTAAAAGTTTACATATTGTGATAACCACTTAAATGTGAGCAGCGACATCTAGCAGAAAATGTCGAAGACCAGAAGATTTCGATATTGGAATAACAAAGTCTCGACTGGAGAGTGGAATCGAATTTTCTAGCAAATTGGAAATTGTATGGGACGCTGGATGGCGAGGATTGTTCTCGAAGTATGTCATTCGAGTATAAATACCAGCATCCCAAAGGTATGCAAGTCTGTTCTAAAGTGAAATTTGAAGTGTTAATTAGGAGAAGTGATTAAGTGGTTTAAGTAAAAGATAAGAAAAGTATAAGCGGTTGAGAAATTGGATTGTACTGAGAGAAACAATTAAATAGTGAATTGTAACTGTACTGAATAAAGCGATTTCTATTGAAAAGAATAAGTTCTATCATTTGTACCCACACAAACATTTTACAATATTTTACATATTTTGGTTCAAGCATAATTCATATTAGAATAGACATTTAAACTAAAATTTTATTTGATGAAACACATTTTAGGAAATGAAAGAGAAGCTTTCTTATTTAAAGGGGACCTACTTAAATATTATTATCAGCCAAAAATCTAAATACCACCCTCACGAATTGCCTGGTTCCTCTCAGTTTTCTAATGAAGAGGGGTAGGGAGTTCCATTGCCTGATGACGTAAACAAAAAATTGGCGCTCAGAGCTGTTACAATTAAATTTCGGTTGAATAAACATATAAGAGCGATTGGAGATACAAAATTCTATTTTTTCATAGAGGTACAATGGCTCTTTATTGATCAGCAAATTATTTAATGTCTTAAGGGAACAGTATTCCATGTATGCATATAAATTGCATCCCAGGATGTTTTTTGAGTAGGCCGTTATGTGGTCAAACCCTTTAAGATTGTACACGTACCGGACTATGTTACAATTAGGTTTCGTCTAGTTTGAGTATTATGACAACAGAAAATCTGACACCCGTATGTGATGATGGGCATAAAAAGGGTTTTCGCTAAGTTGAGCCTAATATGTTGGGGTGTAAAGTTTTTTGATAGCGATAGAGTTCGTAAGCAACCATATATCTTGCCAATTACTGACCGAATGTGAAGGTCCCAGCTAAGGGTAGTGTTAAACCAGATGCCCAAGTTCTTAACTTTCTCCACATATTGTAGAACAGCATTGCCGACATACAAGACAGGAAAATAACTCATTTCAAGTTTGGTTTTATAAATAATCATGCATTGAGATTTTTTTGAGTTTAAAAAGAGTAAAATTCTTTTCAGACCAGTGAGCAATGGCTTTAAGGTCATTGTTGAGTTGTTGGACCCCGTCCTCGATCATTTCAAGCTTGCAGTTCAGGCGGATTTGTACATCGTCGGCATACATGTAAACTGCTGCATTTGTGACTGCAAGCGGAAGATCGTTTATGAATACACTGAACAATAGAGGGCCGAGAATAGATCCTTGAGGTACTCCTGACAATAAATTTAGAAAACGGGACGAGTTTTTACCAACAACAACAGCTTGTCTCCGGTCAGAAAGGTATGACAACATCAGTGTAGCAGCACTTTTTGTGAAACGAAATTGATTTCTCAGTTTTGAGATCAAAATTTTGTGATTGGCCGTATCGAATGCTTTTGAAAAATCAAGAAGACAAAGAAAGGACACCTGGTCACTGTCCATTGCCTGTCTGATATCGTCGGCTACGTTTAAGATGGATGATGTGCAGCTATGGTATTCTCTAAAACCAGACTGATGCGGATTCAGAAGCTTGTTATTTTTAATAAAAGCCGACATCTGCTTGTGTAACATTTTTTCAAGTACCTTAGACAGAAAGGGGAGAATGGAGATCGGCATATATTCGGGGGGTGAAAGTCGGGTAGCAGGTTTTTTGAGTATTGGAACAACTTTTGCAAATTTCCAAGCAATCGGAAAAGATGAAGTTAATATAATAGTGTTACATATATGTGCAAGTATTGGAAGAATATGAGGCAGAATATTTGTAGAATAAAATTCACTTGTTAAAAGATAAGCACAAGAGACGGTGTTATCACTGAATATACAATACTTTAATGTACTGGATTATGTGCTTTTACATCGACATCTCTATCGACAAGTTTATGTGCTTGGTGAATTTAATTTAGTTTTGGGAATCAAAATCGATTCTTCCAAAAAATCACTCTGGCCAATCGCTGTTTCTTTGGGCTAAGAAGGCAATTGAGTAGTAAGGCTCTATCCCGAACAACTAAGGAGACTCTATATAAGACCTCGATCATCCCAGGTCTACTTTATGATGCTGAAGCTGAACTCTATCGAGTTTTCTCGTTTCGAAAAACAAAATTCTTCGTAAGATATTCAGCCGCGTTTGCGTTGACGGGCTTTGGAGGAGGAGATTCAACGACAAACTGCGTATCTGTCAGCTGAAAAGGCCGAAGGAAGAAATTGGGGCCGGGTTTCGTCTGAACAGTAGCGCCACCTAAGTAAGTATGTAAGTAATTTGTGGAAATCAACTCTCAAAGCAAAAGCAGCTTTGTTTATCATGTGATTATATTCACAATTATAGAACCAGCATACAACATTCTGAGACAAAATAGTATACAGTATGTATAGTAGTAGGCCAACTCTTGCATTTGGGTTATATGGTTTTACGTAGTTAAATCGACGGCATAATCCTGACTCTAGATTACCAGATCCTTCAGGAGCTAGTTCTGGTAGCTCACCAGGGTTTGAGCTGCGAATATGTTGAAATAGCATAAATGATATCTCACTAGTTCTGTCGCAGACGTTGCCGATGACTCTATTTTGAGAGTTTCTTCTCAAAATGGATTCAAGACCGGCTATAGCGAATATCCCAAGAATGAAAAAATCCGAATACGTATATCTTTTCATAGTTTATTTCTTACATAGAATCTCACAAAGTACCTTTACAGTTCAATGTGTTAAATTTTTATTTAAACTCAATGGTACTTAATAACTTTTAGCTGATATGGGTAATTTGGATTGATATTTCCAATATATTGAAACGAGGTGCTGTCTATTAGTTCAACTTTAAATTTATCACTAACCCCATTGGTCAAAACACACACGAATGCATTATTTATAAATGCGTGTAACAACTTAAATTTCCGGAGCAGTAAAGCATTAATTAACAATAAACAATTATTTACATATGGATTTCTATTAATATTATTTTGATTGATGGTTATTTGATTACCCTTATGAAAAACCTTCTCATTTTCATTTCGGAATTTCAATTGAACATTAAAATCTATATAAACCATGGACAATTTTTTGTTGCCTTTCAAATAGAATGAAAACAGGTCATTTTTAAGTTGTTGAAAATGAAAACCATTACAATAAGGCAACAGAGAAATACTGCAAAAATGTTCGTGGGTCTTTGAACTAGCATGAACCGAATACGGTTGACGTTCTGCATTCAACTCTAAATCTAAACTGCCAGAAGAAGAACAATTATCTACTTTAACTTCAATGCTTAGCTTTTGCTCATCTTCATCTGTAACCATTATAACAAAAGTTGGTTCGATTTTATAATTTTTATAAATATTTTTCAACAATCTTTGTGTTTTAATCATTTTTAAATGTAGATAATCTGATATATCAGAGCTGTAGCAATCTCCTCTCTCTAAGTATCTTCCATTATCTTGTGATTCTTCGATAAAATCTTCACCTTTCGATATTGTTCTTAAAAGCTCGTATGTTTCACAGTCAAAAACATAAATTCGATCAGGGTTGTACTCACTTTTACATGCGTTAAGACTCTCATGTTTGAAGTGCGTAACATTTTGGATTTCTTGATACGAATCATCGTAATACTGTGATAGGTTTTCTTCAGGATTTTCCCTCAACCAGATGTAGTTTCCAAAGCCATTGTAATAAATGTCGTTATTTTTCGAAAGGGAATTGGAGACAGGCATCGTTACTCCAGCTTGATCACCTGAGTTGTATATAAATTTTTTACTGACTACCACCTTTCCGATGTATATTCGATCGTTAAACACATTAAAGATGTTATACTCATCAACGATCAATTGATTTTTGAATTCAGTGTCCTTTTCCAAATCTAATTTCTGATGTAAATAGAATAGAATTGGAAGATTGTGATAGTCTTTCAAGGATTTGAACTTTTTGTTCAATAAGAATTTGGTCAGTTTTCGTATTTCTTTATTTTTGGTTTCGCCACCATAATAAGTACCGGAAAGAAAACCTTCTGTTCTATATGATAAAGTATATGATAGATCATAGAAGTTATCAAAATTCAAGTCGGTTGTGTGATACCAAATATATCCTTTCGAGAGACTCCTAAAGGTATAGTCTCCATTGACAATTCGGTTTTGTAGGATTGTATTTGGATGTTCTAGATCGCTTATCGTACAAATATAAATATTGTTGTCTGTTACATTTATTATACTCGACATGTTCGTGCTATTTTATAAATATCTATTTGAAATTTGTCTTCAATTAGGTTGGTTCTTAAGACCAAGTGACAATACCCAATGGCCAAACTTCTTTGGTGAGCAAAGCATTTGATGGTTTGGTTCCTTTAATAGAATGGCAAAAATATGAATAAATCGTTTGATTAATTGTTCTTCATCGTCGGCTTACCCCCAAATAGGTCAATTGATTCCAAGTGTATTACTCTGAAGAACGGCAGCAGCTATGTTATGTATTTTAAGAAGCTCTCATACATATTAGACTTAGACTGTGCACTGTCGCTCCAAATGCAATTGACTTATAATTTTGTAATTGCTTCCTTTTCTGTTAATAACAAAATGTTTTTTTTATAAATTGAATTAGACACAAAGAATCGTTGGCGCTAACCAACCAGATAACTCTTCAATTCTGACGGATCTTAAGAGCGAATTTGAATTTACCTGTTGCAAACAAAAAAATCAATATACGAGTACATATGTAACAATACGGTTTCTGGCTTCAGCCATTGATACGAGTATCGACATATCGTAACGTAATCAATAGAGCAGGCAGTGTTACCGATGGGCAAATGTTTTCAATGATTTTTGGTCACTTTTAGAAATAGAGCTGATATTTTAGACGTTTCCAAGGTTAAGCGGAAATCGAGAAGCTTTTTATGCATTAAAGTATTATTTTACTAAGGGCGTACTTTACTTAAATAACTTAATTGCAGGCGTGGCCGTCGATACCGGGCACGCTGTTTCCAGTTGTCAAGACCAAGCACTCGGCATCCGCGATGCCGCAGGCTAGAATGTCGACACAATGACAGGAAGATTCTCCGAAGTGAAAGAAGACGGGTTACGGGTGAAGCACATGGCTGTGGCTCAAGTGGTAGTGTGTTGGCTTCCAAATCGGAAGGTTCGGTGTTCGAATCCCAACCTCGTCCGAAAGACATTCTTTTTTTCAGGCAAATTAATTCACGTAAGACGAATGGTTGCCTCTAATACAACAACAAGTCCAATTACACTAATAATTTAGTCTCCCCATTAAATGTTCGATGCCACCCATGGAGCGAAATAACCACTGAGCCCAAAAATCTTTCTTTCTCTCTGTCCCATTTTCCTAAAAACTTAACACGTGCTCAGGCATTTTAAGTCTATTAATACCCACTTGAGTGTTAAGTTCTTAAAAAAAAAAAAATCAAGGATCAAAACTAAAATGAAAAAATATGTCAGAAATGGAACGATATGGAAAAAAACTATGTGTTGCACCCGAGAATCCACTTTAGAAATGTGTTCTCGGTGGAAGTAACCCTTCTTCTTCCCACTTCCACCGAGAATCCATTTCTAAAGTGGATTCTCGAGTGCAACACATCGTTTTTTTCCATATCGTTCCATTTCTGACATATTTTTTCATTTTAGTTTTGATCGTTGGGATCACATTGGCGACGGGATGAAAGTCCTCACCATGAACGTCGTGTTCACATTTTCATGGGGTTGAAAGACTTTTTGACAAGTGGAATACTTGAATCGGAGCATTTTTATTTTTTTAAATTTGAGCAGTTCGCCTGAAATACACCTTCTTTCCTATTCTTCACACTTCCTTTCTCATCAACGATCAAAACTAAAATGAAAAAATATGTCAGAAATGGAACGATATGGAAAAAAACGATATGTTGCACCCGAGAATCCACTTTAGAAATGGATTCTTGGTGGAAGTAACCCTTCTTCTTCCCACTTCAATAAAAAGCGTTCCCTCTCTTTCGGACAATCTTCCTGCCCGCGCCAATGTGAACAGGCACATAAATGCATGGTTGTTCTGTTTACATGCGATCATTTGCAATCAGTTTAAAGTCAACAAAATTATTTGGGCGTGTGATTCGAAATGTTTGCGTAGTTGCACTGCAAATGATCGCAATTATGCATTTATCAAAGCGAGACAACGGTTGGTTGCAATTATGCATCCTATGCATTGGTCAGACTTGCGGAACCATGCATTTATGAAAGCACCCAATGTGCAATGTAGTAATGCGTCATCTAAGAAAATCATATTAAATACTAGTTTGGAAGTGGAGAATTTGGAAAAACATTACAGGATGTGAAAGTGAATTACAGATTTACTTTTGTAATGCGAGCGTTAGGCTTAGGATTAGCTGGATTCAATAAGTTTTGTGGTGTGATGGATTTGAAAAGCAATTTCTTATCAATTCTTATCAACCTACAATAGATACATATGTATGTACTGAAAACGTGTGCCACTGTAAAGCTGCACACGTCGGGAAAGATGGTAGACTTTTACGTAGGCAAAACCAAAAAGATGCTCTAGATATGGGTGCTGATATTACTGCACTTTATGGACCAGGAATCGACGACTCTGTTTAGGTATGAACAAATTTTTCATGTTTAATATTGAATTTTCTGGTATACAAAACCTTAAAGCGATTTTCTGAGACTTGTCATTTTTGAAGCCGGTGAACGGTTTAAATCAAAATTTACTCGACCGATTCTTTTGAAATTGATCCATGATCCATGAGATGATCCACTTATAAGTTATACAGTTCTCCGGCGGACAACTTTTTTTCGAGGCGCCTCCGAAAATTTGCTGCCATCGGCTTAATTATTAATATTTTGCTTTCAAAAACTAAGGAAATATGTATTGGTCATATGTTATACTATAATGTCACAATCAATTAAAAAAATTTGTACAGGTAGCGTCTAAAAAAATTCTTAAAAATGGATTTTCTTCGCCGAATTAACGTTAGCCGATAAAGTGCGACTTGAGTTAGACTATGAACATTGCAAGAAAGAGAAGTAAAATGCGGTAAGAAGTGCGACAGCAGTAGACGAAGAAGTACAACGTCGAAGCACAACAAACTACCTAGCATTTTTAAGATTGCGGCGCACTGAAGAAAAAACCCACAAGAGAATCAATCGCTGAAGTGCTATATATTGAAGATGAGCGGTGACAATGAGGCTTGCAAATTGATAGAAAGAGTTCCATTCCCTCGGCTGCCGCATACGAAAAGCAAACGGCAGATTTTACGGAAGCCGCAGTATCGATTAAAAGAATGAACCGGTGCAGTCGGACTGAATAACATACCTTCCGTAATATGAGCGACAATCAGAAAGCTTGGGATTCTATTAAATAAAGTAATGAGAAACGATCGAAGCTTTCTGGTTCCACTGTATAGTATAAAGGCAGACGCTGAAACTAATATCACGTTTTATAAAAATATACAAACGAGTTCTCAACAGTCGACTTTATTAAACTCCGTGGCAGTCAATGCGGCTTTGTAGGAAACAAGTCGACATATGACGCGATTCAAAGTTTACAAATAATGATGTAGAAACATCGCGAAGCTTTGAAGAATCTGCATATCGCCTTCATTGGCTTGGAAAAAGCGCTTGACCAAGCTCCCAAAGATCTTCTTAAGACGGCGCTAAGGTTTCAAAATATTCCTGAGACATATACAGGTAGGAATGCTGATTTATCAAATATCAAATAAACAATTTATTCCGGATCGACGACCACCAGTTACCCTCAATAATGTTTTGATCTCTAATTACAACAATATGAGTCGTCATCAGCTCGTTTGTTGTCCTAGACGATCGGAGTTTGTTTACTCTCGTTGAGTCACGGAGAGGATATTGTTTACATTCGTCATCGATGGGTTTTGTGGACGTGGCATAAAGTATTAAATTCCGTTGGCATTTGGAACTGGCTAGACTGATGGGTTGACGATCGAGTGGATGATGGATGAAAGAATAAGTCTTGCTTGGTCCCTAAAGCAGTGAAGTTCGGTGGTTCGACGGTCCGGAGTTTTCTATATTTAATTGCATCGTTTTTTTTTGTATTATACACTTTTGTAAAATTCTTGTTTTGTAAATTATTCAAATAAAGTATGAAGTATTTGCTACATACATATAATCGTAAGACGTGATAACTACGATGACGTTAACACGAAAGATAAATGCACAGCGGGTCTAACCGGCGAATTCGAAGTAATATCTTGAGTACAATACTCGTAAGTATTGTAAGCCAGGTATCAGAATTAAGGGACCTTTATACGAATCTACTTCTTTTTCTATAGAAGCGGCGCATAATCGAGTCCGGACCAACTTTTCTTCTTTTCACCTATGATAGCGCTATTATGGATAACAACGTGACAACTCTTCAAGCAACTATGAATAATGGGAGAAAGATGCTAACGATAACAGATTACGAATAAGTCGTATTAGGACCAAATATCTGCATTGCCGATTTTCCAAAGCAGCAAACCCAACTCTTGATAACTATTTAGAAAAAGTCATCGTACTAAAGTGAGAACAATTCCAACACTTAAGCTGTGTCATTTACTACCAATGAAATTTCTATAACGATGTCACAAATAGAGTCCGTGTGGGGTGGCTTAAATGGCTCGAAAACATCGGACTATGAAAGAAAAATATAATGGAAAAATGAAAATGTTACGAATGTCAGCTGGTGATCAAATAAGAAGCAAGCGCATCCGCAAAAGTCTTCACATAAAGAAAGCGATAGTATAGAAATTTCAGCCTGAGCAAATCAACTGGTTTTACCATGCTCAATGAAGGTCGTCGGAAAATCCGGTCTGCAAACCAATAGAGACTCAAGTTCCAGCCGAGGTTCAAAGAACGGGCGGAAAGAAAAATATATGGATCACTCAAATGCGAAAAAAATTAGCAATCACTTGGCCCCAGTAACAAGGTGATCAAAAATAGAGTGGCCTGTAGAATGGTTCTAAGGTCCGAAAACTTAACCAACCTCACAACGTTTAATAGAAGAAGCATAGCTTATCTAGTACTTAAAGGTACCACCATCCCTTTCTCCAATGAAGCCAAGTATTTGGGTGCCATCCTGGATAACGAAATTCTTTGAAATAATCATATTGTGCCAGAAATCTATATCTGACAGGGGCTTGTCATCGAGGAGGGATCTAGATGATTATGATAAGACCAATTCTATTGTATGCGTCAATTGTTTAGTGGCACAAGCTTTCACGTAAATATACCATTGCTGCTTTCACCAGACTCTAAAGAAAGGTTTATCTCGGCTGATCCTAGCACACCTGTTTTGCTCTTGCAGCATTGATGTATTTCTCTCCTTTTGACATTCAAATCATCGGCTGCTCTTTCAAAGCCTTCTTCTATTTAACATTTTTTTTCTTCTTTGGCTGAACGGAGAAAACACACAAAGAGATGGTGCATTTTACTCCTCGCAAGTTCCATTTACTGGAACTTCTCAGCCTTTCGAATATAGAGTGCTTACATTACCAGCACCCACCACGTCAACGCCGAATCATCACTTTCAAAGCAAGTGTTGCAGGATGTTGTATCAATTATGGGCATAAGTTACATTAGTTAAGTTCTTAGCAAAATTGTAGTGCCCCGTTACGACTCCAGTAAGCAACCTGCAGTCTTTCCTACTGAGAGACAGCAGGAAGGCCCCTAATATCTTAAAGATATTGGGAAGCATTCGTTTGGTCTGCCGGCATCCTGAAGAGTCATGTGATCTGCAATTGTGTTCATATGAAATCCAACTGTAAGTGGAAGCCCTAACCGAAAACGCAGGCAGACCTAACGTTGTTTCGCGTTCTGAAAAACTATTCTCTGAGCCTTCGGCGATTTCATTTCTCGTGATTCCATTGTGACCTGGGACTCTGAAAAGACCCAGTAAATTAAGCCTTCCGACTGCGTTCAGTGAAGTCTTACCTTTTCGCACTAGCTTGGAAGTCGTAAGGGGCTTCAGCTAGGCTGTCCCCTAGGAAGACAGACGCCAGAGCCACATCCTTTCAACTTTCCCTGTATTAGACTGGCTCCAGCCGGTTTGGGAATTGTCCCTGACGTCTTAACGGAGGACAACAACCTTAACCTTCAGTGCTCGTCTGGCAAATTTTCATCTGTCTTCCAAGCGGAGATGTAATATGAAAAAGAGCTGGAGTAGTTGAAGTATCTGCGCCTGTAGCGAAAGACAAAGTCGGTTTAAGCCTTAATGAATCACCCCACCCCTCCAAGTTGGTTCGAAAATGCAATGCACTGCACCACCACCTACATTTTATAAAAAATAAAAAATTATGTCCATATGCTAAGTTTTTCTTAAAAAATATTTTTTCCTAGCCTTAAGTATTCAAAATAAATAGTTCTAAGTAAAATGTTAATAAAGTCGAAAGACATAGTTATAAGAATTTAGAGTAGCTTAGAGCGCCTGTGTGGGGCCAGTAAGTTAGCATAAGATTATTATTATGTAATTGTAAGCTAACATTTAAGCATTTTTTGTTAGAATGAAACTGAAACTGAAACCACCACCTACAATGGAAGGTGGCACGATTTTTTAGATTTCAGAGAGACTAAACGAATGGCTCCGGAAGTGTGTAAAATGTCAAAAACCTTTTTGCTGCCCAGAATAGGCTGCATACTTGCGTCTAAATCATGAGCACACTGTTGGGCACTACATTTTGATTGTCCGGCTTATACACTTCTATACTTCTGAAAAGTACTGTATTGGACTAGTCCCTTAGTTCATAAATCTGTTCCCTCGAGAAAACAAATTGTGTCTTTAGCGACACAGAAATTGCGCTTAACGCCTTGTTCAATTCGTTTGCCAATCCCAAACCAATTTGACAAGGCACAAGTTATTTAGACGCAGTTAGGTTAGTACAATAGCGTCATCGCTATTTCTTAGCAGCGATGACTGCTGACGATGTCCTTAACGGGGCACTGCGTAAGCAGTGCCTGTCGCTGGCCAATAGCGACACCACAGCCTTGAACGCTTGCTGCAAGGCTGACAATGACACCGTGAAGAGCTTCTTCTGTAAGCTCTAATTGATTGTAATTTAAAAGAAAACACCATGCAGTCAAGTTTATTGAGAAATTTTATCGTACGTATATTTGAGTACCTAATTAAAATAAAAATTCATACAACAGATTACATTTGACATCATCATTCAAAGAGCTAAGCTAGCGACTTAGTAGAATAGGCCACGCATCCTTCTGCCGGAGCCCTGTCTGTCGTACAACACATTAAATTTATTCACAAAGTGGTTCATGTCATTGCATCCCTTTGTTAGTGCGCCTAAGTAAGTAATCAGTCCAACATCGTTGCATTGTGTGTAGAATTCTTCCTTAAAGCCGGGCCCTTGCATCACTGGCAATCGATGGCTAAGCGAATACGATTCTCTTAAAATCTCTTGATTCGGTTCCAATTTACCAGCTTCTACATCCTTAATGTACTTGAGCACAATCTTAATGCGAGTGTTAAGCATTTTAATGGCACTGTCCTGAGCTACAAGGTGTTCAGCTACAACAGATTTCTCACCAGTCTCATTCGTAGACATTCTTGCTACGTGATCTACTCCAATACGTTCTGCTTCTTCAGTTGCCAGAGTGTATACAAGTGGCACCAACAGCATTGTAGCTTCGCCTTGTACAATGTCAATCACAGATTCATACAATTTAAGTGGCAACTGATCAACACTACGCGAAACAGGATTTAGCTGCAACATAATTGGGCACTCATTGATGTCAGCAATTTGTTTCTGAATCTTGATTTCTTTTTCTGTGGGTGCTTCGCCCGTAGTATACCAGCCAATAAAGTCAAGTTCACTGAATACCTGTTTGTACTGTGATTCCTTTGTGTTGTAGTAGTCCAAGTTGATGATAACATCTTCACCAACTTCGTCTGTCTTCAGTTCGAATGAATTCATGACTTCGATGTTGCGACCTTTTTGCTTGCCAATGAGGGCACCATATACCTGACGTTGTTCACCAGCTTGGGCACGGATACGTGTCCAGTGTTCGGATATATTCATTGTCACCAGAGGATGCAGGGAAATCGTTACTGAGGGTACAGTTCCGGCACCGGCCATTATGTTGGAAGCGCCTGCAGACTGCTTGCTAAGTGCCTTTTCAGAAGTTGAAGCCGTAGCCTCGACGTCTACCTCCATTTTCTCCATTTTCTGGTACAGAAATTTGCAAAACTTTATGTGTAACCAACAACAAAGCGCAAAATATTAAATGCAAAATGTTTTGAGAATTGTACAATAATATATTGCACAAAACTCGAAATATCTATTTGACAGTTGGGAGCTAAATTGTTTAGGGCCAATGTGCATTTTGGTTACAGGTAAGGTAGTGTAGAAAATACTCGTAGTTGGTGCGATAATAATTATTTAACACAATATTTTATCTTAGGGTTCATTCACAGCTCAGCGAACTGCGAATACGAATATGCGAATATTCGTAAATTTGGACATTTTATTCACATTCATATATGGACCATTTGTCCAGGCAATACAACAAGTGATTCTTGCCGTGTTGTATTATGCCTTTGCACTGAAGGCAATCTTGAACAACTTTGTTGAGCACTCAACTTGCGAAATATGAGCCTCATCGGGATGAGCTTCACTTCTTTGCAACCTTATTGGATTCTGCTTTTCAGAACTCTAAAATTCCTCATGAAAGAATGTTCTGTGGTAAAGTTCCCCTTAGCAAAATAATGGTGGAATATTTTAACTTTACGACTGTGTTAGTTGAGCATTATTGGTATTTTACTACAACGAAATATACCTTTCTTAACGGAACACTCTTTCGACCTTATATTTCCATATGTGATTGGACACTGACATAAAGTGCTGGAGGATCTAACTCCTTAAGACAATAATAAGGGGAGAGAACTTCTTTCACCAGAGAGTGCAACTAATCGACGTTATTATTTCCATCTATTCCGCTGTGGCAAAGGAGTGTGATATTGAACCGGGTGCTAGCTTGGGTGAGTTCCTCCTAATACTGATGCATGTATGCATGCATGCCTCTCTGATAGCTAGTATTTTCGTGGTGTGACTTTTAAACGTTTAGTTGTGAAGTAGCTTACTATTTTCCATTCAGGGGCTTGACATATGGGGCAGCGAGCCGCAATCATAGAACAATTCTTGCTCCGAAACAGAAACAAACGCCTTGCCTTGTTGACGACCTTTTGCTATTTATTACGGACAACGATCGGATTCTGGAACTTGAAGACCCTCCTCAACTTTCGAGAAGAGGAGTTCATGCGGTACAAATTGGGCATCTTGGGACTGAGTGAAATAAGATGGTGGAACGCATGAGAATACCTTTAACCAATCGGGAACACTATACTATTGTACTCTGGAAAACCAAATGGAAAACCAGCGTGTGGGAATATGGGGTGGGCCTTTTGTTAACCTCTTATCGTGGAGACCTTATAATGACCGGTTTCTTACTGAGTACTGTAAGAAAGGTAACCATCATCCAGTGCTACGGACCGAAAAGGGCAGCTTCTAAGATCAATTAGATGCTGCTTACAATTTAACGCCTAACGGTTACATCGTGATAGTGACGGCAGATCTTAATGCCATGTCATGTTCATGTCATTGTAGACCGAAATGGCAATGGCGAGCGGTTAGTCGATCTTTACAACGCCAACCAGATAGTCATTGGAGGCCGGACCTGCCACGATCAGCTGGGTCTCATCAAACCAGACAGACCACAACGATATCAGCCGGCGATTTAGAAGCTGTTCTTATGGCGTCCGTAACAGGCGTGGAGTCGACATCGGAATGCAGCACGACCACCATCATATGGTAACTATAATACTTTTCCGTACTGCATCCGTGACTAGCAATTTTGCCAACATGCTCACTATACTTAGATATAATACCAACAGGCTACAAGATCCCCCATAATGAACACTCAAAGCATCAGCCTCAACAGCAGAGAAATCTTAACTTGAAGCTTTGCACCGCGTGAAAAGAAAGGAAGTACAGTTTAGTATAAGACACGACGATAAGCGTATCCACTTTAATACACTCGAAGTGGCAGCAAACTGGTTCGAGAGTAGTAGCTTTTATTCTGCTTTATACAGCACCAAAAAGCATTCTGTAAAAAATGTGCACATTTCCCTACATATAGCTCAGCTCAGAAGATGGAGGGAGCACTTCGCGATGGTAGTTAACCTGAACCAAAATGAACCATCTGAAGTAGCAAACACCCAAATTCCCACTGCCACCCCCTAGCAATACAAAGGTTCAAACCGCGATAAAATCCGTGAAGCAGAACAAAGCAGTATTCACTGATGGAATACCCGTAGAATTTTTCCAAGACGTATCATAACTAATTCATGGGAAAATAACCGTTTTCCGGAAGAGTTGAATAAAGGGATGATTGTCAAGCTGCTGAAAAAGGACAATATGACGGATTGTTTAAATTGGTGGGGAATATGCGTTCTGTCGGCAGTGGCCAAAATAATAGCGATCAAGCAGGCTCCTGCACTGATCATATAAATACCTTGCGGATCATCGTCGAGCAATGCGTAGAGTATAGGTCTCCGCTCTATTTTTATCGATTTCGAAAAGGCTTTCTATAGCGTGAACCTGGTATTTATGGGGAAAGAGTTGGATACAGCTGAAACACGTTGCAGAAAATCGAACAAGATGGCGCGTAGGTTTTTTTGACGATTTGTGCCCACCGATGTGTCGGAAAAACTAAATAACTAACTACTCTCTTTAGAAAAACGTCGCGAATCCGTCGAAATTCTCTTTATTCACCACCTCTTAACCGGCAACATCGACTGTCCCTCAGTGCTAAATCAGTTTTATTAATATCAACTTACCCTTCTTTTTTGACCAAATAACCACCGTTCGTCATATGGTTTTAGCATTGTTTCGTATGCTACGTGAAGCTAGTAGAACTCCCCATGTGTTTGACTTACATTGTAGAATAAGTACGCCCTCAATTATCAGCTCTCCCAACCCTGAACCTCCCCGTTCCTTTTTTTTCATGTGGGTAACTTTATGCGAAATTTTATTGAAACCTTTGTCGAAATAGGCGCATCGACCCAGTGGTGCATCTACACATCAGTCTAAAAAAAACACAGTAGATTGATAGATATACTGCAATTTGAGTTAGTTCGAACCCTATTTACAATTTATGATACTTACTAGAGATATATTTATATACATGTGCAGGACAAATTTACCAAATTTCCTCTGCGGAAATTACGGCATTTGTCGATTAGCGTCTCAGAATACAAACATTTTACTTACACTTCTACTTTCGTTGGTTCACAGTTGTAAAACAATTACCATCAGAGGCGACAAATATTCTCAAAATTACATCTTTATCTTTGTGCAATCATTATCGGATCAGTTGCTAGAAAATAAAGTAAAAATATAGATAAGTAAAATCCGAGCATTATCCGCATTGTTTTAAACACAATTCGTAAAAATTTCGAATCAGTAAACCCCCTGTAATGTGTCATGAGATAAAAAGATATTCTCTCACTACACTATTCTCTTGCCCACCTTAGCAAGTGTCAAATATAAAACAGCTGAGGGTGGTATTTTTCTCTTGCATAGTTCTGTGCTTTTTTTCTTTGATGAGTAAATATTTATTAACAAACACAAGCTGATTACAAAGATAAGGATTATCATAAAATTACTCAACGGTAAGTGCTGAGCTTGTACTTGTAGGCCATTGTTAAGTAATCACACGATTTATTCGTAGATGAGCTATGATGGATTACTGTCCCAGTTGACCGACGAGAAACTGACAATTTATCAGCCACCACTAGTAGTAGAAGAGGAAGTACCACAGCTGCCGCTGCAGCAGACCAACCTTCATGATGTCGTTGCAAATACCTCGTTGATGTCGACAAGTAGTACCTCTCATCAAAGAGGTACTAAGTCAGAAGCTTCAACTCCCTTGCGCAAGGTATCCACGTCGCGTTTTATGAGTGCTTTTAGTCAGTTCTACCCCGGCAGTTGTAGTGGCAGTTCTACAGCACAATCATCATCAGCTATTCTGCCACCGCCGGCGGTCATTTCCACTGAGGACGAGTCTTCGCCGAGCAATTCAGCTGGACGTACCCCAACAAAAGGCATGGAATCCAAATTGATCTCGATGTGGCATAATGTCAAATACGGATGGGGTAGTAAAATTCGTTCGAATTTTTCAAAAGAACAACCAGTTTGGTTACTTGGTCGTTGCTATCATCGCAAGTATACTCCACCAACATCGATGGAGAGCTCCGCAGAGTTGACTTCGAATTTGGAACCATTAAAGGGCGGTTCTACCGGTATCAGTCAAATTGAGATTCAAATTGATGAAAGCCTTATGGCGCAAGAACTTGGAATGGATGCGGTAGAAAATCAAGTTGCGGAAAACCCATGGGAAGAAGGTATTGAAGGTTTTAAGCGAGATTTCTATAGCCGTCTATGGATGACGTATCGTCGGGAATTTCCCACAATGAACGGCTCTAATTATACATCGGACTGTGGGTGGGGATGTATGCTTCGCAGTGGACAGATGCTGCTAGCTCAGGGTTTACTCTGCCATTTCCTTGGAAGAAGTGAGTCGTTTGAGGTATTTCTAAACAAGTGATCGTTTAAGTATTTTTTTTTTTTTGCACTTCTCAGCTTGGCGTTGGGACCCGGAAACCCAATTACACTCCACCTATGAGGATAACATGCATCGAAAAATAATCAAATGGTTCGGTGATAGTTCATCGAAGAATAGCCCATTTTCAATTCATGCTCTGGTCAATTTGGGACAGGAAATGGGCAAAAAACCAGGTGATTGGTATGGGCCTGCTTCCGTGTCTTATCTGCTAAGGTAATTCAGATGATTAAATGTGATTAATAAATGTGAAGAACTGAAAGTGAATCATCTTTTTAGACAAGCAATTAAAAATGCCGCTCAAGAGAATGCTGACTTTGATAACATTGTGGTTTATGTGGCTCAGGACTGTACAAGTAAATGACGAATTCTATTAAGCACGTGATTGCGATGTAACCCTCTTTGTGCTTTTTTTTGCTTTTGCTTCTTTGTAGTTTACATTCAAGATATACATGAAGAATGTAACATACCAGACAAGACTATAAAGCACGTTCCATGGCAAATGCATCGTAAACAATGTGATGAGTCTCACAAAAATACTGCACAACAACAAGTGCATTGGAAATCTCTCATTATTCTTATACCACTGCGGCTGGGTACGGAAAAACTTAATCCGGTATATGCACATTGTTTGAAGCTGCTTTTGAGTACAGAATATTGTATCGGTGTGATTGGTGGCAGGCCGAAACATTCCCTTTATTTTGTTGGTTTTCAAGGTGAGTAGTATGCTCACTTTTTATCTCATTTGTTTACAGGTTAATTGGCGCTATAAATAATCAATTAAATTGAGTTGAGATTCTACTTTGTTGTGATAGTAAATGTATTTATGTACTATTATGTATATAGCCAAGGAGAGCGTTTTGCTTACAGAAAACGTTAAGATGTTTTGACATTGAGTAATTGAATGTGCTAATTGCGATAAACGAAATGTTTTAGGGTGACAATTACAGAGAGGGATAACAAATTCGTTTGGGTTAACCTTTGAAGTTTCAGATAATTGATGATGTGCGCAGTATTTTTTCTTACTTCAATGATCGAGAGGCGAGTCAAAATGAAACGGTTGACGGCCAATTATACAGTGAAATCCGATTGGTTTATCAGAACTGATATAATGAAATGAGCATAATAGCTTAGAATTGCAATACAGTTGTGTTCAGACATAACCCCTTCTCACGAGGAGTCTACTAGTAAAACCGTCCTAAAAGCATCTATTCATCTTCTTTGATCAACCGTTAAACTATGTTACATGTGGTAACGTGCATTGGTCCGAAATAGTCGATTCCGACGAACGTAAACGGTCCACAAAATGAGGCCAGCTTAGCCGGAGGAAGTTGGGCCATGATTGGAGGCCGCGGCCTCGTACTGTTGTTTTTGCATTGCTGGCAACTCCTTTTTACCTTACTACAGACGGCTCTCATACGGGGAATGTAAAAGTGTTGTCGAAGCTCGTTTATAATTGTCTCATGGTTACGATGCTTATATCGACAATGAAAGACCATTATGATGAGATTCGTAATCGGATGTGCTCGAGGAAGGATTATCGGTCGCTTAAATTCGTCACTCACATCTTTTAAGGAGTGAATTCTTCCGTTGGCTCGCATGATTTTGTGATCGTCTAGATACGGACACAAACTCAACAGTGGACTGGAACTCTCAACAAATTTATTGGCTGTTAGATACGCGATTTTCCTCTGGTACACGTCGGCCTGAGCTTCTCTCAGCAATGCGTTTTGTGCCAGCTGAAGTTCTTCTTTTGACAAAGGTTATATCTTATCTTATATTCTAGATAAACCGGAACACATAGGCTGTACTTCGAAGCAACCGTTTCCAACTCGAAGAGTCTTTGGGTCGGAAAATATTTTCTTGAGCTTGGGTGTGAACATTAATAAATTCCGTTTTCAGCTCCTCCCCCGTAAGCTCCTTTGGTTGATCTTCCTGTGGCCACTTGTCCGTAGGTGAATAAAGAAATTCCGGTCCTCTAAACCATCGACTGGATGCATCCAACTCCGGAAGTTTTTGCCATTTGGGCCCTTCGTCTGCTACGTTCAACTTCCATTGCCATTCCGATACCATTGTTAAATCCAACATCTCGCTGACACGATGGCCACGAATTGCCTACATCGCCGGTCTGAGCGAAGCCAGCTCAGAACGGTTTTAGAATCCGACCAGAAGAATCGGCGTGAAAAGTGTATAGTGTGCGACTCAACAATGCACTTTGATAGTCGCGCACCTAGAACCGCCGCTTGCAGCTCAAGTCGTGGTATCGACAGGGTCTTCAACGGCGAAACTCTTGTTTTGGCCCCAATTAGGGCACACTCTATTAGTTCATTGTTAATGGTTCTCAAGTAAGCTACGGCAGCAAAACCATTCTCACTGGCATCAACAAATACGTGCAGCTGCTTCTCCGAGTCAGACTTAGGATTTCTGATGACGTAGCACCTGGGAATTTTCAGAGATTCTAGGGCTGGCAGGCAAATTACCCATTTTAACCATTTTTTGTATTCAGCATCCTAAATTTCGGCATCCCATTCGATTTTGGACCTCCATATTTCCTGTAACAATATTTTTATGTACATCAGAAAGTGGGCCAGTAGTCCCAACGGATCAAATATCGTCATCAAGGTCCTTAAGACTTCGCGCTTCGTAGGGCGACGGCCGGCGAATAGAATTTCCGTTTGTTTTGGATTAGTGGTCAGCTTGTACGTAAAATCAGATGCGGTGCACCACCACATTCCCAGTACTTTTTCCGTTCCCAACTCGACGTCTACGTTTAAGTCTTTGCTATCCGTCGGGTCGGACTTCAATGTTTTAAGCACTAAAGGCGTGTTTGAAATCCAATTTCGGATGTGGAGGCCTGTTTGCTGATGAATGAGGCGAATTTCTGTTGCTAATTCAATCGCCTCCGTCCCAGCGAAATCGTCGGCGTTCCTATTTTTCACAAATTGTTCGCTGCAAGGCGAACACGTGGCCCCAAAGGTCATGACAGACATTACCTAGACGTCTGGTTCCTGTGTGACGCTGGGGCTCCAGAGAAATCTTTGAAAGTTCTGGTCCTCTTCTCGTATTTTGACTTGGTGGAACATTTCCATTATGTCTCCGCAGATGGCTATCGGATTTTCTCTAAGCTTGTAAATCACGGACGTAAGCGATGCTACCTGATCCGGACCTTTCAACAAGACAGAATTCAGTGACACACCTTGAACTGTAGCGGCTGCATCCCACACGATTCGCAGCTTTCCTGGTTTATTTGGATTCTGGACAGGAAATATAGGCAGGTACCATGATCGATGATGCCCTTCGGCTGCTTCTTGATGCGAAAGCTTCCTTGTATAGCCTTTCGAGACATATTCCTCTTTTTTTTTCCTTAAGTGATTCAGCTAAATGTGGTTCTCGCCTCATACGTCGTTGTAAACATGCTAATCGTCGCTTGGCCATAGGTAAACTATCCGGTAGCTGAATCTCGGTAAATTTCCATAAAAGTGCAGTTTCAAAACGACCATTTTTTCGAATTGAGTGAGTATTTAGCAAATTCAGGGCACGTTGGTCCTCAGCCGGCATCAGAATTTTTCCTGAATTTGACACCCCGAAGTTCTCCGTACATATAAACCCCTTCACCAACCGTTGCAGCTCATTGTCGTTGCACTCACAGATGTGAAAACTGTACTGTTCTTTCGTGTAACCATCCATGCCGGACAGTTTAGAACAATTACCGTGTACAACCCATCCAAGGCGCGTCTTAATCGCCACAGGTTCTTCTGAATTTCCCTCTCTACACTTCAATGGAAATCCAAGTTTAGCGTTGTTAAGACCTATAAGCAAACGTGGTACTGCACTGTCATATGATTCAATTGCTAGCCTTTTAAGATGCTCGTATTTATTTTGCAAGTGCGTCGCATTTATCGTCTGTGACGGAAGCTGTAGATTGTCGACAGTGTGTACGTCAGCTAGCGTATACCTTTCAGCGTTTGGCGAAGTACCTGAGATTTGCAGAGTGATAACTTCAGAGTTGTTCTCGTACCGGTGAGTGTCCCCGGTCCACTTCAAACATAGCGGCTGCGGTCTTCCCTTTACTTTCAGTCGCCTACCGATTTCTTCATCCAGTAATGTAAGTGATGATCCATCATCTAAAAATGCAAACGTCTGAAGTTGAATGCCGTTCCCGTGCAAGACCACAGGGACTATACGGAATAGCGTCGGTGAAGATTCATAGCGATGGAAATTGCAGTGGTATTGTGTATATTGTAGAGAAACGTCTCCAATCGTTTTGCGCTTTTCTTCGGCATCTTTCTCCTCATTGTGTAACAACTCGTGATGTTTAAAGGTGCAGTTATTCTTCCCGCAGACCGACATTGAAGGGCACCTGTTATAAGCGTGTTTGCTTAAACACCGTCGACATAACTGGTGCTCTCTTACTGCCGACCATCTCACGCTACGGTTGAGTTGTTGAAATTGTTTGCACTCAACAACAGAAACACAAGCGCCAGCACAAATGCAGCAATTGCTCTTGGACGACAAATTTTTGTTGTTTAAGACTGTCTCAGCGTGGTGGGCGTTGATGAAACCCTTTGCACGCACATTTCGGCTGCGGGGTATATTTCCTTCAGCTGTAGAGGAAGGGATCGGAACCAGGATGTTATTGGCGGCCTCGGCGACTTGGTAAATTTTTCTTTCAACCAGCTCCTGTAAGAGTGTTGGATTGTTCAAATAAGCTCCAACGCCCGATGCCTCCCTCTCATCCCTCCTCCCTCAATACCCTCTGCAGACGAATCAGGTTCTCTTCATCGGTGAATGCACAGAGCTCCGAGCTCCGTTCGAATGTAGATATGAAGAGCGACCATTCATCGGGACTCCCTAGAAGCTTTGTAACTCCCTTGACATTAAGTGACGCGCAGCTATATTATGTTTTGTCAAACTTCGAACGGGTGTTTTGCTTTGAATTGATCGTGGTGCCGGAGGAAGTGGGGAGGATGAGGCGGGTTGAGCGTACTGTTGGTTGTCGGTTAGGGTTGATTGCGGCATTCGCATATCGAAGGTTGGGATCTATTGTATAACATTCGCCGGTGCGGAAATTGCTTGTCTTATTGTTGCCTTTTCCTGTACTTGCTGCAATGGGTTAACGGAAGCACCTAGCCAGGATTTATTCACATCTTGATTTTGTGTACTTCTTCGCAATAATTCCGGTAGTGCTACATCGGCTTCCCATGTCACCTTCGTCGATTGTGGGCAATCACGACTGGGATTTTGCATAAGCCAGTTGTCGACCTTCAGCCTAGATGCACATTCGGCATCCTCTTCACTTTCCGACGCATGATCCGCCAACTGCCTTAAGATGTGGTATTTTTGCCTGAGGTACTCGCGTTCTTCTATGTCCCTTTTCTCTCGCAATATCCGTTCTTCTTCCAGTTTCTGTAACTCTATTTGTAGGTGCTTCATAGAAACTTTCGATGAACTCAAACCGGTGGACGTCTTTGAATTTCGTCGTCGATAGTCCATTGATTCCAGCGGGTTTTTATTGGGCAAAGACTTTGACGAAGTAATTACGGCCTTAGCACCAGTGGAGGGGGTTTTGGTATTATAGACACTGCCAGCATTAAAACCTTCTGCACCAGAAGTTATTTCAGGATACGCAGACCCAGTGGCGACGGCTATTGTTGCTGGATCATCACACACAGTAACTCTTTTGACTGGTTTCATAAGTAAATTCGCAGCATCTGATGCGGCTGCATAAGGTGCAGCAGCTGTGACCGAATTAACGGCTGTTGTTATGTAATTGCTCGACGAGGTAGCTACGGCATGTGTGGGAGCGATTGAAGAATGATTTGGTGCAATCAGGTTGGCACTTGCAGCATCAAAAACAGCATTTGTGGAAAGGTTGGACGTAGCGGCGACACTAGAGATGGAAGTTCTAAATAGACTCGGCGGCGTGATGGTGGCGTACGTAGCAGGAATTGGAAGACTCGGTGCTTTAGTGGCGGCGTATGCGGCAGCAGTTGTAGCGACACACGCAGCAGCAGTTGAAGAGAGATCCGCAGAAGCTGTTGTAGCAGTCCTTATGGCAGAATATGCAGGTGCTTTTGCTTCTGGAAACCTAGACAATGAGAGACTCTTACCTGTCACACAACGCGCACAAGCCCACTCTTCTTGACTGACGAAACTATCCACTCCGGCGCAAAGGTAATGGCACCAGACATCGCAGCGGTCACACTGGACCATGTTCCCAGCAGAATCTGGCTCGTTGCAGGCGTAGCAGTTATATTCTTCTGGTGATCGTGGCTTCCCATCTTTGGTTGGTGATCTGCGCAATTTATCCGACCTGGAGAATCGGAACCGCGGAATCGGAACTTTTTTGGGGGCATCTTGATCGGTGGACCGAAATATATATTTGTAATTTGTTGTTGTCGCGGATTAGCGACGGTGGGAATTTGCTAACTACCCTGTTCAATAAAAGGCCACAGTGTAGTGCTAGAAAAGGGTGAGTTACAAATCTTTATTAAAATATAAAATACAATTCATTAATATACAAATTTTTCTTACATATGTTTCCCTTTACAAATGCTACACTTAAATCTTAATATACTCTTAGTTCTGTATTTTCCGTCCACGCGCTCGCTCTGCCAATAAAAGAAAGCCGGAAATGTGTGTTAATTTGACAGCACCGTCTTGCCTCAATGTAGCTCCATCTCTGGGTTGAGGGTGGCAACTACTCATTTGGCTGACAAACACTCCTTACACAGGGTTGTTAACAGCACCTATGGACGTATTTTTCCCATCTGCATTGCTACTGCACTGCTTGTAGAGTTAGGGATATTTTTAGACCCAAGCACTCAGGCAGCTCTCTTTCGATCACCTGGTCATTTCTTTTTTACGTTGAAAGGTGAAAACTTTGCATGGGTCGGTGCCTATTAGTAGCACCGGATTCGTATGTACCATCTAAAACCATCGCCACCTGAATAGACCGACTTGTACCCCCTGTGGTACCACCGTAAGGCATTACTTCGCGGGGGTCGCTTAAAGTCGCTTAAAGACTTAGTTTACTCTATAAGATTCGATTATTTTATGTTAACACTCTTAGACGTTTGCGGGAATAGGTTATCGCTGGCATTTGTTGACATTAAGCTCCAAAGAGTTTTGCTTGCACCATACCGAAAACTTATTCAAGTTATCTTGCAGGAAATGGGAGTCAGAAGGCAATGAGATGACTATGGAAATTCGTATGTCATCAGCGAAAATAGAAAGATTAGAATTATTTAAAATGAGATTTATATCGCTAATTGTTAGGATAAAGATGGTTGGTCCAAGGTGACCACCCTGAGGGACACCAGATGTTGCTTTAATGAGGTCGGATATTGAAGATCTAAAGATGACCCTGTATTCTCGGTCTTCTAAATAGGATTTGGTCCATGCTACAAAATGAGGGGAAAAGCCAAGTTTTTTTAGTTTAAAAATGATACTCGTAAGTTGGTGAGAAATTTTATCGAATGCCTTCCTGAAATCAGTGGAAATTGAATAGACTTCATCACCGTCTTCTAAAGCATGAAGCATCCTAGAGACGAACTCTGTTAATTTAGTGGTCGTTGGTTTACCTTTCACGAAACCGTGCTGATTTGTGCCTATAGTTGGCCTACAGTACGGAAGCAGTTGTTGATAGACTATGCTTTCGAAAAGTTTGGGTATGCAAGAGAGTTTTGCTATGGGCCTATAATTATCGACTTCGGCTTTACTAGGAAAGGGAAAGTACCTGTTGAGACAGACAAGTTAAATAGGGCAGCAAGGGGAGGTCCAAAATTGGTAACACACTCTTTTATTACAATAGCCGGAAGGCCATCAGGGCCGGACGAAAAATCATCTATAAGTTTGGTAATGTTTTCAGATACCAGAGATGTTGTTATAAAGGGTTTTCCAAAAGGGACTTGATAACTTTGAATTTAATTTGTGAACGCACTCTTTCACTAATCATCAAACTGTAACTGTCAGTTTATTCAGTAAACTCAACATTTACATCATGATAAAGTACACGAACGAGCAACGTCTGCAAATTATAAAAATTTTATACCGAAATTCGGAGTCGGTGACTGAAACTTTAAGAACGTTAACTCGTAATTCTCGCCCTAGAAGACAGGCAATAACAAGTTTAGTGCAAAAATTTGAGTCTACATATTCGTTGTGTGATGTTGCCGTGTCAGTGAGACAACGGGTTGGTCGAAGTGTCGAAAATATCGCTGCCGTTCAGGCGTCCGTAGCAAATGATCCAAATCAGTCAATTCCACGGCGTTCTCAAGAATTGGGTATCGCTCAGACCACATTGTCTTATCTGATCTTGGTCTACACTTGGTTTACATACAAGATCAAGCTGACTCAAGAATTGAAGCCGATGGACCAATTGAAGCGACGTACGTTCTCCGATTGGGTTCTGGAGAAGATGCGCCCAGATGATGAATTTCATCGCAAAATCATCTTCAGTGACGAAGCTCATTTTTGGCTCAATGGGTTCGTCAATAAGCAAAATATGCGTTATTGGTCGGGAGAAAATCTACATGTGCTTCATGAATGATGCCACAAGCCACACAGCACACGCTACAATCGATTTATTGAAGAGTAAGTATGGTGAGCGTGTTATCTCAAGAAATGGGCCAGTCGGTTGGCCGCCTCGTTCGTGCGATTTAACTCCGCTGGACTATTTTCTGTGGGGCTCCGTTAAGTCATTAGTTTATGCCTACACGCCGACGACGTTGGAAGAGCTCAGAGCCAACATTGAACACGAAATAGCGGCCGTTTCGACCGAAATGTGTGGCCGAGTCGTTGAAAATTGGGTCCAACGAATCGACCGCTGCAAACGTGCCCGCGGTGGCCATATGACTGAAGTCGAGTTCCATTCATAAATGTTTTGATTGTACTTCAAGCCGATAATAAAGTTTTTGAAATATCTCAAATGGTTTGCGTTTTATTTAAAAAAAAAATTGTCAAGTCCTTATTGGAAAACCCTATATTTAGCGAGATGGATGACGTCTCCTACTAACGTTTTTGCTGCAAGTATCACTGTAATGTCATCAGCAAATCCAATAATATGGCACACCGCCAGCAACTTCGTACGCCTTAACTCCATCTTCAGGGTCATGAAGGAGGTTTTTATATGAGATATAGCTCGTTATCATTTTACGGAGATAGTCCGGTATTTCAATCCGATAAATACAGTTCATAATCCATTACCAGTTCGCAGAAATAAACACGTTCTTCACATCCAGGCTTATAATGGTGTAGTATTTCTTGGTAATTTCTTTTCAGTGCCTGCCCTGTATAACGCGTCAATCTCTATTTATTACCGCACTAATTGTCTCTACTGTGGACCTTGACTTAAGAAAACCGTATTGGTGTTCCGATGCTGTTGTAATTGCTGTCAATTGTCTATTGTAAATGATTCGCTAAAGGATTTTCGCTACCATATTTAGCAAACACGATTGATTGTTTCGGTTCCTTTTTCTCTTCGGCAGTAGCAATAGCCTTTGGCGCTTTCAAAGCTCAGGAAAAACGCTCTCTTGAAGAAACACGTTAAACATTTCCGCAAGTCCGGTCGTATTTTAATAGTGATCTTTAAGTCTTTTTTTTTTTTTTTGGAATGCCATCCAGTCCCTGTGATGAGCCATGAGCTAGTTACTTTCAATTAGCTTTATGTATTGCTTGCAGAAAATCGCTACATCAATCTAGTTTGTTCTAAAACTTCTTGAACCACTTCACAATAATTGAGATTCAGGTGTAGGATATTCAAATTTGTTATTTTGATACATTCTGAAAATTTCCTGCTACGGGTTATATGTTCAGATTCGACAATTTTAGCCTTGCAAAGAAAACAATTTGGTCGGGCCGTTTTCCCACGTCTAAGGCAGAAACCCTTTCGGTTGTTAGGCCTTTTCCAAGTTTTTGCAGTGTACGAACTTACGTACATTACGACATTACGTGATTAAATACGTACGTTTTTTTTGTGTTCTGTGTTACTCATCTCTTTTTTTAATATATTTTTTATTTATTTTTTTATTTTTTTTATCTTAACTCTACCTTAACTTACTTAAAATTTGTAAGCCGGCTATGGATTAAAAAGTAAGCATATCGACTTTGCCTCCTAATGACGTTACCCCGAATTTGAAGGAAACGACGTAGAGGTTGCCTCTTCTTCACAGAGCCACCGCAATTCATGGTGCTGCTGAGCAATATCCCTCAAATTGCGCATTCCTACCGCCTAATAGACCGGAGACGCTCCGCCTGCCGTGTGCGACGTCTCTGTCGTAGTTGAGTCGCCTGTCTACAGGTGTTCAGGCAACGTAGAAGATTAGCGGATCCACTAATTCGTCTGGATCAGACCTTTATTATAAAATAGAAGAACGCCTCTGCCGGAATGAAGCCGTTAAAGCGCACACTCTCATGATATAGATAATTAGGGTAATAATCGCCGACTCTGGTGTTCTGTACAAGCGAAGACAAGCCCTAAAACAGGCCCTCCCAAAAACCCGCATCTTTTCCATTAAACTTACTACCACGTTGAACCACACGGGACATCCAAATACAAATATAGGCCGGATAAGGGCCATGTAGCAGATTAGCTTCACCCCCGCAGCGAGTTGGCTGCTATAAAACAGTCCCTTTGTAAGGGCAAAAACATATTTTGCTCTGCCCGAAGCAAGATCTATAGGTTTATTAAAATATAGATATTCATTTAGCCAAATCCCAAGGTGTCTGACTACATTTCGACATGCAAGACAGTTCTTTCTGGTATCCGCAGAGGCGGCATTCAAAGACGTCCTACAAAGAATGGTTTCCGACTTCTGAAAGTCAATCTTCAACATCCAGTCATCACATATTAATGATCGAAGTCATGTTTCGAGAGCATATTAATGATCTTGATCTTTGCGCGATCAAGTCGTCTACTTACGCTATGGCATATGTTAAATTGGATCGGCGAATTGACCGCACCTTGTCGCAGACCGTTTTTAATGTCAAATATTCCAGCAGAAATCGCATCGCCATTCTTCACGATGAACTGTCTACTGGAGAGCACATCAAAAATAATGTATAGCAGTGGTTTACTTATGCCGACGCTGTTCAGCTTGAAGAATAGTCCCATACGATGTTGAAAGTTTTCTCCAAATCAATCAAGCAGTCACCCGTACATCGTTTCTTGCTTTTGTTTCACTGTATCATGCCCCGCCTTCAAATCGAATTGATTATCCGAAATTATATTTTTGTCCTCAACCCACTTAGTCAGGACTCTATTGATCACCTTTTCGAATACCTTGCTGATATTCGAAAGGAGACTTATTGGCCGAAGATTCTCCGGATTGGACGTGCCTTTATTCCTTTTGGGAATTGGATGCACCACCGCTGTCTTCCAATGCGTTGGATAATAGGCATTGTTAAACAGGGCGGTGTAAATATCCACCGCTTCTAGTGGAAGACGTCGTAGCACAATGTTAGGTATGCCATCGATTCCCACTGATTTCTTACGTCTCAGTGATTCGAAGATAGTTTGGAGCTCTTCCTCCGAAATGAACGGAGGTAGTTCCCTCTCATCGGCGATGACATTATTTGCCATATTTTCGTCCTTAAAATCAGTGAATCCTGAGTTCTCGAATCGCCAGTGCCCTATATCATTTAGAAGGTAAGAATTGTGCAAAAGGAGTTGATTTTCTAGGTCGTGGTTTAGCCCAATGAAGACACTTGCCTTGTATACTTTCTAGAAAATCCCTCGTACGGCCTCTACCTTCTCCTGCGGATTTTATTGTTCCAATACAAACTTACAGATGAACAATCTCTTCCAATTCCGCAACTTCGTTGGGATCGGTTGTTTCGGTACTGATACCGCAATACACAAACGTGCGTAGACAGTTTATAGTATATTAGTTTGAACCTTGTAGTTGTTGTATCCATGTTGCGAACAACGGAGATCCAGATAGGAGCCAAGTCTTGAAAACGACGGATTATCCTTAAAGGTTCGCTCCACCATGTACGGACCCATTACGACTGGAGGTGCATTAGGCTCGACAGTAGCGCGTGTATCTGGTCTACACGTGTAGCCTGTTCCGTTATCTGACGTTGAAGCTGAGCCATCTGCCCTTGGATAGACAGAAAGGGGACTAGATGTCAGATATAGCTTCCGGTGTTCTAGGCGCTGGGGCTTGAGAAGCATTAGGACGTAGTTTACGCGCGCCTAAGGGGTTGTGATACCCTTTTACTGTTGCCTTGGCGCTGGCGCCAATGAAAAATTTGTCATGAGTAGGATTCGAACCTTGACCCTCCGAGTGAGAAGCGATTGCTAGTACCACTACACCACGGCCACCCCCGTGTAGTTCGACGCGGCGTGCCCGAACCCTTGGCAGCGAACGCATTGCAAAATGCTATCACTCCGCTTTTCTTTTTCCCATTGTACAGATGCTCCTTAGATCATCCAGTTTGCTATTGGGAGTGAGCTGAACCAGGAAGAGCGGTAGTTTCCGTTTCTCCCTTTTGGCTCTAGCCGTGACGAATGGCTTAACCACTACTAATTTGAGCTCATCGCATTTCTTCTCTTTCAGCAATATTGATTGTTTATATTTTATTATAATGTTCTTGTCTACAATATATTTAAACGCTTAATAACATAATTGTTACCGATGGCCGACTTACAGAGTTCGATGTTATCTCTTAACTCCATTTTATAAGTGTTGATTGGTAGCACTATTATTTTGGTTGGCAGCTGCGGTAACTGTTGTTGTTATCGATGTTGGTGTTGTTACTTTTCTACTGTTGTTTTTGCTGAGGTACTTGTTGTTGATTTTTTTGCTGTTTTTGCATTTGAGATTGTTGTGATTTTTGTTCTTTTTGTTGCTGAGGCTGTTGTTGTTGCTGCTCTGTTGTCTGCTGTTGTTGTTGAACAAGAACTAAAGTTCTTGCTTCTCCTTTTCTCTCCTCGCACTTTGCTTTGCCTTGATAGCCAGCACACTTTTGTAGCGCAACGTTGCTTTTTTTAAGAGCTTTTACTTCTTCCTCTTCATCTTCAGACTCGGAAACTACGAGATACGCGAAGCTATTCGTATCGAAATCGAAACTTTTTTGCCTACCATGAAGGTCTTTGATCGACGATTAGCGGTAACCATTACTAGGTACTGTATAATGGCAATTTTCAAACAGGCGCCACAAGCATTATTTAGATTTACAACTTAGAGAGCGTAGCAGGAGAACAAAAAGCCAAGATCTGGAAGGTCCTTCAGAATTTCAATTAAATAGTACTGATATTGTCAGCGCTAAAATGGAACACGTCTTCACTTTTTCGCGGTCAACTTCTTTTATTACACTCATTCTAGTTTTACAATATTCTCTAAGTGATACCTAAAGAAAGTGATGACCATATTTATATATGTACATATAAACTACACATACTACTACAATATCTGAAATGTAAATCATCTTGGATTTGAACATGCTTCAATTAAATTCAAGAACGATGAATACAGAAGTAAGAGAAGAGATATGAACCTTGAAGCCAACTGATATTAATAATAAAGGTTTTTTTTCAGATGTTCCTACTTTTTTGTTTAAATAACTTGTTTAAATTATCTTGATGACGATTTATTAAGTTCATTCGAAAGATTATCTCATGCCATTTAATATTTGAAAATAGTTTCAGGCATATGTCCACAACGGCTGCACTCCAGAGGACCAATTTTCGATCAGTTTTCGTATCGCGTATTACTCGAACAATATTTTGCCCCAAATCGTCAATCGTTGCTGTTTTATCGGCATAAACTAGTGACTAATGGCGTCAACTCGGACGATCTTAGCGTCCAATTAACGTCTATTCCTTGAAATGACTCTATTGCCAAATCGTGTGTTTTCAGTGTAGCATCATCCTGTTGACACCCTAGTTCTTCCACATTGATGTCTCGTAAATTTGGGAACAAATAATCGTTGATCTTCGTTGTGCTTCCGCCTAATGTTTGAAGAAATAAGGACCGATGATGCTCGCGGCGTGTAATCCGCATCATACGGTACATTTTTCTGGATTCAATGGCATCTGGTGAACTTCTTGAAGATTGACTTCGCTCCAAATACGACAAATTATATTATTATGCCATGAAATGGCAAATTATACTAAAAATAAATGAAGCTTGGCAGCTCAAATAAAAAGGCGAATATCTTATTTTCTACAAAAGTGCATTGGTAACCAAAATAGATTAATTTTGATGTTTCAAAGACTGAAAAGTATCCTAAGCGAACTAACTACACCGCATCGACCACTTGTAAGATTCCTAAAGTTGTGTTTCTGGAACATTATAAACGAAAAGAGTTCTGCACAGCGAGTTAAATAGTATAAGCTCCAGAGAGGTCAAGGATCTTCCTAGATATCTAATATTACGGAATACAAAAGAACACATGATGTAGAGCTTGGCCTCTCTGAATATAATTCAATCATACACAATAGACGGAGATTGGGAGGGGCTGGGTTTTGACAGAGGTAAACTTAGACTAGAGAAAGATCACAGCTAGCAAAACGACACCGAAAAAAAAGAAGGCGACCTGCAAAATCTACAAAGATCAAAAGAAGAATTTTGCCCCAATTAACTATTGTATTTCCTAGCTTAAAGAAACCGATAGTATATCGAAAAAATCAATGACATAAAAAAATTAGGTACCGAAATTTTAGAAACAAACCCACCCTTTGTTTGCATACCACTAATTCATACCACTTAGAGAGAGCAAGATCAAAATGAAATACATGCACCGTGACTTGTCAGAACGTCTAATGCTGTACCGAAGCCACTGTGTACAGATATCACCCCCTTTAAAGTAGTCGCCTAATTCAAATGCCTTGACTCAGTAATAACATCAGAGAGCTTTAACTTTTGTAATGCAAAAATGTTCAGAGAAATCAAGGGTAATACACGAGTATATAAAATATCAATAATATCAGCAAGGAATGACTCGTAAGGTTAGAAAAGAATACATTGGAGGAAATTAGCAAACATAACACATAAATTAAGTGTGAACCGCTATCCATCAACCACCAGAATGAAAACTAAAAAGATAGAAGTGGTCGATGGGATAGCAACTGCAAATGATATATTTGCACCAAGAATGATGAAATAGGAGTTTGAATATAATATACTAATATAACAGCGCTAAAAAAATAAAACCTCTTAATTGTGACTGAAACACAAGTACCTTATCAATTTCTTTCTTGCTTAAAAGGAATGTCAGCAGTACTTTTACAGCTTTTCTTTCTTCTTATCTAGTTGGTTATACTCGTACATAATATCTTTGACGAAACAGAATCTGTTTCTGTAACTGAGGCGCTAATTCAATACAGTTATAATGCATGAAAACGTTTCGTTATAGATATCAGTCAGGTTGGAGAACTCAAAACACTATACCATATGTTCCTCCAGGTAGAGGAAGTAGGGAACGCTTTATAGTATTACACAAACTTTGTAGCCCATCAGTTGCATTCACCATGGTGCTACGAATTTCCGATTGGATTCGTAGATGAAATAATAATAATAAATGATATAAAATGGTAAATAAAATAAATCAATAAAACTCAAGGACTAAGAGAATGGAGTTGGATCAGTCATACTCGAAAGTGTCAGGCATGAAACTGTAAGAAAGCACAAAAACAATAAGGAAGATGAGAATAACATTAAAAAGTGTATAGAAAAACAAATTTCAGATCCTGTGCATTTTCTCAGAAAGCCATCCAAAGGGATACAATGTCTGATGCAAGTTGATGAGCCAAAGGAGCCCGGTTGCAAATTTCTGAAACATTTAACTATTACAAGCGAGGCCTTTATTTTTGTCCCTCTCTAGTAAATAAAAGAATATACTTTTTATATACATTATAGTAAACGAACACAAAGTTTGATCACAGATGAGAAGAATAATATCTTGATGACGATAACAGACGTCATTGCCATCTTATAAAAAAGGCGAAAGCCATACAGATACAATGACATGTAGTTATCAGGAGCACTGCTTATAAACAAAGAGTATATGAGATATCGATTAGCTTTCACCTGACTGGTAGCGTATTTCTGACCGAACCGATCACATGATTATATGTAGTCGAAGGTTTAGAAATTATCTCTTTTATACCCCCAAGAGCTAATATCGATTAAGTGTGCGATTACTGAAATAGTGTAGAACCACTTATAACATAGACAAAAAACATTATTTGTGTCATAAATATACATATAGACGACGTATCGTACACTGATATTCTGTGAACTCTAAATACGCTTGTAGAGTTAAGACTGCAGAAAAAAAATCGGTGACGGATTTTAATACTTCAGAAACACTATCATAAGATCCCCATAGATAATAAAAAATCGATGATACTGCGATTTTTGGCAGTATCAGCGTCTAACAACATTAGATATTATCAGTTCGTAAGCTTGTTGCTAAAATCTTCTTGCATGAATGTCAGTTGTAAAGTGAATATTATGATTTACATACATAAAAACATATCCTCAAATATAGACAAATGACCCCATCAAGCGAAAAGAAAACAGGAAGTTTCGGATTAGTGAAGAATACCAAGGCAAGAAACCAAGTCCTAAGCAAGAAACCAAGCGTGTTGACGAACGCGTGCATGCATGTGTCTACCTTCTTTTCGAAGAAACATACCAGGAAGCTCTTTCTATATCAACGCTTCCTACAAAGGGATGCGGCAATTACTTTATAAGAAACTGCCGATTTTTTTTATTACTCGTGTATTGCGCTTATAATTACACCTAATATTTTTCTGAGACTTTATTTTGGATCAGCTTGTTACCGAGGTCAAGAATTTGGTGATGTTTTTGATTTGAGTTATCCAATTATTTTTCTTTCGACCTCTTCTATTGCTTTATGGTCCGGGCTTTCCGAAGACCATTATTGAACACCTGGAGTTTCTTAATGTGGAGACTTCTGCGAGTTTTCGTTCCATTCTAGCAATTCCACACTGTTTATTAACGAAAGGGCCATATTTAAATTTTTGGCATAGGGCCAACGACCCGCATCACCTTTTCGTTGCAGCCGAGGAACGAATGCGAAAATGTCGAACTTAATGCAGGTTAGGTAGACAGATACCCTGCGACTAATACATAAGCCACTGCTTGAGTCAATTTTGCCAATTTTTGACCTGAGACCTATAACCAGTCCATCAATTTAGAACACCAATATAATGAATCTCGGAAAGGTTTTCGAGCTCAATTTAGCTTAAGGAGAAGGCAGTTACAAACAAATTAAATCAAATTTCATTCATTTAACTTTTTCAGCAGTCCTTATGTTGTTCCGCATGAATACCAATAGCACAGTATTCAGGGATAATGCTAGACAAATTACGACTAAGCTTTGATTTGCATACCTTGGGGATGCTGGTATTTATACTCGAATGACATACTTCGAGAACAATCCTCGCCATCCAGCGTCCCATACAATTTTCAATTTGCTAGAAAATTCGATTCCACTCTCCAGTCGAGACTTTGTTATTCAAGTATCGAAATCTTCTGGTCTTCGAGTATCGACATTTTCTGCTCTGTGAATCTAGATGTCGCTGCTCACATTTAAGTGGTTATCACATTGCTCCTTCTCTACAGTTGTTCGTCCCGAACAACTTCGTCATTCAGCATCCCGTTGAAATGACACATTCTATCCAAATGGACCACTTTCAATTTTCCTCGATCCCCACGCTGGATCCGGTAGACAACGTCATTAATGCGGGTTATCACCTTGTATGGACCTTCCCAGTCCTGTTGCAATTTTGGTGACTTGCCTTTCTTACGCTGAGGATTATACAGCCAGACCAGATCTCCTTCGTTGAAACCGGAAGATTTCGCCTTGATATCGTACCTAGTCTTCATGCGGCTGCTTGCTAGCTTCATCCTTTCTCTGGTGTCTTCATGCAATTTACGAATCCTGCTGCGCAAGTCATTCACGTAGTCATTCACCTCTTTGGGCTCTGTCGGTGGGGATCCGAATTTTGCTACACTTGGCAACCGAATTGTTTGACCAAATAAGATCTCGGATGGTGTGTGCCCTGTTGAGCTATGGACCGCGTTTCGGTAGGCCATTAAGAAGAGGGGTATGTGTCGATCCCAATCCCGCTGGCAGTTGCTGACAACCTTAGATAGATGCTCATTCAAGGTCCGATTGAATCGTTCGACCATTCCATCAGATTGAGGGTGTAGTGGCGTTGTCCTTGTCTTTCTTATTCCCAAATATTGACATATTTCTTGGAAGACTTTTGATTCAAAGTTTCGCCCTTGATCAGAGTGCAGCTCCATTGGGACCCCAAATCTGCTCACCCAGTTTTTGACTATCTGTTCGGCTACGGTCTTAGCCTCTTGATTTGGGATGGCAAACACTTCCGGCCACTTACTGAAGTAATCCATGACTACGAGGGTATATCGTTTTCCATTAAAGGTTTCGGGAAACGGCCCAGCGATGTCGATGGCTATTCGTTCGAAAGGTGCTCCGACATTGTATTGTTGCATTTGTCCATGTGGCTTTACTTTTGGACCCTTGGTAGCCGCACATCTTATGCACTTTTTGCACCAATTCTCGACATCTTGTTTAGCGCTTAGCCAATAGAAACGTTCCCTTACCTTGTCCAAGGTCTTGTTTATTCCCAAATGGCCTCCTGAGATTCCGTCATGTATTTCACGGAGTACTTGGCTGACTCTGGACCGTGGCACTATTAGCTGCATACGAGATGTTGTCCCATCTGCACTTTCCCATTTTCTCTTCAGCAATCCATCTTGCACAAAAAGCGAGTCCCACTGTGCCCAGTATGCCTTCAGAGTTTGGCTCCTGATATCTGCTGCCAGCTTGGTCTTTCCTCGTGTTCTTTCCAGGCCAATATTGGTTCGATGTCATTGTCTGCCTGTTGGGAGGAACGGATTTCGTCTATACTCCAACCCCCTATTGGCTCAGTCCTGATCGTTTGGATAGTTGCCTGTTGTTTCGCTTCTTTACCACTGACTACTTCTGCTGGGAGGCTTTCGTTGCATTGTTTTACCTGTGAGACTGGGATAATTACCCTGGAGTCGACTCCTGCTACAGACTTCTGCCCCGCGAAGTAAGCATTTTCCAACAAAACAAGTTTGGTGTCTTTGCTTGTAGTTTTATTGAAATTTTCTTTTATTTTCCCTACGAAATATTCTTCCTCTCTGGAATTATCTTCATCATTATCAATAGTAACAGAGAAAACTTTCTCTGCAATTTTCAACATAGACCTTTTCAATTTTGACTGCACATATTTTAAGTCACTAAGTCTTCTTTTGTCGAATGCATCTTCTCCAATATACTGTGATAACTACTTAAATGTGAGCAGCGACATCTAGATTTACAGAGCAGAAGATGTCGATACTCGAAGACCAGAAGATTTCGATACTTGAATAACAGAGTTTCGACCATTGATGACTGGAGAGTAGAATCGAATCTTCTAGCAAATTGGAAATTGTATGGGACGCTGGATGGCGAGGATTTTTCTCGAAATATGTCATTCGAGTATAAATACCAGCATCCCGAAGGTATGCAAATTAGTTCTAAAGTGAAATTTGAAGTGTGAATTAGGAGAAGTGATTAAGTGGTTTAAGTAAAAGATAAGAAAAATATAAGCGGTTGAGATATTGGATTGTACTGAGAGAAACAATTAAATAGTTAATTGTAACTGTACTGAATAAAGCGATTTCTATTGAAAAGAATAAGTTCTATCATTTGTACTCACACAAACATTTTACAATACTGTATGCATTCATTAATCAAATTGAATACAATGTCTTTATCGAAACATATTTCATCAACTTCAATTTGATCTTCAACCTCTAGCAATGATGGGGTTGTATCAGAATTTCGGATCTGACTCAATTTTTTCCTACACGTGGAGCAAATTACCAACTTTGTGTTCAATTTTGGTTGCATCGTAACCATCCATGGTAGTACAGGCCGCAAATCACGAGCACTGGGTTGATGAGGATTGCAGCACGTTTTCCACGCAAAAGCACCCATTATAAATTTAAATTACTCACAACTCTTATTACCATACAATCTAAAATAAATCCCGAGCTCACGACAGATTGACATCAAGTGAGTGTAAATAAACTAAGCCTAACTTCTAAAATCCTCAAAAACGGGAAATGTGCTAGTTACTAATCTTTGAAGAAATAAAAAAAGCACAGTGACGTTTTTTTTTTCTTAAAAAAACAGCTATGTACTTATGTATGTGCACTCGGGTTATATGTGAGGATGATAAGAAGAGTAAGAGTAAGCAATAAATATTTAGTTTTTTGATTTAGCCGCTTACAAAATATTATTTTAGCCGAACCTATAGAGATCCCAACTTGAAATTTGAAATGGAAATAGAGAACGAATCTCTCCATAATATATAAAAAAAAAATACCATTTTTTGAGTTATTCAAGGATATTCTGGAATATCCTTCCTCCTTGAAAATAAAAATTATTCAAAATCTTTGAAAATTCACCTTTTCCTGAATTCAACAAGGTATATTTTACAAATTCTGATGAGTAGAGCCAAGGTTATGATTTTTTTAAATATAAAAGAAAGCATCAATTTTAATTTTTTGCCAATTTTTGAAGTTCCGTTACACGCAAACTATATCGAATTCTGAAAAGCTTTTTTTGCCTTATGATTCGTACCACTCCAATGAGTATTTCTACCACTTTTCAGTCAAATCGGAGGGATGTCGTTCAGAACGTCGTCGGTCGATTCTTCATAGAATGACCATTTACTAACTGGGCAATATTTTTAAATTGATCTTGTGAGAGCATTGGTGAATACTTCGATTGCCATGCCGGAGCCGGATAGCGTTCAACTATATATCTCACCTCATAAGCGTATTCTTACCAAATGGTTGCGGATTTCTGAATGGCCCCTGTCAGTGTTCTTCAATTAAATAATAAAGAGAATCCAATGATAGTCAGATATCGACAACTTACGAGAGCGCGTCAATAAGTCCGTGACTTTTGGAATAAAACACAGATTTTTTGATAAAAAAATAATTTTATTTTTCAACGTAGTCTCCCTTGAGCTCTATACACTTTGTCCAACGCTTCTCCAATTTTTTTATTCCTTCCAAAAAAAATGATTTGTCGAGGTCCTCAAAATAGGCGTTTGTTTGCGAGATGACTTCATCATTGGAGTCAAATCTTTTTCCACCAAGCCATTTCTTCAGGTTTGGGAACAAGAAGTAGTCGCTCGGAGCCAAATCTGGAGAATAGGGTGGATGAGGGAGCAATTCATAGCCCAATTCATGGATTTTTGCCATGGCAACTGCACATGCATTGTCTTGGTGGAAAGGAACTTTTTTCTTGGCCAAATGAGGTCAGTTTTTTTTCAAATCGTCATTGAATCGGTCCAATAAGTTGGCATAATATTCCCCATTGATTGTTCTTCCCTTTTGAAGGTAGTCAATGTGGATTATCCCGCGTGCATCCCAAAAAACAGTCGCCATAACTTTATTGGCTGACAAACCCACCTTGGCCTTCTTTGGCGCCGATTCATCCTAAGAAACCCACTGTTTTGACTGTTTTTTGTTCTCTGGTGTGTTGTGATGGATCCATGTTTCGTCCACGGTTACAAAACGGCGCAAAAACTCCTCCATATTGCGATTAAACAACGCCAAACCTTCCTGTGAAGTTTGCGTTTGTGCTCGACTGTGAGCAAACGCGGCACCCATCTTGCGGAAAGCTTTCTCATGCCCAAGTGATCATTCAAAATTGAAACCACTGAGCCATGCGAGATGGCTCCCTACGGTTTCCACAATCTCTCGCACTTTCAATCTTCGGTCGGCCAACACCATATCGTGAATTTTTTCGATTGTTTCGGGTGTAGAGACCTCAACTGGGCGTCCAGGACGTTCGGCATCTTCAGTGCTTGTACGGCCACAACGAAATTCAGTAAACCACTTTTTTACCATTGAAATCGATGGTGCAGAGTCCCCATAGTATTTATCAAGCTTAGCCTTGGTCTCGGTAATGGTTTTTTTTCGCAAGAAATAATGCTTAATAAGCACACGAAATTCACTTTTTTCCATTTTCTCCTCAAATTAGTGAGTAGTCTGATAAAAATAGCTGTGAAACACAAACTAACTGACGCAGCAAGTTTAAATTTTGACAGGAGTCAACTGACAGATGCCTGTTGACAGGAGCAGTGTTGCTGTTTCAGTAAAAAGTCACGGACTTATTGAGCCGCCCTCGTATTAGTCACACTAAAGATGTACAGTAAGGAATTTTGAAGTGAAAGACTACAATCCCAAAAAACTTATAGTCTTTCGCGGTCCAGTCTACCAAAACCAAAAAGTACTATGCTGCCAGTATCAAGCGCAGCAGACAAGTGGTAAAATTGCCAGTAAGCATGTCACCCGATCATCATAACAAAGACCCATGCATCGAAACAAGAGGTGAGGTGTTTCTCCTATCCATTGTCTCCCTGAGTAGCAATCGTAGACTCGTTTGTATAAGCTCGCTCTATATGTCTAGGATTTATTGGCTGGCAAGAGTGGTTCTTTGTTCGATCTTTATGCTTGTGTTGTTTGATTTTACAGTGGAGCTATGGTAGTTGAAATCACATATCATTTTAAAGCTTTGGATGCTTTGCGAGCCGTTTTGTTTTTTGTTTTGATGTCCTTTGTTGTGAACTGAACAGTATATATATAGTATTTGAGCCACCTTTGCTACTCTTGTTTCAATGACTACAATACATCATAATTGGCCTGAGAGTGACGCAGAGTATCCTAATACGAATATAATAACATCCTTTCATTATTCATCATTTTTATATTGATAATTTTCAGAGGACAAGCTGATACATTTGGATCCTCACTACTGTCAGGAAATGGTAGATGTAAACCAGGACAATTTCCCCGTTAACAGTTTCCATTGCAAATCACCACGAAAGCTAAAAGCTATTAAAATGGATCCAAGTTGTTGCATTGGATTCTATTGCCAGACTAAAACAGACTTTGATAATTTTGTCGATAGCGTTCAGATGGTAAGTTTTCCATGTTTCTTTGAACCACTAATACGTGTTTCATTATATTGCAGTACTTACACCCAATCAGATTCGCTTCAGTTCAAACAACTAATGAAGGCACAACTCCACTGTGCCCCGAAATGAATTACCCCATGTTTACGTTCTCTCGAGGCAAATGCGCTGACCAGGAAAAGGACGAACCTAGTGAATCGGTTTATAAGCCACTACAGAAGCAACTACAGCAGCTACAACAAGAACTATGTGGAAGTCGTGAACATGCTCCCGACGATGATGATGGCGAAACTGAAGAGTTTGTGATTCTGTAATCAACTAACACCCCCTGCGCGTTCAATATACCTCCTTTCAATTTAGGCATCTAATTGACTTACCTAGACATAGTCGAAGGCGAAATCAAACTTATTCCCTGCAGACAAATTTTGTATTTTTATTTTAATCTGACCACGGTATTCCCTTGAATCATTTGCCTAGTATTTGTAATTAGATTTATTGCTGTAGATCTTAAGTACTTGTATGTCATTTTCATCTCATTCAAAAAAGTGATTCCAAGGACACCGTAATTTTGTTGACTTTATTTTGGTAATTCTTCGTTTTAGTTACTGTTTTTTTTTATTTCTTTGTCATTTTTGTACGGTTTTGAAATACTTTACTTTGCGAATATTTAGATATGTATGTGCGTCGTTAAGTTAAGTTATCATAATATCATACACATAAGCAAGTTAATTATTATGTAATCCTCCCCATCACTGTGTAAATTATATTCATATTTCTTCGAGACGTTCGGCGAAGTACATAAAATATTTAACGATTCATTTGCATATGATTTAAAAATGTTTTACATTTACTGTAATAAACAGAAGATATATTTATAATTCAACACATAAGTGTTAGATGTGTTTTTTATTTGTTTTTGAGATGACTTTAAGGATAATCGGTTTTATTTGTTTTTATAAAATTTAGGAAGTTGGTTTGTGGTAAAAACAATTCCATTTGGGAAGTAATGCTCATTCCCATATTATATGGATGCCCACCATATAACCCTCACAACCTTCACGCAGGCGAGAAACAATTGAAGACATGTCGCAGAAAAAACGTGAAAAATATTCATTCGACAAAATACAGGGATTAGAATACTTTTGGAGTCAGCTCCACTGCTGTATGAAGAGTTTTCGTGGCTTTCCATCTGGTATATTTCTTCAGTTTTTCCATCTTTCAAAAAAATTGTTTTTTCATTACGGGTCTTAGTCCTCTCTTGGGTGTTTGATTCTCGGGGTGCTTCTTTCTTGCTTGAAATTTAATATTTTTACACATTAAAACTACTAACCCAATCTTGACCCATACCTCTTCTTTTATTAACCGTTGAAATATGTACGCATATTATTACACATACTGCTATTTGCCTGAATAAAATAGTGGTTTGCAATAATTTCCGTTGTTCGTAGGTGGAAAAGTCATACATAAAAATTGTAGATAATGAAGAGAAGACAAAAGTTTTGATAAAAAAAGTTAACCTAAAATTGAAAATTTCGCGATAAACGCATTTTTCTGATGAAATTGGTCCAACGATTTTTCAAAATATTAGCTTTAAAATGCTATAATTTTGGCTGGCGTTCATTGAACTCAACGAAATTTTAGTATTTTATGTACACTGTTTCAAATATGTGCACAATGGTTTCTTAAGCTTGAATTAATTAGAAAGCTACGGCATTTTAAGAAATTTTACCTCGAAATCAGAGGTTCCTCACTTTAACGGTCTATAACTTGGCGGGGGGTGAAAATAGGCCCCCCCTGCAATACAATTATTTTGTTTGCCATAACTTCAGGAATCTTCAGCTATCAGGACGAAAACCTAATCTGCGACATCCTGTATTTGTATTTCCCTCGCGTATACTATATTTCTACTCTGTGGCTTGTGACCCGTTTTCGAAAACGTCATCTGCATCAAATTGCTTTTGCAAAATGTTCTTAAACGCAAGCTGCGAAAGTCATTTGTTCGAAAACAACATCATAAATCACACTACATTTGCAGCATGTTCGATACTGCAGTGTTTGGCCGTTTTCGAAAACGTCATTTGATCGTCAAATTGATTGTCATTTGCAATACTTGAACATCAAACTGCAAACGTCATTTGGTATCGTTGATCTGTGTCATCTACATGATTTTTTTCTTGCAAGAGCATTTGACGTTTTCGAAAACGGCCTTTGCAGGGCAGATGTTCATAAACGTCAACTGCGTCAAATGTTGACAGCATTTATCGAGAATTAAAAAAAAAACGCTTACTTTGGTGTAACCCGACCCATTTTGATGGATATTGCTCTGTTAGTATTGTGATAACCACTTAAATGTGAGCAGCGACATCTAGATTTACAGAGCAGAAGATGTCGATTCCCCAAAACCACAAGATTTCGATACTTGAATAACAAAGTCTCGACCATTGATGACTGGAGAGTGGAATCGAATTTTCCAGCAAATTGGGAATTGTATGGGACGCTGGATGGCGAGGATTGTTCTCGAAGTACGAGTATGTCATTCGAGTGTAAATACCAGCACCCCCAAGGTATGCAAGTGAGTTCAAAAGTGAAATATGAAGTGTTAATTAGGAGAAATGATTAAGTGGTTTAAGTAAAAGATAAGAAAAGTATAAGCGGTTGAGAAATTGAATTGTATTGAGAGAAACAATTAAATAGTGAATTGTAACTGTACTGAATAAAGGGATTTGTATTGAAAAGAATAAGTTCTATCATTTGTACCCACACAAACATTTTACAGTATTAAAGGTAAAAACTTCATGTAGGACTTCATTTTTGGAAGAAATACTAGCCTTTGTAATGCCGTTTAAATAAAGTTGATACCTTGTTTGAGTCTTTAGATATTCAATTTCTAAGCCTGTTCCATTTTCATTGCCCATGCTAATTTTTGACTTTGAGGTCACTTTTACCCAGAAAATGCCTAATTAACATAACGCTTTACTATTTTTATCTTATGAAAGTAACAATAATAAAAAAAATCATCATCAAGTTTGCACAAAAACTCATAGATTTTATGATACTTGGGAAAACATGCAGTAGACAAAATTTATAAAAAAGGATTTTTTTTGCTTTAAGTTGTAAAGGCAATGAATTAAAAATGATTTTGTGTTGTCTTAGGTAATTTTTATTTTATGTGTGTACTAAAACAGTTATAACAGGTGCTCCTTGTGCAGATTTGATTGGTTTTGTAGGGTCGTCAGGGTCAGGAGTAGATCTTTAATCATCTGAGGCTTTTGGTTGCTTCGCAATAGTGAGCTTTTTACGTGATCGGGTAGTTAACCCAATGCGCAGCCGGATATTTCAGAGTCAGTAACACAGTTCGGGGGTATGAGAGCTGGCGTTGACCCATTTAGAGTTTATCCGCTTTCATATTCATTTCAGTACCCTGACTTTCTGAAAATCCTTACTCACCTCAACTGCAAAGACGTTGAAGTAGCCCAAATAAGGTATCAGCCATACTGGCTTTTAAAGCCACCGTTGCTTTAATGATGTGAATTCAGCGTCATAAGTTAATGAACTAGTGTTCTTATTTTCTCTTATAAGTTTGGCGGATCACGTTTGATTGGACGAGTAACCAGCGGCTTTCACAAGGAGGTAAAATAATCACAATTGATGTGTAGCCATAGTTGCAACATCGCCAAGTTGACGCTGCTCAGTGCCTACCCTATTCGTACACACCCCACGGCCAGTTTTTGAACCATTTTTACATTTTTCTTATAAGTCATTCCACATACCTTGTGCACTTAGTTCTTCCTCATGGTTTATAGCAATTTGAAAGTATACTCGCAAATTTAGCGCCCCGTGTGCTAGTTTATTTTCTCGACTGTTGCCGTTTTTTCTTTTTCTTTTCCTGTGGCTTCTTTACGAATAATTCTGTCAGTGTTGATATACTAGTGGGTCGCCTGTGATTACTTTGAAATCTTTTATTCGCGTTCAGCATAGATGGTAATCTATCTTGGCTCAGTGTCCACCATTGCAATATGTTATGTGCCGCTTTTGCTTAGTAAATAACTTATTGAGTATAGTACGAGTATGATCGTATGATTTATAATACTGTAAAATGTTTGTGTGGGTACAAATGATAGAACTTATTCTTTTCAATACAAATCCCTTTATTCAGTACAGTTACAACACACTATTTAATTGTTTCTCTCAGTACAATCCAATTTCTCAACCGCTTATACTTTTCTTATCTTTTACTTAAACCACTTAATCACTTCTTCTAATTAACACTTCAGATTTCACTTTAGAACTGATTTGCATACCTTGGGGATGCTGGTATTTATACTCGAATGACATACTTCGAGAACAATCCTCACCATCCAGCGTCCCATACAATTTCCAATTTGCTAGAAAATTCGATTCCACTCTCCAGTCGAGACTTTGTTATTCCAGTATCGACATTTTCTGCTCTGTGAATCTAGATGTCGCTGCTCACATTTAAGTGGTTATCACATTGCTCCCTCCCTACAGTTGTTCGTCCCGAACAACTTCGTCATTCAGCATCCCGTTGAAGTGACACATTGACAACGTCATTAATGCGGGTTATCACCTTGTATGGACCTTCCCAGTCCTGTTGCAATTTTGGTGATTTGCCTTTCTTACGCTGATTATACAGCCAAACCAGATCTCCTTCGTTGAAACTGGAAGATTTCGCCTTGATATCGTACCTAGTTTTCATGCGGCTGCTTGCTAGCTTCATCTTTTCTCTGGTGTCTTCATGCAATTTACGAATCCTTCTGCGTAAGTCATTCACGTACTCGTTCACCTCTTTGGGCTCCGTCGGTGGGGATCCGAATTTTGCTTCACTTGGCAACCGAATTGTTTGACCAAATAAGATCTCGGATGGTGTGTGCCCTGTTGAGCTATGGACCGCGTTTCGGTAGGCCATTAAGAAGAGGGGTATGTGTCGATCCCAATCCCGCTGGCAGTTGCTGACAACCTTAGATAGATGCTCATTCAAGGTCCGATTGAATCGCTCGACCATTCCATCAGATTGAGGGTGTAGTGGCGTTGTCCTTGTCTTTCTTATTCCCAAATATTGGCATATTTCCTGGAAGACTTTTGATTCAAAGTTTCGCCCTTGATCAGAGTGCAGCTCCATTGGGACCCCAAATCTGCTCACCCAGTTGTTGACTATCTGTTCGGCTACGGTCTTAGCCTCTTGATTTGGGATGGCAAACACTTCCGGCCACTTACTGAAGTAATCCATGACTACAAGGGTATATCGCTTTCCATTAAAGGTTTCGGGAAACGGCCCAGCGATGTCGATGGCTATTCGTTCGAAAGGTGCTCCGACATTGTATTGTTGCATTTGTCCATGTGGCTTTACTTTTGGACCCTTGGTAGCCGCACATCTTATGCACTTTTTGCACCAATTCTCGACATCTTGTTTAGCGCTTAGCCAATAGAAACGTTCCCTTACCTTGTCCAAGGTCTTGTTTATTCCCAAATGGCCTCCTGAGATTCCGTCATGTATTTCACGGAGTACTTGGCTGACTCTGGACCGTGGCACTATTAGCTGCATACGAGATGTTGTCCCATCTGCACTTTCCCATTTTCTCTTCAGCAATCCATCTTGCACAAAAAGCGAGTCCCACTGTACCCAGTATGCCTTCAGAGTTTGGCTCCGATCTGATATCTGCTGCCAGCTTGGTCTTTCCTCCTGTTCTTTCCAGGCCAATATTGGTTCGATGTCATTGTCTGCCTGTTGGGAGGAACGGATTTCGTCTATACTCCAACTCTCTATTGGCTCAGTCCTGATCATTTGGATAGTTGCCTGTTCTTTTGCTTCTTTACGATAGCAGTGTTCGCATTTTACTCCGCACGGTCGACGAGAGAGAGCATGAGCATTTGAGTGGAGTGTTCCCTTGCGGTGTTGCACTTCAAAGTCGTAGCCCTGCAACAGCTCGATCCATCTTGCAACTTGGCCTTCAGGGTTCTTAAATTGGAGTAGCCATTTCAGAGCTGCGTGGTATGTCCGGAGAATGAACTTTTGTCCGTAGAGGTACTTGTGGAAATGCTTCGTAGCCAGAATTAAAGCCAGAAGCTCGCGCCGGGTTACACAGTAGTTCTGTTCAGGTCTGGAGAGTACTTTGCTGTAATATGCGACCACTTTCTCGTGACCGTCATGAACTTGGGAGATCACAGCTCCGACCCCAACATTGCTAGCGTCTGCGTCCACGATGAACATTTTTCCGGGCGTGGGGTAACCCAATATGGGGGCATTGCACAGCTGTCGCTTCAGTTCTTGAAATGCTTTTTCGCATTCTCCAGACCACCTGAACTGTCGGCCTTTTTCTGTAAGTTGATGCAGGCTCTTTGCAATGCCAGAAAAATCCTTTACGAACCTTCTGTAATACGTGGCGAGGCCCAAGAAGCTTCTCAGTTGGTGTTTATCTTTTGGAGAAGGCCAACTTTTCACGGCTTCGATTTTGTCAGGATCCGTTCTTACTCCTTCCGCTGATATAATGTGACCCAGATATTTTACTTCCGGACGAAACAAGGCACACTTTTCTGGGTGGAGCTTTAAATGAGCACTTCGTAGCCTCTCAAACACGTCTTTTAGATTTTCGCGGTGCTCCTCGAACGTCTTACCTATGACGATAACGTCGTCAAAATATACTAGGCAGGTTTTCCAGGTGAGTCCTTGCAATGTTCGTTCCATTAGTCGCTCGAAGGTGGCCGGAGCGTTGCACAGTCCAAACGGCATCACTGCAAACTGCCAAAGACCGCTTCCTGTAGTGAAGGCAGTTTTCTCACGATCCGCACGATTTATCTCTACCTGCCAGTAACCGCTCTTCAAGTCAAGCGTTGAAAACCATTTCGCTCCAGAAAGCATATCCTAAGTGTCATCGATTCTCGGAAGTGGGTAGCTGTCCTTTTTAGTGACATCATTGAGACGTCGGTAGTCTACGCAAAATCTCGTGCCGCCATCTTTCTTCTTCACGAGGACCACTGGAGATGCCCACGGATTTGCGATTCTTCAATCACTCCCTCAGCTTTCATCTTTGACATCATTTCGGCAACTTCTGTTTGCTTTGCCAATGGATGACGCCTTGCAGGTTGACGGATTGGTCGAGCGTCTCCGGTGTCAATGTGGTGTTGAACAATATGCGTACGTCCATATTCTCCGTCTTGTGTAGCAAATATATCAGCGTACTCACCGATTAGTTTTTCTGCCAGGATTCGCTGATCTTCGTCCAGATTACAGAGGCTGAGAATTTTGTTCTTGATTTTTATGCTCTGAACTGTTGTGACCGGTTTTGCACCCTTTTTTTCCGTTGTAGTCGATAGCCTCAACAGGTACACATTTTCCCACTATCTCCCCCTTTTTCACCTTTACACTGAATGTCTTTGGATTTAGAATCCTTACAGGGACCATGTTGTTCTTTGGCTCTACTAAGGTCTTTCCCACCATGAAGTCTCTTTTCTTTTCTGGCTCCATCAAATAGAATCGGTGGCTACCAGGACCACCTTCCACTTTTGCCCACAAAATTGCTTCTGACGAAGGCTCTAGACTCTGATTGCTGCAGATGACGACATTTGAGACTGTGGTATTGGCGTTTCCGTATATCATTGGTATCTCCATGTTTCCGTATTTCAGGGTTTGTGCCCCCAAGTCGACTACAAGTCCATGTTCTCTCATGAAGTCTGTACCAATGATGCACTCGTCACATATGTCAGCTACCAGAAACGCGTGAGTGAATGTTATTCCGGCCAGTTGGATTTTTATGCGGACTTCACCATATACCTTAATCGTTGCTCCTGTAGCTGTTCGCAAGCTGCAGCTGCTAGTGTTATGCAGCCAAGACTTCTGCACAAGATTCCTCCTGATGATTGAGGCCGTGGCACCGGTGTCTATTGTTGCCATCCATTTTTCTTTTCCACTGCCTACTTCTACTAGAAGGCTTTCGCTGCATCGTTTTGCCAGCGAGACTTGGATGATGGTCCTGGGGCCGTCGACTCCTGCTACCAACTTCTGCCCCGCGAAGTTGGTGCTTAAGCATTTCCCGACTGATGGCTTCGGGAAGGTTGACCGGCTTCTTGATAGCTGTTTCTGCGGGTTTCTTCCTCTATTTGCTTGTCAACACAGTGAGGGCAGTCTTTTCGTCGCACCGGTTCTTTACACTGCCTTTGAAGGTGTCCTATTTTATTGCAATTCCAGCAGCGCATTATTCGTCTATCCCGTCGAGTATTTCGTTCCTCGGCACTAATTCTTGTGCAAAAGCATTCGACAGATGCTACTTCCCTGACGAAATGTGTTCCCCTGGAAGCCTGATTGGCTGCTTCCATCGCCAGAGCGAAGGCAAGTGCTTCAGCAAGGGTTCTTTTCCCGACCATCCTTACTGCTGACTGTAGCTTCGAATCTGCAATTCCCCTGATAAATGCATCTTTTGCCATTTCGTCGATAATTTCCTGGCCTGCGGTGGGGTATGACAGATGTGCAAGTCTACTCACTTTTCCTCATTGTCCCAGTCGTTTGCACAGGCAGCCATTTCAAACTGCTTCTTATAAGTAGACCATGAGGTCTGGCCATCGAATGAGGGAGGCTTCAAATCTTTTCTCCTTGGACCGCTTAAAGAACATTCTCGCAGTTTCTGTTTTCGCACTGTGTCGAGCTCTTTTGCCAGTTGCTGAACTTTGCTGTCCATTTCCTCGAATTTTTCGCCAACATTCTTCTCTATTCTATCAAATTTGTCATCAACGTTCTTCTCTATTCTTTCAAATTTGTCATCGATTTCTTCGAATTTTTGCTGGAGAATGTTATTTTGTTTTTCCAGATTATTCTTTTGTTCATCCATTTTCTGTTGAAGACCGTGCAGATTGTTGGTTTGTTCGTTGAATTTTTGTTCAATGCTGCTCTTCTGCTCGTCTAGATTTTTCTTTTGTTCATCCAGCTTTTGTTCGAGGCTATTCTTTTGTTCTTCCAGATTTTTCTTTTGTTCATCCAGCTTTTGTTCGAAGCTATTCTTTTGTTCTTCCAGATTTTTCTTTTGTTCGTCCATTTTTTGTTCGAGTCTATTCTTTTGTTCTTCCAGATTTTTCTTTTGTTCGTCCATTTTTTTGTTTTGTTCGTCCATTTTTAATAAGAGGAGTTGCATCATTGCAGCCATGTCATTGCCGGTATTTGTCTGTTCATCCTCGTCAAAATCAAAGGAATATGCATCAGGATCATGTCCCTCGTTGTTCAAAGCCTCCTAAAGTCGGAGCACCAGGTCACTTTTTCCTCCACTGGCGCTGAAGCTTCTCTTGTTCAACTCGGATTTGAGTTGGACGAGGGTCAACTGTAATAGTTTTCGACCCATTCTAGCTTTTTCAAATAGTCAGAACTTTTTTTTTTTTTTTTGTTTACCCACAATAAGTCCTATCCCACTTCTGACACCAATGTAAAATGTTTGTGTGGGTGCAAATGATAGAACTTAATCTTTTCAATACAAATCCCTTTATTCAGTACAGTTACAATTCACTATTTAATTGCTTCTCTCAGTACAATCCAATTTCTCAACCGCTTATACTTTTCTTATCTTTTACTTAAACCACTTAATCACTTCTCCTAATTAACACTTCAGATTTCACTTTAGAACTGATTTGCATACCTTGGGGATGCTGGTATTTATACTCGAATGACATACTTCGAGAACAATCCTCGCCATCCAGCGTCCCATACAATTTCCAATTTGCTAGAAAATTCGATTCCACTCTCCAATCGAGACTTTGTTATTCCAGTATCGACATTTTCTGCTCTGTGAATCTAGATGTCGCTGCTCACATTTAAGTGGTTATCACAATACAGTAGAACCTCGATTATTCGGCGGGCAGCGGACTGCGGCTGCGCCGGATAAGCAAAACGCCGATTAACCGAGTTAGAACAAATTTCTGCATTTTTTCATTTATTTTATGTTCAAATATCAGTTGAGACAGGTTTTGAACATACATTTGAGAAGAAGTTACATACGTTTTTATTCAAAACATACCTACAATAATTTATTTGAATATGTACTCGTATGTACTTCTCTCTCTATGCATCTTTACTTTTGCATGTAGCAAAATTCTGTTTGGTAAAAAAAATGTTGATTCCTGGAAAGGTGCCGGATAATCGAGGTTCTACTGTACATGAGTTTAGTATATCTAGTCCCGCTTTTTTCGCATTCCGAAACTGCTATGGATAAGTCTGTACATTTCTTGTTCATTTCCCACACGTGTCTGGTTAAATCAAGATACACTTTGGGAATCAATTCTTCTCATCGGATTTGTATCATCAAATACTAGTAATGCCCAGTCAAATAGTTGAGAGACTTAGTAATTTTTATCTGCTATTGTCACTTCTTTATCTGCATATGGTTCTTGTATGATTATGTTGGTCCTAGCGTGTTGAACGTACAGAGGACTGGCGTGTTGAACATGAGCACATAAATGGAATATTTCATCACGTCATAATTCGGTATGGGCTAAAGTTAAGACGCCATTAAGAACATAATAGGTGGGGTGAAAAGTAACCTCCTTGGGAATGGAAAACAATTTTTTTTTAATGATTTTTTGTTTTATTCAATATAGTCCCCTTTTAGCTTGATACACTTATTCCAGTCCGAAAAGTAATTTTCCGAAAATTCTGCAAAATATTCCTCCGTGGCGTCGATGATTACTTCGCGTGAGCCATCTTTTGAGGTTTGAAGAGATAATAGTCCGAGGGATCCAAATCGGGCGAATACGGTGGATGCAACAGCAATTGGCCGTAAGTCATTGATTTTAGCCGTGGTTGCGATGCTCTTGTGCGCCGGCGCATTGTCTTGCGAAAACAAAATTTTTTTTCGCTTCATGTGATTCCGTTTTGCAGCGATTTCGGACTTCAATCGCTCCAATAATGCACAGTAATACTCGCTGTTGATGGTTTTTCCTTTTTCGATGTAGTTCACGAAGAGTATGCCATGACAATCCCAGAAAACCGACGCCATAACCTTTCCGACCCATCGAGCCTCCCTCGGAGCACTCGTGCCGACTTTAGTCCATTGCCGGGCACTCATTCTGTTCTCTGGTGTGTAATAGTGGATCCAAGTTTCATCAACAGTTACCAATAGACGCCAAAAGTGCGCCCGATTCCGCATCAGCAAGTCCAAACACTCTTTCGAAGTGCTCTCGCGTTCGTGTTTTTGGTCAGGAGTGAGGATGCGCGGCACCCAGCGGCAGGATAACTTTTCATATGCAGGATATTGCCCAAAATATGGCGTGTGCGCTCAATACTAATCTTTGTAGTATCTGGTAGCTCGCGCACCTTCACTTTCATGTCAGCCAACACCATTTCATGTATTTTTTTGACATTGTCCTCTATAACCGCATCGGAGGGCCTGCCGCTGCGGACTTGATCGGTAGTGGAGTTGCGGCCACCACGAAACTCTCGAAACCAACATTTGACGGTGTTATCTGACGGAGCATTAGCCCCATAATATTTATCCAACTTTTCTTTTGTTTCCTTCGCCGTTTTGCCTCTCAAAAAATAATGTTTTATGAGAGAACGAAAATCGTTTCTGTCCATACTCAACATGATGCCAAACACGTCAACAACAATTAGCTGTCAAAACAAAACTAAAGACAGTATCGCACTGAAATTTGGCATGTCTGCCTAAATATGAACGGACTTCAAGGCATCATAACCTCTTTTGCTTCTGGCGATCAAGGAGGTTACTTTTCATCCCACCTAGTACAGATCATAACAACAGGCTACAGGATTGTACCCCAAAAGGCTAGTAGCCATAGGCGGAGAAACATATAAGAGAACAGGTGTCAGAACAAAGGAGATGATGACAAAAGTTTTACTGGCATCCGGTTTGAATATTGAAGCACAGAGTTCTCTACTTGCCCGCAGAAAAGTAAGTCAGTGAGATTACAACCACCACGTGGTTGGTCCTAAATATACAGTCCACTTTTCATTTAATTGTTGTTAGTAGCAAAATAGGAGCCGTTTTTTGTTTGATCAGTCAAACATATTTTTTAAATTATCTCCCTTACGAGTTAGGTGTCCTCTTACGTAAGAGATCACACATAGGTTCGAATTATCCCAAGGTTTCTGAGCAGCTTTCTTGTGATGATTGCTGTAGCTTTTGTTCAGTTAGAGCTTGAAACTTCGGTAAACAATTCCTAAATAAAACACGTCTAACTGGGAAAGGAGGTTAGGTTTTGGGTATAGTTACTTCTTCGGGTTGACCAACCAGCCCTCCATTATATGCTGACTAATAGCAGACTGCCTGCCATTTTTCCAATTACGAACCCTCAACGATTTCGCGTAGATTGTTGGACTTTCTTGTCCTACCCGCTGTTCACTACCAAGGTTCACTAAAAATTAAACTCTAATTTCCATAAATTAAGAAGAAAAAATCGATTTATTTGCACAAACACACATTTACAACAAAAAAAGTAATTTGCTTAGTTCCGCTTCTTTAATAATTTGTTTAAATTATCTGCAGCAGTCTTCGATTTGGGATTAAGTTTTATGGCAGTTTGGTAGCTCTTGATGGCCGAGTTAGTCTTACCCCATCGGTGATAGAGAACGCCTAAGTTCGAATGATATAGTGAATTTAAAGGCTCCACTTCAATAACTTGTTTGTACAACTCCTCTGCTTCGACGTAGTGCATCATTTTTCCATAAACATTAGCTCTGATGAACTTAATCGATACTTCTTTGGGCAGGTAATTCAGCGCTTGACTGGATACACGAATTGCGTCATCATATAATCCTTGATTGTCTAAGAGAGTTAGAATGTTCGCCCACGCCTTTGGTTGGTAGGGATTCAATACAACAGACTCTTGCCAATGCTTGATTGCTTCTGAATATTCATGAATTTCAAGAAATAGATTTCCCATGTTGTAGTAACAGACCGGATAGTGATTACGGTACTTCAAAGCATTCCGGTAACTCTGCAAAGCTTCGGTGTATTTCTTCCGTGATGCTTGAACTATACCCAGATTCATCCAAGCCGCTGGGAACTCATGCAGTACATTAAGTGAGTTTTGAATGTACATCTCTGCTTTCTGGTAGTCACCAATTTCTCTATAAAGATTGCCAAGATTCATTAGAGCAGCTTCGTAATCTGGATATAAACTTATTGCTTTATGATAGTGATGGAAAGCCTTTTTCTTGTCACCTTTATCTGTAGCCAATCGAGCAATGTTATAGTGGACTTTTCCATTGTTTGGACAAACCGATAAAGCTGAAGTAAACAGAAGCTCTTCCGTCATCCATTCTGTTGCCCTTTGACGTGTTCGAAAAATGAACAAAGCCAGCATCCCTATAAGGCAGAGTCGAAACACTTTTCTGCATTTAAGGTGTCTTTTTACGAGACTGTGGAATGTTGAAGCGATGATAAGGCACAGACCAATTGAAGGTACGTAAAGTACACGTTCAGCAATAACAAAACCTACTTTTATGATTCCACATGCTGGCAGGAACGGTATGACTATAAGTCCAAGACCAATCAGAAGGGTTTTAGACTTCAATTTGATTATTTTGAAGGCAAATATGTAAACCAATATAGATCCTAAATTGCGGTAATCTCTAATCGAAGACACAAGATCCACTGTTCCCAGTGCCCAGTCAAAACTCAACCACAAAGGGCAAAAAAGTATCCAACAGTTGAGCGCATAAAGAAAGTTTTGCGAGAGAATTCTTGTTGGCAAACTTTCATTTGCAGCAATTGGATTATCCATTGCTTTAAAGATAGGACTTTCAAAGTTCTGTTTCCAAAGCCTAAAGTAAAGTAATATTGCTGTAAAAGCTGCAAATATTATATACCTTCCCTGGAAGAGGTCTTCTAAACCAATGTGTAGTTTTCTTTTGTAGCACCTCCTCTTGATGATATCATAGAACACACAGCTGGGTAGTATTGTTATAGCATTCTCTTTGCACAGGAGTCCTACAATGGACAAAAGCAGAATTGTAAGGAATTTAAATCCATTAAAAAGATCGCTGTCATCATCCTCAATGATGGAATCTGCCAGGAGGATTGCAAGCAAGAAGCACAAGCAGAAGAGCAACTCTGCTCTGCCTACTACGCCACATACTGCTTCCGTGTGAGCTGGGTGCGTGGAAAAAATCAACGCTCCTATTAGTGATGTATCTGCATTGTTGGTAATCCTTTTAAATAAATTAAGCACCAGTAAACTGTTGATGGAATGTAGAGCCAAATTAACACCTTTCATTTGGTAAGCACGGAACTCAAGTGTATTGTATTCAAAGTGAAATAATAAAGTTGTTAACGGGCGGTAGGATTTATGACTATCAGGATCTGTAAGATTAGCACCCCAGAAGTCATGGTCCAAAAGGGACTTTATGGAAAGCGGTGATCGGACTACATCCTTGTTCTTTACTATGGCCACTGTATCATCGAAAACAAATGTTCCATGGAGAGAGTGATAATAGGAAACAAGACAACAAATTATTATCACGCACGAGTAGTGGGCTAAATTATATTCCATTGTAGCATTTTCGCTTGAATACGATATTTTTGATTTAAACAACAAAAAGCAAACACTTTGCCAACGTTTGGAAGATGTAAACAACAATTTTGCGAAAACAAAAACCCATAACAAGGCAAAACGTCAAAACCTCTAGCTTTGTTTGATCTTGTAATTAGACTTGGCTGGTGTACAATATGTGTCTGGCTCTGTATCCGGTGTACTAAATTTTAGTTTATTACAATAACTTCATTGTGCAGCTGCAGATCGTTGACATTGTTATACTGAAGGAGTCAATGTGCCTGTTCACATTGGCGCGGGCAGGAAAATTGTCCGAAAGAGGGGGAACGCTTTTTATTGAAGTGGGAAGAAGAAGGGTTACTTCCACCGAGAGTCCCTTTCTAAAGTGGATTCTCGGGTGTAACGCATTGTTTTTTTTCCATATCGTTCCATTTCTGACATATTTTTTCATTTTAGTTTTGATCGTTGATGAGAAAGGAAGTGTGAAGAATATGAAAAGAGGTATGTTTCAGGCCAACTGCTCAAATTTAAAAATTGAAAATGCTCCGATTCAAGTGTTCTACTTGTCAAAAAGTCTTTCAACCCCATGACAATGTGAACACGACGTTCATGGTGAGGACCAATGTGCCTGTTTACATCTTGAAGTTCGCACAGTCGCTCTTCTAACCTGTCCATCTTGAGCTACCACAGTGTTGACCACAACGCCCCTCGGCCAGTAGTTCCTGGGAAGTTGGTCGTCGACTATAATCACCAGGTCTCCCTTTTCGATCGGCTTCACCTTCTGAAACCATTTGGCGCGTCTGTTTAAAGTAGGTAGATATGCCTTGATCCATTTCTTCCAAAAGACCTAAGCTATCGTTTGAGAATATTTCCAATTGCGTCTCAAGTCAGTTGCATATAGGTCAAATGATGGCTTAGATCTATTAGATGTTCCGAGGAGTGAGTGCCTCGTCCTCCGTCATTGCATTGATGGTTTTCTCTACTTCAGCCATGTGTGGAGCAGATGGAGGGTTAAACTTGCACTTTGTATCAGCCGTAGTGAAACGAGCCACTTGATTCAAATTTATCTTTGCCAACTCTTGTTTTTTGCTCCGCCCCTCGAAAATTCGTGCTATTGTCACAATAAATTTCGAGCGGCGTACCTCATCGCGCTATAAAGTTTTTTAGGTATATGATGAAGAAATCCGTAGTCAGACTGTGCGCCAGCTCGTATCGTAAGGCACGTAAATATAACTCCCCACCTCTTTTCATTTCGTCTTCCCACGGTTACTAAAATAGTCCAGTCCAGCGAAGCAAAAGAGTCGACTGAAGGCACTCATCCATGCAATGGGCAGGCTTGCCATTTCTGGTACAACCGGATGAACCGTTTGGACATTACACAACTGACAGCGTTGCGGGACCGACTTCGGCACAGTTCTTAAGTTAGCGATGTAAAATTTCTCTCTGATTCCATTAAGAACAGTCTCATGATTACAGTGGTGGTATTTTCGATGGTAAGAGTCGACAATCAAGAAGGTAATGCGATGGAGCTTCGGCAGAATAACTGGAGTTTTACAGCTTTCATGCACACAGTGTGCCAGTGCAATGCGACCAAGTATCTTCAGTGCACCATCTGTATCCAGAAACGGTCGTAGCCATGAGAGTACAGTTTTGGAATCAGTCCACAAGAACATTTGCGTTATCGCAAACTTGTGTGAACTGCAGATAAAAGATGTTAATCGTGAACCCAGAACCGCTGCTTGAAGTTCTAAACGTGGTACTGATATTGGACGTTGAGGAGCAACTTTGGCTTTAGCGCATACGATCACCACATCGATGTTGTCGTGGCACTCTATCCGGAAGTAAGATACAGCTGCGTATGCATTTTCGCTTGCGTCCACGAAGGTGTGCAATTGCACGCACACATTTGTTTGGTTCAGTAGTTTAGAGTAGCACCTTGGAACTCCTACCTCCGTCACGTTGTATAGTAGTGTTCTCCACTGAAGCCATCTTTTCACCATGCTTGCAGGCAACTCCTCGTCCCAACCAATTTCTTCTCTTCAGATCTCCTGCAGTAATATTTTAATGCAAATGAGGAAGTGCAATATAAATCCCATGTTCCCTTCGGAGGGAACATCCCGTTTGAGTCGGTTAAACTTTAGAATGAAAGTGAAAGCATCCGTCGATGTACACCAATAAAGCCCCAAGACCTTGTCCGTTGAAGTTGTTCTGTCAACACCAACTGCTTTGTTATGTGGTCCATCGCTGTCCCCTAAAGTGCTGCACGTACAGCTACCGAATTCGACATGCAGTTTCTAATGTGAAACTCAGCATTTTGATGGATATATTATATTTGACGTCTTCCGGAAGTTGGATTGCCTCCGCTTCAGTGTTGAAAATATCTTTGAGATCATCAACACAGTGGTGTTCCAGTACAGCCTCCACTGCCCTTGATTTGCTGGCTACGAAGCTTATAGCGTTCCGGTTCTTCACGTAGTGGGCTGTACATGGTGAACAAGCCGTCGCGAAGGCCATAACGTTCATTTAAAAAACACTAGGATTCTGCAAGTCATCCGCTGCACTCCATAGAAACCGTTGTACTGTCTGTCAGCCTCTCGCACTCGCACCGAGTACCGAGTCGACCACCGACGAGTGCACAACTCAACTAGTGCACTCGCAAATTATTTGTGTGCTGTGTAAAAAAAAGAAACAAAAAAAAAAAACAACCACCGCGCGAGTGTGCAAAAAAAATACAAAAAAAAATATCACACAGTGCGGGTATCCCACCTCTCCCGCTCCTAGTTGAAGTACTGTTGCTTGCACTCAATCACTGCCATTACTGTATTTATCATACGGTACGGGCAGTGGCTGAGTGTATGTAACAACTGATGGATAGCGGGTTGTGAGTGAAAATTTTGTTGGTGCACTGTTTCATATTGTTGTAAGGGAATAACACCTACAACAATTTGATCCGGTAAATCAATCTCAGAATTGCAGCCTTGCTTAGTATCGTCGGTGTTTGTGTTTTCTGTGTTTGTCTGTGATTATGACTAGGGAATTCAGGGTAGACGTAGCCAATATACGCGGGCTAAAAAGTAATCACTTTTCTGCGTACGATCACGTCTGTAAGTACAGACCAGCTGTTTTGACACTTTGTGAAATACAGGTAGATCAGCGCCCACACTTCTCAGATCATTCTGATCTGAAGCTACCTAGCTACGAACTAGTGCCATTATTCTTCTCTCACCGCGGTCTCGCCATTTACGTGCGTAGTGATGTAGCTTACCAAACTCCACCACAATGTGATCCATGTTCCAATCCGGAATTCAACTTCATGTGGTTAAAATTCCATCTCCGTACGCAAATTATCCACTTTTTTATAGAAGCCCCAAACTGGACAGCAATTCCACTTTTAACGAGTTGGATGCGCTGTCTGACTGAAATCGTTATTACGGGCGATTTCAATACACCATGGTGACTTCGACATTCTGGACAGACAACACCCGAAGGACGGTGTGTTGAGAACTTCGCTGCGGAAAACAACCTAACGTAGCTTGTAAATGAGCCCACGGGAATACCAGACGTTGATAGTCATACCTCCAACACTCTGGACTTGTTTTTAACTTCCAACCCTGATAAGTACGCCATTGATGTGCTCACCCCTCTAGGCTCGTTGGACCACTGTGTCATATCAGCTAATTTATCGTACACAGACCACACAGTTAGAGAAAAAATTCCTAAAAGAACCGTATGGCAATACGAGAAAGCCAACTGCAGCGATCTTAACAGCTTATTCAGGAATTTTAACTGGTCGTTATGCTTCCTCGATAACGACATGGATGCCGCTGCTGATATGATTACAGACACCATTCTCTTTGGAATGAGATCCTTTATTCCTCATCGGATGAAGAGTATCAAACCAAGAGAAAAGGCACGGTACGACTCGAGCTGTAAAGAGGCCGTCAGGGTTAGAGAAGTGTTTTTCGGTCCTACAAGACCAACCCGACAGAGGAAAACCGAAAAAAGTTCAAACAAGCCAGAAATGACTGCAACGCCTTTCTTAAGCGTGTGAAATTCATATACGACCAAAAACTGAGGCAAAAAATACTGCAATGTCCAAAAGGCAGTAACAATTTTTGGTCGTTCGTCAAATAACATTAGAAATTCCGCCTCATCCTCATTTACAATGACATTCCAGCTGTCAGCTCTTTGGATAAGGTCGCACACTTTGCAGCCAGCTCAACACTCCCAGATTGTGCTTTGTCTCCGCCTACACTTGAGTGCGTCGAATCTCAATGGGACGAATCTACCTTCGCACTCTTGTAGTAGCAAGAGTACTTAAAGATCTCAACATACGCTAATCCGCTGGTCCAGATGGTATATCTCCCCTTCTTCTGAAGAGGTGTTCTTCCTCGCTGGCAAAACCACTGTGTAAGCTTTTTCATCAATCCTACTCTTTAGGACTCTTCCCGAGCAGATGGAAAACAGCATTTGTCCAGCCCGTCCCTAAAAAAAGGCGAATCATCTTCTCCTCCTACAGACTCATTGCACTTACGTCCCTTTTTTCCAAGGTCATGGAAACGCTGATAAATCGTCAGCTCATGAAATATCTCGAAACACGAAAACTTTTCAATGACCGGCAATATGGTTTTCGTAGCAACAGGTCCACTGGTGATTTTATGGCATGTCTCACCGAAAAGTGGAACCAAAGCGTACATCAATCTGGCGAAAGCAAGATAGTTACACTTGATATTTCTAAGGCATTCGACAGAGTTTGGCATCAGGCTCTTTTGTCGAAAATGCGTGCATTTGGGATCGACGACTCTCTTCTTCAATGGATTAGAAATTACCTTTCGGAACGTTCAATTCAAGTTGTCTTGAACGGTTTCAAGTCTGATATTCACAAAATAAATGCTGGTGTGCCCCAGGGCTCTGTTCTGTCACCGACACTCTTTTTAATTTTCATTAACGATCTCCTGTCTGCTACTTCTAATCCAATATATTCCTTTGCTGATGACAGTACTCTCTGCTTTTCATATACGTTTCCGAACTCTCGGCCCTGCTCTTCGGCTGTAGAACGAGAACGACAGCGTATGCTAAGCTCATTAAATTCCGATATCAACAGCATAACCAATTGGGGAACTATCAACAGAGTGGAATTTAATGCTTCCAAAACATAATGCTGTCTGCTGTCGTTTAAGCGAAATTTAAACACCCAGCCATTATCCATGAATGGCATCGTCGAAACTGAAAAACTTTCCATTCTCGGTGTGTGTGTCAATGGTTAGGTTTCCTCAAGCGATGTAAGAAATATTTTACCCCCTCTGATCTGGCCTCAATATATAAGGCATTCATCCGCCCAAAATTGGAGTACAATGCCCACATCTGGTCAGGTGCTCCTAAAACATCTCTGCACCTGCTAGATAGGATTCAAAGCCGTGCGATAAAACTTATTGACGATACTAATACCAGCCAATCAATTGACACCCTCGAACACCGACGTAATGTCTCCTGTCTCACTTTGTTTTATCGCTATTTCCACCACCAGTGCTCCACTGAAATCGCCAGTAGCATTCCGCCCATTCTAACTTTCAACCGTAACACCCGTCTCGCTACGAATGCTCATCAGTATACCCTCAAGCCCATTTTCGGACGTACTCTAAAATATCGTTTCTAAGCCGTACAACTCGCTTATAGAATGCCATGCCGATCTCTGTATGTCCTGGTCGTTATAACTTACAAACATTTAAAAACAATGTACATCGGTACCTCTCTTTTCTTCCTCCCTAAATTTCCTTTGCCCGCGCTGTGAACAATCACCTTAAGGGTACACAAACCCCTTGAGCGTGCGCTCATTATAAAAAAAAAAAAACCTGCTGGCACATTTCGGCAATATCGCCACAAATACCAATCTTGCCACATCGAAAACCACATAAGACTGTTGTCAAGGGTACCAGTTTGTCGGCGCCTTTCAAAAGAAAATCGTTTAATGAAGTCCCATTGCATTTTACTGCCGCGTCCCAAACTAATCTAACCTTTACGATTTTATTGGGATTCCGAACTATAAAAATCGACAGATACCAAACTCGATCATGTCTGATGTTCATTTCTTCAATCGACACATTTCTCGCGTATCCCTTTGCTACCAGATTTGTTATCTGCTGGTCCAGATTGTTGCGAAGAGATGAGACTTCCGATTCTCTTTTGTAAGTGATGAAATCGGCGGCGTGCCATGGGTAGACTATTTGGTAGGGAAATGTCATTGAATTTCCATAACAATCCATCGATGCGTACGCTGGTATCTTCCAAGATTTTCGTTGCTCTTTTTTCCTCGGCGGAGACGATTTGCTGGTTAGGAATGCGAATGCCGACGTTCTCTATTGAGAAGAAATCGCTCACAAGTTGGTGAAGTTCTCTGTCAGCATTGCACTCACACACAAGAATTCGAGATGAATCTGTAGTACTTTAATTTTTGTTGCATGTATCAGGACCATGGACTGACCATCCAAGTCTGGTTTTGGTTACGATTGGCTGTGACCAGCTGCCCTCGAGACCTTCAAGGGAACAAACAGCTTCCAATTGTCTATTCCAATCAGAATTCTTTACTGCGCTTGTTAATATGACGGTATGATGGAATAGGTAGATTAGCTAAATACGGGTATTGATTCGCTAGCATCTGAGTAGAAACTGTTTACGTTGGTAAAGCCGATGTTTAACAGCTTCCATTGATTTTCCACGAAGGCACTTCTGGAGTCGGACTAGATTTTCGCCATTTGAAAACCCAGCAAGGTCTGTACTCTGCTCGTAGCAACTGATAAATACAGGCCACTCTTCAGGGTTTCCTGTGAACACAGGTAAGTCTTTCAGAATGGCATGTCTCGCTGCTAATTGAGTGGAAGAAAGTGCGGTAGAACTTGTATCTCTTAGTCATTCGATTTCCCCTGCTTATGTTCTGTTTTGTGCTCTTGGTGTTACAGCGGTTGATGGTGGTGGCTAGCGTCATACTCTTCCTCGTCATCGGAGTCTTGAGCAAGAATTTCTTACTTCTGTTGAAGGTAGAGTTGGTTGCTTTTATCTCGCAACAATTTCTCCTCCTCCAAGCGTTGTAAAAGCAACTGCTTCTTCTTTCATGCGGACTATCTTAGATTGAGGACTTTCCATTGGAAATATCGCCTTGTTTATTCGAGGCTACTGGTGGATTCACTTGCTGCTGGTCGAGAACATTTGTTGAACATCCCTCACACTTAAAGCTCACGCCTGCCACTGCTGAACTGACTCCCACACATGCAAAGTGATACCAAAGATCACAGTTATCGCATTGAACCATTTCGGGAATGTCGGGTTCATTGCAAAGCTGACAATTGTGAATTGGCGTAGATGTAGCAGGATTTTGCGGCATCACGGTACCATGGTAGTCAGGAGCCCCTCGGATCTCGGTACGGATGTGACTTGTAGAGGTAGGCCCCCTTGTGGGAGCGTCATGGTGGCTGTGGTATGAACCCAACGTCGCGAGAAGGGTTGGTTGACCCAATGTAGAGTTGCAATAAGTACTGGGTGCTGCGACCCTAAGAGCAGTAAGAGGTTTTAAGTCGGCCTCGACTCATACCAAGGGTGGAACTTGTGCCGGCAACACAGTTCCGATTTGGTAACAATGGAATGACGGAGAGTGATGGCAAGACGTATCCTTGCCCCCATGGAAGTATGGGCATCCCGTAAACATAAGTCTACATGACAGGTGGTTTACGTTAAAAATCAGACACGATGCAGTTCTACATCTGAGAACAAAAACGGGTCACTCACAAATTGCTGTAATTTCAAAAATGCGTTGTTAACGCATTTACTATGTGTCATCACCTCAAACCGATAGCTTCGAAGATCAACTCTGATAATAGTTTTATGTGCAGCTAATTTTGATAACATCTGTGGTTCGCTGCCACCATTCGTAGGCGAGTTCATAAGACTATGGATACCGTTGGTATCCCCCCTTTTTGACAGCTTTAACACAGGTTCGTGTTTTGTCGGCTACGAAAAAGACTGGACGCTGCTCAGTAGTAATCCTTTTTTTTTTTGTATTTATGATGAAATTTAAGACTACTAAAAATGATCCTGCCTCTAGCCCCAAAACAAAAGCAAAACTTAAGCTTTTCAATATATGAACCTTTATTACCAGTCGAATGTCTTTTTCTGCCAGGAAGATGAAACAACAATAAGTCGTATCGATTACATTCATTTGTCAAAACCCATTCGACATTAGTACTTCTGTCAATAGAACTGATAAATTACGATTAGTAGTATCATGATTAGAGTTGTCGTCTAATCGTGTTTCGTTTCAATTTGAACACTCAGAATAATAAATTGGCCAAACACAGCCGATTGCACGAAAACAGAAATCTAGTTTGAAAACATAATACTATTTGATGTTATACATATTTATATGTTTTAGTTCATTTTGAAATAATATCCAGGAGAGAAATTTTGATTCTGAAATGAAGACGAAAAGCAAACTTTTGTTCTCCGGAGCACGAGAAAAAGCCCAAAGGAAAATTCCATAATAATAAAAAAATTTTAGAACAAATCAAACAGATCCTATAACAACTTTATACAATTTGTCATTTTTGTTTACCTAAAGATTCGTATGTCCAGTCCACTGTTATTTTAGTTTTACCACCAAAACTATGGTTTTATCATAATTTTGTTTATAGTCTTGAAATATAAAGATATGGCAGACTCTGTTAAATGTCATAAATGCAGAAAGGATTTAACAAATCGGAATCGCCTTATAACCGAAAATTGCGGTCATTCCAAATGCCGACAATGCCTAATTTCCGAGGAAAACGGTTGCGATGAGTGCAAACAAAATACTCCATCGCTCATAAAAAGTACTTCTGTTGGAGAACCAACTTATATTGAAGAAAACCACAATCCCCCACCAGTCGATGCAATCAAACCATGTTCTGAAAAGACGAAATCAGGCAGAATATCCTTTCCATCTCACATAGTGCAGGAATGCATAGACAAAAAAACAGTGTACCTGTGCACTATTTGTAATAAACGCTTCAAAAGTCGAACACAACAATATTATCACCTTTTCTGTAATAACTCCTCCAATAAGCCATTTAAATGTGAACAATGTCAAAAGGTAAAAATATAGATATTTTCAGTATTTCGCATCGTAATCCTCTTCCAATTGTAGACATTTTCCACCTCTTCTCATTTAAAATACCACATGGAAGGTCATTCACAAAAATCCTTCCCATGTTCGATTTGTAATAAAACATTCTCGAAGCTGCAAATACTTCGGAAGCACGAAAAGCTCCATACTGCAAAGGCTGAAGAGTGCCCGGAATGTGGGGTAAAACTTCGGAACAAAGTGGCCTTCGCAGCTCATCTACAGAGACACCAAAATATATTTCCATACACCTGCGATGTGTGTGAAAAGAAATTCTCTTTGAAGTCAACTCTGCGATTGCATCAAACTGTCCATGGTGGTGAGTGCTATTTAGAGTGTGTAATTATCTTCAACATAAGACAAACAACCCTTTGCTTGCAGGTATAAAGCAATTCAAATGCGATTTGTGCGACAAAAAATTCGACAGAAACTCAACGTTGAAGCTCCACTCGTTGCGACACTCAAAACAAAAGAAGTTTCATTGTTCGGAATGTTTTAAACATTTCATCGATACAAAATCATTGCTGCGACATAGTCAGATCCATCTAGGTAAGCACTAACAGACTAAGACGACATTTTAACTACTTCCCTGCAATTTTAGGCAAATCAAAGTACAAATGCAGCCTCTGTGATACGACTAGCATACGAAAGGACAACATCACTAGGCACATACGCAACATGCATCCTGAACATGACAAAAACTCAATACAAATAATCATAGAAACTTTGAGTGAAAAAGTAATTGAAGGTGTCTCAATTCTGCAGCCTTCTGCAACTATTTCTGAAGAGACTACAAATTTAAATGATATACCCAAAACTGTAGCCATTAGCTCTGTAATAAGATGCATCGGCAATGTCCAGCCTGTGATAATACCGCAAGATAATCAAACACAAGTCAACCCGCAAACAAAGGAAAAAGAAGAACAAGTAGCAGTTCATGCAGCAGCTACAACACACAAGAAACTCAAAAAGAAATATGACCCCTGTGAGATGTACCGAAAAATCCTCTTAGACGATGATAGTATACAAGAGACTGATACAAATAACCTGAGTGATGTTACAAATACAACAAAACTCGCATCAGAAACAACTGGAAATGGACAGCAATCAAACTTCTCCGAAACACATTGGCGAAAGAATTTCAAATATTTCCAACCGTTTGATTGATCAATAAAAATCATTAAAGTTTTTTTTTTTCTTTTTAAAGCTCAATGTTCGTTAATTGTAACATTTGAGAAACATGTCAAAGTTTACTGTGTACGTATATGCAGAATTTTCATTGCATGAAACTCCAAGCACAGTGATAAGCAAATTCACAACGCAATCAATATCTCCATATAGTCGAACCGACAAACGAATCGACCATGCACTAGTCGCTGCAATGTGCGTGAGACAGAAATGAATGGTGGCAAATGTCTTGTAGAACCCAAAGATAGTTGTGAGCATTTGAGTAGCTAAAATACAAATTCTACAGAAGGCAAATGGGTGAGCAAGCTCCCTGTTGCGGATTTATGCCAGATATGTATAGAACGTGGCATAATTAAAGATATACGGGACCAATGTTAGGTTACGTATAGCTCAGTAAAATAGCCAGTGGTATAACGATAAATGTACAATTGAATGCAATTATACAAGCGCTGTAGTGGTCTGAGACTATATTGGTCGGTCGGAATGTTCGAAAATATATAGTAATGCTTTGCGTCGATCACAATTTCTGTTGTCTAGAGGGATCTTGATGCTGGCGAGCTTAGTCTTAGTCTTGTCTTACTTTACCACTTACAACAAATACACACCCAATTAGACGCTACTTTGGTTCTCTGTACCAGTCAACGAGTATCTCTTTTTTTCCGGTCCATCCGCTCTTCCTGCATGACGATAATAACATATTTTCTTTATAGTACTCTGCCGTTGGCTTGTTCGAGGTTAGAGTATTTAATGTGCAGATCCGAACATTGTTGTCTTGTTTTTGTTTTACAGGGTGGTCGATGGTAAATCCGTCCTTATTCGAGGCTCTTGATTGATTTGAAACAGTAGCATGGTTTTTATATGGTGGACGGACAATGACTAGACATGTATCGTACTAACCGGAATGTTTCAACTACAGACCACAGGTATATCGGGTTCCATATTAGGTGTAACTAGAAAAAGTCAAGAAGAACGTCTGTTCCATTGTAAGGAGAAAAACTTAAAAATAGGTTACACAAGACTGATGTAGAAAGAGACTGGAATTATTAAAAATCGAAGCAAAACGAATATAATTCGGATTTTAAATAGTGCCGACTAATAAAACGTTTGCGACATGACCGAAACAGTCGGTGAAACCTGCAGACTGATCAAATATTCACAGCTCGTCTCGCACTAGCAACATACCGAAAATCGTAAAAGATGAATACAAGCTCAGGGGCGTCACACCAAGTGATCTGACTTCTTCCACGCTGAGCTCCATGCGTTCAAAGCTGCTTCGTGAATACATCCAAAATGCATTTCAAAATCTTGTAGGCTAAATTGAAGGTCCACTTCAATAATAAATACACGTACTGCTTCAATTATTATTCTTTCGGCCTCTTCTTGGAACCTCGGCTGGAACTTGAGCCTCTTTTCCGGCGACCTTCGTTAAAACTAGCAAAACCAAATGATTTGGATAACCTAAAGTTTGTCCACTATTGGTGTCTTAATTATTATATCACGTTTTGTCAATCCCGCTGTCATTCGTAACATTTTCATTTTTCCCTTATACTCTGTTCTAGACGCACTTGTGAAGCTCCCTCTCCTTGATATTCGTATCGTAGGCTTCCTTTTCAAAGCCATCTTCATTTTAAAAACAATTGCAATTAATTCTGCCTGCATCATTGGTTAAGGCTTTCATTGACAGAAAGTTGTAAAAGCATAACTGCATATTGCATGACCCTCCAGGATGCCAGCAGTCCAAACGAATACGTCCCGAGGTTACTGATTGCGCATACTGACTGCGGCCAATATGTGATGGTACACAGAGGTGCCCCGCAAGGTGAGCTACTCGTACTATGGTGCATGTTGATCGAATCGCTACTTAACGCTATCAATAACTCTGGCGCCTATGTCCAACTCCTGTGTGTTTTACTGTGTCTAGTCTGGTCTAAAGCGTATGTAGCCCTAGATGTGATTGATGATTGGTGCGCTAGAAATGGCCTTTCAGTCAATCCTCTAAAAACTAAGGTTGTCCTCTTTACAGGAAAGGGGAATCTGATCTGACAAATTTAGTGCTCCAATTTTCCAACGAAGCTACGTATTTGGGTGTCATCCTGGATAGCAAATTTCTTTTGATCAAACATGTTATGTCAAAAGCCTGTAAGCCTGCTGTCGGTCTCCGGACAGCATAAAGGAGCTTTTGGTAAGAAATGGGGCTTGTCACCGAGAAGGATCTACATGGTTACGATAAAGCCTAACAGCTTTCACGAAAATACGCCATTTACTTCTATTACCGGTCTCCAAAGAACGGTCTGTCTCGGCTGCACAAGGTTTTTCTCATCACGCCTGATTCTGCCCTCTGATTAACCCCCCTCCCCCTTTATATTCATATCTTAGGCTATACTCTGAAATACATCTTCTGTTTAAAGAGAAGTGATCTTCGGTACAACACACACTGGAGTTTTGCTAGCTTTTTTGTCTTTTGACGCTGCTCTTATGGACATGCCTTCTGATGCAGTGACACCAGAACTCCTGTTGCGGAAAAAATACGTAATCCACTTTCTCTGTATACTGAAATGGTTTCGCCCAGATTCTGAGCCAAGAAAGGAATACAGTCGGGTTTGCACGGTTGGCTCTAAAACCGATTTAGGATGGGCGACGCTGGAGTCTTTCTGGATTACGACAATGTTAGATTCACTCCTTGTTAGGAAAACTTACTTCTGTGTTCAAAGCAGAGATATACGTAGTGCTGGTGGCATTGAAAATGACATATTTATGTATGATCAATCAAACTTCACGTTTTCTTCTTCTCTCAGGTAATTTATTTTTTGATTGCCTAATTGGCAGTCTTGTTACTATATACATACATGCATATGTCTGTACTCGTATGTTGCTCAATTAATCTACATGTGCAAGGGAATTCTATTGCCAAGGTTTCTGACAACGTCTCTATTTAATTTCGGTAATTCTCTTCATTTGGAAATGTTTATTAAAAAAAACAACAACAACAAACGTTGGCTTCCGTTGTTTATTTTTAAACACCAACGCCACATGGTCCTGTACGCCAAACAACAAAAAAAAAAAACAGGCAAACGATTCATTATCATGGGTTAAAGCATCTTTGGCAGTTGCCCAATTTGTAATTGGTATTACGTCCGTGGTACTAATTGATCTCTCATAGAGCGTGATTATAGTTAACCCTACAGCAGCAGCAGTTTAACACATTCCGTTAGCAATGTTTAAAGATTCATTCGAAGAGGAACTACGAGTTCTAACAGCAACCAAAGAATGGAAAGAAGTTCTCAAATTGGGGGAGTCCCTGCCATTGGAGAAGAAAAACAAATATCTCTGGACGTGGCCAACTAGGGATGCGTTACAGAAGATAAAATCAACTTTGCAAGAGCTAAATATACGAAGCGTGTTAAGTGTTGGATGCGGTACTGGGCTCCTCGAATGGATAATTCAAGAGAGCATTGGTAAGCAAATTAATTGTATTCATCATGTGATATGCTTGAGTTAAGAACTTTTTCTTTGAATAGGACTCTCAGTACATGGTTTGGAAATCGACAGGTCTTGGTGGGAAAGCTGCTATTCTCCAACAAGTTTCATCAAACTTAATTTCACTGATAATGCCTGCATGCAGTCTAGCTTCTTACAAGAATGTTGCCACACATGCAAATGGGATTTCGCTATGCTCTTTTGTTTCTTTAATAATGGAAAAGCTTTCCGGGAGTACTTACGCTTTTACAAAGGTTCAACTGTGATAATAATTGGTCCAGCACCTGAAGTGGGAATACACACAGATCCTGCACCGCTAAATCCATGTTTTTGTGATTCTAAATGGAAGTTGTTTAAATACTTTAACATTGCCAAAGATGACATAATATCCTTTTACACTCAGTGAACTTATTTTGAGATTTTTTTATTTTTACAAGATGTCTCGTGATTTTATTGAAACAATATGAAAAGTAATAACTACTAACTGTAAGCTTAGGTCTAATTTAATTTAACTTGAACATGGAATTTGCATGAAGGAATGGACTGAACTTCAGCGGTAACTGTGCTGTTGATGCCTAGGTTAGCCAGTGCTCCTCTTACAAGTCCACAAGTAAACGCAACAAACTGCTCAAAAAAATAATAATTTGATGGTAATTTGAGGAGGAGTTTGCTTACCTTAGGAGCATGTTCTAATTGCTTGGAACCAGGTGATATTCGAGTTAGGAAGCGAAATGCTTTGTCCTGCAGCACGTAAACACCTTGGTGATTCGTTCTTAAGTTATCAACTTGTTTCTTGTAAATTAGTGACCAGAAATCTGTACAAATGAATTTCATTGTTTCCAGTTCATCTTTAAAGCGAGGCCATTCGCGGGTTAGCCGCTCAATGAGACGGTAGCCCGTTGAATAGCCAATGTATTCCAGAGTGGAGAAATCATTTTCCTGTAAAAGATTTTGGGAGGGTTAATCTATAAAATGCAGGTGGAAATTATTTCGACTTACTTTGTTTTCCTGTAGACAATAGTTTACAATTTCTGAATGTAAACAGTCAAATACGATTTCCTCCGACATTGCTAGGAATTTTAAATTATATTTTACACAACTCCGAACTCTGTGCCACCCACTAAAAATTCAACAAAACAAATCGGTCGAACTGACAGCTGTTTTTGTCATTTTACGGGACGTGTTCGATTTGTATTTTAGAGCTAGAATTAAATCGGGAGCTTTTATCGGATAGTGCTCCGTATCATTTGGTTAACAAAAACCTATATTGTTCTTTCGATTTTATGTCAAAATCTATAAACGTCAAATAGTATTGTGTGTCAAACTAGATTTCTGTTTTCGTGCAGTCGGCTGTGTTTGGCCAATTTATTATTTTGAATGTTCAAATTGATCCGCAAGCAAATATATTTAAAATATAAAAGTATAAAATATAAAAGCAAATATATTTAAAAAAGAAGTTCTTAGTGTTCCATTTAAATAAAAATCAGGGTACACAGTAAAAAGGTCTTCTGACAGCCCAATCGAAAACGACATTAGCTGATGGGCTTTTTGTTTAATTTCCATTTCCCTAAGTTTTACTCGTGGGACGGATCAACCAACATTTGAGTTGAACAGTATGTTCATAAATAGTTTTTTCCCGAATTAAGACGATGACGCAAAGAGTACGGCGTTCAATCGGCTGAGAGTTTTACTTATAAATATAATTGCTATAATTATTAATTTAGTTCGCGTACAGTTTGGGATACAAATTTTAACATTACGCTAAGATTTAACTTGCTTAATCCTTAATGGACATACATTTAATAAAATAAATCTGGTGACTTAACTAACGTAATTAAGATTGTACGATGTACATGTGTTTTTAATTCTTTTAATGTTAATGGGTAGAGAATCTTGCACACAAGTCTGCAAGAATTAGACAGAAGAACATTTGTAAACGGCGCAATAATAGTTTAGTACTAGTAGTAACTTTTCCTTTTTCGGTTGCATTGATTTCCCGCATATAAAGATTTTTTTTTTTGACTGAGAGATCTTCCAATACATAACAGAATCTCCTCCTCCAGAATTATATGATAGATGTCACACAACGTTCCGAGTACCGGACATAGACTCGGACCACTATCTCATTGCAAGCAGGGTACGTCAGCGAATATATCAAACACCACAACAGCGAAGAAATACTGCGATGGGCTTTAACGTTGGACGGCTGCAATCGCTGCAGTCTTTAGCGATCGTGTATCCCTCAGGTGCTAAATTCAACGTCATCCATGCCAAGAACCCATCAGAAAGGCCGCAATTGATGCGTTGGGTTTTACCCGACCACCTCCACAAAAATTATGGTTCGATTAAAAATGCAGACCAGCGCCTTAAGAAAACAAATCGTCTACGAAGTGACATTGCGTAAAAAAACGAAAGCGCCACGTGAGCTCTGAAAATATCGGAATTTTCAGAGGAATAGGGAAATACATAAAAAGCGCATGAAGCAGGAAATAGAGGGGTTCTACTCCAGGAACAATGTTTGGCAATTTTACCAAAAAGTAAAAAGAACCTTGCCTTGAGAACAAGACCCAAACAGAGTCCGGTAAAGATGAAAACGGAAACTTAGTAGTAGAGTAACAGTCGGTACTGAGTATATGAGGACAACCTTCGCCGTCTAAAAAGGATGTAGGCAAGTTGATGAGTTTAGGCGTGAGTAAGGGCACAACTAAATATATATTGTCGGCAAGAAGGGACACATAACAGTGATGACCTCGCCAACTGGAGATGCCTATTGCTAGAGGCCGAGATCCACCCCGACTGCAGCGCCATCTAAGTAAGTAAATAAATATTGTTTGACAACTTATTTTGAAAATCGGTCTACAATTCGCGAAATGTATAAAAGAGGCTAACGCTATTGGTTATGTTGTGGATAAAGTTCGTAAAACATATGCTCCACAAAACCAATAAAAAAACACGTCAATGTAATGTATGTATAGAAGGAACTGTAGTCACTGTTTGTGAAAGTGTTGCAATGGTCTTTATCCGTTTACTTACGGACTTAGGTTTATTGATTTTTTGATGGGACGAAATGTGACATAGCAAGCACGCGGTTTCCTCATATTTGAGAGGGATAATGTTAAAAAGCTGCAATTGCAGTAATCCACCAGAATCTTCACCGAACGAGTATCAAAAAATCTCTCAGCAAATTCTATGCCACCAGCATCAAATACCGAAGACAAGTAGTAACATCGCCAACATCCCACCAGAGACGCCGCAACCGATGTGCTGGGTTTCACCCCGCAGCGATCCGTCCACCACACCAGAACGAAGGGAGAATAGCAACATCTAAGATGCTGGACTGACGGCTTACCGGACGAGGTGTTCAAAGCTGCTGGAAATAACTTTGTGGAGAGCATACATCAACTGATTTCTCAAATCTGGTCAGAAGAGTGATTGCCTGATGAATGGAAGGATCAGCAAGAAGCAGACCCCTCAGCTGCGCCATCGATTGAGGCGTATACCAGATTTTATTTGCCATACTAAATGAACGTCTCAAACTCTTCGTCAACAACCTGATTTGCCCCTATCAGTGTGGTTTCCGACCAGGAAGTCCACCATCAACAGCATCTTCACATTCCGGCAGATAGAGACGAGCACGAAAGAATTGTACGGAACTCACAAGTGAGCACTGGAGGCAGAACCCCTTTCAAAAGTTTATGCAATACGCCAATAATATTGAAATAATTGACAGAGCACAGCGGGCTGTCACCGGTGTGTTCGAATATAGGCTATGCTATCAATTCCGTAGACATAAAATGAAGATTAACTGTTTCCCATCGCTGTCTCTTTGGGCTAAGAAGGCAGTTGAGTAGAAAGGATCTATCCCAAGCAATTAAGGAGATTCTATATGCGACTAGGATTAATTGTACTTTATAGCGGTGAAACAAGGACTATCGAAAGCAGATGAAGATGACTGTGGTTGTTTCGAGGGAAAAGTTCTTTGCTTGCGTTGACGGCCTTTGGAGGAGAAAATTCAACGACGTATAGCTATACGATCCTACAGGTCGACATCGATCTCGTTAGAAAACTGCACAAGAGTCGCCTGAGATGGTTAGAACATGTTGATTGAATTGACGCGAATGATTTTGCTGTCAACATTATTACATGTAGTGGGGGAATGTCTAATTTTTATTTCGCAATTTCCTTTTTTCCACACAATACTATTGTATTTGACATTTATATTTATATTCTGAGATAAAATCAAGGAGAACAATTTTGTCTCGGAGATGAAAACCAGGGCAAAATGTTATTTCTGAAAAACTAGCAAAAGTGCCAATCGAACATTGTTTTTTCTGGGGTGTAACTGCAAGCTTCTGTCGGCCAATGGTAAAGGCTACGAGCATTAATAAATCAATTCATTCAAATGAAATTTTTTGATAGTAATAGTAACACATGAACTCGCATCACATATAAGGAAGTGTCGCTAATCATTTTGAAATCTCAGAAAAGTCCTCAATGTAAGAGAGCCATTATTAGTAAGTAAATCTCCGACTACATTGGTTTTAGTACTATCGGTGCAAAACGTCAACAAATTTCATTGCAAATACGCATGTTTATTTGGAGAAATACCTTCAGAATGAAGATATTCACAAATTGTGTCGGAAGTGGTCGTTGTATTTACAAAGAAGAACAAGCCAACTAAACATGCGTGGTCTTCACAAATGATGTCTAGGATATGCTAATATACACTTGATTACGGCACAACTATGTTAACTCGAAAGCACTCCTAATCTCTTTTATTAATTAATGCAACTAAACAACTTAAAACAAAAATACATTATTCCATCTATTACACTTTCAATTTTAGGTAAGCAAGGTTAATATTTCTCTTAAATTACTTAAAAAGAAATCTCTTGTAATACTTCATTTCTTCTATACTCTCCTTGATGTCGTCTAAACTGCGATGGACGAGCTTTTTCTTGGGAGCACCAGCAGCAACATTCGGATTCCACCTTAGACATAGTTCCTTCACAGTCGAAACATCAATTATCCTGTAGTGCATGTAATTATCTAACTTCGGCATAAATCGATTTATAAATAACCGATCCATGTACACACTGTTTCCACCGAGAGGGCATTTCCCTCTTGGTATATAGTTCTTCAGGAATTTAAGCATAAGATCCTCAGCTTGCTGGATTGAAATATTCGAACTTCTACATTTGTCCACTAGCTTGGTCTCAATGTGATGCTTCATGCACCATTCGTTCATGTCGTTGAGTACTTCGTCTGGCTGATAGATTTGAACACTTGGACCTTCCGCAATGATGTTGAGTTCCTTATCGGTTATTAAGCACGACAGCTCTAAGATTTTGTCTCGACTTATATCTAATCCGGTCATTTCTAGGTCCATCCAAACGATGTGGGTTTCTTTGCCCATTGCGTTAGTAATTGACTCGTTGCGTGCGAAAGTTGGCAAAAATTGCTGGACGCAGGAATTCTTTAGCAAATAAGACTGGTTCACTTTATGTGAAAATGATTGAACGATTATTTTAAACATTGATTTCGATTGTCATTGGCAATATCCATTTATTGGATAATTTAATAATCTGGTTCGTTGTTTGTTGCTCGCACACTTTCGTATGTCAGTTGGTCGTATAAGGTGTGTTGGTATTTGTAAACCGTGCAATTCTTGGCTTTGTTTGATTTGAGTTCGGAGATGGTACTCAAAATGTGAATCTATAACAGATAATTGCAGATTGTAGAAAATTGTGGAAATGTAGTTAAATTATTTTATTTAAAGGAAAGATGCGTTGTGTGTTCCTTAATTTTCTTTCATTTATTTTTCAATTATGTAATGTGTATAATTACAGCAAATGTTAAAAATTTGCCTCGTTTGTCCGTATTTCTACTGCGCCGCTTGAGAGGTTGGCTAAGTTTTCGGACGCTATAACCATTCCACAGGCAACTCTATTTTGAATCACCTTGTTAGTGAGGCCAAGAGTTTGCTGATGCTTTCACATTTGAGTGATCAAAACCAGCTTTTTCGGAAGTGCGTGCTTTTTATTAGTTCACGTTTTGTTACATCAGCTGACATTCGTAGTATTTTCATTTTTCCTTCATATTTTTCGAACATCGTTCAACATTGTGATACGTTGAAGCTAGACGAACGACGTAAACGTATAACAAACCATTAAGTTTAAGAGGCATTTTTCAGTCAGCGAATATTCCGCGCCATTTAAGTCATCTTACACTGACTCTGTGAGCGACATCGTCATTGTAATTTCCTTTGTAGTTAACGACAGAGCTGAAGTATTTAGGTTTTTCACACTTTGGCACCATGACTCTTTCTAAATCTTTCTAAATAGATATCTGAGAGCTTTGTTAAACTCTTTTTCAAAGTCGGTAAAGACGATATGCAGATCGTTTAAAGCTTCGCAATGTTTTTCCATTATTATTCGTGTTGCTGCAGCGAATTTCCTTTTACAAGAATTTCCAAGAATAAAAATCCTTTTTGATTGGTAGATTGATTTTATTTCTAAAGAATTTATTTTAAAACAATCGTCCTTATAATGGTATATGATTATATGACTACTTACATTTGGTACCTAAATCTTGCAAACTGAATTTAAAAAGGAAAGTGCGGCAGCCACAGGTAGAATGTATGTTCTTTTTTCTTTAGTTTAACGCTTTTTTTTCGTACGTGACTTTTCTCGATTTTCTGTTTTAATGCCAATTGTCCATAGAACAAAGGACGTTTTTCCCTCTCTGTTCAGCGTTGAGAGAAAGAAAAAGAGGGAAGATTTTATTAATTCAGCAAGACAAATGCGGTGGTGCCAAAGTACTGCGATGTTCAAAGATTTGTACAAAGAAAGATTTGTGTTGAATTGGCTCGATAACATCCCGGGGCCCGTCTGAACTCCTAGGGTGAAGACTTTAAATCCAGGACAGCGAGCCTACCCACCGACCTCTTCAGCTTGACAGTACCACTTGGCATCCGGACGTCGGCAGTACGCACTAATCCGTCAGGACCTGGATAAACTTTGACTATTCGGCCCAACTCCCAGGTAGACCGAATCTCGTTCGGCTCTATGAGAAGCACCACATCGTCGACCTCTACTGGTTTTGTTTGCTTGTGCCACTTCGACCGCCTGATGATTTCCGGAAGATATTCGCGGTACCAGCGACTAACGAATTGCGTCATCAAATGTTGACATCGCCGACTGTAGAGTCTGCTAAATGCATCGCTCTCGCAAAAGATTCCGGGTGCCGACGGATCTCTGTCCTCGTCTCCAAACAGCATACTATTCGGGGTGAGCGGCTTCGGGTCCTCTGGATCGACCGGAATGTGCGTGAGGGGTCGACGGTTGATTTGACCTTGGGCTTCGATTAGAGTGTTTCGAAGAACGTCTTCCCGGGGTACCACTCCTCTGAGTATAAACTCCATGGTGCGCTTAATTGATTGGATGAGGCGTTCCCAAGCTCCGCCGATCCACGGAGAGTATGCCGGGATAAACCGCCAAATAATCCCTTCGTACCTCGCCGAATGTTCACTTAAGGCGTCCTGCATCTCTTTGATATCCTTGTCCAACTGGTTTTTTGAGCCAACGAAATTCAAACCGTTGTCACTATACACGAATTGGGTAACAACACGGTTTATGAGGAAGCGACGAAGAGCCATAGTACACTGGTCTAGGCTGAGGTCGTTCAGCAGCTCTATCTGTACTGCCCTGAAAGTAAGACAAGTGAAAATCATTCCATACCTTTTCGCTGTGAAGAGATAAACAAGCGGATGATTTTTTGGCAGTATCGCTGGGTTACGAGCCGCATATGAGATAATCGCTTTTTGCGCTCTCGAACTTAACCTCATTGTGCCGTCTTCATCCAAAAACGGAGACAAACTGAAGACCGGGCTGGAACTGCTGACTCTCCCGCTGACTTGTAGAGCGGAAATGTCTGCCAGAAAAGCATCCTGCTGGATCATGCGGAATATCCACGCTTCCGCGCGACAGAACTCATGCGGTGTGATGAAGACTTCCTTGATAGCTGGTCTCTTACGGAGTCTTTCCTTGAAGCGGAGCAGATATGCAATGACTCCAACTGAGGACGCCCATGTTGCCCGAAACCTTGCGGACAACTCTCCATAAATCGCATAGGAAACTTTCAAGCGACCTCTGTGAAGCATGAAACCTTCTGCTCGTTCATCCGTGGAAACTTCCGGCTCAGCTGACTTGCTCGGGGAAACTGGCCACTCGTTGAAATGGCCTCGAAGAAACATAGGGCCTTTGAACCACCTCGAATCCGAGTCTCCCATGGATGAGTCCGCCCATCTTGTTGCGTCGTCTGCGACATTGTCCGCAGTTCTGATGTGAAACCATTGTCTGGGGGAAGATGTATCCAGGATTTCTCCTACTCGTACAGCGACGAAAGAGGGGAATTTATACGTCGTTGAGTTAATCCATGATAGCACCGTTTTGGAATCCGATAGGAAGTACACGTTATGAATTTGAATGGTATGAGAATTCTTGATCGTCGACGCCAGCCGTGTGCCGAGTACTGCGGCCTGTAACTCAAGGCGGGGTACTGACAGCCTTTTCACTGGAGCGACCTTCGCTTTTGCCATCACCAAAGCGATCTCCACGTCCTCGCGAATTTTGAACCGGAAGTAGGCCAAGGCTGAAAAGGCCTTTTCTGAAGCATCTACGAAAATTACTAGACTCACCTCGGCATCATCAGGGCTCCAGGAGGCATATGGACGGGGGATTTTCAAGTTATTGATACTCCTTAACCCTTTGACGAACTCCAACCACTGCGACTTCAGGTGTTCTGAGACCGGTTCGTCCCAATCGGAACCCTCTCTCCAGACGTCTTGAAGCACAATTCTTCCTCTGATAATATACAGTGAGATTAGACCCAGCGGGTCGAAGATTTGCATTACGGCTCTTAAGATCTCTCGCTTGGAAACTATAATCTCGGAAAACAGCATCTTATCGAATATGCCACCATCTGATATCTTGAAGGTCAAGTAGTCACTCGACGGGACCCAAAACATACCCAGGATTTTAGTGGTTAGAGCTTCGTTAAAGCTTGGATCGACACTTACCATTGTGGTGTTGATATGGCTCGCCGGCAGCTGTCGCATAAGCTCTAAGCTGTTGGATTGAATGCCAACCAGTTCGAACCCCATCGAATTGCAGATCCTGATGGCATCTCTGGTAACTGTCGCTGCGTGTTCGACCGTATCGTGGCTGTTGAAGTAATCGTCGACATAAGTTCTCTTTATCAGTCCATCGCAGTCGTCAGGAAAATCGACTCGAAAGATATTGGCGTGATGGTTCTTTACAAATTGCGCACACGCAGGCGAGCATCTCGGCCCAAACATCATGACCTCCATAATGTAAACCGTCGGCGAACGAGAACTTTTTCCGTCTCTCCAAAGAAAGCGTTGGCATTGTTGATCTTTGGCCCTTATACGGATTTGGTGGAACATTTCGCTCACATCTGCGTTAACTGCCACCTTGCGCTCTCGAAACTTGAACAATCCAGCGTGAAGTGGAACCAGATTGTCGGGACCCTTCAGTAGAAACGTATTTAGAGAGACCCCGTTGACTTTGGCCGCTACGTCAGTTACTACCCTCGGTTTCGGAGGCGACTTGTTCGGGTTTTCGACGATAGAGATGGGAGCATACCACACCCGAGCCCAGTCGGCCGATAATTCAGCATCCGAAGCTTTCCTCGCGTAACCCTTAGCTAACAGAGCGGACACGTACTTGTTCATCCAGTCGAGCAAATACGGCTTCTTGTTGAGGGACTTCTCCAGACTAATGATTCGCTTCACAGCCATTGGGTAGTTGTCGGGAAGTTTAACGTTGTCCCTGTTCCACAGCAACCCGATCTCATACCGGTTGCCTTCCAATCTCAGCGTATCTTGCATGATTTTCATTGCACGGCTGCCTTCCTTTGAAACTAGGTCGCCCTTTGGAGCCATGACACCGAATTCCTCGGTGGAAAAGTGGTTCTTCACCAGGCTATGTAGGTCATCTTCCGCCTTTATAGCCTCGTGGAACATAAGCTGCATCGATGGCTTCGTTGCTTCGTGAACGCAGGACACACTAACTGACGGGACCGCTTTGCCATAAACTATCCAGCCCAGGAGAGTTTTCAGAGCACACGGCTCATCGTCCCTTCCATGACGTCGTCCACGTCCTAAGAGGAACTTAGCCTGATCTAGACCAACCAGTATCTGTGGTTTGGCCTCAACAAGATCCTTTAGCGGAAGTCCACGTAGGTGTGGATATGCCTTTTTCAGCTCTGCCACATCAATTGACTGGCTAGGTAAGTCCAGATTCTTGACTGAATACACATCCTTCAGAAGATGCCGTTTGCGACAGTCTACTCCAGAAACAGCTATCGTAGTTCTTTTTGTACTCTCAACACGTGAAACACCCTTGGTCCACTGAAAGGTAAGTTCTTCCGCCTTCCCGTTGAGGCCCAGATCTTCAAAAAGGTCCTGCTCGATCATGGTTAAGGCGGACCCGTCGTCAAGGAATGCGAACGTGTCCACAAACCTTTCGTCGCACCCGTATATCCGTATGGGAGCAACCTTAAACATCACAGGCAGCTTCGAACCAGTATGGGACGAATGAACAAACTTCTTAGGCACGTACGGCGCTGCAGATGAGTCTAATTTAGTTTCCGCATTAGTTGACGTTTGATGAAGAAGTGGATGATGACGTCCGGCACACCCACTCAAACCACACGATCTCTTCTTGGCACAAGTCCTCCAGATATGCTGCGTAGGGTCCAAACAGGCAAAACAAATAGACCTTTCTTTGGCATATGCCAGCCTTTGGTCGGGTGACCATACCTTGAACTGCTGACATTGATCCAGGGAATGCTGATTGTGGCCACATATACCACAAGGAGCCAGAGACACTCTGGACGTAGCCGGTTGATGCGTTAGAACTCGACGAGAAAGCTTCGTAGAAACATTCGCGCTTTTAGAAGCAGTAGGCGGTAATGGTTTCACTAGCTCGGGGGGTAAGTCAACAACTTTACCCCTTAGAAAATCAGCAAAGTCCTCCAAGGTAACACTAGGCAGTGACGCCTGTCTCCTACGCCATTCCTGGTATAAACCGGCCCCCAGCTTACAGGCGAGATCGGTTAAAACAAACCCGTTCTTTAAGTCTTCGTCCCGTTTCATCGCTTTGATATCGGCCACAAATCCACTCACTTTCACAGCCCACAGGTGAAGATTCGAATCGCAGTTTGACTTCAAAGATGGCAACTGCAACAAATCTGAAGTTAGCCCATGCACCAGCACCTCAGAACGGCCGAAGATAGCGCGCAGAGAATCCATGATGGCAACGTCGTCTGTAGAATACTTTAGGCGATCACTGATTAGCTGATACGCCTCGCCCTTGAGAGCCTTACGTAGACGTGCGACATTCTCTTTGCCTGCATATTTGCCTTCAGCCGTCGTCGATTTAAACACCTCCTCAAAGCACGGCCACTCTCTTTTATTCTCACCTGAGAACGTCGGAAGTTCTTGGATGTTACCTCGATTTAAGATGGTGAGCAGGTTTGACATATCCGACTGGTTGAATGCAGAATCGGGAAAACTTTTACTACCCTGTTCCGTTCCCCGAACAGGAGTTGACTGACCTCGTGGGGGTTCACGCCCCTGCAACAAAGACTGATGATTCGCTTGAATCCTCCTGATTATCTCCAGTCGCTCGTTCGCGGAGTTCACGATCGAAACAGACGCGCCAGCGGCAGATACCTTTGGACTATCCGACGTTGCCTTAACCAGCTTCAGCTTCGTTTCGTTCAACTCGGCCCGCAAAGCGGCAAGCTCGACATCCCGTTTCGTAACTGTTGCTTGGGCCACCGCAGCTGCTTCGATTAGCATATCCAACGAAGACTCCATGCCCTCTGCACCGCCTACAGCTGCTTGGGCCGTAACAGGAACCGCCACTGAACAGGACTTTTCTGATGAATCAACCGCCTGCGTACTGCAGTCATCAGAACTACAAAGCCAAGGATCGACTGTCTTGTACAGGTCTGGATCGAAATTAGCACACTCATAGTGCCACCATCTCCTGCACTTCTCGCACTGCACCATCTCTTCATCATCTGGCTTGCGACATTGCTTTGAAGTGCATGAAAAAACGTCTTTCCCCATGTCGGAAATCTTCTTACCGCATTAACAGGTGTACCAGGAAGGAATTATTCCGAACCACAAATAAATAAAATTATGTTGCTGCAGCGAATTTCCTTTTACAAGAATTTCCAAGAATAAAAATCCTTTTTGATTGGTAGATTGATTTTATTTCTAAAGAATTTATTTTAAAACAATCGTTCTTATAATGGTATATGATTATATGACTACTTACATTTGGTACCTAATTCTTGCAAACTGAATTTAAAAAGGAAAGTGCGGCAGCCACAGGTAGAATGTATGTTCTTTTTTCTTTAGTTTAACGCTTTTTTTTCGTACGTGACTTTTCTCGATTTTCTGTTTTAATGCCAATTGTCCATAGAACAAAGGACGTTTTTCCCTCTCTGTTCAGCGTTGAGAGAAAGAAAAAGAGGGAAGATTTTATTAATTCAGCAAGACAAATGCGGTGGTGCCAAAGTACTGCGATGTTCAAAGATTTGTACAAAGAAAGATTTGTGTTGAATTGGCTCGATAACAATTCGTATACTTTAAATCGCGTCATATGTCGACCTGCTTCCCACAAATCCGCACTGACTTTCATGGAGCTTAATAATATTCCGTTGTCGACTGTCTAGAACTCGTTTGTATATTTCATACCATAGTATGCGACATTAGTTTCAGCGATCGGTAGTAGTTCTAGACTATAGATGAACTAACATATCATAGATGGCAAACTTTCCGGATATGGGAAATCCAACACCCGCCTTTCAGAGATCGGTTCTATCCCTCCCATTTTACACAAAACCCACCCATTTAATTCAAAAAACGTCATCCACATTACATATACATACATAGTGAACTTTACATTCTAATTGATCTTATTCTAGCAACTTTACTTGCAAACTGGTCTCATTCTAGAAAATTCTAGCATTTACTCTTTTGTATAATGTGTTGGTAATTCACTTAAAGTGTGTCTGTGCGAAGTTGAAGGGTTTGCAAAAGTATGAGTAGAGCTTGACATCTAAGTTAGTTCATATATGTTTTAGAGTCGCCTCTGCCTTCATATAGTGGACCCAGAAAGCTCTCCCTCCACTGGTTAGGCATTCGATTGTTTCTCATCATTTTATTGATTTAAATTCAACATTGTTGTACACGGTTCGGGAAGTATGTTATCCAATCCGACTGCTCACCCCGGTTTATTCTTTTTACTGCTTGGCTGACTTGGGCTTACGTCAAATCTGCCGTTGTGTCTCGTTTGCGCGGAAATTCTTCATTTAGTAAGGGATGAAGCACTATTTTCATCTATTGCAAATCTCGTCCCTGCTCTTCTTTTGCTGCTTGTTGCCTGCCTCTACTGCTATCGTACTTGTTACCGGTTTACCGCAACGATCTTAGTCTAACTCGTTTTGCTGTTTACGTTGTACTTGGTTCCCGCTTCAAAGGCTTACATTTTTTTGTCGTTTCATAGTTCAACAGAAACGTTTTTTATTCATGTAGAGCAGGCCTCTTGAAATACCGAAATATTTCGTTTACAAGATCAAGTGGCGGGTCCTGTTGTAGACATTTCGTCACTTGGTTTCTTGAATATCATCGTTCTTACGTTGCCGTTCGAGTTTATATCAGCCGTAACACGCTCGCTCACAAAGATCTTCGCGGAAATCATCAACTTGTAACCCTCCGGATTTACGTTTCCGCTCCTCCATTTCGAGCTTTACCTTAAGTCTCCCGTCGCGCATTCACTGTTTGCATCTGCCAGTAATTTACGCTATTCACGTTTACGAATAGTAGCATCATCGACTTGTAATTCTTCAGGTTTACGTCCATGCTCTTCCATTTCGAGCTTTACTTTACGCATTCGCTGTTTGTTGGCTCCCCCTTTTCGCAATTCTGTCGTTTACGCGTTTCACGTTTACGATTAGCAGCATTACGAACTAACTCCCACATGCAACTGAGAAACAAAAGTAAGTAAGCACTAGCCCCAGAATGATATGCAATGAAAAAAAGACGGTAACGAAAAAACGATGCAGAGAAAAAAAACTTGACCCCCAAAGCAAAGACATATCCATGCCAATACATTTATGCATTAAGAGCTCCTCGAATTTCGTTTATTCTTAGAAGCGTCTATAAAATGCCAGTGATATTTCTAAAAGTAGTCAAATAAACGTTGAAAATATCTGTACTCCGGTAACACTGCTCTGCTCGTCTGCTCTCGTGTATTACCTTACGATATTTACGATATCAACGGCTAAAACCGTATTGTGTATATTTTGATTTCAATAGGTAAATTTAAATCCACTCTGTAGCATCTGTCAGAATTAAAGTTGATCTGGTTGGCGCCAAGGATTAACTGTGTCGAATTTAATTTATAAATGTTATTAATAGAAAAGGAAACAAAATTATAAGGAATCAATTAATCTATTTGCGGGTAAGCCGACGCTGAAAAACAATTAATTCAACGATTTAATCATCTTTTTGCCATTCTATTAAAATAATTAAACCATCAAAGGCTTTGCCCACCAAAGAAGATTGGCCATTGGGTATTGCCACTTGGTCTTAAGAAGACACAAAGTAAGCAACCTAATTGAAGACAAATTTCAAACAGATATTTATAAAATAGCACGAACATGTCGAGTATAATAAATGTAACAGATAACAATATCTATATTTGTACGATAAGCGATCTAGAACATCCAAATACAATCCTACAAAACCGAATTGTCAATGGAGACTATACCTTTAGGAGCCTCTCGAAAGGATATATTTGGTATCACACAACCGACTTGAATTTTGATAACTTCTATGATCTATCATACACTTTATCATATAGAACAGAAGGTTTTCTTTCCGGTACTTATTATGGTGGCGAAACCAAAAATAAAGAAATACGAAAACTAGCCAAATTCTTATTGAACAAAAAGTTCAAATCCTTGAAAGACTATCACAATCTTCCAATTCTATTCTATTTACATCAGAAACTAGATTTGGAAAAGGACACAGAATTCAAAAATCAATTGATCGTTGATGAGTATAACATCTTTAATGTGTTTAACGATCAAATATACATCGGAAAGGTGGTAGTCAGTAAAAAATTTATATACAACTCAGGTGATCAAGCTGGAGTAACGATGCCTGTCTCCAATTCCCTTTCGAAAAATAACGACATTTACTACAATGGCTTTGGTAACTACATCTGGTCGAGAGAAAATCCTGAAGAAAACCTAACACAGTATTACGATGATTCGTATCAAGCAATCCAAAATGTTACGTACTTCAAACATGAGAGTCTTAACGCATGTAAAAGTGAGTACAACCCTGATCGAATTTATGTTTCTGATTGTGAAACATACGAGCTTTTAAGAACAATACCGAAAGGTGAACATTTTATCGAAGAATCACAAGATAATGGAAGATACTTAGAGAGAGGAGATTGCTACAGCTCTGATATATCAGATTATCTACATTTAAAAATGATTAAAACACAAAGATTGTTGAAAAAAATTTATAAAAATTATGAAATCGAACCAACTTTTATTATAATGGTTACAGATGAAGATGAGCAAAAGCTAAGCATTGAAGTTAAAGTAGATAATTGTTCTTCTTCTGGCAGTTTAGATTTAGAGTTGAATGCATAACGTCGACCATATTCGGTTGATGCGAGTTCTGACGAGCATGAAAATCTTTGCTGTATCTCTGTGTTGCCTTATTGTAACGATTTTCATTTTCAAGAACTTAACAATGACCTGTTTTCATTCTATTTGAAAGGGAACAAAAAACTGTCTATGGTTTATATAGATTTTAATGTTCAATTGAAATTCCGAAATAAAAATGAGAAGGTTTTTCATAAGGATAACCAAATAACCATCAATCAAAGTAATATTAAAAGAAATGCATATGTAAATAATTGTTTATTATTAATTGATGCTTTACTGCTCCGGAAATTTAAGTTGCTACACGCATTTATAAATAATGCATTCGTGTGTGTTTTGACCAATGGGGTTAGTGATAAATTTAAAGTTGAAATAATAGACAGCACCTCGTTCCAATATATTGGAAATATCAATCCAAATTACCCATATCAGCTAAAAGTTATTAAGTACCATTGAGTTTAAATAAAAATTAAATAAAATTAAAACGTGGTACTTTGTGAGATTTTATGTAAGAAATAAACTATGAAAATATATATGTATTTGGTTTTACTCATTCTTAGCAACTCCACTATAGTTGTCCTACGGCCAGATTGAGAAAGTAGAAGGAGAGTCGCTGAGGACAACCATCACCGACATTCTGAGTCTGGCTGCGCAAGTGTAACTGATCATTTGGACCTGCACAAGCACAGCTGGGTATATTTCTGTGCATAGGCATTTTCTAGGCAAAGCGCGATAAGGTCGCTTTGCAGGATAAACTCTTAAGGTAGAGTATACAGCAAACTCTACGACGGATCAGAAGATGACGTCATTTGTGCTACTTCTACACTTAGTGTATATGTATTGATACTTTATTGCTGTATATTATCAGAGCAAAAAAGTTGGTCTACGTTAATTCTGATAAGCAATACTGCCTTTGCTCCGAGAGTTGGTGACCGTAAGTAACTTATTTACCTACTTAAATGTGGCGCTACAGTTCAGGGTGAAACATGGCCTACCCTTAGGTTAGGTTAGGTAAGAGTGGCTGTTGGAAATACCAACCCACTTAGGCCTATTGGCCCATTGTGATGCCACGTGGATCTGTGATCTTCTTACTACTGGAACCAGTTTGAGCTTTTAATAAAGCGTAGGAGACTGTGAACGTCTATTTTTTCTAGATCGTTTAGGTCGTTGTAGAAGAAAGCTCCTAGGTGAAGCTTCCTTCTCTGAGAGAGAGCTGGGCATGTGCAGAGTAAGTGGGGGATTGTCTCCTCCTCTTCCTCGTCCATGCAGCTTCTACAGAAATCGTTAGTAAAAGCGCCAAGCCTTCTTGCGTGCTTGCCTATGAGGCAGTGTCCGGTAATGACACCTATTATGGCGCTGAGATGTTTCCTATCTAAAAGGATCAGACACTTAGATCGACTCAGATCCAGCCTTGGCCAGATCTGTTTGGTCGCTAGACATGTTTGTCCAGCAGTCCACCTAAGGTCCGTTCTTTTGTTGGCATCTAGCTTTAGTGTTAGTTTGCACGTAGCGATTGGTATACCTATACTACCTTTGTCTGGTAGGATAGGTAGAGTGGTTCCAATTTTGGCGAGTTCATCGGCTCTGCAGTTCCCTGGAATGTCTCTGTGGCCCGGCACCCAACAGAGGTGAATGTTGAACTGCTCTGTCATCTCCATGAGAGATGATCGGCATTCAAGGGCAGTTTTAGAACACAATGAGACCGAGTCCAGGGACTTGATGGCGGCCTGACTATCCGAAAATATGCGGATATCCTTTGCAGATATCACGTTTTTCTTCAGCCAGGACAGAGCTTCTTTAATCGCCAAAATTTCCGCCTGGAACACGCTACAGTGATTTGGAAGGCGGAAAGAGAGGCTTAGATTTAGCTTATCTGAGAAAACACCGCCACCAACTCCGCTGTCGGTTTTAGATCCATCTGTGTAGAGATGGATTGACTTGTCCTCCATGAAAGCATCCTCCTCCCAGAATGATCTAGAGGGGAAGCTTACATGGAAGTTTTTGTCAAACCAAAGTTCAGGTATGGTGTAATCGGTGTTCTCTGTGAGGATTCCTAATGTATTAAGAATGTTGGCGTGGCCAAATGAATTATTTGTCCACTGTTTAGTCGCTTTAAGGCGAATAGCTGCAGTCGCAGCTACTTGCTTGCTAAAAATGTCGAGGGGTGTCAAGTGAAGCAGAATATCTAATGCCGCAGAGGGGGTAGACCGCAAAGCTCCGCTTGTGCATAGACATGCTGTTCTTTGGACTCTGCTTAATTTAATGCGGTTGACTGCATTTTCCAAGGCCGTCCACCAGACAACCACCCCGTAAGTAAGTATCGGTCTTATGACCGAGATGTATAGCCAGTGGGTTATGCGAGGTTGAAGGCCCCATTTGTTCCCAATGGCTTTCTTGCAAGAGAATAAAGCTATTGTAGCTTTATTGACTCTTTCTTGAATGTTAGGTTTCCAGTTTAGTTTCCTGTCAAAAATGAGACCCAGATATTTTGCTGTATCGGAGAAAGCTAAACTGGTACCGTTTATTGAAGGAGGGTCTATGATTGGAATTTTATATTTCCTAGAAAAGAGGACAAGATCAGTTTTATGGGGGTTTATTCCCAATCCACAGCGATCTGCCCAGCAGGTTAATCTGTTAAGATTTACTTGGAGGAGTTCTTTAATGGTATTTAAATGTTTTCCTGAGACGGCTATGGCAACGTCATCCGCATAGGCAATCACTCTGCTACCACCCGCTTCCAGGTATATCAGTAGTTCGTTAACCACTAAGTTCCAGAGAAGGGGGGAGAGGACACCGCCTTGCGGCGTACCCCTACTAACATATCTTTTAGCAGAAGTCTCACCCAGTTTGGAGTTGATTATCCTGCTTGTTAGCATTAGATTAATCAGCTCCCCAAGTGAGCCGTCTACCTGCAGAGTTGACAGCGCAGTCGTGATTGCGGATGTGTTGACGTTGTTAAAGGCGCCCTCTATGTCTAGGAAAGCAACCATTGTGTACTCCTTATATTGTAGGGATCGTTCGATGTGGCTAGTCAGAGAGTGCAAAGCCGTTTCCACCGACTTCCCTTTACTGTAGGCATGTTGAGCCGCAGACAGAAGTCTTGGAGCGCCCAGAGCAGTTTGTCTCTCGTAATCAGACTATGAATTTTGGTCACGGTTGCAGTAGGCTTGTTTGGGCTGCTACTGGCCGCGAGATGGGAGCTACCTGGAAAGTGGGTGTCCAGAAACAGGTTGAGTGATTCATCACTTGAGGTTGTCCAAGAGCCATCGGTTTTTTTCAAACAGCTGGGCATCATAGGATTTGTGGAGAGGATTTTTCTAAACCGTGAAGCCTCAGAGGTTTCTGTGATTTTGTCGCAGAATGACCTCCAGGATTGTCGCTTTGCCTTCCTCAGTTCTTTTTTGTATAATTTGAGGGATTCTTTATATGAGTCCCAGTCGGTCACTTTTCTTGTGCTTTTTGCTGCGTTGAAAAGTTTTCTGCAGGTGTTTCTGAGCAGTCCTAGTGCCGATGACCACCAATGTGGCTTTTTCTTGCCTCTTGGTTGAATAAGAGGGCAGGAAACGGCCATAGCCTTATTGAGAGTCAGAGTAAATTCCCTGACTTTCATGTCGAGCTCATTGGTGTCACGCGGGGGACTTGATAGTTTAGAGGATATCGTTTCCGACAGTATTCCTCTATATTTTGTCCAATCAGTTTTCCGGTAGTTCCGGAAAGCTGGTTGGCTGGGGGGAGCATCACTCAGACTGAATTGGATGTATCTATGGTCTGAAAAGGAGTGTTCAGACGATACCATCCAGTTTGTTAGCCTTTGGGTGATGCTGTCGGAAACAAGAGTAATATATAATACTTCTTGTCGGTTTTTTGTTATGAAAGTGGGCTCATTGCCAATATTGCAAATTAAGAGGTTAGTACTTAAAATATAGTCTAAAAGTGACTCACCTCTATCATTGATGTCGGTACTGCCCCATACCGTATGATGTGCGTTAGCGTCACATCCGATTATGAGGCCAGTTTTTTGCCTTCCCGCTTCCAGTACCACCCTTTCTAGGTTATCACCAGGGAGAGGGCCCACTTGGTCGTGGCCAAGGTAAGCCGATGCCAGCCAGTAAGAGCCTTTGGCAGTCTCTAATCTGGCAACGGTTAGGTCGGGGTCACTGAGGTTGGGAAGTAGAAATACATTAAGGCTACGTTTCACTAATATACAAGTTCTAATCTTACCTTTGTCTCTTGTATAGAGCGGAACGTATGAGGGTGTCCTAAGTCCACGAACCACGCCTTCTGCAATCCATGGTTCCTGGATTAGAATTATGTCTTCTGCGCTTTTGGAAAGACGCAGAATGAGTGCGGCCGAAGCCTTTTTTGAGTGGTGGAGATTAATCTGGAGAAACCGTATCATTGCTACAGTCTTCCAGAGTCGCCTCCACCACGGTGTTGTTGAGGTCCTCCGATTCTGAAGATGTGCCCAAGAGCTCATCTTCTATCTCTGATCGTGTAGAACCTCTAATTGTTTCGTCATCGGTTTCCATTTCCGACAATGTGTCAGAAGAGGAGACCGACGGCTTGGTAGTCACCTCGGACAGATTGGAGTCGTCGCTATCCAATTCTGGAAAGGATATCGACGCTCCAAGATCCAAGGTTGTGATATCGGGTGTTAAAGGAGGAGGAGGTTGCTTATCAGCATCCAGCTCATCCTTTTTGTACACCCTTAAGTGAATTGACTCGAATCCGAACCGAATCATGCCTTTCGTCTGCGCCAGAGGATTAAGGGATTCCTTATTGATCACAATTAACGCGCATCTATAAGAACCCCTTAGTTCCTCCAGTTTCGCGGCTTTCCAGTCATGAGTCGGAAGAGTCGGGTTGCTGAGCCGGATGATTTCCAGGATACTTTCTGGAGAGGAGGGTTCGGCTGGAATCCAGGTACGAGTTCGAGGTCTACTAGGAATGTCTTCCTTAGATACGACCTCGAGTTTTGCACCTGGCCAAACCTCTCCTAAACCATCGATGGCCTTGGTGAAGAGATCGAGAGATCTCTGGTTGGAGCAAGCGATGAGCTTGACACGGCCTTGGTGCCAGCCAGCGTCGCTTGTGATAGGAGGTGGTCCTGGGTTCTCCCGCATGATGGCCAAGAAGTTGCTCGAGAGCTTCAACTTGACCAATTGCCACCGTTCCGGTGTAATGGAACCGTCGGTATCGCTTCTGTCGATCACCGCGATCACCAATGCGACTTCATTATAAGACCTCAGAGATCTGCTGTTGGATGGCCCAGGGGTTGTGGAACTGTGTGTTTTGGGCCTCTTGGAAACTGGTACGGTTTCCTCCAACGATCTCTGACGCTTAGAGGAGTCTTTTGACGTTTTGTGAGCAGTGGAAGCAGTGGGAAATCCGTCTTTTAGGATGTTCTTAGCCCACTCAACCTTGCTCTTTATTTCCGCACTTCTCTCCACCTCCGGAATGGATCCGAAGGTTTTGATGATGCGTGAAGCATTTCGGCGTCTTATGTAGAGCGCCTTAGATGGAGCTTGCCGATGCGGCTGAGCTCCAGATTCCTCTTTGGAGGGAGGAGTTTTGGTAGCAGCAACAAGTCCGTGGCCTGCCACAAACTTGCTGCTGCTGGGGGCGGGGGAAGTGATAGGACCATGGCTTGCCACAGTCTTTACACTCCCCGAAGGAGTTTTGGTAGCAGCGACAAGTCCGTGGCCTGCCACAAACTTGCTGCTGCTAGGGGCGGAGGAAGTGATAGGACCATGGCTTGCCACAGTCTTAACACTCCCTGAAGGAGTTTTGGTAGCCGCGACAAGTCCGTGGCCTGCCACAAACTTGCTGCTGCTGGGGGCGGGGGAAGTGATAGGACCATGGCTTGCCACAGTCTTCACACTCCCCGAAGGAGTTTTGGTAGCAGCGACAAGTCCGTGGCCTGCCACAAACTTGCTGCTGCTAGGGGTGGAGGAGGTGATAGGACCATGGCCTGCCACAGTCTTAACACTTCCTGAATTCTTATTATTAGGCTTATTCCTTTTGCCTTTAGAGGATGGCGCACCAGTTTTGCCTCCTCTCGGCAATGCAGGAGCCTTGCCGGTAGTCGGTGTAGTCACCGTTCCACCGCCCGGTAATGAAGGAGTACCGGCCTCGGTTTTTGTTTTATGGTTATTTTCCATTGATAGTCCCACGAGTAGCGGAGAAAGGGTTGTCCATCTGTACAGAGATCCGCCATATACAGATAAGGCTAGCTAATCCGGAGGTCGCCAGGTATCCGGATACTCCGTTTGCGACTGAGCTATTTTTGGAGATACTGGGCCCTCAGCCAGGTTGATCTTCGGCACGGGTCGTATGACACCTTGATCCAGCCCAGGGGAGTGATGGAGTACTTTGGGAGTTGGGGAGGGGGGGTGGGAGCATCCTTTGGTTTCAGGACTTGTCTGGAGAATTTCTTCTCGAGATTCATTGACCCTACTCAGCCTCTACAACTCGACAAGTTCGATGCTCGCGGTAGAAGTGGCCTACCCTTAACTAACAAGTCTATTCAGGTTTTTTTTTTTGATAATAAGTGCGAGCTCAAGTTGTTTTAAGCACCCTTAAAATGTTCGCACACAACGCGGGCAAAGGGAACTTAGGGAGGAAGAAAAGATAGGTACGTTGGTTTTAAATGTTTGGAGGTTATAATGACTAGGAAATCAAGAGCTCGGCAGAGCATTCCATAAGCAAGTTACGAGTATATGTTTTTTTTTATACTGAGCGCGCGCTCAAGGGGTTTGTGTATCCTTAAAGTGATTGTTCACAGCGCGGGAAAGATTAGGAAAGAATCAGACTACGTCCGAAAGTAGGCTTGAGGGTATACTGATGAGCATTCATACGGTTGAAGGATTGTGGGGGGCAGTATGCTACTGGCAAAAGAGCACTGGTGGTGAAAATAGCGATAGAACAAGTTGAGACATTACATGGCTGTTCAAAAGTCTTAATTGACTTGTACATATGAGTTGTATCGCACGCTTTTGAATCTTATTTAGCAGGTGCATAGAGGTCTGGGGGGCCAGATACAACAATTATCGGAGGGTAAATGCCTTATAATGTATTGAGGCCAGGTCAGAGGGCGAAAAGTATTTTACTTTGCTGAGGAAACCTATAAATTCCACAGCATTTTTGGCGACATCGAGTATATGGTCATTCCAACGTAAGTTGTCATTGACAACTATACCGAGTATGGAAAGTTTTTCGGTTGGACCATGGAAGTGGCGTTCATGGCTAACTTACCTTTAGCGACAGCAGATATCATTGTGTTTTGGAAGCACTAAATTCCACTCTGTTGACGGTTTCCCAAAAGTTATGCTGTTAATATCGGAACGTAATGAGTTTAGCATACGCTGATATTCTCGTTCTACAGGCGAAGAGCGAGGACGTGAGTCCGGCAATGAATATGAAAAGCAGAGAGCACTGTCGTCAGCAAATGAATATACATATTGGATTAGAAGTAGCAGACAAGAGATCATTGCCGAAAATTGAATAGTGTCGTGGACAGAACGGAGCCTTGGGCACACCAACATATATTTTATGGATATCAGACTTGAAACTGTCTCAGACAACTTGAATTTAACGTTTCGAAAGGTAATTTCTAATCCATTGAAGAAGAGATTCATCGAACCCAAATGCACACATTTTCGACAAAAGAACCTGATACCAAATTTTATCAAATGCCTTTGAAATATCATGCAACTATCTTGCTTCCACCGGATTTTACGTTTAGTGGACTTAAGACATGCCATTAAATCATCAGTGGACTTGTTACTACGAAAATCGTACTGCCGGTCATGGGCTGACGATCAGTCAGCGTTTCCTTGATCTTGGAAAGGATATAGGAGGAGAGAGAATGATATTAGCTTTTTTGCTGTTTTGCGGCTACTCGGAATGAGTCCTAAAGTGTAAGATGATTGAAAAATCTTATGCAAGAATTTTCCCAGAGTGGAAGACCACCTCCTCAGAAGAAGGGAGATATACTATCTGGACCAGCGGATTAGCGTATGTTAAGATCTTTAAGTACTCCTACTACTACATAAACGAGTGCGAAAGTGGATTCGTCCCATTGAAGAATCGAAGCACTCAAGTGTAGGCGGAGACAAAACACAATCTGGGAGTGTTGAGCTGGCCACAACTTGTGCAGCAATCAGATTGGCCTTGCCAAAGAGCTGACTGCTGGAATGTCATTATAAATGAGCGCTGGGATGTAGGATGGGACACAATTTCTGATGTTTTTGACGAACGCCCAAACAGTTTTACTACCTTTGGGACATTTTAGTATTTTTTTTGCCACAGTTTTTGGCCAGTTGAAAATTTTTTGGTTTTCCTCTGTGGGTTTGGACCGAAAAAGAAACATTTCTCTAACCCTGACAGCCTGTTTACAGTTTGAGTTGTGCCACGCCTTTTCTTTAGGTTTGATATTTTTATAAATCATATCTGGTCACTCTATCATAGATATATCTTTAACAAAGCCAAAACAATTAAAGTAGAAACAGAATTCTAATTTTTATGGGTTAGTAGTGAAGTAATTTTTATGAGAAAACAAGAAAAAGATAAAAGCTTGATAGGTTTTGCTCATTTAAGGATCTCTGTAACTTCTCTTGGCTTGTTTGTATTATTTTTCTATCGTCTAATAATTTATATAATAATTTATAACTAAATTATAATTATGGTAATAAGTAACTTATCTAATTGAAAATCATATGAATGGTTTTATTACTTCCTTTTGTAAATATGAAAACGCATTTTATAAAAGTGTTTTTCACTTTTCGTTGAGTTCGTAAATAATTTCACGTCTTTCCTCCACCCCCGACACTGGTTCAAAATCATCACAGACAGAGTAGGAAAAGTCTTTAAGAAATATGATGTAAAATCTATATTTTTACCACCAAAAAAGGTCAGCAATTACCTTAATTTACCAAAGGACCACTTTCCACTTCAAACGCCGGACGTTTATTCAGTCTCTTGTCCCTGTCCCTTTAGCTGTGGGTCCTCATATGTGGGACAAACCCGAAGGAGTAGGTATTGCAACCCGTTTAAAAGAACACGTAAGTGCTGTAGTAAAAAAAAAAAACGTGCAAAATCGGCAATATGTGAGTATATCTTGGATAACCCATATGAACAGCACTGAATCCACTTCGATCAAGCCAAAGTCTTAGCTCACGAGACTCCCTACACCCCTCGATTGGTCCGTAAAGTGATTTAAATAAAACGTCACAAAAATTTCAATTGTGATAACAGCTTCAGACTCTCTCGCGCATGTTATCCCGTGATTAACATCACTCGTCCACTCCAGTTCCCTGAAAAAATCAGTGATGTAGTGAGCTCGGTTTGCTCACATCTACGTGCACCTATACAAAAACAACAGGATGAGTTAGAACCGTCTACGCACCGCTACAGAGCCAATCTAATCGTTAACACTTTCACAGCATTTTCTCGGTGACCACGCTCAATGTAACTTAATGCGAAACGTTCGGGGTGAGTAAAGTATTCGACTCATTTAATTTTAATTTACGCGATTAATCCCAAAAATAATTAATAGTGTTAATTTCACGTCGAATCATTTTATAACAAGCCCGCCTTAATTTAGCTCTGAGAAATATAGATATGTAGATGGTACAGCAGTTTTTATCATCGATAGTTTGTTCGATAAATGTAAATTATGAGTTTAGTAGCCCTGAGCTAAATAGCTCTGATGTGGTCAATGCTTCTTACACACTTGATGAGCAAAAATTAGTTTTCATGTGTTTCTATAGACTTCTATAGACTAGGTTGCTTTCTTGGAAGAAATATCTTCTCACCATAGTGAGGAACCAACTAAAACTATGTTCATTGTGGGGACACGATTCTAGACATTTTAGAACAATCTGCAATCTCAGGAAAATACCTCTCATTAATGTCTGCAAATGAATGCTCAAGGGCGTTCGATTTGTTCTAAGTATTTAAACGATCAGGGTGAGATGTGTTCTGTAGTGCTGATGAAAAAAAATCATTAAAAAAATAAATTAAGTTTAAAATGAAAGAAACAGTCCAATAATGTTCAATACCATAAAGCATATGGGAAAACACCTAAAAAAGTTTCCTTTGAGGTTCCTATATAACGTTTTTACATAGATAAATTTCGCGTGTCGTAAATGAGTTGTTCCATAAAAATGTCCTAACTGATGCAACAAGGTACATTAATTATGCCAATGAAGACATTAATACTTCTAAGGACTATGCTAATGACTTCAATAGGTTTTTTAACAGTGCTGCTTCAAATGCCCTGGCTGGCTTCGGTACAGTACCTATTAGTACTTGCGCAGACGAATCTCTCAACAAGCAAAAATTACAAAGTAATATTGTCTCTTTTGAACTGCATGAGAATATCATGATTCTCAACGATTCTCATGATTCTCAAAGAAAATTGCATCAAATAAATACTTATGATGTTCTGGCATATATCTTTAACAGAAGTACTTTCAAAGGAACTTTTCCCGATTGTATGAAGAATGCTGAGGCTAAACCTATATATTTTTATGAAAGGTATTAGAACAATATTAAACAATTAGAGATAAATATCACTCATTTCAGTATTTTTTAAAATCTTTGAAAATGTGGTTAAAAGCATAGTTGTTTTCTCTTTCTGACAAAAGTTGTATCTTCAGTCCCAATCAAGATGGATTGGAGAGTGCCGAGCTGACCATCGACGAGAGGAAACGCTCAAGTGCAGAAGTGAAATTCGCTCTTCGTGTGGAAAAAACCGTGGCAGAATAATGTCCAATAAAGTGCGCGCGCGAGTGAACAAAAAAAAAGAAATCTAAACAAAATTCACCTGTGCATGGGGGGAGCAAAAAAATACGAGTGCAGTGCCAACAAGATCCAAAGTCTATTTGCAGAAGTCCAAAACAGGACGCTGTATAACTGAATACATAGAATTGTATCCCTGTGTCTTCACACTGAAATCGTTATTACGGGCGATTTCAATATACACAATTCTGGGTTGCTTCGACATTCTGGACAGACAACACGAAGGAGAGATCTTCGCTATGAAAAACAACTTGACGCACCTTGTAAATGAGTCCACGCGAATACCAGACTTTGATAGTCATACCGCCAACACTGTGGACTTGTTTTTAACTTCTCACCCTGATAAATACACCGTTGATGTGCTTTCCCCTCTAGGCTCGTCGGACCATTGTGTTATATCAGTTAATTTCTTGTAGACTGACCGCACAATTAGAGAAAAGATTCCTAAAAGAACCATATTGCAAGACGAGAAATCCAATTGGAGCGGACTTAACCGCTTCTTTAGGAATTTTAACTGGTCGTTATGTTTTCTGCATAACGATGTGGATGCCGCTGCTGATATGACAATATTCTCCTTGGTATGAGATCCTTTATCCCTTATCGGATGAAGAGTATCATACCCAAACAAAAGGCATAGTACGACTCGAGATGTAAAGAGGCTGTCAGGATTAGAGAAATGTTTCTTCGGTCCTTCAAGAGGAAAACCCGAAAAAGTCCAAACGAGCCAGGCATGACTGTAACGTCTTTCTTCAGCATATGAAATTTCAATACGACCAAAAACTGAGGCAAAAAATACTACAATATCTAATATACAATATTAGAAATTCTGCCTTATTCTCCATCCCAACGCTCATTTATAATGATATTCTGCTTGCTGCATACTTTGCGGCCAACTCAACACTTCGAAATTGTGCTTTGTCTCCGCTTACTCTTGAGTGCATCGAATCCACTTTCGCGAAGGTGTAGTAGCAAGATCTTAACATTCACAGATCCGCTGGTCCAGACGGTATACCTCCCCTTCTTCTGAAGACGTGCTCTTCCGCGCTGGCAAAACTACAGCGTAAGCTTTTTCATCAATCCTACTCTTTAGGACTCGGAAAACAGCATTTGTCCAGCGCGTCGCTAAAAAACGCGAAACTTCTTCTCTCGTCTCTTACAGACCCATTGCACTTACGTCCCGTCATTCCAAGGTCTTGGAAACGCTGATAAACCTGCTCATGAAAAATTTCGAAACATAAAAACCTCTCAATGACCGGCAGAACGGTTTTCATAGCAAAAGGTCCACTGGTGATTTCATGGCATGTCTCATCGAAAAGTAGAACCAAGGCGTACAACAAGATAGTTGCGCTTGGTATTTCTAAAACATTTGACAGAGCTGGACATCAGGCTCGTTTGTCGAAAATGCGTGCATTTGGGAACGACGACTCTCTTCAATGGATTTGAAATTTCCTTTCGGAACATTCAACTAAATTTGTCTTTCAAGTCTGATATTCACAAAATAAATGCTGATGTGCCAAAGGGCTCCGTTTTGTCTTCGACACTCTTTTTAATTTTCATCAATGATCTCTTGTCTGCTACTTCTAATCCAATATATTCTTTTGCTGACCACAGTACCCTCTGCTTTTCATATGCGTTCCCGGATACACGTCCCTGCTTTTCGACTGTAGAACGGGAATTGCACCATATGTTAAGCTCATTAAATTTCGATATTAGCAGCATAAATAATTGGGACACTATCAAAATATGCTTCCAAAACACAATGCTGTCTGCTGTCGTTAAGACGAAATTTAAAATTGTCCAATAAAACCCATAAGTGATGATAATATCACTCAGTCAATGGCCACTCTCGAACACTGATATAATATCTCGTGTCTCACTTTGTTCTATCGCTATTCCCAACACCAGTGGTCCATAGAAATCGCCAGTAGCATTCCACTCCTTCAAACTTTTAACTGTAACACCCGCGCTATGAATGCTTATCAGTGCACCCTCAAGACCAACACATTTCTCAGAGCTAGTTAGAAGAGTGTATGCCTGATGAATGGAATCCTAGCATCGTTCGCCCGATCCACAAAAAAGGAGACCCCCTCAATTGCGCTATAGAGGCATAAATCTCCTCAACTTGGTATACAAGATTTTTTCTGCCATATTGTGTGAGCATCTGAAGACCTTCGTCAACTAACTGATTGGTCCCTTATCAGGCCAAGAAAGTCCACAATCGACCAAATCTTCACACTGCGGGAGATCCTGTAAAAAGCTCAAGAAGTCCAAATTGATATATATATCCTCCATCTTTTTCATTGGCCGCATAGGACAGCTAGACGAGCTAGATATATAGAACCATGTTTAGTTTTCACATCCCTGCCAAACTCGTCATTTTGTGTAGAATGACGATGGAAAACGGAGGTCGGTAAGGACACCAACGACGGGTGGGAATTAATGATGTCTTCATTAAGTTACCCTATCTTTTAGAATTAACACTTAATAAACCAAACTTGATTTAGTGTGTGCAATCACTCTTCCTAATGATGTAATTATACCAGGTGCACTGATCTAGTGATTAAAGATATACAAGAGTTAAGTTTTTTATGTTTCTTGTTTCATTTAACAGATAATACATATCTTTGAACTGCAATAAAATGTGGTTATTAGCAAAAATTTAATCAACTTCTTCTACGGTGGGTCCGGCATTGCCGCGACCAGATTGTTGGGCTCCACCTCCAGCTCCAGTTGATTGGTGCATTTTAGCCATGATTGGTCCGCAAACGCGCTGGCAATCTTTCAAATGATCCTCGTATTCCTCTTTTTCTGCAAGTGAATTACGGTCCAACCAAGAAATCTCTGTTGTGCACTTATCTTTCACAGTAGTTTTATCAGCGTCTGTTAACTTGTCCGCAGGAGCGTCTTCAATAACCTAAAAAGTATCAAAGCAAACTTTATGTATTTTACTACGATCATCTTCGTACTTTCAAAAGCTTACCTGTTTGCAAGTGAAAACATAACTTTCCAGAGCGTTCCTGGCGCTGATTCTTTCTTTCTGACGTTCATCGTCCTCTTTGTATTTATCAGCTTCGGCAAGCATTTTGTCTATCTCTGCTTTGGAAAGGCGACCCTTGTCATTAGTAATGGTGATCTTCTCGGATTTGCCTGTACTGTTATCCTTCGCTGACACGTTGAGAATACCATCGGCATTTAAATCGAAAGTAACTTCAATCTTTGGAACGCCTCTTGGAGCTGGTGGTATTCCGGTCAAGTTAAATGTACCAAGTAAGTTGTTATCCTTAGTCATGGCTCGTTCACCTTCGTATACTTGAATGGTTACAGCATTTTGGTTGTCACTGTATGTTGTGAAGGTCTGCTGTTGCTTGCACGGGATTCTAGCATTCCTTTCAATCAATTTGGTCATGACACCACCAGCTGTTTCAATACCTAATGACAATGGTGTAACATCAACTAGGAGAACGTCCTGGATCTGCGAGCTTCCTACGCCAGTTAGAATGGCAGCTTGTACAGCAGCTCCATATGCCACAGCTTCATCCGGATTAATCGATAAATTCAATTGTTTGCCTCCGAAGAAATCTTGAAGTAGTTTTTGAATTTTAGGAATGCGTGTTGAACCTCCAACTAAAACCACATCATTAATGGCACCCTTGTCTATTTTAGCATCATTCAAAGCCTTTTCAACTGGCTGCAAAGTAGACCGGAAAAGATCCATGTTCAACTCCTCGAAACGAGCACGACTAATCTTTGAGTAGAAATCTATTCCGTCATGAAGAGCATCAATTTCGATGGAAGCCTCAGTGCTGGATGACAGAGTACGCTTTGCTCGTTCACAGGCTGTGCGCAGTCTTCGAAGTGCGCGGATATTGTCATGCAAGTCACGCTTGTGCTTTCTTTTAAACTCCTCCACAAAGTGGGTAACCAACCGGTTGTCAAAATCTTCACCACCCAAATGAGTGTCGCCAGCGGTAGACTTGACCTCAAAAAGCGAACCCTCATCGATTGACAAAATTGATACATCGAAAGTGCCACCACCTAAATCAAAGATTAAGACGTTTTTTTCTCCTTTTAGATTCTTGTCTAAGCCGTAGGCTAAAGCGGCTGCAGTTGGTTCGTTTATGATACGCAAAATATTGAGTCCAGCAATTGCGCCTGCGTCTTTGGTAGCTTGACGTTGTGAGTCATTGAAATAAGCTGGCACCGTGACGACTGCGTCTGAGACTTTTCCACCCAAGTAAACTTCAGCGATTTCCTTCATCTTAACCAAAACCATGGAGCTGATCTCCTCTGGGGCAAATCTTTTCTTTTCACCCTTGAATTCAACTTCGATCTTTGGTTTGCCAGCATCATTTATCACCTTGAATGGCCAGTGCTTCATGTCTTCTTGGGTTTTTTGATCATCGAACTTACGACCGATTAAACGCTTAGCATCGAATACGGTGTTTTTAGCGTTCATAGCGACCTGAAAAGAAAGAAGAGTGGGATTGTTTCAGATTCATTTTAGGAACTGTGAGAAATTTGGCAACGTATCGTATTGTAGTAGTCATACAAGTCGAATTGAAAGATATATAAAGAAAAAATACCTTGAGGAAGTCAACAAATTAAGTTCAGACCTCGTTTTACAGCTAAACTAGGTGAAAGACTAGTCATTTTTTATTCAAACAATGATGAAACCATCGTGCTTCCTTGGGACATTTAGGAATGGTTTCTGTTTTAGAGTGTGTTTTAGAGTGCCCAGTATATATGACTGAGCGGATCACCCATAACAATTGATAGCTCATTTAAGGAGTGCTTATACGGGTAGGTATCATTTCTCTTTGATCTTCTAGAACGTTGATTTTTCATTCAAGGCCTGGTTGAGGTCTCCTTCTACTTGTGCGTGCCATTTAAGGTGAGGCGTCTTTCTACTGCGTTGTACTCTGGGTTATGTTCCAAAGCTTTACTGGCCAGAAGTTTGGTGTCCATTTTCGCTCTATATGTCCTTATCATCTCACGCGACTGATGTGCAGTTTTCTGACTAGGTCAGCGTCGTTGAATCTTCTCCTCCAAAGCCCGTTAACGCAAACGGGACGAATATTTTACGAAGGATTTTTCTCTTGAAACGAGTGAGGATACCTCCAACGACCGGGATGATTAAGGTCTTGTATAGAGTCTTCTTAGTTTTTCAGCAAAGGGTCTTATTACTCAATATCTTTCTCACTCCAAAGAAACAGCGATTGGCAAGAATTATTCTTCGTTTTATTTCTACTGAGGTCTTGTTGGCAGAATTAATAGCAGAGCTAAGGTAGACAAAGTTCCTTACTACCTAAAAGTTATATCTGCCGACAGTGACGTTCTGTCCAATATATTTGGTTTTCCTTCTTTTACTGCTAGATCCATTTTGGCAGCTTCCGTTTCAATAGGAGCGAACGCATCCGTGAGATCCCGCTGTGTTTTTCCAATTATGTCAATATCATCGGCGTACGTTGGTAGTCGCACAGACTTTTGAGAGATTGTGTCTCTGGTGTTATGTTGTGAGTTACGCCTAATTTTTCAAGTATGATGTTAAGGAAATCACATGACAGCGCGTCACCTTGGCTAAAAGGTTTTTGACCTTGACGGACGGACGAGTTTGGCAGAGATGTGAAAAGCAGTCATGGCTCTATATATGAAATACTTTTAATAATATATCATTTATCACTATTCTGAACTGAATACTAAATGCCTCTAACTATTCTCTTAAATGAAGACAAGACTTGTAATAAAATTATCAATAAGTTTGTAAAGGGTTTTCTAATAGGGACTGTCAATTTATTCAGTAAACTCAACATTTTCATCATGGTAAAATATACTAACGAGAAACGTCTGCAAATTACAAAAATTTTCTACTGAAATTAGGAGTCGGTGACTGCAACTTTAAGAGCGTTAACTCCAATTTTCGTCCTAGAAGACAGGCAAAAATTTGAGTCTACATATTCGTTGTGTGATGTTGCCGTGTCAGTGAGACAACGGGTTGGTCGAAGTGTCGAAAATATCGCTGCCGTTCAGGCGTCCGTAGCAAACGATCGAAATCAGTCAATTCCATGGCGTTCTCAAGAATTGGGCATCGCTCAGATCACATTATGGCATATTTTGCGTAAGGATCTTGGTTTACACCCATACAAGATCAAGCTGACTCAAGAATTGAAGCCGATGCACCATGATTACCGATTATTTTTGGCCCGAATTGGAAGATATGGACTTGGTCGACATGTGGTTTCAACAGGATGATGCCACAAGCCAAACAGCACACGCTACGATCGATTTATTGAAGAGTAAGTATGGTGAGCGTGTTATCCCAAGAAATGTGCCATTCGATTGGCCGCCTCGTTCGTGCGATTTAACGCCGCTTGACTATTTTCTGTGGGGTTACGTTAAGTCGTTGGTTTATTCCAACACGCCGACGACGTTGGAAGAGCTCAGAGCCAACATTGAACGCGAAATGGTGGCCGTTTCGGCCGAAATGTGTGGCCGAGTAGTTGAAAATTGGGTCCAAAGAATCGACCGCTGCAAACGTGCCCGCGGTGGCCATATGAACGAAGTCGAGTTTTTTGATTGTACTTCAAGCCGATATTAAAGTTTTTGAAATATCTCAAATGGTTTGCGTTTTATTTTAAAAAAAGTTGTCAAGTCCTGATTGGAAAACCCGATATATTAGTTTTTGAGAATAGAGACTTAAAAATAAAAGAAAAAAATATGTATACATCTAGCTCGTCTCTATAAATGCTTAAAATCGATGAAAAGATAGAGGTATCTATTCGGACTTCTTGAGCTTTTTCCAGGATCTTCCTCAGCGTGCAGATTTGGTCGACTGTGCACTTTTGTGACCTGAAACCGCACTGATAAGGACCAATCAGGTTGTTGACGAAAGGTTTCAGACGCTCACATAATATGGCAGAAAAATCTTATATGCGATGTTAAGAAGACTTATTCATCTATAGCGCAATTGAGGGGGTCTCCTTTTCTGTGGATCGGGTAAATGATACTGAGATTCTATTCATCAAGCATAAACTCTTCTAACCAGCTCTGAGAAATTAGTTGGTGTATGCTCTCCACAATGAAATTTTCAAGCAGCTTTGAATACCTCGGACGGTAACCCGTTATTATCCTCACTTCATTTTTGGCAGGTAGGCGGAAGTTTGGGCTATCATCGTCTAAGTTGAATGCTCTACTTTGCTCGATAGCGGGATGATGGGATTCTTCGCTATAAGGTTTGCAGAAAAACTTTCTGCATATTCTCAGCACTGATTGTGACCCTACTGCAAGATTTCCTCTTTCATCTCTACAGGTTTCTGTGCGGGTCTTTCCATACTGCTATCTTCTGAAGAACCCGATGTTCTTTCCATCTCTTCTGCTCGTAGAGTTCATGAGCAGCTTTTGTCCTTCATCCTTCAGAGCTCCTCCGTACGCTGCTTGTTTGGCTGCATATGCTGACTGGTATTCTTCATCAAATCAGGGATTTGTTGATGCTGGTCGGGTGAAAGCCAGCACGTCAGTTCCAGTGTCTCTAATAGCACGTTGGCAGCTTTGCCATTGCTCTTCGGTACTTGATGCTGGCGGCATCAAGGATACGCGTTCGGCAAGGTTTCTCGTTGTCTCTAGCAATTGCATGTCTTCTACGTTATATTTTCTCATCGTAGTTCTTCTTTGTTGTGGCGCTTATGAAATACGAATTCGTACATTGGCTGCAACATGGTGATAATCCGAGTTGATTTTGGCTACCCTGAACGTTCGGACGTCCACAATACCGGAATGTGTTACGTCTATCGAAAAATTATCAATTTAATTTATCGTTTCATGATCCGGAGATTGCTATGTTATATTTTGTACATTAAGATGAATAAACAGTGTGCTTGTTATAGTGATATTTCGTCCTGCCGAAAAGTCAATAAGCATAAGTCCGTTGCCAGACTTGATGATGTGTAGGCTATACTTAGCAATTTTTCAATAAAGACGTCCTCCTTTGCCATCTTCAAAATCGCCAAGTACGATTTTAACACCAGTTCATACTTCGGACATTGCTCATATGCCTTGTCGAAGAGCTTTTAAAAATATTCTTAGGTGGCGTCGTCATTATCTTCCGTAGGGGCATGGGCGCATATTGTCTTGGAAGTTCAAGACTTATGGCCTTAGTGTGCTGCATATGACAAACCCAAATTATCGCTGATTTTTTTCCCTATAGCAATCAACATAGTATATCATGTAGGTGGCCGTGGCTAAGTGGTAGTGAACTGGCTTCTAAATCGGAAGGTTCGGTATTCGAATCTCAACCCCGCCCGAAAGACATTTATTTTTTTTAGTTAACAAAAATCAAATAAGATGAGTAGTTGACTAGAAATCAACAATAAGTCAACTTCCACTAAGAATTTAATCTCCCCATTAAATGTTGGGTTCCACCCATATGGAGCGAAATAACCACTGAGCCCAAATATCTCTCATCCTCTCTCTATCCCATTTTCCAAAAAACTTTTTTTAATATATATCACAGTTGATCATCCTTCTTTTCTTTCATCCATACCATCGCAGTTCCTGGACGGAGGTGATATCTGCATGATAGCAATCAAGCCCCTCTGCTAATTTCACGTGCAAATCCGAAGGTCGCTGACCTTTAAAAGTTTGCTAGGGTCGTCAGCAGTGAGTCCATTTCTCTCCGAAGCCATTAGTTGGTTCGTCACATATTTTAATTTCTTCCGTATAGGGTTGTGAGCCTTATGAACGCGTAGGTCAGTATGAATGGCCTAGCATGCCCTTGCCATTTTAGCCTGGATGAGTATGGGCTTACTCATGCATTTACCGGGGACTACCACTGCGAGGTAAGGAAAGCACTTTACTAAGAACTTGATTGTTACTCGCTGGCCCAACCCCAGCTATATGATACTCAGCAGTTTCCCGATCAATTGCCAAGCAGTCCCTCACACAAACGATGTAAGAAATACTTTATCCCGTCTGAGCTGACGTTTTTCGATTGCGTTGTATTGTTTTACTAGTATTTTTCCCACCAGTGTTCAATCCAAATTCCCTCCCTTAAACCATTAACTAAAATACCTATAGTTTTATTTTTTTAGTTTGTATGCATTTTATTTATATACCTTAAATTGCTCTTACATGCTAGACAAAAAAATGCTTAAAAATTAGCTTAATTAACTTAAAATTATCTTATACTAACTTACTGGCCCCATGCGGGCACTCTAAGTTAAACCTAACACTTAAACTATGTCTTTCGACGAACCTTACAGGTAGCCTGCACTACCGGCATGAAGCCCAGTTTAAATGGTATTGCCAGCTGTAATATTGGCAGGTTTGATAACAGTCCCTATCCATGAATTTTATTAAAAAAAAATGAGAGAAAAGTAGTTTAAATGAAACACGACTCTGTCTGTCTCCTTCGACGGAGAGTGAAGGAGTAGAGTTAACCCAAAATTGTATGACCAAAGGGTCCGCCATCTAACGTTTTTTTTTTAACTAGTGCTTATTTCGTGAATGGCTCAGGCTCATGCCTGATTTGACAGATAATTATTATTATTATTATTATAATCTTTATTGTTATGTAAGTAAATTACAAGAACAATATTTGCTTGGCCATAGCTACCAGGACTATCAGCTAATATATATACATATATAATACATGGATAATTATATAGATAGTGTTAATGAAGTTATAATTGTGGGGGTTATAATATTAAACAAAATAATATACATAATTGTTTAGATGTCATTAACAAAATTTAAATACTTAAGCAGCATAAAAGTTTTCTTGATGTTGGTTTCTGATGGTGTCATTAGCAGTTCTTTAAGTGAAAGAGAGCAAGATGTGCTTGTGAGTGCGTCCTTAATCTTCTGGCAGTCGAGGAGATGTTGCATGGATTGTGGTGTATTGTTGCAGCATAGTTGACAGTTGGATGGTGTGGTTTTGTTTAGGAGGTACCCATGAGTAATTTGGGTATGTCCCATTCGGAGACGCAGAAAACATGTTAGCATTTTTTTTGAACAGCTGGATGGGTATATTGTCGAAAGGCCTCCGGGGTTGATAGATGAGTAGTGATGTGTGTAGTCTTTCCAAAGTGTTTGCCTTTTAGCTTCAAAAAGTCTTTTGATTTCCCTCTGAAGATCTATTCTGTTGAGGCAGTTGAACATTTGAAGTGGTTCTTTAATCGCCAATTTCGCTACTTGATCAGCGTTCTCGTTTCCTAGAATTCCCATGTGCCCAGGTACCCAAAGAAGTTTTAATGAATTTTTGTATTGTATCAGTTTGTCCCTGATGGCTTCGATAATTTCACAATTATTGTTGATGTTTTTTAAAGCTTCTAAGGTAGATAAGCTATCTGTACAAATAAGTGTAGTTTTTTCCCCGGCAACAATTGTAGCTTGAAGTATCGCTCTAGCTTCAGCGGTGAAGATTGAAGCGAAATGAGGCAACAAACCCTTTGTGAGGACCCTGTTGTTTTCATTGACAACTGCAAATGAAGTGCAGTGTTCTGTCTTAGAAGCGTCTGTAAAAACAAGTTTCCAATTTTGGTTCTTGAATTGGTTGGATATTTCAAAGAACAATGCTTTGTATATGTCGCTATGTGTCGAGTTTTTTTGGAATGCATGTAGATCAGTAATTATAGATTCTGGGTCTAATTGCCATGGTGGGTGGGTCGGTGTCCTGTGGGTATGAAGGTTGAAGGAGATGTTGAAGTCTTTGGCTGCGGAGATTGCGTTGCACATAGTTGACGGTCGTTTTGAAATCCTTTTACGGGATAATATTTTTTTAGCGTCGGATGTTATTGGCGATTTTTGTGATGATAAGATCTTCGGTAAGAGGAGTGCGGTTAGATAGTCGATCCGTTGTTCGATCGATAGAAGACCACCTTCTGTTAACATATTTTTTATGGGAGTGGTTCTGAAAGCTTTAAGGGCGCATCTGACAGCTGCATGATATTCAGGTTTAATTGTAGAGAGCGAAGATTTACTGCATTTACTGTAGATAACAAGGCCGTAGTCGATTTTTGACAAAATTATAGACTTAACTACTCTTATAATACTGTTTGCATGGGAATAACCATTTGGTGATGATAAATACTTAATTACATTTAGTCTGGTAGCTAAGCTTTTTTTTAATGATTTACAATGTTCATTAAAACTAAATTTAGAGTCAAATATAACTCCTAATATACTTAATGTGTTAACGCTCTTTATGGCTCTATTATTAAAACTAAAGTTCAGCAGATTTTGGCAGCTTGTTTTTTTGCAAATATGCAAAGCTTTAGTTTTGTCAAACGAGACTTTTGCCCCGGATAATTTGCACCATTTAACTATGTCGGACAAAATGCTGAAAAAGCAGGTCTTAACTTTATTTAAATCTTTGCATTTAGATAATATATACAAGTCGTCTGCATAAAGAGAATGTCGGATTATTTTAAATTTTATTAAAATTGCGCTTAACTCGTGAAAAGCTATTATGAATAAAATTACTGAGAGTGGTGATCCTTGTGGAATACCGTTCTCAATGTTGTAGATTCCGGAGTAGAAGTTATTATGTTTTACGCGAAATTTCCTTTTTAATAAAAATGATTTTACATATTTTAGGATTTTTGGACCGATTCGCCATTCAAAAAGTCTATTTAAAATTATGTGTATTCCGATTCTTTCAAAGGCTTTTTCAAAATCGACTGACAGAATAGACACATGATTTTTTGTAGACAGTGCGGAAGCGATGAAATCGTCTATGTGTAAAAGCGCATCTATTGTAGATCGGCCGTGTTTAAAAGCGACTTGGTTTTCGTCTATAAAATTGTTTTTTTCTATGTACCAAAGCAGTCGATTAGATATTATTTTTTCTAAAATTTTTCCTGTGCAGGGCAGGAGAGAAATTGGTCTGTAACTGTTAATATCTGTTGGTGATTTTTTTGGTTTCGGAATCGGCGTAACACTAGCTGTTTTCCATATCTGAGGGATGTATCCAGATTCGAAAATTTGATTGTATAGGGCAAGCAGGCGAGTTTTGAACGCAGGTGGTGTGTTTTTTAACATGGGATAGGAGATGCGGTCTATACCCGGCGTTTTTCCCTTTACCTTGCTAAGACAGCTTTCCAGCTCTAATAAATTAATGGGTGATTCGATGGTTTTGGCTGATGGCGAGATGCTATATTCTTGTGGAATGTTATTTATTAGGGAGTATTTTGCTTCGATAAACTCGCAGGGGAAGTTAGAGTCCTTAGTGTAATCAGACCAAGTTAGTCCAATTAGGTTAGCGATCTCAGAAGGGTCGGAAAGAGTTTTATTGTCCGTTTTAATAACTTTAATGCCTCGTTGAATATAATTTCCTGTAAGGGTACGAATGTCAGACCAGATTTTCTTCGAGGAGGCTTTTGGGTTTATATTAGCGGTAAAGTTCTTGAAGGTTTCTTGTTTCGCAACTTTAGCTGCACGTCGGAAGGCGGCATTTGCTTTTTTGTACAAAACAAGGTTTGTAGGGTTTGGGTGTTTTTTGTAAATTTGCCATGCTTTTTGCTTAACTTGACGAAGGTAGCCTAACTCCCTGTTCCACCATGGCACATGTTTTTTTGCTATTATGTTATTCGTTTGTGGAATAGATAAGTTGGCTGCTGATCGGATGGTTTTGGTAAGTACGGCTGCCTCTTTGTTTATATTCGTTGTGGCTGATTTTTTGTCTAGGATTCTACATAGGGTGCTTTGGAATAGTGTCCAGTCTGCTTTATCGGTTACAAATTTGGGCAAGTTTTTGGCGGGTGGTGTTTGGTTACCCATATTGAGTGTGGTTATGATAGGAAAGTGGTCACTACCATGAAGATCAGTAAGTGCGAACCACGATGCAGTTGGATAGATAGTGGCTGAAATAAGAGATAGGTCGACTCTGGTGAAGGTACCATGTGTGGAAAAGTGTGTAGGACTACCGTCGTTAAGCACAATAAAATTAGAGTTGGTGAGAAAATTTTCTATTATTTTACCTCTAGAGTTGGAAAGACTTGAACCCCAAAGTGCGCTCCATGAATTGAAATCACCCGTAACTATAACAGGGGTTGTTATTCCGTTTGTTAAGCTTTCAATGTCTGAGACATTAAAATTTTGATCGGGCGGAATATATACTGAGAGCACAGTAAATTTGCGTTCTAACTCTATCTCAACACCAATGGCGGAAATTGTAGAGTTTATAAAAAAAAAATTATGAGGGATTGACTTGTGAACAAGGAGAGCTATTCCCTGTTTTGAAGTTGTGTTGGTAGGGAGATTATAAAAAAAGGGATTGTATTGTTTTGGGGAAAAAGCTGAAGTTTTATAGGGGATATGAGTTTCTTGTAAGGAGATTATTAGAGGTTTTATTTCATTAATTAGTAGCTGTAGCTCATGAAAATTATTATAATAACCATCAAGGTTCCACTGGAGAATTTTAACTGATGGTGTTGATTTTTTGTGTGCGTTACACACAATATATCTTTGTTTATATTGTGCAAAGCCAAAAAAATTCGGAAAACGTTTTGAAGTTGAGGGTGACTTGTAGACAGTATAATCTGTCTTGTACTGTGTAAAGTCGGGTTGCAAAAGTTTTAAGTTGCTCGATCTTGAATTCAGTGATACAGGCGGCGAATCAATCGAGCTCCCAGGAGAGCTCCTAAGAGAGCTCGATTGATTCAGCATCTGAACCGCAGAGTCGGTGTTTTTAGTTAAACTGCCATTTTTATATGGCATTGTCATCATTGTTCGGCGAGATTAGGTGGTATTGGTTACTCTGAGGGAGATTATTTGATTGATAGGTAAGAGAAGTACGTGCGTTGTATGGGTTTTCTGTGAGTTTTGTATTTAATGTGTTTTGTGTGTGTAAATGACTGTGAGAAAGAGGTTCGATTGAGTTGCTTTTATTTAGTTGAGTTTCTGGCTTGTTTGAGTTGTGCGAATTGGCTAGACCTGGAGTGGCTGATGTGTTATGAGAGAGTTGAGTGTTTTTTTTATGTTGTGTATGTGTGTTTTGGGTGTTGGCTGCTTTATTGAGTGATTCAAAAGCACTCAAGTTTTGACAATTTCCGTCGTTTGCAACATGCGAGTGAGAGGAACTGGCTGTGTGTACAGATGCGGTGTTATTATTTTTTTTTAGAACTGCATATGTTTCTGGTGCTTTCTGTCTAACCAAAGTCAATGGTTCGATTTTGCGGGAGTATGCGGGTGAAGCGGTGTTGGAACGTATTTGGCTAGTTTGAGGGGGAAGTGCGTGAGAATAGGCAGTGGGGGCATTTTCGGTCTGAGCTGGAGTTCTGACAACAGTAGAATAACTGGTAGTAAGTGCTGGAGCAGGGTTTTGCTTACCAAAAATCCGCTTAGCCTCCGCCATACTGCACTTTCTAATAGTTTTTATTTTTAATATTTCCTTTGCTTGCAAATATCGTTTGCACATTCTTGACGATGATGGGTGTGCCTCGTGACAGTTTGCGCAGAAAGTGCGCGTGCAGCTTTCAGGGTTGTGAGGTGGTAGGTTGCAAGACTCACATGAAGCATTTCCATTGCATCGTTTAGCTGTGTGTCCAAGCAGCTGACAATTGCGGCAGCGCATTGGATTAGGGAAATATTCTTCGACTTTCACATCAAACCAGCCGATATCAAGTGATGGTGGAGGGCGGAAGAGATCGAAGGTAAAGAGACAAAGTCCTGTGGCACGTTGATTACCGTCGGCGTGTTTTTTAAATTTAAATACATCGACAACACCTTGGGATTTAAGTTCTTCAATTATTTCACTTTCGGGTATATTTATAAGGCACGGGGCATAAGCGGTACCCTTTGACGAGTTAAGGTTGTCGTGGAGTTTGACGGAGATCGGACAAAGGTTCGAGAGAACTTTTTTTGATAGAAACCGCTCTGCGACCTGCTGCGATTTGGTTAGAATCAAAAGATTACCGTCGCGGAGCTGAGTAACAGATTCGTACGCTGTACTTATGCTGTCAATCGCTTTCTTAAGCGCAAATACACTAAAAGATGTGAGGGGTTTGTCCTCGCATGTTGGGGCTATAATAACGAACTTCGGGTTACGGGAGGTTGATTGTGACGGAAGAAAAGTGTTTATGTCAACAGGTGAGAAATTAGGTTTCTTTCTTTTATTATTTTTGGGTTCGGCCAGCGCATCTTCATCAAGAGCGCTAAACCGATTGCCCGTAGACACACGTGGCCCAGGGGCCATGGAAATTGTCACTGTATCACTATTGAATTAGGTTTGTTTCTTGCACTGAAAGGGCGACAAATATAAAATTAAGTGGGAACAGTGGCTATAAAAATAGCGGGGAAAGACACCAACTGAAAAAATACCGAGCAATGGATAAGATCTGACAGAACGATGTAACCGGCTCGAAGGATAGTCGGTGACTGTGACAGATAATTAGTTCTATCCTTCCGGTTAATAATGGCAAATAATTTCATTCAAATGGCTGCCTCGGCTGGCCATGCAGTAGCCTACACGATCGGTCCAATTTTTAAGCACATTATTGATTGTGTGCAGCTGTATTTCACCAATGGCTTCACGAATATTGTCCTTTAAAGCGTCAATTGTCTCTGGCTTGTCGGCGTAACACTTATCTTTTACGGCACCCCACAAATAATAGTCCAACGGTGTCAAATCGCAGCTCCGAGGTGGCCAAACGACATCAGCTCTGCGGCTGATAATGCGATCTTCAAAAACAGGGCGCAAAACATCGAGTGTAGTTTCGGCTGTGTGGCACGTAGCGCCGTCCTGTTGAAACAAAATGTTGCCAATATCCTCCTCTTCAATTTTTCAATTTTCATTGACTGTAACGGCCACTCCTTGCTCATTTTCGAAGAAAAATGGCCCAATTATGCCTCTGGACCAAAATCCACACCAAACAGTGACTCGTTTGGCTTTTCAATGTATGCGTGCGGGTTTTCTGTGCCCCAAATGCGACAATTTTACATACCCGCCAAGATCAAAATGAGCTTCATCTGAATAGATGATTTTTTTGGCAAAATCGGCATCTTCTCAAAGTCGATCGAAGGCCCACTTAGCGAAGCGTTGTTCAAGCGTATACACAACCATATTTGTTCAGCGGAAGTATAAAACTAATTATCTGTCAAATCAGACATGAGCTAAGTGTTACCATTCACGAAATAAGCACTAGTTGAAAAAAAAAGCTTAGATGGCGGACCTTTTACATCGACATGGACTTAGCTAAATGAGTTAGAACTTATCGGCTTAGATGGCTAGGAAATGTTACCAATAGGTAGAGATGAAGAAGGATACCTTGCAGTAGAGTTACAGTCGGTACTGAGAATATGGGAAAACTTCTTCTGCAGACTGTATAACGGCGACGAGGACCACCATCCCGCCGTTTAGCATAACAGACCATTCAACTTAGATGACGATAGCGAAAACGTCCGTCCACTTGACCAATATGAAACAAGGTTAGCAATATTTAGGCTTGTATCCAACAAAGCTGCTGGTCCTGACGCCTTACCTGCCGTGGTATTCAAAGATGCTGAAAATGATTTTACGGAGAGCTTAAATCAACTCAATTCTCAGATCTGGTCAGAAGAATATATGCCTGATGAACGGAATCTCAGCATCGTTTGCCCGATACACAAAAAAGGAGACCCCCTCAACTATAATGGCTGAAGTCTTCTCAACATAGCGTACAAGATCTTATCTGCCATATTCTGTGCACGTCTGAAACTCTTCGTCAACAATCTGACTCGCCCCCATTAGTGCGGTTTCAGACCAGAAAAGTCCACAATCAACCAAATCTTCACACAAACTCATGAAGTCTAAATCGCTACCCACCATATTTTCATCGATTTTAATGATGACTTCATTTACAGAGCCATGCCTAGTTTCGGCATCCCTTCCAAACTCGTTCGTCTGTGCAGAATGATGCACGCTCGCTGCTCTGTAAATGTCGGTAACGACTTAACCGAAATCTTTGATGTCAAAAAGGTTTTAGATAAGTTAACGCGTTGTAATGTCACTTCTTTAAAATCATAATTGAAAATATTGTTTAGAATTTACAACCCAACACTGGAGGGACAATCCTTCAAAAGTCTGTGTAACTATTAGCGCACGCCGATGATACTCGTATTAACATACCAAGGAAACATTATAGAAACATCTACCGAAAGCGGATGAAGATATTCTCGTTCGTTTGGTGAGATAAATTTTTCGTAAAATATTTAGTCCCATTTGCGTTGACGGGCTTTGCGAGTAGAAGATTCAACTACGAATTATACGGTCGTTCTAGTAGTGCCCACAAGTAGAAAGTGACCTACTCAACCGACTTGGAGTGCGTAACTAGAGTTAGTTGGCTATGTATCGGGCTAACTGGAGAGGCTTGTTAGTTGACATCCAGGTTCACCCCGAACAGCAGCACCACCTAAGAAAGATGGCCAGGACATATGTATGGGTAACATAACTGAGTGACTTATAAAAGGTCAACCACCGCTAAACTAAGTCTAACTATGATAGTATGATACCGTTTACAGTACCATGAGCCGATCTAGAATTATAAACCTAGCTCAATAGCTAGTTCTTATTGTTTCTATCAGAACAATATTAACTGCTTGACTTGGTCAAGATTTGCACCTTGCCATCAATCAACATCCAAATCTGAATTGAAATGCGACTGTCAGACTTTCGTTTGAATGTAATAAATTGTGACAGCTGTGCCAAGTAAAGTCAACACAAAACCGACCAGCATTTTCATATACATAGTTTGATTTTTTTTCCGTTGTTTTTCTCCAACAAAAAGCAATCAAACAAAAATAAATAAATCCACGAATTCATGAAAACATTTACACTTATCCAAAAATGGAGTTGGGAGAAAATCTTTACGATCTTTACAATCTGAACATGAGTTAACACCATGTGCAGTAGCTAATGGCTCAGGTGACATTGGCGTGATGCACTTATCCGACATGGACTACTGTTGGTCCAAGTGACTGTTGTTGTGTTTCGCGAAACTATGACAGACCGCCAAATATGTGAGAGATATGACTTCGATCAAACATCAATATGAGGTCCTAAAATGGGCCTACACTGTCAGAAGTCTTTTCGAAAGAAGTATGTATCATACCTAGCCAGACAGTCGATGGCAATTACGTAAACAAGTCAATAAATCTAGGTGACATTTGTCATTTCAAAAAATCTGCTCTTTTTCAGTCATTATGCTGTTGGGTTTTATTTATTTATTTCTTATTTTTGAAATTGCATGTGGGTGTGCTTCAGTATGTTAACTCGTCTAATGTTGTAAATAAATTGCAGAACACTGGCAGATGGCTGTTGGAAATACATACACGTACGTAAAGAAATTTAAATTTTTCTTTTTAAAATAGAAATGCACACTCGAATCTGAATCATGATTCAAAATTTTATTTCGTGTGTTTTGCTTTTCAAGTTTTGCGAAATATTTTATCTGTATGTGAGGTGATTTTTGCGGGAATTTTCAAAAATTTCTTTTAATATTATAATTTTTATTATATACGAAAACGAAACTGCTAAAGGCCAAGGCATTTGCAAGACATTTATTTGTTTTCATTAGATATGCCAAAATGTGTGTTTTTTTTTTATAAAAACGTATATCAACGAAATTTTTATTTTGCAATAAAATATAATTGATACCATTAATAACGAAATATAACATCATTAAATGTCCTTCATGGAACCGCTTGCATGATTGGATTCGCTTGACTCAATTTTCCATGAGTTTTTCGCATAATTCGAGCGATATTCCAGCAAATTGACCATGGACTTCGGTGCCAAGTCAACCAAAGTTCTGGCTTATTTGCATAGATTAGAAACTTAATGTAGCCCCAAAGAAAATAATCTAAAAGTGTTAAATCGCACAAGTGGGACGACAAATTGACAGAGGCATTTCTGGCAATAAGACGATCACCTAATTTCGTCTTCTTCAATAGGATGATTGTGGTATGTGCTATGTGGCAAGTGACACAGTCCTGTTGACACCACATAGCCTTCAAGACTTCAAGACAAGTTCCAATTTATAAAAAAAAAATAGCAGTGACTGTAACCGACTCGCCGGCATAATCTCCAAAAAAGTACGGCTCAATGATATCTCCTGCATGAAAACCTGATCAAAAGATGTTCGCCTGCTGTTAGAACATCTTCGACTGTTCACTTTCTGGACAGGTCAATGTCACTGTTCAGTTAGTACAGTTTGTTATTAAATCTACTCCTTCAAAAACCGTCAACGCAAACGGGACGGACAATCATTCGAAAAATTTTGCATTCGAAACGTCCAATGATGTCTTCATTGGACAGCTGGGGACAGGCGACTCAACTACAACAGAGACGTCGCACACGGCAGTGTGGATCCTCTCAGGTTCAGTAGGGCGGTGGGGAATCGCGATAAGAGGGATGTCGTTCGGCAGCACCAGCATTTCTGGTGATTGAATGATGGAGAAGATGTTTTGTCGTCGTTTCCGTCAATTACGGGCCAGCCTCACTAATGAGGCAGAGCTGACCAATACATTTGCTTTGTTAATAGCGATGGCCAGCTTACATAGGTTTAGGTTAGCATTTAAGTAATATATACATATGTTAGTATATACAAAGGTATACACTAATATATGTATATTATTGTGTATAATGTCTATGTGTGTGTATGTAGGTTAAGTAGACTAAGGTTTATTTTAAGTTAGATATTAAGTTTTTATAAAAAAAACAAAAAAAAGTCCATATGCTAAGTTTTTTCTTAACGAATATTTTTTCTTAGCCTTAAGTATAGAAAACAAATATTAGTAAAACAAATGTAAATAAAGTCGAAAGACATAGCTATAAGAATTTAGAGTAGCTTAGAGTGCCTGTGTGGGGCCAGTAAGTTAGTATAAGATTGTTAAGTAATTTTAAGCTAGCATTTAAGCATTTTTTGTTAGTATGTAAGAGTTAGTGATTAAGGAAACAAAATGCTTTAAAACTGAAACTGAAACTGATGATGTCTTCATCCACCTTCGCTTACGTCCTCGGTCTCGGGTAATCAAAAAGTAATTAAGTTCTTATATAGAATCGGGTTAGTTTTTCATGACAAGGCTTTGCCTTCTTGGGACGAAAAGATAGCGATGGGCAAAAGTAACTTTTTGCTTAATTTCTAATGTGTAATTTTCAGATTTAAGCCGATTAGAGCCGAGTACACAGGTTCAGTTCGATTCGTCAATCTTGTGTTTCCCTTCTTGTAGATAGGCTGTATATGCCTTGCCCAAAAGTATGAGGCATCCTATGTATTTCGCTCTATCTTTTTAATAACATCTTGTAATATTTTGCGTATTTTTCATGTTACCTAATGAGGTTGTTAAAAAAGGTTTCATGTCATAAAATATTTTTTTAGCATGTGCAATACCCGATCAGTGCAGGATTGTTGCTTGAGGTTTGCAGAACAAGTGTAAGGTTAACATTCTTTTGCCTTGATCTTAAAGCTTATTAACTTAAAAAAACTGAGATTGGTCTATCAAAATATACAGTAATTCATTATGTTCATATGTAGATATATGATTTTGGTAAGGTCCGAAACGAAATAGATTTTCATACGATCATCTTTGAAAAATGGTATTGTAAAAAATGTAATCTCGACTGGCTGCTGACATAACGGAAAAGCTCGGAAAATAAAACTGTTCTAAAACCGGTAGAAGAAGGCTTAGAGAAGCTGGACTTAAAAGTTGCAATGTGAGGAAAAGAAAAAAACCATGGGTCTCAGAAAAAATTCAATGTGTCTCCTAGAATGGGCAAAAAATACCAATACTTTACTGAATAATATTGGTGTAAAGTCTGGTGGTCAGATGAATCAAACTTTGAGGTATCGAAACTCTGTGACTGTAAACACTAATAGTCGTACACAATTTCCGGGTCAAATATTTTTTTTTTAATTTTTAAAAAATATAATTTTTTTGATAATTGTACATAGTTATTTGACATCCCTGGTGTAACTTTTGTGAGACGAAAAAAAAATCCAGAATTTTCGAATGTGACGGTAGTACAGACTCAAAAAAATTCATCCATAAAATTCAAAAGAAATACGTTGGTTCCATTTTTTTAAAAGATTTTCGGTGACACAAACATGCTAAATATAAAATTCTAGCAAGGTACCCTGTTACAAGTCTGCTCTTTTCATGAGATGGTTTGCCGAAAATGACATTGACTTGTTTCCATGGTACTACTCACACCATCAAGACAATTGAGCACCTTTTCTGAAGCGTAATATCCGGGAGCACTCAATAACATCAAAAGAGTCGCTTAAATTCGTTTTGGAGCAAGAATGGAACGAAATATGTAAGTTCAACGGAATGCCGCAAGCTTATAACATGCGTGTGTTCAAAAAGTAAGGTGACTATATATTTATGAATAAAAATATTTATTTATTCATCAATATTAATGTTGTCCCCCTTCGAAGTAATTCCCCTCACTTGTTCCAACGCTTTTTCCAATCCTCGAAGTACTCCTCATCAGCACTTTTTGGTATAGCCTTGAGCTCTTCCAGCGATGCCCTTCTTATTTTCGTAATCTTTGCAAATCTCCGTCCGGGGTCGCATGGGGCAAAATCCACCACCAGACCCTTCACAGCTTCGACGTTATCATCTTTTGTTGAAGTGGCATCTGGCGTCATTTTCTCGGCCATCTTGGAAGAGCTTGTACCACTTGTAAATATTTTTTTTACTTACAGCAGACTCACCGTATGCTACTGTAAACATTTCAAGTGTTTTAGACCACTTGATTCCATTTTTTACACAAAATTTGATGCAAATTCTTCGCTCCATTTTTAATAATAATTTAAATTCGCCGAGCACAACAAAACACGTCTAACCTTTCTATCTGTCAAAAACAAACTAAGTATGCTATGTATATACTTGAAACTGTGAACATATATATATTCGGGACCGCAGAATCGAATGTACGTTGCCAAAAAATTTCAAAAGTCACCTTACTTTTTGAACATACCACGTATATGACATGATATCATATTTTTTATATTATAATTCTTTTTGAAGATATGACTATTTCAAGGGTGCCGCATACTTTTGTCCTCATTCACCACTTAACCCATTTTTGTGTTCCAATATTTGCGAACGCACCAGTGATGACTTGTTGAGTTTTGTGCAATGATGTCAGTGTTATCAGCATATACAAGTATTAGAGTTGTACACTTGGAAAATTGTGCCTCACATATTGACTTGCGAGTTTCAAAAGATTTTCTCAAGTACGGTGTTGAAAAAGTTACATTACCTTGGCCAAATCCATCTCATATACATATATGTTAAGAAGGCTGATGCCTCTACTATTGGACATTGCTATTCGCACTTCATTTTGGTCGGATGGATGGATCTCGTTACCTCCACCGTCTAGGTTGAATGGTTCATTGTGCGTGTTAGCGGAGTTTGGGTTATCCTCGCCGGTTAACAGTCTATAGAAGTGTTTCTTCCGTATCCTCAGTATCGATTGTGACGAACGTATAGTTTTTTCGCAAAATATGCCACCAGGACGTTCGATAGATGTGCCACTCTTCAGAACAGTACGGAATCAATTTTCACTTACCGGCTCGCCTATAGCCGCTTTATACTCTTCACTCATAGTGTTTGGTTGTCTCACTGCTACGGCAACAGGCGATTCGAATTTTTTCACTAAATGCTGAATTGTTCATTTATCGGGACGATTATAACAGCTGAAAATCGCTGTTGAAGCACGTAACGTACCTTTAACGGATCGCGAGTTTTGTTTACATGCCCATAACTCCTCTTGAGGTGTTAAAAGCTATTAATGCTTTAAAAAAATCGAATTCATGTGGTGATGACGGTATTTCGATTTTCACTCTTAAAAAAATTGCATGTTCCATAGTGGATGTGTTGCCAGATATTTTTAGTCGTTGCGTATTTGCAGGAGTCTTCGTAGAAGCTGTGCTGTGTGCAGGGATTGTGCCTTTGCTTCAAAAAGTACTGCGACTGAAATCGGTTATTATAGGCCCATCACACTTCTTAGAGTTTCGAGTAGGATCTTTGAGAAATTGACGAAAAACAGAATAGTATTTTTTTTTAATAAAAGCGCGTTGTTTAATCCAATTAAATTTATATTCCAAAAAGGGAAATCGACTGAAAATGCACTACTAAACTTTTGTGCTCAGATAATGTTAAACCTTGATCGAAAAAAGTGCACGGTCGGTCTATTTATAGATATTACCAAAGCTTTTGATATGGTAAACCACAATGTCCTATTAAGGAAATTGGAAAGGGCTGGATTTCATACTAAATTGGTTTAAGTCTTACTTAATGAGTGAAGTTCAACGAGTTCAGAAACGAAATTCAACCTGGGGGTACTCCAAGGTTCTGTAGTTCTGTGTGAGGCCAATACTATTTCTTGTCTACATAAACTCACTATTCTCACTTAATTTTAAAGAAGCACTTACTGCTTTTGCTGATGATGTTGGTTTTTCATATGTTTTGAATAGTCCATTTTATCTACTTTCCAAATATTAATTATAATTTGGATTTATTGAGGAATTGGTTTGCAGATCGTTTTTTAATTATAAGTTTAAAAACCAAGTTAATGTTTTTCAGTTTGTCGTATTCACACAATTTGGAAGCAACGTTTGCTTTCATATACCTGAGTGCGAAAGATATAATCTGTCAATATTTAACTATGTATCTGGTTCCGCCTACCCAATTTTCTATAGTAACCTAAGTTGTAGTGATAAATGCCTCCAAATTGAGGTAGTTAAGGAATTGAAATATCTGGGTCTCACCATTGACTCTCAAATAAGCTTCTCGAATCATTCAGCAACTTTAAGAAAACATCTCCGATGCACTCTCAGATATTGTTTTATGTGCGTGATCTTTGTTCAACACAGTTCTTAAGAACAATTTATTATGGAATTATTCAGTCGGAGCTGTAATATGGAATTGCTCATTGGGAAGGCATGTACTTCAACATGTTTTGTTTTGCAAAAATATATTGCAAGAAAAATATGCATAAAGCCCGCTAAACATTGTAGTTTACCTTTGTTCCGTGACCTGAACATTTTTCCAATTCGTCATTTACATTGTTTTAAAGTATTGAATACTTTTTTTTTATGTGGTCTGCTTACCGAAATTTTTGTTTAATTATGAACTGTAATTTGCGTGGAAACTTCTCGAACCTGTTATCTGTACCTACTACTTTTTGGTACAACTGACTACCGTAACTTTTTTCTGTATTTTGATCAAAGAAATATCTATTGCTGGATTTTTCATAAAACATGTTAAACGCTGGCTCTTCAATGTTAACTACGATAGTTTAGCATCAATTATTTCGGATATTCTGGTTAAATCTTCTGTTTTTAACTACAATACTTGTAGTTCTTTATTTTTTGTTTCTTTTATTGATCGCAATTAAAAAATATGCCTGCAAAGTATATTTGTAACCAATCTCAAGCTTTAAATTTCCAATATTTTATGTATTATTTTTTGTTTGTAAAATATTATATATTATAATATTTATGCATATTTTCGCTAGAAAACACGATATACTCAATGGTGTTATTTCTAGATATCTAGAGAGCCTTAATAGATGCTATTTTCAATGCATTCCTCAAGTTGAAAGTTGATAATTGTATATGGCTCTCTGGATAAAAGATATGCTTCAAAGGAGGCAGATTCCGGAGAGATGTTTAACAATAAGGTCAGTGTACATAGTTACAGCCCAGGGAGGAATTCTCTTATTATCAGTTAGAAGAAGTGTTACGTGAATTATATTGAGTGTATATTTCTTCTATAATTAGCTGGCACGCTAATTATATATATTATATGAAGAAAATGGAAGGGAGATAACGTTAGTTTTAAATGTTTGCAGATTATAATGACTAGTAAGTAGAGAGCTCGAAAGAGCATTCTATAGTAATTATTTACAAGCTACATGGCTTAGGAAAGAATCATCGTATTCCAGTGTATGTTCGAAGCGAGAGGAGTGTTACGGTTGAATGGAGGGCGGTTGGCAATTTCGATGGAGCACTGTTAGTAAAAATAGGAACAATTTGAAAAGAATCACTATTACGTCGGCGGTGTAATGTGAGTTGCATTGCACGGTTTTGAATCCCATCTAATAGGCTCAGAGAGGTTTTGCCACCACCCGATTAGATGAAGGCCCGGTACCCCAATTTTAGACGTATAAATCCCCTATACATTCAGGTCAGAAAAGATGGAGGGAAATATTTCTTACATATTAAATTCGTCTTATATCGATTGGTATGTTCCACTATCTGACAGATAAAACGAAAAATTGACAGTGCGATGGTAAATGTGATTTTGTGGTAAAGATATGTCGGCTCTTTAGTTATCAAAATGTTGTGAAAAGTTTTAACCACCCAAAACTTAAAATAGGTGTATAAGTGAAACCCCAAAATATGCCTTTCGTAACCCGAAATATGACCAACACGTCTAAGATTATACACGTAACGGATTACATTGTTAGATGCTACAATCAACCTTCTTTTGGTCTTAGAAATATGGCTACTGAAAATTTCGCAACCATATGTAGTCCAGGATAAGACACTAAATCTTTATCCATTAAACACCTAATATTGTTCGAATGGTAATTCCTTATCCAGCGAAGAAAAGAATCATCGACCCCAAATGCAGATATTTTCAATAAAAAATTCTGAACTCTGCCAAATACTTTGAAATATTAAGAACAACTATCTGGCTTTCTCCAGTTGTGTGTAGACAACCTCGGAAGTTTTTGAAGAATCCCATCCTGTCGGTCCAATTTAAGGAAACTTTTTCGAGCACTTGAGGATCTACAAATCTTACCAGTAACGTGCTGAAATTGAAGTTCATGCGATTTCGTCAAATCGCACCATCTCAGTGGCCAGTTCACTGGTCCATTTCACAATATAATGCTATCGTTGAATCCTACCCTCAATAAGTCAATGGTTTTATGGGTAGTATAGAACTCCTACTGCAAACCATGAATTTGTGCCTTTAATTTGTCACCTTATCTTATACGGGACGGACAAACCGCCACATTGGCAAGAGTTTGTTCTGTACGCATATTGCTTTGCGTTCTTCGTTTCTGTCATGTAGAGCAAGTGTGGTAGAACCATTGATAATAACATACATGAATTTTCAAAGGCTTTTATATTGTTAATTAAAGTATTTTATGATAACTTATTTTTGCTTAAAAGAGTTTATTAAGATGTATTTTTTTATTTGTATTCAATTCTTGTCCGATGATATTCTATTTCCCCCAATATGTAACCGAACTGGATTTCTGGTTCCTAGATCGACGATTGAATCAGGTCAACAATAGAGCAAATTTGTACACCAAGGTAAATCCTGAAGTCACGAAGTTCAAAGAAATTTAAATCGAGACACACCACCCCTTCAGTATGGAAGCTTTTGGCATCACGTTTGCCGTTTTGCTTTTGCCCCAACAAATTTGGAACAACCCTGTCATAAGTTTAGATCAAATCAGTAGAGCAAAACCCTTTCGGACATAGCTTAGAGCAAATAACTTTTAAGTTAGTATTTAAGCGGGCTTAGTTGTAGAGCGTTCTATGTTGCAAGCTTAAAATTGCAATATAGTAAGAAACACCGCCGTAGTATTACGCGTGACCGCTAATTACAACAACCAGCAATCAGTCAATCTACTGTATTAAACATATATCTTCAAAACCTATCGACTACGGATGAGGAATAGCTAATCAGATAAAGAGGCCATTTTGCAGTAGTGCTTAATCACTTAGCAAGAAATAATTCGATTCTCAATACAGGTGAGCGTTTCACAGCAATAAAATACCGAATTTGTATCCCCTTACCCAGTAACACTAAATTTGCATAGCTCGTAACGAAAATATGAAAAAAAAACAAAGACATTTGTCATAGATGGCATCCTAGCCGCGTCGAACATCTCAGCCGAAATCCTAAAGACGGGTGGCCGTGGATCAAGTGGTAGTGAACTGGCTTCCAAATCGGAAGGTTCGGTGTTCGAATCCCAACCTCACCCGAAAGACATTTTTCAGTTAACGAAAATCAAGTAAGATGAGTAGTTGACTAGAAATCAACAACAAGCCAAGCCAACTTCCACTAAGAATTTAGTCATGTCATTAAATGTTGGATGCCACCCATGGAGCGAAATCACCACTGAGCCCAAAACCCCTTTTTTTATCTCTATCCCATTTTCCAAAATACTTAACACATGCTGAGGCATTATAAGTGTATTCATACCCACTTGAGTATTAAGTTCTTTAAAAAAATTAAAAAAGGAGTGATTATCAAACTGCCCAATGATGAGAAACCTGATGGAATGTGTCAACTGAAGGCAAATTTATAGCTGGCATATATTCTATTGAAGAATAGAGTATCTTGATGTAACATTCGTCAAGGCACATGCTTGCTTTGAAGCTGAATCCCCCTGCATTGATCATAGCAACACCCAATCAACGCTGCGCCGATCATCATGTAACGGAGCTCCGCTACATGCATATACTCGTATTGATTACTAATTTCAAGAAGGTCTATGACAGCTAAATTGTATCGAGTTATTGTTAGGTGTAAGAGAAAGTTCTGCCGTTTTGTATCACATAAACTTCTGTGCATTGTCAGATAAATGATGTATCCTGATCAAAAAAATCCTATTGTACATTAGCCTTTATATTTTAGTTGTGACTTTCAAGCTTAAATAATGTCAGATAACCGCTTTGGATAGTATCAAGTGTAAGTTGTATGACAATACTTTCTGTATGGGAATTACACGAATTTCCATTAGTGGATTAAAAAGAAAAAAGAGTTATTTTTGGCCCGCTTGGTTACTAAAGCCTAAACAGCAGCCTAGACAGAAACCATAATACAGTTGTCTTATTCATCGACTTTAAAAAGGCGTTCGATACCCTGAGTCACAGGAATATATTATGGCAGCTAGACAAAATCGGCATGAGAGGAATTATCCTGAGGTGGTTTGAAATTTACCTAAAAACCGTAACTTTAAAGTTAAAATTAAAGAACTTTATAGCGATCCGGAGAATACACTGTAGGTACACGGGCCATTGCTTTTCATAGTCTATGTGAATGATCTACTTTCTGCTCTTCGGCAGAGTAAGGGATATGCGTATGCAGATGATACGGCGATAGTTGTCAATCATAAATGTGTGGAAACGGCAGTAAGAATAATGCAAGATGAATTCAATGCAGTTACAGCTTGGTGTCATGATCATGGTCTCGTCGTTAACGCAAAGAAAATAAAAATAATGCACATACGCCCGCCACATATCCAAAAGACAACAATAATAATAAAAATGCATGCTACCAAGCGCCTTCATAATGCAGGGAACCATATGCAACTACAAAGAGATGACGGATGCAAAACATTTATTCAAAATGTGTCAACCTATAAATATTTAGGGGTTATCGTGGACTACAATTTTAAATGGAGCTACCAGATAAGAGCACTTGATTTTTCCAGTCAACTTACGCATTGTTCCATCTCAGGAACTTTTGCATGATGGAGGTTCTAAGGCAGAGCTATTTTGGACTAGTAGAATCTCATCTACGACATGGTATAGTAGCGTGGGGGAATGCGCCTCAAATTCAATCACTGCAACAAATACAAACACGAATCCATAAATTAATAATCCGTGCAAAAACAGGGCAGCGTCATGACCGACAAGAGATCAGCAATAAGACGAAAATGCTTAACATCGAACAGCTGCACAAGATGGAAATTATTTCGAGATTCTGGAATGATAATACTTACAGAATATCAGCTCAACATAGCTTCAACACACGAAGACGACAACAAGGACGATAGAACATCCCGCGACACTGGAATGAGTACGGACGAAGACGATATGAAGTAGTAGTGCCGAAAATATTTAATGAACTTCCAAGCGATTTCAGAAACCTTTCAAAACCTCTTTTATTGAAAAAAGCGAAACAGTACTTTTTGAATTTAGAATGAAATATCAACGTATGTATCTTTATATTCACATTTTTTTCTCTTTTAGTTTTTCAATCTTTTATATACAAAATGTGAGCTTGAAATTTAAGTCGGAATATTTATATTCAACTCAACTCAAGTAAAACATAAATATTATAAACATTATGTAACTAGTCTTCTGCAGATAAGCCCTTAAGGCTTTGTAGATAATTATATCAAAATGTTAATTATTTATGATATCAATAAAGAATTGAATTGAAAGATGAATAGTTAAAAAATGTTGTAGGAAAAAGAATCTCTGCTTAACAGAAGGGGAACTTCATCATCAACATCAAAACCTGGTGTGCATCACAAGAAGGTTATGGCGTATTTTCGGTGCGACCGCAAGCGTCTGGTGTACTATGAGCCGCTTAAACAAAATTAGACTATTAATGCTAATCATTATGGTTCAGCTTAATACTTTGAACATCGAAATTCAGAGCTAACGTACATCTTTGCCCAACAGAAAGGGTCTAATTTTGCATCATAATAACGCAAGACTACATGTGGAAAGGAAACCCGTCTGAAATATTGCTGAGATGGTTTGGGAAATTTTACCCAAGCCACTAAATTCGAAATCTGCAGCGAAGTTCAACAATGCTCTATTCTTGGAATGACTGCTATTTCTTAAGCGAAGAGATGTGCCTTTGCGCAGTACTGCAATTTCACGAATCACTCCCGAATCACATCATGCTGCTGGTACTTTGATTTGCCAAAAGAACTAAATTCGAAACAGCTTAACAAATGGAGATGATTATCTAAAAGAAATACTATCATTCCTGAACAGTCCTGAGAGATAAGAGATGGACAAGTATATCAATCCTATTATAGTTCAAAGAATCAACGAAACATTTTCTGCAATGCACAATAATGTCTCAGCCAACGAAATTGACAACAACCACACTCATGTGATAGTCAAATTCATAAATTTATACCTTCTAAACGGAAATGATTCATACTTTCCAATTTTATTTAAAATATCTAACTTTGATGTTTCAAAATCTGTTCTTTCAAATGATCATGATGAGATTTTGCGAGGGTGGATGACAAGCATTTGATAATATCAACTGAATAGGCTACACGATAGTCAGAACAGTCAATTCTTATATCTAAATCTCTTAAACAGAAAATGCCCAAAAAGTTGGGAAAAAAAGATCCTTACCTGATTTTTGGCAGCATCGCCAATTAGCCGCTCCGTATCGTTAAAGGCCACATAACTGGGCGTTGTGCGATTGCCCTGATCATTGGCAATTATTTCGACCTTGCTGTGTTGCCATACGCCCACGCACGAGTATGTGGTTCCCAAATCGATTCCAATCGCTGGAGTCTTACCCATTTTTGTTCAGTTTCTATTTTTTGTACAAAACGTTCAACAAATCTCTGCAATCACTAAACACTTTAGATCACTGATATCTTATTTCACGACGAGACGATTGGAAATGTGCGAGTATCTCGATTTAAATTAATTTGCATAAACTAGTCAATTTCAACTAACGAGCTAACTGTGATTAATTTCAATCACTGATTTGATTTTCTCGGATCACTGATTTTTGAATTTCAGCGAAAGAATAAACAATTGTACGAGTAGTTGTATCTGAAAAGTGAATATCGAAATATCCCACCAAGAAGCAACCGTCCGTTTTCAATAAAACGCGCAGCTAGACTAAGTACCTCTTCGATTGAAAAAGTGTATTTAATGTTTGGAAAAATCTATCTCTAGGTGTATCATCTGAGCGGGATCACTCTTCATCGCAAAAAACAACTTCGCTTCTGCTATACAAGATTATAACATTTTGTTATGAGTACACTAGTCGTGGACATACATATTTGTATGTGTTATACGAGTATGTACTTGCACATGGAAAATTATAATTTGCAGAGCATTTGGAGGATGAAAATCTTTAGACGGCATCCAATGGATGGACGATTTTGCCTCGTGCAAACGAAATTGGACGATTAGTAATAAAATGGAAAATGCGAGAAAATTACTGATACTCCATGATGTCATCAAATGTGAGATTATTTAAATAAACGATGGGATGTATGTATTTTTGTCGGTATTTTAAATTTATTTGATTCTATTTTGGGAATTTCACACGCCCGCGCAATAAGCTGGCCAGTTGAATGTGTTCATTTACGGTAAATGTTGAGTGCAGGTGGATCAACGGAAAGTTGATTTTATTTCGTCATTAGGAGGAATCTCCTTTGAAATCCTTTTTTTTTGGAGTTATTGAAAGTGCTTTAGGTGATCGTCATAATTGACAGAAAGTGTTGTTAGGTACAACTTCAGGTGCTTGGAAATGTGCTTCGATGCGATGAAGAAACACATACCGATAGCATTCATCAGCTACCCAATGGAAAAACTATGCTCCCACATAATCTTGAGGAACGAAAAATCATCCTCTAGTTTACCATTTTAATTAATTTTGATAAGAAATTTTCGAATTTGGAACAAGTTTATCTTGTACGTTTCAAGGCATGTATGCGAGCTACGATTGTTTAGAATAAAAGGCCCGAGTTAACCCCGGATGACTTTATGAGGTAAAAACTAAAACCAACGCTTAAATGACGGGAAAGTTCAGGATAGGAGAGGTAATTATTAAGGGCGTGGCCGTTTTCGAAAACGTCATCTGCATCAAATTGCTTTTGCAAAATGCTCTTAAACGCAAGCTGCGAAAGTCATTTGTTCGAAAACAACATCATAAATCACACTACAATTGCAATACATATGTTCGATAATGCAGTGTTTGCAGGGCAGTTGTTCATAAACGTCAACTGCGCTGCAAAAAAGCAGGCACAAATCTGCGCTGTGCATTAAAAAAATTGGAAAAAAAATTAGTAAATCCGAATATTCAGGGGAATCTCAGTCTCGTGAACAGTAAGTACATAAAATCGGCTAATTTTTTCAATTTCTCAATAAATTTTGTTAAGGGTTCCATTTTGCTCTGTTCGAAAACGACAAATGCTCTTGCAAGAAAAAAATCATGTAGATGACACAGATCAATGATACCAAATGACGTTTGCAGTTTGATGTTCGCAACCCTTAAGTATTGCAAATGACGATAAATTTGACGATCAAAATGACGATCAAATGACGTTTTCGAAAACAGCCCGTTTCTGGGAGTACTTTATCTACTATGGAAACCAAACATGTGTTGCATTCTATTGGCTTTAGGTAGCGTACAAAGCACTGCCTTGTTAAAACCATATGCCGTTCGGTGGTTACGCTGCAGTTCGGGGTGAACTTGAACTTCAACTAACAAGCCTCTCCCGAAATTTAGCTATCTGGTTAAGGTTTAGGTTCTGTTTTTCTTGTGCGCACCAACTAAGGTGAGGTTTTCTTCTACTGCGGTGTCCCTCCGGGTTAGATTCGAAGAATCTGTGGGTGGGAGCATTGGCGTCTATTCGCTCAACATGTCCTAGCCATGTCAGGCAACATGTAGTGCAGATTTCTGACTAGGTTACTTAGAGTCTCATTAGTTGTTTGGGATAGGGCCTCACTACTCAATTTCATTCTAAGCCCAAAGAAACAAGAGTAATTCTTGGCAGCATTGATAGCAGAACCTAGATTTACCGCTAAATCTAGTGATAGTCCGCTGAGCTCTGCCAGTTATGTCAATATCATCGGCATATGATAGTAGTTGCACAGACTTTTGAAAGATTGTGTCCGCAGTGTCCGCTTGGCTAACAACTTTTTTGACATAAAAGGTCTCGGTTAAGTCGTTATCAACCTCGACGCAGCAGCCAGAGTTCTCCATCGTCATTCTGCACGGTGGACGGAAGTTCTGGCTACCATCGTCTAAGATGAATGGTCGGTGGAATGTTGGGCTTCGTCGCCGTTATACACTCTGCACAAGAAGCTTTTCCATATTCTCAGTGCCGACTGTGATGTTACTAAAGGTTTTCTGCTTCAACTCTACGGATGTTTCTATGGGGCTTGTTGCTTTGACTCGTTCTATCTACCTTTTGGTAAAACGTTTTTTAAAATGTTTTTTTTTTCATAATTAGCGTGAGTTACGATATGCTTAGCTGTAGTGTTAACGCTACATCGTCAACACTCAACAGTCCCTGCTTTGGAGACTTGGCAAATGGATGGTATACTATAAACCAAGAAATCTCTGTTGCTATGAGAATGTCTCCAATGCTTTTGATAAGTGTTTGTTTTTCGCAAATAAATTATTACATACGCTAAATATTATTTTTAGCGCTTTTTGCTATGCGTGAATCTCTCCACTGTTGAATAAGGCAACATACTATAAAATTCTAGGTTTAAGTGAATCTGTAGAAAGCATTCAACGAAAAGGCATCTTACTGAATTGTATTAGGTATAAATGTTGGACTAGTAGCTTTATTTAATATTTATTTTATAGTATATCTATTTCATTAAAGTAATGTAACTTGCACACAGCGCGGGCGAAGGAAACTTAGGGAGGAAGAAAGAAAAGGTACCGATGTACATTGTTCTTAAATGTATGCAAATTATAATGACCAAGAAATAGAGAGTTCGGCAGGGTACGGCTTAGGAATATTATTTAGAGTACTATATTTTAGAGTACGTCCGAAAGTGGGCTTGAGGGTATACTAATGAGCATTCTAAGCGAGACGGGTGTTACAGTTGAAGGTTTGAAGGGGTGGAATGCTACGGCGATTTCAATGGAGCGATAAAACAAAGTGTGACAGGAGACATTACGTCTGTGTTCAAGGGTGTTAATTCACTGACTGATATTACTATCACCTATGAGTTTTATCGTATGGTTTAAAATTCTATCTAACAGGTTCAGATTAGTTTTAGGCGCATCTGACTAGATGTGGGCATTGTACTCCAATTTTGGGTGCATGAATGCCTTATATATTGATGACATCAAATATGTGATCATTCCAACGTAAGTTTTCATTGACGCACATACCGAAATAATGAATCAGAAGTAGCCGACAAGAGATCACTGACGAAAATTGAATAGGTTCGTGGACAGAACGGAACCCTGGGCACACCGGCATTCATTTTATGGATATCAGACTTGAAACCGCCCCAGATAACTTGAATTTAGCGTTTCAAAAGGTAGTTTCTAATCCATTGAAGAATAAAGTCGTCGATTCCAAAGACACACATTTTCGACTAAAGAGCCTGATGCCAAACTCTTTCAAATGCCGTAGAAATATTAAGTGCAATTATCTTGTTTTCACCAGATTAATATACGTTTTGGTTCCACTTTTCGGTGAGACATGCCATCAAATCACCAGTTGTTGTTGCTACGGACCGGTCATTGAGAAGTTTTCGTGTTTCGAGATATTTCATGAGGTGACGGTTTATCAGCATTTCCACGACCTTAGAAAGAACGGACCTAAGTGCAATGTGTCTGTAGGAAGGGCTCATGGAGGACGCCCTTCCAGGGATTTTCTGGTGGTGGTCGGGTAAAACCCGCCACATCACCTTCGACGTCTCTGATGGTGCGTTGGCAACGTTGGAGAGTCGTCTTTATCTTCCGTTGGGGCACGGGCTTATGTTAGTGAATTCAGTCTAGATACGGAGCGCATAAGACGCTAATGGTCGCTGTTAATTGTTCGGCTGCACATGACATGTTAAAAGTCTGAACTTGAGCGAAGGTGGTTGTCCTTTTACTGGTTTGCCAACGTCGTGAACAGTGAATCCGTTATTATCCGAGTCTATTAGCTGGTTCGTCGAATTTTTTTATCTCTTCCGTATAGAGTTGTGTTGCATGAGTAAGGGTTTACCCATTTACTATCGGTAAAAATTTACCTGAGGAGAAATGGAATCTATGTTCAGGTGATAGTCTTCCTCGAAAACGGCAGTATCATAAATCGTCTTGGAGCTACCTGTGAAGGTAGGACTACATTCCTTTCATGTTTTCGATTTTAGTGGAATCCATTTATGACTATAAGGAAAGTCGAATTCGCGTTTTCGCGCACTAGCCTGTCTGGTTCCTCTATATAGCGTGGATGCATATGCTTGCCTGTACTCTTAATCAATCCAGGATACCACGGATTTTTAGCATTTAATACAGGTTGTAGAAGGATTGACGAGAGGTTGAGTAATACGCGACTGTCAAAGGTACTGACGATTTCTCCGTTGTTGTGGGGTGTTATATATAAGTCTGTAACTAGGTATGGGCCCGGTTCGACATTATCCGTTCGGGATTTGTGGACACCTATAACAATGGAGTAGTGCCTTGGGTGGGTTGCAACATAACCGAGGACAGCTACGCTCCTATGTGAATATAGATGACACTTGCAGCAACACTTGTAAGCAACTTCTTCTGCTTTTCGTTAAAAAAAACCATTCGAAAAAAAACAGAGCCTGTAAATAGTGTACTTCAAAATAATTTGAAGACTGCAAGCTTTGGAAATATCAATCCCATAATAGACAACACAGTAATGTGTTCATTCAGCAATCAGGTGTCGTCTGACCCGTTGGAAACAATGGAACACAGAACATCAGGCAGAATTGCCTTGTCTAAGTCAGGAAACTAAAAGTTTATTCTATCATTGCCCAGAACAGAGTGAACTCGTCTGTATTGCATCCCCAGCCTTAATTTCAACGTCAGATTCTCTAATCTCTTCTACAACGAAAACTTCGAAATAATTCTCCTTAGGCTTTCCTTTAATCAACACGGAAAAACCTTCGCCTCAAACTTTGGCCCTAGCTGTAACTCCATCAAAATCCGCAACTACCTACAAGTTAAAAACTAATTTCTGGACCAGCAACGGTTGAAACCGGGAACAAACAAAACGTATTCAATCTCTTTCTTACGAGAAAGTGCAATACACATCAACCCTTATATTTTCATTGACAATACCAGCAGACAGTTATGTTTACTTTTTCTTGGAAGTCAGACAAATCATTGGAAATTAGTTTTTCATTGCACGCTAAACTTTGATTTCACCCTCGGCTGTAGGAAGGATTCTTACGAAGATGAAAACCGAACCAGTAATCTATGCCACTGAACTCTCCACCACACACAGTTTTGAGAAATCTGGTTCTGTTATTCACCTTATGGACCAAACGCCACCTCAAAAGAGTCCGTCAAACCTAATGAAAGTCTTGTCCAAATCTCTTGCACCTACCCCTGTTCCGTAGAATCGTTAGTAGTAAAACAAAGATAATCGCATGATGACCAGGTTCTACAATTCTAATGCCTTAAGTACATGGAACTAAGTTTTTTGTCAAAAAAAAGTTTTCTTAGTTTTAGTATTAATTAATGTTAAAATACAAATAAAATTAGACTGTAAGATACGTCGAAAGACATAGTTTAAGTGTTAGGTTTAGCTTAGAGTGCTAACGAAGGGTTATATCACAAATTCTTGCAGTAAGAGTCAGCTATCTTCTGCAGCAATACTCGTATATCATATATCATATATCATATCGTATATGATAGTGGAACCTTCAACAAACGTTTCAGGCAACATAACTTGAGCTCCATCTGCCCCGAGGTTGATGACAATCTAATGGCTGGTAGATTGCTTTTGTTTAGTAAAACTCGTCAGTTTGGTTATTTGTATAAGAAAATATTATAAATTTGTAATAAAGTAATATTACGCTACAGTGGACCTAGGCAACAAACCAACAAGCGTCTCCAGCCAGCTCCATCTTTAGATAGCTGCCTCCAGTTTCACACGCTAAGTTGGCTGAGGTCCCCTTACACTTGCGTGCTCCATTTGAGTAGCGGTCTTTCTCAACCGCGCTGTTTTTCGTGGGCTTCTTTCGAAGACTTTTCGGATCGGAGTATTGGTGACCCATGTATGACCCAGCCATATCAGTCGTTGGACCTTCTGGCTAAGTCGATATCGCTGTACAGCCCGTATAGTTCGTCGTTGTATCCCCTGCTCCACTCACCGTCTACGCAGACGGGACCCAAAGAATTTTCCTCTCAAAGCACTCTAATCCATTTTTGATCAAGTCTATGCCTCTGCACCATAGAGCAGGGTCTATTAAGGTCTTATATAGGGTCACTTTTGTCATTCGAAACAGGGCTTTGTCAGTCAATTGCCTTCTTAGAGAAAAGAAGCGGCGATTGACAAGAGTTATTCTTCGTTTGATTCCAGCTGGCTAGTGTCGTTGCCTGTATTGATAGCGGAGCCTTAGTAGACAAAGTCCTTAACTACCTAAAAGTTATATCTGCCGAGGGTGACGTTCTGTCCGAGGCGTCGGTGCTGTTTGTCCTTTCTAGTTGACAACATATGCTTGGTCTTGCCTTCGTTGACCATTATTTCCATTTTCGCCGTCTCCGTCTCAATACTCGCGAAGCGCTATTGACATCACTCTGATTTCTTCCGATTATGCCAATATCGGCATATGCGAATAATTTGACGGACTTTTGAAAAATTGTGTTCTTGTGTTCATTCTTTCAAGAATGATGTTAAAGAAATCGCTGACAGCGCATCGCCTTGTTTAAATCCTTTTTCGGCATCAAAGGCCTCGGTGAGATCTTTACTGACCTTGATCGTGCAGCGTGCATTTTCCATCGTCATCCTGCTCAAATGGACGAGTTTGGTAGGGATTTCAAAACTAGACATTCCTCCTTATAGCTCGTCTCTATAGATGCTGTTATAAGCGGCCTTAAAATCGATAAATAGTCGATGTGTCACTGCTTTTATTCATTGTAGCAGTCACCGTGGCACATATGTATACTAGTATGTCATAGTTTTATTATCCTCATTCTGATATCTTCTTTATAGCGGTCTTATTCAATTGCCCCGTGCCCTATTCAATGTCCGTACATTCCACCTGCATATCCAAATTTTCTGCCATTTTTCAGGGTTGCCAGCATCTAATCTGGCTATTGGTTGTCCCAGAAAAGTCAAGTGTCTACGTGGCCGGGTAGTTAACCTGGATGACTTCAGACCTAGGGTAAGAATAGTTTTCTTTATTGGCTTTACGAGTACCTCTAGTTAGCCGATGATTTTTTTCCCTCTTGTGAACAGTTTGATTTTGCTAAAAAAGGAGTTTCAGCCCCTTAGTTTTTTTTTTTTTAAAGAACTTAACACTCAGTGGCATATGTATGACTACACTTATTATGCCACAGCATGTGTTAAGTTTTTTGGAAAATGGGACAGAAAGAGAAAAAAAGATGTTTGGGCTCAGTGGCTATTTCGCTCCAACATTTAATGGGCAGAGTAAATTTTATGTAAATTAACATGATGTTGTATTTAGGCAAGCATTTATCTCACGAGATTTTAGTTGACTGAAAAAAAGTCTTTCGGTCACGGCTGATATTAAACCCCGAATCGTCCGATTGGGAAGCCAATACATTACCATTTGAGCGTGCATGTTCTAAATGGTCCGATGTCTTTTTTTTCATCAGTTTATCGGTTTTTAAATCGGTAATTAAATGATATAATGATTGATAACGATATTTCGATACACAACAATTTTTTTGGAATATAAATAACACTGCTCAGCGATGGTTTTGTTGCCCTTGATATGGTTTCGAATAATTTTATGCCAACTGCTTATAGAACTATAAATGATTTCGGAATATTGACTCTAGTTATTTTTTAAATCTTCGTTTTTATATTACACTATATAAAGCAGAACAATTGGGAAGAAGTTTGTTCTTTAATTTCAAATATTTATTGAAAAATATCCATAATTATTTTATTTTAGTGTTTAATTAATTTACGTGAAAATAAAAAGAGAGAAAAATTAGTAAAAACTATGTTATATTTCAGAGAAACGTCTTTTATAAGCTTTTCTCCGGTAAGTTTTTTAGGGGCAATCTCTTTGTAAAGACCAGCAGTAATCTGACATCATGAGTCGGTCCCATCTACCCTGATATCTCTTCTCCATCACTTTCAGATCCTGGTTTAAGCGTTCTCCCTGTTCCTCACTAATTTCCCAGATTATCAGGGAATCTATCGAGGTGACTGTGGAGAAAGTGTAGCTTTATGCTCATATTTTCTCCTAAAATCCAGAAACTTTCCAAAATCTTTTGCATAATTTCTCTATAATTTGGTGCTAGAATATTTTCTACCACCAACACAAAACCCCTCTAAGCTTCATCTTCCGAATTAGTCATAGGTAACTTTTATGAAGTTTATATCTTTCATTAATGTCCGAATTTGAAGGCCATCGAAAATACCAGCTTTCAACTTTTCCATACTCAGCTTTGAAGATGTTTTGCAAATGTATTTAAAGCATTCTCTGTGCTTGTCCATCGTTTTGACGAACTGTTTCATCATAATTAATTTGATATGGAGTGGCGGAAGTAAGATTTTTTGTCTACTTAACAAAGGCTCATTTATTACGTTAGCTTTACCAACAATTAGGGATTCTTTTAAATGCCACACATCTTGTTTCCAGTAAACTTGCTTTGCTCTACTATCCCACAGACACATGGAGCAAGGGTATTTCGTGTATACACTTGCTGACCTAGTAAAAAGTTAACCATTTTTTAATCACCACAAACCGGCCATTGATGTTCAGAATAATTAATTTTATGCAGAACCGATCTAATATTCTCATATTCTCCTTTGAGTTTTGTTGAATGGGCAATTGGGATCGATGCAAATCGATTTCCATTGTGCAATAAAAAGCATTTTAGACTCCCTTTGCAGCTATCACTGAAGAGCCGCCAATCAGTAGATTTTATATTCTTTTAAACCCATGTCTAGCAGTAACTTTGGCAATATTATTACATTAGACCAGCTTTTCATTTTCACTAAAAAATTGCAATATCGCACTGTCCCTTGATCTGTATGCTGTAATAATTATAAATGTTTCCAATAAATTCTTTTCATTTAATCTTGAAGCTAACAGCTCCGATGCCTGTTTTCATAAATTTAGATCTCGTATTAAGTCGCTGAGCTCGTTTTGAGAAAACAACTGTTGTGCTGATGTTCCACCTTCATATTCACTTCCACTTGCAGACTGTATTGAACGCTGTGAGATTGGTATCATCATACATTCTGAGTTTATATGCACAACTTTTGCAGTATAAATAAGCCTACGAAGTCCTTCATTGTGCAACACAGGAGCTTTTATATACTGTAAATCTGAATATTTCCACGTTTTATTCCGATTAAAACCTTTAACATCTACTACGCAAAAGAAGCAATCATTGATATGATTCTTGACCTCCATCCAGATCATATGGATATCGAAATCTAACACAGGGCGTTCTTCATTCTTCCACAAAGGTAAAGACCCAACACAGGATTTACAAACCTTATGAGGAACCCATGATTTATCTTGTTTTTTAATATGTAGTCAGAAATAAGTAGTATAAACCTCTTATACAAAATCTGTGATATTTCGTGTCTGTTTTGTTGTTATATAAACACCAAAAATTATTAGAATCAAAATTCAATTAATAAACTACTTTTATAAATATATGCATTCGCAAACTAGCTATATACCTTAAATCATACAAATCCGCAGAGATATCCAGGGCAACAAAAAAAAAATCAATAATCAATATCATTTAAAAAAAACCGTTTCTCCTTCATCTTTTGAATGACGACGCTTAAAAACATCGAAACCATAGAAATTGAAATGTTTATTTGGTCGATAGGCTTATACAAGTTCTGTTAAAAAAATAGAATGGCTGGAAAAGGTAAAAAGAAACGCAATAGCAAAGATTCCACCGCGCAATCCAACGGAAATGGTGAACCAAAGAAAAAAAGTAGCAAGAAAAAAGCCGCTTCCAAAGGCAAATCCTTTCAATCTGACATATTTAACGATGCTGCTATGGAAAATGCTTATTACGTGTGTCACAATGTTCAAGTTGGTCAAATTTATTTTAAAAATATTAATTAAATAATTTAGTACATTTCATTTAGGATGTTCTTAAGTCACGAGGTTTCGCATGGCCTGAGGCACAAAAGAAAAAGAAGAAGGGAAAGCGTTAAAAAGTTGATTTAGCTAATGTCTTCAATAGTATATTATTATATATATATTATATATTCAACGAGCTTTAAAAATATACAATCACGACTTTCGATTTATTTATAATTTAAAAGTAACGACAGAAAATTTGATTCTTTAAATAGAAGCGCATACAAAATATTCAAAGTGGACGAATTGTTTCTTTTTTTTTATCTAAAAGAGAAGAGAAACTCGTAAGCCGTCAGAGCAAAGAGAATGAAGAATTCTATGAAAGACATCCTTTGAGAGTCAATTTCGACAGCTTGAGCAATTGCATTTTTGCACTTAGACCACAAAACGAGTACGCAATTTATCAGGGCGTTCCGGGAGATCATTGATATTCCTTCGTCCGCGATACAGAGGTATTAAGAAGACTTATACCCTTTGCACACAGCACCGAAAACCGAGTTTTCGATAAATTGTTTACAAAACTTCATTGTTTTACTGAATATGTTAAAAAGGTGTGTCTGCACTAACAGCCTCACAATTGCGAGTAGGATCTGAGCAGTTTTAATTAAAAACTTATTTAAATAAGAGGTTTTAAAAACTAAAAAGTGTATGGGAAAACTTCTGTTCACGATTGAAGCTACGAGAGTTTTGCATCGATTCTCGATGCGGTATAACAGAGTATTACACTGCCCTTTTTTGGCTATTATGGAAAATAACATATATCATATGTATGCGTGTATGGTAACAACTAGGGAATCAATCGTAATTATTACTACTTTAATTGTTTCAAAGTGTAAATGTTGCCCCTAAATCAATGTGTCAAAAGTTATTAAAGATCAAAAGTGATTTGTTTATTAAAACTCAAAATTTTGACTTTTTCATCATTTTGTACGGCAAACGTGACGTGAAAGCTGAACCAAGAGGTTCTTATATCAAGAAGCGAAAATTGTAAAAAAAAATCAAAAAAAAAAAGATTCCCTTTAAATGTTGGAAGTGCCATAGTGAGGCAAGAAAAAAAATGTTTTAATAATTGTGCAAGCGTGTATTGAGTAGTTCAAGCTAGCAAAAAAAAAAAACTTAATAATTGTGTAAAGGTGGTTAAGTAGTTGAAGCAGGAAAAACAGGAAAAAAGAAAGAGAAGGGAAAAGTCCGGTGAGTTCCTTTTTTATCTCTTTAATTATGAATTTATCTTGAAAATAAAACGCGGCCACCGACAAAGATATAAGTTGTGGCCCATATATAAAACAGAAATTCATAGGTACTATAAAAAAAGAAGCTAGAAACAAAGGAAAGAGAAATATAAGATCGCCCCTACTGCAGGATTAAAAGTTATTATACATATACTAGCAGACCCGGCGAACTTCGTTTCGCCCCAATTTAAAGCCTTCAGATAAACTCCAGATAATAAAACACAGATAGTTCAAATTTCAATGTGATTTATTTGAATGGAATCGAAATCAGTAGAGAGTGATATGATAAACAATGTTTTTCGATTTGTTTTCCGGTGCAAAAACAAAGAACGAAGACGGTTTGCCAGCACGCAGAAAGGCAACGAAGAGCTGACCGTGCGAAAAACATGGAAATTCGAGATTAATCCCACAGACTTCCAACGATTGGCCTTGTGATTTATTAATTGTCATCGCAAAAGCCAGTCGAAAGGTGAACTGAATCCGCTTGAATTGGAATGGAAGATCAGTTGGAATAATCGGAATTCGTGGGATAAGGACTTCCTCTCCTTTGAATTTGCCCTTGATGATCGTCGCTCGAATCACATTGTTCATCAGTTTCTTGACCGACAACCGTGTACCGTTGCACGATTTCAGATGATTCAGATTCCGCAACATGATTGATTTAGCCCACCTTGAGCTGTAAATTACGCGGCGGAGTTCCTGGCACCTCAAGCGAGTTCAAAAATTCCGTCGGATAGTTGGTCGCTTCATCCTAGTCGGTCACGTTGTCAACGGATTTATATGAATGCAGTTCTCCAGCGATTTATATTGCCCGTTCACTAATCTAATCGAGATTTTTATAATTTTGTGCAATGCCGGGGAACACTTTGGTGATGAGTTCCTCCTTCGACGATGTGAACTCGCAAATATTTGCCGGGAACGATATCAATCCAGTTGAAACATCAACAGGAATTTGGCCATTGCCAAGCGCCAGCAGTTGTCTCGGGAATTCACCAGCCGATGGGTCGTTCTGGTCAATTTCAACTTCTTGACATGCCGCTACAAAGACGACGATTTCAGGCATGCATTAAGTTCTTTGGCAGTAGCAGATTTCGGGATGACGGGAAGCGTTTGACGAAAATCTCCGGAGAACAATATCATAGCCCCACCAAAGCTCATATGCAGGATGTTTAGAATGCAACGGCCAACACTATTTGAGATCTTGACCGAATTCTTGCCAGAATCAACGAAATGACGAATGTCTTGCTTGTCCCACCGGGAGCAACGAGAAAGTAAATGCCTCCCGTTCCATGGTCAACTACCTTCATTAGGGAATCGTACACGATCTTCTGCTTCGGCATTCAACACCGGCACATTTGTTCGGACTCTTTTGGCCAGCTCATCTCTATTACAGTCCGTTGCAATTCCCGATTGAATGCATCGCGCATCGAACGATTTGGCACTGGCATTCCCAATGTCGATAGCAGACTGCCGCACATGAGCACGCACATGTCTTCGATTAGAACTAACGCTTCGTTGCGCGTCTCGTCGTTAATTTCAGGATCAAAATTCGAAGTTTTCGTGCGAACTCTGTAAAAAATGTCGTCAGCCATCTCGTCCTTGTATTTGTCCCACAATGCGGTCGGGTTTGATGACATGTGGCTATGATAATCGCAAACAATGTACGAATTTGATTCGCTGGCGCAGAAACAGTTTCATAGGCGAGCGTTGAGTCCCAATGTGTATCGTTTTCGAGCAAATTCAAACGTTGCCAAGCCCCCCGAAAAGTGGCGCACAGCACACACATTTCCGAATAGAGTAAAGTCCTTGCGAATGGATCGCTTTCGCATGTCGAAAAGAAATTTGTCAGTGTTGTCGCTGGCGATCGTTCTGGTCTTTGAGCTGCATTAGTATCCGTAAAGTAGACACGCTGGTCGTTCTCCAAGTGAATTGCCAAATGTACGACTGTTGGGTGACGTTCATGAATCGGAAATGGAAACAGCCGCCAAATTGCCTCGTTGCAACTCACGCAACGTCCAAGTTGAAATTTCGTCTCCTCGTCGTTTGCATTCGGATCGGGAATGCCAAACACCGACATGTTGCTCCCTTTGTTCACATATTTGCAAACGTATTTATTGGATTTGACGGAGTTGCAATTGCAGTGGGTTGAGAACGTTTTCGACAAAAGCGGACAATATGGAACGACCCAGCGACGACATCGTTTCCCTTCACTTTCATCATGATTGATCTGCCGTTGTCATCTGGAGAACGACGCCGATATATGGATATCCGTCGATTCCACTAATTGTGTCAGCCACCAACGGACGGGGAAAACGCTTTGTGCAATTTCCGTTTTCCATGCACGGTGAGTCTGGGTTGTGGACTCCGTAAGGACCTTGGATCAAGATCGTTGTCATAACGGAATGCAGCTCCGGATCAGTTTCTGGATCTGGTATTTCGGAGGAAATAATCGAATCAATATGATCTGGTCGGATCTTGTCGAACATCCAAAGTAGAATGTGTATATGCGGTAAACCACGCTTCTACCATTCAACCGAGTACATCCAGCATCGGAGTACGCCAAAAATCTTCTGCTTAACGATGTAATCCATGAGTGCTCTGATCTTTTGTTTGAATACTCGTGCAGTGACATCATGTCGATCGCTGGATATTTGTCCTGTCAGCAACAGATTCGTAATTTCGGGCCATTTCGGATTGCAAGTGAACGTGATGAATAAATCCTAGCGTCCGTAATTCGGCACGTACGTCATCGCATCTTGAGCGTACTCATGCATGCGGCGCAGGCTTCCAACATAAGTAGCTGGGAGAATGGTCAAACAAACAACCGATGTTCGCCGTGTATCCTTCAGTCGCGATGGCGTCACGCAAGTAGATGTACTCGTCTGATCGTAACTTCGACTGATTGAAACGAATGAAATTGAGATGCTCCGTTTCGACCTTGACGTACATGTCGACGCAGTACTGTCGAAACAACCGGCGATATCTCAACAGATGATTGTCAACATCTTGCTGAATCATCAAACCACTACAAAATAATTTTCCTTTCTCCTCCTTCTACCTTTCCGCCCGCGCCCGGGCAACAGTAAAAGGGTATCTAACCACTTAGGCGCGCGTAAATTATAAAAAAAAAAATAAAAAAAAATACGCATAAAAATTCATTGAGCTGACCTTATTATTCGTTTCTTCTCCTGAAATATGGATTCGAACTTACTTGTAAAATGAAAAAGAAGTGATGACGTGTAAACAAACCTGTCGTTGGATTGACCATCTTTATATTGAAGTGATAGAACAGCAACGATGATCGATGAGTCCACCATCCCGACGTTTGAGAACAATGTCGCGTGATTCCACATTCTCGCCAACAATCACCACTGCGACTTCTTGATAGTGGGAGTATTGGTCTTGCATGGCCTCCAATGGGTCTTTTGTCTGCTCTGATACTGATTTTGTCTTCATCAGGTTGTATTGTATCCAATGCGGTTTTGAACAATCTGACCAATTCCTTATGCTCATGCAGAAGATTTTGCAATTGTTCGATCATTTCACGTGTAGTCGCAGTAAAAATTGCACAACGCTGATCTAGTTCAATTGTCGAATCACCAACGAAATAGATCTGAAGGAACTTATGATCTTCGTTTGGTGGCGGTAACAAAGTGCCCGCTCGCTGGTGAATTTGCTCTTGAATCTGAATGTTTGGATGCAATTTCGAAAAAAATGAGAAGAATTGTTCATTTTGATAATAAGGAATGAATGTTTCGCAATGAGGATAACCTCACTTTTTACACTTATTTTCTGGAAAAATTGTCGAATTGATAAATATCTCATTGAATTTCAATTGATCGTTTGCGGATGTGATGCACGATACACGACTCTCCGGAATCAGTGTAATAATACTCAAGACTCCAATCAATTGCAGCATGAAAAATAGCACATTTGCTCAGTAGAAAATGACAATGCGAAAAGGACGCCTGTCAAATTGCGCACAACTTAAGTCAACGTATAACGCCATCTATCGGGTTGTGGCATTGATCGCAGCACAGCGCCATTTATTATTTATCTCTTTAACTTCTCCACCCAAAATTCACGCAAAACATCTTTTATCACAATGAATTTCACAATTATCCGAAATTTTCCAAGCTTCACAACGAATTTTCCACCTTTACATCGTCTAAAACCAATTTTTCCAATTTCCTGACTTCCAGAGGGTTTTCTCAAAATTGTCTTTCGTAAAAACCTTCTCCTGGCAATTACGAACAACTGAAAAAAATTGAGCCAAATCGGCCCAGCCGTTCTCAATTGTTGAATTGTGAAATTGGATAAAAAGGAAAATAATATTTTAATGAATAAAAGAAGGCCACATTAGAATGTAGTATGTGTATGGTGTTATTTATTTTCGATTATTTTTGAGAGGCACATGCGCCTAGATATGTGTTAGTTTTAGTTATTTTCAGGAGTAAGTAAAGCTGGCAGAGGAAAAACCTGATGACTTTACCTGGTGACAGCGTCCAACGTCCGGTTAGGGGAAGTCCAGAAAATCGCCATGTGACTTCACGGCAGGGGGGGATTGGTATCACTGAATCGACATCAGCTATCGATCCTCAATATAGTGACAACATCAGGGTAAGACAGTAAGTAACATGGCATGATATATGTATGTTGTTTTTTTTTTTGTCGTAGTACAGTTGAGAGAGGGGACAAGTACTACCCCATCTGGCGAGCTGAGCCGCACATCGCGAGCATGCTACGTTCCTCACACTCGGATATCCCTTCCCTTTCCATTTCCGTTTCCCACCAAATACCCATATCCACGATCCATTTCTTCCGTTTGTTAGTTCTGCTTGCTTCGGCAGCCTGATATCTTATCCGCATCCTAAACATTTTCTTCTACTCAAATTTTCCTCCCATTTTCTCCTATAAATAATATTACATATTATTATTATTACTGGGTATGTCAACAACTGTCAGGTGGGCGCCTATGTCTTAGGGTACGTTTATGTTGGAGCTGCGATAAGCGATAAAAGCAGCGATGAGAGCGACGATTAAAGCAAAGCTTTGCTCTCTGCTTTTATGTGGTGTTCATGTTAGAGCTTCGATAACGGCGAAACTATAAGTGCTGTTTTTGCAATTTATTGAGACATTTAAAAGTTATTGTTCAGGGTAGAAATTGTGTAATAATGAGTGATTCCGAAGAAGAAGAACTACTTTTCTTATCATCGAGTGCTACAAATTACTATTTCGGTGAAGGCAGGTGGAGTGAGCGCGAATTTTCAGCGCATCCTATTAATACAGAGAGGTATATGATTGAAGAATTTTACAAACTTTATGAAGATTAAAGGTATGCTTTTGGAATTAAAGGTATACGTTTGGAGAGTTTCACCATCTTTATGAAGATTTGAGGCAACATGCAACAAAATTTTCTGAGTATATGCGGATGAAAATATTCGCAATATTTTCAAAATGTACCTTTGTCGGAACCCAATAATGTGATAATTTGAACAAATAAACACGTAATTGGTATTTTGTATTATAAGACTTAAGAAATAAAATCACTGAAATCTGTATTTAATAAAAATAATAAATAGTTTTACTTACGTGTTGTTTTTAATTTCGATGCTACATCACTCCACAGTTTGTCCAAAACAAATCTGTTGTGATGGTTTTTATCTTTTTGATCCCACAATGCGGGTTTGCCAAAAATTTCACTTATTAAAAATTGAACGTCCATACTCGATGAGAGCTGAGAAAATACACGACCTCATTATCGACGCTCCTATCGTGAATCGTTGTTCAAAGCACCGCTCCAACGTAAACGGTTATATGAGAATCAATGTATATTTTTCTCCGCTTTGCTATAGTCGTCGCTCTTATCGCTTATCGCAGCTCCAACATAAACGCACCCTTACAAGTACCTTTTCCGCAAGGTTGTTAATTGTTTGTCAACAACTGCCATGCAGGCGATTGGCAAAATTAAAAAAAATTCTACCAATTTTGTTTTTTTCTGTTTTTTGAACATTCAAAGCCATGAAACTATTGAAAATATACATTTTCAAAACAAACAAATTTTTATAGTTGATTTTTGTTTTTTTATGACCAAAAAACCAGGTGACCGCGAAAGTAAACGATTAGGTAAACAATTACCAAATATCTTAGTAACCCCAACTTTTTGTCACTCTTACTCGTACATGTGTACGAGTACCTAGTATTTACAAAAAAAAAATAAAAATATCAGGTCATTTCATTTCGAGTCAGTTTTCAAGATACGACCCAACTTATTGAAACAGGTAGGTATTACATTAAATTAAAAATTGTTAAAAATTTAAGGAAACAAAAAATAAAAATATTGATTGCACATTTTAATTTTTTTCACCAAACCTAGTACCATATTAATTATCCATAGTGCTGCAAACCATTGCTCGCCAGAATTCGTATTTGAAAGGCTCTGAAAATGTACATTATTTCCAAATTTTCTCGAATTTTCACAGCGGCAGTGTCAATCCGATGGTTCAAGTAATCCAATGTTGTTATTTCTGATGAGTAAACAATGTCCTTCATTCGTCCCCATAGATAGAGGCACATTTGCTCAGTAGAAAATGACAATGCGAAAAGGACGCCTGTCAAATTGCGCACAACTTAAGTCAACGTATAACGCCATCTATCGGGTTGTGGCATTGATCGCAGCACAGCGCCATTTATTATTTATCTCTTTAACTTCTCCACCCAAAATTCACGCAAAACATCTTTTATCACAATGAATTTCACAATTATCCGAAATTTTCCAAGCTTCACAACGAATTTTCCACCTTTACATCGTCTAAAACCAATTTTTCCAATTTCCTGACTTCCAGAGGGTTTTCTCAAAATTGTCTTTCGTAAAAACCTTCTCCTGGCAATTACGAACAACTGAAAAAAATTGAGCCAAATCGGCCCAGCCGTTCTCAATTGTTGAATTGTGAAATTGGATAAAAAGGAAAATAATATTTTAATGAATAAAAGAAGGCCACATTAGAATGTAGTATGTGTATGGTGTTATTTATTTTCGATTATTTTTGAGAGGCACATGCGCCTAGATATGTGTTAGTTTTAGTTATTTTCAGGAGTAAGTAAAGCTGGCAGAGGAAAAACCTGATGACTTTACCTGGTGACAGCGTCCAACGTCCGGTTAGGGGAAGTCCAGAAAATCGCCATGTGACTTCACGGCAGGGGGGGATTGGTATCACTGAATCGACATCAGCTATCGATCCTCAATATAGTGACAACATCAGGGTAAGACAGTAAGTAACATGGCATGATATATGTATGTTGTTTTTTTTTTTGTCGTAGTACAGTTGAGAGAGGGGACAAGTACTACCCCATCTGGCGAGCTGAGCCGCACATCGCGAGCATGCTACGTTCCTCACACTCGGATATCCCTTCCCTTTCCATTTCCGTTTCCCACCAAATACCCATATCCACGATCCATTTCTTCCGTTTGTTAGTTCTGCTTGCTTCGGCAGCCTGATATCTTATCCGCATCCTAAACATTTTCTTCTACTCAAATTTTCCTCCCATTTTCTCCTATAAATAATATTACATATTATTATTATTACTGGGTATGTCAACAACTGTCAGGTGGGCGCCTATGTCTTAGGGTACGTTTATGTTGGAGCTGCGATAAGCGATAAAAGCAGCGATGAGAGCGACGATTAAAGCAAAGCTTTGCTCTCTGCTTTTATGTGGTGTTCATGTTAGAGCTTCGATAACGGCGAAACTATAAGTGCTGTTTTTGCAATTTATTGAGACATTTAAAAGTTATTGTTCAGGGTAGAAATTGTGTAATAATGAGTGATTCCGAAGAAGAAGAACTACTTTTCTTATCATCGAGTGCTACAAATTACTATTTCGGTGAAGGCAGGTGGAGTGAGCGCGAATTTTCAGCGCATCCTATTAATACAGAGAGGTATATGATTGAAGAATTTTACAAACTTTATGAAGATTAAAGGTATGCTTTTGGAATTAAAGGTATACGTTTGGAGAGTTTCACCATCTTTATGAAGATTTGAGGCAACATGCAACAAAATTTTCTGAGTATATGCGGATGAAAATATTCGCAATATTTTCAAAATGTACCTTTGTCGGAACCCAATAATGTGATAATTTGAACAAATAAACACGTAATTGGTATTTTGTATTATAAGACTTAAGAAATAAAATCACTGAAATCTGTATTTAATAAAAATAATAAATAGTTTTACTTACGTGTTGTTTTTAATTTCGATGCTACATCACTCCACAGTTTGTCCAAAACAAATCTGTTGTGATGGTTTTTATCTTTTTGATCCCACAATGCGGGTTTGCCAAAAATTTCACTTATTAAAAATTGAACGTCCATACTCGATGAGAGCTGAGAAAATACACGACCTCATTATCGACGCTCCTATCGTGAATCGTTGTTCAAAGCACCGCTCCAACGTAAACGGTTATATGAGAATCAATGTATATTTTTCTCCGCTTTGCTATAGTCGTCGCTCTTATCGCTTATCGCAGCTCCAACATAAACGCACCCTTACAAGTACCTTTTCCGCAAGGTTGTTAATTGTTTGTCAACAACTGCCATGCAGGCGATTGGCAAAATTAAAAAAAATTCTACCAATTTTGTTTTTTTCTGTTTTTTGAACATTCAAAGCCATGAAACTATTGAAAATATACATTTTCAAAACAAACAAATTTTTATAGTTGATTTTTGTTTTTTTATGACCAAAAAACCAGGTGACCGCGAAAGTAAACGATTAGGTAAACAATTACCAAATATCTTAGTAACCCCAACTTTTTGTCACTCTTACTCGTACATGTGTACGAGTACCTAGTATTTACAAAAAAAAAATAAAAATATCAGGTCATTTCATTTCGAGTCAGTTTTCAAGATACGACCCAACTTATTGAAACAGGTAGGTATTACATTAAATTAAAAATTGTTAAAAATTTAAGGAAACAAAAAATAAAAATATTGATTGCACATTTTAATTTTTTTCACCAAACCTAGTACCATATTAATTATCCATAGTGCTGCAAACCATTGCTCGCCAGAATTCGTATTTGAAAGGCTCTGAAAATGTACATTATTTCCAAATTTTCTCGAATTTTCACAGCGGCAGTGTCAATCCGATGGTTCAAGTAATCCAATGTTGTTATTTCTGATGAGTAAACAATGTCCTTCATTCGTCCCCATAGATAGAGGTCCATTGTGATCAAGTCCGGAGACTTTGGAGGCCACAGAATGTGCAGATACACAATGGATATTTTTTGTTGCAGTGATATGTCACCTAATAGGTCTGGAAATTTGCTTTGCAAAAATTCCAGGCAGAGACTCAAATTAAGCCTGTGAGAAAGCCGATCAGTTTGTCACCCAATATGCCAGCCCACATATTGACGTTGAACTTACGCTGAAAAGCTAAGTTCTGACCAGGTATGTAAATTATTGAAATTAGTGATTCCATCCCTGGTGAATTGGGACTCATCCGGCCATTAAGTTGTATTCCGCAAAGTGTCTTTCCAAAATGTAATTGCAGAATTCTAAACGCTTCTCTGAGTCTCCGGGCTGTAGCTCCTGTATTGGTATATGATAGAATGCATGCATGCCTTCTGAATGTATAATTATCCAGGTATAAGTCCTGCTTAGAATAAAATGTCTGCTTAGTTGCCTAAGACTGGTATCTGGAATGTTACTGACGTAATATATAATCTAGAGATTCAGGCGGGCCTCGGAATGTCATCTCTGTGGGCATATCGCTGGAAAGCAGGAATTGCTTGGAGTGTAAGCTATAATTTATACATATATAACTTACGCATTTTTGTTAAATAAAATAGAATTGTCTCTCCCATCAAGAAACTACATTTACATCAAGGCAACTTTTGCCGGCTGACCTGCTGCGACAACACAGGGGAACGGTAATATGCAATAGCCGTTGCCGCACGGCAACTTTGCACATAATATGAATAAACACTGTTTGATATTTAGTGGACCAGATAATATATATCAATGTCGAACCGTAGATAGCTTCGAGTTTTATTAAATGAGCATATATAAGACTTACGAACTGACTTTAGGCTGGTACTAATAACATTTTTCAGTTCATCGCTATTGGAATTCGAAAGTTTAAGATTTTGTACCGGCTGTGTATCTAAAATGTAAACATAGATTTAAATAGGTTCTCAGATTGTTCGACGGCAGCGGAAGGATCCTCAACAGTTTTGATAACGTCGTCGAGTTTGGAAAACTGGTTCTGAATTTTTTTTCAGACAGAGTTTGTTTCCGGTGCGAACGTCGGTCGCTTTGGAAGTTACTACGGCACGTTATCGGGAGCATAATGTGAGACGGAGGAATCTGAAGTCATTAAGACAAACTGCAAATCGCTAAGTCATTTAACGAAGCTGCAAAGAGTGGGAATGAACGTGATACGCGACATCAATACAGTTATCGAATAAACAAGGTATAAGTATTGAACGATCAAGGGATTAGACCGTCAACCGTAGGACCTCTATTGACTCCTGCTTATCAGAATAGAAAGGTCCCGGTTGATGCGTTGACCGATTGTCAACGGTTGCGAAAAAATGCGAAATGTCCTAAATTATGTATGTAAAGGGTTTTCCAATAGGGACTTGACAACTTTCAATTTAATTTCACTAATCATCAAACTGTCACTGTCAATATATTCAGTAAATTCAACATGGTAAAGTACACGAACGAGCAACGTCTGCAAATTATAAAAATTTTCTACCGAAATTCGGAGTCGGTGACTGAAACTTTAAGAGCGTTAACTCCAATTTTGGGTCGTAATTCTCGCCCTAGTAGACAGGCAATAACAAGTTTAGTGCAAAAATTTGAGTCACATATTCGTTGTGTGATGTTGCCACTGACACACAAGGGGTTGGTCGAAGTGTCGAAAATATCGCTGCCGTTCAGGCGTCCGTAGCAAACGATCCAAATCAGTCAATTCCACGGCGTTCTCAAGAATTGGGCATCGGTCCGACCACATTATGGCGTATTTTGCGAAAGGATCTTGGCTTTACATACAAGATCAAGCTGACTCAAGTTTCAGTTTTCAATGCATTTTATTTTCTTACTAATTAACTCTTACATACTAACAAAAAATGCTTAAATGCTAGCTTACAATTACTTAACAGTCTTATACTAACTTACTGGCCCCACACAGGCACTCTAAGCTACTCTAAATACTTATATCTATGTCTTTCGACTTTACTTACATTTTATTTAGAATTATTTATATTGTATACTTAAGGCTAAGAAAAAATATTCGTTAAGAAAAAACTTAGCATATGGACTTTTTTTTATTTTTTTATAAAAACTTAATATCTAACTTAAAATAAACCTTACTCTACTTAACCTACATACACAAAACACACATACACACACATAGACATTATACACAATTATATACATACATTAGTATACACCTTTGTATATACTAATATATGTATATATTTCTTAGATGCTAACCTAAACCCATGTAAGCTGGCCATCGCTATTTACAAGAGAAAACAGATTGGTCAGTTCTGCCTCATTAGTAAGGCTGGTCCGTAATTGACGGAAACGACGACGAAGCATCTTCTCCATCACTCAACCACCAGAAATGCTGGTGCTGCCGAACGAAATCCCTCTTATCGCGATTCCCCACCGCCCTACTGAACCGGAGGCGATCCACACTGCCGTGTGCGACGTCTCTGTTGTAGTTGAGTCGCCTGTCCCCAGCTGTCCGAGCGACATGGAAGATTAACGGCACCGCTGATCTATCCTGGATCAACCCTATCTGATCCAGGTAGAGGAATGCTTCCGGTGGAACGAAGCCGTCAGAGCGCACACTCTCGTGGTAAAGGTAATTGGGGTAGTAAGCCCCAGATATCAGGTTATTCGTCGAGGTCATTGCTCTTGCAATGTGCCTTCGAGTCAGCTTAATTACGAAGTTGTCCACTCTTATTAGGTTCGCCCTGTTGTAATCAAGCTGACTCAAGAATTGAAGCCGATGGACCATTTGAAGTGACATGTGGTTTCAACAAGATGGTGCCACAAGCCACACAGCACACGCTACATTGTAAGCGTAAGTATGGTGAGCGTGTTATCTCAAGACATGGGCCAGTCGATTGACCGCCTCGTTCGTGCGATTTAACGCCGCTTGACTATTTTCTGTGGGGCTGTCATTGGTTTATGCCAACACGCCGACGACGTTGGAAGAGCTCAGAGCCAGCATTGAACGCGATATAGCGGCCGATTCGGCCGAAATGTGTGGCCGAGTAGTTGAAAATTGGGTCCAACGAATTATTAAGTTAGTATTATAATTAATTGTACATAATTGAGAATAAAGAATAAAAAAAAAAAAATATTATTATTAGAAAACCCTATATGTTGCACGACTAAATATATGCTACGCTTTGGAACCAACACCGAAGACGTTAGCAAATTGTTGTGAACGGCAAACTGATTAAAATTTATAATTTACAATTGTAAAAATATGACGACTGGTATACAAAGAGCACCAGATTTGAATCTGACCAGCATATTAGTTAATATATTTTTGGTATATTTTGTATGTGTCAACTAACGATTAAGATGATGGGTAAATTCTCAGAACCAACAAGTATAAAAAACGAGGGCAAGAGACGAATGGATTTTTTCTATACAAATGCAAGATAACAAGCTTAAAGACCTCGCAAGGATTCTCAAAAGGTAGTGATACCGCAGTGGGTTAGGTGGAGCTTTACACGTACGGGTCACGATGATTATAGACATTTTGTGTAGGGAAAATGGTGAACCGTATTAAAAAGTATATTTGGTTTGCACGAATTATCAAATATTATATCGCATCGTGTTCTGATTACTGTTTAAATATAGTTAAAGGTGGTAAATCTAAAAGTCAATTACAGGTGATGTAGATTGTTGAGTGGTGTCTCGATGGCTGGTTAGACTAAAAAAAAAATGTGCTGAGTTTTCTGTTACTTTTCAGTTTATTATAACGCTGACTCCATGTTGTAGACTGCACGCCTCCAAACAGAATGACAAAAGAGTTCAAACTGGAAGAGCTTATAATTAATGGCGGAAAGTAATGAACTGACAAACGTACTAGATTACGGATTAGCTTGATCAGGTACGATTTCTCCTGAACATTATTGGCCGCCTTGTTGCGTAGTACGTAATCTTAAACTAGTTACTGCAGGATGTAGCAAATTGAGTGATATGGTGATATAAAAGTGTTTATTATAATAGAACAAAAGTATTTAAGATAATTCTTTACTTTAAGTGGAATATACATTGAATATTGGACGTTAAAGATTGCCAGTTGAGATAATCCGGAATCTGTTTCAAGGGGATACCATTTAACCATTAAGCTTTGAGATATTTCGTCCACGAATTAAAGGGGAGAACTAAGCGTATAGTGGATGTGTGGATGGGAAGAAAAAAATGCTTTCAATTGGATGGGAGAACGCAAAGTTTGACGATGGGACGAGTGAGGTCACCCATCTGAGTACTACCCGACCTAGTCGCCAATCGGTAGACAGCAGGTTTTCGTTCCGAATGCCCACCAAATCATTTGCCTTTACGTTTTCGTTCATATGTTTCCACTTGCACCTTTTGTGGAGCTCGGTTAGATATTCCGGTTTTCAACGACGACAGATACTTCAGCCTTTCCCAAAGATTGATTATTATTGATAAGGGTGGATTTTAAATTTCAGTTTCAGGAACAGCAAGCTAGGGGCTCCGCGGATAAAGTGTCCTTCTGTCAGGGCGAGAAGATCCGCTGGGTCGCCGAACACCGGTGAAAGAGGCTTAGAATTTAGACAGGTTTCAATGCGACTCAATGGATCCACAAACTCTTCGAAAATAAGTCTGATATTAGAGGAAGTTTTGCGAAATGGGTTTTGATTCTCTCGCCCGTATGGGGATCTCCCGGATAAAAAGCCAACTGAAACCTTGTCTTCCGTATTTCTCAGACGTAAGGGATGCTATTGATGCATGCAGGCCTTTAAAATCCTTTTGTAGGGGAGCATGGGCGCCTACTAAGTTGGTTCTGTGATCCGAGAAGACTTTCTTGGGTAAATCTCGTCTGGCGACAAACCGGGCGAATGCTGCGGGCAATACTTGGGAAGAGAGGTCGCTAGCAGCTACCACGTGGATAACTTTTTTTTGAAAAACATACAAATAGGCAGACATAACCTTTCGTAATACGACAATTCCTACCACTGAGTCTTATGATCTCGAATAGACCTTACACCTTATTGAGAAGCCAACCAAAGCAGTTGAGTGATATATCTGAATAGGGTTGAAGGAAGGTATATTATCAGTAAGCCTCTTTAAAACATTCGCTTGAACGGCAATGGGTCATGATTCACCATATGAAAAGAACAAAGCTTATTAGCGCTAGAGAGGTGTGTGCTTGTGGGATTTATCCGTGAAACAGGAAGACGAAGCCGTGTTTGTACAGAGGATGAGATAAACGATACCTCATACGCAGGACCAATGAACCCTCGAATGGTATATTTAATGTCTTGGCATATTATCTGTACTAAGGTAGTGGCGAGAAGCACTGGCTTTTGGATGAATTTGACAAAGGAATGGTTGTGAAGTGAACTATGGTTGTGATTGAGTGAATGATGTCATACGAGTAGATGCGATAGAATTATTGGCTAATGATTGATGTGGATGAGGAGCATTCGGCTTAGCTTCCGGGTTTAACATCCAATGGTGTTTACCTTTACAAATTGTACATGTAAATTTGCTGGCACAATCCCTAATTACTAAATGATTGCAGGGTTTTAATACGAAATCGCTACGTGATATGGCTTTCATTCCTCTGAATTCAGGGAAGTTGCGAAATGATTTGTGTGACCCACAAAGCTGGACCCACAGGTCCAGCTGACTCCAATTCGATACCTCTGTTGGATCTTTAATGGATTGTTCCCAGAGGGCTAAAGTGAGAGGGGGCAATCTACTAGCGCATTGGTACACTAGTATTGGATCCCAACTAGTCATGTCGATTTTATGGGTTTGTAACGCAGTTAGGCAGTCATTGATACTACGTTGTAAGGCTTTGATTGCTTTTGTCTGACTCTTCATTCCTTAGCGGTTGATTACTAAGTCAATTTTGATTTGATTGTTTACCAAGAGACGGGTGTTTTCATACGTGGAGCGCAGAGATTTCCGAGCGAGTTCAGAACTCGTATATGTACGTGAAAATTTGGACACATGTTGTCTTAGCCCGCAGACGAAAGAGCTTTTGTACATCAAATAAAGTGGGGTATTTTCGGTAAACTGCATCGAAGACATCGTGAAAGAAAGGCCATGAAATATAGTCGCCATAGAAAGTCGCCGTGTGATAGGTGGCATTTTTATACAGGGTTAGCAGGCCGTTTCATTTGAACTCTTTACCGTGGTACTGGAAAGTGAGGTGGTTAAAATCTGAGATAGAACGTAGTTCTTCAACCGTGGCTTAAGTCTCTTCTCATGATCCAGGAAAAGTGTTGAACACGTAACAAAAGTCTCATTCAACAAACGATACTTCGCGTCGATAATAATGTAAAATGTTTGTGTGGGTACAAATAATAGAACTTATTATTTTCAATACAAATCCCTTTATTCAGTACAGTTACAATTCACTATTTAATTCTTTCTCTCACTACAATCCAATTTCTCAACCACTTATACTTTTCTTTTCTTTTACTTAAACCACTTAATCACTTCTCCTAATTAACACTTCAAATTTCACTTTAGAACTGATTTGCATACCTTTGGGATGCTGGTATTTATACTCGAATGACATACTTCGAGAACAATCCTCGCCATCCAGCGTCCCATACAATTTCCAATTTGCTAGAAAATTTGATTCCACTCTCCAGTCGAGACTTTGTTATTCCAGTATCGAAATCTTCTGGTCTTCGACATTTTCTGCTAGATGTCGCTGCTCACATTTAAGTGGTTATCACAATAATATCTAATTCCTGACTCCCTTCCTCTATATCTGGAGCACGAGCACAATTTGCATGCACGGTCTTTACTGAGGCCCACAGTTCTTTTAATTCCTGTTTACGTGTATCTAAAGCAGATAAAGTTTGCGAAGAGTTAGATAGTTTCTTGGCTGCCGAATAATACCAATTTGAAGCGGGAGTGATGGCCTCCCTCCCAAAAAGGGGGGGGGGGACTCGAAATGTTGTGTGACAAATAACGGTTCAATCAACTGAACACGTGAGAGAACAAAATCATAAAATTATTGTTGCCTTGTGAAGCCGAAATATTTTGGAACCGAACGTAAACCACTATTACGGCAACTTTACGTACTACCCTTTAAATATAATGCATTTATTTTTTTATTTTAAGAAAGAACTGTCGGTAACCTTTTTTATGGTTTCACGCGTAAATGGCAACTGTTTTCGTACATAGATAATATAATTCCAATAAATATATTACGAGTAATTATAATTTGAATATGTACATATATGTTATATATACCATACATTTTGTTATGTGCTGCGACGAATTTTATGAATAGATGACCAATATGATACCGCTGATGATGAGAATGTCGAGCTGATGTGAAACTCTGGAAGCGGGTTGATCCGTCTCGCTTATGCCAAAATGCTGAGTGGTATACTCGATGGCTTGTGAGATTAAGAAAAAAACGCGTTGAGTTGTCTGTTACTTTTACAGTTTATTACTCGAATAACGCTGACTCTACCGCACGCCGGTAGAACAGAATGACAAAACAGTTCAAACCCGAAAAGTTTGTACAAAAAAATCGTGGAAAGTAATGAACTGGCAAACGTACTAGATTATTGATTAGCTTAATCAGGTACGATTTCACCTGAACAGAGGTACTTCCAATTCCAATGCGTTAACATTGATCATTTGGACCCATTTCCAAGACGTAAAATGTTTAATTTTTACATAATCGTTCTAGTTTGGTGTTTCAGTAAGTACACAATTCTGAAGGCTGTCAGGAATACCAAGACGCCGCCGAGGATTACTGTGATGTCGATCTTTTGTCAGCCGTTGCTAAAAGATAAAGGAACCGCTTAAGGGCTGACCAGAATGTGAATCTGAAGTTTGAGTCTTAGATCGCTGTCAAACGCAGATATACGTCAATCTCGAATCTGTATCTCGAAGTTGGGTGCTGTTCTACCACAGATGACATAAAGTGAGATATTCCTTTGATGAATTTATAATAGTCGCAACGCAATTCGACGAGTACGAGTAAGTTCTGACCTGTTAAATTTGAATCCCAAAAATATTCGCCGAAACCGAATAGTACAAGCAATACTAGACGAACCAAGTTACGTGGGTGACATCGATTTGATAAGACAGCGGGCTGCAGACAACATTGACGAGGAAAGACGAAAATGGAAAGTGAGGTACAACAAGAAGCACCATAACCCTCATCCCCTTCCCAAGCAGGAAGACCTAACCACTCCTCTGCTAATTATTACAGGCCCATAAGTCTATCCTCGTTTCTGTTAAAAACATTGGAGAGAATTCTAAACGAAAATTCAACAATTACGACCTATGCGGTTCTCAACACGCGTACCTTAAAGGAAAATCAGTAGAGACCGCACTATAGGGGTTGTAGCTACCGTAGGAAAGAAGATGCACTACAAACAGTATACCATGGCCGCCTTCCTATATAACGAAGGAGCATTTAATTATATAAAGACCGGATCGATAAGGACGGCATTAGACAAGCTCCATGTAAAAACAACAATAGCACAATGGATTGAGAACATGCTAAAGAGCAGAATTATCAATTCAGTATTTGGGAGAAACACATTCAGGAAAACAGTTTCAAAAGGAACTCCACAATGAGGAGTGATTTCTCTCCTTCTGTGGATTCTTGTTGTAAACGTCATCCTTACAAGTTTCGAATAGAAGGGTGCCAACGACATATACGATGTTTATCCGACAGCTCAATGTGCGTTGAAGCAATCCACATTGGTTCAATACCCGTAGAAATGTTGGTGTTTATATGAAATTATCCAAAATGGGCGAGAGAAAATTGAGAGAAGTTTAACAAACAGCTGATTGAACTCACACTTGACACTAACACTGATACATTGTTCCTATTTTTTTGTCTTTCCAAATATTTCGTTTGCAATCCCACATTTTAAATACACAACTAATACCTGCCCGATGATGAAAGAATGATGAGAGCGCGAGAGAATAAAATGTTTCAATGCAATTTGAAAATATTTATATGATATTTCAAAGCGGTTACAAATTTTAGATGCATTTTATAAGCAGGAATGAACGTATGAGTGTGGAATATTTCAATGTGGTTTGAAGTGTTGTTTATATGAGCGTATTGAAACAATTCGGATTACTTCAACGTACATTGAGCTGTCGGATAAACTGGGTAATAGTCGTAACATCGAAGAAAGAACGAACAAAGCCGTAGGAGCATTCTGCACATGCCAAAGAAACTTTGGTAAACGTAACATATATGGCCATATGGAAAGCCGCGGGAAATACTACAATCGCTATCTCAAAATGCTCACAAAAGGTCAAATACTAGCGTGCGTCGCAGTAACAGGAGCAATAAGTTCTACTCCTCAGAATGCACTAGAGATAATGCTCAACCCCGTTCCTTTAGAAGAATTTTTTAAATGCACGGCTATCAAAAGTTCGATCAGACTGGTGCTGGAGCTGGAGTCTATTGCGAAATGCTACAGATTGAGGACTCTTTCAAGATTCTGGACGAATATAGTATTTTTCAGGCAAAAATATTTGCCATTCGTAAAGCTGCACAGGCTGTATAAGCAACCGGTGTATCGCATGGGTCAGATCCGAGCTACATCGTCACGAAAGTTCTGGATTTCGATGTCACAGACAAGCCGTTGAATCGAATGCGAAATATCAACGTCATCTCTACTGATCGCATGAAGATCAAGAAGATGGTATATTCAGGGCCGAATCATCCGTGGTGGATAAAAGATCAGAAAAGGCCGAGCTGTCAACGGCAAGTTAAAGAGAGGGAGATATTGCCCGTTGTCCTCTCGAAGAGAACAGATCGCGTGCTTTTGATCATTTTATCATTCTTGATGTGATAATTTATTCAAAAACCATTGTTAAAAATCATTGGAAACGGGAGGGGTAGCGCGCATGGTAAGGTAGTTTGTTAAAATGAATTGTTTGATCAACGTTATTTACAATCACATGCATATTATTCTTACACCTATGTATTACTTTGTATTTGTTTTTTTACATACTCGCATGATCGTATATAAGGCCACGCATGCAATCATTTCGCTGGCTGTTCTTGTTACTTATTATTATTGAATAAACCTAGTTAAGTTAAGACGGTTTGTGTTTAATTTCGGGTGTCAAGTTTTAACATGTTATGGGCCCAGAGTAAAGCCGCGCATTCGTTGTTTGAAAAAAAAATGTTTGTCTTTACTTGCGCATTATTACTAGTCGAATTAAAAATGAATATCGGTAATAGTTCATTCATTGAAAAGCTTGATGAACAAAATTACGAATTTTGGAAATTGCACATGCGTAGTTTACTCGTGTGTAACGACTTGTGGAATTACGTAGATGGCTCGATTCCTAAGCCACTGGACAGTGAAGCTAGTGATATAACAAAGTGGGAAATTAAGAACTCCAAAGCGCTAGCCATGATATTTCTTGGAGTAAAATAAAATCAGCTAGGATACATAAAGAAATGCGTAACTGCCAATGCTGCATGGAAAATATTGGAGGAAACACAAATGTCGAAAGGTCCCGCCAGGAAAGTAGTTCTTTACCGTCGCCTTTTTCAAATGAAAAATGGAAAAGACCAATCTATGACTGAACATTTGAAGGAGTTTCAAAGCTGCTATGATGCATTGGAAGAAGCTGGCATAATTATGCCAAAGGAGTTACTGTGCATAATGCTTTTGAATTCGCTGCCTGAAGATTTTGAAAACTTTTGTATAGCAATTGAGACTCGTGACGAACTTCCCGAAATAAGAACGCTGAAAACAAAACTTTTAGAAGAAGAAGAACGCAGAGGTCAAACAACGGTGGGAGAAACATCCGATAGTGCTTTATATGTCGACGAAAAGACAAGGTAGAAAAGAAGTCAAATTTCTGGAGGAAACAACAAAAATTTCAAGCCAAGACAGAAACACACATATAGATTCGGTGGTAACTTTAAATGTGGCAAGCACGGACATAAAGCTAGTAAATGTAGAACTAAAAACAACAGTTGGTTAAGAAATGGAACGGCAGCAGAAGCTGCAATGTCCACATATGAAGATCTGTGTATGAATAAGTTAGAAAGCTATAATTGGTGTCTAGACAGCGATGCGAGCGCCCACATGTGTAACGACTCAACAAAATTTATTCAGTGGGATAACAGAGACAAACAGATAATTAAAACAGCAGGTCATGACACTCTTACTGCACATAGTTCTGGGACAGTAATTATACACATAAGCAATCAAAACAAACTAACACAAGTTAAGCTTATGAATGCGTTGTACGAGTACCACAATTGCGGCATAATCTGATATCAGTCTCAAAGGTTACCGAAAATGGATATACGGTTAATTTTGCCAAGGTGTAGTTGTATTTAACAATAATCATCAATGTATTTTTAAAGCACATAAGAAAGACAAACTGTACATGCTGGAGACTTGTCAAAATGAGCAAGTAAATTTGTGCAACAGTCGATCAAACGTATATTCTTTGATTCAATGGCATCAGAGACTTGGCCACTTAAATTTTACAGATGTTAAAAAATTAAAAAACATGGGTATGGTCAACGGGTTGAAAGGAAATTTTGATAAAATTGAAATTAACTGTGTAGTATGCAGTAAAGGCAAAATTGCTCAATTTCCATTTCAAAAATCCAATAAAGCAGATGACGAATTGTTGGGCACTGTACATTCTGACGTGTGTGGACCATTCAGCGTGCAGTCTTGTAGTGGTGCGAAATATTATTTTATGAGCTTTATCGATGTTAAATCAAAATTCATGGAGGTGCAGTTTACTAAATCAAAAAGTGAAGTTTTTGAGAAATTTAGACAATTTAAAGTTCGGGCAGAGAAAGAAAGCGGTCAGAAAATCAAGCGATTACGGACAGACAATGGAACAGAATATATGTCAAAAAAGTTCTCAAATTTTTTGGAATCAAATGGAATAAAGAGACAATTAACGACAGCTTTCACACCACAGCAAAATGGAATCGCTGAACGAGCGAATAGAACCCTCATCGAAATGGTTCGGTGCATGTTAGTGGATACTAATTTGCCAAAATGTTTGTGGGCGGAAGCAGTGAATACGGCGGTGTTCATCCAAAACCGATGTCCTACTGCAGTTTTGGGAAATCATACTCCATTCGAGGTGTGGTCTGGGAGAAAACCGAATGTGGGGTTCCTAAGGGCATTTGGAAGCAAAGCTGTTGAATTAGAGAAAGGTCTCGGAAGAAGTAATTTGGATCCGAAAGGCAAAGAATATATTTTTGTGGATATTTCCAAGAGTCAAAAGCCTATCGACTTTGGGACATTACGACCAGACAAATTGTGAAGCGACGTGATGTAGAGTTCTTCGAAAAAGTTGATGGTGAGAATTACACAAGCAAAGTAAATGCTGGAGATATTTTGCATGGAGGCGATATACAGACTTTGGGAGACCATGACCCAGAGATCGACAATGACAACAGAGTAGTTAGTGCAATAAAACAAAAGGAAGAGCACAAGGTCAGTAACGAGTCAGAGATCGATGTTTGGGGTGATGCAGCTGAAAATTTTGAAGAAACAGTAAGCGATGAAGAGGCACAATCAGATAGCTACGAAGAAGTTAAAGAAGGATCAGACAGACAGAGTTTTACATCGGTTTCAGCAAAACATTATGGCGCTGAGAAAACAAGGCTCAGGCCGACCTTTCGGCGAACATGCAAGCGAAATAAATAGTCGAATGAAGATGTAAATTTATCATGTAGCAACGTATTAAGTAGTTCATTTTCTTTTAAAGATGCTATGGAAAGTGAGGATAGAGCCAGGTGGGTGGATGCAATGAACACAGAACTAGCAGCACTAAAGAAGAACTGTACGTGGGACTTAGTAGATCGTCCAAAAGGGAAGAAGGTTTTGTCAAGTAAGTGGGTGTTTTGTGTAAAGAGAGCAGACGACGGCAGCATTAGACGGTACAAGGCAAGAATTGTGGTGAGCAGACAGCAGGTGTGACTACGGTGAAATATTTTCCCCTGTTGCACGCTACGAAACTATCCGTATGTTATTTGCGTTATGTGCTGTAAACAACATGTACCTACACCAGATGGATGTCATAACTGCCTACGTTCAAGGTGAGCTGAACGAGGAAATTTTTATGGAGCAACCAGAGTACCCTGATGAGATCGCTCAAAGGAATAAGGTATGCAAGCTAAACAAACCTTTATATGGACTCAAGCAGTCAGGCCGCCAGTGGCATATGAAGCTAGACACATATTTAAAAGAGCTAGGTATGAAACAATCAAAGACAGATGTTTGTTTATATATTAAGATCGAAAGTGGAAAGAAAATTATTATTGTGGTTCATGTCGATGATTTGATTTGCTTCAGATGATTTGTCACTTCTTAACAAAACGAAGACCTTTCTGGCAAAACAATTTGAAATGAAAGACTTGGGTGAAGTCAAAGATATTCTAGGAATCCAAGTAGTAAGAAAGAATTCAACGGGCAAAATTTTAATTCATCAAAGTCATCACATCGAGAAACTTATTGATAAGTTTGGGATGAAGGAAGCGAAATCAGCTGTAACACCAATTGATGTATCCAATCCTATGACAAATGAAATGTACCCAAAGACATCTGAGGAGGTGGCAGAAATGAAGGGGTATCCATATCGAGAGCTAGTTGGAAGTCTCATTTATATAGCTAACGCAACAAGGCCTGATGTACGAGTAAGTTTCGCTGTAAGTATTCTAAGCAAATTTTGTAACAATCCAGGTAAAAGCCATTGGATAGCGGCAAAGAGGGTAGTAAGGTATCTCAAAGGAACACAAAACTACAAAATACTCTATAAGAAGACAAATGTGCCACTCTATGCTTACGTGGATTCAGACTGGGGCGGTGATCGGGATGATCGGAAGTCGTGTACCGGATATGCAACTGTGCTAGCAAACGGTCCTGTCAGCTGGAAATCCCGAAAACAAAAGTCAGTAGCGCTCAGCACCATGGAAGCTGAGTACATGGCGCTTTCTGAGGTGACGAAAGAAATTATTCATGGGAGACAGATGCTAAATGAGGTGGGTGCTACACATCTTACTGAAAGTCCATCAACCATTTTCTGCGACAACCAAATATCGAAGCATGTGGACATTAGGTACCACTATACTCGTGACATGCAGAAGGAAGGAAGAATTAAAGTGGGTTTTATACCTACGAATAAAATTGCAGCAGATATTTTAACAAAAGGTTCATCCAAAATTAAACATGATAATTGTATAAAAATTCTAGGATTCTGACATTTTTGTTAAAATCAAATTTAATTTGAGAATTGAAAATTCGTTGATAGGAAGAGTGTTAAAATGAATTGTTTGATCAACGTTATTTACAATCACATGCATATTATTCTTACACCTACGAGGGGCGTTCAATATATTCTCGGTATCGATATGAAGGAAAATGCGAATTCAATTTAAATTGTTTTTATTTTTCAATATAATCTCCCCTAACATCAATGCATTTGTTACATCTTGAGATAAACTTTTTTAAACCCTCAAAAAAATAAATAAATTTCCTCTTTCTCTGCAAAATACCCATTTATTGCCGACTTGAGTTCTTCATCATCCGAAAACCTTTTTCCACGAAGACATTTTTTCAAATCCGGAAACAGGAAATAATCACTAGGGGCAAGGTCTGGACTATAGGGTGGGTGTTGGATTTCTTCGAACCCACAACCTCGCGCAGCAGCCTTGGAAACTCGCGCCGTGTGAACAGGAGCGTTGTCATGAAGAAGCAACACACCCGCTGCGAGTTTACCCCGTCTTTTCTTTTTAATTTCCTCCCGCAAATTATGCAAAGTGGAAGCGTAGGATGTAACGTTGATGGTTTCACCTTTTTTTTTGTACTCAATGAGCAAGATTCCCTTTGAGTCCCAAAAAACTGTGGCCATGAGCTTCCCGGCAGGCGGAGTGACTTTGAACTTCTTCGGGGGGGTCTGTTCCTTTTTTATGCCACTGCATGGACTCTTGTTTGCTTTCAGGGTCATAGTGGTGGACCCATGTTTCGTCCCCAGTAACAATTCGATCCATAACACCGTCCGCGTTCTCACTACACATCTCCAAAAGCTCTCTACAGCATGCGATTCTCACTTTTTTCTGAGGCGCTATGAGCATTCGTGGCACCCACCGTGCACTGACCTTTGAAAGGTTAAGATGGTCATGAAGAATGGTGTGAATGGTACCAATTGAAAGCTTGGTGATCTCTGCCATCATTTTCACCTTTATTCGGGCATCCTCAAGAACAAGTTTTTCGACTTCTTTGAAGCTTTCTCCCGTACAAGCAGTAGCCGGGGCGTCTTCAATGCTCTCTCTGCCTCTCTTGAACTCACTTGACCACTTTTGCACAGTTGATAATGAAGGTGCGGAACCCTGATAAACAGACACCATCTCTTCATGAATAGTTTTTTGACTTTTTCCTTGCTTAGTGAGAAATTTAATTACAGCGCGATGCTCAATTTTCACTATCATCGTCTCAGTTGCCATTATGATTCTGTTTAACTAGAGATAAAACGCGAATTAATAATCACATTTATATGAAATTTTACATGAATGCACTAAAATAATAGTATTACTTGATAAATAAGTCAATTTATATATACAACTACAGCTTCACCCCGATACCGAGAATATGTTGAACGTCCCTCGTATGTATTACTTTGTATTTGTTTTTTTTACATACTCGCATAATCGTATATAAGGCCACGCATGCAATCATTTCGCTGGCTGTTCTTGTTACTTATTATTATTGAATAAACCTAGTTAAGTTAAGACGGTTTGTGTTTAATTTCGGGTGTCAAATTTTAAAATAGTTCGATCAGAATGATTCATAGGAGAGGAACGAAAAGACGACAGACTCAGAGTAGAGAAGAAAGGCGCGGTTCTGGGGCACTAACTCAGTCGGAACGAATTATGATCGGTAAAGGGTTCGTCGTGGGGGAGTGCACAATTCAAGAGTTGCGTGCATAGCAACACTTTTGGCATCGTCATCATCATTGTTAACATCGTTAAAGTAACTACCTAGACATTACTTGGTAACAACATAAAAAGAGCATGATCAACGCTTAAAGGAAAATTTCAAATTAACAACAAAACTTGGTTAAATTGGGCTTGCCTTTCGTTTCTCAGCGCCAAGAAGCTAAGCAGCATAGAACAGCCCAGCCCAGCACCATGATTGTTAACTGTTAACTATCAGCTCTTCGTTGCATGATATAATGTTTTGTATTACTCGTATTCTAGTATTATGGTAAGTTAGTTTAAGATAAGAAGTCAGTCGTGTGAAAGACCTTGAAGTAAAGAGACATTATTCAAATTTGTTTTATTTGTAAAAGCTGGGCAGGTACATAACTCGTGCGAGATACCATCCCATGTCCATACTATAGATCCGAGTTTAGGCATATAGAGCCATGGTTGGTTTCGTATAAGCACGGCGAGTTCTCATGAGAATTTACATGGGATTTAGCGATGTTATAGGGTATCCCTAGCACATGTCATCAGTCGTGCAGCATTTGTTATTTATTGAGTTTATATACTGTGTCGAAATCATTGAGATTATAAAGAAGTGAATCCTCAATGATGAAAAATGACTTCTTTTATAAAAAAAAACAACATTTTTTTTTCAAATACTTGTCACATATTGTGAGTATCCTCTTCATAATTATTAATTAAGCTTTATTAAGCTTCGCTTCTATCGCCTAGCTTTCTAGGCTAACGATTCTTTTTTAGAATGTGCGATTGGAAAAATGTAGCTGGTGTCCGAGTTCTCACACTCCAGCTTACTAGTTGATGCCCAGCTTCGTCATTGACAGAATAACTTAACCTCAAGTAAAAGAAAAGTGTACGTGCTTTTGTTACGGCCCACATTGATGGCTGTGCTATTTTTCACATATAGCAAATGTCAACGTAGAAACAAAAACCTTAATTAAACATTTACTCTGACTCACTGTACGTACGGAATTGCAATTGTAATATTTTCGATTATGCTTGACACCTATTCTAAGTACAGTTAATTGTAAAGTGATATTGACAATAAGTGAATAGTAATATACAATTGAAGCCAATTCATACTCTCTGGACCGCCAGTATTCAGTGTAATTGATCGTAAAAACAGAACTGAAGACTGTGTAAAGAATTGACAATCTGAATTTTTCCCAAAGACTTCGAAGTACGAATAGTGTGAAGAAATGAATATACAGATACGGATTGAATTGATAGCGCTTTTGTTTTATGTGTCGTTTTATCAGAGTGGTTTTTGTTTCTTTAATTTTGGTAAGAATTCAAATTTTTTTTATTCGGTGTTGTCTTTGTTTTTGTTTTAACTTTAACACCACGCGCCTTCATTTAAATTTCACTATTTGTCTTTGAATTTTTGTTAAATCACAAAATTATAAATTTGAATTTGAAGACAGATACCTCAATATGTGATCGATTAGGGTAAAATTGTTTTTTTTTTGCCTTAAGCGTTTTCCTCTGCATTAATTACAGATAATGTCAATACCTGGGTTTTAGTGGTGCCATCAACGATTTTGTTAGAGTAGCAGGCGTTTAATACTATCGTAGGCGGACAAGTTGGACAGAAATATCAAAACAGTTAAATCCAATTAAATTTCTATATCTTGGCTGTTTGAATCATGCAAGTACATAGAATATTAATGAAGTTTTCAAAGTTCATGCTGTCCATTCGCTTTACCGCAGCCATGCCCTAGCTCTATGTTAATCTACAATAGATGACGCTACGCTCCAGTGTGGACTGGAGCCTCAGTCAACAGACCTCTCCATCTACATTAGCTTGATTGCAATTTATATGCCCCAGTTACTTACTCCGAGTTGGTTACACTTGCGTGCGCAACTTGAGTCTAGATCTTCCTGTACTGAGTCACCTCCTGCAGGTAGATTCGAAATTTCTCCGAGTTAAAGCGTTGGTGTTTATCCGTTCTTCATTGTCAAACCATTGTAGGCATCGTATTTGGACTTTTATGACTAGACTGTTGTTCAACATTTTTCACAATCCACCGACACGTCCAAAGATTATACGAATTTTTTTCCACAAACTGGCCTAGGACGGCCTCGTATGTTCTTGACGGAAAGCAGGACTGGACTGATTAGGATCTTACTATATATAAAGTCACTTCTTTGCTACTTCATTGTCAGAAATAATAGCAAAGCCCTAATAGACAAAGTTCTTAGCTATCTCAGAATTATATTTATCCGAAGTGTCGTTTTGACCAAGGGATTTGTGTAGAATGCCTTTTACCGTAGTATCGTTGACGTACGAGTATATGAGTAATTGGACGTGCTTTTGAAAATTATGTAAAATTATAATCCTGCGCAACCGAATATTTTTGGCAGCGGTATCAAAATTAGACATTGTTCTGTATAAGCAGCTCGCTTATACGTGGTCCCCTTCTACTTGTACCCTCCGCCTAAGGTGAAGTCTTCCTCTACTGCGTTGTCCATCCGGGTTAGACTCGAAGACCCTGCACGCCAGAGCATTATTGTCTACTTGCTCTACATATCCGCAGTTTTCTAACTATGATAAGTCAATGTCTTACGAAGAATTTTACTCTAGAAACGATAGACAATATCTTCATCTACTTTCGACAGAGTTTTTATTTAGAGTCCCCTTTGTTGTTAGGAAAAGAGCCTTACTACTCAACTGTCTTGCCATCGCAAAGAAACAACTATTGGCAAGAGTGATTTTTCGTCTAATTTCTACCGAAGTGTTGTTAGCAGAATTGATATGATAGCAGAGCCAAGGTAGACAAAGTCCCTTACTACCACAAAGTTATAGTTTTGAACTGTGACTTCTGTCCAATTGGTGTCTCTTCTTACTATTGTAACTGGATTTTGCCCACATTTACCACCGTTTCAATACTAGCGAACGCAGCGGTGACTGCCCGGTTACTACCAAGCTGACCGTTATCAGTAAGATGCAAGTGCTGGTGATGTTATTTCTATGTTAATGATGTGAAATCTTCTATTGTAGTTTTTGTAGGTTAGGCGCTTCGATTAAAGTGGTGTTTCGCTTCGCAGCTGTGATAGGGAAGATGTGGACTTCGTCAAAATAAACATTGTTGAGACTTTGATATTTGATGTCATTGATGGTGATGGTACAATTCTTGAGTGGAGTACTACTATGCTGCTCGTAGTGAACTCTTGAAGTTCATATGATGACTTGGTGATTGTATACGGAGTGCTCGCTAATATATGGTTCTCCAATAAGGGCTTGACAACTTTTTTTTTTAAATAAAACGCAAACCATTTGAGATATTTCAAAAACTTTATTATCGGCTTGAAGTACAATCAAAACATTTATGAATGGTACTCGACTTCGTTCATATGGCCACCGCGGGCACGTTTGCAGCGATCGATTCGTTGGACCCACTTTTCAACGACTCGGCCACTCATTTCTGCCGAAACGGCTGCTATTTCGCGTTCAATGTTGGCTCTGAGCTCTTCCAAAGTCGTCGGCGTGTTGGCATAAACCAATGACTTAACGTAGCCCCACAGAAAATAGTCAAGCGGCGTTAAATCGCACGAACGAGGCGGCCAATCGACTGGCCCATGTCTTGAGATAACACGCTCACCATACTTACTCTTCAATAAATCGATTGTAGCGTGTGCTGTGTGGCTTATGGCATCATCCTGTTGAAACTACATGTCGTCCAAGTCCATATCTTCCAATTCGGGCCAAAAATAATCGGTGATCATGGCGCGATAACGCTGTCCATTCGCAGTAACGTTACGATCGTTATCGTCGACGGAAAAATATGGCCCAATAACGCCGCCGGCATGCAAACCGCACCAAACAGTTATTTTTTGTGGATGAAGTGGTGATTCATGAAGATCATGTGGATTTTCACCCGACCAATAACGCATATTTTGCTTATTGACGAACCCATTGAGCCAAAAATGAGCTTGGTCACTGAAGATGATTTTGTGATGAAATTCATCATCTTGGCGCATCTTCTCCAGAACCTAATCGGAGAACGTACATCGCTTCAAATGGTCCATTGGCTTCAATTCTTGAGTGAGCTTGATCTTGTATGGGTGTACACCAAGATCCTTACGCAAAATACGCCATAATGTGGTCTGAGCGATGCCCAATTCTTAAGAACGCCGTGGAATTGACTGATTTGGATCGTTTGCTACGGACCCCTGAACAGCAGCGATATTTTCGACACTTCGACCAACCCGTTATCTCACTGACACGGCAACATCACACAACGAATATGTAGACTCAAATTTTTGCACTAAACTTGTTATTGCCCGTCTACTAGGGCGAGAATTACGACCGAAAATTGGAGTTAACGCTCTTAAAGTCGCAGTCACCGACTCCGAATTTCGGTAGAAAATTTTTATAATTTGCAGACGTTGCTCGTTTGTGTACTTTATCATGATGAAAATGTTGAGTTTACTGAATAAATTGACAGTGACAGTTTGATGATTAGTGAAAGAGTTCGTTCACAAATTAAAATCAAAATTGTCAAGTCCCTATTAGAAAACCCTTTATTTAGAATAGAGTTTGGTTTTGGTTTCCAGATTTCGTTTAGTTAGTAGTTCCTCCTTTAGGTTGCAACTTGCAAGTTGCTGGTTTTTATTTAATGAGGTTGGTGACATAGCTTTCCATTTTCCTCAGGACTCGGGATGGTATATGGCAAGAGAACATACATACCATATGTTCAATTAATGTACATACACTTCCTGTCTAATTAGATGGGGTTCTCGGGATTAAAGAGACGTAGGGTTGGCTGATAACGATTTTAGTTTTTTTAATTGGTAGGGGAATAATGTGAAAAAATGGATAGGTTTCTGTGGATATATTTGCGGGAATAGAATACTGAAAATTATATTAGTATTGTTATACAATAGTATGCCTGTATATCAAGTAATTCGTAAATGTGTGTATCTGATTTGATCTCTAAAGATTTGTTTGGTAATTGATAAAGAATATTTTTGAGTTCTTCGGGGTGCAAAATTTGTTTAGGAATAATGTTTAATTTTGCTACGAGTATTATGTATTAAGGATTCCGATCTTCCTAGTATGATGGTTATTCAAAAGGTCGATATTATAAGATTTGAGTGAGTCTGAGGGCTATTTGGTCTGATTGGATTCTGTTATTATTATAGTTCTAAGCGGGAGTAATTTAATTGATTTCCATATATTTTCTGTTGCCTATTGATTTAATTTGTTAAATTTTGAAACCAGTATTGCATTCGAGTGTTCACCTCTGTAATCCTGTCTATGTTTTCCGAATTTCTTTTGCTTTCTATAATAAGTTCGTCAGTTTGCTTGGTTAGCTTGAGTGCGGCGTTTGCGTACAGGTAGCTTGAAATAATTTTAATAATCGTACCTAGTCCATTTATAAATCCTCGTCTAGTTTGTGCTCTAGTTCTTTAATTTTTATATCAAGGTTTAATGGTTTGAAATTGTTGATTTTCTTAAATGTTAGATGTGAATTGCTAATCTTGTCAATGTTTGTTTGGTATTCCGAAAGTTTGACAACATGTATTTATTTATTAAAGCTTTTAATAATTTTGGCTAGGCAAAGTTTCGTTGTCAGTATTCCATTGTTATTCGTTAGCTCATTCTAGTCTTCTAATTTCTGTGCATTGGACATTAGTGTTATGGTCGTAAGTATTAGTAGCCTGAAACTTACGTTTGTTTTTAAAATTTAATTTTATGCAGTTTCTTATTTTCTTTAGTAATTATAGTGACCTTCCTATTTGTTCTAATTTGGCGCTTGCTAAATCTAGATGTTAGCTTATTTCTTCTATTTTCTTTTTTAAATATGACTGTGTCTTTTCTTAAATCTATTGGTACTTCCCTGTTTTTATTTAGTTTTTTATGTTTCCCAATGCAAATTTCTCTAATTCGTCTTTAATGGTTGGGTCAATTTCCTTTTTGTAAAGGGTGACCAGATAAGAACGATAGAAAGAAAAATTTAAATAAAACAACAACGGTGTGAGATATAAAATTGATTCTAGCTTTATTTCGAAGCTACGTACATTCATGTTATTATGTGTGAAATAGCACATCATTCAAACGTGCTATTCAGACATCATTCAGACGCAGCCCCAGAGAAAATAATTTAGTGGTGTCAAATCACATGATCGCGGCGGCCAATTGATGATCGCTCGTCGTGGTATGATCCAGTCACCAAATTTCTCCTTCACAACTCCGAGTTTTGCGTCGCTTGTGCGGCATGTAGCGCCGTCTTGTTGGAACCACAGCTCGAATATATCGATGTTGTCGAGCTCTGACCACAGAAAGCCGGTTAACATCGCTCTATATCTGAGACCATTCACGGTGACGATGTCTCCTTCCTCATTTCGAAAGAAATAAGGTGCGATGATGCCGCTATGCCATAAACCGCATAAACAGTAAATCGGCCTCGTCCAAGAAGATGATTTTTTGGCAAAAATCCGGATCTCCGGCCAACATTTCCAGCGCCCAATTAGCGAACTCCTGGCGTTTTCTATGGTCGTCTCACTTCAATTCTTGTACGGATGTAGGCCCAAATTCAACCGCAAAGTAAACCGGGTTGACTCTCTAGCGATGCCCAATTCAGTTGATCAGCGCCGAATTGACATATCTGGGTCTTCTTCGATACTGGCTGCTACGGCGATTATGTTTTCTTCATTTCGCAACAATCTTCATCTGTTTGGTGACTTAAGATCCAAGAGAGTGTATTCACGCTCAAACTTTTCCACGGTGCGACGAATTGCGTACACACTAAACCATGATGGCGACCGACCTCACGACGATATTCACGTTACGTATTCACAACTGAACTGGAATTTCGATAATATTTTTTAATAATTCCACCCGTTATGAGTTACATTTTTTAAGGTATTCGTGTTCATTGTTAAACTGTACCTCTTTATTAAATGTATGTATACTACGATGAAATACTTCGTATGGGGTAAATTTGGTGGCAGAGCGGATAGAATTATTATAAGTGAGAGCGGATTCATCTAAAATTCCTTTGTTGTCTCTTAGAACTAGAACAGAACAGCACAGATTCGTGAAAAACGTCAAATCAAATGAGAACAGCACAGCTGATTTTGACATTTTTTAACAATTGTGTTCTACTTCGAAAGTAGGTGCAAGATTTTCTGTTCCGAACAGATTGGAACAGCCTCACTGAACACACAGCAGAACAGATTCGGACAGAATTTTTTCGCACTGAACAGGAAAGCTTGTACTTCTCTGTTCGGAACAGTCCGGAACAGCCTCACTGAACAAAGCTATAATTAGCCTGTAAATGGACGTACTATATAATCGGAAACTTGACAGATATAAGTTTTTTGGATACGCTGTGAAGGCAAAAGTAATGCTTAAGGCTTTTAATAACGCTAAAACTCTTCTGAGTTAACAGAATATATCCAGTTAAAAATTTTGAAAATTTGTCTAGTATTGTTCAGATTTTTCTATTGTTGATGCTATATACATTAATGTGGATGATGTGAACCTTGAAATTTTCGTCGTCTGTCAAAATTGCGCAGAGCTTTTTTGTTGATAGAATTTTTTTTTAAATATCTGTAATGATTTCTTCAGTAAAAAGAGGTATGTACTCGTAAATCGTGCGTCGTATTTTATTCATGTTCTAGATAGAATCAAATGAATATTAAACTCATTAAGAGGACGCTCAGAAATGTGTATAGATTAGGTCGTTTGCATTTTCTGCAGCTAAGTGACAAGTTGAGATGTTCCTGCTATCTACATATTCATTTAGGTTTATTTCTATTTTAGGTTTGGGGCTTTCGATTTTTATTCCACTTAAAGCGTTTGCGTTAGAGGTCAATGAAGCTTTTTTGTGTAGTATTTGGTAATCAAACGCTTCAATTTTAAGTCGCCACCTTGTTAATTTTGAGTTTGGTTCCTTGGGACTGAAAAGGTACTGTAGTAGCTTGTGGTCGGTAACGAAAGTAAACTTACGGCCAAACAAATAGGGTGTGAAATACTTTGTGGCCCACACTTACTTCAGTAGTAGTGAGGGTCCGACTTGTATAGCAGATGGGCTTATCGCTTCCGATTCATACCTGTGATAAGACTGCTCCTAATCCAAAATTACTTGTATCGGTGTTGAGGATAAAAGGCTTCTGAAAATTGGAATATTTGAAAGTGGGGTCATTGATAAGTAGTTGTTTTCTCATTTCAAATGAACGAATTGAATTGATCAAAATAAATTTTACTGAACTACCTTTTTCCAAACAAGCTGTTAGGCGCTTAGTAAGTTTAGCAAAATCTTTGATGAATTTTCGCTAGATATGATTTTATATCTCTTTGAGTTCGTGGGACAGGGAGAGTTCATGGAGGCATGAATCTTTTCCGGGTTAGGTTTATCACCTTCGTTTGTCACAATATGTCCTAGAAAGGTGATGTCCTTATGAAGAAACTCGGCATTGTCCATCTGAATTTTGAAATTTGAAAGATTTTCACAATGTTCTTCTAATGATGTGGAAAAAGTATAAGGTCATCGATAAATGTATACTAGACAGACTACGCCTTGAAGATCTTGCAGAACATTGTTCACCTGTTAATCTTCCTTAGCTACAGTGGACTCCATCAGATGATCAATCGTTTTTCATCTCTTCAAATGCGAGCTCAGCTAAGGAATGTGTCTTCTTAGATCGTTTAACAGACTCAAGTCTATGCCAAGTCAGCAGTATATCCAACTACATGGGCAGGCAATTAGATTCAATTAACTCCTCAGTCTCACTTTGACCCCTATCTCTCTCAACAATTGATAACTGCCACCTCCCTTTCTTCTCTCCTTTTTTCATAACTTTTCTGTCCAGTCCACTCTCCCCACAATTCTCTCATCCTACTACTTTCATAAAGTAAACTTTCAAAAAATCAGTGACTATCTCAGCAGATCCCCCTTAACTTTCACAACCTAATTATAAATTATGCCCTATCCATTTTTAAATGAGAAATATTTAATTCTTTATCCCTTTACTGGTCCTCCCTGTAATAATAAGAGAAACAAGTTATGGGTTGTTTTCCTTCGTACCAAATCTTTTTTCGACTTTTCCAACTACCTCGGAATTTGTTACGATTACCTTTACCAGCGCTACCTTAACAATGCGCAAGTCAATCTTATAAACGACTCTAAGTCCTTTTTCCAATTTGTTACCTCCTTCCCTCTCGTTCACCAATAAGTCATCAATCAATCCACTCACAATTTCCAACCTATTTGCCAGCTTTTTTAAACAATTCTTCACTAACGACTCAAAGGAGTACCAAATTCATCTTATTTTAATTACATACTGAACTTCTCTCTCTCTCTCTCTCTCTCTCTCTCACACAGCTTGGACCCGTCTTTTATCGAATATAAGTTACACCAACTTAATGACGAGTTTATACCCCGCCCAGATGTTCTTCCTGCCATATTTCTTTAAAAAAAATTCTCCTATATCCTTGCCCTTTCTAATCTTTTTCGTCTATCCCTTTCCTCAGACTTTGAAAACCTCCGACCCACTAAAAATGATCAAAGAATGAAATAAATAACTATCGTCCCATCGCTGAACACTCCCATATACACAAACTCTTGGAAAGTATTTTGTACGGAGCTCTAAGCTTCCAATGCAAATCTCTTATTTTCTCTAGACGACATGGCTGCCTGAAGAAAGGTAGGTCAACCATCCCAAATCTCGTTGAATTCGTATCCTTCTCCCTAGAGAATGGTGAAGTCGATGTAGTTGCAACCGATTTTAGCAAGCTCTTCGATGAAATCTCTCATCGATTAAAATTCTTCAAATTGTCTGCCTTCGGCCCTATTGTTAAAATGGATATCCTCTTACCTGGAAAACCGTTTTTACAGTATTCGTTTTAGATCGGCCGACTGGGGTCCATTTTTGACCACCTCTGGAGTTCCGCCTCCAGGTCCTCTTCCTTTTATATTAACTATAAATTATCTCTATAGGATTATTAAACCAATATACCAAATTTTTCAAAAATATTTCCTCACCCCATGACTCATTTCTCCTTCAACAAGACCTTTATAGTTTTTCGATTTGGTACCTTAAAAATTGTTTGGAAGTCAATATCGCCAAATTTCAATGAATCACCTTTTCACAAAAGCGGCACCATCTCCTCCTCTACTCTAATTTCTTCACAACCAACCTATCATATCTCGAGAATCGAAAGCATTCAGCGCCGTTTTCTTCGATTTGCTCTTCGAGGTATGCCCTGGGACGACCCTTTTATTCTATCAAAATCGACTCAACCTTATTAACTTAAACGCCCTTGAGGAACGCAAAGTTATAGCTGAACTTCTCTGCATCCATCGACTCCTTTCAGGTCACCTTGAATGCGCGTTGAATTTTCCTCAACACTAACCCTCATAATGTACTAATCCTACGTCACTTCTTTCTGTCAAACTTCCACACCTGCTATCGCCCGAACGAACCAATCCCCCCCGTATGCTACGGAAGATCAATTCCAAACGTACCGCCTTTGATTTTAACCGTAACACCCTGCATTTATCCGATGTCCTTCACCATTGCAACCAACCTTAGTTTTAAATTTAAATTTAAGTTTAATTTTAATTTAAGTTAGTTTAATATTGTATAACTTGTATAAAGCTGAATAAATGGGGGCCAAACTAATCACCACCAACCACCAAAACTAATCACTCGTTGAAAGGTTGATGGCGCATTGTTTAACCCGAAAGACATTCGGACATACTCTTAAACTACGGTGAAGGCTGTCTTCTTAATGCTCGCTGGATTCATTTCTATTTGATGGAATCCATTGGCGAGATCGAGTGTAGTGACTCGTATGTACATGCTTTTTCCCAATTTGTCTAATACATCATTAATGTTGGGAATTGGATGTTTGACTCTCACAGTTTTCTCGTTGAACTTTCTACGAGTATTACTAGGCGCCATTTAATTTTGCCGAACTCATCCTTTTTCTTTGGAACAACCCAAATTGGAGAACTGCAGGGCAAGTAGCTAGGCTGAATTATGCCTTGCTCTAACAGTTTTTTGATTTGAGTTTGTACTTCTTCTTTATGGATCTAGAGGTATCTATAAGATTAATGCAAACTGGGGGATCATCGGTGGTTTTGATTTGATGTTTTATTTTGTTTGTACAATAAATGAGAGTTTCTGTCCTTCTTTAAGGAATCCGAGAATATCCTCGTATTGTCTGTACATTTTGACTACAGCTGAAAAGAGATGAGAAGAAGAGAAAAAGATGAGAGGTTCTAATAATTCTTAGGATATCATCGGAAAGGAAAGAATTGATGTCTGAGTTATTAGCGGAAAGTTCAAATGAATTTAGTTCAGAAAAGTCGTTTGCATTGTATAATATTATAAATTGAAGTTTTAAGGGGATGTTCAAGGATGCTTTTAGAGTTATTTATTACAACCAAATGGCTGTACCACTGTTTTTTCAGGTATATTCCTTCGTGAATATATAGGTCGGGTATAAAATAAAGGGTGATTTTTTTGCTGGGTGTCAGTGTTGTATTTTTGACAGCTCACGCGTGGATTTCGTGACATGTGTCAAAGTCAAACATGCTCAGTTGGAATTGCCATTTATTCATGGAAAGGCTTACACCCGAACAACGCTTAAAAATTATTGAATTTTATTATCAAATTTCGTGCTTTGTTCGACAATTTTGCGGTCGTCATAATCGACCAAATCTCGCACCAATTTCACGCTATTGGACATCAAGCCACTAACGCGTATGCGTAGAGTGCGTAGAGAGGAAAATACTGCTGCTATATCCGCCAGTGTTATTGAAGACTGATTTGTCCATTCGTCGTAGTTCGAAGCAATTAGGATTGTGTACTCGAGTACATGAAAGTGTTGGTGTAAAACCTTACAAACTACAGCTCGTGCAAGAGTTGCTACCGAACGACCTGCCACTGCATCGAATTTTCGGTGAGCGGGCCTTAGAAAAGCTGGAGGGTCTGTTTCTGTTTGAATGAGTATGTTAATAAATAAAACTGCCGTATTTGGTCCGATGAGCAACCTCAGGCAATACAAGAGCTACCAATATACCCAGAAAAATGCACTGTTTGATGCGGTTTATGGTCCGGCGGAATCATTAGCCCGTTTTTTTTTAAAATGACTGCGAGAACAAAGTTATCGTCAGTGGTGCTCGCTATCGTTCAATGATTTCGAACTTTTTTTTAACCCAAATTCACGAGTTGAACCTGGTCGACATGTGGTACCAACAAGACGATGCTATTGTACATGCGACACAGCACGCGAATCGATGGACCAATTGAGAAATGGTGAGCAATTTGTCCCTCGTTTTGGACCGGTGAATTGGCGGGCTAGATAGTGCGATTTGACGCCTTTTGACTATTTTTTATGGGGATACGACCAATCACTCCAATATGCTCAAAAAAGTGATTCAAAATTGGACTCTCCGTATGGACCACTTAAAATATAGTCGTGGTCAACATTTACATGAAATAATCTTTAAAAAGTAAATGGCAAAGTTAACACACCGCATATCGATCACGCGCTAAAAAGGTGATAGCGAATCTCCATGAATTCGCTATATCATCACTATATGATTTGTTCAGGTGCAACATGTTTCCACTGTACCGATGCATATGGATGCGGTTGCATCACAACGAATACACACGCTATACACAAACTACACAAACCTACATGCATCGCACAGGATACACAGGATTACGGTGCACATTGGAAAACGGAGCATAGCCTTTATGCAGGGAAGCATTTAGATTCTAAGTAAGTTCAAATTTAGAGATATAACGTGCGGACGTCTAAATAAAGAGCTTAATTGTAAACCTAGTTTTTTTTTTTTGACTAATTGGATGTAAGTCGAACGATTTGAGGAGGCACTAGCCTCCCTGTTCGTGTTTTTACTTTACTCAAATCAAATTCTGCGGAAATATTTTATTGATATTTTTTCAGGACAGCTGGCACAATACTATCACACAACAAAATTATCACTCTCAAGATGGCCCGGAGAACAATTCTTCAATAGATTTACAAGACCAAGGCCCTCACAAATTCTGAATGCAATGCAAAGCGCATATTATGACAATCCTGTAAGTGAAAGAGCTCCAGCAAAAGTCATTAGCCGGAAGAGTATTGCAGAAGGATCATTTTGTCGCCGCACATTTGATAATCGAAGTGGATATTGCCTCCCAGCACATCAGTGTCTTCATGTTGTACGGGAGTATCGTTTACATAGAACAAGGATCGACGTTTGCACTTATAGAAGGAACATTCCCATCATCTGTTGTCCACTGGCTGCAAAGGACATTGATGATCCAAGCACAATGCGGATCAGTGCTAGGAGTAAGTACAATTGATAATAGGTTTTACGGACCGTCACTAATATGTGTCACTTCAGAATGTCTTGAGTATCAGAGTGCTGTACGAGGAACGAAATTCACCATGTTGAGGAGTTTCTCGGGTAAGTATTGCGTTCGCAGTGTTCCAATGATCGTGGGTGGAGAGATCACGCAGAGTGGAGAGTACCCTCATATGGTAAGATAAATATTTTCTTTCTGATGATTCCTAATAAAATTGAAAAAATGATTTACAGACTGCTGTGGGATGGTCACAACCAAGTGGAGAGCCCAAATGGGCTTGTGGAGGCTCTTTGATAAGTGAACAGTATATCATCACAGCAGCTCATTGCACAGAATCAGGTGGGTAGGTAATAGATGATCTAGAAATCCGCTAAAGCTAAACTGAGTGTTTATTTTGTTTTTCATACATAAATTTGAAGAAAACCACCGGACATAGTTCGACTTGGAGCTCAAAACCTAAATTTTATAACAAGCACGGTACAGGATATAAAAATTTCTATCATCATTGTGCATCCAAAGTACAGACCTTCACTGTACTATAATGACATAGCCCTGCTAAAACTCGCTAGGCCGGCGACAATTACAGACCGGGTTCAACCCGGATGTCTGTGGCAGCTGCCTAGTATGAATGTACCTCGAGCTATAGCTGTGGGTTGGGGCCGCACCGAGTTTCTTGGCGAAAAGTCTGACGAACTGATGAAAGTCGATCTAGATGTCACCGACCAGAAAATTTGCAGGGATATCTATGAAACTGAGAGAAGACTACCAAATGGAATAATTGATGAGCAATTTTGTGCCGGATACTTACAGGGTGGAAAAGACACGTGTCAGGGTGATTCGGGAGGTCCATTACATGCAGAATTGCAGGAGTTCAATTGTGTAAAATTTATCATTGGAATAACATCGTTTGGGAAATATTGTGCAGCACCTAATGCTCCAGGTGTCTATACAAAGATTTACTCTTACCTAGATTGGATAGAGAATATCGTGTTTAAGTAAAGTAAGGTGTCTCAAGCGAATCGATTGACGAAGGATTTCAAAAATAAGGCTTTCAAATGAGATTCTTACCAGTTGGAGCAAATGTACAAAATGTAAATCGTCCAAAAATGGTGCTTTTTATGTATAAGGTTTTAGTTTGTTCAATAAAATGTGATATTTGCATATGTTTTAATTTATTTTGCTGTAGAGTTTTATTTTCTCAGCCTCCTGAGATATTTGACAGTCTCAATTCGATAGCTTTGAAAAACTCTCCTTTGAACCCATTCTGACCTGGAAGCCAGTTCAGGCTCAGTGAATTAAGCGTTACGACTGCGTTCAGAGAATCGTTCATTCTCGAACTGGTTTGGAAGTTGCAAGAGAGTCATCAAGTCTGTGAGCGCAGCTTGGAGATGCAAATATTTTGATCCCTCCACCGATTCTTCACAATATATTGTAGTTCGTTGCTATTACGATTGTGTATATTTCCGCTTGGAAGACAGACAGACAGACTCCTAACGAAGAATGCTGCATCCTTTCCTGGCTCTGATTCTCGCCGCAACCAAAAAGTAGATTTCTTATTTTTCCCGCAGCAGGAGTTCTGGTGTCATTGCATCAGATGCAATGTCCATATGAGCAGAGTCAAACAGTCGACGCGCGAGTTCATCAAAGCTCCAGTGCGTGTTGTACTAACACTTCTTCACTTCTGGGTTTGAGAGTGCAGCCCAAGATATGAATGAAATAAGTTTAAGTGCCATAATCCAACTGAATGCTCTCAAGCAACTTGAGTTAAATCATTTCACCAAGTAAAAGCTGATTTTAAACAATTTCAATAAGAAACTAGCTAATGTAACTTATACAAGTAACAATAACTTTCAACCATCCATTGGAAATTAAGTTTTCCCGAAGGCTCCTGATTATGATTTCTGAAAAGTACATTACATTCCATTAGGTCACCCTTTGCAGCGCAAGTTTTCGTTTACTACAGCAATCAGAGACACACTTGGGCACGGGTACTAATTCTTAGCCTTGGATTTTCACATAAACGCTGGATTCCTGGATTCAGTTTCGAGCATTTTTTTACAGGAGATTATTCAGGCTTGAGACAAGCCTATCATTAGAGCATCAAAATAATATAATATAACTAATCTACACCAATCACAACCAAGGTGCACTGCTTCCTGCTTTCTTAAAGGGACACAACGCTAAGTGCGCTAGGTATAACTGATACAACCTTCTGCGACACTTGCTGTGAGAGTAATGACAAAACCCCGGAGTACTTCTTCTGTCAGCCCGGCTTACGCTCACATCAGATTTCAATTATAGCATAATTTTCCTGTACCTAAAGACTGAACATTTTTTGCGCCATCTAAGCCACCTTACGCTAATTCTTTGTATATCGCCATTGGAATTTCATTATTGGTTAACAACAGAGCCTTAGAATTTTAATTTTTAGCACTTCACACAGTGGTTCCGCTTCCTAAGAATGGCGGTCATAGGGGTTTCGTATGGCCGTATCGTAAAATAACAGGTGAAAGAGGATGGTTGCAAGTTATCCATTTTTTTTTTTATAATTTACACGCGCCTAAGGGGTTAGATACCCTTTTACTGTTGCCAGGGCGCGGGCGGAAAGGTAGAAGGAAGAGAAAGGAAAATTGTTTTGTAGTGGTTTGAAACTCAGGTGTGTTTGGTTTCGATATTCGTTATCCAGGGGTAGGAGTCCGAATAGGACGGAGAGTTTTTTCTTCACGCAGAGTGATTCGAGGTATAATTCACAGTATTTTTTTCTGTGCTTGAAACTCTACAACAGCTTGTATAAGCCTCTTCTTGCACAGACAGATCTTTTGTTTCTTTCGCGAATTGAAATCGAATAGGCCTACAATATCTTGTGGAGGAAGGCCGTGAGTTTTTTCAAACTAATTGATCTGGGTCGGAAGTATCGGGTTTCCCAATAAGAACTTGACAACTTTTTTTTTTTTAAATAAAACGCAAACCATTTGAGATATTTCAAAAACTTTATTATCGAATTGAAGTACAATCAAAACATTTATGTATGGAACTCGACTTCGTTCATATAACCACCGCGGGCATGTTTGGACCCAATTTTCAATAACTCGGCCACACACTTCGGCCGAAACGCGAAATTTCAATGTTGGCTCTGAGCTCTTCTAACGTCGTCGCCGTGTTGGCATAAACCAATGACTTAACGTAGCCCCACAGAAAATAGTCAAGCGGCGTTAAATCGCACGAACGAGACGGCCAATCGACTGGCCCATATCTTGAGATAACACGCTCACCATACTTACTCTTCAATAAATCGATTGCAGCGTGTGTTGTGTGGCTTGAGGCACCATCCGGTTGAAACCACATGTCGTCCAAGTCCATATCTTCCAATTAGGACCAAAAATAATCGGTGATCATGGCGCGATAACGCTGACCATTCACAGTAACGTAACGATCGTTATCGTCGACGAAAAAATATGTCCCAATAACGCCGCCGGCATACAAACCGCACCAAACAGTTATTTTTCGTGGATGAAGTGGTGATTCATGAAACACATGTGGATTTTTACCCGACCAATAACGCATATTTTGCTTATTGACGAACCCATTGAGCCAAAAATGAGCTTCGTCACTGAAGATGATTTTGCGATGAAATTCATCATCTTGGCGCATCTTCTCCAGAACCCAATCGGAGAACGTACGTCGCTTCAAATGGTCCATCGGCTTCAAATTTTTGAGTGAGCTTGATCTTGTATGAGTGTAAACCAAGATCCTTTCGCAAAATACGCCATAATGTGGTCTGATCGATGCCCAATTCTTGAGAACGCCGTGGAATTGACTGATTTGGATCGTTTGCGACGGACGCCTGAACGGCAGCGATATTTTCGACACTTCGACCAACCCGTTGGAAAACCCTTTATTTGCTTTACAAATTAATTGTAGAGGACAATAAGAAGTAACAAACATACGAATAGTACCATCCTCGATACTAGAAACTCCAAAACACTGTTTATATTCACTGTGGCCGGTACTGCTATTAAACCCCCATTTACCGATCAAAACCAAATCCCCATTAATGTCAATACTATCAAGTACTTGTTTTTGAGATTCCAGTATCTGAGTTGCAGAATGATCTAATAAAGATTGTAAAGGGTCCGCCATCTAACTTTTTTTTTCAACTAGTGCTTATTTCGTGAATTGTAACACTTAGCTCATGTCTGATTTGACAGATAATTAGCTTTATCCTTCCGCTGAACGAATATGGTTGTGTATACGCTTGAACAACGCTGGGAACGTGGGCCTGCGATCGACTTAGAGAAGATGCCGATTTTGCCAAAAAAATCATCTTTTCAGATGAAGCTCATTTTCATCTTGGCGGGTATGTAAACAAGCAAAATTGTCGCATTTGGGGCACAGAAAACCCGCACGCATACATTGAAAAGCCGATACACCCAAAACGAGTCACTGTTTGGTGCGGATTTTGGTCCAGAGGCATAAATAATTGGGCCATTTTTCTTCGAAAATGAGCAAGGAGTGGCCGTTACAGTCAATGGCGATCGTTATCGGGCCATGTTGAACGAATTTTTGTTCACAAAAATTGAAGAGGAGGATATTGGCAACATTTGGTTTCAACAGGACGACGCTACGTGCCACACAGCCGAAGCTACACTCGATGTTTTGCGCCCTGTTTTTGAAGATCGCATTATCAGCCGCAGAGCTGATGTCGTTTGGCCACCTCCGAGCTGCGATTTGACACCGTTGGACTATTATTTGTGGGGTTCCGTAAAAGATAAGTGTTACGCCGACAAGCCAGAGACAATTGACGCTTTAAAGGACAATATTCGTGAAGCCATTGGTGAAATACAGCTGCACACAATCGATAATGTGCTTAAAAATTGGACCGATCGTGTAGGCTACTGCATGGCCAGCCGAGGCAGCCATTTGAATGAAATTATTTTCCATTATTAACCGGAAGGATAAAACTAATTATTTGTCAAATTAGACATGAGCTAAGTATTACCGTTCACGAAATAAACACTAGTTGAAAAAAAACATTAAATTATTTATTATTGATCACAAGATCTCATAAGATGTTAATGCGCCTCACGCTCATCTAAGCTGTTAAAATGCATTAATATGAGTTTTGCTTATTTAGTCTTCTTTTACGATAAGCAGGGTAACGAACTCGGGCGATATTTTATAAGCCGTTGCCGCATGACAACCCAGACGATCTTTCTCCTTATAATATTGTTAGCAGAATACAGTTAGAAAAATCCTTAAATGGGTCATTTACAATAGACTCTTTTTAGCAATACGGTGTTCACAAATCACTGTCAAATATAGACGAAAACAACGCGGTGCTGGAAAGAAGGCATCAAGAAATACTGCTCGCTTATAAGTCTGGACGGCACGACACCCTTATTTCGGCGAAATTCATCGGAACGGATTATGATCTGACTTTATCTGATTGAATTACCGGACTATTGCCGTAAAATGATAACGAGAAATTTTTCCAATAGAATCCTCCTTTATAATTCTGACGATGGAGTTTTGGCGTACGGTGTTACAAGGCCCGGTCAAAGGCCGAACATTTATATTTATTGCCGCGACTTATTGAATTTATACTAGAAATTAATCGAACGTAGGAAATGAAAAACACGTGCGGCTTGTTCAAAGTCTGATTTAATAAGCAGCTAGAAAAAGCCGAAACTTAAGGATGAGTCATACATACATAATTCATTTACAAGAGAAAAGATATATATATATATTGTGAAGGATAAAGATGTATTATTTTTATAGCAAGTGCTGCCATGTATAATGTTTGAATTCTTAAGGTTATAACAATTCTCCCATGCTTAACTGTCAGGTGTTATATTGCTTTTTAACTCGTCGGATTGAAGGCGATCGTCCGGTGTGACATCTGTTGTTGATTTATTTTGAACATTGGTTGGACGTAGCTGATTTATGTGTCTTTTTAATGCATATCCGGTATCCAGTTCGACCATATAGTGAAGGCGACCCATTTTTCTCATAATAACAGCTGGTTTCCATAGCAATTTATTTGAAGTGTAGTATCGGGCTTGCACTTGTTCTCCCACGCTTAATTGCCTTGATGCTATTGCCGTTGCGGGAGTACTTTTGAATTTGATGGGCTTCAGCGCATCTAAACGAATTCTGATTTGTCTTCCTAAATACTGTTCGGATGGCGATTTTCCGTTCTTGAGTGGGGTTGCTCGATATCTGAAGAGGATTTCCCTTATTTTGTTAACGAATGTTGACGGCTCATTGCTCATCGCGGCTAATTTGTTTTTTAGCGTCTGAATACTCCTTTCAGCTAAGCCGTTCGTTGCTGGATGACCTGGTGCTATGAATTTTTGAAAAATGCCAGAATCTTTGCAAAACGATGTAAATTCTTCACTTTTAAATATAGTTGCATTATCGGAGACCATCACATCCGGGAACCCGTTTCTGGAAAATATGTTGAGTAGTATTTCTTTGGTTGAAGAAGATGATGGTGCTGCTGTGCAAACTCCTACTTCTGCCCACTTTGACTTGGCATCCACGACAACGAGAAAATAATGTCCTTGATAGGGCCCCGCATAGTCAATGTGAATGCGTTGCCAGTTATCTTCTGGTTCTTCCCAAGGATGGAGGATTACTTTAGCTGGATTGCTTCTGGTTGATGCACATGCAGAGCACGATCGCACATAAAGTTCGATGTCTTTGTTTATGGAGGTCCAATACACGTATCGTCTTGCAAGCTGTTTCACTTTGGTTATTCCAATATGGGCGTGATGTAGCTCTTCCAAAATAGTCTGCTGTAGGTTGCTTGGTATAACAGCCCTCTGGTCTCTGAACAGAACATCGCTATCTATCGTATACTCAGATTCTGTATATCTTTTATTGCGCAGATTGAATAAAATATTTGATAAAATCTTGTCCTTTTGTGTTTCATAGCGTAGTGTTTTGTAATCTATTTTATTTGAATAATTTTGATTGATGGTTGCTAAGCAGATCAAATGCACTTCATTATCTATGAAATTTATATTTTCAATATTTGCCTTATGTGGGGCTCTGGAGAAACAATCGACGTTAATGTTGTCTTTGCCACTTTTTGAACTGACTCCATAGTTATATCCGGTTAAAAATGCTGCATAACGCTGCAAGCGAGCTGATGTCATCTGTTGAAGCTTTGAATGTTGATGAAAAATTCTAGCTAAAGGCTGGTTATCTGTTATTAATTTGAAAAATTTACTAAAAAGATACTCATGGAAGTGTTGAATAGCGTAAATGATGGCTAAGGCTTCTCTGTCTAGTTGAGAGTAATTTTGTTCAGATTTTGTTAACAATCTAGATGCGAACGCAATAGGTCTTTCTTTTCCACCTATAATGTGCGATAATATTCCTGCTATTCCCGTGGGGCTTGCATCACATGCAAGTTGTATTGGTAAGTCTGGATTGTATGGCATTAATACTCTATCGCTGGCGATTTCCTTTTTCAATTTGTCGAAGTCTTTTTGGCATTTGATTGACCATTTAAATTGTTGACTTTTCTGTAAAAGCTCACGAAGTGGTGTTGTAATTGTTGTTGAAGCGCTTGGAATAAACCTCGCATAACAGGTAACCCGAGGAATCGTTTTACATCATCGCTGGAATTGGGTCTTGGCATTTCTACAATAGCAGCTACTTTTGATGGTGAATTCACGACTTTATTGTGTTTTATTATGTGTCCTAAAAAATCTATTTTATTTTTGAAAAATGAACACTTTGCACGGTTTGCAAGTCTAATTTTTGCAGTTGCTTCAAGCATAATTTAAGATTAGATTGGCATTCTTCAAGGGACGGGGCGTGTATAACAATATCGTCAAAATACGACTCTGTATTGGGAACATTACGTAAAATTTGGTCGATAATTCTATTGAAATCAGCAGAAAATGTTTTTATGCCAAACGAAAGGCGGTTCATTCGATATGTCCCCCTATGTGTCGAAATCGTTTGGATAATACTCGATTGTTCGTCAACAGGTACATGCAGGTATCCTTTATATAGATCTAGTCTACAAAAATATTTTGAATTCCGAAGACTATTAAAAATTTGATCGATTTTTCTGATAGGGTAGTGTGCATCTACAAGACGCTGATTAATACCAACTTTATAGTAGACGCAAAGTAGTACCCCTCCGTCAGTCTTTGGTATAACAAGTAATGGCGAACGCCAACCACTACATTCCGTTCTTGTTATAATTCCGGATTTTTCTAAATAATCTAATTCATTATCTACCAGTTTGATTAAAGCATATGAAATCGGGCGTTCTTTCGAATATAGTGGTAAAGCGTTCGGGCATAATTTTAGTGAAACTTTATAATTCGGAATGCATCCTATTCTTTCTTCGAATACGCTGGTAAACTCCGACAACAACCCTTCCATGTCACATACACTATTTAAAACATCGACAGAATTGTTACCTGAAATATCTCCATCAAGATCTTGCAAGTTGATATTAAGTCGCCTGATCCACGATCTTCCTATTAAGCTGCACAGCTGTCTTCGACTACGAATAGGTCATCTATAATGTGTGCCCCTCTAAATTGAATGTTGACGCTGGATTTTCCGTCCGGAACGAATGTATTTTGAGCGAAAAACAATATTTGTTGGCAGTAACCGTATTGATGGATTTAATGTGTTAAATTGATGTCGAGGCAGAAGTGTGTACGCGGAGCCAGAATCCACTTCGAATTTGATTGTCTTTCCTTTAATATTGATGTCTGCATAAAAACGCCAAGAAGGTTCAGTTGTTGAAAAATTATTTTTATAGATTTCGACAATTTTATAAGTGCCATAAGTAACATCATTCTGGATTGCTTGAACTTGATTTTTTGATGATTTAGGTTTCGAACGGTTGCCCAAAATAGTCGAGATACACACTTTTGCTATGTGCCCTCTTTTTTTGCAGCCGGTACATTGTAATTTTGATGCGTCTGTTCGGCAATCTCTCGCATTGTGATTGTTTTTTCCGCAACGAAGACACAACCCTCCAATGCCCAGTTCGTGGTAGTCGACTTTGGATTTTGACCTTTGCCCCGATCGATTTGGTTTGCTGAAAAATTTAGATTTTTTATTTATTGAAATTTTATTTATATCAGGAACGATACTTTCTTTTGATTTATCCGCCATCTCCTTAGCATTCACTTTAGCGACTTCGAATGTTAATGCCTTTGAAACAATTTCATCGAAATTAGCCGTTGTTGATTGTAATAAATGCTCTCTCACGTTGTTGTCGCGGATTCCACGAATAAATTGAGCTCTTAGAAAAACTTCTGCAATGGATTTTTTACATTCACATATAAATTCACATTCATGTAGATCCATCCGCAGGCAGGCAACGTATTCAGCTATCGATTGTGCATCTATTTGATATTTGTTCAGGAACCGATATTGTGCTACATTTTTCTTTGGAGCCAGGTGACTTTCGAGCATACTGAGTAGTTCCTCGTATGCTAAATCCGACGGTGTTTTTGGCGAAGACAGTGCTGTTACCATATTGAAGTACTTCGAACCTATCGAATTTAGCAGGAGTTTCTTGCAATATTCTTAATTTGAAAAGATGTCCTACATTTCGATATAATTTGAGAATCGTTGAATATAATTTTTAAAATTTTCCTTCGCAGCATCAAATTGCTCGAAATTTGGAACTAATAAAGATGGCGCCAAATTCTGCACTCTGGTGGCGGGAACGCTGGTGTTGGCGGCGGTGGCGTTGGTGTTTAACGCAATTCATTGCTCCATGATTTTTTTTTGTGCAGACATAAAATCTGCGAATTGTTTTTCGTCCATTTTGCACTAGGTGTATTTTGCACTATACCGTTTTTCGAATTTTTCCTCGTCGCCAATTTGTCGTGACTTATTGAATTTATACTAGAAATTAATCGAACGTAGGAAATGAAAAACACATGCGGCTTGTTCAAAGTCTGATTTAATAAGCAGCCAGAAAAAGCCGAAACGTAAGGATGAGTCATATTATAATATTTTAATATTTATGTACGATGAAATTACGCCTTCAAATTCCATGCGATGCGTTGATTATCGGCTTTCTTGATGAGATTGCCCTGGTAGTTCATCTAAGTTACAAACATTACATCACCTAAAGCAGATATTTATGAAATCAGGCTGATTATTAATATCGACGGTCTAAAACTGGTCAAAATACTCTCTTTCTTCGCAGCGGAATTTAGTCAAGAGCCGCCAAGGTTAAGTCTTACGCACTAAGAGTCATCAGTGTGTTTCAAACTCTCTCACATGGTGCTACACTCGTCGTATCTTCAAGGCTTCCTGTCGACATATTTGCAGAAGGAATGATAAGACTCTAAAGAGAGCGAGTTCAAATTGTCTGAGTATACGACGAAGAAAGAAAACTCGAAAGATATCGTAGTTTTGCAACCTAGGAATAACAATGGAACTGATCCTTAAAAGGAAGATGGATGCATTGGCCAACACTAGTGATCGAAAAAACAAACTTCTATCTGACTTAGCTTTTGAGGAGACATGACTGTTTCAGGAGCATCTGTTTAAACGGAAGCACGAAAACATCCCAAGTTCTAAGAGTATAACCTTACGGGATGAATTTGGGAGTCGCCTACTTCCGATAATATCGTTACGCATATGGTTACTAACCCATATTACTAACTATAGCGGAGCACACACTATAATTGAATCGAATAGATTAAGTTAAATTGACACAAATCATTCTGTTTAGGTGCAGGCGGTTTTATCTGGTAAGAATCCAGCACTACCAATTGCTGTCGCTAGAGAAAATGTACAGATGAAAGTTTCTAAACCTTTTGCAAATTAACCATTAATTTAGTTAAATTACTTGAAGACAAACGAATTGAACAGTCAGTTAGAGCAAACTAACTACTGTTCTGTCTTGGTCTACATAATGACACGTTTCCTTTGCATCCTCGTGAATAGTTCATTCCATGATATAATATACAGTGACGTCAGCAATATATTTTCATCGTTATATGGCATACCCTACAGAGTTTAGAAACGGTCATACCATCGCTAGAAGATAAAGTGATGAAATCTTTGGTTTTGCTTGTGCAACTACAGGGGGTTCAATAGAATTTTACCAAACATATTTGAACGATATGGCTGAAATATGTTAAGATCTTCATAAAGTATCATATATTGTTGTTAAACCTTAATCTTGTTTGCCACTCTCTAAAGCTTATTTATCCTCCATTTCTTAATGTTATTTGCCCATTGGTTCTCCATGAGAAACCTAAAGAAATCTGTTGTCATTTTAAATCAGCAAACTTTTGAATGTAATCCGTCTCGGTCATTATTATAAAAATTAAATATATTGTATAAAATAGAAAAGTAAACAGTTTCTTATTAATAATTTCATTATAAAGTACCATCATTATCGCCCTGTATTGGCGAAGCTCCCTAACGCTCTCAGCGCCATTTGTCGTACACAGTTATACGTTCAGAAATTCGTGTATTTTTTGAAGATTGGCTAGAATTTTATTACTTCTGCAAATTGTTGCGGCTATTTCGGTGTGCCGGAGATTTTTTTGTGGTTTTCTTGCTCAAAACAATTTCAAATAATTTAAACAAATATATGATATCCTCCTCCAAACGCCCAGTGACCCAATTACATCCTCTACATCGATGTAAAGGAAAGTTTAAGCAGCGTACGTTTCTCGGTAAAACCTCCCGGATTCATCGTCGTTTGTGCACAACCACTTTGTCAGCAAGAAAACGCGGAAAATATTAGAAAATACCCGAGGATTAAGTCTGCAATATTTAAACAAATTCGGATTGCTAATAATTGAATGTAGGACATAAATTTGCGGAATTTTCGCAAAAAAAAAATTTGCTAAGGTTTGGTTTCGACATAACCTGCAAACGTTCCTTTGAAATTTGTAGCGGCGCTGTGTTGGACTATTAGAAATCGGACAAAAGCAACATTGAATTCAGTTAAATTAAGGAGAAGGAGTTGCCAATATGCTTAATATTAATATACCCATTGATGGTGGCTTGTCTTCACCAACTGGGTAAGTAATCTCGTCTCGGAAAAGAATAAAAAAAAAAACATCAAAAATCTTTTCCTTGCAGTTCTGTTGAAGATTATCCGGAGGAGATCCCATTTCAGTCGGGATATGCCCGTAATGTATGGTGAGTAAAAGTATACATAGGACTGAGCGCTGCTATAGGGATGACGTAATAATTTGTTTACGTCCTGCTTAGAGTAAATAAATCCCTACTCGCTGGACATGACGTATTTCTTATCAAGCTATCCACGAGTCTAATTTAGTTTTTTTCTATTTTGTCTAATAGGACCGACAGTCAAAGTAATGAATTTCCAGATCTGAATCGTATTGCTGTAAGCGTTGTTAAGTTCTCGCATTGAAAGTGTTTTGACTTTATCTTTTCCATTTCAGTCAGAGGATCTGCTGTCATTTGCTGGAGAAGTAGTGAGTATTTATTTTGAAAAATTAGTTTAAGAAAGCTACCACAACATTTGAGTGTATATATGTACATGTAGATGATTGAAACTTTGCTGTCAAGATAGATACCTTGTTCTGTTTGAACTTCTTGTTTGATCTAAAAGCAATTTTATCCAATGAAAGTGTTTGCGCGATTAATTGCCAGATCAATCTCTCCAGCTGCCGATTCAAATCAATGACTCATGGAGAGTAGATGCAGTAATATAAGTTGCATTTCTCAATATTTGTTTGTGTGTGCCCAAGTTGCTTTTACTTAACTTAACTTCATTCCGTTTACACTTGCTTTTTGCATTTCTATTTATTTTCATGTGCTCAGAGTATATTCCGCGGTTTCTCTGAATTTACACGCGCAACCCTCTTTGAGACACATTTCTCATGTGTTGTTTGTTTCTAGATTCCTAAAAGACCGGTATGGCAATATGAGAAAGCCAATTTTAAGGGACTTAACGACTAACGACGTGGACGCCACTGATATGGTCGCAAACAATATTCTCTTTTTAATGAGACATTTTATCCCTCATCGGATTAAGAGTATCAAACCAAAAGAAAAGACATGCTACGACTCGGGCTGCGAAGATGCTGTCAGGATTAGAGAAATGTTTTTTCAGTCCTTCAACACCAATCCGACAGAGGAAAGCCGGAGAAAGTTTAACCCAGCTAGTGAAACGTTGGCTGAACTCCCCCTTTCACGTAAATTTGTGCTCAACCTAAAATAAGGTAGTACTCTATCGCACTGGCAATGTGTTGGAATGTGTTGGAATGCTGTGTCGATGTCACCTTGATGCGCTCAAGGTGACCCAGCCATCTAAACCGTGTTAGTCGATCTTTTCTGTCTGATTTCGTCGGTGTCCAAACTTATGCGTCGTAAAGTAGGATTGGGATGATGGGTGTCTTGTATAAAGCTTTTTTGGTTGCTCGGAGGAGAACTTTACTACTCAATTGCCTTCTAAGTCCAAAGAAGCCGGTATTAGCTATGATTTCCTTGCTGGTGTCGTTGTCGGAATTGATATCGAAGTTGAGGTAGAAATAGCGTTTTACTACCTCAAAGTTGGCTGAAGTCCTAAATGCAGTACTGCCTGCATTGAGCATCTGCAAACATTCTTTAATGCAAACACAGGCATCGTTACATTGCATCACGCTCCAAAATGTATTCTGAAGACATTTTACTGCTCAAACAAATGAAAAGATATTTTCTTTGATGGTGGTTTTTGCGTATATTGAAAAAAGATGAGCGATTCGCCGACGGCATAAGTAATTTTATTAAATATTGCAATGTTTTTATTTTTGCCGTATGCAGCAGACAGAAGGCAACTGCAAACGCAACAAAGTGAGAGACCATCATATATTTTCAAAACAAATGCAATGTGCATATTTTTCACATTTAGGAATTCAGCAGTTGAAGCTACCTATAGTGACGTTTTATCCTAGGCGTCAATGTTGTGTTTCCTTCGTTGGCCGCTAAACCTGTTTTTGCAGCATCTGCTTCAATAGTCGCAAACGCTTGCAGTGTTCTTCCCATTATGTCAATGTCGTCTGCATATACAAGTAATTGAACATACTTTTGAAAGATGCATAAGTTGACTTGTGAGTTTGGCACAAATGTTTCAAGAATGATGTTGAAAAAAATAACATGACAAAATATCGCTTTGTTTATGTCCTTTTCTGAAGCTGAAAGTATCTTTTTTCTCATTATCGACCTTGACAGAGCAGCGTACATTCTGAATGATACATGATTCTGTATAGTTCGTCCCTATAGACGTCGTCGCATGCGGCTTCGAAATCGATGAAGAGGTCACATCGTAATGTGAAAATTTTACCTATGGCGGATTTCCTGTTCTAAAACCCGTTAGACTGTTAATGAAGGGTGCTGGGCGTTCACGTAATACGGCAAACAGGTTTTTATATGAGAAACCTTATTTTTCTGTAGTTGCGGCAGTACAGGGGATCTCCCTTCTTTAGTATCGGACAAACAACGCTAAGGTTCCATTCGTCGGACATACTTTCGCCGACCCAGATTTTGGAGATGACTTGATGTATGCTCCGCATCTAATCATCACCTGCTGCTTTAACTTTGTTAGACTTAAGAGTGCAAATTGCTGTCCTCACTTCATCTTGGTCGGGTCGTTGGAAACGTTGTCTGTCATAATACAAATTGAATGTTCATTCTGACTGATGATGGGATGTTGTTCGTCATCACCGTGGAACAGTCTGCAAAAGTAATCTTTTCAGATTCCAGTACCGGCTGTGGTTCTACTATGGGGTTTCCTTTTCTATTTTACAGATTTCTGTTCGGGCCTTGCAACATTGGCATTTTCGTTTTATTTTGCATAAATGGAGTTCGATTCCTGCGGTAACACCTCTCAGGTCTCGATCAAGCGCTTCTCATGCTTTTTGTTTTTTCTTCTGAGGAGCCTATGGTCCTCCCTTCTCTGTCTTGACTGTTTGCATTCATTCGTCATCCAACCAGAGATTTCTTTGTTAAACTCGACCGGAAAAGGCCTTGACGTTCTCTTGCATGGGCGCTTTGCGAGGCTTATGCTGGCGTTTTTAGCCTTCATGCGTCGTCAGACGTTCGCTTACATGTCTGAAGACTTTTTTTTACTAAGTCTTCCTCTTACGGCGAATCTGCATCCGAATAAACGCTTCTAACTGCTGTCCTTGTCACGCTGGTTGTCTGTAATATTCTCTATAGTAGATATCGCAGTTTTTCATCCTCTTTTTGTCCGGTTCATCACATCGCATTTTTTGGATGACGGTTATAGAGTAGTGATCTCTATTACTTACGCCTGTATGTGTAAAGATTTACTCACGCCGTTGCTTGTAGCATTCCGCCGTTTTAGACTTTCAATTCTAACATCCGTCTCGCTAAGCCCAATTTCGTGATTTTTTTTCCTGAGTCGTACATTTCGCATATGGAATGTCCAGCCAAGCTTTTTATTACCTTGTTTACATAACTTCCAAACATTTACAACCAACGTACATCGGCACCTTTACTTATTGAGGGTTCACTTTTCACTTGAGAGTGCCACCTGTGGCAATGTCTTTCTTTGTTTCGTCGGCGCTCTGTTAATGTAAATGTTTATTCGCTCAACATTGTCCCGTCATTTGATCCGATAAATTTGTACGCTTTTGCAAGAATGTCGTTGTCGATATCGTTCGCCCCTTCTTATGGACTACATATAATTGACTGCCGATATTCACAGTTAAATCCATTTTTGTTGCTTCTATTTATGCACACACCGAAGCTCGCTGCATGCTGCTAGCGATGCCAATGTCATCATAGACTTTTAGAAAACTGTGCCTCTGGTGTTGGCTTGTGTATTTCGTATAATTTTCTCAATTTTGATATCGAATATGTCACATGACAGCACACACATGTCACGTTTAGACCTTGTCTAAACGCTCTACCTCTATGGAACAGCGAGCGCTTTCCATCATCATTCTGAAAAATCTGGTGAGTTTGGCAAGGTTATGAAAACGAGATAAAGCTCTCTTTAAATCGTCTGTATAGATGCTGTTATGAGGAGCCTTGATATCGATAAAGAGTAAGTATGTCTCGATTTGCACTTCTCTACGATTTACCTATGTACCAATATCTCGGTAATTGTGGACTTGTCCGATCTGAAATCATACGATAGAAGCCACTCAGTTGAAAAAGTGAGGTCAAGCGTTCACACAATGTGAGAAGATAATATCTTGAGTATAGTTGACTCAGTTTAGGGAGTCTGCTTTCTTGTTGATAGGGCTCACAAAGCTAGAGTTCCATTCATTAGGCATACATTCCTCCGACCAAATCTTGGAGATGAGTTGGTGTTTGCTCTCTGCCACACCATCTCATTCTGCTTTAAATAGTTCGGTAGTTAGGTCATCCAGTCTGCCTGCATTTTTATCTTTAAACTTAGATATTGTCTTTACTTCATTGCGGTTACGTGAACGGAAATTTTGGCTTTCGTTCATCTTCATTCTTCTGTAATGAATAAATGCAGAAGTTCTACTGATTTGATTAACACCGTGGTGCGCCGCTTGAAAAGTGAGTTTGTTGCAACGGATATCTCATTCGCCCTCAGAGCTACGACATTACCGTCTACACTGTTAAGAACCGCGGCGAAAAGCTCCTTCTATTTCCGGATCCTTCTGGAGTTCCACAGCGTCGGGTTCTTCATTAGTTGAAATTGGAGAGATTGCCTGCTTTTCTATTTCAACATTTGGAGAATTTTTGACTCAGCTGAGCTCTGAATTCTTGTGCTCGCAAGAAGGCAAAAAGTTTCTTTGGGAATTCGTTCTTAAGACATCCATGTTAGTTTTGGAAAATGATAAATTTACAATAGATGAATAAATAATTTGTTGTAAATAATAATAATATAAAGAATGCTTTATTAGAGGTTTCATACTTACGATAAATTTGGTGAAAGTAAATTATGTAAGAGGTTGTGGAGAAAATACCCTGTGAGACATGGAGCAAGAGAGAGCTGCGGTGGATTGAGATAGGTAATTTATACTTGTTTTTGACTGGCGTCTTTGGAGTATTCGTCATTTAGATTTGGTGTTTTATATTTTACTAATTCGAACTTTATTCACAGGAACTCACGTTTCTAGATCTCAAACATTTGGAGAACGAACGTAATGAACGTCTTTTGGTCCTGTTCACTCTTGTTGCCGGTATATTCCTGAAGTTCTTATGAGTGCAATGTACACATATTCCCGATTGATTTGGCTTCACGCTCTTTTCATGCATGTTTGTAAACGTGGAACTTAACCAACATACAACACCAAATTGCACTCTCCTAAACGCAGTAGAGCATATTATGAAAATATACGGGAGTCCTTTATTCGTTTTGAGGCTTTTACTCATCATTATTACTGTGCACACATACAATTAGTACTTAACCTCTTGTTTCTTGTCAAGGAAGTGGAACCAAAGCGTACATCAATCTGGCGAAAAAAGATAGTTGCACTTGATATTTTTAAGGCATTTGACAGAGTTTGACATCATCGAAAATGCGTGCATTTGGGATCGACGACTCTCTTCTTCAATGGATTAGAAATTACCTTTCGGAACGTTCAATTGAAGTTGTCTTGGACGGTTTCAAGTCTGATATTCACAAAATAAATGCTGGTGTGCCCCAGGACTCTGTTCTGTCTCCGACACTCTTTTTAATTTTCATTAATGATCTCTTGTCTGTTACTTCTAATCCAATAAACATATTCCTTTGCTGATGGCAGTACTCTCTACTTTTCATATTCGTTCCCGGACTCACGGCCCTGCTCTTCGGCTGTAGAACGAGAAAGGCAGCGTGTGCTAAATTCATTAAATTCTGATATCAACAGCATAACCAATTGGGGAACTATCAACAGAGTGGAATTTAATGCTTCCAAAACTCAATGATGTCTGCTGTCGTTAAAGCGAAATTTAAACACCCAGCCATTATCCATGAATGGCACTTGCATCGTCGAAACCGAAAAACTTTCCATTCTCGGTATGTGTGTCAATGACAACTTACGTTGGAATGACCACATAATTGATATCGCCAAAAATGCTGCGAAATGTCTAGGTTTCCTCAAGCGATGTAAGAAATATTTTACCCCCTCTGATCTGGTCTCCATATATAAGGCATTCATCCGTCCAAAATTGGAGTACAATGCCCACATCTAGTCAGGTGCTCCTAAAACATCTCTGCACCTGCTAGATAGGATTCAAAACCGTGCGATAAAACTTATTGTATCATCAATACCAGTCAATTAATTGACACCCTCGAACACCGACGTAATATCTCTTGTCTCACTTTGTTTTATCGCTATTTCCACCACCAGTGCTCCACTGAAATCGCCAGTAGCATTCCGCCCATTCAAACTTTCAACCGTAACACCCGTCTCGCTATGAATGCTCATCAGTATACCCTCAAGCCCATTTTCGGGCGTACTCTAAAATATCGTGATTCGTTCCTGAGCCGTACAACTCGCTTATGGAATGCCCTGCCGATCTCTGTATTTTCTTGTCGCTATAACTTGCAAACATTTAAAAACAATGTACATCGGCACCTCTCTTTTTTTCCTCCCTAAATTTCCTTTGCCCGCGCTGTGAACAATCACCTTAAGGGTACACAAAGGTACGGGAAAAGAACGCATTTTTGAAAAAAGTGTTTCATGTAAAAGAATTGTAATTTTTCAACCAGATTAATAATCTGTCAAAAAAATAGGGGTTCCCATTAAAAAATCAAAAGTGACCTTCGTTTGACCTTGAAAATGGGTCTCAAGGTCAAACTCGTGGTCACCATCTTATGTCCCCTTCAGAACCTTGTGACTTTTGTCTGAAACATTTTTCGTGATATCGAGTAATTTGGATGTCTCAAGTTAAAAAACTCACCCAGTAAACATATTTTTGTAAGAGAAATGTGGCAAACAATTTATACGCGTCGAAAAGCCTTTGATTGATATGCCAGCCCTATGTGGTACCTGCTCTTTAAATTATTGAGATAGGCAAAATAAGCAAAGGAATCAGGGGATGGTAACATTAACTTGGGCAGAGTCTTCATTGGTAACATCACCTTGTGGAAAGTGTCATAAAATACCTATCCGGAAAGGAACTTTATAAAGTAGAAATTTACTTCAGTATGTTTCCGCTCCACCCACTTGCCTTTGTTTGAACTTGAACACTTCAAGATAGTTGAGGTCCTTTTTCATTTGTATCTTATCGCGTCGTCTTTACGGGTTGGAAGACGAAAACTTCGCGCAGTTCTTCTATCCGATTTGTCGATGTTATGTGCTCTTGTTGATATATTTAGTTTCACTCTCATTGACAGACAGCCAAAACCATTTTTGCCTGTGTCAATTCGTGCATTTTTATCAGTGACATTTTGCTGCGTTTTGCCTATGATATAAACGTAATCGGTGTATGCAAGTAATTGCAAAGACTTGGAATATTATGCCTCTGATGTTAAAGAAGTTACATGACACTGTATCAACTCGTCTAAACACTAAAGGCCTAGGTGAGATTAACTTCCATTCTTATCGAGCAGTGAGTGTTGTCCATCGTTATTCCGCACAATCCTAGCAAATGGTTTCAAGCATTCAGATAAAACGGATAAAACAGTCATCGGGCATGTTTTCATCCACCCATTCCTGGTTGATGATTCGATACATGCGTTTTTTTTTTTCAATAAAAATTGAAAAATTGTAGCAAGAGAATTCAGAAAGCTCGATGCGCGTTTCCCATCAATTTAGTTGTCGATTTGTTCATCTGAAGAGCGCCAGGTTTTTGTATGTACACTACCAGAGTAGTTGTACAAAATTCAGCTAGGAGAAGAGCTAGCTTCCGGCTCTTGCTAATGCAAGTTCTCGTACTCTAGACCAGCTTAAGTACCTCCTGAATGCCTGTATCTCTTCCCCATTCAATTATTATACAAGGACGTCTGAGCAGCTCCCTTGTTACACCAGCTTATATTTTATTGTTCACCTTTTCTGTGCTTACTATATGCCTTGGTGATTGATATATCGTGCTCCTGCGACAATTTTTTGTAATCTCGGGGATAGACGCGATCTCAAGAGTTTGCTTAATTAATATCTTCAAAGCTCTAACGTACGTTTGATATACATCTACATACGTCTTCTATAATTTGTATAGTATAATAGTATACCGGAATATTGCAAACTTTTAATTTGTAGGATTGTTTGTTTAAAAATAGCGCCTTGCTGCTAATTCTGCAGCTCTGTTCAGTTGTTATAGACTACTCTGATTCATTTTCTAGGGCTATGAGTCAACGTGCATGGTCACAATCAGAGCAGAGTAAAAAGGTTTCTGTATTTCCCATCATTACGAATCCGTACTACCTATGTAATCAGTGTTATTATTATGATTCGGCGGATGGGTCTTTAAAATTTATTATGGGCTTCCTACCTCGTATACGGATAATAAAAACAAAAAAATAAATAAATATCGCCACGCATATAGATTGCAGCTAAAGTGCGGTGCAGATGTCCTTGAGATGATGAGTCACTATTTTTTTTTGTTAAAAAGTAGTAGATCTGCAGTCATTGTTTTCGAAAATCATGTTCGATCATGATACAGCCCCCACCAAACGCGTCATTTCTACCCTATAAATCTGAATGACGTGTGCAAATGAGTTATATACAGTCACAACCCTCACAAGTAAATAGTCTCAAAGTAGCAATCATGGTGGTATGTCCTGAGGTGAGCTCTGAATTATTTGTTTCTTAGTTTTTACTTCATTAAATGCTAACGATTTTCTGCAAATTTTCAGCAAATACCTCTCAGCGATCTTATGGATCCAGCACCACGTAATGGCGTATATCAAGCTGTAAGTCCACCCTTATTTAACAACTTCCACATCTGTCTAATCTATTGCTGTATTTTCAGATACATCAGGTGCTGCCTGATCTTGAGGAGCACGATTTTGGTGAAATGGAATTCGAAATAAAACCATCACCTCAACAGAAGGGAAAAATAAATTGGTTATACTCAAACATAAACAAAAAAGTCTACATAAAACTCAATGAGATTGCTAACATTGAAGTCTCCTTAAAACAGAGGCAGTTCGAAGAGACCTTGTACTTACGTATAATGTTGGTGTTCAATTCGGAATTCAGTGAGCCAGTTATTCGCTGTGAGAATCACAGCAGTAAGGATCCAAGTAAGAAAACACAATTCAATTGCATTCAAAGATACAATAATTTCGAAATATTTATGTGTATTCCCTTCTCTGTTGTTATCTCTCTCCAGCTATGGAAAAGAATATTAAGCACAGTGTTTTGCGCTGCGAAAACCAGAATGTAACCTATGAAGGTTCAGTTACAGGCAAAAACATAAGCGACCGCTTGGCAGTACGAATTCCCTTAGGATGTGTAAAAGCCAATGAAGAGAAACTGATCAAACAAACTGTTGCTTTGAAGTTTGTTTGCCAGAACTCTTGCGTCGGCCGTCGGGAGACGTCTATTATTTTTTACTTGGAAAATGCCAAGTAAGTTTCTGTACAAATTCTTTTTACAATTTCTGATGGATTATTTTGTTTCTAGTGGTGAAATACTTGCAAAGAAAATTATAGGTGTAAAGATATGCAGCTGCCCAAAGCGTGACATGAACAAAGAAGAAGGTCCAAAGAAGAGGACCAAGGCCAGTATGTTATACGAGTACAAAGCCGATTGGAAGGTGTATTCTTTTCACGTTTTTTTTTGTATATTTCAGATGATGAGTGTCCAATGGGCAAGAAAATTCTTAAAACTGATCGGGAAATAAAGGAAGAGCTTGATCAAGATGATGAAGATGATACGTCTTCTCACACACCAGAAGGGAATGATATTTGCATTACGCCGAATGGAGTGAAATTGACTATGGATTTGCCAGATTTGGAGGCAGCTAGGCATGTAGCTGAATGTGCTTACAATAAAGTAGCTGGAGAATTGCACCTTGACCGAAGGAATCCTCAATTGCATTCAAAATTTTGCGCCTTAAAGGATATGTTGGGTAAGTAAATGAATATTTTTAAGTGAGATTCTCTGTTATTTGACTGATGATTGACGATGCTTTCTTGATAATCTCGAATCCATGAGTCGTTTAAAGACTGCCGAAGAATTGATTGGAAGTGAAAGATATAGTTTTCTAGAATATTCCGATAAGGTAAAGAAAATTTATTGGAAATGTAACTTGTTGTGGAGAGTTTTGTTCTGTCCCTAAAGGTGTGCTTCTAAGGAAAGGTTGTTACTCTGTTAAACATGTCATTTTTTCATTCTGATATGTTTTTTAGGTTGTAATATTGCCAACGGCAAAGGGTAGTGTACCCTGTTTGGGTAGATCAGAAGAATAAAGGCCACCATTGTTGAGATAGGGTACGTTGCAAGGGAATTTAACGTTAACCATATGAACATCCATCGATACCTAACAAAGATGTGAACATACTTAAAGTTGGGTACCACGCTTCTATTGCAAAATAAGCTTCAGCAAAGAACCGATGCTTGCACTATCTTCTGTCGCGCCCACCATCAAGGGCCATTTTCGAACCAGATCGACACTGGAAACTAGAAATGTTGTGTCTCTTCAACTGAGTATTAGTGAAGAAAGCATTTACAAAATTTTACACAAAATAAAGATTTCTGCGATGTTTGTTCCACACGCGCTAACAGAGGGGACCACAGAATAATGGCGTGTGGATGCTTGTCAAAATTTTATTGACTGGGCCAACCAAGACGGCCGATGACTCGTGGTGTTTTAGTACCATCCTTTCCCAAAACATCAAACCGCAGAATGGCGCAATCCCAATGAAGGGCGAAAGGTTAAATTTAGCTCCTCATAATCAATAGTGAAGATATTCTTATTTTTTTTGTGCCCTGCGGTATTGTTCATAACGAATACGGAGGGGCGAACAGTCAACTCAGGATTTTATGATGTACTTGATCGACTTTTCAGCCGAACGCGGCGCGTGCGCCTGGAATTACAGGCAACCGCTTTCCAGTTTTCGAAAATGCTCCTGCGTATTCGTTGTTATTGGTAACCCAGTTTTTGGCTAAAAAATTAGTGTCTGTGATCAGTAACCCACAATAGTCGCCACGTCTCGCCCCGTTCGAAAGCTGAAGACAGCCGTCAAAGCAGAACGTTCTATTGATGTGGAAGACACCAATATACGAAATGTGACGAGGGTGTTGCGAAGCATTCCGGAAGAAGTTTTTCCGACGTTCTACGACCGCCCAACAATTTCTATACAAAGAATCTACGACGAAAATTGAATAAGTAGTTTTGTCCTAACTCTTTAAAAAAAATCAGTCGCTGAATTTTTTGGATAAAGTGTGCATAGGAAGTGGTTAGATAAATGCATCATTATACATTTACATATCCATTGCTTGAATTTAGATAGCATCACCGTCTATTTAAAGTCTTTCTAAAATCACAATGAGGCCCAAGTGTTCTCACCCAACCACATTTTTCCTGTGTGTATAAAAGGCATCCCTTCATCTGTTGAAGGACAACTAGAGAACAGTACCGTACCATGGATCAAAGCAAATCTGACCTGTGAAGTCTTATTATTCCAAGTCAGATCAGAAACTTCAAAACTGTAACAAAGTTGTACAATGAAGAAAAAAGTGACCGCATTGTCGCGTTCTTGATTCTCTGAGCTCGGCCTCGAAGAAAACAGTTTGTCTGATTAATTTCTCGAAACAGTCAGTTGAGACTCACTTAATTGAATCGCAGCCGTCTATTCGTTCTAAGCGAATAAGCGAATAAATGAAAATTGGTTTTCGCACTACTTACATCCATAGTATAGTAATAGAGTTTGGGGCCGTACATTCTTCTCCACTCTGTTTACGGACACATAGATGGAGCATGTGTCTTTTTACTTATCGTCCAACATTCTCCATCGAAGGGTAGAGCTGGCAGAATTGGGATTTTGTAAAGCATTATGTTGCTCTTTCGATTTAGCAGTTTTGAACAAAGTTGTTCCGTCAAACCAAATAGAAACAATTCGCTATGGTCAACTGTAATCAGATCTCCACTAATATAATATGTCCATAAAATTTTAACGTCTTAAGTTCGAATTTAAAACAAATGTTTTGCCACAGGCGATGAGCAATTGATTTTCTGTTTACTGATAGCCGACTTGCGACCGATGGTGTCGGTCATGCTGGACGGACTTGTTGAGTATAATGGATAAGGCATACTTCGAATATTGCTGTCCATATTAAAGACTTTGTTATTCCCCTTTTCTTCTCGTCAAATTGGTAGTAAGCACGAGTAAGCTTCATTCCAAACAAAGTAACGAAGAGGCGAATCTTACAACACTAAAGTTGTGAATGGATATGGATACACGAGGAAATAATTTAGCGGCGTTTATAAAACAGATACATTTGTTAGAGATGTGAATTGCAATTGCTGATAATCAGCGTACCAAGTGCAAAGTACTGTCTATTTGTTGTGTTCGCTAGAGTACCGATCTGAGTGCTCTAACCGTGTAATCTTTTGAGTTAGTTAGCCACCTTACCATTGATAGAGCGATGTCATATAAAGCAAAAGAAAGATTAATGGCGCAAGATCTGGGCTATACGGTGGATGTGGTAACACATCCCAACTAAGCTGCAATAATTTTTTCTCGCATTGTCGTGGTTAAACACCACAGCCTTTCGTTCCAACTGCAGCAGAATCTTATTGAAACGTTGGAATTTTTGACTAATTTATAGCTAAAACGAAGGTAAGTAACGCCATTGTATTTTACTACACCTCATACCAATACTATAGCAGGATGGTGGCCACGTTTGACGCTAGGAATGAGCTCTGATGTTTCTTGTTTTTGATCAGGCATACACTACACTATTCTATTTATTTAAAGGTTTTTTCAACTGAAAAGTGTTTCTCCTCAATGAGCACAATCCGTCGTTGAGTGATTTGTGTGTACCGGACGGCAGATTCATTGGCAGCCACGAACTCCTTCTGTATTCTCGAATAACTTCACAGTATGATACAAAAAATTATGACTGATCTTTTCTGATGGCCGATAGCAACAACACGATTCGATGTCGTCTTATCGTCTTGTTAAGCCAAACAATTTTTACGCGCAAATTTTGCATAAACGTTACATATAAAACGCAGTTAATTTTATTCACAATGAGTGTGTTAAATCGTGTTAAACCATTTATAACTAGACCAGGTGTACGAAAAAAAGCTTATTTTCACTGTCAGTTTACTACATACAAAGGCACAGCACAAAAAAGCTGAAAAATAGTAAAACAAACAAAATTCTGCTCACAGATCATATTTGCGTAGTTATGTCGCGGATGAACATGAATCGTGGAAAATGTTGTTTTGTTGTAGTCACAACATGCTGGGGATTGATTCTCTTTAGACGAGAAGCAGAAATCGGCTTCATCATAGCAAGTTTGACTTTTAGTCCTATTTGTGACTTTAGGTCTATGCAAAATGAGTTGATGATTTCTCTTACTTCTTATCATGATAACAGTTGAAATTCCTAGTAGTAGCACCTGATCAGAGAGGTCGTGTGCTGGCAGGAATGAAGAGGTGATCCTACTAGTTTCGGTCGCCCTACAATGGTCTCATTTGTCATGTCAAAAGTCATGCTGTTTAAATGATCCATTTCTGCCCAATATGTGTTTGTTTGCCAACACACAGAATGTCAAACACAAATTGTGCAATTGTTGAATATTGATAAACACACAAACTAACCGTACCGCCACACATACATACTTGATACACATCAACGTTCGTTGAGGGTTAGTATTTATCTGATAGCTTTCGTAAATATGCTGAAATCTCGTGCTTGATAAAATTGATTTCCCTGGAAAAGTAGAATTTTTGTTACAGAACAGCGAAAGTATCACTTCTACAATATAATAATGTTGCGACCAATTATTCTTCCTTCATGGTATAATCATTAAATGTGGGATGATGTGAATTTTTGTCAGTTTATTCATAAACTTACTAATTTTACTTGGCGCTACATTCGGGTGGGTTTGGGCCTCAACCAAGTTGCGCACTTCATGTTGGCTTAGATCTGCTTCTACTTGGGCGCGCCATTTTAGGTGAGGTCTCCCGGCATATATTCAAAGACACTGCGAGCCGAACTTGAAAAAACAACACTGCTGTCATCTATTAAGGAGAATAAAAAAGAGTGCGACGAATTCACATTCGTAGGTATGAAACCATTCACCATAGTTAGGTCCAAAGGGAGACGCGTAATCTACCGTTTTTTGGTCTATGGAGCATTCAGTCTGTACAATGAGAAAAAGTAAAAAAGAGCGAAAACATTTAACAATGTTCGCTGCCAAAGATTCGGGCACGCCGCGACGAATTGTAATCTCGATACGTTAAGTGTGGAATAGATTACAAGTCCGAGGAATGCACTCTGGGTAAGGATGGAGAGTAACAAAAGCTAGCTATCGTGCGTCTTATGTAAAAACACAGAACACACCGCAAACTATCAGGGTTCTCCTAATTAAATAGATAAGGAAAATAGATCTGGCTCGGTAGCAAAAAGTGGAGATTAAACGTCCACTCGCACATATCCAACAGCAGCCGTTACCCCTCCAATTACCTACGCCCAAATGGCTGCAGGTAGTGGAAGCACGGTGGCGAAGGTAGCTTCTCAGGTCTCAGCGCCTAAATCACCTAAAGGTCTAAGCGCGCAGGCTTGCGTGTACTTTAGTGCCTGGGTGTGTTGCAGGTGCTGGAAGCATGTATCATGTAAATAACTCTTCGTAATGGAAAACGGTTGTACATGGCCTCTGTTTATGGACCTGAAGCTATTCAACCCAGTTTATTTATATCAAAGCTTGAGACACTTTTTCGGTTCACTATGCTTGGATTAACGGAGAGATCGGCAGAAATTTTAAGGCCAAACAGAGAGATTGGGGAAATGATGCTCCATTTTCTCCCAGACACGGCTTCTATCTGGATCTCCTGTTATTCGACACACATGTATAACTGACAGGTATGAAGCAACATAGTACTCTAAACTGTCTACTCACGTTCGTGGTGACAGTGACCATTGTGGTATCAGTATTTCCCAACATTGCGACATTGAAACTGGCGAAACATTGCGAAACTGGATTAGTTTGTTCAAGGGCATTCCTATAATTATATTTAGTAGGGTACTTTGAATACACTTTTCCAGAACATTGACGAGAGCACTCTCCTCTAAATCTCTCTACTCACCGCCCAACAGAAATCGAAAGAACGTCTCATGTCTTTAACGCGAACACCTGTCATTGATTGACTTCATTTCAGGGATGCCTCTACATAAATGGGGGCCAGGATACAACGCCTTGCTTACTCTTACGTGTTTCAGTAATACCAAAGACGGAGCCTGTGTTAAGTCGAGACCCACCTAAAACCTCTTGCCGATCTTAGGGTCACGGCAACCAGCACTTATTTGCAACTCCACATCTCCTGGAAGGCCGTTCTTGCGACTTTAGGGGTTTTGAAACGTACTGACATATGGCAAACTAATGCTTGCGCGTGTACATAACCAACAACTATTTGGTTAAGAACTAATTAGTTTTTATTCGACACGAAGTGCTGGTTGATCTAGATTAGAGATCGTTCGTAGTTTCAATTTCAGCTTGCTTGTTTATGTACAATAGATTCCCTCGACTACAAATTTGTAACGAATTTGAATGTTAGGTTAGGGGATCAGTTTTAGTTTTCCAATTAGGGTTTTCCAATGAGAACTTGACAACTTTTTTTTTTTTAAAATAAAACGCATACCATTTGAGATATTTCAAAAACTTTATTATCTGCTTGAAGTACAATTAAAACATTGATCAATGGAACTCGACTTCGTTCATATGGCCACCGCGAGCACGTTTGCAGCGATCGATTCGTTGAACCTAATTTTCAACGACTCGGCCACACATTTCGGCCGCTATTTCGCGTTCAATAGCGTTTAATATTTGCTCTTGAGCTCTTCTAACGTCGTCGGCGTGTTGGCATAAATCAATGACTTAACGTAGCCCCACAGATAATAGTCAAGCGGCGTTAAATCGCACGAACGAGGCGGCCAATCCACTGGCCCATGTCTTGAAATAACACGCTCACCATACTTACTCTTCAATAAATCGATTTAGCGTGTGCTGTGTGGCTTGTGGCACCATCCTGTTGAAACCACATGTCATCCAAGTCCATATCTTCCAATTCGGGCCAAAAATAATCGGTGATCATGGCGCGATAAGCTGTCCATTCGCAGTAACGTGACGATCGTTATCGTCGACGGAAAAATATGGCCCAATAACGCCGCGGGCATGCAAACCGCACCAAACAGTTATTTTTTGTGGATGAAGTGGTGATTCGTGAAGCACATGTGGATTTTCACCCGACCAATAACGCATATTTTGCTTATTGACGAACCCATTGAGCCAAAAATGAGCTCGTCACTGAAGATGATTTTGCCATGAAATTCATCATCTTGACGCATCTTCTCCAGAACCCAATCGGAGAACGTACGTCGCTACAAATGGTCCATCGGCTTCAATTCTTGAGCTTAAATTCTTGAGAACGCCGTGGAATTGACTGATTTCGATCGTTTGCTACGGACGCCTGAACGGCAGCGATATTTTCGACACTTCGACCAACCCGTTGTCTCACTGACACGGCAACATCACACAACGAATCTGTAGACTCAAATTTTTGCACTAAACTTGTTATTGCCTGTCTACTAGGGCGAGAATTACGACCGAAAAATGGAGTTAACGCTCTTAAAGTTGCAGTCACCGACTCCGAATTTCGGTAGAAAATTTTTATAATTTGCAGACGTTGCTCGTTTGTGTAGTTTATCATGATGAAAATGTTGAGCTTACTGAATAAATTGACAGTGACAGTTTGATGATTAGTGAAAGAGCGCGTTCACAAATTAAATTCAAAGTTGTCAAGTCCCTATTGTAAAACCCTTTATTAAGCAGTCAATAGTCACTCGTGTCATATCTCAGCTTTGACTGTTTGGAGTAGAACTGACTGATTCGACAGCGAAAAAGAACAAACAAGGGAGTAAGTACCTCACATGTATATAGAACGTTAGGATATTAGAACTAAGTAACACAAATTTCTTTAACAATTTTTTGCGGTTACTGAATAATTTGATTTTCTTCTTTTCCATCTCTTTCCACAGTTAAATTGAAACAACTTAATGAACACCAGATGAATTGAAGAAGCGCCATATAAGATGAAGTCAAAATAACTTTATTTGCACTATAGTGCGCATTATTAATTTTAATTTTATACGTAACCATATCTTTATTTTTAGGGCCGATATTAATATGTATTTGGTCCTATTAATATTATCTTCCAGTAGATCATAAGTTTATCCAGCGTTTGTAAAATGTTACAACAATCCTTAGCATAAAACAGTTTCCCGGTGAAACATTACATAAGCTCGTTCGGTGCTCTATGTATTTCATAACTTTACCAATTTACTTATTTAGTTTACTTATACAGTTTTTTTTTTTAAAGTACAAAAACACTTACTCGTATTAGCTGCCAATAGGACTATTTAGTCGAATATGGTAGATGGCACGCGCGCGTTGACTTTACAATCATAAAATACCAAACCTTACACGTAAACCTAAAGCAAAACGATGGTCTAATCAAATGCGATGCAGTCGATTTCGAGGTTAGAGTTACACGCGCGCTTACCTAAACTTAAAACTGTCTGTACCTTCTATTAAACATTTGATTGTCTTTAGAAGGACAATCAATAGCTTTTCATCTATCCGAGGAGGAACCATCCAATACAATTCTGTCTCTCTCATCTTCCTTCGAAGGCACGTTCATTTGGATTGACCATCGATTTTGGCAGTACAAAGTTTTTTTTCTTTATTTCGTTAATAACGAAGCAAATCTTTAAAAAAAATAAGTGAAAACCAATTCGATGTGCCTTTGTATGATTTTTAGAATAGTAGAAAAAAAGAAGAAGAGAAAGGAGAACTAGAGATTGCTATGTGAAGGATCTTGTTCCGTATACTGGAATTAATGTCTTAATGATCAAATTAAGCCTGCAATACCGAAATGCAATGAACAATAAAGAATTCATACCTCTGTGCAGTTGGAGAATATATTATTTTTAAACAAATTAAAATTGTTGATAAATAAATATTTTCGTTTTTATTAAGCAGGAGCAGGTTCAACTTAAAACCATTAGCATAGAGCTTAAGATGATTTTTTTTTCTATTATAATTATTCGCAATTATTTCTTGTTTTTATTTCTATTTTTATAATGTAAATAAAATCGGTTTGTGTGCGTTTCTGCATTACATGACCACTAATTGGTTTGTTTTTATCAATGTACATTCAGATTTTTGGATCTAGTTAAGATTAGGCCTAGGATTGGCTTCTTTGTGATGCATTCATACATTCAACTAAAATAATTATAACCGAGATTCAGTCAATAATAACAACACAAATCAATTAATCATTAAAATTTATTTTGTCTCCTTTAAAATACGTTCCATTTGAAGCGGTAAATTGTTTCCAATAAACAATCCGGTCATCCATACATATTCGGGCCTATCATCGTAACCGACCGGAGGATTTATTTGCTTCATGGTATCCGAATCGTAAACGAAATATAGACGCGTACCGACGTATGTATTTGACATTCAATTTATGAAAATAAAACATTTCCAAAATAGTTAAAGAATCATGGATACTGTATCAATATTTTAGCGATAAATCCTCAGATCGGAACTTTTCTCCGATTGGTTACTATGAAGCAAAGAAAAAAGAAGATTTTTTTTAAATGTATCAAATATTCGTTTTGACGTCGGAGACAATCGGAAAGATAATCATGTCATGCATCGGAATACATCGCATGGATTCGAGACGCGTTGCTGTTATTTTGGCATAAGAAAATTTGTTTTCGGAGGTTTGTCCGATTACGTCATCGGAACAGATACCATGATAAAAAATTCGTAAAAGTCGGAGGAATCGGAGGAAATTCCGTTCCGATCGGTTACGATGATAGACCCCATTAGCTATGTTTTTTTGCACGCATGTTAGCGATCGTCACAACCAACCCCACTTAAGATTTAATCATAAATACTTTGTATATTAGACGTTTAATAGTAGTTCACCTGTCGGTTGTTGAACTCAGCGGCAGAATAAATGACAGTTGTACCAACAAAGAAACATTTTTTTTTTTAAGAAACCATTAACGCTGGCCGTTTGAATGACTCAGTGTCGGTTATAGATAAACTAACCTAAATGGCAAACTTTCCAGATTTTGGGAAAACCAAAACCAGTTTTCTATTGATCGCCTCTATCCGTGTGACCGTGCCTGAATTGCCTTCAATTTTACACAAAACCCGCCCATTTTAATCAAAAAACGTCATCCACATTACATATACGCATGCAAATCGCTTTCATTCTAGCAAATTTATTTGTAAATTGCTCTCACTCTAGCAAATTTTGGCAGGTTATGGAGACGTAAAAAGTGTTGGTAATTCACTTACAGTGTGTCTGTGCGAAAGTCAAGGGTTTGCAAAGTATATATAGTAGAGTTGGCCATCTAGGTTAGTATGGTATCTATGGTATCGCTTATATTTTGACAGAATGTACACCTCTTGCTTTCCTTATGTATGATGAAGGTTGCAAGGGCTACTGTGTTCAAAATGTCACACTTCCTTTCTCATCAACGATCAAAACTAAAATGAAATAATACGAGTATGTCAGTAATGGAACGATATGGAAAAAACGACGTGCTTCACTGGAAAATCCACTTTAGAAATGGATTTTCGGTGGAAGTAACCCTTCTCCCCACTTCAATAAAAAGCATTCCCTCTCTTTCGGACAATCTTCCTTCCCGCGCCAAGGTGAACAGGCACATACATAAGTGTTGTAAAAAAATTATCAGTGGTGGCATTTTTTCCAGATCCTTTATATACTTTACCGAAATCCTTTACAACGCGCTCCCCTGATTTAAGTCCTTTATGTTGTTCACTTTTCCGGTACATATTTGCCCTTAGGGATAATAAGTCGTAGATTCACAGGTCCATCAAGTTTTTATGCCGTACTTAGCTGGCTTTGATGGCATGTACGGCGTTAACGAGTACGCCCTCTATAACCGAAGAACTCTTCATCCATCGTTTCATGTGGTAGATAATGAACTATATAATTGGAATTATTGGAAACATCCTTTACTGCTACCATAGATAAACTAACCTAGATGACAAACTTTCCAGATATTGGAAAATCAAAATCGGTTTTCTACTGATTGCCCCTAACCGTGTGACTCTGTCTGTAAATACGTGTGAATTGTGCTCAATTGCAATTTCCCTCCTTTTTTATACAAACCACGCCCATTTTAACCAAAAAAAACGTCATCCACATTACACACACTCGTGAAAATCTTCCTCATTCTAGCAATTTTACTTGTAAATTGCTCTCATTCTAGCAAATTTTGACAAAGTTATAGAGATGTAAATGTGTTGGAATTCATTTTTCATTTCATTAGCAGAGTCTGACATCTAGGTTAGTTTATCTATGACTGCTACACTCTTATTCTCTTTATGACGAACCGTTCTGGTAGAGTGCCAGTCAAAATGTAAAAATCGCAGAATAGCTGAACTAAGGACGCAGTTTAATGTATTCGCACTAAACAAGTTTTTTGTAATAGGATTTGGACCAGTGAAAGCATTTCCCCGGATTATGTTGAGCATTCTATGGGCATAAGCAGCCTTCGCTTATACATTTCGCACCATCTTTGGTGGCGAAAAGAAGGCTATCAGAAGAGGATGTTGCGTTATCAAGATTTGGAAAATCATGTTCCTCATCGGAGTCACCTTCCTCGTTTAGTTCCACTTCAAACTGCTTTAATTCTACCTCCGAATCGCTGTTCGTTTCATCAGGCAAGAAATTTTCTTCACCATCATTCTCATCAAACAATGCTTGCTCATCATCAGCTTCGGAAACAGCATCAATCAAATTGCAAAAATATGCTTTGCTATCTTCATATGACATTCTGTAGTGAAAATTATCACCTATCACTCTATAAATTTAAAAAACAAATGCATAACATATACCTATTCAAACTTACTTAGAAACAACGGCAGCCGGAAGATATTGAAACTGATTTCTTTCATTCATTCCATTAATATTTCACTTTTCACAATTAACTTCACTCCTTGAAAATTCTTGACGAACTGACCAATTCAAATATATAATTGACGTACATTTGAACTACTCGCATTTGAAATTCAAATTTAAAAAAAAAAACAATACAGTGCTTACTGTGCTATAATAGCTTTGTTCAGTGAGGCAGTTCCGGACTGTTCGGAACAAAAAAGTACAAACTTTCCTGTTCAGTGAGAACAATTTCTGTCCGAATCTGTTCTGCTCCGTGTGCAGTGAGGCTGTTCCAATCTGTTCGGAACAGAAAATCTTGCACCTACTTTCGAAAGGCCAAGGCCCCTTGAATCCGTTGCGTCCGTTGCGTGAATTGCGTCGACTGGCAGCTCGATAGAATATACACGATGTTATGGAAGCAGGTCCATAAACAAAGGATATGACGGAACGGACGGATAAAGTAGATTTAATTTCTACTTTTCAACCCGTTGGCAGTTCACACATTCACACATTGAGGACCATACTTTCACATATTGATGTTCACGCATTCACAAATTGAGAGTAAGCACTTTCATTGGTGGAGACATTGAGAGAATGAAGAGAAATTGTCATAGCTTGAAAGAAAATATTGAGATTAAATGACATTTAAATTCTTTTGTTTCGTTTCGTTCGTTATTCTGCCAACGTATGCCACGGATTCTATGGGACTGTCATTTCCGTCAAATACATTAACGTCAACCTATCCGGCATCGTAACGGACGCAACGGATTCTATGGGCCGGAGCCTGAAGTAGAACACAATTGTGAAAAATGTCAAAATCAGCTGTGATGTACTTTTACGTTCTCATTTGATTTGACGTTTTTCACAAATCTGTGCTGTTCTGTTCTAGTTTTTCCTCACTGAACAAAGCTAATATAGAAAATAAAAAATTCGTCACCCGGGTGGGTATAGTAACGACGTCAACAAAATTCGTTGCAAAATGGAAGGTTAAAGACATTTTGGACAAGGAGTTGACGTATGATGGTGGGCCAATAAGTCACTGAAAATTAAAACATAGGTGCGCATGGATCAGTGATTTCAGTTTTGCAACAATATTTTGATATAAAACGACTATCCGCCAGATGGGTGCCGCGTTTGCTCACATTTGCAATCCGAACGAGTTTTTGCGCCGTTTCGTAACCGTGAACGAAATACTGATCCATCACAATACACCAGAGACCAAGGAAACGGCGGGACAGTGGACTTCTCCTGGTGAATCGAAGCCGAAGAAGTCCAAGGTGACTCTGTCGTCGGCCAGCAAGGTCATGGCGATTTTTTTGGAATGCGCGCGGTGTCATTCACATCGATTACCGTTAAAATGGTAAAACGATTACCGGCGCCTATTATGCTAAGCTGTTGCATCGATTCGACGCCGATTTGTCGAGTTCTCTTCCACCAAGACAACGCACCAGCGCACAAGTCCGCAGTTGCAATGGCAAAATTGCATGAACTAGGTTACGAATTGCTCCCTCATAAAGCATATTCTCCTGATCCCTTGCGACTATTTCCTGTTTCCAAACATGAAGAAATTGTTCGGCGATAAGAGATTTGGGTCGACGTATATGTATATTTTATATTTAATATATACATACGCATATATAAATATATTTGTATACATTTTAGTGCGGGTAAACTAAATTATAACTAACTTTTCAAACTAAAACTGTTTTGACGTTCACATGCCTATCAAACTTCACGCGTCTTCATTCGAGTAGGTTAAGTCAGTGGAACAGCTGGAGAAATAAATAACACAAAAGGATGGACATTTTCAATATGTTCGAAAGTGGAGGCTCTGGAGATGGTTAAACATGGTGGCGGGAGTGTTATGGTTTGGGTAGCATTTCCGTGGCATGGTGTTGGTCCTATAGCAGGATGGATCAGCATTTATACAAACACATTGCAAAACCATATGGAGCCATGTGCTTCCAAAATTTTCCCTTATATGGCAAAACAGTGCAAGCTTGGATTCGGGATAATAAAATTCACGTTTTAAGTTGGCCAACAAAAAAAAATTAATTTATTTCGCTTAATACAAGCTTAAACTAACTTAAAAACAAACAACAGTTAAGGGTTAGGAAGTAAGGGAATGGTGGAGGAGATCAATTTAAGACGAGAAGTGCTCAGGTTAAAATCAAAAAGGGGGAGGTTTGAGTGGACCTTCCGGAGCATGCGGGAGATTGGGTTCGTTAAAGCCATAAGAGGTGCGGTGGGTTGCAATATAGAAGAGATGAGGACAGCGTAGAAGGTAGAGGGTAGAAGGAGGAGAAAGGAAAATTGGATTTTCTTATAGTGGTTTGAAACTCAGGCGTGTTTAGTTTCGATATTCGCTCTCCAGGGGTGGGAGTTCGAATAGGACGGAGAGTTTTTTCTTCACTCAGAGTGATTCGAAGGTTATAATTCACACTATTCTTTTGTGCTTGAAACTCTACAACAGCCAAATCTACGTGTCAGTGTTATGCCTTCACACGCAGAATTTTTCTGTCTGAGTTCTAATTACACAAATGAGAAACTTGAAAAACTTGTCAATGGGTGGGATTCGAACCTTGACGCTCCGAGTGAGAAGCGATTGCTAGTACCACTATACCACGGCCACCCCTAATTGTAAAGGGCAGTGCAATCCGTAGAACCAGAGAGCAGTCGAGGAATGAAGAGAAGGTCAACTACATCTTTGCGTTTTTCGAGGGTATTCAGGTTAAGAAGTTTGACGCGATCACGATAGGGAGGTAAGATAAAGGGGTCATTCCAGGGTAATCCACGAAGGGCAAATTGAAAAAGCGACTTTGAAAGGGGGACCACACTTGGCTGGCATATTTGAGAAGGAGCCGCACAAGGCTAATGTTAAGAGACCTTGTCACATAAGGGTTGCAAAATTCTTTAGACCATGGTTTGATAAAACCGAGCGATGAGTTGGCTTTAAGGATTATCTCATCAATATGCGAACGGAAGTTTAACTCTCTATCGTATAATATTCCAAGGTCGCGAAAGGGTTGAACCTGGTGTACAGGTTTGTCATGCAGAAAATAAAGTCGAGGGGAGATTGAATGGGCAAAGTTATAAATTGACATTTAGAGACTCTAAGCTCAAAGCAATTTTTTAGACACCAAGTGGAAAACCTATCGAGGTCTTCTTGAAGGAGAATTTATTTTTTTTTTGTAAAAAGAACTTAACACTCAAGTGAGTATGAATACACTTAAAGTGCTCGGGGCACGTGTTAAGTTTTTTGGAAAATGAAATAGAGAGAGAAAGAAAGATGTTTAGGCTCAGTAGTTAGAGTCTCGGGTTGAAGAAATAGTTTTGGACTTAGTGTCGTCGGCGTAAATGGATAGGGATCCAATCCTCTCAAGATAGTTTACATTTGAAATGAAAAAGAGGGGACACCAGAAGTGGCTAACAACGGGTTTGAGATATCCATTTTAACAATATGGGGTCAAAACCGAGGAAAGACAATTTGAAAATGATCAATTGTTGTGATATTTTATCGAAAGCTTTAGCGAAATCTGAAACAATAAAGTAGATTTCGTTGCTATTTTCTAGGGCTGAGAGCACAAAGGATACGTATTCAACTAAATTGGTAGTAGCTGATCTACCTTTCAGAAATCCATGCTGACTGGGTGGTATAACTTTCGAACATTTTAGGTATGTGAGAAAGCTTATCAATGAGACGGTAGTTGGTTACTTCATTCTTTGATCGGGGTTATGAAAGAGGTCTTCCAAACTTGGGGGAATTCCCCTTGTCTGAGGGACAGACGAAATAGGGAGGACAGTGGGTGCGAAAGATTGGAGGCACACATTTTGAGAAATATTTCTGCGAGCCCGAAAATTCATCATTGAGATTTTGTAACTTTTCTTCGATTTTGCGAAAATTAGCTTTATGGAAGTCGTAAGAAAATATGGTAGAGGAAGAAGTGGACTGGGGTGGAGAGTTATGGTAAAATGAGAGAAAAAGAGTGAAAGTTGTCGACAGTTGATAGGGTAAAGGGACAAAACGTTGCTGTGGAGTTAATGGGTCGCTAGTGAAAAGTGTCTCAATTTAAATCCCATCGAGAGTATAATTTTTGAGTTTAATTTTTGTTTGTCCCCATATGTGTCCTTGTTTATATGTTAAACAAAACAAACTTTATTTTAAAGTAGCTGCAAGTGTTCTGATTAATGGGGCATATGGTACATTACATTAGTCTGATTATTTGCGAAGTACCGCTACTTTTGCCATGACTAATTTTTGTATCACTATTTTCTTCACATGCATCTGTAGTCGCAATCTGCCCCGCAAAGAAAACATCGCTTGCCACAAAGTTAAAAGACATAAACCTACGTTGTATTCTTATTTGGAACATAGTGACAATTTTGTTTGCAGAAATGACATCTCTCACAGATAAACTTTAAAATTACTCAAAGACGGCAAGTCAACATGCTTTATAATGCATGAACGCAAGATTTCTGATTAGCAGTTGCTCAACTGAGAAAAAAGTACCAACTTAGCTTAAACAGTTCTCAAGGAAGTCGACCCAGTATCTTGTTTGGTAAGGTACTTTCAAGAAATGTTGCTTTTGGTTCTGACCCAGCGGAAAAGGTTCGACCAGCTTCTGGAAAGCAAGTGATCCAATGGACAGTTAATAGGATGCTGCGTAAAAGCAAATACTCGAAAAAAAACACTAAAGCACGATTGAGCTTTAGAAAAAAATATGGAAGAAGTATGGAAGGAGTATCCATAAAGCATCGAAGTGATTCTATTATGCTGCCGAGTTGCGTGAGTGCTTTTAATTACTTAGATGGCGCTACAGTTTGGGCTAGACCTGGGCTTCATCAATAGGCTTATCCAGTTATGAGGGTCCTTTCATTTGTGCGCGCCACCTTAAGCAACGTCTTCATTTCCTGCGTTGACCCTCCGGGTTGGAATCGAAGACTTTTCGGGCTCTACATGCCCAGCCATCTTACGCGATTACTGTGTACTTTTCTGCCCAGGCCAATGTCACTCCTCAGCTCGTTTAGATCGCCGCTAAATTTCCTCTCCCAAACCCCGTCAACTCAAATGAGATCAAAAATCAATCGAAGAATTTTGCCTCCAAAGCCGCGAACGATGCCTTCAATACCTTCGCTAACGTCCATACATCTGCATGACAAAGCTGGACTGGGATGATGAGGGTCTTATATAGAGTGTTTCTGGGCAAGGCCTTATTACTCGTTTGCGTTCTTAGGCCGTAAAAACGTCAGCATTTCGAACTTAGTACAATCTTACAGGTATTTCCTCTTGTGTTTTTGAACGCATTCACTGCGCAGATATACCTATCTTAGTAGGATCGTTATTTGTTTGCGCTCAAAAACGTCATTTCATTGCAAAAAAAATTAATTTTCAGCCAAATCTTAGATTCGATTTTATCAAAACAAAAATGCTATTTATTTTTATTACATATTATTCCAATAGTTTTACATCTTTCCTCTTCAAAAAACACAAAACTATTTCACACTAAATTCTAACTTTTTCTTCAGCCACAATTTAAATGCTTAATTAATCTGCGCAATTTTGGCAATATGTTGACGTTTATGAACACAAGGGTCATCAGTCGTTCATTGATTTCCGTTGAGTTTTAACGTGTTTCGGCTTCCGAGTGGATTGTGAATAGAGTATAGTGCATAAAATAAATCAATAAGAAGAGACATTTGAGGACATTTTTACAAGTACCAATTAGCATAGTGGCAGTGTGTTCGCCCGACAGACCATAGGTCGTGGGTTCGAATCCGAGTGGAGGAAAAAAAAAAAAGAAGAAACTTTTTTTTTTTTTTTTTCATTTAATTTAAAAATAAATAATTAAAAGGGAGAAACAACATCACGCGATGTATTCTGGAGAGCGGTCCGTTAAGCCAATAGCGGGACCAGCTGAAAAGACAGGCGATGTATCAAGTGGTTCAAGCCAACCAGCAGTAGTGGTCGAACCAAAGAGGAAGAGGAGGAGGAAGCAAAGGCTTACTCCGAACCCAATAAAGTGCCCTTCCCTGTCAGCATCTACCGAAAAGCTGCCTAGCGGAGCGGGGGAAGGGGTACTACCAACAACATCAAAAAGGGCAGCAGCACAACAAATGGCAACGAAAGACAACTTCCCATATGTGGCTGATGGTGGAGAAAGCCAACGTAGGGAAGACGAAAATATGTTCGCATCTCTGGCGGCCTCTGAGTCAGATGACGAAGAGGAAGAGGTAGAGAGCATAGAAAATAATATTAAGATTCTCCAGCAAAGAGTGTTAGCTATTAAGGCTAAAAAAATAGCTAGGAGGGAGAAAGTGCAGCTAGGAGAACTTCTCGTGTCTCAACAGCCACAACAACAGCAACAACTAGCAGCAAAAAAAAGGCAGCACGTAGCTACTCAGCAGCAACAACAAAAACCAAAACAGCAGCCTAAACACACACAGGCTCAAAAAATCAATCAACAAAAACAACAACAACAGCAGCAGAAGAGCCAGCAACAACAACAACGTAAACAACAGCAACCACAACAACAACAACAACAACAATATCAACAACAACAAGAAAAACAACAACAACATCAAAAGACATCTAGAACAAGGGTTCCACCAATAAACACTTATGAGATGGAACTCAAGGAAACGATAGAATTATGTAAGTTGGCCATAGGCAATAATTTTTATATTAAAAGACTTAGCGTAGATAGGCATGCGATCCACTGTAACACAGTGGAGCGCTACCATAAAATTAAAAGTTTATTGAAGGATTCGACGACGGAGTTCTTCTCCTACACCCCGAAGGGGGAGAAGCTGCAAACAATGCTGCTGAGAGGATTAGAACCGTCGACTGATCCGGAGGAGCTCCTTGCACTGCTGAAAGAGAAGAAGTGCGAAGGGCTCCAATTCGTGGGGGTCAAGCCATTCACCACAGCCAGAGCCAAAAGGGAGAAGCGGCAACTGCCGATTTTCCTGGTCCAGCTAAGTCCCACCAGCAATCTGGATGGTCTAAGGAGTATTAAAGTCCTAGACTACCAGGTTGTCCATTGGGAAAAATTAAAGAGGAGCGAAAACATTCTACAATGTGTTCGCTGCCAAAGGTTCGGGCACGCCGCGTCGAACTGCGAAATGCAGCCTCGATGCGTGAAGTGCGGTAAGAACCACAAGTCCGAGGAGTGCGCTCTTGGTAAGGACGGAGCGTCTGAAAGAAGCCAACTCTCTTGTGCTTTATGTAGGAACACGGGGCACACCGCAAATTATCGGGGTTGTCCCAAATTCCAGTACATCAAAAGAATAAATCTGGCCCGGCAGCAGAAAGTGGAAGTGAAACGTCCACCCGTGCATTTGCAAACTCCAGCCGTTACTCCCCATGTTACCTACGCCCAAATGGCGGCAGGTAGGGGAAATACGGTACAACAAGCGAAGGTTGCTTCTCAGGCCCCAGCGCCCAGAGCACCTGAACCAGTACCTGACATGCTAGCTATCTTGCTCTCTATCCAGGGGCAGATGGCTCAGCTACAACGTCATTTAACTGAACAGACCGCGCGGGTGGATCAAGTATACGCACTGCTGCCTGGCCTAACGCACCTTTTGCCGTAATGGGTACGTACGTGGCGGAGCAAACCCTGAAGGTCCTTGCTGTGAATGTGAATTCACTGGTTAGGCTCGAACGACGAGCCGCACTATTTAAGTTGCTTGAAGACCAAGCCCCCGATGTGCTTTTGGTTGGCGAAACTAAGCTTACCAAAAGACACAAAATGAGGCACAGAAGATACAAGATAGTACGGAGAAACCGACCCAACTCCATTCAGGGATTGCAATTTTCGTACGAAAAGGTATACATTTTAAAGGAGTATACAGCCGTGTAGTACGTAGGTTCCAGGTGCTGGAAGCATGCATCGTGTATATCCCCCTCCGTAGTGGAAAGCGGTTGTACATGGTGTCTGTCTATGCACCTAAGGCTACTCAATCCACCTTATTTATTTCAGACCTCGAGACACTTTTTCGATTTCTGAGGCTGGAATTGGAAGACAACTATTTTATTATCGGCGGAGATTTCAACGCCAAACATAATGATTGGGGAAATAATACACCAAATACTAGAGGGAACCTACTATTCAATTGGTGGGGTCAGCACAGTATAATGTATCGACTCGGGCTTAAGGCGACGGATAGTCCGTCGTTTCCCAGACACGGGTCCTATTTGGACCTTCTGCTGTTCGACTCACGAATACAACTGACATGCACTAACCAACAAACTACAAACTGTCTACGCACTTTCGTGTATGACAGTGACCATTGCGGTCTCAGCACCGAAATAACTGTCCCCAACGAAATTGCGGAATTGGATGAGTTTGTTCAAAGGCATTCCTACAATTACAGTAGGGTGCGTTGGACACACTTCACCAGATCACTGACTAGAGCACTCTCCTCGAATTCGCTCTACCCACCGTCCAACAGAAATCTGTCAAACGAGGAGATTGACAGGTATCTAAGACTAATGGACGAGACAATTAAACGAACAATGGACAGAGCAATACCTCGGTACCAACACACTGACGAAGAAGACTTATTCCGCAACGCAACCATTGACGCACTGCACCGACATAAAAGTAGACTGCTGTCAAGACTAAAAACCTTGTACAGACAGTTTACTGACAGACATAACCAGGAGATCATGACACTGAAGTCGTCGATTAAAAACCTCCAAACATTAATAAAGGAAAATTACAGAACATCTGTAAGTTTGTATTGGAACAATAAAATTAGGGCTGTAAACACCAGCAACCCGAATATGTTCCCGCAAATAAATAAAATATTTCGGAGAAATAATCAGAACGACCTTCCATGTCTTAAAATCGCCAGAACGACGAACAACGAACAAATACTTGTAGCAGCAGGCATAGATCCAAATGGGGCTGTTGATGATGACAACTTCTTTGTGATCGAGGATCCGCAGGAGCAGGTAGAGGCTATAGGAGCGACTTTCCAGGAAGTGTACAAGGCGAATGACATCATTGGCCCGAACCAGCACCTGGAGAATCGAGTCCTTGTGCACAATTTCTACCTTCGAAATGAAATTGCGAATTGGCGATTCGAGAGCTCGGGTTTCACCCAGTTCAGTGACGAGAATATGGCAAATAATGTCATCACCAACGATAGGGTACTACCCCCGTTCATTTCGAAGGAAGAGCTCCAAACGATCTTCGAATCACTTAGAAGTAAGAAATCAGTGGGAACCGATGAAATACCGAACATTGTGCTTCGACATCTCCCTCTAGAAGCGGTGAACATTTATACCACCCTGTTTAATAATGCAATGAATAATGCACATTATCCAGCGCATTGGAAAACTGCGGTGGTACATCCCATCCCCAAAAGGGATAAAGACACTTCCAATCCGGCGAATCTCCGATCGATCAGTCTTCTTCCAAACATCAGTAAGGTGTTCGAGAAGGTGATCAATAGAGTCCTGACTAAGTGGGTTGAGGACAAACATATAGTTCCGGATAATCAATTCGGTTTCAAAGCGGGGCATGATATCATTCATGCTGCGTCGAAACTGGTTTCTGATATCCAATGGAACAAAGGCAAGAACCAGTGCACTGGTGCCTGCCTGATTGACTTGGAGAAAGCCTTCGATACCGTATGGTTAGAAGGACTCTTTTTCAAGCTGGACAGGTTGGGCATTAGTAAACCACTGCTGTATATTCTTTTCGATATGCTCTCCAGTAGACAGTTCATCGTGAAGAATGGCGATGTGATTTCTGCTGGAACATTTAACATTAAAAACGGTCTGCAACAAGGTGCGGTAAATTCGCCGATCCTATTCAACATTTACACGAGTGATCTGATAGGTTCACTTCACCATGCCATAGCGTACGCAGACGACATAATCGCGTACAGATCAGGTCCAAAGATTGAGGTCATTAATATGCTTTTGCAGCGTGACTTCGACAAAATTAAGCGATATTGCGATGACTGGAAGTTGAAAATCAACTTTCAGAAGTCGGAAACCATTCTGTTTAGGACGCCTTTGTCTGGGGCCTCTAGGGATACCAGAAAGAATTGGCGAAAGTTCTCGATCGTGGGACAGCAAGGGCAGCCACTTGCTTGTCGAAATGTAGTCAGATACCTTGGGATCTGGCTAGATCAATTTCTGTATTTTAACAAACATATAGATGTTGCTCTGGCCAGAGCCAAAGGTGCTTTTGCCCTTACAAAGAGACTGTTTTATAACAGTCAACTCGATGCGAGGGTGGCCCTTATTAGGCCCATGCTTGTATTTGGATGTCCCGTGTGATTCAACGTGAGAGCAAGTTTATTGGAAAAGATTCGGGTGTTTGAGAGGGTTTGTCTTAGGACTTGTCTTCGCTTATACAGAACACCAGAGTCTGAGTACATAAAATTCTATCCCAATGAGGTCTTATACAATAGGGCGAATCTAATAAGAGTGGACAATTTCGTCATTAAGTTGACTCGAAGGCACGTTGCAAGAGCAATGGCCTCATCGAACAACCTGATCTCCGGGGCTTACTACCCCAATTATATGTATCACGAGAGAGTTCGCTTTAACGGCTTTATTCCTCCAGAAGCGTTCCTCTATTTAGATAGCAAAGGTCTGATCCAGGACAGATTGGCGGTGCCGCTAATCTTCCACGTCGCTCGAACAGCTGCGGACAGGCGACTCAACTACGACAGAGACGTCGCACAGGGCAGTGCGGAGCGTCTCCGGTTCAGTAGGGCGGTAGGGAGTCGCGACATGAGGGATGTTGCTCGACAGCACCAACACTTTTGGTGGCTTGTTGAAGGGGAGGATGCTTCGTCGTCGAACTCCTCCGGTGATATTTAGCTTCATGTGAAGCAAGGTGGGCCAGCCTAATTTGTTTTTGCCCATGGCCGGCTTACATAGTTTTTAGGTAGATTTAAGTTAGATTTTAAGGAAAAAAAAAAATATATAAAATGAAAAAAAAACAATATATATATATATACATATATTTGTATATTAAGTATATATATATTATGTATATATATATATATATGCATGTAGATGTAAGTAGGTTAAGTAGATTAAGATTTAGTTTTAGGTAGTATGTAGGCTTTTAGTTTTAAGTTTTATAATATAATAAAATTAAAATATTCCGTATACTAAGTTTTTAAACATGTTTTCTTAGTTTAAGCTGTAGTTAAGTCACTTTAGAATAAGAATAAAATCCGTCATAAACGTCGAAAGACATAGTATTTAAGTATTATGTATAACTTAGAGTGCCTGCATAGGGCCAGTAAGTTAGTTTAAGATAAATTTAAGTTATTTAAGCTAATTTTTAAGCGTTTTTTTGTCTAGCATGTAAGAGTAAATTAAGTAATATAAATAAAAATGCATATAAACTGAAACTGAAACTGACTGATGAACACAAGGGTAATACAATTTGACGAAGTTAGTTTTGTAGAAAATCTGTACCGCTTGGAGTCCCCATAAAAGGATACGATATACCCCTTTCAAAAAAAAAAAAATGTCACGACATTTGGAGTTTCTCTGACAACCGATGAGAAAGACGAATGACCTAGCGATCAAACAAATCCAAAATAAACCAATTGGCTTGGTCGTCTTCAGAGAATCACCACCTGTTCACACCACGTTCAGTACAAGATCGTTGTTATCGAACGGCAATATTAATCTGGGACAATATCTGCTGAAAAAGATTTGTAAAAAATATGTAGCAGTCAGTTCCGACGTTCAATAACATCCGCAGTAGCCAAAAAGAGTGCAGAACTGAAGTGCTTGTCGATTGCGTTAAACGACAACGAATTAATTTTAAGGTGTTATTACCTTTACTGTATAAATAAGACAATGGTTGCATTTTTCAAGTCCGCGCCGTCAATAACATATATCATCGACAAATGTTGTTTTTAATTACAGCTGACGGTATTATAACATAATTACACAACTAATCGCGGCATAAGGCTATGACGAATGAATTCCATTGAACGCTTCACCAAGACAAATTATTAAGTTGGACGATTTGTATTCATAATGCAAACACGACGTCTTCTTCATCGTAGCACATTTCCTTTTATAGAAACTATCTAAAGGTATGATACAGGTGTGCATATTTAATGTTCAATTATTCCTTATTCCAATTGGATAGGTTTATTATCACTATCTGAGTAGCAACGGCCTGAATTGAATGTCAGTTGACATGACAATATCTTGCCTGGAGAATTCTTTAAGGTCTCAATTTAAAAAAGAAGTTAAACAAACTTCCGCAAGCATTTTGGTATGTATTGTATTAGTGTGTACTCACTTCCGGGAGCAAGAAAACTTTACGCTGAATGTGGGTTAATACGAGCTATACGGAATAGGAAAAAGTGTGCGAAGGTAAATTCATTTGGTAATCTTTGCTTCATCTTCATATTTATAACTCAGTCCACAAAGGCCTTATGGGGCCTACACACAACCAACATACAAGTACTTCAAGGTTGCTTTGATTCACAAATCTGAACATTCATACATGCGGTTGCAGTATAGGGTTAGCTTTCCAAATGCAATCACTAAGACAGCTATCATATTTGGTATGTCTAGAATCTAGATGATCAGCTTCTAAAAGCCAAAAGATATGAAAGGGTTCCGATGTTCGACTGATCGAAGTACTAGAACTAATAACTCTGCAACAATAGAAAGTTTCCACTATACCAGTTTCAGTTAAAGCCGTTTTGGAGTAGACGGTGGCATATCTGACTGGCAGAAGCAACTATTGTATACTACGCTTGTCTTTAAAGAACAAATTGACTATTGCCGACGGATAATCTTGTCTGGATCCAAATGCTGAATAGTGAAGAAAGGTGACATTGCCAGCGACTGCAGGACATGCTTGTTGATTCATAGTGCCACAGAGTTCTTCTGCAAATAAACCTTGTGGTCCCTTGATTGGTAAACAGTCAAATAGATTCATCTCATTCCGATCGATGACACAGCTTCAGCACTCTGGTTGTCGGAATATTTGAAGGACTCAACAAAACCTAGGACCACTACCCTATCGCACCGTGGAAAAGCCGATCCGGTTTTCTTCGAGTCTGCAAAACTTAAAGAAAGACAAATTTGCCAGTATTAAGCGCAGAGATTCATGCGAAATATTGCCAGGAAGTCAAGGACGGATATAAATAAAGAAACGTGGTGTTAAACCATTTGACGGAAATGGCAGAAAGGAACAAAAGACAAACCTTTCAAGTGTGTACTGAGCACAGCGAAAATATCAAAATGGGTAAAGTGTGACCTAAATTAGACGAACACTATATAAAAGAGGCAAAAAAGCGGTAGCTTGAGCACATGCGGTAATAATGGAGACAACGACGAAGAACTGGCAAATGAGCTCACATTTTTAAGATTATCGAACAACGAAGAAAGGGATTTAATCGTGAAATATATTGAAAACGGGCAGAGACCCCTCCGTAACTTGCAATAAATAAAAAGAGTACTTTAACGGGTTACCAACAGAATTCCTAGTCAACACCATTCCCTCGGCTGTCGCGCTGTGTTATTCCACTGTATAAAAGCAAATGGGACAAGAGAAATTGCAACAATCTAATGATCGGTGAAACTAATCTTGATGAAGACTCGATTGGCTGGGTGTTTTCAAATAGATAAGCCACTGAGCGGCGTCAACCTATCAACGCCCAGTACCGTAACCTTAACCCAGTACTTCATAATTGCACTTAATTTACCTCTTCGTTCTGGTAAACGGGTACTGGTATTGTCCAATCGGACCTGATTTACTTACTTAGGGTGGCGCTACAGTCCGGGGCGGACTTGGGCCTCAACCAACAAGCATCTTCAGCCATCTCAATCTTCAGCTAACTGCCTCCAGTTTCGAACTTGCGTTTGCCATCTGCCTCGCGTCCTTCCTCTACAGAGCTGTCTCTCGTGATAGTTGCACTGTCTCTAGAAGACTTTTCGGATCGGACTGTTGGTGTCCATTCGCTCTATATGACCCAGCCATCTGAGTCTCTGTACAGACAGTAGAGTTCGTCGTTTTATATCCTCCTGCTTTCGCCGTCTATGAATACGGGACCGAAAATCACCCGAAGAATTTTCCCATCGAAGAAACCAAGAAATTAGAAAAAAAATAGCGAGTATTCGGATGCGGTTCGTCGATAAAACTTATGAGCAATGTCCTAAGTATGACGTAAGAGTCTTACTACGCGTTTTTAATACCATCTTTGGTAGAACAGTTGGTAAATATAAACACACGACTGCCGACGGACTTAGGCTTATTGACTTTGCGGCGGGACAAATTATCACTAAATCAATATACACAAGGGGACATGGCGGTCTCCGGATAATGAGACGCTAAGTCAAATTGATCATCATGCGATTCCACTATCATGGACTACTGCCTTTCTGCAGCCAAGGTACGAATGCAGATCTACCAAGCGGAATGGTGAAGAAGAGCTACTGTGAAAAGATATAATGTAGAGAAGTTGCAATCGCAATAGACCGCCAATATCTTTGGCGAACGTGTATCCAGTGGGAACCAGTGGGAACGCTGCCAACGTGTCATCAGAGACGTCGAAATTGATGTACAATAGTAGATCTCACCCGATAAAGAATGACGGTGGGCATATAAACAAAAAGCGTACAAAGTGGCGCTACAAAGAAGAACGACAGCCACTCGAGCTCTACGAGGAAAAGAGACGGGAAAAACATCGGCTTCTCCAGAAGAATAAAAATGGGATCGATATTGAGAAGTTGCACCCCAGGAATAATATACGAGTACATACGTTTTTCCAACATATAAGACATGTCAAGGCAGAAATGAAGAAGAAAATATTGTATTATACATAATAGAGTCACAATTGTTGCTGAGAATATGGAACAACTTTTTCTGCAGACTGGATAATGACGAAGAAGTACATCATCACGCAGTCAAGTAAAGTAGACCGTTCAACTTAGACGATAGTAGTCTGAACTTCCGTCACCCGATTAAATTAAAAAAAGAATATCAATATCTAAGCCTAAATCCCACAAAGCTGCTGGACCTGACGGCCCCTATCAGTGCGGTTTCAGACCATTAAAATCTACAATCAATCACATCTTCACTAGAAATCCAGATCGATACGCACCATCTTTTCATCGATATTAAAGCCGCTTGCACAAGGTGACACGCTGTAATGTGACTTATTTACGTTACATCATACTGGAAGGAATTGTGCGGAACTCACTAGCCAACACTGGAACATTTCGAACATAGCGAACACTCTTTCAAAAGTCTATATATGTTACTAATAGCCTACGCCGATGACATTAACATAATTGGCAAGACTCCGTTGCTTTCGTTAGTATAAAAACGGCAGCTGCTAAATTGTGTTTAGCGGTAAATAGGGATAAAGAAGTGATACACGACATCGACGAATTCTACAAAAAGTCACAATCGACTGAAATGTTGGGTAATAACGGACTTTGTCTACCGTGGCTCTGCTATAAAACCTGCCAACAACACTTCAGCAAAAATAAAACGAAGAATCACTCTTGCCAATCGCTGTTTCTTTGAGCTGAGAAGGGCAATTGAGCAGTAAGGATATATCCCGAACAACAATGCGAACTGTGTAGCGACATCGATCTAGTCAGATGTGCAGTTTCATCAGTCGCCTGAGATAGCTGGGACATGTAAAGCGAATGGACCGCAGAGTCTTCGCATCTTTTTTTTTTTTATAATTTTACTCGCGCCTATGGGGTTGATACCCTTTTACTGTTGGCAGAGCGCGGGCGGAAAGGTAGAAGGAGGAGAAAGGAAATTTGGTTTTTTGTAGTGGTTTGAAACTCAGGTGTGTTTGGTTTCGATATTCGGTCTCCAGAGGTGGGAGTCCGTTGTTGTTTTTAAAGCTAAATTGAACACCCAGTCATTATCCATGAATGGCACTCGCATCTTTAAAACACAAAATCTTTCAATAACGAAGGTTGGAGATATATTTGATGTCACCAAAAATGGGTGATGCTAATATGGCACGATCAATTAACACTGTTAAATACCGACGTAATATTTTATGTCTTTCCTTGTTCTATCGCAATTCACCACCAGTACTCCAATGAAATCATCAGTTGCATTTCGTCCCTTTACACCTTCAACCATAAAACTTATGAATCCTCACAGGTATTCCCTCAAGCCCACTTTCGGATTTACTCTAAAATGTAGTCACTTGCTTTTATTCCCTAGTCATTACAACCCGCAAACATTCAAAATCAACAGCGTTGTTCTTCTCTTTAACGGTACACAAAATCCCTTGAGTTCTCGCCGATTATAAAAGAAGCAATCTTACATATGTACGAGTATATGTCCGGAGGACATGAGATCATGAGATCCATATAAAATCTCTTGGAATACTATCGAACGCTTTTTCCAAATTGACAGACAGACATCACGATGTTTGATCATTATTCATAAACTTTGAATGTCATATGTCAACCTCCCACTCATAAAGACTTTGATAATATTGTGTTGCCAAATATCTATAACTCTCTCGTATATTCTCTTCTTCTGTGGCACGTCATTCTCTTAAATTCTTACCTACTTACTTAGGTGGCGCTATAGTTAGCGTCTTTCTCTACTGCGTTGTCCCTTCAGGTTAGATGTGGTGGCCGTGGTGTAGTGGTACTAGCAATCGCTTCTCACTCGGAGGGTCAAGGTTCGAATCCTTCCCATTGACAAGTTTTTCAAGTTTCTCATTTGTATAATTGGAACTCAGACGGAAAAATTCTGCATAACACTGACACGTAGATTTGGCTGTTGTAGAGTTTCAAGCACAACAAAAAATACTGTGAATTATAACCTTCGAATCACTCTAAGTGAAGAAAAAACTCTCCGTCTATTCTGTTGGTGGTTCCCTAATTATTTTTGCTCTTATTATCAGAACTTGATAAGCTGCCATTCCCGCTCTATAGCCGAAAAGCAGATACGAGTGTCCGGGAACGAATATGAAAAGCAGAGAGTACTGTCTTCAGCAAAGGAATATATTGGATTAGAGGTACCAGACAAGAGGTAATTGATGAATATTAAACAAGAGTGCCGGAGTCAGAACGGAGCCCTGCGTCACTTCAGCATTTATTTTGTGGATATCAGACTTGAAACAGTCCAAAACAACTTGAATTGAACGTTGCGAAAGGTAATTTCTAATCCATTGAAGAAATATTCATCGATTCCAAATGCACGCATTTTCGACAGATGAGTCTGATACCAAATTCTGTCAAACGCCTTTGAAATACTCGTATCAAGTGGAACTATCTTGTTTTCGCCGGATTGTTGTAGACCTTGGTTCCACTTTTAGGTAACACGTGTCAACAAATCACCAGTGCATCTGGAATGGTACACTATATTTATGTGCGATAACGTTAAAAGGAGAGTCAAATGCACACCACATGAGAATACGAAGTTAAAGTTGGAGTACATCAAGACGTAGTGCACGGTCCGTTGCTTTTTACATCGACCAGATTTTCTACTGAAGGAATACATAAATTTTTGTCCTTTTCGCCGAACCAATGATTTGACGGCCCTTCAGACATTTCTTTTCTCAATTTTATTTAATTTCCTCGAATTTTCTCTATGGATCGTAAGTATTTTGTAGCCGAGATGATGAGTTAACACACGTGAGCAGCCACCGACTAAAATACGATAAGGCTCAAGTATCCAGTCAGACGCACCGTATGCATTTTTCACCCGCATGCGCGAACCTGCATGAGCTTTCCCGTGGGAACCAAGGCCATCGGAGTCAATTGTGCCGACGTTAGATTTTGAGTATTAGACAGATTGTTAGGCATTCTGATCGAGTACCCGGTTGAATAAACAACTATTTGTAACGAATTCCAAAAATCGTGTTTCATTTTAAAATCCAAGTTGCGCGGCTTGTTCGCGGGGATTATATTTTTTTTAGAAAACTCATTTTAAAGGACTTTTACTTGATGGCAGGAACAGAACTTAAAAAAACAACGAATTATATTAAGAAAAGACGTAAACACTGGGTTTTAACGATAATGGCGGATTTCCATTGAATTAAAAAAATAAAGAGGGAACAATTTGCAACCGGCAGGATATCCAGTGTTATCAATTTCGGCTTCTTAGCCAGGATGGGTGTGGTAGTATGAGGGTTAGGGGAGGTATTTTCTAACTTCTCTGTAGGCGCCATGCAATGTTTTTCTTATTTAATTGATTGCGAAACCTTAAACTGGAATGCCTTATGAAATAAATGAACTTATTTCGGTTTGCTTTTAGTCCTTGTTGTGGGAACCATTTGGCTATAGTTCGATATACACTTTGCCCGAACATATGGAACAGTGTTAAGGAATTCCTAAATTATGGAATCCACAAATGCCGTATGACAATAGTGCGTTAGGAACAATGGTAATTCAATAAGTAGAAAAAGACAACCATTTTAAAATGGGCCGTTATCTTTTTCGAATCCCGAAAGGAGGAATCGCATGTCCCAACTATTGCTGGAAAATTTCGTTGGTTTTTTTTTTAGTGGTCTCTCCAAGTGTTCGGTAACCGAGGTGATAAAGACCCGGACAACAAATCTCGGGGTTGTGAGTTCGATTCCCGCAGAGGCTGTTTTTTTTTTATTTTAATTCATTAAAATAAAATTAGCGGGATCGGCTGAGATAGCAGGTGAGGCTTCGAGTGGTTCGAGCCAAACGCCAAAGCCAAAGAGAAAGAGGATGCTAAAGTCAACCTCTAACTTGGTACAACGTCCCACCCTACAAACGTCCACTGTAAAGCTTGGTGGAGTGAGGGCAAGAAATAACTTCGCTTCATTGGCAGCAAGCGAATCGGGCGACGAAGAGGAGGAAATAGAGTCGATAAATAGCAGCATAAAAATGCTACAGCAAAGGGTACAGACCATTAAAGAACAGCAAATGGTCAGAAGGAAGAGGGAAGAGCATGAGCAATCCCAACAACAACAGCAGTCGCAGCTTGCTCAAAAGCAGTCCAAACAAAAACAACAGACAAATACAATAGCACAAGTGCACCAACAACGCCAACAAATGCAAAAGAAACACCAGCAACAACAACAGGAGCAGCCACAACAACGGCAACAGCTAAAACATTAGCAGCAGCAACAACAACAACAACAACAGCAGCAGCAGACGAAGAATGAGGAGAAGGTGCCTCCTATCAACACCTATAAATTGGAGGTGAATGCAACCAAGGATCTATGTAAGTGGGTAATTGGTAGTAATTTCAATATTAAGCGATTGGGGAACGATCGCCATGCCATCCACTGTAATACAGTGGAGGGCTACGCGAAAGTGAAAGAGCTCCTAAAGGAAACGACGACGGAGCACTTCTCATTCACACCGAAGTGTGAAAAGCGGCAATCGATGCTGCTGAAGGGGTTGGAACCGTCTTCTGATCCTGAGGAGATCCTGGCACTGCTCAAAGAGAAGGAGTGCGAAGGACTCAAGTTTGTAGGGGTAAAGCCATTTACCACATCTAGAGCCAGGCGGGAGAAACGGAGTCTGCCGTTCTTCCTGGTGCAGCTCAGTCCCGAAAGCCGTCTGGATAGTCTAAGGAGTATCAATGTCCTAGACTTTTTTTTTTATTTTATTTTTTTTTTATTAATTATACATATTTATTACATTAACAAAGAATTAGTAAAGAAAAATAAAAAACAAGCTATCTATAGTTCAGAGGGAACTAGAGGCGATAGCATTAACAATTATTTCAATTTACAATTATAAACTCAAAAGAGGTCGGGTCGCAGTATATTATTAATTTTTAGTTACACAATGTAGCAAGAAAGAAGACAAGAAAAATAATAATAATAATAACAAAGGAAAAAAATAGTTAAATGATTAAATGATTCAGATGGTAACAGATGTGAGGTTTGCTATATCTTCATAACTTTTATCTAAAAGACAAAGTTTTACCTTCTTTAGAAAAACATATTTAGATCTTAAAGTTCTAATGCTAATAGGTAACTTATTGAAGAGTCTAGGAGCAATTGCCGTATAGAAATTAAAAAATATTTGTAGATTGTGTTGTGGTACTACCGCATAATTAAGATTGTTGATTCTAAGATTATAGTTTGCGGAGCCGCGATTTAATTCATATCCCGTAAAAAAATCTTTAATACCTTAAAAAAGTATAAATGTTTATCGGGAGAATTTTAAGATATCTAAAAAGTGGTACGAACAACATGTTTCTGAGAAATTAAAAGAGCATTCAATTTATTGTCATGAGTGCCGCCCCAGGAAACTATACCGTATTCAAGTTTAGAATGAACTAATCCATAGTAGATACATTTAGGAAGATCTAGAGAGCAATAGGATTTTAAAAAGAAAAATTGCCTAGTCGCAGCTATAAGGTACTTCTTAAGTGCACTAGTATGTGCAGACCAATTCATCCTCCAATCAAGTATAACACCAAGGTACTTAAATGAATCGACTCGCTCTATGGTGAAACATTTCTCAGAACAAGATTCCGTTACAAAATAAGTTTGCGAACATTTGCTTGATTTACAAATATGATTACTGGGTTTGAATTTATTACAATTAGCGCAATGAAAGGAGTAAGTACCAAAGTCAAACTTCCAACCGCACACATTGAAAAACATGATCTTAGTTTTATCACTTATCACCAAATTATGTTGTTGAAACCAGTGGCTTAATATCTCCAGGTCATGATTTATATCGGCAGCTAAGTTTAGAGCTGAGTTACTTTGAAAAGTGCATGCCATATCATCAGCAAACGCATTAACCTTACTTCGATAATTTTGTGAAAGTAGCGAGTTAATGAAAATCAAGAAAAGTATCGGACCAAGAACCGAACCTTGCGGGACTCCAAGAGTAATGTTTCTGCTGGAACTAATTTGCCCATTAATTTTCACTTTTTGTCTTCTATTGGAAAGATAATATGAAAACCATTTATGTGTCATGCCTCTGAACCCACATTTGTACAATTTATCTAAAAGTATATTGTGATCTACCGTGTCAAAAGCTTTTGTTATATCGATGAAAAGAGCCGCAGTTAATTTTCTATCGTTAAAACTATTAAAAACATCAGTGCAAAAGTTCAACAGTGGTCCTTCAGTAGAAAAACCCGGGCGAAAACCGAATTGGGATTTAGTAAAAAAATTATTTTTTTCTAAAAAATTTATCATTCTATTTTTTACAGCTTTCTCAAAAACTTTAGAAAAGACAGGAAGAAGTGAGATAGGTCTATAACTATTAACTGATGTCTTATCACCTTTTTTAAATAAAGGTATCACTTCGGCCTGTTTTAGATCATCTGGAAATACACCCATGGAGACACTTCTGCTGAAGGTATAACATAGAATGTCGTAAATATTCAAAGCTATTTTCTTAACAAAACTATTCGAAAGGCCGTCACTTGTCTTAGAGCGTGAGCTATTAAGAGAAGAAATAATTTTGTATATTTCGAAAGATGTTATTGGTTCAAAATAAAAACTGACACAAGAAGATACATCATCAAAAGTACATTCACATTTAGAAACAGAAGCACAGCTATCTGATATTACTTTGTTACCAATACAAACAAAAAAGCGATTGAATTTTTCAGCTATTTCGTTAGGGTCACTGATGATAGTATCAGAATCTTTTATATTTTCAACGAAACTAGTGACAGTAGATATGTTTTGAATTTCTCTAACCAATTTCCATTCTTTTTTCGAGTCACCTTTGACTTCCCGAAGCTTGTTTAGGTAGTAGTTATATTTACAATTTTTAACATCTTTGGCAATATCTTTACAAATTGTTTTATAAGCTTCAATAGTACTAGAATTGTTTTGAAATTTGGTTTTCATTTTGTACAATTTATTCTTTTCTTTAACCTTTTTAAGCAATTCCGTCGTTATCCAGGGTTTTAGTCTTTTTGTTTTATTCACACTACTTTTTATTTTTTTCGAACTAAGCCTAATGTAATTCTTGAGTATATCAACAAAGTAACTGTAAGCTCTCGAAGGATCATTTTCATTATAAACATTAAACGAACTTTCATTGCGAAGAAATTCATTTAGCGCACGGTAATCAGTGATAGAGTAAGAAGAGCACGAAGGAAGTATATTTGGACTAACAACACAATTGTATTTAATACTCAGACATGTCATACAGTGATCAGAAATCTGTAAATCGAAAACAGAGCTATAAAACAAGAGATCTTCAGGTCTGCAAATACGCACCATAATATGGTCTATACAGGTATTTGAGGATTCATTAATACGAGTAGGTTTGTTAATACACGATTCAAAACCGAAAGATGCTAATAGGAATAAGTAACTGTCAACCTCTGCAGAATCCTGCATGATGTCAATATTAATATCGTCCTGGCGCACTTGTTAATAGACCTTCCAATTCCTCCAGAAACATTTTAACCAAAGACTCATTAAATCTAAAAACACAGAATATAGTTAGTTTTTTATCACTGATAGATACTTTAATAACATCACAACCCTGCAAATTAAAAGAAACAACATCGACATTAAACTCATTTTTAATAAAAACGGCAACACCTCCAGAAGCATATTCATTATTGCAACATGGGAAAAATTCATAGCCATCAGTATTAAAAAATGATACTTCCTCATCATAAATCCATGTTTCTGTTAAGAAGATAAAACTTGGCTTATTATCAAACGAATCCAAATGAACAAGAAGGTTATCAAGATTTTTACGCATACTCCTTATATCTTGGTGAACGATGCAAAAGTTGTTAAAGTAGTTCTGGTTAAAAACAAGAACGAATGAATCAGTATTTATGCAGATTACAGAGGGGATATTTTGATTATAATCTTGTGATTCAAACATAAAAAATTTAATTTAAAGCTTTGAGATCAGACTATAACTCAATAATTATATATTTATCATTATCTCCTTTGCGCATAAATATTCTTCCTGCCTTCACCCACACATACTTAAACAATTTCACTTTTTGCACCTTTTGGGCAGCACGTAAAAGTCGCCTTGTTGTACCATTTAAGGATTCGTTAATAAAAAATTTTGAAATATGTTTACAGTTAAAAATATGTGTCGTTAAATTATTCTTACTACTAACTTTTTTTTTCATTACAGTTTTTTTTTTAAACACGAATTGAATTTTACCACAAGTACATTAGACATACCACCATCTGAATCTGTTTTCCCTTTAATTTTTTTTACATAACAATTGTCAATATCCGCTTCAGAAACATCTGCGCATATACCCTTTGAAAAAATTTGCAGTGCACAGTCAAGAGCATCATTATTGTTTAGATTAGGAACGCCCATAATCTCAACGCACTTTTCTCTCTTCTCCTATTGCATAAAATTCAATTCTCTTCTGAGGTCGTTGACTTGTTGCTTAAGTTGGTTTTTTTCTTCTTGGAGACAGCTGATCAGCGAAAGAGCAAGTGCATTCTCAGATCTGAGTGCCACAATTTCTTTGAAGACATGCTCAATTCGTTGGTGGACATGCTCTAACGTTATTTCCTTATTGTGTAGCTGTTGATTTGATGTCTGTGGTTCATGATGTTGTTGTTTTACCTGTTGTTGATTTTGAGAGTTTTGTTGACTCTGTTCTTCACTTGACGGCGTTGGAAACGTAGGTGAAATTTCGTCTGCAGTGAGCACCGATTGCAGTGCCTGCTCTCGTTCTTTGTGGGAATTGTTGAGAGGAGGAGAGCGAAGAGAATTTCTTCTCGCAGTAGAGCATAGCTTACAGCGAAATTGCTTTTTCGATTTCTGAAGAAATTCAATATCAGCTGGTTTGATATTCACACAAATGCAGTGAAAAAACTCGTTACAGCCCACACATTTGATCTTGGGCTGATTTCGATCAACTTTTTGCTTGCACACACAAGGCATATTATTAACAATACTGAGAAAATCACTACTAAAAAAGAAAAAGTAATTCGCACAGTCTATGAGTACGTGTTGACCCCACGACACTTCAGCTCTACCGACTACCAGGTGGTTCACTGGGAAAAACTAAAAAGGAGCGAAGGCAGTATACAATGCGTTCGCTGCCAGAGGTTCGGGCACGCCGCGTCGAACTGCCAAATGCAGCCTCGATGCGTGAAGTGCGCAAAGAACCACAGTTCCGAGGAGTGTGCTCTGGGTGTTGACGGAGCATCCGATAGGTCGCAGCTCTCGTGCGTATTATGTGGGAACATGGGACACACCGCAAACTATCGGGGTTGTCCTAAGTTCGCTGACATTAAGAAAGCAAAATTGGCTCGGCAGCAGAAGGTGGAGGTCAAATGCTCACCTCTTAGATTTCAAACACCATCCGTCACGTCCCAAATTTCCTACGCCCAAATGGCGTCAGGTAGGGGGCTACAGTTCAGCAAGCGACTGTTGCTTCTCCGGCGTCAACGCCGAAAACAACGGAAGCTGCACCTAACATGCTGGCCATCTTGCTCGCAATCCAAGGGCAGATGGCTCAGCTGCAAAAGCAGGTGCAAGAACAGGCCAAGCGGGTGGACCAGATCTATGCGCTGCTGCCGGACCTAACGCAACACATGTCGTAGTGGATACGCACATGGTGGAGCAAACTTTGGAGGTCCTTGCGGTGAATGTTAATTCACTTATTAGGATCGAACGAAGAGCCACGATGTTTAAATTGCTACAAGACCAAACTCCTGATGTGCGATAAGCACAAACTGGAGTACAATAATTATCTTGTTAGAAGAAGAAACCGGCCCAGATCCAAACGTGTAGGCGGTGTCGCGATCTTCATTAAAGAAGGTATAAAATTTCACAGAGTGTACAAGGGAGTGTTGCGCAGGTTCCGGGTGTTGGAGGCAGTCGTCATTTACTTCACAATCCAGCACCTGAGACTTCACAATCCAGCCTATTCATTACAGAGCTTGACACGCTTTTTCGACTTCTGAAGCTGGAATCGGGGGAGAATTATTTTATAATCGGCGGGGATTTCAACGCTAGACACAGAGATTGGGGAAATAATTTGCCAAATACTAGAGGGAACCTACTACTCGATTGGTGGGGTCAGCACGATGTCATGTACAGACTCGGTTTTAAAGCGACGGATAACCCGTCGTTTCCCAGAGGCGGGTCTTATTTGGATCTATTGCTCTACGACGAATGCATACGACTGACTGGTATGAATTTACAATCGCTAAACTGTCTGCGCACATTCGTGTATGACAGTGACCATTGCGGTTTTAGCACCGAAATTACTGTTCTCAACGAAATTGCGGAATTGGAGGAGTTTGCCCAAAGATACGAGTATTCTTACAACTACAGTATCACTCGATGGACACGCTTCTCCGCAACCTTGACAAGATCGCTCTCCTCGAACACGCTCCACCCACCGTCCAATAGGAATTTGTCAAACGAGGAGATCGACAATTACCTAAAACAAATGGACGAGACAATTAAACAAACTATGGACACTACAATACCGCGGTATCGACGTACGACTAACGAAGACCTGTTCCGCAATCCTACTATTGACGCACTGCACCGACAGAAAAGTAGACTTCTGACAAGACTTCAAAACTTATACAGACAGTTAACTGACCGACAAGCGAGTTAAGCGAGTTAATGAAAATCAAGAAAAGTATCGGACCAAGAACCGAACCTTGCGGGACTCCAAGAGTAATGTTTCTGCTGGAACTAATTTGCCCATTAATTTTCACTTTTTGTCTTCTATTGGAAAGATAATATGAAAACCATTTATGTGTCATGCCTCTGAACCCACATTTGTACAATTTATCTAAAAGTATATTGTGATCTACCGTGTCAAAAGCTTTTGTTATATCGATGAAAAGAGCCGCAGTTAATTTTCTATCGTTAAAACTATTAAAAACATCAGTGCAAAAGTTCAACAGTGGTCCTTCAGTAGAAAAACCCGGGCGAAAACCGAATTGGGATTTAGTAAAAAAATTATTTTTTTCTAAAAAATTTATCATTCTATTTTTTACAGCTTTCTTAAAAACTTTAGAAAAGACAGGAAGAAGTGAGATAGGTCTATAACTATTAACTGATGTCTTATCACCTTTTTTAAATAAAGGTATCACTTCGGCCTGTTTTAGATCATCTGGAAATACACCCATGGAGACACTTCTGCTGAAGGTATAACATAGAATGTCGTAAATATTCAAAGCTATTTTCTTAACAAAACTATTCGAAAGGCCGTCACTTGTCTTAGAGCGTGAGCTATTAAGAGAAGAAATAATTTTGTATATTTCGAAAGATGTTATTGGTTCAAAATAAAAACTGACACAAGAAGATACATCATCAAAAGTACATTCACATTTAGAAACAGAAGCACAGCTATCTGATATTACTTTGTTACCAATACAAACAAAAAAGCGATTGAATTTTTCAGCTATTTCGTTAGGGTCACTGATGATAGTATCAGAATCTTTTATATTTTCAACGAAACTAGTGACAGTAGATATGTTTTGAATTTCTCTAACCAATTTCCATTCTTTTTTCGAGTCACCTTTGACTTCCCGAAGCTTGTTTAGGTAGTAGTTATATTTACAATTTTTAACATCTTTGGCAATATCTTTACAAATTGTTTTATAAGCTTCAATAGTACTAGAATTGTTTTGAAATTTGGTTTTCATTTTGTACAATTTATTCTTTTCTTTAACCTTTTTAAGCAATTCCGTCGTTATCCAGGGTTTTAGTCTTTTTGTTTTATTCACACTACTTTTTATTTTTTTCGAACTAAGCCTAATGTAATTCTTGAGTATATCAACAAAGTAACTGTAAGCTCTCGAAGGATCATTTTCATTATAAACATTAAACGAACTTTCATTGCGAAGAAATTCATTTAGCGCACGGTAATCAGTGATAGAGTAAGAAGAGCACGAAGGAAGTATATTTGGACTAACAACACAATTGTATTTAATACTCAGACATGTCATACAGTGATCAGAAATCTGTAAATCGAAAACAGAGCTATAAAACAAGAGATCTTCAGGTCTGCAAATACGCACCATAATATGGTCTATACAGGTATTTGAGGATTCATTAATACGAGTAGGTTTGTTAATACACGATTCAAAACCGAAAGATGCTAATAGGAATAAGTAACTGTCAACCTCTGCAGAATCCTGCATGATGTCAATATTAATATCGTCCTGGCGCACTTGTTAATAGACCTTCCAATTCCTCCAGAAACATTTTAACCAAAGACTCATTAAATCTAAAAACACAGAATATAGTTAGTTTTTTATCACTGATAGATACTTTAATAACATCACAACCCTGCAAATTAAAAGAAACAACATCGACATTAAACTCATTTTTAATAAAAACGGCAACACCTCCAGAAGCATATTCATTATTGCAACATGGGAAAAATTCATAGCCATCAGTATTAAAAAATGATACTTCCTCATCATAAATCCATGTTTCTGTTAAGAAGATAAAACTTGGCTTATTATCAAACGAATCCAAATGAACAAGAAGGTTATCAAGATTTTTACGCATACTCCTTATATCTTGGTGAACGATGCAAAAGTTGTTAAAGTAGTTCTGGTTAAAAACAAGAACGAATGAATCAGTATTTATGCAGATTACAGAGGGGATATTTTGATTATAATCTTGTGATTCAAACATAAAAAATTTAATTTAAAGCTTTGAGATCAGACTATAACTCAATAATTATATATTTATCATTATCTCCTTTGCGCATAAATATTCTTCCTGCCTTCACCCACACATACTTAAACAATTTCACTTTTTGCACCTTTTGGGCAGCACGTAAAAGTCGCCTTGTTGTACCATTTAAGGATTCGTTAATAAAAAATTTTGAAATATGTTTACAGTTAAAAATATGTGTCGTTAAATTATTCTTACTACTAACTTTTTTTTTCATTACAGTTTTTTTTTTAAACACGAATTGAATTTTACCACAAGTACATTAGACATACCACCATCTGAATCTGTTTTCCCTTTAATTTTTTTTACATAACAATTGTCAATATCCGCTTCAGAAACATCTGCGCATATACCCTTTGAAAAAATTTGCAGTGCACAGTCAAGAGCATCATTATTGTTTAGATTAGGAACGCCCATAATCTCAACGCACTTTTCTCTCTTCTCCTATTGCATAAAATTCAATTCTCTTCTGAGGTCGTTGACTTGTTGCTTAAGTTGGTTTTTTTCTTCTTGGAGACAGCTGATCAGCGAAAGAGCAAGTGCATTCTCAGATCTGAGTGCCACAATTTCTTTGAAGACATGCTCAATTCGTTGGTGGACATGCTCTAACGTTATTTCCTTATTGTGTAGCTGTTGATTTGATGTCTGTGGTTCATGATGTTGTTGTTTTACCTGTTGTTGATTTTGAGAGTTTTGTTGACTCTGTTCTTCACTTGACGGCGTTGGAAACGTAGGTGAAATTTCGTCTGCAGTGAGCACCGATTGCAGTGCCTGCTCTCGTTCTTTGTGGGAATTGTTGAGAGGAGGAGAGCGAAGAGAATTTCTTCTCGCAGTAGAGCATAGCTTACAGCGAAATTGCTTTTTCGATTTCTGAAGAAATTCAATATCAGCTGGTTTGATATTCACACAAATGCAGTGAAAAAACTCGTTACAGCCCACACATTTGATCTTGGGCTGATTTCGATCAACTTTTTGCTTGCACACACAAGGCATATTATTAACAATACTGAGAAAATCACTACTAAAAAAGAAAAAGTAATTCGCACAGTCTATGAGTACGTGTTGACCCCACGACACTTCAGCTCTACCGACTACCAGGTGGTTCACTGGGAAAAACTAAAAAGGAGCGAAGGCAGTATACAATGCGTTCGCTGCCAGAGGTTCGGGCACGCCGCGTCGAACTGCCAAATGCAGCCTCGATGCGTGAAGTGCGCAAAGAACCACAGTTCCGAGGAGTGTGCTCTGGGTGTTGACGGAGCATCCGATAGGTCGCAGCTCTCGTGCGTATTATGTGGGAACATGGGACACACCGCAAACTATCGGGGTTGTCCTAAGTTCGCTGACATTAAGAAAGCCAAATTGGCTCGGCAGCAGAAGGTGGAGGTCAAATGCTCACCTCTTAGATTTCAAACACCATCCGTCACGTCCCAAATTTCCTACGCCCAAATGGCGTCAGGTAGGGGGCTACAGTTCAGCAAGCGACTGTTGCTTCTCCGGCGTCAACGCCGAAAACAACGGAAGCTGCACCTAACATGCTGGCCATCTTGCTCGCAATCCAAGGGCAGATGGCTCAGCTGCAAAAGCAGGTGCAAGAACAGGCCAAGCGGGTGGACCAGATCTATGCGCTGCTGCCGGACCTAACGCAACACATGTCGTAGTGGATACGCACATGGTGGAGCAAACTTTGGAGGTCCTTGCGGTGAATGTTAATTCACTTATTAGGATCGAACGAAGAGCCACGATGTTTAAATTGCTACAAGACCAAACTCCTGATGTGCGATAAGCACAAACTGGAGTACAATAATTATCTTGTTAGAAGAAGAAACCGGCCCAGATCCAAACGTGTAGGCGGTGTCGCGATCTTCATTAAAGAAGGTATAAAATTTCACAGAGTGTACAAGGGAGTGTTGCGCAGGTTCCGGGTGTTGGAGGCAGTCGTCATTTACTTCACAATCCAGCACCTGAGACTTCACAATCCAGCCTATTCATTACAGAGCTTGACACGCTTTTTCGACTTCTGAAGCTGGAATCGGGGGAGAATTATTTTATAATCGGCGGGGATTTCAACGCTAGACACAGAGATTGGGGAAATAATTTGCCAAATACTAGAGGGAACCTACTACTCGATTGGTGGGGTCAGCACGATGTCATGTACAGACTCGGTTTTAAAGCGACGGATAACCCGTCGTTTCCCAGAGGCGGGTCTTATTTGGATCTATTGCTCTACGACGAATGCATACGACTGACTGGTATGAATTTACAATCGCTAAACTGTCTGCGCACATTCGTGTATGACAGTGACCATTGCGGTTTTAGCACCGAAATTACTGTTCTCAACGAAATTGCGGAATTGGAGGAGTTTGCCCAAAGATACGAGTATTCTTACAACTACAGTATCACTCGATGGACACGCTTCTCCGCAACACGCAATCCTACTATTGACGCACTGCACCGACAGAAAAGTAGACTTCTGACAAGACTTCAAAACTTATACAGACAGTTAACTGACCGACAAGACCCGGAGATTAGGATTAGTAAACGCTAATAAAAGAGAATTACAGAATTTCTGTAAGTTTGTACTGGAACAACAAGGTTCGGGCTGTAAACACCAGCAACCCGAATATGTTTCCGCAAATAAATAAACTATTTCGGAGAAGAAATCAAAACGACCTTCAGTGTCTTAAAATAGCCCGGACAACAGACAACGAACGGTTACTGACTATAGCAGGTATCGATCCAAATGAGGCCGCTGATGATGACGACTTTTTTGTGATCGAGGATCCACAGGAGAAGGTTGAGGCCATTGGGGCGACTTTCCAGGAAGTATACAAGGCCATTGATATCATTATGATTGTCCAAGTTCCGCGTCTTGGTGCACAACTGCTACATTCGAAATGAAATAGAGAATTTGCGATCCGAAGGCTCTGGTTTCAAATAATGTCATTACCAGAGAGGGTGACCTACCCCCATTCATTTTGAGGGAAGGACTCCGTGAGATCTTTGACACAATCAGGGCTAAGAAATCAGTGGGGACCGATGGTATTCCGAATATCGTGCTTCGACATCTTCCTCTAGAAGGGGTGGACATTTACACCACCCTGTTTATTAATGCAATGAATAATGCACATTATCCAACGCATTGGAAAACGGTGGTGGTTCAACCTATCCCCAAAAAGGGAAAGGATATATCCAATCCGGCGAATCTCCGGTCGATAAGTCTCCTTCCGAATATCAGTAAGGTTTTTGAAAAGGTAATCAATAGAGCTCTGTCTAGGTGGGTTGAGGACAAACATATAGTTCCGGATAATCAATTTGGTTTTAAGGCGGGACATGATATCTCACATGCCGCGTCTAAACTGGTGTCCGATATCCAATGGAATAAAGGCAAAAAACAATGTACTGGTGCCTGCCTTGTTGACTTGGAGAAGGCCTTCGACACCGTATGGTTAGAGGGTCTTTTCTATAAGCTGACTAGGCTGGGGATCAGTAAACCACTCTTGTACATTCTTTATAATATGCTAACCAACCGACAGTTCATCGTGAAAAATGGTGACTTCTGTTGGAATATTTCAAATTAAAAATGGTTTTCAGCAATGACCGCGCCTTCGGTCATTCTTCGCCGATCCTTTTCAACATTTTTACAAGCGACTTGATAGGTTTAATTCCCCATACTATTGCGTACGCAGACGATTTGGTAGCGTACAGAACAGGTCCAAAAATCGAGGTCATTAATACTCTCTTGCAGTGTGACTTCGATAAGATAAGACGATTTTGCGATTTTGTTGAAAATCAACTTTCAGAAGTCGGAAACCATTCTCTTTAGGACGCCGTTGTCTGGAGCCTCTAGGGATACCAGAAAAAATTGGCGAAAGTTCTCGATCATTGGACACGGTCATCCGCTTGCCTGTCGAAATGTAGTCAGATACCTTGGAATCTGGCTAGATCAGTTTCTGTATTTTGGCAAAAATGTAGATGCTGCTCTGGCCAGAGCTAAAGGTGCTTTTGCCCTTACAAAGAGACTGTTTTATAGCAGCCAACTCGATGCGAGGGTAAAGGTAATCTGCTACATGGCCCTTATCAGGCCCATGCTGGTATTTGATTGTCCCGTGTGGTTCAATGTACGAGCAAGCTTAATGGAAAAGATTCGGGTGTTTGAGAGGGCTTGTCTTAGGGCTTGTCTTCGCTTGTACAGAACACCAGAGTCGGAGTACAAGAAATTTTATCCTAATGAGGTCCTTTACAACAGGGCGAACCTAATACGAGTGGACAACTTCGTAATTAAGCTGACTCGAAGGCACATTGCAAGAGCAATGACCTCGACGAATAACCTGATATCTGGGGCTTACTACCTTTACCACGAGAGTGTGCGCTCTGACGGCTTCGTTCCACCGGAAGCATTCCTCTACCTAGATCAGATAGGGCTGATCCAGGATAGATCAGCGGTGCCGTTAATCTTCCATGTCGCTCGGACATTTGGGGAGAGGCGACTCAACTACGGCAGAGACGTCACACACGGCAGTGCGGATCGCCACAGGTTCAGTAGGGCGGTGGGGAATCGCGATAAGAGGGATGTCGTTCGGCAGCACCAGAATTTCTGGTGGTTGAATGATAGAGAAGATGTTTCGTCTTCGTTTCCGTCAATTACGGACCAGCCTCACTAGAGAGGCAGAGCTGACCAATCTGTTTTCTCTGTAAAGAGCGATGGCCAGCTTACATAGGTTTAGGTTAGCATCTAAGAAATATATACAATATACATGTATTAGTATATACAAATGTATATACTAATATATGTATATAATTGTGTATAATGTCTATATGTGTGTATGTGTGTATTGTGTATGTAGGTTAGTTAGGCTAAGGTTTATTTTAAGTTTGATATTAAGTTTTTATAAAAAATAAAAAATTATGTCCATATGCTAAGTTTTTGTTAGCAATTTTTTTTCTTAGCTCTAAGTATAGTAAATAAATATTAGTAAACAAAATGTAAATAAAGTCGAAAGACATAGTTATAAGAATTTAGAGTAGCTTAGAGTGCCTGCGTGGGGCCAGTAAGTTAGTATAAGATTGTTAAGTAATTTTAAGCTGACATTTAAGCATTTTTTGTTAGTATGTAAGAGTTAATGATTAAGTAAATAAAATGCATTTAAAACTAAAACTAAGTCATTCCTTTTTGTCTCATACAACAAAAGAAAAACATAAACATGATATGTACATAGCTCTTGTTTTTTTCCTCTAGTCCTGGCTTTTCCAGCTAATCTTTTCAATGCTAATTCTTTTGGTTTTTGCATTTACTTAAATCTCTTTTACGTTGACTGAGTTCCCACTATGTTCGTTCATATCACCTACATGCAAACATTCATTCTTCCGACCAATTGGTTCTAGTAGGTTCCATGTCTGGTATGCGTACAACGCTTTGCTACTTAAATGCTTTTCTAACTATTTAGGTCCTCGGGAAATTTCCGAGACCTATAACTACCTTGGCTGGGAAGGAAGAAAGACCAAAAATGTCAATGGATAGCTGACTTAGACCTTATGAACTTCATGCCAGTTTTGGGGAAGAAGTTATTTTTGTAGATAGCCTCCCATCCTTCACACATGTTCATATCAATTTTGTGAAGCTTCTTTTTTTGTATTATCTACGCTGATGGCTTCAGACAGTCCGTCCGCTTCCAGGCGAATTATTCTTGCCAAAACGTGACTGACTGTCATGTTTTCAGAGGGTTCCAGTTCTACACAGTCCGCTTGGATCTGTTTTCTCGAAGGTTTTTTATTGTGGGGAGAGAGGCGAAATCCTAGACTTGTGAGTGTAGTATGAGACCCGTGCAATGGTTGTTTTTTGCCAATAACATAGTCTTGCCGCGAGGCTTTAATCCACCCTGGAACCGCGTTAGCATTACTTCAGGGTGGAGCCACAGCTCGGGTTCTTAAAACCCCGAGACAGCAACGAAGAAACTCGTCTCCCAATCTAAACCACTCACCGCAAGTATCCCGAGAAGTAGACTTTTATGCAGTCCTCCCATAGCGACTGTTCGTTCTGATCTTTCACCTTTCTGGCAACCCGGACAAGTCAGAGTTATTCAGAGCCAACGTAGCTTGGCTCCATATCAACTATATCTACGAGTGAGGAGACACAGATCCGTTCACCGCTAGCTCCTCCCTCTTATTTTCCATTGTTACCGACTAGGCGTAATCACTTAACTTTTTCCATGCGCCCTCGCAGCTCAACATCGTAGCAACGATATTTTCGGGCGTGATTATCAGGGCCAGTCGGCCTCCTAGCAGCTGTAGTTGCTGATGCAACCCTGCGCAAATGAAGAACGCGTTCGTCGGTTTCCTCTAGCGCAGAGCAATAGACGCATCTGGCTAATTCTCTCACTGCCATGCGGTTTAGACATGCGTTGCACTGCTCGTGTCTAGAGAGAAGCTGGACAGGGTAGTAATTCACCTCACCATGACTTCGCTCCAGTCGCAGGCTCAGCATCGATATGAGTCAGAATCTCCACCTACCTTCAACCTCGTCATCCCATTCCTGCTGCCAGCAGGCCAATCTATTTCTCCTGTGGCTGTCTTGTTCGGATTCCGGGTACAGAAACTTATCTCTGCGCTCCCGAGACTGTAACAATTAAACTACTCGTAAATCAACGATTAAACTTAGCTTGTCCTATAAATATTGAGGCTGTTTGCTGGTTATTATCTTTAATAAGTATTTAATTGTGCAGTAGTCCAAATATCTATCAAGGATATTATCGGTGTACGTTGACACATGAGCATAACATTTCAGGCCAATACAATATTATTAAAGGCAATATTAAGCCTCGTTTAATATGGGCACCAGTGCAACAAAAATTTTCGCAGCCGTACGTTATTAAGGGAATTATTAAGGGCTTCACCAACACTAGCTTCGTGTTAACTGGTGTGAAGCTTTGAAATTGGGACAAATTTCTAAAGCAGCCGTATATTTTTCCAATGTTTGATCTGATATGGTTCGTCCCAATTTAATGACGAGTTTGAATTGAATTGCAACATTTCCAAGCTGGATTAGAGGGAGATTGGTTGGAATAATACCATTTCTGCTTATGAATAAGCATTTCGTTTTTGTCTGGTTGAGTTGCCAGGAGTTTTCCTCTGCCCAGCATTGAATTCGCTTAAGGTCATGATTAAATTGTAAAGTAGCTTGATCAATAAGATCATTTTCAAAGCTTAAATACAGCTAAATATCGTCCGCAAAAATGTGAAAATTGCACCTCTTAATAATTTTAGGGAGATCGTTTATAAAAATTGCAAAATGGAAGGGTCCCAGTATTGATTCCTCTGGAACACCTGTTGAAATTTCAATAAAATCTGACCTAAGATTCTTCCAACTAAATACGAGCGCATGAAATTACAGGCTGACAAGGGGAAGTTATAAAAGCTTGTTAGCTTGAATACAAGTAACCCATGATCAATAGTGTCAAAAGCCTTAGAAAAATCTAGTAGAGCAAGGAGTGTAACTAATTTATTATCAATTGCAACTCGCATGTCGTCAGATACCTTGAGAAGAAACGATGCGCAGCTGTAGTGCTTTCGGAATCCTGACTGAAAGGCACTGAACATTTATTATTTATTTATTTATTTAATCAAATAATTTACAAATAAATTTACAAATTATTTTAGTTAGACATCTGGGTAATAAAACCATAAGTGATGCCGTCTTTAATAAAAAACAAATTTAATTAATGAAATATTAGTTAAGTTAAGGGGCAGATAATATTAATTTTTACAAACAAGTTTTCAAAAATTTACATAGTAACAGGCATAAGTGATTATATTTCGTTGAATTTGTTATGAAAATCTAAGGCTAGTTTTATTCGTTCGATTGTGTTGTAATCTGAGGGGTTAAGTATATTTGCTAATTGCTGTGATATACGTATACTTTCCAGTGACGGGTCTATCTGACGTGATAGAGGACATTCGACAAATATGTGCCAAATAGATAATTCAGTCTGACAGGGTTCACATACTTCCGGGTTCTCGCCAGTGTACAGATGTTTAGTGGAGAATAATGTTTTTCCAACTCTGACTCGAAGTATTCTTATGCAATCTTCCTTGCTAAGCTGATTATTGTATGGTATACGATGGTTGTCGGGGTTGTGTGTTTGAAGGAATGTAAGACAATTTTTCCAACTGTCAGCAAGCTCCTGCTTCTGCTGTGTTCGGAATATTTGTCGAGTCAATTGGTAGAAGTTTGGGGACTCAATAATCAGCGGGTAATTTACAGCATCTTTGGCTCCAAGATCTGCAATTTCATTGCCTTGGATACCGATATGCCCTGGTACCCATGCTAGTGTGATATCTCCAGTTAGATTACCTCTAAGACGTTCTAGTGTAGGGCATTTGTTGGTTTCATTTCTGAGGCCTTTAAGAATGCTTAAGTTATCTGTCAATATTATACTACGTCCAGAGTAAATTTGTGCTACAGATATGGCCTTATTTATTGCTGCCAATTCTGCAATGTAGCTTCCTGCTTCTTTAGGTAGAATTCCTTGCCAGATCGAAGGTGTTTGTGCATTTATTTCCCATTTAACTACAGCATAAGTCGAATGGCTGTCACTATGTGATCCGTCTGTATAAAAGATATGTTCAGCGCCGATTTTTTCTATCATCTCGTGGTGTAGCATTTGAAACAATTCAACATGGGTATTCGTCTTCTTAAACTTAGCTAGATCCGTATTAATTTGTATTAAGTTCCTTTTCCAGGGCGGTGTACTATATGCTATTGAACTATTATCAGCAAAGAAGTTCTCTTGGTTAGCTATTAAGCTGAGTATTCGAGCAATTGCAGAGAGGGAGTTTTTTCGCTTACTTCCTCGTGAAGTTAAAATTTCCTTTGCAGTACCATAGAGGGGGTGTGTTTGATCGGATATTGCCTTACTGACCAAGTTAACAGATCTTATTTTGTCAAAATTTTGGAAAGCCTGATACCCAGTTTCAACACGTAAAGCTTCGATTTTAGTTGATTTAAGGTATCCTGAGGCTGTTCGGAAGCAATTATTAATTCCAGCGTCGATAGCGTTGCAGTTTTTTATTGTTGTCCACATGTAGGTGGTAAGGCCGTGCTGCAAAGTTCCTTCAACAAGGGTTTTTGCTATCGTCAAGGCTGTTTCCAGATGGGGTCCTTTTTTCTTGGAGCATATCATTTTCAAAAGATTGTTTCTTTTTTTTAATTGGTCAAGAATGTTTTTGACATGGAGATTCCATTTAAGATTCCCACTAAAGGTAACGCCTAGGATTTTCAATTCTTTTGAAGGTGAAATGCAAGTGCCTCGAATGTGCAGCGGAGCTGGTTGACAATTTCTTTTTCTGCACACGTGTAGCAAATCTACTTTTGAAGGTGGAGCAATTGCACCTGTGCCTTGGCACCATGTATGAATTGCTTCATCTGCAAATTCCAAAATAGATTTTACTGTCGGCGGGTTTCCAGATGCGGCTACATAAATATTATCGGCGTATACTCCAACGAGGTCGAGGTTTAATTCTGGTTGTGATAATTCGGCTATTAGCGAATCTATATAGGAGTTGTATATAACAACCGAGAGAGGAGATCCTTGCGGAGTTCCATTTTCCAATCTGAATATTGAGGAATTGTATCCGTCGATATTGACTCGAAAGGTTCTTCCATTCATAAAAGACAGGATAATTTTTAAGATTTGATGTGGAATTCCCCACAGATACATCTGCTTAAGAACAGGTGTCGATGTGACCCGATCAAAAGCTTTTTGTAAATCAGTTGACATGACTACGTTGTGCTTAGTTTTTGAAAGGTTTTCTGTGAGCCTATGCTCTAACAGGTGGATAAGTGTATGAACACCTCTGTTCTGTCTGAAAGAATGTTGTCCCGAATTCATCTTTTTCTCTGCAAACCAACTTATTCGCCTCGCAATAATTTTTTCAAAAATTTTGGAGAGAACGGGAAGCAGCGAGATAGGTCGATACTCATTGACATTATGCCGATTCGAGAGTCCTTAGGAATTGGTTTGACCTGAGCTTTTTTCCAATCGTGTGGAAAAAAGCCAGTCATTAAAATGTTATTGTATAGAGTACAGAGTCTATCTTTGAGATTATCCGAACATTGCTGAACCATCCTATAACTTATCTTATCCTCCCCTGGTGTAGTGCCCTTGGACATTCTAAGAGTCATGTCAAGTTCCAGTAGTGTTATTTGTTCATTAAGAAGTTCATATTGGTTCTCATTTATTTGAAGCTCGCAGAGATTGAAATTGGTTTTTTCCTCGATGACGGATTCGGGATAAGTGTTGTCTTCGCTGTACTCTTTCCATTTCTTTCCAAATATATTAGCTAACATCTCAGGATCGTTTTGTACTCTATTATTATCAAGGATTATGTATGGAAACTCTTGGTGGGATCTGGAGCATTGTAATGATCGTATTCTGTGCCACAGAGTGCGCATATCTAGCGCTGGGTTCATTGAGTTGACGAATTTTTCCCAAGAAGATCTTTTTGACTGAATTGATTCCCGTTTTAATTTAGCGCAAATTCTCCTGTAAACAATGCAGTTTTCAGTTGTTGGAAACCTTCGAGCTGTTTTCCAGGCCAAATTTTTATTTTTGACCAGGTTAGCAATGGCCGGAGTAAACCATACCGGGTTTGTTTTTGAGGTGTTTTTCTTTGTTACAGGGATTGATTTTGCTGCGGCAGTTCTAATTATCTTTTTGATTTTTGAGGCTTCCTGGTTGGTGTTTTGGGCTCTCGAAATTGTCAGTGCTAGAGTTTTTGTTGTTTTTTTCAAATAAGTTCCAGTTGGCGAGTTCTTCTTTAAAGCGGGCTGTGAATTTGGTGTTAAGTCTCCGTTCATGAGAACGAATTACAATAGGTATGTGGTCTCTACATTCTCCCTGGGGAAGAACCTCCCAATGAAAATAGGGTGCCAAATCCTGAGTTGCTAATGAAACATCAATTGCGGAAAATGTATTTCTCGTACTGAGGAAGGTTGGAGAGCCATCGTTCATAATGATAAGATTTCGGTCGTTGATAAAGTTTTCAAACAATGTACCTGCACGGTTTGTGGCGTCTGAGCCCCAAAGAAAATTATGAGCATTTAAATCACCCAGTATAAAATGATGACATCCATCATTAGTTTCTGCGATACCATCTAATATATCCATATTTACTTGAACATCGTGCTCTCTATAAATATTGGTTATTTTTATAGGAGTTCTATCTGGGATTTCTACGGTATTATAAAGCAAATTGGAGGAGGAAGTTGTGTGCGACGTTACGGGAATATTTTGTTTAACGAGAAAACCTATGCCTGCTTTACAGTAGTCATAATTCTTATTAAAGGGGAATGGTTTGAAATTTTTCATTTTGAATAAGTGTACATTTTTGGGAATTATGTGAGTTTCTTGCAATGCTATTATGTCTGGATTATATTTAGCGATAATTCGCTCCAGAGTGTGTTTGTTGTTGCAATAGCCTTGTAAGTTCCATTGGAGTATAAGTAAATTCGAAATTATTCTGGTCATTGTGATGGTTTATTATTTGTTGATGTAATCGATGTATTTGGAGTGTTAGTAGTTTTTTGGATTAAGAGAGTGTAGTCATTTGTGTTACTTAAGAGAGTTTGTTTTGTTTTGAGAGGGTCAGCAGGTGTCTGTGGTACTTTCTCAGAATCATCAGCTTCCATGTCAACGTCATTTTCGGAGTCCGAAATAGGTGACAGTGACAGATTTTGTTTGTCATTTGACATTACTTTGTCTTCATTATTTTTTGATGAGGTTAAGGTGGGGGATGATGTAGTTTGATTTGGTGCTAAACTTTTATGTGTTTGTTTTTTTATATTTTGAATTTGTGTTAAATTATTATGTGTTTGTTTTTTTATATTTTGCATTAGTGTTGTAGATGCATGAATATTATTTCTAATGTTTTGTTCTCGAATAATGATATTTTTTTCTTGTTTTTGTGTGTTTGATATACGGATTAGTTGTGAAGTTGACAGTTCAGCGGAGTGAGAGGGTTCAGTGGAATTTTTTGGTTCGTTTTCCTTTCCATGTTGTTATGATTTTTCTATGCGAGTTTTTATTATATCTGCAATTGTTGTACTGCCAGCAGTCCTTTTCTTGGGAGCAGGGATTTGGTGGAGAGATGGGTTGTCATTGTAGATCTGCCAGGCATCCCGGACGGTGCACCGACGATCAATTTTGATCTTGTTGACGGATTTATATCGGAGACAAGAGGGATCGGAGGGGGTGTGGCCTTCGGTGTTACAGTTGATACAAAAAACACGTATGCATCCTTCGTGGGGAGGGGGAGAACAGCAATTTTTACATAGAGGAGCTCCATAGAGGAGTTTTTGACAAGATACGCATCGCATAGGGTTGGGTATGTACTCGTCAACCTTGCAATTAACCCATCCAACTTTGACTTCGTTTGGTCGCCGAATTAAGTCGAATGTCAAAATAGCTGCACCTGTTGGCACTAGTGAATCACCTTGTTTTCTCAACACTTTCCTAACCTCAATAACTTTGAATTTTTTCAATTCCAAAAGAAGCTCTTCTTCGCTAATTTCCATAATGTGCTTCGAGAATATTCTTCCTTGAATAGAATTAAGGCTCAAATGACTAGTAACTCTAACGGGTATGGAATCTATGAGCTTGGTTTTAAGGAATTTTTTTGCTGTATCCACGTTTAGCACTTTGAGAAGAAGGTCTCCCGATCTCATGGCTTTAACTTCCAAAATATCTTTTGAAATAAACTCAAGCCCTCGGTTGATTTGGATGGGGTTATAAGAAGAGAGAGGGCGGGTATTTTCACCTGTTTTTTCCATCCCTGTGATAACTATGTATCTAGGAATATTGCTGTCATTGTTTATGACAGGGAGTTCTGGGAACTCATCTCCTGAGTGTTTGCGTTTTGTCTTTTTGGTATGGTTCTGGTTAAGGCTAACTTCAGGTTGTAAGCCTTTGAACCAGTTTTTTCTAGGGGGATCTGGGCCCCCGTCCATAATTTTTTACCGCAGTTGTAGTAGTTTGTTATTTATGTAGATATGTAGGTAAGTAATTAAATTTCACTTACCCCGAGGAGTAAAATAAAGAGACGTCAAATGAGAGAGCACAAGTCAACCAAATTAAATTTGTTAAGCAATACGTATAGACACGGCGCTTGCCCGAACTGAACTGCCAATGGCACTGAACATTTTTCACGTTATAGAAAATTTGACATTTTGTTGATGTTTTTTTTTTTTTTTTTTTATTTTTTTTTTTATAATGAGCGCGCGCTCAAGGGGTTTGTGTACCCTTAAGGTGATTGTTCACAGCGCGGGCAAAGGAAATTTAGGGAGGAAGAAAAGAGAGGTACCGATGTACATTGATTTTAAATGTTTGCAAGTTATAACGACCAGGAAATACAGAGATCGGCAGGGCATTCCATAAGCGAGTTGTACGGCTTAGAAACGAATCACGATATTTTAGAGTACGTCCGAAAATGGGCTTGAGGGTATACTGATGAGCATTCAAAGCGAGACGGATGTTACGGTTGAAAGTTTGAATGGGCGGAATGATACTGGCGATTTCAGTCGAGCACTGGTGGTGGAAATAGCGATAAAAAAAAGTGAGACAGGAGACAATACGTCGGTGTTCGAGGGTGTCAATTGATCGACTGGTATTAGTATCATCAACAAGTTTTATCGCACGGTTTTGAATCCTATCTAGCAGGTGCAGAGATGTTTTAGGAGCACCTGACCAGATGTGGGCATTATACTTCAATTTTGGGTGGATGAATGCCTTATATATGGAGACCAGATCAGAGGGGGTAAAATATTTCTTACATCGATTGAGGAAACCTAGACATTTCGCAGCATTTTTGGCGATATCAAATATGTGGTCATTCCAACGTAAGTTGTCAGTGACACACATACCGAGAATGGAAAGTTTTTCGTCGGTTTCGACGATGCAAGTGCCATTCATGGATAATGGCTGGGTGTTTAAATTTCGCTTTAACGACAGCAGACAGCATTGTGTTTTGAAAGCATTAAATTCCACTCTGGTGATAGTTCCCCAATTGGTTATGCTGTTGATATCGGAATTTAATGAGCTTAGCATGCGCTGCCGTTCTCGTTCTACAGCCGAAGAGCAGGGCCGTGTGTCTGGAAACAAATATGAAGAGCAGAGAGTACTGTTATCAGCAAAGGAATATATTGGATTAGAAGTAGCAGACAAGAGATCATTAATGAAAATTAAAAAGAGTGTCGGAGACAGAACAGAGCCCTGGGGAACACCAGCATTTATTTTGTGAATATCAGACTTGAAACCGTCCAAGGCAACTTGAATTGAAAGTTCCGAAAGAAGAAGAGAGTCGTCGATCCCAAATGCACGCATTTTCGACAAAAGAGCCTGATGACAAACTCTGTCAAATGCCTTAGAAATATCAAGTGCAACTATCTTACTTTCGCCAGATTGATGTACGCTTTGGTTCCACTTTTCCGTAAGACATGCCATTAAATCACAAGTGGACCTGTTGCTGCGAAAACCATATTGCCGGTCATTGAAAAGTTTTCGTGTTTCGAGATATTTCATGAGCTGACGATTTATCAGCGTTTCCATGACCTTGGAAAGAAGGGACGTAAGTGCAATGGGTCTGTAGGAGGAGAGAGAAGATGATTGGCCGTTTTTAGGGACGGGCTGGACAAATGCTGTTTTCCTTCTGATTGGGAAGAGTCCTAAAGAGTAGAATTGATGAAAAAGTTTACGCAGTCTTTTTGCCAGCGAGGAAGAACACCTTTTCAGAAGAAGGGGAGATATACCATCTGAACCAGCGGATTTATGTATGTTGAGATCTTTAAGTACTCTTGCTACTACACGAGTGCGAAAGTAGATTCCCATTGAAGATTTGACGCACTCAAGTGTAGGCGGAGACAAAGCACAATCTGGGAGTGTTGAGCTGGCCGCAAAGTGTGCAGCAAGCAGATTGGCCTTATCCAAAGAGCTGACAGCTGGAATGTCATTGTAAATGAGCGTTGGGATGGAGGATGATTCGGAATTTCTAATGTTTTTGACGAACGACCAACAATTTTTACTGCCTTTGGGACATTGCAGTATTTTTTGCCTCAGTTTTTGGTCGTATAGGAATTTCACACGCTTAAGAAAGGCGTTGCAGGCATTTCTGGCTCGTTTGAAATTTTTTCGGTTTTCCTCTGTCGCATTGGTCTTGTAGGACCGAAAAAACATTTCTCTAACCCTATGCCTTTTCTTTTGGTTTGATACTCTTCATCCGATGAGGAATAAAGGATCTCATTCCAAAAAGAATGGTGTCTGTAATCATATCAGCAGCGGCATTCACGTCGTTATCGAGGAAGCATAACGACCAGTTAAAATTCCTAAAGAAACTGTTAAGACCGCTCCAGTTGGCTTTCTCGTATTGCCATACGGTTCTTTTAGGAATTTTTTCTCTGTGGCACAATGGTCCGACGAGCCTAGAGGGGAGAGCACATCAATGGTGTACTTATCAGGGTGAGAAGTTAAAAACAAGTCCAGGGTGTTGGCGGTAATACTATCAACGTCTGGTATTCGCGTGGGCTCATTTACAAGCTGCGTTAGGTTGTTTTCCGCAGCAAAGATCTCAACACACCGTCCTTCGGGTGTTGTCTGTAAAGAATGTCGAAGCCACCCAGAATTGTGTATATTGAAATCGCCCGTAATAACGATTTCAGTATGAGGATACAGGGATACAATTCTTTGAATGGAGTCAGACAGCGCATCAAACTCGTTAAAAATTGAATTGCTGTCCAGTTCGGGGCTTCTATAAATAAAGCAGTAGTGGATAATTTGCTTACGGGGATAGAATTTTAACCACATGAAGTTGAATTCCGAATTGGAACATGGATCACATTGTGGTGGAATTTGGTAAGCTACATCACTACGCACATAAATGGCGAGACCGCAGTGAGAGAAGAATAATGGCACTAGTTCGTAGCCAGGTAGCTTCAGATCAGAATGATCTGAGAGGTGTGGGCGGGGATCTACCTGTGTTTCACTAAGTGCCAAAACAGTTGTTCTGTACTTACAGACGTGAACGTACCCAGAAAAGTGATTAATTTTTAGACCGCGTATATTAGATACATCTACCCTGAATTCCCTACTCATAATCACAGATAAACACAGAAAACACAAACACCGACGATACTAAGCAAGGCTGCAAAGTGAAAATTCTGACATTGATTTACCGGATCAAATTGTTGTAGGTGTTATGCCCTTACAACAATATGAAACAGTGCACCAAAAAAATTTTCACTCACAACCCGCTATCCATCAGTTGTTACATACACTCAGCCACTGCCCGTACCGTATGGTAAATACAGTAACGGCAGTGATTGAGTGCAAGCAACAGTACTTCGACTAGGAGCGGGAGAGGTGGGATACCCGCACTGTGTGATATTTTTCTTTTGTCACTGCACTGCACTTTTTGTGTTTTTTTTCCACACGCGCGCGGTGTTCTTTTTTTTTTTGCACATCACACAATAATATTGCGAGTGCACTGGTTGAGTTGTGCACTCGACGGTGGTCGACTCGGTACCATAGATAAACTAAACTAGATGTCAAACTCTACTAATACTTTTGCAAACCCTTAACTTTCGCACAGACACACTGTAAGTGAATTCCAACACTTTTGCATCTCTATAACTTGCAAGTAAAATTGCTAGAATGAGAGCGACAATTCACACGTATTCACGGACAGTCTCACGGATCGTGACTAACTATACCTAGATATCAAACTTTCCAGATATTGGAAAATCAAAACCAGTTTTCTACTGATCGCCGTAATCGTGTGACTCTGTCTGTGAATACATGTGAATTATGATCAATGGCAATTTCCCTACTTTTTTATACAAACCACGCCCATTTTAACCAAAAAACGTCATCCACATTACACACACTCGTGCAAATCGCTCTCATTCTAGCAATTTTACTTGTAAATTGCTCTCATTCTAGCAAATTTTGGCAAAGTTATAGAGATGCAAAAGTGTTGGAATTCACTTACAGTGTGTCTGTGCGAAAGTTAAGGGTTTGCAAAAGTATTAGTAGAGTTTGACATCTCGGTCCCCCAGCCACTCAAGTGGGTATTAATACACTTAAAATGCCTGAGCACGTGTTAAGTTTCTAGGAAAATGGGACAGAGAGAGAAAGAAAGATTTTTGGGCTCAGTGGTTATTTCGCTCCATGGGTGGCATCCAACATTTAATGGGGAGACTAAATTATTAGTGTAATTGGACTTGTTGTTATTGTATTAGGGGCAACCATTCGTCTTACGAGAATTAAGTTACCTGAAAAAAAGAATGTCTTTCGGACGAGGCTGGGATTCGGACACCGAGCCTTCCGATTTGGAAGCCAACACACTACCACTTGAGCCACGTCCACCCACTCGTATGCCTCCCTTTACGCCGACGATACCAAATTTTTCAAAACCAATTCTTCTCCCCATGACTCTTTCCTCCTTCAACAAGATCTTGATAGTTTTTCGATCTGGTGCCTCAAAAATTCTTTGGAACTTAACATCGCTAAATGCTAATCCATCACCTTCTCACATAAGCGAATCCAATCTCCTCCCCGACTCTATCTTCTCCATAACCAACCTATCTCCTCCGTACAATCGACCTCGGCATTTTGTGTGATAGCGAGCTCAACTTCCGCTCACATATGAATGAGATAATCCTCAAAGCCAACTCTGCACTAGGCTTTGTAAAACGGTGGTCCAAAGAATTCACCAACCCATACGTGACCAGGTCCCTCTATATTACCTTTGTTCGCCCCCTCCTAGAGTACGCCAGTCAAGTATGGTCCCCATATCATCGTGTTCATATCTCGAGAATTGAAAGCATTCAGCGCCATTTTCTTCGATTTGCTCTTCGAGGCATGCCCTGGGACGGTCCTTTTAATCTGCCCCCCTATCAAAACCGTCTCAACCTTATCAACTTAAACACCCTTGAAGATCGCAGAGATGCAGCAGACTTTCTCTTCATTCATCGACTCCTTTCAGGTCACGTTGATTGCGCGTCCCTTCACAAATCCATTTTCCTCAACACTAACCCTTGTAATCTACGTACCCCTCGACTCTTCTATCTACCAACCCACCACACCTCCTATGGCGCGAACGAACCAATCTCCCGTATGCTACGTCAAATAAACTCAAACCCTACCGTCTTTGACTTCCACAGCACCACTTCCTACCTCAAATCCGTTCTCCTTCACCATTCCAACCAACCTTAGTTTTAAGTTTTAGTTTAAGTTTAATTTGTAAGTTATAGCTTGTATTAAGCCGAATAAATGGGGGCGTTCGCCCCCACCAAAATTTGTACCGTTGGTTGACCGTCCGCCCTACTATTTTTTGTTGTTCTTTCAAGATACTGGGAAAGTGAATCAATGTCTGATATGCACTTTGCTGCCTACCACTCTACCCCTATATTGCAAGAACAAGATCTTTGAAGAAATGGCGAGGTAGGTATTTTACGAGTAAAATAGAAAGAGTCAGAGCCCAACAGGTGAAAGGTAAGCCGGGAATCAGCTGGGTTTTCCCTGTCCAATGAAGGTCATCGAAAATCCCGGTCCAAAAGTAATTGATTCTCAAGTTTCAGCCGAGGTTAGAAGAAGTTGCTGAAAGAAGATGCAAAAACATCGGCAAAATCTTGACCCCTCTATTTAGGTGGTCCAAACGGCGCGGCGTTCGGTGATTGTTCTAGCGTCTACAAATTTATCCAATCCCACAAGTGGCGCAGAAGCAATGCAGATAGGTAGGAGAAATGTGTAGGGCAAGAGGTCATTATATTCGTTATGATTAATAGATCGAAGAGAAGATTCCTAGCAAGTAATAATCTGAAGCATTGGGTCTTCTTTGCTGACCAACGATGACAGGACAAACATCGGTTTTTCTGAAATGACGGGACCAAAAATCACTCGGAGGAGCTTGCGCTTAAAATGACCAACAAGCATGACTGGGAACATGTGTCTTACAAAGAGTTGCTTAAATATATCCTTCCAAGGCCTCATTTCCTTATTGCCTTCAAGGGCCAACGCTTTAGGTCAAGGCTTCAAAGAGGAAAATTACGTCACTATGATGGATTGGCTGTCTCAGTTTCTATTGAAAGGGAATCGCATTTTCGGATCTGGCCAAAGAACTTGCAACTGGAGAGGTTTATTGATTGAGTACCGTTTTCACCAAGAACTGTAGTTCTATATAAGTAAGTAAATATTCTTATCATTCCCCAAATCCATTGGAAAATTTATTACGGTTCATTTTCACATGCCATCCGCTTAAATTTTCTTCACAAAACTTATCGCGGCTGGGTACTACGAATTCCTGGGAGTACCGGTACTTGTGTTGGAAATGTATCGCTGCTTAGAAATATATATATTGCTATATCCACGAGAAGTGGAGGATAATCATATTTGAATGTTCCCGGCTTGTTAGGCTCGTTAAGCCCGTCAACGTCTGCAAATACAGTGGTTTGACAAACATTAGCCGACATTTTTACTTCATTCGGGCGAAAATGGACGACCATAATATCATCAGAGTTCAATTCCCACTAAACCATTGTTAATGCGTAATGGTGGCCACCTCTGATATCCAGAATGAACTCCGCTGTTTCTTTCGAAGCCGGTGTTTCTATTTCCATTTTTAAAAAAATTATTTAACGGTGAAATATGTCAATGAATCTTTATTCATTTGCCAGTGAGTATTCTCCGCGTACTGACTGCGAATATATTGAATTTTGCTGAGTCTCATTGCAGTAAGCGTAAGAAGAATTTTTACTTTCGCGTGATCTGAGATTGCACTCGATACCGATTGTCAACGACTGAAACCAGACAGTGGCAATGTGGCATAAATGTCATATGGCACATAAAAGTCAAAATGAAATGAATGCGTTCAATGCTTATCCATCAATGGATGCGTTTAGTCGTGAATCAGTATAATAAATATTTATGACTAGACTACTTACTTTTTGATCTTTGTCGTTGCGATCTGCTGTAATCCATACTTTTTGGTCATTCTCTTCAATCTTTTCGAAAAAAAATTAGCCAAGTTCGTAAATAGGTCAATTCCCAGTTATGTCATAGGCTTCCCATCTAAAGAAAGGAATCGAATATCATTCAATTTAAGTCATCTCCATTTAATCTGGACATCTGGTGCACATTCAGATATGCTAATGACCTCGCAAATTGCATTTCCATCATATAAAACGGATGACACCATTGCCAGATGCAGGTTTAAATCAAATAACCCAGCCGCAACAGAATCATAACATGTCATGGAACATGGATATTGCCACTGCCACACACTGAATATCTAATGCCATGCGAAAGTAATTCGCACATGCGCTCCAGTCAATGAACTCATTTATAATAGATTCCCTCGGAACTCTGGGCCACAAATAAAAAATCAAAAAAAAAAAAATTAAAATTCCATAAATATTGCCAGCGTTAAGGAAAAAGGCAAGCGCACGCAACGGAAAACCAATTTGCATGCGCGCATATTGTACGCGTCAACGTCACCAAAAACATAGCAGATGCGGATGCTGATGCCGATGCTGATGCTGATACAAAACCTGCGGTTCTACCCCTCAGTTTTCGTATCTTTGCGGTCGAATGCTTTGGGGTTTCTGTTATGGCATTCATATGCTCCTTGCCCATGTTGCACCAAGAGATGTATGAATAAGTAGCAAATATTCGTACATTAGATGGCATCCATGGCCTTCCTCAATCGGGAACATCTTGTGTTCGGATGTGTTCCTTGCGTCATTCGCGCGTTATCTCGGCACCAAGATCTGGTTTCATTAATTGCGAAATGATCCTGAGATGTGAACAGAGAACAAACATTTGACAAGATGTTATCCAGATTCTGGTGATGGCTTTCCAGCACATGTGTATCCTCATACATCCCCAAACGTACAATCGGATCTAGGGAGAGCAGCAGATGGGAATTGCAATTGCAATCACGGGTGAGCTATCGTATTAATGAGATTGCACATGGAACACGTGTTGAAGTTGGATTTTCTTTCTACTCTTAACGGCCATTAGCAACAACAGCTAATGGCTCAAAGGACTGGTGCTGATTGTAATTGTGTTATTTTTTTATTTCTCCTCTTCATGGTGATTCAGTTTAATCGCACATTACAATTAACCGCGGAATTAAAGAAATGGAAAACGATTAAGTGCACGGTGTCGATTTGTTTCAGAAATTCTCTTATGCTGCAAATTTTGGCGCCAAGTAATGTGCTATCCTAGAGGCACGTTAAATAATACGTACTTGGCCATTTGGGAGTTTCTTTTTGTGCAAATTGTGATTAGACTTGAACAGGAGTAAAACAATGGGAGTGTGGAATATTCCTGTAAGTGTCGTGCTTTTATCTTCTAAATACTATTCACTCTGAACTTTTAAGATCAATGTGAACAGGTGCTCAACTTTTCCTTTCTCTTGGCCTTCAAAATATAGCTTTTATTCCTGGAGTCTTATTCAGAGCATACATTTTCGAAAACATATTGAGGCCTTTGAAGTTTGTTGTCAGATAGACGTATGTACAGTTGTGATCGTATTGACTTGGACATTCCAATTGCTACTTAATTTTGTTCTGGTTCATTTTAAGACCAATTCGTTTTGTGGTTCAATTGCCGTGAAATGGCGAATTACTTTATGCTTAAATATGAGAAGAAATTGATTTTGTCTGTTTTTCAAATAAAAAGTGGGGTCAGAGAAAACTGGTCTTATCGTAACGGTTTTATGAACTTAATTACTCTGAACGTTGTTACGATTCACGGTACTGTGTGAATTAGGAGGCCCTCGGACTTCGGTCCGGTCCCTTGGGGGAGCGTTACGTTAGGTGTGGTTTAAACCCTAAACAGCAGGATGGGTTTTCCAGCTGATTTCTACCCGATGTAGTTACAATAAGTACTGGTTACTGTGATCCTAAGATTAGCAAGAGATTTAGATCGACCAAATAGACTCATACCAAGGGTGGAACATATGCCTCCATGAACATGTGCCGATGACAAGGCGTGTCCTTGCTCCCATGGATATATGGGCATCCCGTGAAATGAAGTATTCACAGACAGGAGTTCCCGTAAAACCGTAGAGACGTTTTGCACATTTCTCAGCAGCTGAAGTTATTGCTTAAGAAGATTTACTATACCTCGGTTTCCTTATTTATTGCGAAAAAAGTGGAGGCCTTCCGGCTTGGAGCCAGCTAAAAGTTACAAAGCTTTCTCTATAAAATGCCATTAAATTGTCTTAAAATGGATGACTGCGTAGGCACAAGTTCCAGAGCGGGGTAGACAGGTATGTATCATCCGCCTTATTTTACGATATTTGAATACTCATCAACGTTCAACAGTCGCATTATCGAGCGTGATTGGCACCCACGACGGTATTGGCTATATCTTTTACGACGTCGTTCTTGTCGTGCTAAAGCGTATAACGTCGAAATTATTTGTTTGTACTGTTTTGAGTGTTCTTTTCGTTAAGCAAACGAGCTCTGAGTTTGGATGCTACAAAACGATAGCCATAGTTGATGTTTGCCTTCTGCAGTTGCGAAAAGCAAAACGTCTGATGTATCCATCGAATCAACAAACATGCGGTTAGTAAGATTGACACAACGATTATACGGTGTAAGTCAAATTGCTGTGTTAAGGAGTCTTGTTCTACTTGTTACACTATTTCAAGAACAATTGAAATCTGAGGACACTCGTGTTTTTCCCAGTGTTCCATTTACTCAACATTCAAGTGAGGAGTCTAAAGTATATAACCTTCTGATGTCAAGCTCGGATCATTTTGACTGACAACTCCTTGATGCAGGTCTACTTTTTCCTATCAGATGCTAACCTCTTCGTGATAGAGGTGAAGTCTCATAATTGTAGCAATAATGCGATTAACCTTTGCCGTACGATTTTATTTCAAAGGAACATGCGTGTGCAGACAATTCATTTTAATATGACTCTATGCGGGGGTTATCGCAAAGTAAATCTAAACTATTTCAATTTTAATAAACATATTTATAAAAATATGGATTCCATTTCATTTGAGATGAAACAGATTTATAAAATAATGACAATAATGAACAAACAAATTTAAAAAAAATATCCTCTTGAATTAAGACTGAAATTAAAAACAACATTTTTCGATAGAATGGAAATTATTTTGAATAAAATTAACAAACAATGTGTATAAATTTTTTAAAAAGTGACTTATTTTATTTATAATAATTGATATTCTTGAAGTGTGTGATACTGCTCGAAGCACTTCGGTAAATGTAAAGGTAGCGTATGCGTTATGTCAGGTGTCATACCTTTTTGAAGAATTTTTTTTCTACTACTTGGTGGAACGTGCTACGGAAAATGACTCCAATTATTAGCCTGTAACCGTAGTGGTATATCGCCTTGTGAAGGGTGTCATCGAGTGTTATAATTAGGTAAGACTATTTTTGAGAATAATTACTCTGCAATATCAAGGCGAAAATTCGTAAAGTTTTGGTTTCTGCCATGGATTTTTGAATGCAAAGCATGAGCATTATAAAGCTCGATATCAACCACGTAGAAAAATAACTTTTTATATATTTTCATGAACTTTGAACTTTCGCATGATGGGGAAATATGCTACCACCTGGTAATGTTTATACACTCCTCCCATTCCCTTATTGTACTCAATAACACATTCAGGCTTTATAACATTTTCCACACCACCACCCTTTTTATATCTTTTTCTCCCCCGTGTTTACTCGTATCACATTAATACTAGAATGCTTCGTACTAAGCATATAGACATCTTTTTCATCGCGCCATCTCAAACACAGTAAACCACGAGATGAGCGACTGTGGAATTCTCCTTTAGTGTAGCAAGTCCCTTTGGCATATTTTTTCTAAATTTCCTAAAAGTCCCCACAATGTTTTTTCTGCTTTTCTTTAAATTTAAATACAAACTTGGAGATGAATACCAGTTGTCGAAAAATAAAGTGTATCCTTTTCCCAAAAGTGGATCCACCAAGTCCATAATTATACTTTCGGAAGCGGATTTAAAAACCTAAACAGTATCCCGATTCTGACCCGCAAATTTTGTAAAATTTTATCCCAAATCTAGCTCTTTTAGATGGATTAAACTGTATGCAACTCAAATGTCCTTTATATTTCCTGAGGGTTTCGTCAACAGTTACATTACATTTTGGTGTATAAAGTTGTCGAAATCTAGGTATTATTCAAATAAGTTAGTACTGTTCGTAGTACTTTCCGTATTTTGTTATTACTCCCAGTATCCCTATTATTACTAAAATGTCAAATAGGTAAAAATTTTCTGAATGTTTCGGCAAGTTTCATTGCACTTTTGTATTTTCAAAGTCCGAACCAGAAGTGTCATTTATTGTCAGTACTATCAACATAATAAAATTACAAGTGTAAGAGTGCTGCCAATGCAGCATCCCCTCTTAAGATATAACAATATTATTTTAATTCAATATTTAAGTATATACATACATACACACCTATTATAAGGTATAATCAAAATAACTATTAAAATTCAATTGATTTATTACAACTTCTTTCTCTTTTTGTTAATTCAGTATTGTTAGTATATTTGATTGTTATTTTACTTTTCACGATATATCCGTTTTCCAGATCTAGTTATTAAGGCTTCAGTTGAATCTTGTCTTGGTGTCTCATCTTCGTCTATTGCTTTGTCTTGAGACTCAGTGGATAACGCTGGGCATCTTTCAGCTTTCTCGCTCATGGGTACTTCATCAATGGGTTGTGCCTGGAACGAGTCTAAATACGAAACTGTAATTAAATGGCAGCTATTTCTTCGAACAACCCTTTTATTTAGGACCCTTCCATGTCGCCTTAGGTCCGTTAGCCACACAAAATCTCCGGGTTCTAAATTCTAATTCGCTTAATTCCCTTAGGCTGAAAACACACCAGAGCAGTCAAAACATTTTTTGTTTCACAGGCCAGAAAACCAGTTTTATTTCAACACACGCCAACCGAAGCGCAATGTAACAAAACAAATCATTTCGTTTTTCTGTTTCGTTTGGTGTGTGTTAAGAAAAGGCAAAAATTAGTTCGTCACGCATTCTCAACGAAGACTCTCAAGTAAATAAACGCCAGTTCAAAAAAAAAAAAAAAACGAAATTTTGTTTGTGAAAAACAACTTTCCAGCTAACGACGACGAATCATGTTTTTCTGTTTCGTCTTGTTTTTTTGCTTCGTCGTATGTGGTGTATGTTGCGCCATAAGTAAGTGTTTAATAATCGACAACGACGGTGACTTGAAACGTTTCTGTTGCATTCGGTGTGCATTGGTCGTATGAACAGCCATGAACAGTCATAAGACACACCGAGTCCAAAACATGTTTTTTGTTTCGCCTGCTTTGGTGTGTGATGGCTCATAAGAATCAATGGATTGTTGTTCGATAAGGCAAGAAAAAACGTTTTGACTGCACCGGTGTGTTTTCAGCCTTACTCCATGTTTCCTCTCATGTTTCGTTTGTACATGGTCTTATATTTTTCATTTCTCTTTTCAGGTTTCGTAGGTCTGGCTTTTCCTTTAAATTTAGATCCGATAAAGTTTCTCGCAGCTTCCTTCTAAAATTGAGCTCCACAGGGCTGTATCCATATGTTGTTGTTGGTGTATTATACGATACGCTACCAATGCCAATTAAATATTTTCTTTGTTTTCCTTTAAGAGAGTTTTCGCTATTTTCACCGCCGCTTCTGCCGCCCCGTTGGCCTAATGGTGGTGTGGACTGCTTGTGACGACAGTAAAAGACCAATCCTTGGCGAATCGTCGAAACTCTGATAAACTTAAATTTTGAAATTGAGTTCCACTATCGGTTCAGACAATCTGCGGTATTCCTTAGCGACTAAACGTTAGCTTGCAGAGTTTTATTATATCCCTCATCCGAATACGAATTAGTTCTCCAATTTCAAAATTTAAGTTCATCAGAGTTTCGACGATTCGCTAAGGATTGGTATTTTACTGTCGTCACAAGCAGTCCACACCATCATCAGGCTAACGGGGCGGCAAAAGCGGCGGTGACAATAGCAAAGTTGTATTTTATGGTTGTATTCTCGAAATGTATACGACTGGACACCTTTCTTTTTCGTGAGATTGTAATAAAACTGCGCCTAATCCTAGTTGATAAACATCACATGAGATAGTTGTTTCTTTCAATGGATCATACATTTTGAGGTTAGCAGCTGAGGATAATTTCAGCTTGATTTCCTCAAACGCTTTTTCTTAATTTTTTTTGCTTAGTAAGCTTGTAATTGGTTCGAGAATACAGCATTTATTTGGAGTGTGCTTCCCTATGAAGTTCCCCATTCCTAAGAAACGCTGTAACTCCTTAACATTGGTTGGTGCTTTCATTTCCCTGATTGCTTTCGTCTTCTCTTCATCAACTCTTATTTCACCCTCGGAAATGGTGTGTCTTAAGAAACAAATTTTAGTTTTGCCGAATTCCGATTTTTGCTTATTTAGTGTCATCCCCGTATCTCTTATCTTTGTAAGCACAGCCTCGACGCATTTATCATGTTCTTCAATAGTCTTCCCCATATGAGAATATCATACAAGTGGGCGATGCAATTTTTCATCCCCGCCAAAATCTTTGTCAATTTCTTTTGGAAGACCTCAGGTGCCGATGCAATTGTGAAGGGTAATCTAAGACATTTGAATCGGCCAAATGGAGTTCAAAATGTTGTCATACAATTTGCATCGAGTTTAGTAAGAGTTTTTGCTCCAGTCAGTTGCGACAGTGTATGATCCACACCAAATATTGGATGCACTTGCCGCTTTACACATTTGTTCCGCTCAGTGAAATTTATGCAAATTCTAATTCCCTCTTTCTTCGGAACAACCACCATGGGTGCGCACCAATTCGATGCACTTTCAACAGGTACTATTATACCCGTTCTAACCATCTTTTTTAATTCTGTCTCCACCTTTGCTCTTAAATGAATGGGTACAGGCGTAGGAGTCGAAATAGAGTAGGGTCTAGTGTTTGGTTTTAATTCGATTTTGTACTCCTCCTTAAATATGTCAAGACCTTCAAACACTTCCTTAAAACCCGCAAACCAATTTTTTGATGTGATTTTAAATAGCCTCTTAATAATCCCCCGTTTTACCTAGTAATGGTGTTATTTTCTCTTTTGTTATATAAGCTACTTCTTCAATTGTTTTTTTCTAATTATTTAAATTAACTTTTGCTTTTCCTATCACACTAACTGATTGATTAACACCATATAATTTGGCTCCCGTTTTATCAATGCATATCCCCACTTTATTTGTCATGGCACTCCAAGGTACTAAAGTGACATCAGCTCCTGTGTCCACTTTGAAGGGAATGCGTTTTCTATTTAGTCATAGGTTGGTGGACCACTTCTGAGATACTCGTACCATGCTTACGAAAAACTCGTCTTCCTCCTCCTCTCTAACCTCACTTACTTTTTTTTGTTCTACAAAGCTTTGCATAGCTAGTGTCCGATTCTTTTACAGCAGATATTTTTAGCTGGACATTTTTCGTATTTATATTTCTCGTACCCACACCGCAATTTTTTCCCACACTCCTATAAGCCCTTATCTTTCTTCTTTCGCCCATGGAATAAATTAAAACATTTACCTGAGATGTGTCATCAGCCGTATGTAAGCCGTTTCCTATGAGAAACCTTTCAAAACGTTTGGACCATTTTTCCCAGTCGGATGGCACAAATGAAAACTGCTCTGGAGGACTTAAATGAGACATGATGTTAGATAGGGATGCCTTATTCTCCAAGTTTTTTCCGTCACCAGGCAGTATAAAATCCTTCTCACGTGTTGCTCCCCCGCGCAAAGCTCCGTGCACTTAATTTGACCTGCTGTGTGATTTTTTATTTTTTTTTTCAATATGAGGTGTTAATATTTCGATTACTCCCCTTTTTTATTTGTATCCAATCTCGCCAATGTTTTATTTTTTTTTCCGGGTATACATATACATTTACTTATATGTTTTTTTTCATATTTTTGGGTTTTTTTTCCCCAAGGTTAGAATTTTTACACCGCTGCCACCATGTTCCATGTTGTATTCTCGAGGTCCGAACCAGAAGTACTAGAGTAATAAAATTACAAGTGTAAGAGTGCTGACAATGCAACAGACACAAAGAACAAAAAACGCTCTTATCTCATCGGGAGTTGCATGAGGAAACCACTCTTTGATTAATTTTTTTTTATGCTGCTGATTTTCCTCAAATTGTTCGGCAAACAGATTCGTTGCTTTTGACAACATGTCAAAAAAATCATCATGCGATACTTCTTCCAGTACAGATAGGGCATCTGGGTTATTTTCTATTTTACGTAAGGTACAAGGGCTTATACGTGGAACTTCAATTGTGTGAATTGTGATATTTCGGGAATATTGTCCTTATCTTCCCAAATCTATTCTTCGGACAGATTACCTGAAGTATCCACTGTCACTGCACTAGGAACTATATATATTACCATCATTTTCAGATCCCCACGAATTATCACTTTCAACTTCAAATTCATCTAATATATTTTTCACCTATTACCGTTATCTATCAGAACTCTTGTTTTTAATTTTAAGAAATTTGCTACTACTACTTTGAAGCATTTAAATATGCGGCGGGTATAGCCCGTCAATGTCGAATTTGGCACAGAAAACGTTTGCGTACGACACTCGTCAGTTCCAATTAAGGGGTTAATATAGATAATTCTCTATCGTTATAAGGCTGCTCTAGTTTATAGCTTCTCATAATATGACATTGTAGGAATTAAGAGTGGTTGAGAAAGAGACTGTGAATGGGGGATGAGTGGGTAAGTGATAATATGTATCGGAAAAAAGTTTAGTAGGTCTATGAAAGTAAAACGAAATAAACAAGTGACAACATTCTTTTCTCTGATATTTGTTGTCTTGCTAATCAAAGAGCTGTTTTTGAAGCAAAATAAATAATAATTTAAAACTTACCTTAAATAACTGTGAAAATTCGACTTAACACAAATGCTGCAAAAGGTTTTAAATCTTCATAAAAGATCACATTTGCGTTTTTGTATGTCCGTAGTTCAATGTTATATCTATCAATTGAATGAAAAGCTTCTATCGGTCGAACGAAGTCTTTGAACAAGCATTTATCATCTAGTGAAACATTTTGCAACTCTCTATTAAACAGCCCTTCTGAGGTTTGGTCTTCCTGACGATTGACGTTACTTTTGTATGTACATAGTTTCGTATTCTCCTTCCGGCTGTTTTGATGCTTCATCGAAAGATCTTAGATTTTTTATAAACTATTGTGAATAATTTAAATTAAATTTAATAATCCATATATATGTACTCGTATCCGAGTGGTCCAATTTTCGATGACCTCCTAAATTGGCATTGTTCATGTTGACTTCCAAGGCATCAATAGTTTTCAATTTATTCGCATAGACCCATGATTTCACGTCGCCGAATCACAAGATAACCATGCCTTCGAATTTGCAGATAATCCATTGTTGCATGTGCTGTGTGGCATGAAGTGCCGTATTGTTGGAATCACATATCATTGAGAATCATGTCTTCCAATTTAGGTCATATAAAAATGGATTATCATCGACCTGTATCTGTTGCCAGTTGTGCAGGTGCCAGCTTCATTTTTGAAGAAGTATGTTAAATTTGCAATAGTGGAAAGCGGTTATACATGGCATCTATTTACGCACCTAAAGCTACTTAATCCACCTTATTCATCTCAGAGCTTGTGACATTTTTTCGGTTCTAAAACTGGAATTGGGGGAACATTTTTTTATTACCAGTGGAGATTTAAACGCCAAGCATAGAAATTTGGGGTAATAATACAATAAATACTAGAGGGAACCTACTATTTAATTAGTGGGCCTTAAGGCGACGGGTAGTCCGTCGTTTCCTAAACACGGGTTCTAAATATTTGGATCTCCTGCTGTTCGACACAGATACAGAACTGGCGTGCACTAATCAACATACTACAAACTGTCTACGCACAATGGTATGACAGTGACCATTGCGGTCCTATCACTGTTCTCAATGAAAGTGTGGAATGGGAAGAGTTTGTTCAAAGGCAAGGGCACTCTCCTCGAATTCGCTCTATCCATAGTCCAGGAATCTGTCAGACGAGGTATCTAAAACTAATGGAAGAGACAAGTGACAATTAAACGAACTAGGACAAAACGATACCCCGGTATCAACACCTGAAGACTTATTTCGCAACGCAACTATTGACGCACTGCACCGATATAAAAACAGACTGCTGTCGAGACTAAAAGCCTTGTACAGAAAGTCATAACCCGGAGATCATGACACCGAAGTCGTCGATTAAAAACATACAAACAAACTAAATTCTTTAAATTTGTATTGGAACAATAAAATTCGGGCTATAAATACCAGCAGCCTGAATATGTTCTGCAAATAAATAAAATATTTCGGAGGAATACTCAAAACGACCTTCCGTGTCTTAAAATCGCCCGAACGATGGACAACGAACACATAGTACTTTTAACAGCAAGCATAGATCCAAATTAGGCCGTTGATGATGACAACTTCATTGTGATCGAGGATTCGTAGGAAAGTAGGAAAAAACTTAGGTTATAGGAGCGACTTTCCAGGAAGTGTGTAAGGCAAATGACATCATTGGCCCGAATCACAACCTGGAGAACTGAGTCCTTGTGTACAATTTTTACCTTCGAAATGATATAGTGAACTGGCGATTCGAGAACTCGGGTTTCACCTAGTTCAGTGACCAGAATATGGCAAATAATGTGATGAGAGGGTACTACCCTCGTTAATTTTGAAGGAAGAGCTCCAAACGATCTTCGAATCACTCAGGAGTAAGAAATCAGTGAGAACCGATGGAATACTGAACGTTGTACGTCGACATTTCCCACAAGAAGCGGTGGACATTTATACCACCCTGTTTAGTAATGCAATGAATAATGCCCATTATCCAGCGCATTTTTTTTTATAATTAGCACGCACTCAAGGCATTTATGTACCCTAAAAATGTTTGTATACAAGGCGAAGGAAATTTAGGGAGAAAGAAAAGAGAGGTACCGATGTACATTGTTCCTAAATGTTTGCAAGTTATAACGCCCAGGAAATAGAGAGCTGTGCAGAACATTCCATAAGCGAGTTGTATGGCTTAGGAACGAATCACGAATCATTTCAGAGTGCGTCCAAAAGTGGGCTTGAGAGTATACTGATGAGACGGGTGTTACGGTTGAAGGTTTGAAGGGGTGGAATGCTACTGGCGATTTCAGTGGAGCGATAAAACAAAGTGAGACTGATATTAGTATTACCTGTGAGTTCAACAGCACGGTTTTGAATCCTATCTAGTTGGTGCAGAGATGTTTTAGGAGCACCTGACCAGATGTAATTGTACTCCAATTTTGGGCGGATGAATACCTTGTATATTGAGGCCAGATCAGAGTGGGTAAAATATTTCTTAAATATAAATACTGTAATTAACGTCGAGAGACATAGTTTAAGCGTTAGATTTAACCCGCATGGGGCCAGTAAGTTAGACTAAGATAATTTTTATGTTATTTATTTTTTTTTGTCTAGTACGTAAAAGTTAATCAACGACTGGAAATAAAAATGCATTGAAAATAAAATGAAACAAGTGTATTGGTTTCTAAATCGGACGGTTCGGTGTTCAATCCCAACCATACCCGAAAGACATTTTTTTTTCAGGCAACTAAAATCACGTATTATGGGTAGTTAACTAGAATACAAAACCAAGCATAATTACACTAATAATTTAGTCCCACATTGAATGTTTTATGCCACCCAAGGAGAGAAATAATCACTGAGCCCAAACATCTTTCTTTTTTTCTCTGTCCCATTTTCGTAAAAAATTTAATATGTGCTCAGGCATTTTAAGTATAGTCGGTATGACAAGTGGGTATCACTTGAGTGTTAAGTTCTTTAAAAAAAAATAATAAATTGGAAGAAGTACTGGCCATTAACGACTTCAAACCAAAACCCACACCAATTAGGGAACAATTGTTTTGATGCGTTTGAAACTGATTGTTATCTCCCCACATGAGACAATTTTGCTTGTTGATATACAATACATATACATAGTAGTCATTCATCCAAAAATGGGCCTCGTCGCTAATTATGATTTTCCGCCCGAAATCAGAGTCCACCTCCAACTGCTCCAGAGCCCAGCCAGCGTAGGCTCGAAGCACCGAACCTAGTTCGAACTGAGCACTCGTAGTAAAGTTTAATAATTTATACACGTTTCTCAACACTGTAATTTTCCATTATTATTACAATACTTCCAAAGCTTCTTTAACATGGCCGCTGTATACTGTCAAAATTTTAGCGTCCCTATTGGAAAACACTTCATAAAGCCCTTTTCACTTAATTTATATTCAAATTCCTTTAAAAGATTGTTAACCTTAGACTTTACATCCTGAACCATTGAACTCATTTCTTTCAGTGCCATTCAGTGTATTATTAGCAGCTAGAATTGAACGTCTTGTTTTCTTAAATTCAATCACCAAAACAGAGGAAAGAAAGCAAGCACTGTATCGGGTGAGCAAGATTCGTATCTGTATTCATGTATATTGTACCAAATTCATGCAAACGTCTAGTCAACATACAGTCGATTGAAATGATGGACATCGCAACGATATTATCATCATCGTTTAGGTAAATAGATAGATCGGGTTCCTGGGTAGAGTTCCTAGAGATGTTATATGGACAACAATAGAACCTAATTTCGAAAGGTATAGAGAATAAAATAAAACCGCTCCATTTTAAAGTCATACAAGATTTTTTAGAAGATAGCGGGCTACAAATTAGACGTATAATATTAGGATCGCTTAAATGGCTCAATCTAAATGCCGCATCTATTTGATCCGACAGATGTGCACTTTTCTGATCAGATCGCTAAACAGTTCGTAAAGTTCTCTGTTTATCTTCACCTTTAAATATGCCAGCCCAAACTTACTTAAAGTTCGGGGTTGACCTGGGCCGCAACAAACAAGCGTCTCCAGACCGCTCGTCTGTACAGATGCTCTTGTAAGAGTTTTCTAATCGTAAGAAAAATTACTTTAAATATTTCAACCTTATTAAAATACAAATTTACTTCAAAAACTTATTTAAACTTTACGTGAAATAACTGCGGCAATGATAATTATGGAAACAGCCAATCTGCTGCTATCTTGATGCCGGCCGAGAACGAAAAGAAAGAATCATGGCTGATCACTGGTGACATTTGTCGCGTTCGAATGAAAGTAGCGCTTCTGCAAGGAAGTTTTCGCTGTATGTAGGAGTAGCTTAGGCAATGCACTTTGTCCGCATTGTGGGGTTGATTTTCCCTTACACTCGAACTCAGACGATTTTCGGCATGGTAAATGCGGTCGATTCCGTAAGCAACCCGTGCGGACGCCGTACCCGTTGTGACTCGTTGACCATTGAGCGTTGAGCTAGGAGCTCGGGGGGAGTGAGGTGAGCCAACTCTCGGGAAGATGTGCAGTTAGTGCTGTTTTTAGTGAGCGGTGCCATCGTTCTACTACCCCGTTAGACTGCGGATGGTAGCCTGTGGTATGGATGCGGGCACAGCCCAAAGTTTTTCAGAAAAGCATGGAAAAAGAACAGATTCAAATTGTTGGCCCTGATCTTCCATGAGGCGTAGAGGACAACTAAAGCGTGCTACCCAGTTGAAGAGAAACGCAACGGCGATGATTGTCGCCGTGATATCAGGGATTGGAATAGTTTCTAGGCAGCGTGTAGCTCGATCGACCAGGTAACTGTACCCCTTGCAGGGCGGCATTGGACCTACGATATCTAGATGCACGTGTTCGAACCTCTTAGCCTGCTTACCTTGATTCGCTGGCGGTCGTGACAAGTACGTGCCCGTTTGGTTATGTCCGCGTTCATTGATAGCAAAAAAAAACCGAAGGGCGATGAATTTGTGGGAGGCTCTAATCCCTGGATGGCTGAGATTCTTCTTCTGAAGAGACTTCTGAACGTTATTTGAATGTAAGAAAAACCGCCCTGACGAAGTTTCGCATATGACTAGTGACTCTATTTCAGGAAGAAAGAGATTAATAAAAGTGATTATGCCACTTACAAATTTGAAGTTTTCCAGCTCTTTGCCTGAACTTTGCTCCTATGCTATTGAAAGAGCGCCTGCTGCTGTATTTTCAGATCTGCATATGTGGCGTATATCGGTGTAAAATTGGGAAATGAACTCCAAGTACCAATATCGCTGTGGAGCTTCTGATGGTGATGGTGAGTTCCGGAGGTCGAAAATCAATGGCTTGTGATCCCTAATTGTAGTGACTGACCGTCCTTCGATGAACCGCCGGAAATATTCAATTGCAGTTTTAATTGTCAACAATTTACCATCATAACTACTGTAATAGAGGTGATAAGATTTCCTGTCGACTACCTGAAGAAGAACTGCGCCAACAGCTGCGTTTGATGCGTCCGCCATCAGGCCTAGCTTTGAGTCTGGTGCCGTCCATTTGAGAGGTTATGCCATTTTTTTTGGATCCACGTAGCATTCGGTAAAGTGGCGTCTGGTCTGATGCAGCGTGTGGAAGACCTGCCCTGAAAAATAAAAATACCCAGAAATGGTGGCTGCTTTTGTAAATTCTTCCATTACTTTTATGGTCGAATAGCAACTCCATTCATTTAATACCCCAAGAATATGAGTGACTGCTTGCCAAATTCGCACTGCTCCTGGTTAATAGTGATGTCGTTTTGTTCCAGGTATTTAAAAACTTCTTCCATATGCTGCAAGTGTTCTACTAGGCTTCTCGAGGCTATCAGCCTAACAAAGAATCGGCGAACCGTTGTTGGATTTGAGAGGGGTTGCAAAGACTAAAAGTCATTCGGGCAAATTCATATAACCCGAAAGGGGTGATGATCGCAGTCTTGGGTACAGCTTTAGGAATTTTATGGTATGCACTCGAGACGAGTAAAAATGGACTTAACTGGCAGTATTAGCTGAAAATCCGCGAGGCGTGGTAATGGATGAATCTAGTTTTTCTGTGTTCTTGACCGCAAGGATTAAGATGGCAGCCCCACTGTCGAATAAAGAGCTTTAAAAACTGTAACAGCCTCACTTAAAGTTGATGGTGGTCGTTTCCTGATTGAAGGAGCAAGGTGCGGATCATTTCTAGGATTTCGAGCCGTATTACTGATAGTACTAGCATAGGCCGTTTGGTGGCGTCTCCCGAGTTATGCGTCACTGGTACTCAGGAGTGGGATATTGGTGTATCGTGGTCCTGTGCCTAGAACTAGGTACTTTACTTGAGACATTGCTCTTAAGCGCCTTTTCAAGCGTAGTGAGCCTTCAAAGAGTAGCTTTGGGGACCTCCTCCACCGGTGTGCTCGTTCTTGTAGGAGCAGGTGGCAGTGCATCTATTGATTCAGTTGCTGAAAATTAACTAATTATTTTGTCTGCCACATCAGCCAACGTATTAAGATCGTTTGATTGCTTAGAGTATACGTTTCGCATGTTACCTGAAACAGAGTGTTTCACCTGAAAACAGTATCTAGAGTGCCTGGGGATCTCGAAAGGTCACAAATTCATAGAAGGAAGTGCAGCGGCAGTTCATTGCCAAGGTCGAGGCCTTCGATCAAGCGCTGCAGGCGATGCTCTTCACTTTCTTCGTATACTTCCAGGAGTCTTGTCTTGAATTTTGTGTACTTGTCGGTTGTTGGTGGAGACATTAAGATGTCAGACACTTGTTATAGGTCAGATACAGCGATTACATTTTGGAGTCATTATTTGGTCTGGAAAGTGAGAGAATGGCCTCCAACTGTGCGAATCAGAGCGATGGATGGTTTTGCCAAAATTGAAGTAGTCGAGCGGCGACGGAGAGTCCTCAGATGGACGCTATTGATAAGCCTGGCTGGGTTGTCGCTGGGTTGGCATTGGTGGTATTAGCGAAGTCTTCTTCCTCCTGCTGTCGTTCATTTACCCCACCTGTCTTTATGTTTTAATCACGGTGTGTCGTACCCGATGATTTGAATATTAGAGCAGCGACAATGTGTGCGATCTTCAGCTGACGATTTAGGAGAAGAAGCTTCGTTGATGTTTATTGTGCTTAAATATACCCGAGCAAGCCTCAGTAGATAAAAGTATTGACGAACTGATTTTGTGGGATTTGCAATTGATGTGTGGTTATCATCGAATGCGAAAAAAGCTATTCAAAATCGGGCTCACTAAGTTCGTCACTAAGAGTTTTCTCATCGTAAGTTAAAGTACTTCAATTATTTCAATTTTACTAAAATGTAAATTTACTTTACAAATTCATTTCAACTTTACGTGAATTAATTGCGCAACCACTAGAATGAGGGGTCGGTTAAACCGAAGCCAGTAAGTAACCCGTTCGGGGATGTGAGCACTGCCGTTAGGCCACTAAGGGCTCATCTGTCACAACTTCTTTTCCAAGAGCCTTGGAAGCATTTCTGTCTGCTGGTCAGCACTCGCGCTTATGACAGGTCGACACCGGGTGGACACAATTGATGTCTAGAAATAGTTATAACACTGGGCATCTCCAAGTTGAAACCTCGCAGTGCCTCGCAGTTGTAGGGACCAGCAATAACTCAAAGAATTTTACCTTCAAATCGAATCCTTGTCTGTTTTCGCTAATATCCGTGCCTTGTCAATGCTACAATTTATTCCCTAATAAAAGAATAGCAAACACTACTGTAGGAGGAATTGCTACTTATTTCAAGGCTTTCTTATATGATTTTAAAGATTTTTGATTTCAGCGCTAAATGTTTGTCCGCATGTGGATATAACCCAAATAGGATGTTCTAACCTGAGCCGTTTTTCTCGTATCCAGCAGAAGTCTGGATGTAATGGTTTGCGGGGACCTTAATAAAAATCTACTATTGAGACTCATATGGCGACCAAATTTATGATTTTATATCTAGTGGCGTTACAAGTGTTCGAATCCTACCTAGGTTAGGTTAGGTTAGGTAAGAGTGGCTGTTGGAAATACCAACCCACTTGGGCCTATTGGCCCATTGTGATGCCAATATATCTATGATCTTCTTACTACTGGAACCAGTTTGAGCTTATAATAAAGCGTAGGAGACTGTTAACGTCTATTTTTTGTAGATCGTTTAGGTCGTTGTAGAAGAAAGCTCCTAGATGAAGCTTCCTTCTCTGGGAGAGAGCTGGGCATGTGCAAGTAGGTGGGGGATTGTCTCCTCCTCTTCCTCGTCCATGCAGCTTCTACAGAAATCATTAGTAAAAGCGCCAAGCCTTCTTGCGTGCTTGCCTATGAGGCAGTGTCCAGTAATGACACCTATTATGGCGCTGAGATGTTTCCTATCTAAAAGGATCAGACACTTAGAGCGACTCAGATCCAGCCTTGGCCAGATCTGTTTGGTCCACCTAAGGTCTGTTCTTTTATTGGCATCTAGCTTTAGTGTTAGTTTGCACGTAGCGATTGGTATACCTATACTACCTTTGTCCGGTAGGATAGGTAGAGTGGTTCCAATTATAGCGAGTTCATCGGCTCTGCAGTTCCCTGGAATGTCTCTGTGCCCGGCACCCAACAAAGGTGAATGTTGAACTGCTCTGCCATCTCCATGAGAGATGATCGGCATTCAAGGGCGATTTTAGAATATAATGAGACCGAGTCCAGGGACTTGATGGCGGCCTGACTATCCGAAAATATGCGGATATCCTTTGCAGATATCACATTTTTCTTCAGCCAGGGCAGAGCTTCTTTAATCGCCAAAATTTCCGCCTGGAACACGCTACAGTGATTTGGAAGGCGGAAAGAGAGGCTTAGATTTAGCTTATCTGAGAAAACACCGCCACCAACTCCGCTATCGGGTTTAGATCCATCTGTGGATTGACTTGTCCTCCATGAAAGCATCCTCCTCCAAGAATGATCTAGAGGGGAAGCTTACATGGAAGTTTTTGTCAAACCAAAGTTCAGGTATGGTGTAATCGGTGTTCTCTGTGAGGATTCCTAATGTATTAAGAATATTGGCGTGGCCAAATGAATTATTTGTCCACTGTTTAGTAGCTTTAAGGCGAATAGCTGCAGTCGCAGCTACTTGCTTGCTAAAAATGTCGAGGGGTGTCAAGGGAAGCAGAATATCTAATGTCACAGAGGGGGTATACCGCAAGGCTCCACTTGTGCATAGACTCTGCTTAGTTTAATGCGGTTGACTGCATTCTGCAAGGCCGTCCACCAGACAACCACCCGTAAGTAAGTATTGGTCTTATGACCGAGATGTATAGCCAGTTGGTTATGCGAGGTTGAAGGCCCCATTTGTTCCCAATGGCTTTTTTGCAAGAGAATAAAGCTATTGTAGCTTTATTGACTCTTTCTTAAATATTAGGTTTCCAATTTAGTTTCCTATAAAAAATGAGACCCAGATATTTTGCTGTATCGGAGAAAACTAAACTAAGGAGGGTCTATGATTGGAATTTTATATTTCCTAGAAAAGAGGACAAGATCAGTTTTATGGGTGTTTATTCCCAATCCACAGCGATCTGCCCAGCGGATTAATCTGTTGAGATTTACTTGCAGGAGTTCTTTTTTGGTATGGTATTAAGATGTTTTCCTGAGTCGGCTATGGCAACGTCATCCGCATAGGCAATCAGTCTGCTACCACCCGCTTCCAGGTATATCAGTAGTTCGTTAACTACTAAGTTCCAGAGAAGGGGAGAGAGGACACCGCCTTGCGGCGTACCTCTTCTGACATATCTTTTAGCAGAAGTCTCACCCAGTTTGGAGTTGATTATCCTGCTTTTTAGCATTAGACTGATCAACTCCCCAAGTGAGCCGTCTACCTGCAGAGTTGACAGCGCAGTCGTGATTGCGGATGTGTTGACGTTGTTAAAGGCGCCCTCGATGTCTAGGAAAGCAACCATTGTGTACTCCTTATATTGAAGGGATCGTTCGATGTGGCTAGTCAGAGAGTGCAAAGCCGTTTCCACCGACTTTCCTTTACAGTAGGCATGTTGAGCCGTAGACAGAAGTCTTGGATCAACTTTAACTCGAATATGGATGTCAATCAGGCGTTCTAAAGTTTTCAGAAGGAAAGATGATAGACTTATAGGTCTGAGGTCCTTTGGGACTACATGAGAACATTTTCCGGCTTTGGGAATGAATACTACATTAACTTCTCTCCATAACAGTGGAATGTGGATAAGTTCTACACAGCTCCTCATAATATTTTCCAACACTGGTAGAATAATATCTGAGGACCTCTGTAGCTCGGCAGGTATTATACCGTCCGGACCAGCAGACTTGTATGGTTTGAAGCTATGCAGCGCCCAGACCAGTTTGTCTCTCGTAATCAGACCATGAATTTTGGTCACGGTTGTAGTAGGCCTGTTTGGGCTGCTACTGGCCGCGAGTTGGGAGCTACCTGGAAAGTGGGTGTCCAGAAGCAGGTTGAGTGATTCATCACTTGAGGTTGTCCAAGAGCCATCGGTTTTTTTCAAACAGCTAGGCATCATAGGATTTGTAGAGAGGATTTTTCTTAGCCGCGATGCCTCAGAGGTTTCTGTAATTTTGTCACAGAATGACCTCCAGGATTATCGCTTTGCCTTCCTCCTTTTTGTATAATTTGAGGGATTCTTTATATGAATCCTACCTATTTTAAGCCGAACACATCACCTAGTCTGATTGATTTCGTCATTGTGTCTGACCCTCTGATGGATCTGCTGTTCGACAAAATTTCTTTAGAAGGCATTTCTAAACACGATCCCCTTTGTTGCATACTAGATATCGTTTTCTCTCATACAGCGTCTCCAACATCCTTCCAATATTCTGATGAGGTTATTAGTGCGATCAAAAAAGGAAACAAATTTTACAGTAAGTGTAAGCGAACCCATTCTCCTGCATACTAAGGTTTGTATAAAACTGCCACGTCCTTAATAAAACCCCGGGATAAAGAGTTTAGCTAAAGAATTCAGTGCCAGTATCCTCGCTGGAGTTATGAGATTTGCCGTGGCCTATTCAGGTTTTTGTGCTGCTATCTCTACTTGAGAACCCCGATGAAACGATGTATCTCCCTTTATAGCTGAACTCCAAGTACCACCTCGATCAAAAATTCCCGGAATAACCAACACCACCACGTGTGCCCCTCCCATTGTTCCGATTTGAGTTCTGTGTTTTTTGTTAAATTGGCAAATCTGTTGTTGATATTCCCTCTCAATCTTAGTGTCATAGCCTGACATTTGCAATAGTTACGTAGCCAAGAGAACATATATTCTGTGTGTGTTTTAGAAATGGATTTAAATTTGCAAAAACGAACTTGTATTAAATTTTGCGTAAAAAACGGATTTAATGCTGCGCGAACGTTGGAAATGTGTTTCGGCAACGATTCTCTAAAAAACGGTCGTTTACCGGCGGTGCGAGTGGTTTAAAAGTGGTCGTGAGTCAATGGAAGATGATGAACGCAGAGGCAGTCCGTCGACATCGAAAACCGACGAAAACATTGATTGAGTAAGAGAAATGTTGGTCAATAACCGCAAATTAACCGTCAGAGAGATAGCGGAGGACTTGAACATTGCCTATGGATCCGTCCAAGACATTTTGGTTAATGATTTGGGTTTCCGTCCTGTAGCAGCAAAGTTGGTGCCAAAAGACTTCAATTTTATGCAAAAACGAGACCGTGTTGACGTCGCAAAAGAGAAGATTTGCGAGGCAGAATCCGATCCCACATTCATAAAAAGGATCATTTCTGGAGACGAGACGTGGGTTTATGAGTACGACATGCAATCCAGACATCAGTCAAGTAACGTCGTTTTCAGTCAAAAAAGAAGGCAATGCTCACGGTCTTCATAGATTACAACAGTGTAGTGCATTATGAATTTTTGCCAGAAGGCCAGAGAGTAAACAAGGAGTTATATTTGGGCGTTATGAGACGTTTGCGTGAATCAATTCGCCGAAAGAGACCAGAATTGTGGGCAGAAAACTCGTGGATTTTTCACCATGATAACGCATCGTCGCACAGTGCCATCATTATTCGTAATTTTTTGACGAAAAATGCAACAAATACCACCGAATTCAACTGATTTGTCTCCCTGTAACTTATTTCTGTTCAATCGAGTTAAAAAACCACTACGGGGAACGCGTTTCAGGAGCCGAGAGGAAGTAATGGAAAAATCGCTGAAAGCACTGAAGCAAATACCGAAAACCGAATATAAAAAATGTTTCGAGGATTGGATCAAGTGCTGGCATAAGTGTGTTGCAGTCGATGGGGATTACTTTGAAGGAGACAATATAGATTTAGATGAATAAACTTGTATTTTTAATTCCTGGAACATCTTGATCGGGGTAGTATGTCAAAGTAGCTTTAAGAGCGGGTGTGTACCAAGTAGTTCAAACTGACGGTTGCTTCGTACATGGGATTCCTCCGTCTCCGTTTTCATGAAGGAGAAGTGCGATACTAGCCCACCATGCTGCATCACGTAAAGGTGAGAGTTGATGGGAAGAGGCTTAAATGTCGATGCTTACGTCTTCATAAATCGCTTGACCATTTGCAAACCATACCCGTTGATTCGCTCACGCAAATTGATCTGTGGTTCTTCCTCCTTTTGTAGGTTGCCACGCTGATTTTAAATGAAATTTTCTTCCGATTTAGAACTTTAGATAGATAAGAGTAGCTAATATGATGGTCTTCTGGTATATACCTACCCTGTTTGAAACTAAGCTATTCTTAAACTGATCCTCGGCACCGATGGTGTAGTATCTGAAATCCACTCCATGGTGATTTGCGTATTGCCTACGAGCTAGTAAAACAGGGAGAACCGCCATTTTGGTTTCAAGAATCATTTAAGGAAAATCGCTGGAAACTTTGACAGCTTCTACAACTCGATCAACTTGACGTGTAGCTGGAGATAGAAGACCTAAAGAAGCAACTACATACATTCTGTCCAAAGAGCCAATGACCACTCAAGCGCGACTACATTGCCCAGTAGTAAGCAAAATATTGTCGAACAGATTTAATCGTATTAGCCCATATTAATGGCAAATATTACAATAAATTTAAACTCGATAATAATGTTAATTACAAGTTAATAAACATTCGCAGATATACAAACTGATTACTTGAATGAATAAGTAACAATCTTACTTAAGGTTCGTTTGTTCGTTGAATAAAAACATACTTCTATTACACCATACACCTATGTATATACGAGTACGTGCGTGTGAAAATATCTCAAAAAATTGTTTACAAACAAGGGCACAGCAAATGCTCCATCGCATGATCGTTATCTTTAGTTTACATAGATTTATCTCAGAGCACAAAAGTGCTCATGAAGCTCTTAGAGCATCGCACCAAACTTAATTACGACGTTCACGATACATAACATTTATATTTGGCTGGAATTTGAAATTTTTATCTTTCCTCTCCGAAAGGCAAACAGACTATTGTGAGTCTGTCTTCGAGTCTCGACAAGATCCACTAAAAACAATTTCGATCTCTTCAGCCCCCAGGTGTCCCGCCATTTTTATTGGGTCTATTCGTTTCTTACACATTCAAACACTGCGTGTTATGAATTTTTAAGTTTTCGGCCCGAGCATTCCAGCTTAAATAATTTTATTTTTGCTGACCTCCATACCTTGCGTATTCCATTGCCGTACGAGTTACCCATCGATCGTCGTCGTCGTTGTTGTCGCGCTTCCAAAAGCGACTTCTAAGCCAAGTAGCAGCATACCAGCACCACAGCTACAGCCACAGCAAGCACCAGAACCAGAAACAGCAGCAGTTGAAACTGCGCGTCTCCCAAGTCAAACGTCGATCAAGTCAGCATTTTGTACGATCAGTTGCTCTCCGTGTGTATAGGCGAACGAACGAACGAACACCTGTTCTGATCAGTTTCTGTTATTACAAACGTGCATACTCGTTTATCGCTGTATATCGGTTTCAAATAACTAAAAAAGAAAATAATAAAATCGTTAACATGGTTGAAGCCCAACCTAGTGAAAATCGCCAGAGATGGGTCTTCAATCTGAAGATCATTTTGTGCCTGCTACTTCTGCCATTGATCTTATTCGCTGTGGCATTGAAACACCTCCTGGATTACCTGTTTGGCTACAAGGAAAAGGACGTTAAGGGCCAAGTTGTTTTGGTGAGTTTCCATTTTGTGTTTGCCCCCTTGCCCCCTCCAAACAAAAATTTCATGATAAAATCGCGGTGATCTTATTGTTGTTTGTTTCCATTCAAATAAAAAGCATTTTAGTGTTGGCGTACACCACCTTTTATCTATGAAGACGCAGGAGAATGCATTTTTCCGTTATGTCAATAATTTTCCGGTCTTGTTGGTTTCTGGGTGTGGACTTGACACGCGTATCTTTACCTACAATCTAAAGTATGGGGAGACTGGGGAGTCATTAAATGCTACTTACTCATGCATACGAAAGATGTTTGTATGTTTATACTCGTAAGATCAAATCCCATTTATGGGAAAATGTGATGTGGTTTTCTCGAAAAATGAGAAATGTAGCTTGAGTTGGGCTTAACATATATCGATTTGAGTACCAGCTGTTAATTCGTATAAGTAAATGTAAATGCGTACATACATATGAAGGTTCTCATGCGCATATCTAAACAATAAACATGAAATACGAGGAAACCCTATAATTAACTAGATTCTCGTACACTGACATTGTATATGACTATGGGTACGTTCATCATATTCGTAGTGTTTCATGATTCGATTCTGATACTCAGCGATTGAGAATCGTGTGTCGATTCCAAATTCAGTCAAGCGATACATTGACATCTAAAGACAGTAATGGATAGATGAGCTCATTGACGCAAGCAACTCAAGATTGTGTCACCCTTGTTAAGGATAGGTTTTTTTGTCATTTTCTTTTGTGATTTTCGAATTTAAATTGATAAGAGTGCGTTCTCTAAAATAATATCTTATACTATGAAGCAGAGACAGTGTTTTTATATCTAATGTGTGTTATTCGATCATTTGCTTAGTGCTCTCAATAGTTGTAATATTTACACTCTGTACATAATGTCGATGTAACACAAGTCGAATCACGCTAACGCCTGTCTGCTCTGAACGTAAGCATTTCTTCACTTAATTGACAGCTGATTCAGAAGTAATTGTATTCGAAGATTCGAAATACATATTCGTAAATCTGAGATTGTCTTCTCCACAATTTGGCTGATCTGACTCATATTTTGCTAGAAGCGTCACTACCTGATTTTCAAACGAAGCTCTGTAATTATTGTCATCCAGGATAGAAAACTTATTTGATGTAAACGTCCCGTCTTGAGAACCACAAGTCGCGGTCAGTTTTGTGACACCCTTTGGCACGAAAGAATTTCGATGATATAATTTCATGCAACTCATTAGATGTGTAGCAATATGAGCCATATGCATAATCAATGTCTTATTGATGCTTTGACGAGTGTATTTGGTTTCTTTAACAAGGCAAGATGATGTCTTACATCCAGTCCACCGGGCTGTAGTGTGTCAATAACGACTCATGCAAGCATTTTGAGTTACCTGGAATTTGTGTGAACTCATCCTCAGCAAATCAGAATCCTTTTAAACTAAACTAAACTAGTCTAGGGCGGCCTACTCTTCTGGATGTCTATTTAAATGGATTTCATTCCTTAGCTAGTCTTGCAATGCAGTTGTATCCATAGGTTCTTGGCTCATTCTCCTGTGAAGTTCTTCGCCACTGATGTGACTTTAAAAATTACAGCATGTAAGTGATATTGACGATTCAGGTATTTCACAAAATCCTCTAAGTAATGCTGGCTCAAAGATTGTGCGAAACAAGTTTCGGTTGTTGTTTACATTGCTACTTCAAATTCTTGTTAGCAGGTTTTGTTTTGTACTCGTATATCCTGTTGCCTACATCTATGTATGTATGTATATTATTTAAATTTTACTTAGAAATATATGAGACGGAAAATTAACCCTCACGTGTACGTTTTGAAAAGCTTTGCATTTTCTTAGGTGCCTCCTCGGAGGCGTTTTCTAATCCAAAAAACTGTAGGTGAAATGAAGACTAGTGTTCAACAGATTGCTCGATACTGATCTAGAGTGTGTTAATGTAGTCAATGCACCAAAATCCAGGTCAAAATCTTGCCCGTTTGTTTCACTCTGTAGGAAAACACTTTTTTTTCTTGTCGGAACTTACACAAAGATCTTATCCAAGGTACCCCTTGAATGTTTTATCACAGAAGATGTCACTTGTTATTAGTACTCGTATACCTAGGCGCTAACCAAAAGCGTAATGCCCTACTAAGATGCCATTCCTACCGGTGGACAGCATTAAAGCCGCAAGCCTGAGGAATTATACTGTCTGCAGTTTTGCTCACAGGAAACCCAGATATCAGTCAAAGTTTTAACGCAAAACGTAGTCAGTCCCAAATCAGCTTGAGTCCTAAAAGTCTTTCCTCTAAGCCTTCCCTACTAAGCTCAATATGTTGTGACCTGAAACCTTAATAAGACAAAGAGAATTCAACCTTTCAAATGCATCAAGAAAAACCTTAAGCATAGGTAAGAACGCATTTCCCTTCACTGATTCTTCACAATATACCATAGTTCATTATTGTCAAGCTTGTGCAGTGACGCTGTCTTGCGAGCAATCCCAACTGTGTACCCCAACTGTCACATATTAGCCGCATTCAGCATCCCCAAACTGGGTTCTGTTCCCTAGCATTGCTCTTACCCACAAAACTGGTGATTTATCTGTGGTGTGTTGTCTGGTCGAGTTAAGCAGGCCATTCAAAGATGCGTTGTCAAAAGTGTTCTCAATTTTGATGAAATGTTCAGTGCGTAATTTGATGTGCCCATGACATGGAACCTCAGAAATCTCGATAGCTTAATGTCGATTACTTGCTGTTTTACTTTCGTTACAAAAGTTGATTGAAAGTCAATCAATCATGTGCTGTGTTCTCTTTTGCGGTTCAACAAAAACTGCATATGTACTCGTGCTCGTATATCTGCTTTAGTTTTAATAATAAAGGCATCCGTCGACTGTCAAAACCATATACGGGTATGTCTATTGCTATGGAACGGTGCAATATCAGTTATAATGTTCCGAAGGTCTTAAGGTTAACTTCATTTTCGTGCTTATTACCTGGTTATCAGTCTGGGTGTCTTTCCTAAAGAATGTGCCATTATTGACAAAGCGATTGACTGGCCGGCGGTAAGATTTCCATCATTTTGAATCAGAGGAAAAAAGGCGAATCTTCTCCCTTCTACTGACCCATTGCACTTACGAGTGACATTCCGAGTTCATGGAAACGCTGCTAAACCTTCACTTACGAAATATCTCGAAACACGAAAACTTCTCGATGATCGGCGGTAAGGTTTTCGTAGCAACAGGTTCATTGGTGATTTGATGGCATGTCTCACTGAAAAGTGGATCCAAAACGTACATCAATCTGGAGAAAGCAAGATAGTTGGTCTTGATATTTCTAAGGCATTTGACAGAGTTTGCAACAGGCTCTTTAGTCGAAAATGCGTGCATTTGGGATCTGTGACACTCTTCTTCAATGGATTAGAAATTACCATTCGGAACGTTCTAGTCAAGTTGTCTTGGATGATTTCAAGTCAGATATTCATAAAATAAATGCTGGTGTGCCCAGGGGCTCTTTTAAATTTTCAACAATGATCTCTTGTCTGCTACTTCTAGTCCAATATATTCATTTGCACATTATTCTGTGTTTTATTTAAATACAAAATTGTTATGTTCTTGTAATCCGACATAAGGCATCATCCGCTCAAAATTGGAATACAATGTGTGCATCTGGTCAGGTACCCCTAAGACCTTTTTGCACTTGCTAGTTAGGATTCATGAAACTCGTAGGTGATGCCAATATCACACAGTCAATTGACACCCTCGAACACCGACGTAATGTCTCCTCTCTTTCACCTTGTTTTATCACTGTTTTCACTACCAGTGCTCCACCGAAGGTTCCAGTAGCTTTCTGCTTCTTCAACCTTGACTTTCGTCTCGCTACGAATGCACATCAGTTTACTCTCAAGCCAACTTGCAGTCATACTCTGAAATATCACAATTCTTTCCTAAGCCGTACAACTCCCTTATGGAATTCTCTGCCGATCTCTTTATTTAATTGTCATTATAACTTGCATATATTTAAGACCAACGTACCAATCGGTCTCTCCCTTTTTTCCCTCCTTAACTTCCATTCGCCGCGCTGTGACCAAACATCTTAAGGGTACCTACGCAAAATCTCTTGAGCACCAATTATATAAGAAAAAAAAAAATAAAATCACAGCGGCCATCTAGACATTTACTGCAACCCTAGAAACTTTCATTTAAGTCACGAACAGTTTAGGCAATCAGGACTCTTGGTTATTCTCTCAAATTTTCCTGAAATGGAAATAATCAATATGGTTTTCGATTTCCGCTCAATTTTGTTAGGAAACTTAAGATCGTGATCTCAACTCGTGTAAACTGGGAAATTGAAGATTTCGTGCTAAAAGCTTAAGGTATAATGTGTTATACTGATGGTTCAAAACTGAAGTCTAGTGCTGATTCTGGTATAACCAATCCAAATTGATATCCCATCACACCTAGGCCAAGTTATTTTTCTTATATACGTGCACCGATTTCAAACCTCAAAACCGGCATAAAATTGTCTCCATCAATATTCTCACTGATAGTCCGGAATTGTTTAACTCGTTGTATTCGCACTGTATGAGCTCGAAAACTGTAACGCACTGCTTAAATGACTTTTAAAATTTTTCAAGCGCAGCAACATTAGACTATAGTGGGTATCCGGCCACTTTATTGAGAAAGTTAGGAGCTCCTTGTCTAATTGACTTCAGGCAAAAATAAAAAATAAAGAGAACAACCAGTTTTGGAGCATTGCAGAGCATCATCGTGGTGTTTCGAGCTAGAAGTTTTGTTCTTGATTCACTAAGGTCAATATTCGTATGGTTTCTATTTAGTTATCACTTGTGTAGTTAATTTTTATATCGAGGCAGTTCAACTATTGTACTTAACTACCTGAAAATTGTAGCTATCGAGAGTCATAACAGTGCTACTGAGCAGCAAATTATTCGCTTATAGTTTGCAGCGACAGGCAAACCACATTTTAGGTCTTGCCGAGCCCTATCACCGCTTCTAAGCTAGTTTGAAAACGCATTCGGAAGGCTGAATTCTTTTTTGGGTCGCAGTTCATTATGGGTTCACGGGAAATAAAATTGCTTTTGAATTTGCTAAAAAATGCAGTTGGGTTTCTTGTGAGTTTAATTCCAGATAGCTTGACTTTCTTGGGTGCCGGTAGACCAAACGAGTACTTCTCTACGTGCCTAAAAGGTCATCGACTTTCCTAGTGTCCCTCAGTAGGAAAAACTTCTGACTGGTTACTGGTATCATAAACGGGTCCTTAGCTTTTGCTAATAACTTAAGTGTGCTAACCATAAGCGACATAACATCCTGCGACGCATGCTGTGAGAGTGATGATGGCACAGCGACTTCCTTCCTTTATGAGTGCTCAACCCATGCTAGCATCGGAGACAGCAGATAATCCGCGCTCATTTGGAGGCTAGCACTATATGTACTTTATCATTGAAGCGATTACTCATCATTTTACAAAAGACGGAGAAATTTCGGTAAAAGGAACACATAAAAGCGCAACGAACTAGTTCTTCGCTGAGTGCTCTGTTCCGACAAAACAAAAAGTTCGTTTATCGACGACTTGAGTTTCGCCTTCAATTCATTTGTGGTAAATGCTTCTACAACTGCAGGTTCGGGTGTAACTAATGATGTCGGTGTTATCAGTCGAAACAAACATGTAAAGATAGGGCCTCTTGTTTCTTGTTACCTGATATCAAAGCCTATCTTCTTTTCTGCATATCTGGAATATTTTTGAGTAAGAGTTTCAAAACCGCACAGCTTTGCGAGTTCTTACACAGTCGCACGACCAAACGGTATTTGTTTCTGGGGATTCAAACGAATGCTTGTTGGTTGGACCACTTGGTGATAGCCAGGTTGCTAAATATGAGCATATGTGACAGTTTCCCCCTTTGATATGCATTTCGTAGCTGAGGTACGAATATCAAGCTCAAACAGTCATTCCATTTTTTCCACAAGCCAATTAAACTACAATTATTGGCAGAATTGTAGTTTTCAGTGAAAATGTTTAGTTTTATATCATTTTAAAGTATAAAGAAAGTTGGTACACTGACACAGTTTTCAGTAGATATAAAGCAAGCAGACCTAACAACACTATAGATTCAAGTAAAATATATTGCAGAACTTTTAGAAGGAGACACATATATACCTATATACACAGTGAAACAATAAACAGTCTCGATTATAGCTCGACTTGCATTTATCGACCGTATCAAACGAAAAACGGATAACGACTTCGGCTATGCACGTGGAATGTTTGGAGCCTTAAGAGTCCACATGCATCCGAATAATTAGCGGTGGTCCTAAATCGCTAGAGAACGGATATCATTACCATCCAAACAGTGCGATGGGATGGGCCGGACACAAGAACGATGTTAAAATTTTAGTATTTACTATGGTGATAGACTGCACCAGAAGCCCCAATTTCGATGTGTATTTGACATCAGAGGACGACTTAGGCAAGAGGTTTTAAGAGGGATCTGAGCGAACGTCTGATTACAATTCGCGTCAAAGGTAAATTCACAAACATAATGCTCACGTCCCGCAGAGAAGATTGCTTCTTCGAGTTCCTCAATCAAATCTTCGAGTAATGCTCTTAGCACGACGTTAGAATCGTCCTTGGTGCTTTAAACGTCAAGTTAAGAAAGCAAAGCCTTTTTGGTGGGAGAGTTGGAAAACATACAGTACTTCCTTCAAAAATGAATCCAGATTAATCGACTTTGTTTCGGGCCGGAATATCATCACAGCTTAGCTAGTACACGTTTCCAACATTTCAACATCCTTTAAGGCTTCTGTCAGTCATCTGATCGAAAAGCCGCCAAACAGGTTGATCACATTGCGATCAATGCAAGACACAGCTCTAGTACGTTTCGAGGCGCCAACATCGGCGCACACTACTACCTTGTTATGGCGAAGGTTCGAATGCAAATATCTCGGATGAGCTAATACCCAAAAAGTATTGTAAAGAAATTGTATCTCGAATGGCGTTGCAAGAGACTCCTAGAATGTTTTCTGATCGCGTAGCCCAAAATCACTGCGACAGCAGAGAAGCCATGCAGAAATGATTTTCGGCAGTTCTACTAAAATGTGAAAAAGAACTTGCAAAGGACACAAATAGGGAAAAAAGTAGCAGAGTCACAGTCACTACTAAAAACTTTGGACTCTATACTTCTGCAGATTGTTTAACGGCGACGGTCTCTCTCAGATAGAATAAACCATTCAACTTGGTTAATGTTGGGCGTTTACTGGACCAAGAAGATAACAAAATCTAAACTTAAGTCCAATAAGACTAAAGGAGTAGAGACCTAACTGCCGGATTATTTATAGCCATGGAATTGATTTGGTAGAACATACACCAAATTATCCCACTTATCTGGAAAATATGGCCAATAAATATGATAGAATTTCTGCATCGTTTTCCCTGATTTTTTTTTTTTTTTTTTTTTTATAATTTACGCGCGCCTAAGGGGTTGATACCCTTTTACTGTTGCCAGGGCGCGGGCGGAAAGATAGAAGGAGGAGAAAGGAAAATTGTTTTTGTAGTGGTTTGAAACTCAGGTGTGTTTGGTTTCTATGTTTGCTCTCCAGGGGTGGGAGTCCGAA